>CM060833.1:161450000-162832500 GCA_030762175.1 Metallyticus violacea | reverse complement strand
ACAATGCATTATCGGACACGGCCTTGAGGAGGGAAGGCTGTATGTCTGACGAGCGAAGCCAGTCTTGTGTGAACCTCGTAAGCAGCGAGTCGTGTGTGCATCTCTGCGAGATTTTCCCGCGAAAATTAGCAAGTCCGCGTAATATCCCTTTGTTATATATTGATATAACAAAGCAAGGCAGCGGAAAGTTGGAGAGGAAAATGTATTATTTAACCCCTGAGATATAATACCCATATTAATTAATATATTTTATTTTTAACCTCTCCCTGTACATTTTTATGTATTTTCATTAAAAACCACCATCGTATAAAGTGAACAAATAATAAATACTGCTGCAATATAAGAGTATCTATTTAGCTAATTTTTAAAATGAAATGATTCTGACATTGCATGTCAGGGTGGTAAACCCAGATAAAATTCTGAGATCAGAGAGAAAAATATATGAAGACATCACACTCTTTTGAGCCTATTGTTTGTGACACGGTAGAAGGGGAAAGAAATGCATGTCGGTCCGCTCAAAATACTTCCGTTCACTGTGGTGCCTTTGTTATTTGCGGTTTTGAAGTGATAGAAAGAGAAATGAAATCTCCATTTGATTGAATGTCGCCCCGCAGTACCCCTGCACATTTGTCAGCAGCTTTGAGAAAGAAAGGAGGAAAAAGAATTTGTCGTCGATAACAGACCGGATCACTTTGTAAGGGAAACATGTAAACCTGGCTTTCTGTAACATGGACAGCAACGTTATAATCTTCCATACTTGTGAAACAGTGCATCATTCTCTAAGATACAACGATGCATATATCCAACATTAACTATATTATGAGCCATACACTGCTTCATGATATTTAACCTACGATATAACTAAATATTCTATTTTACGTCACGACGCATTGATGTCAACGAAATGTTAAACATATATATTTCCATCAGTATTTAATTTCCAGCTTCTATATATCGTTAAGTCATAAAATGTAATAGAAATAGGTTAGTATTAAATCTATCAAAACTATAAGCTGTTATCATCATCACTGCTAAATCTGCCGGTCCTGGTGGTGTAGTGGTAACAATACTATTACCGCCAATATTGTAGTATATGCGAAAGAGGTCATTATACAATAAAACATCAACTGATAATCGTTTTCCATAGCTCTTTGTGGATATGAAGATATTATTATTATTACAGTTCAGGTATTTCTTTTTCTAATGTTCTATTACCACCTTATCCATCAACAGAATCTCCTGAAATATGGTCCATACTGGTTGTCTAGTGGTAACCACACTTTCTTCCTAAACTCAAGATCACGGGATCAGTTCTGCCAGGATAGATGGATTTTTTGAAGTAAAAGGCTTCCTTCGGAAGGAAAGTAAAGCCGTGGGTCCCGTGTCGTAAATTTATGGCACGAAAAATAACCTCAAGCCTGAAAGAAGAGGCATCTGAGCAAAATTTGTCGGCCATTTCACGCCCTGAATTGAATGGGACGCTGATGACCTGAGATGTTAAAGAGCGTCCATAAATAAACCAAATTAACTACAGTCTCTTGAAACCAGCCCGAAATTAACAAAATATCCTATTCTAAACGCCACGCATATGGACATTTTCAGTGCTCGAGTTTGTGCAATTGTGCTTCAGTCTATAGCGCAGGTCCAGTCACAGGAATATCCAATGTATGATATCGAAGAAAAAATTCAAGATGGTTGTGTTTACTTTTTCACTGTATGCTCGCCATAGCTTTCCTTTTCTGTCTGCACTACAATTTCCGAGTTTTTATCATTACATGCTCATATTGACTTTCACCTTTAGAAGTTGAGATGACAACCTGTTTCTTTTCATTCACACGTAGCTCAGCTTGTGGTTTCCAGTTAGACATGCTGAAATTGTTAACTCATACAATGCGCGGAACTACAATCTGCATCAGGTTTATTTTGTATTTTCTCTACTCATTTGTCTAGAAGTGAGCATCCTCACTATTCCTTAAATCCATTTACAATATTCTACACGCCCCTAATTTGCTAATGCTAATTAATTGTAGGCCATTAAGTGAGTATTCCTAACTCTATCCAAAGGAAGTAAAACCTCATACAGAGGTAGTAAAGACATGCCTATCGCTTGCACAAACAGGAGATCTTCGGTAACTTGGTCAAAATCAGACATTCAACATTACAGCTATCAGTGTAGGCAACATAAAGATGTTTTTCAGCATCTACCAACATACACAGGTTAAATTTTTGGTATAAAATACGAAACAATGGCCAGGTACTAAGTTATGCAGGATTATGTATGTACACAAACATAGGAAATAGTTCATTCTATGAAATATAAGCAAACTTAATCAGGTTACCAAATTAGGTTGCCAACATCACAGAACGCTGATGACCTGAGATGTTAAAGAGCGTCCGTAAATAAACCAACCAAACGTAACAGGGTTTTGTGTATAATTTACACACACACATGCAAGGTGTGCATGTAAACCAAAGTGTTGGGTTATTGTTGTTTACGCTGGTGAAGAAATGGAGTTCATCGAATGTGTCGAGTTGATATGATTCCATCATCTGCACATTATGATGATGATGAAACGAAAGACGAAAATTATAATAAATAGTTAAACGAACATCTCATACCAAATCTGTCATCTAGGTACGTTTTTGTTTTAGGTAATGCATACAACAAAATAAAGTACCAACAATGGCCTCTAGAAAAGTTGACACAATTTCCTGTTAAACAAATAAATTTCTCACTGCAGACTCAGATTTAACTAAATAAGTATTAATAGAAATAATTAAAGAAAACAAACCCCAACCTGTATAAACAGTGAACAGAATTTTAGAACAACACGATTTACTGTACTAAGGTTACCACTCTACCATCGCGAACGAAATTCAATCGAATTTGTTTAGAAACTAAAAAATAGCATCTAAAAATGCTGGTACCATTTTCTTGCCAGTTTGAAATAAATGACTGCACAAGCAATAAGCGAAATCAGCAAAGAAGACTGGATAAAATGCTGCCAATCTGTTAAACATACCTCGTGACACGTTAATAGTAGAGAGGGTTGTAATAAACATAGATATTGTGAGAAGATGAGATGCAGTATGACAGAAGAAGGCAGTTCAATAGATAGTGCAGATGATATTGAGACCTATGCTTCGGGCATACAGTTACTTCAGGATTAAATTACTTGTATATAATACAGAAATAGTACATTCAAACAGGGAGCTGTTAATTTTATTTTATTAACACCCTAACAATTGTCAAACTGGTCAAACTGCCCTACACTCCTCCTCGCACATGAGCGCTCTCACGTGAAAACTGATGTTTCATCAGACAGGATATAATCATCACATTTCGTAATAAACTAAAGTTATCTCTAGCGTTTGATTGATTTTGTTTATTTACGGACGCTCTTTAACATCTCAGGTCATCAGCGTCCCATTCAATTCAGGGCGTGAAACGGCCGATAAATTTTGCTCAGAGGCCTCTTCTTTCAGGCTTGAGGTTCTTTTTCGTGCCGTAAATGTACGACATGGGACCCACGGCTTTACTTCCCTTCCGAAAAAATCCATCGATCCTGACGGGGTTTGAACCCGCGATCTTGGATTTAGGAGGCAAGTATGCTTTCCACTACACCATCAGGACCGACTTATTTCTGGCGTGTATAGCACTAATAGTTACAAAATACAGTTACTTCTTTTTTATGACCTGTCTAAAAATAACCGTAACTGTCCGCTGGCTGCTAACTGCCCTTAATTCTAAAAGCATTGCATTTCACCAAAAACTGGACTCATAGCTAAAGGCAGTTAAGCTACTTTGCAACAGTAAACTCATGAATTCACAGTACATAAGCATTCACTGGATAGTGCAAACGTTTGGCTGCTATTTTCTAAAAGGGAGCAGCTCAGTTGTTAATGGCTTATTACATGGCCTTTTGTAGTAGGTATATAGTAATATAAACTCTATAGAAGAGGCTCGGATCTCCTTCAGGAATCAAGGCTTATTTAAGCCCTTCAGCTGTTCCTGAAACATCCTTTATGGTAGCCATTGCAGAGAGAATAGGATGACAGATAAGCAGTCACAAAGGGCAAGACAATACATTTACATCAAACTCTATACAAGAGACTCAGATCTCCTACAGGAATCAAGGCCTAATTAAGCCCTTCAGCTGTTCCTGAAACATCCTTTATGGTAGTCATTGCAGAGAGAATAGGATGACAGATAAGCAGTCACAAAGGGCAAGACGATACATTTACATCAACGAGGTTAAACATACCGATGGCTACTTGTTTCACGGTGCACTTTAATAAAAACAACACAGAAAAATAAAATACAGTTTATTTATGTAATATTCTCCCTTCATGTACAGATATGGCATGTGATGCAAACGGCTATCATTCGAAGCAGAAAGACTCACAAAAAATCTTTCTATACCTAGTTAACTTGTAGTATGCGCTGCTTAGAGCTCGGTAAATGGTGTGTTTAACACCTCATGCACCCTCCAGCAAGTATCTATATACAAGATGACCACACAGCGCATGCGTACTAAACTTAAAACACCTTCCTTGTCACTGTCACTTGATTCTCAAAGCTCCTTGATGTGCTTACAGATGCAAGGAAAGAATCAATAGGAAATATTTGTAGACGATTCTGCATTCAAGCTCGCTGATCATATACTATTTAATTTAAGGCTCTAAATGCCCTTCACAAAGATTAAAATTATTTTCATCATACATATGCATCCTACCCGCAATTCCCTACTGATGAAAAGTGACATAATGTAAACACAGGGATCCGACGGCAATAGTTCCGTGATGAACTGTGTGCCATTCTTGCACGTACCACGTCTATCAAAACACCTTGTTGAACCGCCACGGGTGGCCGAGGTCGTTAAGGCACGGACTCGTGAGCGGGAGGTCTGCGGTTCGAATCCCGCCAGGACCGTCCTCCCTGACTGGGGTTTTTTCCAGGTTTTCCTCAGTCTTCATAACTGGCAAATGCCGGGGAGGTACCTAAACTTAGACCTGGAACGCTTCCTTCCTTAAAAAAAAAAAAATAATAATAATAATAATAATAATAATAATCCTTTCCCAATTTATCATTTCATCTCATGTATCACCAGTGTCCACCGCCTGTGGTGCCTCAGTAGTGAAAACGGGCGTTAAACACTACTCAAAAAAAAAAAAAACACCTTGTATTCGTATTGCTTCCGTATTGGTATTCCACTTGGAACAATGTTTTGTTTTTCTATAGCGTTTAACGCCCGTTTTTACTACTGAGACACCACATGCGGTGAACACTGGTGATACATCAAATGAAATAATATATTGAGAAAGGATTCTTTAAGGAAGGAAACGTTCCAGCCTAAGTTTAGGGTACTTCCCGGGCATTTGCCATTTATGAGGACTGATGAAAACCTGGAAAAAAAACCTGGATGGCTCTGGCGGGATTAGAACCCCCAGACCTCCCGCTCATGAGTCTGCGCCTTAACGACCTCGGCCACCGGTGGCGGTTTGAAACAATGTATTTACGTCTTCTCCCAATGCGTAAACGTTTCGTGTTTGCTATTTTTATAAGATGACATTGTTTATGTTTACAAAATATTTCGATGGTTTTTAAGAAAATGAAATTGTTTACAAACAACATTTCTTATGTAAACAAAATATTAATAATATGAATTCGCCTTACGTAAAATAATCCATGTACAAATAGTGAGTAACCAATTACTGCTGCCCATTGCCGTTTACTGCAGTGCAATAAGTAGTGAAATAACAAGAAGAAGAAGAATTGTGACACCAACAACATACATAAATAAGAATAGTTTAATCCAGTATTTTTCATTAGTGCAACATTCATGAAAATTGTTTTAAGCAAGTGTACAGCAGAGCAAAATTATTGGATAATTTATATACATATGCATGTATATGTGACTTTTATAAAGTCATGCTACAAAATAGTTATCCATTCACACATCTCTCTCTACAAATAGAACAAAAACATCATAAAACAAAATGTAATGCAAAATACAATTTACCTTATATATGTGTAAGAAAACTTGTAGCCCATGTTAAGAGCACTGCTGAATTTGTAATTTGACTTGCATAAGAAAGCTCCATTTGTTCTATGCATAGTTTGTTTAATCAGTTTTCTCTATACTCAAATAACCAAATCCCATGTCACTTCATTACACGTGGTAGTACACACATTTAAAAAGCTATAAAACCTTACCATAAAGTGAGTTTTACATTATTATAGCATATTTATTTACAGAAGAATGTAGATATTATTATTATTATTATTATTATTATTATTATTATTATTATTATTATTATAGTTCGGAGCTCGTGATTACAAGCATCCAGTGATAAACTTCGATATTGCCTTATGAATGTCAAATAGATGCATGTGTATTTAAATGATCCGATAATTTTGCTCTGCAGAACACTTACTCAAAATAATTTTCATGAATGTTGCACTAATGAAAAATATTTTATTAAATTATTCTTATTTATGTATGTTGTTGGTGTTATAATTATTGTTCTTATTATTTCATTACTTATTGCACTGCAGTAAACGGTAATGGGCAGTAGTAATTGATTATTCATTATTTGTACATGGATTATTTTACGTAAGCCAATTCATATTATTTACATTTCGTTTACATGAGACGTTTGTAAGGTCATACTATAAAATAGTAAGGCGAATCACCTAACTATCCAATTTGCTCCATTTATTACATTTCAACTCCATTTCCACTGCACTACAAGATCGGACTGTATTTTTCATAGGCAAGTACAAATCTTTAAAAATACACTAACTTCCAAATGACTAGTCACCTTAAATCTAATAGAAATTGATGAGATATCATCATATTTAACATCATCTATGAAAATGAAAAGAACATGGTCTTCATTGGCTATTGTTAACGCGTGTACTTGTCTTTACATAACCTCACTTGCAAAGGACTCAAAAAAGTTATAACACCAGGCTCCACCATTCATTAAAACTTTCATCTCGCTCCAAAACCCGCTTCATACGTTCCTCTGTATCTTTTCTTTCATTGTTAAGCCTCACTGTCACATATAATGGTAGATTAGGGAAAGTTGCGCAGGGAAAATGTCCGCCCTTACCGCAAATGTTGGTACGAAATGATTAATAAACACCTCAGTTTCGTCATTAACTCCAAAATTTACATGGTGTGTACTCTCTATCCACTTCTCCTTTAATGGTTGCTCTTTAGTCCATGACATTATGCGGTGCACCGGTATAATTAAGACATTTTGTGCTATACTCTTTTTATTATACAAGTTCCAGGTGTAATTTCACTAAATCAGCATTAACTTAATGAAAAAGCAAAAGAAATAAAAGCTACTGTTGTTACTTCCAACTACTGTAATAAACCACGTGAGAGAATTGAAACAAACCTATACTTAATAGCCCAAATCTCAGTTCCCGCCATTTTGTTACTATTGATACCTGCATTGGGGTCTAGGTAACTGGTTAACTTCTTGCTTTGATGCCAATGTCGACTTGTTTTTGTTCTTCTTTGTTACAACGAAACCAATGAACCAATCTTATCAGCTAAATAAAACTCATTCTAAAAAGTAAACAATACCTCAACTCTACAGGATCAGGGCAGCACATTCTTATTTTGGACGATACAGGATTTATAAAGCTTGTTGTTGTTACCAGGGATGTTTTATAGACACCGCCGCTATTCTTGAATATCTTTGTAGCAAGGAGCAAAGGGTATATTACAATATACTTATTTTAATATCAAATCTTTGCAGACAGTGACGTCAAACGGAGTAAATCTGTATTTATATATCCAAAATAAATATATTTTTGGTTGAAACCGACTAAATATACAAAATAAACGTAGTTTATTAAATATGCACTTGCATGAACTTCTGAAGCTCTAATCATTTTTGCTGCACTTTGCACCAACTTGAGATTGACAGAAGCCGCCGCGGAGACAGAAGAACGGACTAACATTGTCCTTTATTATTATTGAGTCCTCCACTAGAAACTGTAAGAATATATTCTTTAAAAAAAAAACATTTACTTGTCTGTGTAAAACTCATGATAACTTTTATAATTGTGATTGATATGTTTTATTTACGGACGCTCTTTAACATCTCAGGTCATCAGCGTCTCATTCAATTCAGGGGTGAAACGACCGACAAATTTTGCTCAGAGGCCTCTCTTTCAGGTTTGAGGTTCTTTTTCGTGCCGTAAATGTATGGCACGGGACCCACGGCTTTATTTCCCTTCCGAAGGATGCCATACTTAGGATTTTTACGCCGGAAAAAATCCGTCGACCCTCGCCGGGTTTGGGTTTAGAAGACAGTATGGTTACCACTACACTACCAGGACCAACTATAAATTTTATAGTGGCTTGTTTAACTTAACACTGCAAAACGTTATAATTACAGAGATATTGCATTATGCACTTCGAACATTTATAGCGTTACACTAGATTTATAAAGACATTTAAACCTGTAGAAGAATAGATAATATTTAAGCATAACAAAGAACTATCTTGCGTTTATTGTTATCTGAGGACGCTGACAATGCAATGTTTCAAACCAGTGTCGGACGAGAGCTGTTTCACGTAAGTTATGAGAGCACAGAGGTGTAGCGAAACACAGAAGTGTAAACCCCATGTATTTTATATGCTATCATGTATGTCACTATTCGCGGACGTGAAACAGCGCTCACCTGAGACGTCTTTAACCAGTGACTCAAAGTTCGACTACAGATCATATAAAATTATGTTTCTTGGTCAACCAGCTTCAAAAATTCCGTAGTATTTTTCAAATAGGAAAGGGATGCGACTGCAGCCAATCGAACGTAAACGCTTCCAGAGAGGTTTCACTAGAACTTGTACCCCTCCGCACTTCTATCGCCCTCTCTGTCGCACTTATGCAAGCACCATCATGTCTGTTGTAACAGTTTCACTTCATGCGTTTTCAAAATAAAACGTATTGTTTGCCGGAAGTGTTAGAGGCTCGTTGTCGGCGTTCCTATTACCACAATGTCTTCACCAGTTATCAATTGTTCGCTGTGTAACTAGCATTTCGTTACATCCAGTTTCTTCCCTAAAGTCTTCCTCTTGCAATTTTTCAGTATTTCCAGTTTTTCTGCGTCACGTTGTCTGTTTCTTCGTTAACGAGCTTTTCCATGTCTTTCATGTTAAATGCCCCAATTTTATTCGCTTTATTTCAGACCACACACGCTCAATTGGATTGTAATGACAATGATAAGGGGCCAATCGAATTACCTCATGCCCCTTTTCATCAGGCAGTTAACATAATTACCTATACACTAGAGGCAGCATTGGCGCCGCATTCGCGTTTCAGATGGCAACTACGCAGCGACGTGAGTTAGTGTAATTGTTTTGGTCGTATAGATAGATTTTTGGAGCAAATAATTGACTATGCCGGTTTGGTGTGCCCTTATGACTTACAGAAAAATTCAATGAGGATTATCTTTTCACAAGTAAGCATGTTAAACGCTTACTTTTTAACTTGAATAACAATATATGTAAGTATAAATACACATGAGAATGTTACGTTTCATATTTTATGAATTATTAATCGCACCTAATATGTTGTGATCGCATAATTTGTACGCGTAATATATCATCTGAATTTTATACTTTGTCTTTTATATGTTTCCTCTGAAAAGAAAAGAATTACTGAGAAAATAGATATTGAAAATTAGAACAGAAAATTTGCAACCTACTAAACACTAATTAATTTTGTGGAAACATTTCGAACCCGACTATTTTCTGTCATGAAAAATGGGTAGAAGATACCTGAAATCTGATACAGTGCCATCAGTTTTTCTGCCCATTTGCAAAATGTAGCTAACGTTTGGTTTGCATTTTTAATTTAAGTTAGAAACCAGAATTACTATTTAGGCAATAAAGTATTGTTAGGCCTATATTATTATAAATATTATTTTTCTTCTATCTTCATATTATTTTCTGTTTAAAGTATAAATTTTAAGATCTTCAAGGAAGTAATGAAGCTGAAACCTGCCTTAAACTCTTCTACAAATGTTAGACCTACATTGCAAGTAACAGCAACCTGGTTTTTTTTTTTTTTTTTTTTTTTTTTTTTTTTTTTTTTTTTTTTTTTTTTTTTTTTTTTAAACCCCAGGACCACACATATCTACTGTTTCCAAGCGTCCATCAAATGACCAAAGGAAATTCTTTGATGTTGCTAGGTTAGAAAGTTACCAGGATGCTAAGATAGTGGAGGAATTTCTTTGAACCAGAGAGTGAAGAAGGTAGTAAAAATGTTGATTATCTTAAAGATATGATAAACAATCTCCGAAAGAAAAAGTCTACGCGGTGTTCAAGTGGTCCAACGTTGGGCACCAATTTTGAAACTATTTAATTGCTGATCACCATATTCTGTAATGGCGTGTCGTTAATTGACTATTGATCACTTTGTGTTACTGTCCATTATTCATTATAACAATATTTCAGGGTGTTATGCAATTTTGTGAGTCGTGCTCAACAGGACTTGGAGAAGATACCAACTGTGTTAATAATCATGTTATCAGTAGAAGTAGAGCGGAATAAATATGGAAATTTCTTATCAGCAAGATCTTTCGCGTCCTCTGGTGTTCTGCGTACGATAAACTTAGCTCCCTTGAATATAAATTTAGCTGTCTCAGTTTCCAAGGAGATGAACTGAATCTGATTATCTATCTGAATTGCACTGACTGAATTGTTTCTCTCTGATTTGAGCTTCTGCATTCATGAACGAACTGATCGTCTGGTTATCTCAACCGATGTCAACTGCCTATGTGAACTGAACTTCTGATGTATCGGAAATGAGTGAGTTTGAAAACTGCGTTTCTCTGCTTAACTGATGAACTGATCTATCCGACTGATGAACTCAAAATTGATGTTAATTTATCTATCCGACTGATGCAAGCTGAGATCTGATGTTAATTGATTGCGTAGAGTGTAGAACTTAAAATTGAATTCCCCAGCCGAGCATATGCCTCCTTATACATTCAATTCAAATTAAATAAACGTTGACTTCATCAAGCCAAAAGGGAGTCATATAAGCACGCGCAAGTCTTGCCCCTTGCTTAAAAAAATTAAAATATACATCTACTAGTGTTTGGTTCAAATTCACCATCCAACGCATGCCATCCGCTACTATTTGAAAGTTTAAAACATTTATTTACATTGGTTCGTTTAAAGTTAACTTACAAACAGCTGGTAAGTTTATTGCCAAAACGTATTCGAAAGCCTGTACTTTATTAACCCTCGCTAACGGGAGGTCTTTTAAGAAATGGCATACACTTGTTCCTTCCCTTTGTATAGCGATTTATGATCTCCTTGGCTTTGCCCCATTTCTACCGTAGACAGTTACACAAGAGAACTTTCTCTTTTCACGACATACAATTTAATATATTAAAGTTATACATAATATCTACATTACTAATTAAATGTGCAATGAGGAATATGAAAATAATAGTAGGTCCTTTGCCTTAACCTCCCACTTGTTTTTAACAAAAGCATAGCAGTATGTGAGGGAGTTAATGATATTATGTTTACCTCCCCCAGATACTCTTGAGACGACGGAACAGGGCAAGATGAAGGATTGCCAAGTTTCACACCTGAAATAATGAATACTATAGATAATAAAGTTACAGAAGGAGCGTTGTACGGTTACTTGATCGACGAAATAACAATCCCGAAGAAAGTAGATTGGAAGGGTCAAATTTTGTAGGTTATGTTTATTTTGGTTTGGGGATTAGGGGTGAACATTTATCTTGTGCAAAAGAAACTTTAGTGCTTATGATGGTATTTTTAAATGACTCTGGAAAGTACCCACAGTTTATTTTTTAATTGATGGTATCATAGTGGATGAGAAATTTATTTGTCCAGGCTCTTAAAAGTCTCTATGGTGTTGACTTGAAGATTATTTCAGTTGTTTTATATGACAGGTGTAAACATTACTACAGCTAAGCAGTTTGGAGTCCTGTTTTCTGCTTGCAATAGATAAATTATTTACTCATTATGTAATAGATGAAAGGATACCAATACCTGCCAACATACAAAATAATCCAGGACCATTTAGAAATGCTTTTAGTTTGCTCCGTGCAGAATGGAGATGGAATAATATTCCTTTTTGTATCCAGTTTCAATCAGACTATAAAAAGTTACTGATTCAGAATAGCATCAAGGTTTGTAGTACTGGAAACTGTATGCCCCAAGATTTAATTACTGTTCTAACAAGTTGGTATTTATGAGCGTTCAGATAGAACCCTAGTTTGTACTCATAGGTTGCAAGAGTTGGTTTCAGAAGTTAGTGAATTGGATTTCTAATGTTTGCAAAGAAATGATTTTATATATATATATGTCTTTATTGGCCATTTATGAGAAATGTTAAATGTGTAGTTTGCTGTGATTCCTTGCAAGGAGTAGGTTCATTAGCAAACAGTAATCTTATAAGGAGAAAATAGAGAGGGGATCTACTCATGCTTGCTAAATCTGTAGCCAACATATGTTTAAGTGCAGAAAGGTGTCTCAAAACATTTCTTGTACAACATGGAAATATGTTTATCCCTCTAACAAGTTTATTGTGAAAGTACAGATAGGGATTTTAATTAAAGTCAGAAATTGCATTTTGCCTTCATTTGACAGTAAAGATTACATGTTCAAACTTATGAAAATGATAGTTGATGTATGCATACTCATATTGTCAGAACAAGGTACAAGAAAAATGTAGATAAACTAAAACTATTTTATTTTGCAATCCATAAACTTACAAGCAAGTTTTCTGTTTATTTATATATTAATGTTTAATTTATAACTTAAATAGTTATACAAATAAATAATGGATAGATGTATATTTTTCATTTATCAAATATATGTTATATTTATATATTACCATTTATCAGTACTTTGGAAGATATGCGCTTATGTGAAATAAATTTTTCCTATTATTAATAAAGTATAATGTAATTTTCTAACCGGTATGCTTCTCTTATTCCAAATCATTACTTCATTTTCCTTTTTGGAGAGTTTATTTTGAAAGGGGAGCTTAATAATAAATTGGCCAATAGTAAACAGAATATCATATTTAGTAGCGGTATGTGGATGCATGCAAATTTTATGGAATAGTTGATAATATTGAAACAGCACATACAGCCCACTCCCAAGGAAATATAAATATAATATAATATGTATGTGCAAACCTAAACATAATGTTTTAATAATGTGCATATTATGTATGTATATATGTGTTTCATGAGATGTAGCGTTAATATGCTATTTTTGTAGTCAGAAGGGAAAATCTCTGGTGTTTTTTGTTTACGGTAGCTTGGAAAACTCTAAACAAAATGGCAAAAGTAAACCAGAGGGTCGAGTGTGGGGCCACTTTTAAAAGGAGTGCCGTTGGAGGGTTAATAAACCCAAGGACTTTTAATTTGTTAGGGCTTTGAACTCAACCGAGGTTGTATAGTTAGCTTTTAAACAAGCCAAAGTCAATAAAAGTTTCACCCTTTCAAATAATAACGAATGGTACGCGCTGGCAGGCGAATTTAAACCATCTAATGATACTAAATGTATTTTTTAAATTTTTAAACCAAGGCGCGAAACATACGCTTGCTTGAGTGAACTCCTTTGGCGTCGTCGAGCCAACGATTACTAGATTTGAATTTAACATATAATTTGGCGTTTGCTCTGCTGGTGTAAGCAATTTTCACTTCACGCGCACAGTTTCAGATCAGATAGCAAGTTCTACTTCAGTTCACGCAGACCATCGCAGTTAGAGGCGGTCCAAGCAGACATTTCAGTGTAAGTAGTAGCGGTAACACATACTCATCTGAAGTTGTAACGGCCAGACACCTCATTGTTGAAGTCTACACGCTGCAAAGTTCTTGAGAGCCACCGTAATTTTGTGTGGAAAAGTAATCTTTTTGCTATTTACCTTTTTTATTTTCTCTCATTACGCTAAAAAATAATCTTCATTTGACAAATTGGATTTCATAAATATCCCCTTCTACCATCCAACGAGAATATTTTTAATCTATTTGATAGATTTTTGGCTAGCAGATTTTGTGTATGCAGCAGTGAATAAAGTGGGTTTGAGGAGAAAGATCCTTTATTTTTGTTCCAAAACCACTGTGTTAAAGTGGCATTACTGCTGGCTTTGGTGAAAATTCCCACCATTAACCTCATTATTTATGAAATTCTAATGTTCAAGAAGATGTTTTCCAGTAGTACAAGAACCAATGGTTCATTCTTCGCAAACAGTCTTTGCATCTTCATACCTAACAAAGCACATAAGCTGAACAAAGTCCCCAAAATCGATCGACTTATCAAATTGGAGTGCAAAGTACTTACTGCGTTTACACCTTAGCATAGTCTGCCATGAAAGTGTCACGGTATTATAAGAAAACAATTGAGTCAAGCTACGCCAAAGGCTGATCCTTCGTTGCTAGCAAATTAATGTTTACCCAATTTGTATTGTTTTTCTACCTTAACTTTTGTAATTCTTCAAATAATTTGTCGTTAAAAGTGTAAAAATCACTATTTTCCATTTATTGCCCTTTAATTTACCTATTTTCGTTGAACAAATTTCATGCCCTTGTTTTGTCAAGGCCGTCATACTTTGTGACGCTAGATGAGAGACATTTAATTCAAAATTGGGAAACAGGTTCACTTGAACTTACCCGTATACGTGAATCTATACGGTAATATGGAAGAGCCACTTACCTGCTTTTGATAACCTTATTCGATCCTATAGTAGGTGCAAGTACTGGCTTGTTGGAGTTATACCTTAGCAGCTGAAGTGCTTGACGTTATCCGCAGAGCTGAAAGCACATGCTGCTGCTGCTTCTACTGTTGCTAAGTGCCCGAGCGGCTAGTCAGAAGCGAGCGACAGCGGAACTTATCCACGCGCTCTTTACGTTGCAAATAAAAATGGATAGGGACGGATTACTCACTGTAATGAGGGCATTATTAGGCGGGTGAAATATTGTAACGATGTGAAATATGCTCTTATTCCATCCGCAACTAATCTATATTATACCTACTAACCTAATCTATCGGCTAACCTCGGCAAAATGCTAGAAACCGGTGAACCCAGTGGTTTAGCGGGTAAATCATTGTGACAAACAGCTCTTATTCCAATTCGCAACTAATGCAGCGAGTAAATCATTGGCAAATCTCCTTTAACTGCGGCAGAAAAAAGCATGGTATGTTAGTATTCGAAACCACTGTTCTATTTTAACAAGTGGAGCATGAAGTTCTAACCGCCTGCGCTATTGCACCATTGATAATGAAACATTGTTATCTAGCTAATAGCTGAGCCAGTACTACCTTCTGCTCTCTTCCCTTTCGCTCGCTTCTGGCTAGCCGCTCGGGCACTTAGCATCCGCAGAAGCTGCAGTTAAGTACTTTCAGCCCTGCGGGTAATGTCAAGTAGCTAAAACTCGTTCCATTTTCGCCAGTTCATTCAAGGCCATTTTCCCCGCTTTGCAACCGTTCCCCCATTCCATTCAGCTCCCGTCTTGCAATAGCGATAGTATTGTTGTGGCAGTGGTAGCAGCAGCAATACTATATTTCTGTTAAGTGAACAACAGTGTATGTTTCCTAATGCAAATGACTCCAGATATGAATTGTTTAGAGGACAGTCGAAAGCCAATGACTCAATTTTTGCAAATACGCAATGCTCTCCCACTTCTCCATCAAATGCGCTTTTCAATAGGAGTGGTGATGTCGTGTTCTCTCACGGTTACATATTTTAAAGCAAGACATATACCATCCGTCTTCTAACCAAACACTATATAAGTCTATAAGTTTATATCAAACTTCGAACGAAAACTATAAATGATGTTAAGTTGAGAAACCTCCAGCCCCTGACACTGTTGGCATATTAATAATACGATACATACTAGTACCTTAAATAGTACAAGATATTTCCAATGCTGAGTGAATTCATTTTTAAGCAACATTTCTTTTTGATTATAGCTTCACGGGATACCAACCTGAACTAAGTAACTCTGGTCTCAAGCATTGAGGGAGAGGGAACTGTAGAAAGAGACAGATATATAGAGCGAGAGTGGGGGTTTACATGCATGACCTTGACTGGGCTGGCTAGAGTGAATTCACTATAAGGCAAATAGTTCTGTCCTCTTCCGCACAACCTGTTGCATCGACTTTTCTAGCCTTTTAAGTAGACACCATTTCTCATTTTTCAATGCAACTTCAGCAGTTATATACGAAATAATAAAAAATTATCTGTCAAACAGGTAGAGAGGTTTGCTTAAATACCACGGGAATAGATTCGAGAAATCTGTGAATGGAGCAATAGCTAGAATTCCAATATCTTATATTTTGTGAGATACGAGGGCAGCTGTAAGAATGGTTTTAAGTTTTGAAATATTAAAGTTCGGGCATTAGATTGGCAGGCTCTACTTTTAAAACCTTTCCTACCTCCTCGTCGCGCACCACTAATGGTATGCGTGCAAGACTGTCCTAGACACATCGTTCGGCTAGAAAAGGGGTAGGGGCTGTCAGCCCAAACTTTTTACCTCGTGAATGCACTGTCGTAACGTTGCATTAAGGTAAAAGTTTGTGACGGCAGCGACGCGCGACAAGGAGTGCATTATGAAGTCGCTTAAAAATTTGAAGTACATAGAAATGATTTTGATTTATGGAGAAGTGGAACACAACGCTAGAGAAGTAGCCTATCAAACTCGATTTCCAAGCAGAAGAGGCCCAGATCGTCAAACAATCTTTGAAGCTGTACTCACAAGTAATGAATATGCTACCCTTACAAGACGGAGCAATAGGAAATAAACATGTATGATGTTGGAGGTTTCTCGCTGGTTTCTTTTGGGAATATGAGAGCACGAATTTACTTCACAACTCATTCAATATCTCAAAAATACGCAGAACGTTAATTGAAATTTAGTACAATTGCATATTGCCTCAGCCCCCAGGATTTGTATACAACGAATTATTAAAAACTACGAATTTTTCACAAAAAAAATGGAATCTTTTAATGTTCATAACAACCATTTGTGTAATTGGATATAAATTTGCGTGCTGTAAGGCAAGAGCAGTTTATGATTAACATTGGTTAGCAAAAATAAAGCACTTGTTTAGGCAGCTATTGTTTCTGCAATTCAATAGATCTCGATTTCCTACGGAACCCACTTGTATTCCACGTCAAATCGCACACCTACAAAAAATAAAGAAATAAGTGTTTTTTCTTTAATTTCCACCATTTCCAATTATTTTAGTTATGGTTGTTTGAAATTGTGCAAGTTGTGTGCAAGCTGTAATAGATACTCAAAATCTATTTACACAAAGAGTGTCAAAAATGAAAGAGTGTCACTTCAATCAAAGAAAAAACTGAATTCACACAGACAGAAAATAATGAACCCTTACACTTTTACAGTTACAACAGTTGCACAAAATGTCCATCATCGGCGTCGATACACTTCTGAGTACGTTGAACTACTGATTGAGCAACGTTTGCGAAAGTCCCCTCAGCGATTGCAGCACATGCCGTTTAAATTTCTTCCCGAAGTGCGCCAGTGTAGCTGATTTTCTACGGTATACAACATCCTTAAGAGTTCCTCATAGGTAGAAGTCCAACGGCGGTTTTTTTTAATAGTGTTTAACGCCCGTTTTTACTACTGAGGCATCACAGGCGGTGGGCACAGATGAGACATGAGATGAAATGATATGTTGGGAAAAGATTTTTTTAAGGAAGGAAACGTTCCAGGCCTAAGTTTAGGGTACTTCCCCGGCATTTGCCAGTTATGACGACTGAGGAAAACCCGGAAAAAACCTGTCAGGGAGGACGGTCATGGCGGGATTCAAACCCCAGACCTACCACTCACGAATCCACGCCTTAACGACCTCGGCCACCCATGGTGATAACGGCGGTTCTGTTCTGTACACACGTCTCCATTGCCTTTTAACTTAGCAACATTCTCCGTTTTCCAATACTATTTCAAAATTGCTTTCCACTGTTCAAACGATAATCTTGGCTTTATTTGTTCATTGTTGATTTACCTGTCACGTAGCAACGCTATCATAATATATGTGAGTCACATCTATTTACAGAACATCATACTACACATTACTGTTGTTTTTCGGTCCAACTTTGAAATATAGTAAATAGATATCTCCTGTGAATGTGTGTATACGTTTTTGGCACCTTCTGTAGTTGTTTTGGGGTTTAGTGCACTTTAAAGGGTAAATATACTACTTTTACTACCTTAGGCCTATCAGTAATACATTTAAAACTTGACCTGATTTTTAATATGTACTTTTTTTTTCAAACAAAAAAAATAACATCAATTCAATGCGTTAAAAATCTGGGGGAAAAAACCACAGTCATATTCCCTGAAGTAACTAAAACATTCCAAATTATGGGATTTGTATAAGTACCAATATTTGCTCTGGAGGCATGCACGCGCTGGCAGGAAAATTTTGCATTCATATTTGGGTGAGAAATTTTACGCTGAAAGTTTTAAGGAATCCCATTGCATATAATACTTATTAACATAATACAAGTAATTGACTATATGTTAAAAATGGTCGCAAACCTTTAGAGCTGTCAATAGTGACTTAGGTATTGAAGTTCTAAAGGAAATGAATAAGGTAATGTCTGAGAAAATTTTGTTATTGTGAAAGAAGGGGGTTAAAAGTTAATAAGCAGAAAAGATTAACTGATATAATGTTAAGGTAACGTAGAGATATTTCAAGGACAGATATCCATTAGTAAACTTAAGTTTTTCCATATTTCTGAACGCCATATAAAGCATACCAACACAAAAGCATTCAGATACGGATCGTAAGAGCACTGTAGATACTTCTCTGCAGGTATTCTTTGGTATTATCATTTAATTTCATTAACAGACATACACTGTACGCACCTTTAATAAACGTCAAAAAAAAAAAAAAAAGATGGAATGATCAAAAGGCGTACACGTTTCGTGAATGTTCTCCAGAGCATTCTATAGCATTTTATAACAATAAAGACACATCTACAACTACTTTGTAGCGCCTAACCTAACCTTCATCCACCGCCCGCTTTTTCAGCTCCGATTATATCTGCAGCGAAATTGTTCTGTACACTCCGAAAGAGTCGATTGTCTATTCATGTCCCTCAGGCGTTTCTTAATTTTCCTCCAATCCCCCCTACCCTGTTTCCCTGCCCTGTGATCCAAATGTTACCCATTCCGATAGATTGCACACCTATTTTGAATTTTGAAATTCGCGTGTTACTCCCCCCATTCTCAACGGCTCCCGGTAGCAGATCGCCCTAATTAGTGTCAGATTTCTGCGAGCAATTCGTAGCTAATACTTCACTGCTCGGACACCGTAATTCTGTAATCCGGCTATAGGCACCACGTTCTCTAGGGATTCCGCAATTACTTTATCCCACCCCACTTCTATATTACGTTTAGAAAATCCTGTCCTCTCTCTATGCAATTTCTGTCTCTAACAGCCTTAATGTCACATCCGGAATTTTGTTTTACGTACTCAGACTGTCTGTGATTTTAATTTTCACGTTATGATTCGTCCTGTTAATGGGGTAAAGATTCTGTCTATTTATATCAGCGTCCCATTCAACTTACGGCGTGAAACGGCCGACAAATTTTGCTCAGAGGCCTCTTCTTTCAGGCTTGAGTTTCTTTATCGTGCCGTAAATGTACGACACGGGACCCACGGCTTTACTTACTTTCCGAAGAAGCCATACTTAGGATTTTTACGACCGAAAAAATTCCATCGGTCCTGGAACCCGCTTGGGTTTAGGAGGCTGGTAGTGTGGTTAGCACTACACCACCAGGACCGACAATGATGCATAGGAGTAGAACAAAATAGTGTATGTAATGGTTGGTACTTCCAACTGACAAACAAGGTGATTAAAATGACATTTACACAAGCATAGTAATTCAGAGAACATAGTTTTTCACTGTTTTTTAAATCTTTAGTTGTTTTCTTCTTCTTCTTCATCTCATTTGCCGCTACAGCACGGAGTGAGCCTTGGCCTGCCGCGGCGACCTCTGCATGCTCTACCTCCGTCTTACGACTTCATCGATAAAGGGCAGTATTGCAGGCGGGTATGTGATCACCATGCCGGAACCCAGCAGGTCGCCTATCATGCGGCTTTCGTGACCTCTCCATCAGGCAGCTCCCCAATCCAATGGACTTCGTTCCAGACCTCCCTAACTTAGGTAGGTACCGGGAATCGAACCCGGGCCTCCTGGCAAGTAGTCAGCAACGGTAACCTCTAAACCAAGGAGGTTGTCACTCTTTAGTTACATAAACTCGATTAAATCTTTAGGTTCATACAAACTACATTCAAAATGTATTAAAACATTCATTAAGTCAGTAAACATATGTGTACTGGGTAATTACTTTTTACATTGTTCGTTGCTAAACACTGGCGTTTACGATGGGCGCCAATTGCTGGTGATGAAAACTTCCTTTCATTTGCGGAAAGGTAATCGAATCCATAACCGATTAGGTGTTAAATATAATGAGATATTGGCCTCTCCCCTAAAGTAAGTAAACGCTGTAATTGTCTACCCCATAGCCTAAGTATTGTGGTAACTGCTAATGAAATTAAGCATCACTGGCTTTTAAGAAACGATGGTACCTAATGACGAAAGTTAATATTTTTTCCAGAGTATCATAACTCATTCTACATACTCTTTGAGTACTTTATGTAACATCTCTAGTCTCTCGCACTTTTATCACTACAGACTTGCAATGCCAACGTCAGAGAACTTGACTCAGATAGTCTCTGAAATTCGGTATCGACTCTATTTGTACTTACGAAGCTAAACAAAAGTTCTTTATAAACAGAAAATTTAAGCCGAATACTATCATTTTGCTCTCAAAATGCCCCGCACCCATTGCACAGCATTTATTATGTATTTCTTTAAGTATTGCATATTCCATAAGAAAAACAGTACAGAATAAACCTCGATCTTATTAAATTAATTGTTTTTATACGAGTAAATCTCTTTCTTACGCATATGTTAGGGCTACAAGGATATCAGACGTGTTTTGTTAACCTTTCAGTTACATTATCATGTTGTTCATATCTGAATTTCAAATGTTCCAAACGTAATTTCTATTCAAATCTACTTGACTTTTCCAGACCAGGGAATATCTTGTCAAAATGCAAAGGCTCAGGCCTTGCTTTTATAATATATAAAATTATAGATAACAAAGATGGTATAAATGCAGACAGAAACATGCTGCCGAATTACTCAGATGATCACATGCAACAGGTAGCTATAATATGTGTAACGTAATTATAATGAATGTATTCGTATTTGTTAAACAGAGACTAAGAGAAAGGGAGAACAACCTTCCTTGTCTATCTACATTATCACTGCAACAAACATATAAACATAAAAGGAAACTTTTTCAGTAAAAGGAAAAGAAAACATTTATTCTTATTGAAGATTTATTAGATATTAAAATCATAGTTTTAGTTTTCACTGTCGTTATTTATGCTCTATTAGATGAATACAAATTTGTGTAAAATTAATGAGTCTGTCAATGCCACATTCAAACCAAATTCTTGATGGTTTTAAAATGGTTTCAACATTAATATTCATTGTGTTAAATTTAACATTAAATGTTGAGCAAAACGGTGAATCATAATTTAATTGTGATTGGTTATGAAGGGAAGCAACGACCTCATAGAATGAGGTTAATTCACTTAATGATTTAATTATAACAGAGAAGAAGATTATAAGAAATTTGCTGAAGCTGAAGGGTAAAGTTATTACCAAAATCTGGTCATCTGAAACTTGAGGCTGATGAGAAAGTCCTCAAGAAAACTCAAAATTAGCGTTATAATCAAGTCTTCCTTATAGAGTGCAACTTTTGCACGAACTTTCAGAGGACGGCCCTGACAGAAGAACGCAGTTTAATGAATGCATAATGGAGCATGTGATCACGGATATAACTTGATTGTATGTGAATGGATTTGTCCAGACACAGCTGCCTGTCAGAAGAGATGGAGGGCAGGTGAACGAGAATACCTTTTGATAATCGTCAACTAAATACTTGGATTTGCTTCAAAATCACATTGCACAGTAGAACTGCGTTTATTCGAAATAAAGAAGGCTGAGTAATTTTGGGTACGTTTTTTTCGGATAATACATGGAGATTACAACTATAGTATCAGTTTTTGTAAAACGTAATCTAAGCTTGCTTTATTATAACAAATATAGAACGCTTTATATTTATCTTACTTGCAGTAAACAGTTATATATATATATATATATATATATATATATATATATATATATATATATATTCTTTTCTGACACCGTTTGCGAGCAGTTATACACTACTACTACTTGATGAATAAAAATATCAGCAATTCATTGCTTTGTTGTACGAAAGTATAAAGCAACCTGATAGCTGGAACCTTTCGTAAAATAACGCCGTTATGTACTAGTCTTATTGCTTCGAGTTTTTCTTACATGATTATAATCATGCGGTTTTTTCACCCCTCCCTTGATTCAACCCATACCTGCCTGTCTCAAATTAGCGAATTACAGTGAAGGTGTGCAAAGTAGATTTATTGTATTCCTAAAAGAGCATTGAAGGTCAATGCGTAGTCTTGCTATTAGTAAGAACGAAACAGCAGCTCTGTCATTTGTACATGGACATTCGGAAAATGGAAGTTTTTATTGCCGCATTTTGATTAAGTGAAATTCATTTAAGGGGGGCTTACTGTATTTAGTTATCACTAATTAATTTGAAAATCCAACTAACTGAAGACTATCCGGACTTCTTCTTCTTCTTTTTTTTTTTTTTTTTTTTTTTTTTGTCTCTTGTAACAACGAAGGTCTAAAGAGACGATTACCAGGAGGTAATATTTCCAGCAAAATGGAGTTCCACCCTATTATGGAGAGAACGTCAATAAACCAGATTTTTGCACAAAGTGGATTGGTACGAAAGATCACCGGCCTGCAAAATCTCCCATTGGCTCCATTTACGTAGTGAGATCATTAAAATTAGTTATATAACAAATCTATGGAGAATTGGTGTATCGAATAATGAAACCTGTGCAAGACATTCATGAAGATTGGTTAAGTTGGTTTCTATGATAGATTGGTTTAATATTAAACTTCTGAACGCTGTCAGTTTAACACATCATTAGGATTTTTTTTATGTTATAACAAAATGTAGATATTTTCATTGAAAGAGGGAAGACACTTATTGCACTTTATTTCTTTTTATAATATACAAATTTTATTGCTACACAACATTTTGCGGCCACTTTTGGAACAACTGTTAGACAGCATTATTAAAAAATATAAAAATATATTGAGTGTTTGGTTTAAAATGGAAGATGTAGCATTATTTTGGTTAATTAGAAACAGTCAAAATGTCGGTCCTGGTGGTGTAGTGGTTGCCATACTTGCCTCGTACACCCAAACACCCGGTTCGAACCCGGCCAGGACCGATGGATTTTTTGGGGCGTAAAAATCGTAAGTGTGGCGTCCTTCGGAAGGGAAGTAAAGTCGTGGGTCCCGTGTCGTACATTTACGGCACGAAAAAGAACCTCAAGCCTGAAAGAGAGGCCTCTGAGCAAAATTTGTCGGCCGTTTCACGCCCTGTGTTGAATGGGAGGCTGATGACCTGAGATGTTAAAGAGCGTCCGTAAATAAATAAATAAAAAAACAGTCAAAATTATTATTATTATTATTATTATTATTGTTGTTGTTGTTGTTGTTATACGTGGCCATGCTCGCGTACCGATATCATATCAATGAACCACATGAAACCTCTAAAGTCATTTAGGTGGAGCCGGAGATGCAGCTAACTCTGTAATTATGTACCTATGTATAACAAATTACAAGAACACTGTAAATGTTTGTTATAATAATAAAATTAATTTAAATGGAAAGAGAAGCAGGAAACCGCTTAGTAAGACAGGGGTTTAAAATCTGTACTTTCCATATTATATTCAGAAAGCGTCCTAAGTTATCAACCACAAAGAACAAGGAATGCTCAGGGAAAAAGATGGATACTGCATTGATTAAAAGTCTCATCTGTAACCGCAGGCTATCAATAAAAAGAGAGGGGGAAAAGACAATTTACTATGTCCTCCAGAACTAGAACGGTTTTATCAATTCCTTTTGTGTCTGTTCAGGATTACAGTTTTTTAAAAAAAAGGGCGGTATCTCTCGTGAACTTAAGCTGAGAGATGCATTTACTAAAGTTGTTATGAGTATATTTGCTTATGGAGAACATTGACATAATGTCCCTCTTTCCTTTTTTATTTTTTAGTACTGATTACTTTTAACGGATTTTTGCATCTGGATAAAAGTAATTCTGTTTGCTCTATATATATTTGCGCCTGGCCCTGTTTTACAAAAGTATAGTCTAATGACAGTAGATTTCTGTTTCACAAAAGGTTCTGCTACATTTGTACTTTACAACTCCATGCCTATGAATGCACAAGTGATTTATCTTTGTTATTAGTATTAGTCGTGCACTTATGCCATGCGTTCCATTTATAGCCGGGTCATAGACTGCGTACAGGCGTAATTTGCTTGCACTACTGTGACCTCGATATTATTCCAGCGGTGAATGACCCGCTCAAGACTACGTTTATCAGCTGTGTTATACTGTGTCAGTTGCTGCCTTCTATTTGATTTGTAAAGACTGGAGTTTGTTCATTGTGCATCTCAAAAGTGAAAGTTTGTTCAAGATATCTGTGTTGTGTGAACTACATTAGATTGTTCTTGTTAGTCCACTGAAATGCTTGAATAAAGAATTTTTATGTACGATACATGTGTAAAAATCAAATCATGCAGACAGGTGTGCATGCAATTTCAGGAGAAATTTTCTGGCATTAACGTTCCAGGTGGAGAATCTGTAAGATGTCTAGTAATTAGTTTAAGACAACGGGATCGCTAAACGCTAAACCTAAAACGCGAAAAAGAAATGTAATAATGGAGGAAAAAATTGACGAAATTGGAGCATATTCGAACGTTCTCCGAGGAAGTCCTTCAGACGTGTTACATAGCAAATGGGTGTTTGAACACTTCTGTTCATACAGCTGGTAAACTTTTAAAATGTATACCCTACAGAGTGGCTATAGTTCAGAATTAACCTCGTGACAACTAAAAACGAGTAAATTATTGTAACTGGATTTTAAAAAAATTCGTTGACGTGCTGTTGACCCACATTTAATAATTTTCTCAGATGAGACATGGTTTCATTTAAATACGAACAATCCGCATACCATAGACGAACTTAAGAACAATATAAGACAGAAATGATGAGCATTGCACAAGAAGAACTTGTGCGTATGAATGGAAAGTTCATTCGAAGATGCCAACACCACTTATAACAAGATTAGTAGTCATTATAGTACATTACAATCACACATAGGTAACGCGGGAACTTTATAGCGAAAAAGATCCAGTGTAATAATAGACAGTGCGTGGAGCACGCGATCCGCTGCCCGGCAATATAAGGAACGCCCTGTATAAGTAGCTTGTATATACTTCTCTACAAGTGTAAGAAAAGTATTAACTGCAAATATTAGAGCAAGTTTTGATAGTTTTTTTGGAATCAGTTGATCTAAACATGCGAAGTACTTGCGAAAGTGGCGATAATAATATGAGTGGGAATTTGCATAAAGAAAGAATAATTCAGCAATTAAGTACAATGAAAAAATTAGGTTAAGTGTCATTAAATTACGGCTTATGATTAATATTGGTCTTTCAGGTTTCAAATGCTTATTACAGCCCAGCTTCTTAGTTTATGTATTTTCAAGGTTCTTGCTACATGGGGAAATATGCTTACAAACCACTAAATTAATTTCCTTCCATCCCTCATTCTGCTTCAAAATAATTCCTTTTGATGCCATTTTTCCAGTTTTTTTTCTTATAATGAAAATGCAAATAAATTTATTTAAATGATCAAATGGACTATAAAGTAGTAGATTTCCATCCCACGCAAACACCCAGCTAATCATGATGATCATAAGAAGATTAAGTTAGTATCAAAATTAGAAGGCATTACATTTGAACTGTAAGTTGGAAGACACGCATCTGTCCAAATGTTACAAAGCCGTCGGTATGGCAAAAACAGAAACTTTTGTTACAGGAGAAGGACGAATGGAGGGTCATAAACGTCTCGATATCTTCTTTTCGCAATAACCACGGTTGATTGATTTTTTTGATTGATTTATGGACGTTCTTTAACATCTCAGGTCATCAGCGTTCCATTCAAATCAGGGCGTGAAACGGCCGACAAATTTTGCTCAGAGGCCTCTCTTTCAGGCTTGAGGTTCTTTATCGTGCCGTAAATGTACGACACGGGACCCACGGCTTTACTTCCCTTCCGAAGGAAGCCATACTTAGGATTTGGATTCCATGTCTATACTGATGGTTCGGCTGAACGAACCATTAAAAACGCTGGAGTTGGAGTTTAATCTACGGACTTTACACACTCATATGGTGTTGGGAAATATTTTGATGGCGAATTAGCCGCTATTTCTTAAGCCTTAGACAAAATAGAGAAGTGTGATAAGAAAAACATTGTCTTTTTTGATGATTCCAGAGCGGCAATTATGACCTTAACAACTTATAATCACAATGAATGCGATATCTCCAAGAACTGCTTGGGAAAAATTAATAAGCTGCTGAACATTAGGAACCGCATTGCACTGCAGTGGATTCCTGGCCACTGCGGGATCTGTGGAAATGAGCGAAAAGGGGATCCCAAATAAAACAACCAGATCCACCTTTGCACCTGCGGTATATAAAGCGTCATATATCCTCCACTATTAAACCTGGCCGCTTCAGCCTGTATAGAGAGAAAGCTTCTCCGAAAAAGGGGAACTCCCTTTTGAACAAGTCGGAAAGAATTCCTAGTTCTCTACCTTGATCAGTTGACATGGCCTGCTACTTGTCATGACTACTTTCAGTCACCTGTATAGAATTGAAGTGACTGAAACAGATGCATGCCCTCTTTGCGACCATGACTGAAGAACACCTCAGTATTTGCCCTGCTGTTCTCAACTGTTTCTCTTTGCATGTCATTTACAATGCCTTTTGTGCTTATTTGTATCATTCTTCTTTGTACTGGGCTGCTCGTCGACATATGACCGAGAGGTCGGAGGATAAAAAAAATTAAGTATGTGCTGTCCGCGGCATTAATGTGGCATATCTCACTGTGTTGTTATTTCTGGATCGCCAAGTGGTCGTGCTTCCGTGATACGAGCAATATACAGTGTTTATTGCACACACGCACTATAAAGGAGTGCAAAATAGTTTGCTGCGCTGTTTGCCATTCATATACCACAGACAAATTCTCATGCAACATCTGAAGAAGAAACGGGAAACCATGAGAGCGTTGTTGGGTGTGATACAGAGGAAGGAGTTTCCACAAGCAAATGTCAGCTACCTAAAAAAGCAAAGTTGCATACATATCGTATTACTGCTATGCAAGAATTCACACCTAAGGGTTTCTGTTACTGATTATTCCAGCAATATGAATCTCCGACGAGTACAGTTTCACCTATCTGGGCACGAAAACCTCCAGAAAAACTATATCTAGGATTGTGGGAACCTTCATACCGTGCAGAGACAGCACATATTGACAGTATTAGATACAGCGATCTAGATGGAAGCTTGTGTATCAACTGGAAGACAAGTACCTCTCCACAGTCAACATGGCTGACTTTTTTTGAGTGTCATTTCTAAAGAATTTTGGCCACTAAGACCGGTTAACTTTACCTCAGCAGAGTGTATATGGAGTATGCTGAAACGGAAAGCTTATTGCAATGAGCTCATGAAACTTAGAGGGAACATTCTGCTGGAAAATGAAGCTGTGACTTCTGAAGCTTTTCTGAATGTGTAAGTGCCTGTACAGGATGTCTTGATGCTAATGGCAAACCCTTCAACATTTGTTATGATATAATCCTGCTTCTCATACGCCAAGGTATGACCGTGTCAATAGCGTCAAATTATGTTCTTTAGTTTGAGAGTTATTGGGAGATCCGAAAACATAGAGCTTGTGAAACACCTAGTGGGAGCTTTGAACAGATGGACTATCGAATGCTTTTATTGTGCAGGAATACTGTTTTTTAACTAAGTTTGAAAGAATCAATAAACAAGTTCCCCTGTTCGGGGTTGCCAACGTGATCTAGTGCTCAAAACAAAGCTACTCTATTAAAATAAACAACCTCGTCGGTGAAACAGCAAGAGCTTTAAAATCCTATGGAAGTCACTAACTCTTCCATCAAGCAGATTCCATTCTTGCAGTTGCGTAAGCAATAAATCAGATTTTCTAGAAAAGAATACTTCCTATTACGGTAGTAAAGTCTTAATCAGGAATTATAAGAGAATTCTCATTCAATTCTCATTTTTGAATAAAGATTTTCAGGCCTTCTCCTCCATCTGATTTCACCTTTTAGTTCGCGTCATATTACCAACACTGCGAACCTCTAGCGTCTTGCTTAAAGCCGTACACTGCAAGAGTATGGCAACCCTAAGGCTTAACAGAGCTCAGCTTTGCAACACAAAGACACTTGTGTCAAAGTCTATTGACACTTACGTGTCAATAGACTAAAGGTATTTAAATAAGTCTTCACGTTTACACAGTAATTTATAGAGGACGCACTTTTTATATATTTTCTTCTGTATTTGTCTGAAAAGTTAAAACTGTTCTAATACTGAATGTTGTCGCTACGTAATGCAATACAAATTTCAGTTTTTATGATGAATCAACTACCCGGGTGTGTCCTGGTATTTCCAAATTAACCTGTCATCTTTCTTGGAACCGGCCATCTTGAACTTGGGCTATTCTCCTTGTCACTTGCACCAATGTTGGATGGACATTTATATTTCACAAATTTTCCGCTCCCTCATTTTCTTTCATTTCGTTCCATGGCGTCGGGAGCGTCAGGCGAGGTGGGATGATGCTTTGTGGTATGGCGGTGGCCTGCGCTCCTGACCTAGCGTCTGGTGAATTCTGTCTAGGAATCTCCTCCAGCGATCTTGGGACACCTCGAGTGAAATCTTGATGGAACTGGGTTAATTATTGCGGACCCGCCTGCATCTGGGACATATATTCTATGGAAACGTTAGAGTTCACCATTTCACCCTTTCCTCCTGGAGGTGTCCCCTCATACAATGAGCCCATTAGCGACCGGGGTTGCGAACTCTTTCTCCATAAAGATGAAGAGGAAAAACAACCTGTCATCTTGCATATCCTTCTTAATTATGAAAGAAAGAAAGAAAAAAGTATCTGATTGAAAGGGGCAAATACTGAAAGTTTGCTATCTGTGCATGTGGAAAATTTGTTTAAGAGGAAGAAGAGGAAGAATCTAGGCAAAAAAACTCTACATGAGCGCGTCACTGTACCGCCTGAAGGCAATTTAACTTTCATGGTTGTTGGCTGTTGTTTGCAGTAAAATGTAAATGAAAGTATATCTAAGGCATTTCCTAGAGATAGAACAGGTTTTTAGTTACACTACACAATAGCTTTAGCTTTTATTTAAATGCTCACGTGAATACTTCATTGCTTCGGTACACCCATATATACTGCGCTCATATTTAGCATTAGTTCGGTTTTCTGGTTATTCTCTGTGTGAACAGTTGCGAATTGAAACTTTCGAACGGTTATTTATTTATTTCTTTTTTGTACCACTTAGGCACCAAGGCGGTCGTCGGTCCTGGTGGTGTAGTGGTTACCATACTTGCCTCCTATATACCCAAGATCGCGAGTTCGAACACGGCCAGGACCGATGGATTTTTTTCGGGCATAAAAATCCTAAGTATGGCTTCCTTCGGAAGGGAAGTAAAGCCGTAGGTCCCGTGTCGTACATTTACGGCACGAAAAAGAACCTCAAGCCTGAAAGAGAGGCCTCTGAGCAATATTTGTCGGCCACCCTGAGTTGAATGGGACGCTGATGACCTGAGATGTTAAAGAGCGTCCATAAATAAATCAATAAAAAAAAACCAAGGCGGTTTGTAGGGTTTGACCTCTTAATATAATTTACATATGTTTCCTTCTTTTCCCTTAACTACCATAATATTTAATCACGTTTAATAATGTATATTTGCTTCTATTTTGTGTTCTTCCATTATATAAATGTACGTCTTTGTAAACAGGAAACCCAGTGCTTAGCCTTCAATAGAGTTGAGAAAACTTCATACAATAGAACCGGTGAGGAAGCGCCATTGTTCACCAAGACTAAGCAGCCAAGGTCAGTCTTTTGTGCTCCAGGTATGTTTTCAACAGAAGAGAGTTTGTGTTCGTTAAAAATCCCGTAACCAGGAGTTTAAATGTCCGGAAAGGCAGGTGGCCTCGTTACAGTTAAGTTTTAAAAGCCTCGTATCGCAAGACAGATTTTTAAAGCTCGTCCGAGCTAGCGAATCAGATGAAGGAAGATTTAAATTAACCAATATTAGTAGGGCAGGTTTTAAATTTCGAAGTAGAGATACGATACTGTCGTGTATTTCAACGTCCTCATTTTGAATGTAGTATATAAAGACAAGTTTGGGCGCTAAGTTTCATCGCTCAACTCGTTGCTCATATTTCATCCGCACCCCAGTTCATCATTGCGCTCGCTAGCAGTCGCATCGATCGCTTCACTTCGATTCTCAGTTTTATTGCTAACTCAGATTTTTATACGCTCAGCACTTTGGCATTCGGTGCATTCAGACAGCTACAATTTATCGGGACAAACAATCCATTAATCAAACCTAGCGAAACAATTGTACGCTGTATCGACTCTATCAACGGCAAAGCACAACAAGGTACAGCAGAAAGTACCCTGAATAAAACCTGTCTAGGTAACATCGACATGCCTGTTCATTCAAAACGCTCGAACCTCTTCCTAAGCATTGTTAGCTAACATTCCCTGAGCATAGTTGCTTCTACAGGACGGAAGCAGCAACAAGACGCCTTCTATGGCAGCATACACGTCGACAGTCTCAAATTTTGAAAACAAAGTCCATTTCCACATCGAGATATATTACCGTCCCAGAGTTTCTATCAAGATTGCTGCAGTACTTTAGCTCCAGAACTACGACCCTTGATAATTATGAAAGACGGTTTAACTACCGATGAAAAAGTATAACGAAAGTTTAATTGAAAAGCATAAACCATGGCAGCAAAAATAAACAAGTGCGTTCAGTTAAAAAGCATACTTGTTAGCGAAGATACATAAATATTCCTCGAGAAACGCGTTTCATAAGGAACGGTGTGAAGCCATGCTCACAGCAAACTTCCATGAAATAAAATCCAAGTGTCAAAACCACGTGCTTTTCTCGAGAAGTAAAGCTCCAGATGAATCTACACTTCCCAAGGGGTGCTACGAGCAAGCAGTGAAGTCCATTAGAATACTGGGAGCTGGAGAGATGGCTAGCAACGTAGGCGGAGAAGGGCTTTATCTGCCAAGTGAAACATTACGCACTGCATGTGTATCATCTATTCAAATACTTAAGAGTCGGTCCATCTCTTTGCGTTAACAAAAGCAGAATATTAAAAGTGAACATTTGGACGTTGTCAACACATTCCTCTGACTAGCCATCTCTCCAGCTGCCAACACTACACCCCATGTCTGATTTGCTGCGGATGAGTCCACCAATGTAAATAAATATTGGTGGTGAAAATACTTGAGTTCGGATAGTGCATCAACCCGTACTAGAACCCACAGGTCGCACAACAATTGCCCTATTTGTTAATGATTGGCTAAATGTGCTGTGGTCTGGCGGGGACGTCATTCTTGTAATGTACACTGGCACAGAAGGCTGTATGTTGAAGGCTGCATTTGAAGTATTTTATCCCCATCTCATCCGTTTCACTTGTTTGGCCCAAGAGGCATGTCGGGGCCGGAAATGACTTCCTCAAATTCAATGCACTGGTTCGAAACTGTCGGACAACAGTGAAATTAAAAATATATTAAGTTTCGTCCGTATATCAGTATGTAAACATGTTATGAAAATGCCTATGCAACTCTTGAAAGAAATCCAGGGCAAGCCAGTTTACATACTGTCAAACCGCCACGGCTGGCTGAGGTCGTTAAGGCGCGGACTCGTGAGCGGAGGTCTGGGGCTCGAATCCCGCCAGAACCGTCCTCCCTGACTGAAGTTTTTTCCAGGTTTTCCTCAGTCCTCATAAATGGCAAATGCCGGGGAGGTACCTTAAACTTGGGCCTGGAACGTTTCCTCCCTTAAAAATAAATACTTTCCCAATTTATCATTTCATCTCATGTATCAGTGTCACGGCCTGTGGTGCCTCTGTAGTAAAACCGGGCGTTAAACACTACTCTTCATTTTTATATACTCTCAGTCAGCTTCTCAGTGGAGAAATGCCAAACTCCCCAGAAGACATTGCTACCGGCCTGTTTAAGTATGTACTAGTGACACCGTGTGTTGTCGAGAGGTTATTTTCATTATAACATAAGAACACACTTTCCGACCGCCGGAGGATCCTAAAGTCCTTAAAATATATTTTGACACATTGCGTATATTGACTTTAGAATTGTTTCAAATGCCAATTAGCCCGTTTAAATGTGTAATTTCGGTCTAACGTGCCTTTTTGCCTTTATTTTAAATAAAAACATTTTAGGAATATATTATAAGTTTCTGAACAATTCCGATATTACATATTTGCAGATTTTTGTTAAACGTTTATGTACAATTTTTAAGATATTACATAAAAAGCCCAACTCTAGGAATTCTCTGTACACAGCAAAGCATATGCCGGTAATTTACATATTTTTTAAATGTTTTGTTTTCATTAGTCGTAAAAACTATTAGTTTTACATTTACATTTACATTTTCAAGACTACCGTTACACCAAATACCAGCAACAACAAGCACGTTATAATAACATTTTATCAATGGATTCAGCCCGAGAGAGAGTAAAAATAATAAAGAATAAGCTCGTAATTTAACTGGCACACTGCGATCGTTGCAGCTATAGTATTAAACCACAACATTATTCCATTTTTGTGCATCCCCACACAAATCTTTTGTCCGTATAGAGGAACGGCTTTCCACTGTGTTATATTAACAGTATAAAGGACGGTTCATCCCTCTCCTAGAAAATTAAAGCAGCAAGTCCAAAATGAAATGAGTAAAGTAAGTAAATATAAAAGTAAAATCAATATACTACGAAGTAGCATAAATTTATAATTGAATCGTCGCAGTAACATCTATCGTTTAATGAACGATAATTATTGTAATGAAAACATGATTGAATAAAAATTAAATACCTCCATTTTATATTTATATGTTCTTTTCACACAAAATGCGTAATTCGGTTTGAGAAAATTCAAGGTCACAGTTTTTCATTTTCATAGTTAAAATACCTACACAGTAATTTTAAAATACTATGTCGTACATGAAAATATTTTTTGATATTTCGGTCAGAGACCTACTGGCAAGATAAATAGTAAACAGAGCAACGCCTTCAGTTGAAATTTCAATGTCTGGTGAGCTCGTTTTTACAAATTAATATATTTATATTACTTATTACTTTGCATTTATGCCATTTCAGATAATTTGCCTGGTTAATTTATCATTTATTTTATAACTGCGAATGTGTGTAGAACTGCTTAAATAAATTCCTTACTTACATACTTTAACACAATATTTTGTGTTGTGTTCCTCGGCATTTTTGAAATGTATGTTCATCCACAGTGGCCGAACCTATCCCCTTTCACTTATATCATAAGAACTAAAGCTTGAAGTAAGTTTCCCGAAGATATTTCGCACTCCTAGCAAACTTGCAACAAATGACTAACGAAATCAGTATTACCACACGTAACATGTATTTAATTTTGCTACACGCATTACCGTTCCCTTCTACTTACGCGCAGTTCACTTGTTTACCAGTATAGAGTTCCTGTGGAGTTGGTGATATATGAGCACTGCTCTCTTAAGCCAGGGTCGCTGCGCAGTTGGGCATTATATTTCGTTTGTTCTACATCGCACGCTTCCTTCTCTCTGTAATATTTCCATATTACTTCTAAGAATGTGTTGGAATGTTAGCGGAAGCTAGCACCAAGGAAATACCAGATTTAGTACCGTACAGACTATTCCACAAATTACAAATGTTGATGCATACACATAGCGTAGAGATAGATAGATAGATAGATAGATAGATAGATAGATAGATAGATAGATAGATAGATAGATAGATAGATAGATAGATAGATAGATAGATAGATAGATAGATAGATAGATAGATAGATAGATAGATAGATAGATAGATAGATAGATAGATAGATAGATAGATAGATAGATAGATAGATAGATAGATAGATAGATAGATAGATAGATAGATAGATAGATAGATAGATAGATAGATAGATAGATAGATAGATAGATAGATAGATAGATAGATAGATAGATAGATAGATAGATAGATAGATAGATAGATAGATAGATAGATAGATAGATAGATAGATAGATAGATAGATAGATAGATAGATAGATAGATAGATAGATAGATAGATAGATAGATAGATAGATAGATAGATAGATAGATAGATAGATAGATAGATAGATAGATAGATAGATAGATAGATAGATAGATAGATAGATAGATAGATAGATAGATAGATAGATAGATAGATAGATAGATAGATAGATAGATAGATAGATAGATAGATAGATAGATAGATAGATAGATAGATAGATAGATAGATAGATAGATAGATAGATAGATAGATAGATAGATAGATAGATAGATAGATAGATAGATAGATAGATAGATAGATAGATAGATAGATAGATAGATAGATAGATAGATAGATAGATAGATAGATAGATAGATAGATAGATAGATAGATAGATAGATAGATAGATAGATAGATAGATAGATAGATAGATAGATAGATAGATAGATAGATAGATAGATAGATAGATAGATAGATAGATAGATAGATAGATAGATAGATAGATAGATAGATAGATAGATAGATAGATAGATAGATAGATAGATAGATAGATAGATAGATAGATAGATAGATAGATAGATAGATAGATAGATAGATAGATAGATAGATAGATAGATAGATAGATAGATAGATAGATAGATAGATAGATAGATAGATAGATAGATAGATAGATAGATAGATAGATAGATAGATAGATAGATAGATAGATAGATAGATAGATAGATAGATAGATAGATAGATAGATAGATAGATAGATAGATAGATAGATAGATAGATAGATAGATAGATAGATAGATAGATAGATAGATAGATAGATAGATAGATAGATAGATAGATAGATAGATAGATAGATAGATAGATAGATAGATAGATAGATAGATAGATAGATAGATAGATAGATAGATAGATAGATAGATAGATAGATAGATAGATAGATAGATAGATAGATAGATAGATAGATAGATAGATAGATAGATAGATAGATAGATAGATAGATAGATAGATAGATAGATAGATAGATAGATAGATAGATAGATAGATAGATAGATAGATAGATAGATAGATAGATAGATAGATAGATAGATAGATAGATAGATAGATAGATAGATAGATAGATAGATAGATAGATAGATAGATAGATAGATAGATAGATAGATAGATAGATAGATAGATAGATAGATAGATAGATAGATAGATAGATAGATAGATAGATAGATAGATAGATAGATAGATAGATAGATAGATAGATAGATAGATAGATAGATAGATAGATAGATAGATAGATAGATAGATAGATAGATAGATAGATAGATAGATAGATAGATAGATAGATAGATAGATAGATAGATAGATAGATAGATAGATAGATAGATAGATAGATAGATAGATAGATAGATAGATAGATAGATAGATAGATAGATAGATAGATAGATAGATAGATAGATAGATAGATAGATAGATAGATAGATAGATAGATAGATAGATAGATAGATAGATAGATAGATAGATAGATAGATAGATAGATAGATAGATAGATAGATAGATAGATAGATAGATAGATAGATAGATAGATAGATAGATAGATAGATAGATAGATAGATAGATAGATAGATAGATAGATAGATAGATAGATAGATAGATAGATAGATAGATAGATAGATAGATAGATAGATAGATAGATAGATAGATAGATAGATAGATAGATAGATAGATAGATAGATAGATAGATAGATAGATAGATAGATAGATAGATAGATAGATAGATAGATAGATAGATAGATAGATAGATAGATAGATAGATAGATAGATAGATAGATAGATAGATAGATAGATAGATAGATAGATAGATAGATAGATAGATAGATAGATAGGAAAAGCATTTCCGTCACTGAACATTTTCATTTTAGCCTAAGTATTCATGCTTTATTAAGAGCTATGACTTTCATATTTCATACCTCGCTCTGTCATGTTTAATCTGAAAGTTTAAACTTAGCTCTAAATATAATACTTTTGATAAAGAAACACTGCACATAAGGGAATATCCCATTTTATGAGCAATTTTAGGAAATTCTAGGAGTATTCAGGAATGTTAGTTAAAAGGAAGAATATTTTTATGCTTAGTGGTCGTAACAGCCATCTACCAGCCAAACACATTGTGGGTGATTATTTGGGAAAAGTAAGGGAGAAATTGACAAGAAAGGTGAAGATTTCTAAGAGCGGTGGTCAAATTAGGTTCGTCTTTCAGATCGGCGACAATGATTTAGTAACTGAACTTTAGTTCTCCATGTTTTCTTCATACTTGCACAAATTCTCGATAACGGCACTTTGGATGCATGAAAAACGCCGATCCAACACAGGTAGATCGGGAATGCAAATCTGCCCCTTTTAATTGTTAACTACTCGCGCGGATTGGGCATTGTCGTTTTAGTTACCGCCTCCTTTTTAAATGTGAACCTACACGCACCTACGTGTCCAAATTGTGATCTCTCTTTTACAGTCACATTTTAATTGAATGTCATCATTTAGCGGATTTTAGAAGTCCCCGTTCTGTCTTGAGGAAGCTCTTGCGGATGGCATTACTGTCGAGCGAGTGCTCCGTTTTATGTGTGTTTCTGGTTTCTGGAGCAAGGTATGGTTTTTTTCATTTTATATGTGGCGGTTACCTTTCAGTGCATTTTAAACCAACGTTGTTTCCAACTATTACAGTTGTATTTTACTTACAATACTTTGTGCATTGTTAAATTTTTGCTCTTGTTACTTGTTATTGGGATTATATTTTTAATTGGCCGACTTGTTAATGTCGCTTGTTTTCTGCACAGTATTTTAGTGCATGTAGATTGTTTCATTATTTTATTATTGGCACAGTTTTAGTGCGTTTAGGCGCTCATAACCTTCGCTATTTTGCCCCCTTAAACATTAATGATCATCAACATAGAGTGGATGCCATTATAACCATGGGCTAACCATAACAAAGACTTCTTTAAGCAGGGAACATCTTTCAAGATTTCCACAAATGCATGCGTATTTCATATTGTTAATCGACTCTCTAGGAGAATAAAAATTAATACAAAACCATCTCCTCCACACTCAACATTAAAATTCCGTATCTGTAAACGCAATATGAATGTGACCCTACAATGTTAAAAAAAAATTCCATTTTATAAGGTACAAACTTCACCTCTATGGGCCAGTAACCTGAAACGGCAAATCCACGATTCAAACCTCAGGAGGCCATAATTATATTGGACTCATAGGCTAATTTCCATATAGGTAAGTCATATGCGTTTCTACAATGTGTACTTAAAACTTGTTTGTTGGCGTACATGGACATACATACACATTTAAACGTAACGAGTTCTTTCAGGAACATACATAACCCTAAAAATTATGAATAGACCAATCAGAGATAGCAGCAAAATAAAGTTAAGAAAACTGACAAATGACAAGCGCCTAACAACATCAATAATGCTGTCTGGAACGAAACAGACGTACCAAACATTAATGCAAAATTAACGAATTTTACGCACTCAGTCAAACTTCCCCATGGAAAGCAGTTCGCGTAATCCGTAACAAGAAATCTATATTCTATTAAAGGAAGACGCGAGTTCGAGCTCAGTTCGCATACATAATTACCTCACTTGAATTAGAACCGAGTATAATTATTTGGAAATATAAACGTCTTTAAACTGCGTGAAAGTATTAGGGAATAAACGCGCTAGAGTCGTAAAGTTAAACTAAAACTAATCATTGTTACACTCTTCAACAGACTTTGAAACATCGTCATAATCATCAGTTTTGCTGGAGGAGAGAACATACACAATCACGTCTCTCTGGTGATTCTCTCTACATATTGCAACATTACAACAATCTCTCATTCCTAGAATTGTACTTATCGAGCACAACAATAAACCTCACACATTACTCAGCAACCGATGTGATTTATAATTAGTTTCATTCTTCAATCCTTTCACCCCAGATAATAAATCTGAAAGTGTTCAGCTAACAAACTACAACAGAATCTATCGGGAACCAGGAAGACGACGCAGTTGTTTCTGAAGGTGGAGTGGGAAAGGAGATACGACACTGCACATTACTCTCATCGTCGGGCTAACTTACCAAATCGAGATGTAATTCACATTCTTGTCAATTACCTAATTGTCAATTTAGAACCCGAATCCCACTGCATATAACAGATCTCACTTCAAACCTTCCCTGTAATGTACGTATTTGTTTTCCCAGGAAACAGATTAGTTATGTTTTTACCTCAATAAAACTTTGAAATAACGTTAATTCAAATGTATTAAATCAACTAACTATAATCACCAGTTACCCGAAATTTCTTTTCGGTGAAAAAATAACCCTTAAATTATTCAAAGATTGAAAGAAATCAAAAGCGTTGAGATTCTTTTCTAACCTTTTATAAAAATATCAGAGAAGGAAAAAACCTAAGCGGAGAAAAGACGAACAATAGATTTGTTGAAACTAGAACTTATGAGACAAATTATACTTTTCATTAGCACTTCGGAAACGTTTAGTTCTCGTATGCTACCACTACAAAAGAGGAATTGTAAGCTTTTAATGTGTAGCTCTGAAGAGCTTTAGAGATTCGTGTGGTATCGCTGCGGTTTTGGCGTAACTTGAAATACAGCCATGGGCATGCTTGAATAATACTGAGGTATCTATGAGCTAGCAATGTCGACCTGTTCTTGCTTGAGCAACCTTATTGTTCCGACAGTTTTCGTTTTCAAAACCTCACATTAACTGAATACCTACACTTCTAGATTTCTGAACACAATACAGATCTTATATGAGTGAGAATACAACCGCTTTCCTGAAAGAGAATTGTGCGGATTATTTTCAGAAGTGCAGGAGACGCTGGGTTAAGTGCCAGAACTTTTCAAAATAAACGCCTTGAAAGGGGCCAAAGTGTAAATGTGCTAAATAAGTTATTTATTTAATGTATAAAATATCAAAGTAATTTGTGACAGCATTAAATGTTTCACTACGTAACCGACTTGAAATTAAACTCCATGCCAAAATGAATGTAATTAAAATTTAATTAATATTCACATAAAATAAATTTCATAAAGCTGAATGCGAAATATGATTGCATTACTTACATTACCCAAGATCTTTAATAGCCAGCATAGGTTGCTGAAAACTAAGTAGCAAATGGTAATAATAATAATAATAATAATAATAATAATAATAATAATAATAATGATGATGATGATGATGTAACTCCCAAAATGCTTGATTGTCATCTCTATTGAGAAAAGATAAAAAAATAATTTTCATTTGTCATACATTTAAAAAATAAGGTACAGTCTTGAGCAGGAAGAAGTAGTAACACTTATTTCCTTCCTAATACCGAGAGTCTCTACTCACAGCTCTGCATAAAAGAACTATCTACAGACGGATGTTAAATTCGAAGAGCTGACCCACAAATCTGTTTTGAGTTCGCTAGGTAACGAGTTACTGATGAGATGATAAATATAAGTACTGAAATAAATAAATAAACCATACCCTTATGCTCAGAAACAAAGTCGATGAAAATGGATGAGATTTAATAAGTACAGGGCTTTAGTTATAAATCTTGTACGCTGTGTGGCGCCAGTACTCATAATGCCCTCTTGCTCACTCTTGTCAAGTATTAGAACGTCGCTTTCTGAGCTTGTTCCATGCCGATCTCGTGGTAAACTATATTCATTCGCTATTATCATTAAACAATTGGATCTAGAGTACGTGCGGAATTTATTCGGAACGCTCGTGGTTGATTATCTGCTTCCAGTTATAATAATGCATTATAAAGAGCCATTGTCGGCAACAATTTGCAGAACAGCGTGTGTTTAAAAGGGCAAGTTGCGTGTTATTTAGGAGATAGGCAAAAGGGAAGGGGGAATAGAGAAAATGGCTTGGGAGGAGTAAGAAGAGAGACATGATTAGGAATATGGTAAAGTAATTATGCACTTTTTCTATGTGAAATATTCTGAATAATAAAATCCAGCCAGCATATTTACGCCTTCAATATGTATTTTGTTTGATAATTATAATTATTCCTTCCCTTCCATTTACATAACGATCCCGTAGATTTAATTTGCAGTTTCTTTTTGTCGCAACCAAGAGGCAGGTATAAGTTAGGAATTTTAGGATGATACGCTAGAATGCTGAACCGGATTGCGACAATATTATAATTATTCTTTTTCTTTATATTTGAATATAATGGAAAACAAAAAAACTCATGGAATGTAGTGTTAATAGAAATCGGCGCAAATGTTGAACGACTCTTGAAATTGGCACAACTGAGGGTTTCGGAATGTAAAGGAAACCATTAGTAATGGAATCATAAACAATGAGTGCTGATCAGAGCAGAATGTGTATTTTCGATATAATGTCTGTTTAGCAGATGGAACATGAAAAATCCAGCACCTTCTATTAGAAATGAATGAATAGTATTTAACACCCGTTTTTGCTACAGAGGCACCGCAGGCGATGGACACTGGTGATACGTGAAATGAAATGATATATTGGGAAAGGATTTATTTTTAAGGAAGAAATCGTTCCAGGCCTGAGTTTAGGGTACCTCACCGGCATTTGCCATTATGAGGACTGAGGAAAACCTGGAAAAAAACTCAGTCAGGGAGAACGGTCCTGGCAGGATTTGAGCCCCAGACTTCCAGGTCACGAATCCACACCTTTACGACCTCGGCCACGTGGCGGTTTCTATTAGGAAGATTGTACATACGTTTTAAAGGGAGTTAAAGTACCTACTGAGTCGCCGGGTACGGAATCTAACAGCCGAGTCGTGAAATACTCATCAGGGAGAAGGGTTACAAGTAAAGCACGAACATTGCCCTAAATATCTGTTTTATTTTTGTGTACAGAAGCTTAGGCACACATAACCAACATTTGTTTTCATGCAATTTTAGTAGTGTCTATAAATGTCAATTTTGGAGGAAAGCACCTAAGGATTTCAAAAGCCTACTTTGCTCTCTCGTTATGCCAGCGATCTGTTATTTATCTCTAAATCAACTGCATACTGTGCTGTTGATTTTCGCCTACAACTTCCTCCCGAGCCAACAATGAAAATGAAATTCAATGTAAACTGACAATGGAAAGTCCCAAGACGAAACAAGCAGGAAAGCGCAGGAGGGCGGTTTCACCTCGTAATTTAATGAATGTATATTTCCTGGAACGGTAACAAGAATTATAGCTGATTGGGCTTACATTTCATCCCTGCTGCCTTTTGTAGCAGTGTAGAGCAAATATTTTCATCACTCGTTGACTGAATGCTATTTGTGAATAAAAATAAGGTCTTCAAGGAGTGTATTACTTAAACAATTGATGCAGAGGTTACAACGGATGGCTGCCAGTGCTGTTATATGGGGGCACGTGGTTCCTGTGCGTACTATTCAGTTTTATATGTTCAGAGTCTTTAGAAAAGCAAATATATATCGTCTAAGTATATGAATTGTATTTTTACTTTTCTAATTAAGGCATTTGTCTACTGACCCGAGAACTTTTGCCTGTATTACACTTGAAATGTTCGTATTTTAAAAAGTGACATTTTTTGATTCCTGTTTGAAAAATATAATATATGTAAAACTGTAATAACTATCCAATAAACTAATTTAGTTGCTCTTGCTGTAGAAATATGAGTATGAAAGTTCTAATTGAAGGCCAACAGAATTTACCTCATATTATCTTCTATATAAATCTTTATATTTAGGTTCGTTTTTAAATGCCTAATTTGTATTTTAGTGCCTATTTAAGGGTCATTTTGTAGTTTTAGTCTATGCTTAAGTGCGTATGTTAGATGTTTTAGTGCCTCTTGGCCTGCATATTGTTCAAGTTTTCAGTGCCTGAATGTCCGGGCTCCATTTAAAAATTTAGGACAGTTGGTACTGAAAATCTGAAGCGCAGGGTTATATCTGTCGTCGAAGTACTAAAAAATAAGATAAAAAATATTTAGTAAGTAGCTTTAATTTCACCTAATTTTATTGCTATTCCCTGTTCACTAGTTCTGCATCGAGTTACACGAGGGGGCTTGGAGTCAAACACTACAAGGGCACACTGCTCCCTCTGATAAGCAGTTACATCTCTGCTGCTTCGCGAAGTATTTTACATGCAATGACAGCGAATTCAATGCTATTTCATTGTTCAGGTGCAGTTTGTCGCCTATGCACTAGCCCCCTCCTAACTTTCAATATAGAACCAGTGACTGAGTAATACAGTGAAAAGTTTAATAAAATAATGATGTTTTATTGTTAGAAAGTTTTGCTTATATGTTAACAAATCGTGTTAGGAATGACTTAAAAGCATTTTACACTGAATTTTGAAAATACATATGATGAACTGGTGTGTGCATCAGCAGACTGGAGGTTTTGGAGATGTTATTTTCTGACAAACCGTTGGAAGCAGATTAGTCCTAGCACTCACATTGTCGTCGTAATTCCAAACCTGAAACAATGATAAACACTAGAGATTATGATCATCATCATAAACATTTCTTTAGGGTGCAATATAAATTTAAATTAATCTTTTTACGAGAAGAGTTCAGAAAGTTTTGCAGGTATCTTTCAAAAACTAAGTTACAGGCTGTATTGAAGCATTTAATAATCCTTCAAAGCGCTTTCTGTGTATTTCCATACATAGTTGAAGGCATCACAAACACTTATCAAAGGCGTTGCGGCTAGATATTGTTAACAGAACTAGACATGCATTCTTTCAAAAACTTTTCCAGCTGCGACAGATATCACTCGAGGAAACAAAAGCTGCACGGTGCCAGGTCAAGGATGTAGGGTGGATGGTGAATTATTTTTTGCTACCTAGTTGCCGCAAATGTACAGCTGTTCTGTGAGCAGATGCGCTACTGTGCAAAAGCAGCAACCTTGGAAATTTGTTCTAGCATGCAGATAACCACTAATTACCCTCCACAGTAAAAACAAATTAACATTCGCGTTCGAATGCGATAACAATGTATGGAACTGGTTTTCAATTGTTTTCAATCAACTATATGCAGTCATGAGTTTTGTATAGTATTAAAACCAACTTTTATCACCAGGGCATGTATCTGTGAATCGTTTAGGGCCTTCATTAGACAAGAAAAGTGGAATTCATTTTGCGCAATGTTTTGAAATTGTTTGCAGCTTTTAAATGTTAGCAGAGTACAACGCCCATGCCAGCATTAGCACTAACTTCCATAATTTAAATTTCTGAATTGATAAATCACTTTTATTTCCATTAAGTGTCTGTTCTCTCGTTCACGGCTTGCCGAGGTCGATTAGAGTGTGGTCACCTTTCAGTCTGTCTGCCTTCGTCAAATTATCGAATCCATCATGTTACAATAACAAATGAATACACTTGATCACCATGAAGCGATACAATCCTGCGTGGATGTTTTCCCTCTAATCTGTTTACAGCGTGTGAAAATGTAGAATGTATGTCTTCTCCAGAAATACTGATTTCTACCAGTTTATTTCTCTATTGGATTTTCCACTTAATACACGATTTGCAATCCTATCTGATTGCCTTATTATGCCTTTTCATTCTCTTCTACATCTGGGTACGCCTAATGATCGAAAAAAATGTGTTATTGGACGTTTATAACTAAAGGCCTATAATGAGAAACGTTATTTGTCATCTTAAACATTTTTAATGTTCACAAAATGCTTGCCGAGTGTTTCTAAAACTCGATCAATGGAAAACTTTAAATTTGGCGCCAATGATACAGACCATTGAAAAAACTTATGGCAAACAGTATTAGCGGTTAATTGTAAAGAAATAAAAGAAATACAAGCAAGCATGTAAATTCTAAACCGGTATTTTTTATCTCTTCTTACGAATTCAATACTGTTTTGGAACTGAGATGAACAATTCACATTTCGTAAGCAGGTTACTTGAACATTACAAATGTTATGAAAATAATTTTACGCTTTAATGAGCAGCTTTAGCGCAACGTTAAAAAACTACTGCGGAGTAAATTGTTCATTCAGTCTGCAAGAAGCCGCAATCTTACCAATGAAAAAATACTAACAAAAGATAGATACCAGCTACCTGACGCATCTAGAGAGCACTTAATAGGTTTCTGTTACAGTTTATTATTATTAGCATGTTATATTAAAGCGCATAAATTTGCTAAGTGAGTACTTACTCCGTTGAAATATGTCCTAGGGAACCCCTGCACTGGAGGATCTGCGTTGTGCGTGCGATCGCCCAGTTCTGCCAGGAGCTGATCACCTCTCACGCTATTGGCGCAGTTTTGGATTGACGTATAGCTTATTCCGACATTCTGTGCACACTGCCACAAAAACATTACACTTGTGCAGTTTTCCCAATTTTATTATATAGTTATTTGTTTACAATTCATAATTTATTTTTATATTTAATTCCATCCAATAAAGACTCTGAGAACATGTTGGACAGTAATAGATAGAAAATAGCCGGATCTCGAACCTACATTAAATAGGTGGGAGACCCTTAAATAACAATGTTGTAAATTTTTCATAAATCTACTTTACAGGCGTTGTTTATGCCTTGTTTTTCAACATAGTCACGTTCTTTGCAATATAATTGGTCCACCTGTCCAATTGCACCGCTTCTATTACCTCATCATCTGCAATCTTCTGATCCCGCAGCTCTTTCAAAGGTTAAAAAAAAAAAGTGAAACTCCAATGGCGCCAAGTCTGGACTGTATGGTGAATGATGTGTCAGCAACTCAAATGTTATTGTATTTATTGTATGCACAGCTGTATGGGAGCGGGCCCAGAAGTAAAGCAGCAGTGTATCTTTTGAGAGTCGGTGTTGGTGATTTAGTGGTAACCATACTTGCCTCCTAAACCCAAGTTCGTGGATCGATGGACTTTTTAGAGCGTAAAAATCCTAAGTATGACTTCCTTCGGAAGGGAAGTAAAGCCGTGGGTCCTGTGTCGTACATTTACGGCACGATAAAGAACCTCAAGCCTTCTTTTGTGAAGAACGTAATAACAGCTCGATACTCTACTTTGAACATTCACAAGCTTGTACACACAGCCTTCTTTAAGCAACTATATCTGAATAACTGAACACAGCGGAGCGGAAGTTACAGCTGCAGTTGTTTACTTAACAGAATAAGGCATGACACCAGATAAGGATTTGGTGAAGGCGAGGCCGGAAATTTAAGGACCTTCCCTCATACAAGGGGTATATGCCATGACTAGATCGATTCATGAATCGGTGTTTGCCGACCACTGCTTTAGAGCTTAAATTTTATTTAAATATAATAAATGTTTTACCTATAGCCATTGCGAATTTATTGCGTCAAACATTAATAGTAAGAAGCTTAGAATGGATAGTAATTAAGGGTATCCTTAAGTTTATTAAAACGATTGTATGCATTTATCGCTACAAGATAACATAACGTTTAATTTCTATCCAATGAAGTAGCAAAATATAAGTCAAAAAAAGAGTGACATACCTGTGGTCCAGCAGAGGGAGGATCAGAAGAGCCCATAAGACAAGCGATGAATTTCACTTTGAGGGCTTCGTGTACAGCCAGAATGTCCAGAACACAGGCTTGAACTTTGTTTCCATAGCATTCCTCCGGTCCATGATGACAGTCGAAGCTATAGCCACCTCCGTTAGCAGAGTGCTGCAACATTTATTAATTTATTGTGTGAATAAAATCATAGGGATTTGTATACATTGTATACACCTCTTTCTATATTGTTCTCCTTTTTCTGGTACATGTCATTAGGTCATATCTCTCTGCGTCAAATTTTTAATTTTTTACAGTGTTCTTTTTGCTAAATTCTAATATATTTAATTCTATTTCTACCATTTATTTTTCTGTTTATAGTACATGCTAGCAGAGAAATGGCTCTGATTAAAAAGCAAGGAAAACTAAAAATCGAAATTATTTAACTTTAATGTTGTTTTTAATTTTCTAATGAAATAAGTGGGGAAATTTCCTTCATTCTATAATGTTTAGAAAAGGAAATCTAAAACAATTTTTCTGTTAATTTTATATACTTTTGAGCATTAATTTTTACTTATTTTGGGGAAATTATCATAAAAAAATCTAAAGGAAATTAAAATAAGAATTAGGTCAAAGAATTTCCTTCCCTTAATATACATTAATGTAAAAATCACAGGATGAATTCTTAAAAGTAAAAGATTCAGAGGGAAAGATAAGCTGCGTTGCCGTTTAAGCTGTGCATATGTAGTCTTTACGCTTCACAGCAACTGACTGGAATGCTTTGTACTTTTAATACAAAATACTATGCGTCCCAGTGGGCTATCGACCACGCGAGCTGCGAGAATTTACTCCCAGCGTGGCACCACGCCACTCATCCGGATCGCATTCCTGGACGCCGAGGACTGCGACACCGCTATCTCCACGGGACTTCTTTTAACGGGTCGCGTGTTTCCGGCCGAACCCAGTCTGCGCAGACGCACAGCACCTTGCCGCCGCTGCTGCGGATACGGCCACGATGAACGAGACTGCAGAGCATCACCTCAATGTCACTACTGCGGTGCTGCAGCCCTCACCGCCGATTGCTTGCAGCACGACCTGGCCCATTGCAGCAGACACTGCGCGGCCACTTTACGGGCCAACCCCTTTCTCAGCTCAACTCCACCGCCCACCACAGAGAGTCGACCTCCCAGTTGCCATACCAACCACGCAGCTTCTGCCAGCACAGCCGAATATCTCACCAGATGCTGCTACTCCGACAAATTAACTGCATGAGGCCACTCCTAAGGTCATGACCGAAATATCCAAGTTACTGCACAACCTTCAAGATGCATCACCCACCTCAGTACACTGGAAGAGGCGCTGACCGAGTCACACAGAGCAGTAAACGCTGCATCAACAACACCCACTGCTAAGCAGATACCTCCATGCACAAACTCACTACAAACACCAACCACAAAATTCTCCAGGCACTTCAGGCAGCGCTAGGCTTTCCCACCAAGCCATCACTACCATTTCCCCACCCGGAGACCTCCGGCTGAACGGATATGGCACGAAATGTGCACAAAACCATGACGGAATCACACAGATTTCACTCTTCTTACCTCTTTCGTCCCGACGGCTGTTGGCAGGGCTTCGGCCATGCTTGTACCCGTTAACCCGCCCTTTACCTGTGCAATTGTCAGCAGCATTGCGCTATCTCCGCAACTAGCAATGCGAGACCTCATATCCTTTTACTTTTTATTCCTTTCCATTTTCTATCACTGATCTTCCATTCCCTTGTTCCTTCCCTTTCCCTGCCCTCCCCCGCCCGACTGCCGAATTTCCGGCGTTTTCGATGCCTAACTCTCTACTCAAAATATTTCAGAAACCAAGTAAAGTCTGTCAAAAGATCAGTTGGTGTTTTCCTTACAATGTCTTAACAACTGCTTTAAATATGCAAGTGATATTATTATTGTTGTCGTTGCTGTTGTTGTGTGAATTAAATTATTGTACTGAAATGCCACCACACAAGTTAACATTAGAAAAGAATGATACTTCTTTAAAACCATAATATTGTAGAGCAGTGTGTAGACACTTTGTAAAGAAATTCCTGATGTAAGCAATGTATAGAAATATTCCTGATGTTCCGATTCCACATAAGATGCCGTAAGGACATTTGCTCTTAGATTTAGGGCAACAAGAGTCGATAAACAACAGAATTTCTAATGGGAAAGTAAATGTTCTACTTCCATGGAAAGATGATGTTGGAGAAACATTATAGCGCTTTTTCTTTTTTTTAAAAAAAAATACATCCATCACGTATCACAGGAAATAGCTATTTCACAATGCTCAAGTCCCTAGAACGATTAAACTGCTAGTATTTAAACATTACAAACTGGTTACAGTCAAACAAAGTATGATTGCTTGACGAGATATGACGTATGAATTTTACAGACTTTTTTAATAATGCTCCTATTTTACTATTACGGCATCAAAGGATGTGGACACTAGTGGGGAAAGAATATTTTTAAGAACGGAAGCATTCCAGAAATTTAGGGTATTTCCCCAACATTTGCCACTAATGAGGACTGATGAACTTGAAAAAAAAAAAAATCTCAGCCAGGGAGGACGAATTTCATGAGTGCCTGTTTTAATTACTTGGGCCACCAGTGGTGGAAGTTTTGCAGAGTGTTGCTGACCAGCATTTGACAATTTACTCCGAGGTTTGTTTTCATTTACATAGCTATGTTTGTTCGCAAAACTTTAAGCATTGGAATATGGATAATGTGCAATTAATTAACAAAGTTCCCATAATTGATGAAAAAATGTGTGCTGTAATATGTTGTAGTTACAAGACTTATATACGGTAAATTCATAGAGGTATTGCACGCAAAACCTCGCACAGTATTTTGAACAAAATATCCATAAGAGACAACAATAATATTTTTAACAATATTACGAGATCAGTTCATTCCTATTTACCATATGCAACTATAAATTTTGAGAATCCTTAAAAGGTACAATTCTAGAGAAGTAGTTCCCTTCTATAGATGAACTAAAAAACCATACAAAAACAGAAATTCGACGAATTTCAAAGAAAGAATTTTGAATGAAAATGCACATTTTATAACACATTAATACCTGAATGCAGACGAACATATTTTTGAGCATTTGCTATAGCATAGAGTACTACTCATAATATTTTTATTGATCAAAGTTGTATGAGGAAATTATGAACCGATAAGGTTCACTGGGTCTATCGGCCATAATCGAACATTTACACATTGTTTAACATCAATTTAAATTTTTGAATGACTTCCTCCTTTTTATGTTAAATGTTACAATATTAGTAAATTTTGTAATATTTCTGTGTAGTTTGTTGACGAATTGTTGCATTAGCTTGGTATCGCTCTCTTTAGCTTTGCATATTTTGTGCTAGCAGAATTCTTCTTCTTCTTCTTCTAACTACCCTCTTTCATTTCTTTAAAGTAACAAACACATATCCACTCAATTAAGACTGACAACATCATAGCATTCTCCAATTCGCTGTTTTCACATCACATTTGATTTAACAATTTTACTTCCATTCAAATGATTTATTTTTTGTGTTTATATTTATTCGTTCCTGCTCTTGTTTTGTACGTTTTATCAAAAAATGCCAATACTTTACATCGGCCACATTCTTCTGGGACATTCGGGAACAAAAATAAATAGACGATAAATCAGGTAATTACGAGCATAAAGACATTAATGCACATAATTTGGCCGAAGCTCAAACAAAAAACATAGCTTTACAGCAATTAACACGAGTTTAAAGCAAAATACAAAAAGGTATAAATCTTAAATGTGAATATTTGGAAAATCAGTAAAAGGTTTTTCAAAAAAAAATGTTTTTTGTCCTAATTTTTGTAAAAACTTAAATCCTATGATTGAAAGTTCGACTTTAAAGGATGGAGCACATATCTTTGAATATAACTGGTGAATAATTGAGCTGACATTGCTGACAGAGATATCAAGTTGAACAGTGAGTGATTGTTATTCGCTGATGCCGGCAAGTTCCATCATTGGATGTAACTGCATTGTGAAACCGTCCAGATAATCAGTGAACGCTGCCTCGACATTCTTACGATTATGAGATAGTCTTTCACCCAGTGACTGACAGCGATTTATTCTTAAGGTGATTTGTACTTATTGACTACAGATTACCAAGCGTTATTTCACTTAAAAATATATCAATGTTATACTTTTAGAAAAAAAAAGTATAAATGCCCCATTGCTTTTTCAACCTGTATCATTTATGCCAGAGACGTGGACAATTCTGGTTTCGGCATAACGAAGTTTGCATGTTAAACCATAAAATATTTTAAAAGTAAAATTTTTCCTTAGCTTTCATTGTTCCTTGAGAATCTGTAGTGTTGTACCAGAGATTTGTGTCTGTCCAGTTCTACTGTATACTCATTGTTTGTTCCAATATTCCAAAATGTGTGACCTGAAGATATTTTTATCCTATGAGACGTAACGCAAAGTATTACAATAATTTGACAATCTTTTTACTATTCATAATTATATCATTACAGATAAATGCAGTGAATACAACACTTCTTAGGCTTTCGCAACCGGTGTTATAAGTAAAACAGTAAAAATTTCCCGGGATAATTTTCCGTGGTTCTTTGTTTAATATGCTACCATAGCTATCACCAACTTCTGCGGTTGACATCATCAGTGGACGATGAACAACTGTACGAATGTTTGTCAGGACAAAGGTTTGATAATGCAAAAGACCCTAGGCATCCTCTTGACACTGCGAAAACTTATAAAATACCATGTGAATGTGACAAAGTGTACACGGGTATAACCGGAAAATCGATTACCAAAGAAGTGAAGGAACATCAGCGATATCTTCGCCTTAATCAACCTGATCGATCTGCGGTAGCAGAACGTGCCATAATTGAATTCATGGCATAAACTTTGATAAAACAGAAGTGGTTGCAAAAACACAAGGCTTTTTTTAATCTAGGCAGGAGGGAGGCATTGGAAATACAACAACATCCACACAACTGTAATAGAGACGGCGGATATCAGCTAAGTACCATATGGAAGCCGGTTCTTATAAACAAATTACCCCCTCCCCCTTATGCACTTCTGTCACACACAAAGTTTTGATCGATCTTCTAAAACCAGACAGAGATGAATCAATATTGTTGTGTTTTAGCAGTCAGGTGTTGCTCATCGTTGCGATTATGCCAACCGCAGTAGTTGGTGAAAGCTATGGTAGCATATTAAACTATGAACCACGGCAAAACAACCCGAAAGATTTTAACTGTTTTAATGCATTTTTAATGGTGTTTAACGGCCGTTTTTACTACTGAGGTACCACCGGCGGTGAACACTGATTATATGGGAGATGAAGTATATTGGCAAAGGATTTTTTTTAAGAAAGGAAACGTTCCAGGCCTAAGTTTAGGGTACCTCCCCGGCATTTGCCATTTATGAGGGCTGAGAAAAACCTGTAAAAAACCTCAGTCAGGGAGGACGGTCCTGGGGGGATTCGAACCCCAGACCTTTTGTTCACGAGTCCGCGCCTTTACGACCTCGGCCAGTGGCGATTTTAATACGATCAATAAGTTAAAGGCAATTAAAATAGGTGCGATAAATACTGCATGTCTATGAATGTTAACATGAGCAATGCTTTGTCAGAGCTTCTAGTTTCTCTTAATATCTCTGCCTTATATTCTTTATATGTCAAAGCGAAGCAAAAGTTACAACGCAGCTAATATCTGAACAGCTTCAATGGAGCTCGCTCGATAACGTTTAATAAATCTAGAAAGAAAGTCTTTACAAACTTCTTCAGTTTCCTTTGAGCTCATTTTTTGCACAGTGTTTCCCGGAAAACAACTCGCTATTATGCCACAGGTTCTATTGCTCATCAACAAGGAATTTTCATCACAGGTGATATTAAACCTTATATTAGCAGCCCTGGAACTGAAAGTTCTCAAAGAAATACACTTTATTTCTGAGAGCATTTAATAAAAATACACATGAAATTTTAATATATTACCTAAAACAAGTTTTAAACAATAAGAGTTATAAAGCGTTTTTATTTTTTCATAACTAATCTTCAAAACCATGGTCATATTTTCCTGTCCTTTGTTGTTTTTTCTTGACTTCATTACTTGATGAACTTCATCTAAGATTATTTCTAGTGGTACTAGTGTCAATGTATTAGACCTTGAGAGACATTTGCCAATGAAGATACTGCATCCAGCAGAGAGATTTCACTAAGTGTGTAATTATGTATCTCAGAGCTAATTGCAATACCGAGGTGGGCAATGTCGCTAATACAGGACTCGTGAGCGGAATATTTGCGGTTGGAATCCCAGCAATACAGCATTCCCTCCTGCTGTTTTCTCTAACTTTTCCTCAATACTCAAAATTGCAAAAGCCGTGGAGGTGCCCTTAGCTTTGTTCTGGAATGTCTCCTTTTTTTCAGATTATCGTTTCATCTCGTGTAAGCGTCCATCGTCTGTGATAGCACAGTAGTAGAGAACTGGCCATCAAACATTATTCAAATTTCACTTTTAATGAAACATGAAGGTGTGCTGTTAACTTCTTAAGACCCTTGAATAAGGATGGTAAAAAGGGTACAGGTTGGAAAAGTTTACCAAATTATTTCCCCTATATTTAGATTTTTAAGTAAGTTTTACAACAGAAAACTTCAGCATTTGTTTAAAATGTAAAGTAATCAATTCAGATATTGCGGTGTAAACTTTAGGTATTTTCAAATGTACGATGAATTTCTGCCTCGTTTGATCCCTTATGGTGAATCTTACACGTTCAAGCTCGTAGAGAATACAGTCTGTCTGTCCAACCACCAGCCCAAGACAGACGGAGCAATGAAGTCACTCGAAGTCCGGGAGGCAGTTCGCGGTGATATGCAGCACAGAACGAAAAAACGTACGCTAATCTCGAACAAGTGATGTGAACAGCTTCTCAGAGATGAAGAACTCTTTTTCACTAGAAGAATGAGAAGGAAAGGAAGAGTCACTCTGCCCCTTCTAATGATAACAGGATGCTGCGTGGGCAATGTCGTAGTTTTTGTGATCTTCCTCTCTCTAAGCGTTCTTTTCACATTAGCCCATGCTATCAAAATGGGATTCAGATCTCAGGCAAGCAACTGCATGGCCTGAAACGTGTAAATAAGCTTCCAATTTAAAACAATCTCTTTAGGTTTTTTAATTTCAATAAGTTTACATAAGAGGATAGGTTCATAAGATTTCGGTCTCGCCGATAAGGATTATCGCCTTCACAAAACCCTTATCTGCTCTCATCCTTTATCTGTTAAGTGTTGTAACTTCCGCTCCTGCAGGCAAGACTTCTGATTATGTTGGAGGAGGGTGAAATGTTAATTGAAAGATATGAGAAGTGTATTGCAATAAAGGTTAACTGTAAATAAAAGTAAAAAATAGTTTTTTGTCTCTATCATACCTAGAAAACGGTTAGGCCGGAAACTTATGGACCTACCCTCGTAGCTCGAATTTATGCAGTGTTGTCACACGCAACCACTTTGTTCTGCAATCATTACAGTACTCATTGCTAGTAGCTGTCTATTATCTCTCGCATGATATCAGTCTTAAAGAAACATGTTATATAAATGATTCTAGCAAATGTATAATGATAAAATGTAAAATAGAAGCAAAAAAGTAATAATGAATATATAATTAGAACAATGCAGGTTGTTGAAATACAATTTCATTGTTGTAAGCTGCAATTAAGTTACATATAAGTTATTATTGTGTACTTAATCCGTTGGAAATATAAAAATGATATTAAGTTTTAGTTTGTTTAGTTCCAAAAAACGATTTCAATACAAAAGATGCTGTAGCAATATTATAATTAGATAATATATTGTTTATTCTCATTTACAGCGAAAGTGTGTTACTTGTAAACTACTCGCACTCCAGCATGCTTGCTGTGGCTTGCTCCTTACAGACGAGCTTGTGACATGCACCACATTCTTGTCCTTTGTTTGACCTGGAGCGGGAATTGCAGCTTTTTCGTTTCAGATTTGGAATATCTACATCCTGGTTATCTGTTACCTATCATTTAGAAGATACCTGAGGAAATTATTGCTGAACGAATATGTTGTGTAAGGGGAAAAAATAATAACTTGAATTTGAGGTTTAACTAGTTTTTTTCCAAGTTCTAAGGACATTGACTTATTGCATTTTACCTCTCATCAGGTAAACATTTACAGTAACAGATATAAGCATTGCGACATACTAAATGAAGTATATCAAAAAATACATCAAGCGGCCACCATTTTGCTCCACGTTCTACTGAATAACGTCTACACATCTGATTAACTTTATCAGCTCCTGAATTTGTTGAATTGTAAACCTCATTTATTATTATTGTTATTATTATTATTATTATTATTATCATCATCATCATCATCATCATCACCATCACCATCATCATCATCATCATCATCATCATTGTTGTGTTCGTGCTCACTTATATCAAGTGTTTCATGTAGAGTAGACGACAAAATAACTGCTTTGTTTTGTTTAGGCACATAAGGAACTAAGAGTGTACCCCGAAAGTGGTCGATAATGTAGCCTTCTGTTTTGATGGCAACGTTTCTTTAGACATTACTTTTCGATTGGCCCGAGGATGCCCACAAATGATAATTATTTTCTAAGACGTTTCTGTCACAAGTCAAAACTTGTAAAAAAAAAAAAAGAAAGAAAGAAAGAAAGAAAGAAAAGAAAAGAAAAAGAAAAAAGAAAAAAATTGTGGGTGCTAATGTTCCCTACACTTCCATTCTTAAGAGTTCCCCATTGATAGAAGTCCAACGGAATTAGATCCGAAGATCGGTTCTGTTCTGTACACGCGTCTCCATTGCCTTTGAACTTCGACAACATTCTCGGTTTTCCAATATCACTTCAAAATTGTTTTCCGCTGTTCAAACGATAATCTTGGTTCCATTTTGTTGTAGCAACTCTAACATAACATATCTGTTTACAGAATATCATACGATAATCTTGGCTTCATTTGTTCATAGTTGATTTACCTGTCACATAGCAACGCTATCATAATGCATGTGAGTCATATCTGTTTACAGAACATCATACTACACATTACGATTGTTTTTCCGTCCAACGTTGAAATATATTAAATAGACATCTGCTGCGAAAGTGTGTATACATTTTGGCATTCTCTGTATATCTGTTATACATTAAAGTATGTTTGTGCCAATTTTCACTAAATTTCTGTAATTAATTCGAAAGTTATTATGAAAAACCACAGGCCGAAAGCGAATGGATGGTCAAGAAAGTCTGCGGACTTTAGGTGTTGAATAAATTAAAACACTTAGAATATAAAACTTTATATAGAGGCATTTTAAAAGCATAAAGGATTCTTTTAATGCCGCTTGAAAGAATAAGGAGAAATAAACTGTACACATGAAATTATACAATGAAGTACTACTGCTTTGAGTATAAGGGAAAGATTTACTGTTCAATTTATTTTCTATTTATTGAACCCTTTAATGTTTAACAAACATAAAATATAAAACAACTTCACTTCATTAATGGTGCATCTACCATCATTCGTTTACAAATTACCCTCAAATAAATAATTTTTTTCCGTCACCTGATGCATTTTCTATTTTGAGACTAGTGCTTGGGACAAAGATGCGAAACTTGGCGTCAGTTTTAGATCTCTAAATTATTTCTTTTCGGCATTTGTTTAATTGTAGGCATAACTTGTCAATAATTTTTTCTATTTTGCTCATGCTAATTGATCCAAATATGAAGTTTAACCTTTCAAATATAAAGAAAAATAATTGCTTACCGATGCCTTTCCGTAAGGTACGAAATCCAGATACATGTACTCGCCGCCAATCTTCTGCCATGTAGGCCATACTTGCTCCGTAATGTAGGCCTTGCTGTAGGGACATAAACTCTCGTAGTATATTGTCAAGGTTAGTGGGTTCCCCTGCAAAGTATTAAAATCATTTAAATTAGTATGTTAAGGGATGCAGTTTGAAGCGTTCCTCATTACGTGGGCTCAGAAGCTAAGAAGTTACATCGTTCATGATATCAGATCCTGTATAAGCTACAATGGAAACAGCAAGTCGCTGACAAATTATGGCGTGCTACCTTTGCATTACTACTTATTGTTTGCATGCTCACAATATATAGCTTTCATGCTAAATTATTTTTGCTTTTAGTTAAGCACAAAAAATTAAGCCATTAAAGGGAAGCATATCTTTGGGAAAATAAAATTAAACATTACTACGAACCAAGAGTTAGTAACTAAGTAATAAATTGATCTTTATGAAAATTTCTTAAGGCATTTAGAGGTTTATTTGTATGCTGGGACCTATTTGTGAACCACGCTAATTGGTTGAATAGGGGCATTTTCCTAGTCAAAGTACTCGAAGCTAGAAGCAGTTTATTTTCTGGTTAGAACTTAATAACTAGTGTAATTATAAATAATAGTTAATGTGTTTCCAATCATATATCTGTAAATATCTTTCTTACCATTTTAATGTTTATTTATTTATTTATTATTAATATTGTTTATTATTATTACTTCTTTCTCTTTCTAATTGAGTATCAAACTTAAGCATATACAAAAACATATTTGTAATGTAGTTATAGAGCTTTATAACCATAAAAATGCACCTACTACTACTACTACTACTTTACTGCAGTGATCTAATGTTTGGGGAAGTTATATTCCTGTGAAAATATCTTGATATCAACTCAACATCTTTACAAAATATAATGAGAAATAGTTATTTGAATTAAGGGTTCTTGACAGAACCTCAAGACGATAATCATTTTCATTACCGTATTTTGCTGGAAAAGTTTCATATCTAACATAGGTTGGTACTCACCCCGCAAGATCCAGTCTGAACCATTTTGTTCAAAATTCCCGTTTCGCAGGTGAGAAACAACTTGGTCTCTTAACGTTATATGCAACATTATTTATAGGCCTCTGAATGTTGGTGATAGTCAATTCAATTACTACTCTATTTTGGTAACGCACATCGCTTAGAGAAACTAACTATATCACTGCCACTCAGCTGAAGAAGATGAAACTACACGAAATAATGTGCACATATTTAAAGATGTAGTATAGAAAATTTTGAATTTTTCCAAGCAAGATGAACTAGCCGAGACATCTTCTTCTTAAAAGGCGTTGATGGGTTTGAATCTTTCGTGTCTTAAAGTGTAGTAATAACGAGGTAATATGCAATGACTAAAAAGTAAGGTTATAGTTTGTTCGAGTTCTAAAATAAAATGTTATTTTATAGATATGGCTAGTTATATTGTAATTTGTTTACAGCTGTCCAATGTAATTTACTGAAAATAAAATGGATAAAATACTAAGGATAACATATTGTTGATTTGTTTATTTACGGACACTCTTTAACATCTCAGGTCATCGCGTCCCATTCAATTCAGGGCGTGAAATTTTGCTCAGAGGTCTCTTCTTTCAGGCTTCAGGTTCTTTTACATGCCGTAAATGTACGACATGGGACCCATGACTGTACTTCCCTTCCGAAGGAAACCATACTTAGAATTTTTACGCCCGAAAAAATCCGTCGACGCTGGCTGGCATTGAACCCGCGATCTTGGATTTAGAAGGCAATTATGGTTACCACTAGACCACTATACCGACTAAGGATAACCTAGAAACAATCATTTAGTTAACTAGTAAGACAAATATTTAAATTAATCTTATAAAAACTTTAAATTTAACAAATTATATTTTCAAAGAGTCTACTGTGTTACTTTACATGCACTCTAAAAACAAAAAGAAGACTAATCAGCAAAGTAAACGGTTCGGTGAATTTCAAAACCGCTGTATCTGCTGTAATCACGTAGCCATGTTGTCCTGAATTCAGTAAACAGTTCTACCGGTCCTGTTAGCAGAGAGGTCAACCTACACCTCGAATGTATAACTTCACGTATTCCAATGTTTTCTAAGCGTAATATTTTTATTTACATCATAAATATTTTTTTTTTGTGTGTGTTCTAAATGAATTATAAAATATCGTATATAATATATTTCGTCGTTAAATTTTATGATTGAGTTTTAAGAAATTTAAATGCTTACACACACAAAAGAATGTATTTTGGCCCTAATTTTAAACATACAAGTAAAAGAAGCGAGCTTAATATCAGCACGTCCGCTGCTATTATACCCTCGTCCTTCGGGACATGGATAAAATCATACGCATGCAGTAGCTTCAACGAAGGGATACAGCATTTAAACCCGCAAGGCGTTCCTTCCCCCATCCGCTCACCATTAAGCCACTCAATATTTTTACTTCTGACCATAAATTCTAAACCGGATTTAAATATGATGAAAAAGGAGGCAAATTTATTACTCCGATGACCAGAACTTCTGAAATTCATGATGAAAATTTTCTGTGTACATTGAAAGCTAAAAATGCTATTGGAGTTTGAGGATTTCATTAGAAAAACACCCGGCCAGGACCGATGGATTTTTTTTGGGGCGTAAAAATCCTAAGTATGGTTTCCTTCGGAAGGGAAGTAAAGCCGTGGGTCCCGTGTCGTACATTTACAGCACGATAAAGAACCTCAAGCCTGAAAAAGAGGCCTCTGAGCAAAATTTGTAGGCCGTTTCACGCCCTGAGTTGAATGGGACGCTGATGACTGAGCTGTTAAACAGCGTCCATAAATAAATCATTAAAAAAAATTAGAAAAACACGAAACATAGTCTTTTGAAAGTGATCTTTAGAAGGAATTAGCATGAAAATTGAAAAAGAATTTTAAAAAAGATACTGTTGTGTATTTTTTAAAAATATATTAGATTCAGAAGCTGGTCGTGTATTTTTTTCATATGCGTCCCAGTCAGCCATCTGCCATCCATATGCTTTGACTCACACTATCTCCCCTCTAAAGATTTCTGGAGCAAAGCCAACTCTCTCACCAAGTCATTTAGTTCTTTGCTTACAATGAGCTAAGAACACTCTTAACATAACGTGTGTGAATTAAATGTTATGTAATGAAAGACTACCCTCAAGTTAACACCAGAATAAAGAATATTTGTATACGATATTTTGTGTGAAAACAGAAACTTGTAGAGTAGCTTTTAAGCAATTTGTGGAGGCCATTTCCTGCTATTTCGGTTCCTCATATAGATGTACTTAGGATTAGACTCACGGGATCAATAAGTCACACACTTCTTAATTAAAAACTACGTGTACTAACGGAAAAATATTTGATGACATTTGACAGGTGTTGCCGAACCGAGCAAAATCCGAGTAATACTATGCCTGCAAAGCACACAGGGAAATATCGCGATGGCGTTATGTTATGACTAGAGAGAAATTTGGACACAGAGAAGCTCAAAGCACTCCGCAACACTATGCATGGAGTATTGCTTGACGGCAATTCATCTACTTTACACACCTCACTTGCGATAATAGAGGGGAGGCACTTTCGCTGTAGCTTGAACCGTTCTGACGCAGTGTATTCTCCGTTCAAAGGGAGGGGTCGAAGATAGACGAACACTTAATACTTATCCAAAAGTAGAGGTCTAGTTACGTCTATGGAACTCTGTTTGGCAATTAGGAATAAAGTGATGCGGGTTGCAAACCTCTAGTTGGCAAACACCTGTTTTAGAGTGCTCACTCTTGTTTCACAGGAAATCCGGTTTCAAAACTCAACCCATAAAGTTACTACACTGCTAAAATTGAAGCCTTGCAGGGTGGTTGTATTGTAAGAATTATAATTGCTTGATGACGTTAAGTTGTGGGAACTTCTGTAATTAGATTTTGCAGAATATTACTGAATCTCAGTTAACAACTTTGGTTATGCTTGTTCATAAAACATAATATAGGAAAAAGACACGAATTTAATTTACAAATTTGTTGTCTGTTCTTAGATTTTACTGAGGCTTTTTATAGTATAAATGAAAAATAACAAAGGAATATGAAATTTCCTTCCATCAGATTCTTCCATTAAAGCATTTTGCATAAAAACATGGATAATTATAATTAAAACAAAAGTACACAACGTTTGTCAAATAATGCTTTAAATAGAAAAAGGTTTTCAAATCAAAATAGCAATAGGTTTATTTTAATACATTCCGAACAGGCATTTGACTTATGCCGTGTGAAATTTAAATGATAATACTTAAAATAATAATTATTACTAAATTACTAAGGGATGTGGCTTTACCTAAATAACATAATTAAAGTTGAAGAAAACCGTAAAACCAAAAGGAACAGTAATAAAATATATAACTCTTGTTTGCAGATGATCAAACAACATTAGCAGACTTAGAGGTGTCGGAAATATAACAGAGAAGCATGAAAATATTGAGTGAGAAAAGAAGTCTTTGAATAAAACGGAGAAGAGACAAAAACGGATGAAAACAGCGACCGATGGAGGTATTATTGAACAAGTATACATATTCAAATATTTAAAATAAAGGGAGATATTAATAAAAATATGAGAATAGGGATAAAACAAGAAATCCTTGGTAATTTCACAGAATGGATCTCTGTATAATTCATGTCGTAATTAATATGTTTTAACTGCGACTACAGTTTCCACGAGGAGAAATCGAAAAGTTTATATACAAGATGAGGCATTTATAGTGTCGGGGCCATTTTCTCTGAAACGAAGGGGAAAATTAAAAAAAAAAAAAGTGTTTCAGAAACAATTTGAAATGCTCTTCAGGGGACATAAGATAGTGACCTTAACTCGTCCTTGAAATGCCATTATACTACCACTTTTATATTGGAAATTAAATGCTCTTTCCATTACCGGAGAAAAAATAGACCATTTCATTTGAAAAAAAATCACCTTGAGAATGGCATTTCAAAGACGAGTTAAGGTCTCTACCTTAGATTACCCTAAGAGCACTTCAAAGTTTATCTGAAGCATTTTTTGTTTTTCCTTTCCGTTTCGGAGTAAAATGGCTACGACACTATAAATGCATCACTCTGTGTATATATGGCAAGAAAAACTCTAGTAGTTCGAAATATAGCGATTACAAATTTGTGACTTTTTCTTGCGTTTTATCCTTTTCTGTTTTTCTAGTTGCTGTTATTTCAGTTACTTTGATAATAGAGTTACATCATTTTTCATTTATATATATTATGAAATATTATTGGATACACAATATCAATTTAAAACCAACATTAAAGTATACCTAAGCAATATGGGTGAATTGGAGAAAAACGAGTTTGTGACAGGGTTTTTAATTTAATTACTACTAGAATCACAAATAGAAACAAACGAAAGAGCTAAGGTAAAAGAAAAATGTATTAACAGAAAAAATCAGAAATATCACTAATGAATTCCCCATTCAAGAATCCTCCAAGGCATAAACTGACCAAAAGAAGAAGAAACGACAAAATACAAATGCAGTTAGCAATTTGAGTAGTTTCGGAACAGGTCTAAAGGCCGGGGAACAAATAGAGGAACTTAAATGGAATGTCGCATAGTCTGTGCTTCATGTTACCAGAATTAAACCAAGCATGAAGTATACCTTGTTGTGAGGTAAATAAATGCTTTCGTAAGATGACCTTAAGAGATTCCCAGCAGATGGGAGACGTTCAGGTCATAGACAGACAAGATGTCTATGATTACAGTACACTGTAGATCTGTGCTCTGGATCCTGACGTGATCAGACTCCCATTTTAACTTTTTGTCAACACACGGGAAAACCCTTCCATATATTTCACTTTCAGGACAGTTTGAAGTTAATCTTAACAAGGGCAAATCAATTGAAAATCTTAATTTTTATAAATAATGTAATTTATTGAACAAAAGTGATATACTGTTGTATTACTTTCTACATAGGCTTCGTTAAGTTCAATAAACAAACCATCCATAGCTCACAAAGTAAAAGGTCTACTCTGTTAAACTTATTTTAGTGTCTGCGCAGGCATTCGTTCACTGCCTGATGTACTTACTTCCTCAAACTTTCACATTCAAATGCTTTGACACACTGAACCATGTCTTCTGCAATTTCATCCACTTGGCGATTTTCTATAACTAAAGCCTCAACTGCTGCCGTATCTTTGCGTCACAGCCGTGATATGTCTGACACAAGGAGCATCAATAACTGTTTCTTAATTCCCTACTCCAGTCATAAAGTAACTGCTGTGACAAACATGCAGCGCTATATTGATCTTTATCTTTGGTGAATGTCCGAAATGGGAAGGTTTTTGGCTTGTCTTCACTGTTCTGCCACCTAAAGAATATTCCTTAAAACATTTGAAAGTATACTGCCAACTTAGAGGACAGTGGCGCGAAAATTTGAAGTTTTGCCACAATTTTAACGTTTTCGTTTGACTCGCCCTCTTAGGTTGTATTAATTGTAGTAATGGACTTTTACTGTAGCAGATTTTTTTTTAAATACACACAAGTGAGTATAATTGTTGCATGGATCTTACGGTTATACATGCTAATATCATCCTTGTAACAATTAAAATATACATACACACATAGCTATATATTTACAGACCTATATGCATATATACGAGTACATCGATATATTTCCATCACACATTTTCTATGAGTAATTTTATGTACATATATATTGAATAGAACCCTTACTCCTAAGACCCTCTTTCCTTTACTCACCCACCTCCCCAACTCCTCTCTCTTCTCTATAGCTATTAACCTTCTTTATCAGGTCTTTGTTAGAAATATTCCCGATTTATGTGTGTATCTTTCGTGCACCAACCTTTCCGTACAAGTGTTCAAACTTATGCTGGAATTCAGAAATTGCGGTGGTAAATGCCCATTTCTTAAAATCTCCGTTTACCTGCATTCTATCAGAATATTCCTCAGGTATCGCTTTCTCTGCACAGTGGGAAAATTCTTTCCCCAAGAGCATTAACTGTTTTATTTCCTTTCCAAGCCCCTAATCTGAGCCATGCGAGACCACTTCTGTATTCACAGTATCACAAAAACAACACAAAGAGCTGCTGGAATCGTGAATTAGTGGAAGAGCTTACAGAAGCAGCGTCCCGCGGGGAGGACGCCTAGGTGTTTGGAGGATATTGAAAAGAGTAAGGAAGGGACTTTATATTCATAACTGCATAACTCTGGAGCAAGAGAAAATTCTTTTCCAAGAGATGTTGGGGGAGGGGGGCAAGTGGCAGGGGCCATCAGTAAATGAGATGCAGCTATTAGGAGCACCAAACATTAAAATGATGGATCGAGACATCGAGGGTAAGAATTAAAGCAATAAAACGCTTAAAGAACAACAAAGCAACTGGGCTGAATGGATTGCCGTCATAGATTGTAAATAGTAGAGATTGCATAGGATAGAAGCATTTAGTAAGTTACTTACATCTGAAACTGTTACAGAAAAAAAATTATATCAAAAAAGATAGCTATCCTTTTGCGATTTTCCTTCAAATTGAAGTTAACTATTAAATAGAAGCCTAGACGTTGAAGCTGCCTGCCTTAATTTTCTACACGTTTCAAGACACCTATTTAGGAAGTTACCAACCACTCTTCTTTTTCCTTGAGAAATTTAATATCTTGACGGACATTATTTAGTACTGTTTTGATATATTTTAATTTATTGTAAAGTTATAAATCACAGAAGCTTAGGTAAGCGGATGGAACTGGACATATGAGTAAGTTGTTACTGACAACTTTATCGTCTAACACTACCTGCAAAGAAAGATTGGCTGCGTGTGCAGTCGCAGAGTCCTGCTGGAAAAAACTATATTCTCTCAGAGTATATTCAGCAAAAAGGCAGTGCTAAATAATTTGCTTATACTAACGAACATGACTATATTTTCTTAAAAATAAACTGGGCTTATTATTCTGCCACTGCTAACTGAACACCTACGTTTTGAACATAAAGGAGTTTATCATATAGCAGATGATTAATCGAAATGTCGCTTTGCGAGTTAACATACCCATTTAAGCGGAACCAAAACAAAATAACAGTAGATTCAAGTTTTTATTCATGCACTTGAGTCAAGATTCATTTAGAAAATACTCCTGGGTACAGGATCATTAGTTTAAGTTCTTGCACCACACTAATTTACAGTTTTAACAAAGTAAATTCGTAGCCATTGGTAAGAAACCCTAGGAGTTGTGTGGGAAATGAAGGCAGGCAGTTCTGTATGGTAATTGAGCACATGACTTTGTAAGTGTAAATAAAATCATTCTAACGTTGCGAGTTTAACCGCGAACTGTTATTGCCGGCCCCCGGGGGCATAAGCTCCGCGGTCCATTAGCTTCCCTCTCGATTACGTTTCATAAATAATTCACCCACCAAGCACTTTCCGAAGCAAACCAGAAAGTGTTCCTGGGCAGCCATAGAACCATTCTTATGTAGCACGGATAAATATTTCCTTCCTGAAACCCTTCCCTTGTTGCTGTAGTTCAAATTTTGGGGTGGCCTGCTGCCTAATGACCGTAAGGTTTCGTTCTTCTGTGCGCTAACTCATCTCTGGTACCAATGAATAAAAACAGTCGAGGGTTTTTGCTATTTTCTTCCATGTATAATTGTATAGTGCCAAAGTGACCAAAGTGGAAAAAAGCTAATCGCGTCTCACGTTATAGTATTTGATTAATGGTATGATGGTGTCTGGAGAATGTTTTTGCTGTTGGAGAACTATTTGCCTGTTTTCCTTATCGTAACACAAATTTCATTTATTTATATCCTTTCTATTTGTTTTCAAAATAGAGTTAAACGTTCGTTACTTTTCATTAGAAAGTTTGTTTCTCAACAAACAGTAAATATTATTATAAATTGTTGTTATGGTAGTATCACTGTTCTCAACAGCTATAGCTGCCGACTACTTTGCGATTTTCACAAAAGGTACACAATATTTTCGAAGTCGTAACGTCACTATGAATTTTAAAATCTTTAAATATCAAAAGTATATAATTTATTCAGATTTTAAAAGAGTCTGGTATGAAATGGTTAAATTTTGATAAAATAGCTTCATGGGGTTTTGTTCAATATATGACAAATTTGCTCAATTTATAGGAAATAATTTATAGTTAAATAGCGGCGTACATTTCTACATAAAAATTAATTCCCCGTAAATAGTCGTATTTTTCTCATTTATTCACCTTTAATTAATTTTAAGATTTTAAATGTTATTTATAGTTACTATTACAGTTAATTGAAGAAGATTTAATATAAGTTCCATGAAAAATCTACAAATTAAATCATTTTTCATACAAAAATAAGCTTGCGTCCCCCAAACGAGAAAATTAGCACCTTGGTTTCCCAGTCCTCGGTAATCATATTTAAAAAAAGGTAATCCAAAGACGTTAAGCATAAAAAACTACTTGAAAAATGAATATTCAATAACATTATTCATAGAGTTTGTCAACTAGCGGTTCCAGGTTTGATCCCTGTTGGGGATATTTTGCTCCAGTACGTTCTTTTCCGGAGCGTTCCTTTTCCTTAGGAACATGAATACCAGACAACTTCAGGTATCAACAGACTTCGAGATCATTTGCGCCCTCGTATCATTTCATTCATAATCTCGGAAGATCTACAGCAATTCTCAAGGCGTTCGTTATGCGGTTACAAATCAAGACACATTTGTTTGAGTGGCAAACGAAGAAAAGTAAAACCTCACTAACTGAAGTCAGTTGCAATGCAGTTAATGGTGTCTGAAGGTAATATTTATGGAGGCATTCCTAATTTTCATTATTTATTTTTTTAAATATTTTCTTTCAGGAATGTTTTGAGATCAAGAGCCTACATAAGTGTATTTCAATTAAAGTTATTTTCACTAAACAAAGTTATAATTAATATTTGTAGATAAAAATAGCACAGTATAAGGATCCCGCTGAAAGAACGTCAAAGCTTTGTGTGAGATACAAACTCTTTTTGTTATGCAATCCATTCCAATGAAACAATCACTTAAAAACGCTAATAACATTGGCACGAGTAATTAATTGAGCTGAATCTTACTGTAATTCATCATCCATTCGTTCGGCAGCGAAGGGTGGCCTAGGTCATTAAGGCGCGGACTCATGAGCGAGAGGTCTGGGGTTCGAAACCTGCAAGGACCTCCTCCCTGACAGGTTTTTTTCAGTTTTTCCTTAGTCCTCATAAATGGCAAATGGCGGGGAGGTACCCTAAACTTAAGCCTGGAACGCTTCCTTCCTTTAAAAAAAATCCTCACCCAATTTATCATTTCATCTCATGTTACATCAATGTCACCGCCTATGGGACCTCAATAGTAAAAACGGGCGTTAAACACTACTAAAGTAAAAAAAATCTATTCGATCCCAATGAAAGTGCATAAGAACTAATCTTTGAGTAAATTCAAGCTTAGTTTTAATATGAATAGAAGTCCTGACGTCAAACGCAAACCGCCACGGGTGGCCGGAGTCGTTGAGGCGCGGATTCGTGAGCGGGAGGTCTGGGGTTCAAATCCCACCAGGACCGTCCTCCCTGATTGAGGTTTTTTCCAGGTTTGCCTCAGTCCTCATAAATGGCAAATGCTGCGGAGGTACTCTAAATTCCTTCGTTAAAAATAAATCCTTTTCCAATATATCATTTCATCTCATGCATCATCATGTCCAACGCCTGTGGTGCTCAGTAGTAAAAACGGGTTAAACACCATTCATTCGTTCATTGGTACATTTGCTGCAAGACGATAGAGTTAGATGAAAGAAAAAGCTATAAAAATTATCAGCAGTGAATCAAGAGTTGAATGTGGAAGAATTAAAACACTTTTTTGTTAAACTTGCTGCAGACGAAACTTTGGAAAAAGAGAAAGAGAGTGAAGAAAGGATGACTTAGCCCGTCCGTGGTGCAAATGAAAATAAAAATAAGTGGAATCATAAATAGTAGAAATTTAAGAGTGAATATAAGAATACAAAAAAGTGTTAAGAAGTTTATAAAAAAGTGTAAGGAAGGAGCAAATTGTGCGGAGAAATTGACTACACGTTCGCATTTAGAAGATGTGCAGAAACATGGAGAGTTATAAAAAAGATGAAGTTGAAATAGTCCTTAAAAGATTGCAAAGCAGTTTTCACGAATTATTAGTAGAAAAAGAAAAGTATTAATTGTGAATATTTTACTCATGATTCTGCATATAGAAACGTTAGAGGAAGAGGTGAAGCAGGCATTCCCTAGTGATCCTGGCGGAATTGTGTTAGAACTGTGGAAATAGATCCGGTCAGGTCTTCCTTACTAAAATGTTCAATCAGTTCTATTCTATTCCTGAAGACTGGTGCTAGATATATATATGCCAAAGGAAATAGAAAATAACAAATAATGCATGGGAAATTAATGTAATGGCCTCAATTAGTACATTTTTCAGGAGTATACTGAAAATTATATGGGCAAAATTGTAGGAAAAGTTTTAGAAGATCATGCAAGTTTCAGTTCCGGAAAATCATGTATGAAATGTATTTTCTGCAATTAAGTGAAAAACAATCATATAGAAAAGAGAAGGATATCCATTTAATGTTCGTTGATGTTGAAAAACCTTGCGTTTCAGTATCTATAAATGATTTATGGAATGTGATTAAGCAAATTGATATAGATGACTTTCTACTTTATTGAATTAAAAGACTGCTGTATGGAAACTGTGAGGCTGCAATGAAGGTAGCAAAGAAGATTTCTAATTCATTTTTAACAACCAAAAAGCTTATACAAGGTTGCAATATGTCTCCAGTCCAAAATTAAATCTATTTTCAGCAGGTATTGGAACTGATCGTGTGGGGTATGGGAATAATACATTCTCTGTTGCTTGCAGATGACCAGGGGCCCTGTTCCACAAAAGTGTGGTCTAATACATTGCAAGTGCAAGGACTTGTTACTTGTAGTTATTGGTAAAATTCAGTTCCACAAAGGTTTCTGCTACTCTTGTACTTAACTACTCCATACTTACAAGTGTACAAGTGATTTTTCGTTGTTCTGTTACACAAAAGTATTAGTATTAGTCAGGCAAAGGTAATTTGTATAACTTTCTCTACAAGTGTCGGAATATTGATAACTTCAAATACTAGCACAAAATCCATTATCTTTTTTAAAGATTTTGGGAACCATTTGACCCAAATGTGCTAAGCATTAGCCAGGGTGATGATAATAGTGAGTAGGAATAAGCATAAAGAAAGAACAAATAATTATTGCTTATGAATTATATTGCTATTTCCGTTCAAAATGCATATTTCAAACCAGCATCTTAAAGTAGTTGTAAGGTTCTTGCTACTTGCCACCAAAATAAATTCTTTTCATTCTTCATTCTTTTTTCTCACAATTTCTTTTATTTTTTATGCTCATGAGAACGTAATTGTCAAGCAATATAAATAAATAAATATACATGCTCAAATGAACTGCTAAAATAAATGATCGAGCAATTGTCAAGCTCAATTATTCTGCCATCTCTCGATGGCTGAAATCGATGCTCCTAAATGTAGTCTTATGGGACCGTCATCTCAAAGTGGGTTATTACACTTGAATATCGGTAAATGCATCATAAAGTACTTAAATTATCATTATGTCTGAGAAAAAAACAAGACTCATTTAGTAGGAATAACAAAAATCCGCTATGTCTATTAAAAATCCCTAAAGAGTGGATAAAATCTAATTCAAGGTATGGCAAACAGCTATTTCTCCATCTTGCTCTCATATGACGTCACTTGTAACTTTTACTAATACTTTACAAGTGTAGCATTTCTCTCGTGCAACAGAAAGTTACAAGACCATACTTGACAAGGACCTGCACTAATACACTTGTGCGTATTAGACCATACTTTTGTGAAACAGCACCCGTGTTCGTGATAGCGCAAACCATCAGGATACAACATTTATGATGAGCATTTGAAATTGAAGCTCTCCGGGCGAATATGAACAAAGGAAAATGTCTAGTTATTGTAGGAGGGGGGAAACATTCAATTATTTCAAAGGACCATCAAATTATTAGAGCAGTTTAAATATTTGGGATCAATAATCAATGATCATGGAAGCCTCTATGCAGATGTAGATCGCAGAATACGCGGTAAGAGGTTCAATAAAAATGCTGAAAGGAGTTTTATGCTGCAGAAATAGAATTACCGCGAAAAAATGACGTAATTTTTTTCTTGAATGGTCGCACTCTGGAAGTAGGAAGCCTGGACGGCCGAGAGCAAATCATGTCTAGTTCAAACAATGAAACGACGCGTTCTGCAGGAAGGAGAGTGACAAAATCTGAAGGATGGCAGCTGGAAATATAGGACCACTGGTGGCAAGTGGAAAAAAAACCTCAAAAGTAAAATTAAAAGTACACCCAAGAGCTCAATACGCTTACCTTGACCAAAGCAGGAGCCAGGAATGAGAATAGCGCAATGAACTTAAGCATTTCGGAAAACGACAAGCACTTGATGAATGTGCTCTTCTGCAGTATCTCTCGATTTATATTAGCGCTTTATCTGCATCCTCTTCTGGGAAGGGAAGGGGAGCAGATAACAGAAGCTTGAGTTCTCTACACTCTCTTGAAGGTTATCAGAGTTATTAATTACTATAGTTGGCGTAATTAGCCAGTTCCGAGTGTTGCTTCAAGTTTTCCTACATTTATATTATGCAGAAGCTTATTTTCGAACTACTTGCATACTCTGTTAATAATCACGCGATGAGTAGATCTGAATATGTATGTTAATTTATTATTCGCGTCCTCTGGTGTTCTGCGTACGAGAGAACTTGACTACGTCGAATATAAATTTAGTTACACCAACTTCTAAGAATCCGTTTATCTATCTGAATTGTTCCTATGGACTACATTTTTTATCTGATCTGATTGTTGAGCACGAATCACACAATAGCTAAACAAAACTGTGACATATTGTTATGAAGCGTGGGCAACAATACCAAAGGTGATCAATTGTCAATTAACGATACGCTGCTTCATAATTGGCGACCAACCTGTCCCCACCGACAAAGCCGCTTCAAATTTAATACTCTGCAAATCTTGGAAGTCGAAATTGTGCACATTCACTGCTCTCTTCTCGGATGCAACCAAAAACTGCAGCAGGCTGGATACAGCACTAAAATAAATAAATAAAACAATACAAATCAGCACATGCAACCTAGTACGCTAGTACTGCCATCTTCGTATAACTTTTGTTCAGATGCCAGTACAAGTTCAGACATTTTGAACACTACCTCATACGTCTTTCTCTACTGGCAAAATGAATTTTGCTAACATAAAGTTGGTTAACGAACTTGTACTTTCTTATGGTTATAGCAACATGTTATTAAAAATGCGAAACCGTTTTAATGTGTGAAAACTCGCAACGAAAAAAGTGTAATCTTAAAACATTTCTATTTGCTTTAATGTCTGCAAGCTACAAATTCTTTTAATCTTGTAGTGCATCACATGTACTTTTAATGAGGAACTAAAGAACATGTAAGCAGCTAAAGCAAGTAAAACAAGCCCGTGATATAAAAAGAGGAATACAAAGCTACCACGAGGGATATACAAATTATACGTAATCCTAGTAAGTATAGCCCAAACTTACATGAACTAACAAATCATAATAAAACAAGCACAATGAGCAAATAAAAGTATTCCCTATCGAAATTCAGTCACAATGTCAAACAAAGTGTTTTTACCTCCGTGCTAAGTTTTAATTCTTCTGTATAACCAACGCATTTTAGAATTGAATTTTTTGGCACTAGAATAGTAAACATCAGCATATTCAAACATACCATCTGTTGTACCTTTTAAAACTCTTCCCCAAATATTTGTGATTGGCTTTTAGGTGAGATTCTTCATAAGCACACAGAACGACCGTTCATCCGAGGAGTAAAGGAAAAATAAATGAAAATCACCGGTCTAGTTAATCTCAATTTTCAGGGTAAATCTTTCCTTTTTAATGCATTAGTACGTGGGTAAGTTGATTTTTATTTACTATAAAATTCTGGGGGGGGGGGGGTATTATGTGTGCAAGATCAATTATTTTCAAACATATTGTCTGACTTCTTCACAGCTGATCTATTTTATGCCTCTTAAAATACTTTTACGTATCCAAAAAACGAAAAAAAAAAAAGTTTTACAAACTCAGTACTGTACTATAGAAGAAATAGTCCTATATATTGCGAGCACAGTATGGGACTGAAGATTAATCTATAGTAAGTGGTAGAATTCAAAGTTGTCTGCTATTTATCAAGGACGGCTCTCTCAAGGAGACTGCATTAGACCTTAGATGTGTGAAATAACCTGGCATATTTCAAAAATAAAGAGCCATAAATTATGCCGCAGAAAAGTTTATATTGGAAATGAAAATGACGTGCAGTGACGTCATTGCACTAAAGCGATTTCTGTTCCGGGCATCCAATCATTGCAATATACTGAAAGCAGTTGGGAGGACAAATGACGTTGTCCAAGTAGGACCTGCAACTAAAGGTATCTAAGGACGGTTAAGCTGTGGGACAACAATTCCCAGCAGAATGTTTGTTATTCAGAACATAAATAGTAACACTGTTCTCATTTTAAATATCGGGTCGCCTTCGTTTTAATTTTCCCCGCATGTGAACCGATCAGACAGCCGGAAGCACACTGGGCAGCAGCCCACACCAGGCCCGGCGCGCGATCGGTAAAATACTGCAAATGTGCTAATAATTGTAACAAAAGATCGAATTTCTCCTTCCCGAGGCATGCACTTTAATGTCCTTGGAGAGACAAAATTTTAACAATTTTATTGCACAATGTGCTGATATACAGCTGAACCCCCAGCCCATTATTGTGCTAATTTACGAACTCTAGATATGTTACGTGGATGAATGTCTGGAATACATTATTGAAATTCTGCATCATACTGAGCACTGAGCAGGTGGTTCGTTTTATAAAAGGTTACGGCAACTGAAAATGTGTTTTTCTGATCAAAACTTTGAACTATGGCAACCAGAGAAGTGCAACGATATAACACAATCACTCCTCACTATTCTGAATTTAAATACACACTAAGCGGCCTTATCAGTGGCAATAGGCGTCCTTGATTGTCGGTGTATGCAGCTGTGACTCCAGGTTCGAACTCGGTTTGCCTGCGGCGAAAAACAAAAAGAGGGCCCGATGTATCGAGTGTGCCAAAAATTTATATACACATTTTCACAATATATATGTATTTAATATATATTAAAATTGGACCTAAAACAACAGCCATGTGTAGTATGATGTTCTGTAAATAGATGTGTCTCACATACATATGATAGCGTTGCTATGTGACAGGTAGATGAACAATGAACAAATGAATCCAAGATTATCGTAAATCAACAATGAAAAAATGAAGCCGAGATTATCGTACTCAGAAGTGTATTAATCTTTCTTATGACTCTCCATGTTTCTGCACATCTTCTAAATCCGAATATGCTGTCTATTTCTCCGCACAATTTGCTCCTTCCTTACACTTTTTTATAAACTTCTTAACACTTTTTTGTATTCTTATATTCACTCTTAAATTTCTACTATTTATGATTCCACTTATTTCTATTTTCATTTGCACCACGGACGGGCTAAGTTATCCTTTCTTCACTCACACGACTAACTCTTTCTGAGTAAACAGGTGTGACTCACATTACATTATGCTAACGTTGCTACAACAAAATGTAGCCAAGATTATCGTATGAACAGCGGAAAGGAATTTTGAAGTGGTGTTGGAAAACCGAGAATGCTGTTGTAGTTCAAAGGCAATAGGACAAAGAGGTTTCCACCGCGTTCTCCGGATCTAACTCTGTTAGACTTCTACCTATGGGGAACTCTTAAGGATGTTGTATACCGTAGAAAACCAGCTACACTGACAGCACTTCGGGAAGAAATTGAAACGGCATGTGCTGCAATCGCTGAGGACACTTTCGCAAGCGTTGCTCAATCAGTAGTTCAACGTACTCAGAAGTGTATCGACGCCGATGACGGGCATTTTGAGCAACTGTTGCAACTGTAAAAGTCTAAGATGATTAGTGCTCATCATTTTCTGTTTGTGTGAATTCAGTTTTGTTACGTTAACACAGTTTTTTCTTTGCTTGAGGTGTGCATGCATTTTTGGCACCCTCTGTATACTTTGCTTCAGACTATGTACAAAAGTAAACAGGACTGAATTTTATTACATTAATCTTCGAGAATGTACATGTCCCAAAGTTCGCGTTTTTATAGCCTGGATGTATATCTAATATGTGTATATAGCAAAGACTTTTTTCATTAAAAAAATCTAAAAAGAAAGAGAAAAAGATATTTTTGAAAGTTTTTATTCATTGATTTATTAGTTGTCTAACTTTCTAAGAGGAATATACTAAAGCATTTCTCAAAATATGTAGGCAAGTCTACTGAAACTTGTCTTTATTAATTTCAAATTTTGGTAGATGTCTAAATATAGAAGTTTATCACATAAAAGTTAAAAGAAAAGATATCTAGTAATAAGGAATACAAAATACAAACTCCTGCAGGTTCAGGCATTTATTAAGAATGGAAGAAAAATAATGACAATACATTCCTCACATTGCAGAAGTTTAGCAAAAGCGCTGCCGTTGCTAGCTAACATCGATAACAGGGAAGACAGACCTTTCCAACACACACACACGCATTGTCGCTATCGCAGGGCTTACAAACAAACGCATATGAAGAGCTACAGCAGTGGTGTCGAAGAGCATTTCTCTAAACATCTCTAAATGTTTTAAGTTGAACAACAGACAGGGATAAACATTTAAACGTCGCATGAAAGGAATGTTAAAGAATATCATGATATGGGGAGCATACTGCGGTGATGTTTCGTCATTATGGATGTTGGTACTCGAATATCCGCGTACCGGTGAGGAAGTGATGCTGTGGAGGATGCAGTACGTACACAACGCCCTGACTCTGCAGCACATTTCTGTTGTTGTCTGACTTCCTGGCGCTTTTCTTAAAGGGACGAGACGCGGAGAGAGGAAAGTAGGAGGGGCCGTTCAAGTCTTCTGCGCATGTGCGGCTGAACATGTATACTACATTTCCTTCAAAACATCTTCTGTCTCTGTAATTTTTATGACGATATGGAGGAATTTCAAGCGTCGATAGGCTCCTCATAAGAAAAGGCGCTCTTTAGTTATCCACAGTGGTGCATTAATAAACATTGTTATTGTGATCTGTTAAATATTTTGCTCCATGGACCCTACGGTAAGATGCGAGGAGTGGTTTAGTTCTATGTTTTCAGCACGGAGACGTAGATGAGGGTACTGCTAGCACTAGGGAACTCAGGAGCCAGAAAGTCAGACAACAACAGGTGATTCAACCTTAGGTCATAGGCAGTGATTGAGTTGCCGTCAGGGGTAGGAATAACGGTGTAATACATGTTGAAAGACTTAACTTGTGTATCGAAAAACAGCACTTCGTTAACTGGACGATCAGGAACGGTACAGTTTCGACCTTGCAGGCGACCATTTGCACATTACTCCAGAAAACGTTCTGCATGAGCATCGTACTGGATGAAACATGGATGCAATCTTACGAGACAGAACTAAAACGCATTTAACTCCCTCCCAGACGGAAAATAAAACTAAAAGAACAACTGGGAATATGAAAGTAGCACTGATAAAGCATAAGAGGTCCATTGTGTAATAATCATGTAGTTCCAGACTCAGATAATAATGTTGCGCACTGCCTCAATTACTTTCATTCTATATTGTGCAGAAACGGTGACATTTTCAAATCTGTACACACTTGTCCTTTATGTCCAAAGCCCTGTGTTACTAATGTGGAGAGTTTACTGGTACGATGATGGTAACTTCCCTCATATTCACCAGACATTAGTGGTGAATATTGATCTCTCAGAGCAATATCTGACATTACTGAAAACAGCTGCCACTGGTATTCAGCCCCTTCCAGATGTATGACAAAAGATGATAAATGTGGCAGCAAATTATATTGAAGATATTTTATAACGGTACGCTATTTCTACATGATGATTATTGCTTAAGGGCGCAAAACTGCTGTGGTCATTAGCGCCCAACGCTATTTCTAGAATAAATGGTTTTATAGATATAGATATGTTTCATTACTTTTCCAACCTTCGCCCAAATGGAGACGCACGGAATGCCAAAATGAATATCTGGTAGTGATGTATGATGTACGGAACATTCATAGATAATACACACATACAAAGAAACTATGTAAAGACTAATACTAAAGTATTCTGTATTCTGGGTTTCGCTGGAGCACTATAAGTGTAGAAACCAAGAACTCTAAAATGAAATGCATGATTATTTAATGTCTCTCAAGAAACCCAACACAGTCATTTTAATCTACGGAATTGTAGCAAAGTAATTCTTAAGTATCAAAATGTCATATATCCATCTATTTCAATCTTGACAAAACACTGACAGAACAGTCAAACGAAATCTTGAATTGCAGAAGATAAGGATATTATGGAGCGAATTAATCGTTTAATAATCTCCAGTGCATCATTTGAAGAGGCATCGTTTCTAATGAGATTTAGATTACAACTATCGCGCGTTTTGATAACAGGTTATCTTTCTTTCAAGTGTTTATTGACTTGCTGCTTTCTTTCGTCTCTTTTGTCATAACTAAACCTCAGATGTTTAGTCAAATGACTATTTAGGTCCTTTAGGAAAATGTACAAAATAATTACAGATGTTTGCAATTAATGGAAAGATATACTCTTGGAGATCGCAGTTATAGTGCCTAAAATGATGTAAAACCGGAGTCAGTGCCTATTTCTGCCTAATTAATACATTTTACTTAGAAATTGCTTATTTTTAAATTTGTCTCACGTACGGAATGACAACACATTATCGTGCGAAGTCTACAGGCGAATCCGTGTCAACAATGAAAAGCCAACAATTCACGACTGGGCGCGCCAACAATTGACATACTTCTTATTAAAGTTCTTGGTTTCTACACTTAGATGTAGTGCTCCAGCGACACCCAGAATACAGAATACGTGGATAGAATGTAACGTGGTCCTATCTTCAAATCTTACTGAATTACAGTTTTCGCATAAATATCGTAATGAATATTTCATTTGGAGCATTCGGGGTCTTGATCGATTAGAGGAAGGTAATGCTGCATGTGCTGTTTCTGCTAAGAACTCTGTAAGCAATACCCTCAGAGTTAACCGGCGTGTACTGATATCCGCTTTTAACATATTGCTCAAGGCGTTTACAAAATTTCAAACACGAGCACTGCGCTAATAGCGTCAGCATAACTTTCCAAGAGATAACAAACCAACTAAAGAACGTTCCTGTTTTCCTTAGAGAAACGCTAAATAAGAATAGGGATGTTAAATCAAGAAAACATTATCTGAGACAACTCAAGGAAAAGGTGCAAAAATCCTTAAATACTGACGTTCGAATACGCAGTTCTTTTATTGTATAATAGGGTGGACGAAATGTCAGATTCATAACAACTTTTTCTTTTCATATTTTTATATTTTTTAACATCAGAGGTGTGTACCTCCACCCCTCAATATCGCCTGTCGCTTCAAATACCTGTCCCCTATCTCGGACCCGGAGTATGCCTTTAATAAATTTCTACTCAATCTCAAATCACCTTGTCACCTTCTAGAATTGAAAAATATTATTGAAGAACAAATGGAATTCCAGCTCTAATCTTACCAACTGTCTAACTATATCAAAATGTAATATTTACATAGAGCATGTTCGTTTAATTTGTCTCTTTTTTCTGTGTGTTATATAACCATGTATATTATTGCACTCTGTATTCCGTTTGAGGGTCCAACCGCCTTAGCTTTTGCCAGGTTTAATAAATGGATGAATAAGCAAATAAATAAAGCAAACTTTTGTTAGGAGCAAGCTAATAATACATTATTAGCATTAGTTATAAACTTTTATCACAATTTGCATTATTTATGTGTATTATTTATGTGTTATGTGTTTCCCATCGCTATATACTGCATACTCAGTATAGTAAAATACAAAGAAACTGGCGATCTGGAGCAAAATAGCCGTGGCAAACTACTAGAACTACCAGGGGCACTCAATAAGTAATGCAACATAAAAATTCCTCGACTCAATTTACATTTCAAAAACATACAATTTTATGTGCATTATTTTGGACACTGTGGCACACTATTTCGTGTAAATTTATTTTATTCACAAGGTAGTGACCCAACTTTTAAAATAGAGTCTAAGTAATACATAATAAATAAAGAGCATTAAATGAAAGCATTACCAACATATGGAAAAACGGCGGTAGATAAAAGAACAGTCAATAATTCAACGAAAATGCTGTCACCATCGGAAGAAGACCGAAACTGGGGTGGTGAATGTGCTTCGCTCTTCATTCAAGATGTCGGTAAAACTCTTCGGAAAATGAGGCAGCCGTTCTGGCAAAGACCTGACTAAAGCTCTCGCGAAGCTACACGCTAGTAAACTCACCCTAGAAGGCGCCACTTAACTTCCGTGCACCTGCTCTTGCACCTTATGATTTTCGTCTCTTCGGACCTCTAAAAGATGCAATCCTTGGGAAGTATTTGACAAATACAAAGGAAGTTGTGTGCGCAGTACGAAAATGAACCAGACCTGCAGAGTGACAGTGAGACGGCAAAGAGTAAAAATGGTAAAATGCAATAATACAAAATTATACCGCTCTCTATCATTTAAAGTTTTTGTTATACTCACTACAGGTTCCGAGGTCATTGCATGCGAGATCACCCTTGAGGGAACTCGTGTTTTAGTAATAACAATAAAGCACAAAAGGGAGGGAAATAGAGTAGTGTTTAACGCCCGTTTTTACTCCTGGGGCACCACAGGTTGTGAACACTGATGATACATGAGATGAAATGATATATTGGGAAAGAAATGTTTTTGGAAGGAAAACGTTCCAGGCCTAAGTTTAGCGTACCTCCCCGGCATTTGCCATTTATGAGGACTGAGCAAAACCTGGAAAAAAACTCGGTCAGGGAGGACAGTCCTGGTGGGATTCGAAACCTAGCCGCTCACGCTCACGAGTCTGCGCCTTAACGACCCGTGGCGGTAAAGGAGGTAAATAAAAGAAAGAGACAGAAAAGGAAATGCGTTTGTTATGTGTATTGTAGTGACAATTTTATGAGCAAGTCCGTTTTGCCTTCTGGTCTATCCGAGTGGCTGTAGTTCAGTTTTTTTAAATACTGAATTCAAAAAATGTTGACAGTTTTGACATTGATATAGTTCTTTCCTCCTCCTCTTCCTCCTCCTCCTCCTCCTTTTGTGATTGTCACTTTTTCCCGTTTTTTCCCAAATTTTAGCGTTCTTCATCGTCTGTCATATAACGAGTTAACTTTAAATTTCATATTTTATATGTACAGGGTTATTCAAAATGATGTGGTCAATTTATGCCTCTTATAATTTTGGGAGTACAAGGCATACGTTTATGATCTGAGTAGTAACGCTGAAGTTTGAGCTGTAGTTTCCTTCTGCACGATTAGATGGCACCTCAAACATTATTTTTTAGTCGTAATTTCACGGGTCAGTGTAAAATGGTGTTACAACCTGTAGAGAAATCATTCTGAGTGGTCCGTTATCACGAAACCCAGTTATACAGAAGTGCACAGGTCGTTCCAAACGCGACATCACATTACGCCACCAACTCGCTTATCCATTCGTAAGTGATATAAAGAGTTTGTAGATATTGGGTGCACTTGCAAATATAAAAGCACTGGATGTCGAAACACAAATGAGGATTTGCTGTTGTTGTTGATTTTATTTATTTATGGAAGCTCTTTAACATCTCAGATCGTCAGCGCTCCATACAATTCAGGGCGTGAAACGGCTGACAAATTTTGCTCGTTTTCTTTCGCCCTTGATGGTAACCATCGATCCTGGCCGGGATTCGATCCGCGAGGAAACAGTAGAGCGCATTTCATCAGTGGCACGTCCGTTTCTGTCGCAAACAGAAGATTACAGAAGCGCAAACGTACAAGCTCGCCATGTGGTGCTGTGGTCAGCGTGTCTGCTTGCAAATCCGGAATGCCAATTGATTGCGTAAGTTTTTTCCGGAGGTTTCTCTTGCTCTGAAAGATAGATGCCAGATATTTTAAGAACTCCGCCCACATTTCATCAAACGTTTATTCATTGCCTCTTTAAATTTCCTTTGTTATTAGGGACGTTAAACTTAAAAAAAAAAAAAAAAAAAAAAAAAAAAAATGTTTCCTTTGGCATTATTTTAACTTAATGTAGATCTCTAGAATTCACATCATGAATCAAAGATCTCCAAACTCGCTTGTTACAAATGGTGTAACAACAACGAACTGCAATGTTAAACACGTCTGCAAGAGAGCAGTAATGCCACATTCTCAAACTATGGCGCAGTTTTCATTACCAAAGATTCCACCCACCAATTAAAACGTTTCTTCAATTATATTTGTTTTTGTTTTTTCCAGTTCATTCTGTGGCAATGGAATGAAGGAAGGCGTCGTTTTAAAACTTTGAAAACGTAATACCAAAAAGGCCATCTTTTAAATAGAGTTTAACGCCCATTTTAACTACTGAGGCACCACAGGTGGTGGACACTGATAATACATGAGATGAAATGATAAATTGGGAAAATATTTTTTTTAAGGAAGGAAACGTTCCAGGTCTGAGTTTAGGGTACTTCCCCGGCATTTCCCAGTTATGGGGACTGAGGAAAATCTGAAAAAAACGTCAGTCAGGGAGGACGGTCCTGGTGGGAATCGAACCTCAGACCTCCCGCTCACAAGTCCGCGCCTTAATGACCTCGGCCACCCGTGGCGGTGAAAAAATATAAAAAAGGCATTTATAGGCTTCTATTGCAGTAATAGGCACTTATGACATATATAGGCAATTTTAAGCTCTCACAATCCTAAAGAACTTTAATGGACCTTTTACTAAACAGAGTAAATTTTTGTAAAGAAATGTATTATGCAAAAATGGCAAATTTACAACTTTAATTATAACAGTACTCTTTTTGCCATTCTAAAGATTTGAGGCTTACCTCATTTTTCTCTGTTGATACAGACATTGAGCTTTCCCAAAGGGTATATAAAGCAGTTAGTGCATGAAAGCAGCAAACGAGGTACTTGCCTGTGAAAAGAGGAAAGGTAATAAGAAATCTGAGTGACTGACTGCAGAAACTCTAAAGGCAGCAAAGGAAAAGAAAAAATGTACATAAGATACAGCAAGGTTCCAAACTTGATTCTGCAACTGAACAGCAGAGTAAAACAAATGACAAACCGAGAAATGGAGTGAGTTGTGCTTGGGGATTAATAAACGAAATTTAACCTGAAGATGCTAAAAAAAAATTAGGAAATACTCTGTCAACCATTGCGTTATAAATGAAGTAGGAGTTTCCAATTTTAAAATGAATGTTAACAAATTATTAAATTAAAAATAACATACTTATATTTGGTTATGATAAACGAATATGGCAAGAGTTAACGCCATCAATATTGAAATAGACCATCAGAGCAGTGTAATAAGACATAAAAGGTTTTTACATGTTAGGGCAAAAGGCACAAAATAATTAAAAATCTGCAAAAAATTTTAAAAATATATTATATCTCGGTTTTTGCACCATTATTTTTAAGTAAGACAAAAAACACAAAAAATATTTTAAAAATCACCTTTTCTTATAAAAGTTTAGAAAGGCTTAATGGAATAGGAATGCGAAAAACAAGAATCAGCTGTTACACTTGCAGTTGAATTGTGGATGAACTTCGGTCTACCATATGACCAAAGGACTAGTTCGGAAAGTCACTTTAACCCATTATGTTTATTTTTATTATTACTATTATTATAATTATTTTCTGTTTATCGACAGTAAAATGCATCACATACGAGGGCAGGTCCATAAGTTTCCGGCCTCGCCGATTAGGATTATTGCCCTCACAAAAGCCTTATCTGGTGTCATACCTTATCTATTAAGTAAATAATCGCAACTGTAACTTCCACTCCACTGTGTTCAGTTGTTCAGATATAGTTGTATAAAGAAAGCTATGTTTGGAAGATTGTGGCATGTTCAAAATGGAGTTTCGAGCTGTTATTATGATCTTTGCAAAAGAAGGTCTTCAAATGAAATTAAACAGCGATTGGACGGTGTATATGGGGAAGCATCCTCCTCATATTCTACCGTAAAAGAATGGGTCGAGAAAGCATTGAAGACGAAGAGCGTGCAGGTCGGCCCTTGCAGGTGCTCACTCCTGAAAACATCGCCCTTATGGAAGGAGAAATGATGGAAGATCGGGGCTCAACGTTACAGAAATAGCAGCAAGGTTGCGCATTTCTAAAACAACAGTCCTTTGAATTATTCATGAACATTTAAACATGAATAAGGTTAGTGCAAGATGGGTGCCTAGACCTCTTTCCTCAGTCCAAAAGCAGCAACTAGCCGTCTGTTGTCAGGCATTTTTGGAGCTCTGCCGTGCCAACGAGAGAGAATTTCTATAAACCATTGTTACAGGAGGTGAAACTATGGTCCTCTCTTATGTTCCCTTGTCCAAAAGAGAATCAATGGAGTGGCGTAAACCTGGCGAAGCACTGCCTATAAAGGCCAAGGTCAGTCAGTCAATCAACAAGATCATGGCCACAATCTTTTGGCAATGTGAAGAAATACTCTTCATTGACTTCAAGGAGAGGAACACCACAGTATATGGGGAGTACTATGCTAGCCTACTGCACAGACTATGTGCTTCTATCAAAGAGAAAAGGAGAGATAAACTGAATGGTGGTGTATGCCTTCTTCACAACAACGCACCTGTGCACACAGCTCTGGTTGCAAAGGAAACTGTGAAGAAATGTGGCTTCAAGGACATCGATCATCCAACTACAGCCCAGATCTAGCTCCCAGTGACTATTTCCTCTTCTCAAAACTGAAGAAGGAACTTCGAGGAAGGAAATTTAAGTGTGACGAAGAAGTGATGAATGCTGTTTATGCCCATTTTGCAGACCATTTTTCTGATTATTTTTGAGGGTATTGAAAGGATAATTCAAAGATGTGAGAAGTGTATTGCAATAAAGAGTAACTATATTGAAGAGTGAAATATAGTTTTTGTCTTTATCATACCTAGAATAGTTAGGCCGGAAACTTATGGTCCTACCTTCGTACCTAATGAAGTTTGTGATCTCTGTGTCTAATTGTATAAAACATCTCAAGAGTCTAGCAACCATTTTTATCTGTTCTTTCTACCCAATTAAAAGATGGATGGTTAATTTTAACTAATGTTAGTGCTGTTTACGGTTTACTGTATTTCTAAAAAGCGTAATGCACCAGATGTTGGGACTACAACAATAACTTGCTGATGTTGTATTGTTTCTAGAACAAAGCATGAGGAGGCGGTACTTGTCTGTGCTGATACTCAGAGTTTTGTTGTTTACTTGAAACTTTGAACAAGCAGGAGAGAGACCCCTGATGCCTACATAGTACAGGGTCTCCGAAAATTGGGGTTTCATGAGGTTATGCATTAGTAATGAATTCAGATTGAATTAAGTAAATGTTTTAATTGTTTGTCATTGTTACCATCGTCATAGGTCATTGTTAAATGTATTATTTTCTTCTTAAATGCCGAAATAACCGTTTTGAAAAATAAAATGTAGTCTGTATACAGTCAGCATAGAAATATTCTACTAATTTCTAAATAAAGCTGTCAATTACAGTTTTTTTTTCATCTTTTTTGTGTAATAATGAAACAGTTTTATTTTCTATAATTATGCATAACTAAAATACCCCAGGAATTTAAATTTGCTACTAAACTTTTGAAATTCAATCCACATAAATTAAATCTTCATGTAAGTACTAGTAAGAAGTAAATATAATCCCTTTCTAAATTTTAAATAAATATAATGATCAAGTTACAACATTTTATGTATAAATATATTTAGAAAATAAAGTTTTTGTGCTGAAACATACATGTCGTTTGTGTAATAGATGCTTTAAACACATTAATGGCAAAACTGAGGCTAGGGAAAGGATGAATGGTAGAAAAATACAAAATAACTATAGGAGATTTAACCACAATTTTCTTCCGAGTTGTGCCGTGGTCTGCTGGAGATAGAATTCCAGATCTTTCGTCCGCAACTACGGCGGACATCTTCGGTGGTGTGAGCGAAGTCTCCTCGGAGGAGAAGGTATAACTGCTTCTGAAGTGTTGGTCGGTTCTGGTGGTATAGTGGTAACCATGCTTGCCTCCTAAACCCAAGATCGCGGGTTCAAACCCGGCCAGGATCGATGGATTTTTTCGAGCGTAAAAATCCTAAGTATGGCTTCCTTCGGAAGGGAAGTAAAGCCGTGGGTCCCGTATCGTACATTTACGGCAGGAAAAAGAGCCTCAAGCCTGAAAAAAGAAATTTTGGGGCAAAATGTGTCGGCCGTTTCACGCCCTGAATTGAAAGGGACGCTGATGACCTGAGATGTTAAAAAGCGTCCGTAAATAAAGAAAATTAATCAAACTGAAGTATTGACTGTTAGCGTCACTACATTTATACTACCAGTGCTCTATGCGACTCTGACAGCCAACACTTCAGACGCAGTGATACCTTCTCCAAGGAGACTTCGTCCACGCCACCGTAGATGTCCGCCGTAGCTGCGGACGAAACGTCTGAAACTCTCATCTCCAGCAGACCACGGCACAACAACCGGGAATAAAATTGTGACACATTTATGATTCCGGCCGTGAAAGCCTTCTTTCTCTCAATTATAGGAGTATTGTATGACACTTTCGTAGACTATTTGCTCCAGTAAAAACAACGGAACATTGAACAATCCTCCTAGGTTTCCATGCAATAATAACGCATGACATAGCTGTACACAGAATCACTCTCTTTGCAGAATTCTTCGGCTTTGATATGTTACGAAAGGCTTGGTTCAGAATTATTTAAGTATTTGCCCAAGATAAATTTCCCAGATTGAGAGTTTGTCAATGTTTATGTACTGTAACGGCCCCGGACGATGATGTTTGTGCTGACTGTCCGCCAGCAGACAATTGCCATCTATTTTTACGATCCTGAGTAAGGTGTTTCTGTGGAACAATTATAATACTGCTGAGTAAAGTGGACTTTGGTTAAATTTGCTACTCTTTGCTGCGTCTTGCTACATTACACTTTATTACTAAGAGTTGAGTAAGATATATGTTATACACACCTGCCTTACTTTGTTACGTCTGGCTATGTTACACTTCATTACTCTAGTACAGCTGACCTGCTTTGCTTCTTATTGCTGTACTGCGCTTTATTATATGAACACAGCTGGGCAAGTGCGATGAAAGTTTCTCCAAAATGAATTACGTTAGAAACAGCATGGCTGTGATCACCTGCTATATCTTCTAAAGACTCGGTGCTTATCTTTCGAAGAAAATATTGAAACCTTGCTCAGGAATAAAATTACACATAAATGTGATTCAGAGAAACAGAAGGTAAACATAAGAAACAGAGAAACACCAAAAAGCTGGATAAAATGTAGGGTTGCTTCATGTGTCAGCTATTTCTAAGTTTCATTATACAGGAAACATGTTGAAATCTGAGTTACTTTAGGAAAGTCTTAGGTCTATTATATATTTTTTTTTCTTTCAAGGCCTAATATGTAGTTTTAAATTGCTTTATTCCGTTTTCATAAACTAAGAGCCTTCTACTGCAGCGCAGATATTGAAGGATGTTGGTAAGCAAAGTATATCAAGGCGGGTCAACTATCTAACAAGTGGAACGGGGTGATCCGCTCTCCAATCGCACTGGATGTTGAAAATGGCTGCTCTGGGGCTAAGTAGTCTTCTTCTTGGAATCTATTATATAATGGTATTACATAAGCGGATATCTGCTACTGAGCAACATTCCTGGCGCCTAGACCAATCTTATAATGTCATCATTTCTATTGAGTTCCAGGTTGGAAGTGTTTGTGTCTCGGAGGAGGAATGTGTTTGTTGCCATATTTATATCATCCATTGCTTTATTTGTCTTTTATAATTACGGGAATTGCTAATTTACAATGAAAAGGAATGTAGCATGGTATAAAATAAATATTTTAGAGCACGCTTCCTGCAGAGGGTACCAGGAATTTGACCCTTTTGTCCTCTTCGGCTGCTTATGCTATTGTTTAGAATACAGTCATCTGAGTGAAAAGAAACGTCACTTGTGAATTATTATAATTGTTTTAATTGCCCCTGCCTCGACATTTAAAGAAATGACTCCACGGTGCCTACTGGTGTGTCAAATAGTTTGGTAACAAAAGCAATGTCTGAAGGAAGAGGGGTATCAAAACTAATACATGCTTATATTTTCCACCATAGGCGATGGACACGGGTGATATATTGGGAAAGGATTTAGTTTTAAAGAAAGGATGGTTCCAGGCCTAAATTTAGGGTACCTCCCAGGCATTTACCAGTTAGGACTGAGGAAAACCTGGAAAAAACCTCAGTCAGGGAGGACGGTCCGGGCGGGATTCGAACCCCACAACTCCCGCTCACGAGTCCGCGCCTTAACGACCTCGGCCACCCTTGGCGGTCTTTTAAGTGTATGCCATTATGCAGATCATAAGATCATAAGATCATAAGAAAGGAATTGTGAATAATCCGCGTCACTATTCGGAAAAGCAGTTTACAGAATAAGAGGGTGAATGACAACACTGTAGGAAAGTCAATACTGCCGTTCACTCCTAATTTGTTTTTACTTAGTCGCATCTCCCTCTGCGGTTGCTACAAAATGCCTTTAAGGTATCTTTTGCTATATGTAAGAGGAGATGGGAATATGTACTGCGGGGAAATGCAAAAAAGTGGGTACATTTGGGTAAGAGGGCACTAATTCTCCATCGATGTTCCTTGCATTTCACTGGAATTGTTTGTGAACATAAATTGAGTTACTGGGTTAAATAAACAACACAAGCTGAGAAAGGATATAGTGCGTCGTTTGAATCTAACTAAAAAATACAACCAAAAACAGAGAGTAAAGCAAGTTTTAAAATAGAAGAGTAACAAGCATATCCGCCCTTGTGTAAACAGGCAATTAATTCTCAAAGTAGAGGATATAAAGAAAAAGTAATTTTGCAACCGAAAATTGAAGTAATGAGTCAAGAATTAAAAATCAGCGTAATGAAGAATTTCTCATTTAGAAAAGACAGAGGCAGTCCCTTCCTGCCAAAAACAAATGTAACCAAAAGGAGTGCGCTCTTCTTGCAGCTCAGAAGATGTGGAAATGCGTAATATTGAGTCCCTTATGAAGAAACTATCAATTTGTAAAAACGTATCTCAACCATTCAACATCTAATACCATGCGTTCCGTTTATAGCCGGGCCATAGATCGCGTATGTGGGTAGTTTTCTTGCACTACAGTGAACCTCAATATTACTGTGACTTTTTCTTAGTGGTTTATCCTTTACTTCTTTTATAATTATTGTTAATTTATATATTTAAATTTGTTTTCTCAATATCAAATTAATATGATAATATTTTTATTTGGTCATTTTAGCATAAGCAGAGTAAAAAAAAAAAGTTTTTCATAAAAATATAGGCCTGTTTCATTATTCAAGTATTTGAAAAAACAATGTTGAAAAGAATATAGCACAATCTATACACAATTAATATATTAGTCAGTCAACAATTTGGGTTTATGAAAAAAATGTATCCATCAATAATGCAACCTTTCTCATCCCAATGAGGTTCTCACACATCTTGATGGAAGACATTTTAGTGACTTCTTAAAAGCTTTTAACTTCGTGAATCATAACATACTTCTTTCAAAGTTATGCTTTTGTTGTATAGACGACACATGTTATCAATGATTTACTTGTATCTTATTTATGAAATAGAAAACAGAAAGGTCCAATAAATTTATTCGATAAGCATAGCGTTAGAATGGTGCGAAATTAAGCAAAGAGTTCGATTTTGAGACCACTCTTGTTTTTAATATATTTTAAAATCTTCCATTGAACATAAACAAAAATTCTTTTCCAGTACTCTTTGCTTATGACAGATGTACTGTCAGTAAAGAATCTCAGATTAACAGTTTGTCAGGTTTGTCTAATAAAATATTTTGTACGTTAAATAATTTGTTTGATTAGTAGCAAAATTGTATATATTTTTAAAAAATTAAATTTACAAATTGTAAAATAAAAAATTGAAACAGAGAAAATCTAAATATTTAATATGAAGACAAATAATAACTTCATCTCCAACACAAAAAAGTTATCTTATTAGTGATCATATGTGAATGGGAAAGACCGCGTTAATTGCGTGCTCTTCAATTAGATCATCTTAAAAACAAGTTATTATGCCTACTTTCATTCTTTAATAACACATGAACATATTAATTTCCTTATGTCTTAAGAGGATATTTATATTACAGAAAACGAGACAGCAATAATGTTAGGAGCAAAATACACAAGTTACTATTAACCACTTTTCCAAAGATTGGAAATTATACCACTAACATGCAAGTATATTTTAGCTGTGCTGATATTTGCAGCAGAAAAGTTCGAAATATTCATTAAAAAAATCAGACATCAATGTCAGTAACACGTTTCATAGATGACTTACATAGAACGAAAATGTTTAATATACAACTACTGTATTATTTAATTTGCTTCCGTTATCTACAAAAGACTTGTATTATGATAACGTAAAATTTTAAAAATATATTTTTTTAACTCACACCTATAGAGAAAATGGATCCATTCGCTTGAAAAAAATTTTCTATCTTATCTTAAAATTATTTTTATATACATTTAGAAGTACCGCCACAGGTAGCCGTGGTTGTTAAGGCGCGGACTCATGAGCGGGAGATCCGGAGTTCGAATTCCGCCGGGATCGTTCTCCCTGACTGAGGTTTTTTCACGGTTTTCCTCAATTCGTATAAATGGCAAATGTCGGGGAGGTCCCTAAACTTAACCTTGAACGCTTCCTTCCTTAAAAAATATATTCTTTCCCAATATATCATTTCATCTCATGTATCATCATTGTCCACCGCCTGTTGTGTCTCAGTAGTAAAAACGGGCGTTAAACACCATTAAAAAAAATGTACATGTAAATTTACACAAAATGTAAATATCTTCTTCCTTTGTGTACAATATATGTAATATGTAATTTCTGACCTAATCTACATCCTAGGGTTAAACTAACACAACAAAGTTAATTCAACTCAAATATAAGGTCTACGAATTGACACGGTAGAGATATTAACATGAGCATCTAATCGGTAAAATAACTTTAATAACAGTTTCAAGAAATATGCTAGTAAATTGCAAGATTTAGAAATGTCATCTATTCTCTTTAATTTTCTTCATAAACTTGAACCCTTATTTTTAGTAACAATTTGTGAATTTTTGATATTTTAAATCAATTTGTATTATCTAAAATCTTATTTAACGGTTCATCAGCACAGAAGAAAAGTTGTACGGTCTGTTACGAATATCATACTCAATTTACTTCACTTTCGTAACAGTTCTTCCCACGTGCACAAAGTGTACAGTTAATTTAACAATATTATATTTACAATAGTCGGATTTCCTGCATCGTATATTGAAAACATTTAACACTATTTATGATCACCCTAATAGCTTAGCTTTGAATGTTTCTATATTTAATTCGCATTTTAACTTAACTTGTAGACAACTTCAAGTTTGGTGTTTACTACTAATGCATGGCAACTACCACGCGCAAAAAACAACGTAAAAAGTGTGTATTCCTTTCTTAACCACGGAACCTTATTAACTATTGCAATTGAAATTATCGTAATGAATAATATGCTATTTGACACATTATATTAACGGTATTATGTTTTATAGCATGCTTCACCCTTTGGCGAATTGTAAGCTAATGATATCATAGATTTTATTCTGATGTCGTAAAAGGAATGGCATTTTTATGTTTTCAAATATTTATGTCAAGAAGGAAAGAAAGTTATTCCTGATATTTAAAAATTTATCGGTGTTATGTTTACTGTTATTTGGAGACATTAATAAATTATGATTATGGCTTTTATTTTATCAGAGGTTAATTCGGTTTATTTATGGACGCTCTTTAACATCTCAGGTCATCAGCGTCCCATTCAATTCAGGGCGTGAAACGGTCGACAAATTTTGCTCAGAGGTCTCTTCTTTCAGGCTTGAGGTTCTTTATCATGCCGTAAATGTATGACACGGGACCCACGGCTTTACTTCACTTCCGAAGGAAGCCATGTTTATAATCCTGACCGGGTTTGAACCCGCGACTTGGGTTTAGGAGGCAAGGTTACCACTACACCACCAGGACCGACATTTTATCAGAGGAAATGAGCATTTCGGATATGGGTAACTTCAAGTATAGTAAACAAAAAAGTATTTACTTATTCATTGAAATAGTAATGTATTTAATTTAAAATGAAGCAATTTCAGCGTGTGAGAAATACAGCATTAAGCGATATTACGGCATAGCATGCGTCTGAATATGATAAACTTGGGTAAGTTTCGTAAAGACGAAGACTGTTTGTCTTAAATGTTCGACATAGGAATCATGTTTAACGAATGAGTGCGCTCAGTCCTAATTGCTGGTCAAAGCAAAATTATTGCGGAGGAATTAAAACCATGTCAAAGAATGCCTTAAAAATGCTGATGACAGTAAACTAAATAGCCACCAGAGTAGAGAACATTTCGAACCACATTTTTGAGAGCTTTGCGAAACTGCCCAATTATCAATCTTCAATATCATAGAAGATTTCGGCCCTTATCCTTGTCAAAGGTGATAAATATCAATAATTAATGCAGGTAGGGGTGACAGTCAGGAAAACCTTGAATCTACTGACTTTCAACATAAAAGTTGACCAGGTATAGCAACATACGGCGGTGTTCGAAGGAAAGCAAGAAGAGTTAACTAATTATTCCGTGTGATTGATTTTAACAGTGCGGGTCAAAAGTTTACTGACGTCCCCAGTTCAGAGCAAAATAAAGAAAGGGAGAAGAAAGTTTCTCTGAGTCAAATTACCATAACAGGATAACAAAATATTTAAATTTGAACTGATCACCGCTAACTTTGATCCCATTACAAAAAATCAGGAAAATCAATTGGTATGCCACTTTTGGCATTTACTGGACAAGATTTTCTAGGGCAGCTGCGAGAATCTTGTTTCAAGTGGCTCAAAGTGTGGTTTCAGCAGTAGGACACACCATCTGTGCACTGCACTTCTTTTCTTTTTCTTTCTTTATATATATTTTAATTGCGTTTAACGCACTCTTTTATATATCACAGGCGGTGGACAACTTCTGTCCTCTACTGGTTTACCAGTTTATGCTGGCACAACCTGTGGTTAAGTTTAGGATCTTTGTCTTGCTGACCAAATAAGCGCCTTCTTAAGGTGACTCATATTGTGTAATAACCAATTTTATTCCCTTGCTGTGGTGCAGAGTGCCTATACCACTAAATGAAAAAAAAAATCCAAACTATAACAACTTTCCTCCATGTTTTGCACAGTGTGGGTGCATCTGTTCAGTTGAGGATCATCAAAAGTAAGTCCGTTATCTGTTTCCAAAAACTTGACATTTGGATTCGTCAATTTCAAACACCTGTTTCCAGTCAAGCGTCCAGTTTTTGTTTGTCAGGACCTAATGAAAACGATTCTGTTGAATTATTTTCATCAGAAGGAGCTGCCCTACCTAACAGACTGACTGAACGCAGTCTCCTCTGATCAGTACTGACTGATATCTCTTGCTCTACCTAATATAAATATTAAAGTAATATACAGACAGGAACAACTGAAGCAGCTCACAACTTATTAGGTATCCCAAAGGAAAGCAGGACTTTCATGACAGTTGTGATATATGTCCTAACATAAAAACATTGAAAAGGTTTTGTAGCATTGCCTGGAACGAAACCTTTGATACAGTCAACTATTTCTTGGAGCTACTGCGGTCGCTATTGAAGTCCTGACAATTATATCGGAATGGCCAGAGGATTCTTTAGACACCCTTCAAGAGCCCAACTCTCGACCATGTTCTGTTGTGCAATTTAAATTTGTCTTCCCTCTCTTTGTGACAGCTAAGGTCTATGGATTCGGCCGAAAATTAAGAAAAGGTCATTAAATTTGTTTAACAAGTGTGATAAAACAGTTGAAGTTAGTGGGTTATAATTTCAAACACTAGCAGCTTGTCGCAGAAACATTTAGAACTATTTATAAAGGGTAACGGAGATTTATCGAAAGATGTATCTACTAACCAGGAAAGAAATATATAGTTGAAATTCCCCTTACGAAGATGATGCCTGATAGAGAGGTGGCGTTCTTCGATCACGAAAGCCGCGTGATAGGCGACAGATGGGGTGCCGGCATGTCCCCTGCAATACTGCTCTCTATCAATGAAGTCATAAGACGGAGATAGAGGAAGCAGAGGTCGCCGCGACAGGCCAAGGTTCACCCCGGGCTGTAACGCCAAATAAGAAAAAGAAGAAAAATAAGAAGACAATTATGAAATATTGTTCACCGGCTAAGATATCTGGCAACAAGAATGGTAAAAATTATACAGGTAAGACTAGCCGTTTAATTAAAAACAATTATTAGAACGCCAATGTCATCTCCATTTAAACCAGCCAGAGCGTTCTGCGGTTGCACAGCATGCCCTCGTTCATTTTAACAAAACAGACGTTCTAGCTAAAACCCTGTGATATTAACTGGGCAAAATGAACGCTCTAGGTCTGTAAATAGCAAAACACCCCCTCGGCATAAACAGAGATAATGGATTTCGCTTAAGCAAATTGTAAACCAGTGCTCAAATAAACAATCACCTTTAATTTCCACAACTCCTCGCCTCCTCTACCCAAACACTTGCTCAACCGCAAACATCCTATTGGACCCTACGTCGCTTCACCTTCTATCCTTCCACTGATCGTCAACAAAAGCTTTGCCTTGGCAACAAACGTAAGACCTCGGCAGAATTGCTCCAAAATTCTCAGAGACCTCTTTTTTACGTGTCGTAAATCTACGACACGGACCCGTGGCTTTACTTCCCTTCCGAAGTAAGCCACACTTAGGAATTTATACGCCCGAAAACATCCATCGGTCTTGGCCGGAATTGAACCCGCGATCTTGGGTTTAAGAGGCAAGTATGGCTACCACTACGCCACCAGGACATACAAAAAAAAATGTGGAAAGTGTCCTCAGATGGGTGGGAAAATGACACGGGAGTTTCTTCGTTAAAACAACTATGAAGTGGTTTCTCATGTTCCATACTCACCTGACCTGGTTCCTAGCAATTTTTTTACTTTTTTCAAGAATGGAGGACACTCTCTGTGGTCTACATTCTCCAGTCGGGCTGCTAATGCAGCTGCAATTTTCTAATGTTCAACGCTCCTTAAAGAAGCGTTCGCAGCGGCCATGGAATCACGGCGTCAACGATGTGGAAAATGTGATCGTATGCAGGAAGATTACTTTGAGAAATAACAGAGGTTTCAAATTTTTGGTGAGAAAAAAAAAAATCGGAAACCTTAGAACTTGAACGCACCTCGGAGTAGGACTATCTTATGGGTTCGTACACCGATAGTTTTTCATTTAATATCAATCTGGTAATTTCATCATCCAATATTCTTAAATGTATAAACAACAGCATTCTTTTCTTCAGCAATATTAAGTCCCTTCCCAAACATAAGTATACACATATAAATAAATATAAGACTAGACTTTGTAAAGTATTGCTAAAAGTTAGTGGTGCGACCAACTGTCCGATGTTTACAGAGCTGCAGGCTACACCTGTCACATAGCACGCAATGATAGGATAGGGGTAAGGAAAGTTTATTTTTATGTCTGAAGTAGTATACAATGTTGATAAAAATTACTCATAAAAGTAAAGTTGTATTATTCGTGCTACTTGTATGCTTTGTGTTAATAAAATATAAAAATATTTAAATACTATCTATAAACAATTTTCATCTGCATTTAATAACGTGACGATTTACAATAAGATAAAATATATTTTTAAGATTTCATAAGAAAAACGCCGTCTTTTATTAAACCACAAAATTCTATACATAAAAGTACAATTTCTCATTTACGAAAAATACCTGAATTTATTTATTTATATTACACCAATATTCACAATTTCAGAGGGGCGCTTATTTGACAAAACAGTAACGGGTTTTCTAAAAATGTTGAATTCGTCGGTTTTGTTCACTATACTTGTATATAGAGTTAAAAATAATATGTATATATTAATTTTGCACTCGTGAGTTTCCCCGTTTCCCAGTTTAATTCTCAACAATGTTCAAACGACTAATGACATCTTCTATTGTGGCAATTATAAAAATGGTACTAATAATGAAGCGTTAACAGCAGCAGCATTGTCAACACACAACGTATTATAGCGTCATTCTCAGCAACAGTGCTTGGGACAGTTTCTTTAAAAGGCTAACCAAGTCCGTTATAGTAAGAGTAGAGAGGGAAGTTTATGAGATAGTGATTGGTCTACGCATTATGCGCAACGGATGCTTTGGTTTTTGCAACGGAAGTTGAGAGAAGTCAGTCAACGAAGCCACATACCGGTTCGATCCTCAGGTGCTTGTTCGCCACGACGAAGTTTTGTAAGTAAAATCCTTTCTAATTATGTGAAATATTAACAGAATATAAATCAATTATCTGCAATACGAATAGCAGATATTATTTGTGAAAAGATTCCTTGGCATTCATTCCTTTAGTTTCAGTGTTTAGTATTTAAATTTATTTTAGAGGAAAAATGTTTGTCTTGGAATATGCCCCCCCCCCCAGGTTACTGTAGGTTGCGGCGGTTTGACGAGGGTGTATAAGAGCAATGTTTATGACTGGGGATGGATTGTTGATTTACTTGCTTCGCTGTCTCGATACGTCGTTCTGCCTCGGCTAGTTTCTTGTATTTGTGTACAGTTGGATGTTTCGTTACCTGTTCAGGTTAACGGGTGGAAATAGTCGGGAAATTGGCAATAAGAAAGTAAAGTTCAAGACTGAAGATGACGCTATTTATTTCCTCTTGTCACTAGTTCAATGTAAATGATCGCCTTTCTAAGTTCTGTTGGACGATATTTATTATTACTTCCCCCTAATCGAACTAATTGTCTATCGCAACAGTGTCCTTCTTTTAATTTTGGTTAGTTCAAAAGTCTTTATTCTTTATATTAAAATTCACTCTCCCGGATCACAATTATCTACACTTCAATATCACTCGACTCTTTCCTGTACTCAGGGACTGACCATTACTGTCCGATTCCTTCTCTCCACCTTGACGGCTCTACACTTACTGCCCTGTAGCTTCGGACCTGCCTTTGGCCTTCCTCTTAACCTGATTTCCTTTTCTCCCTTATGGTTCAAACAAGTGTAGATATCTGTCTTTTTTCACTTTCTATTCTGCAAAGGTCTCCTACTGTTCCCTTCTTTAGGCTAACTAAAAAATGAAAGTTAACAGAAACGCTAGAGAGGCTAACCTTTCTTATACAAAAGAAGGCTTATAACAAAACACACCAAATACAAAGACGACTCCTGGTCATCTGTTCTTTGTCTATTATACAAAACTTATTCACCCTCTCTATGTTGTCTGGCATCTCTTCTAAAAGATCTGTCGCCAGACTTTCTCTTCTGTTACCCAAAAAATACACAAAAATATACAAGGCATAAATAACTTAACAACTAGCATGAATATACATAAATTGTACACACTAGCCGTAATACTAATTATCATACTTGGAATTGATAATATGGAGCAGTAATTGGGTGCTCGGGGGATGTAGTTGTTGATCGTGGTTTCGATGTCTCGGCCGGGCTGCTCACTGATGTCGTCGTTTGCTCCAATTCTGTTGAATTTTATCTCAGGGTCCACCGGAGTGTTTCGGGATCAATATAGATCCACGGGAACGAGAAATGTGTTGCCCAAAAATACAGAAGGTTGACTTGTTTAAAATATTTTATTCACATGTAAAGTACTTCCTGACCGTTCGCCGCTGACTTCGCTACTCTCTTAGACTGGCTTCCTGAGTGAATATCTGGATGTCTGAATGTCCCTCTGAATCTATGAATGTGTGAGTGTAAATCTGTGAGTGTATCTCTGCTGAATGTCTAAATGTGAATCTATGAATGTCCGACTTCTACGAGTGTGTAATGCGCCTCTGAATGTGTCTCTCTCGAATGCGTGAATTTCCGAGTGCCCCTCTGACTTCTGTACTCTAGTTTTTCTACTACATTGCCACGCCTTTCGCTAAATTAAATTCCCTCGTATTTTATCTATTTTCGTGTTGTACTTTCATTATTGGTTATTCCAAAATTATTTAGTTATATCTAAGTTCTCCTGATTCGTTAACTTTTATCCGAAGACCATTGGCTAGAATTATTCTTTCCCCCCTGATCTAACGTCTTCCCACGAACTTGAATTTTCCCAGAACAAGCTGTCATAAATTTCGGCCCTTTCCTTACATTCTGATTTCTATTGAAAATCTTTTGCCTTGCTTAGTCTGTAGATTCCTAAATGTTCCCGGAGATAACGCACGTGTTTTCGGCTTTCCTGTAATAAAACATTTTCGTCTCCGTTCTGACATTTTCATTTTCCCTTAAAATATTTTTAAGTCTGACTTTGTTAAATACTGTCCCGTTACGGCCACATGTTTCTCTTATTGTCAACTCCTAAGTATTTCCCGGGTAGAAGGTTCGTGACCTAACAAAAGATAGTTTACCCTTTCTTCAGCCTTGTCTAAGGAGCGGCCAATGAGTGGAGAGGCGTCAGGTATCTTTCTAACATGTTTTACACAAAATGTATACAAAACCCTTTTGTGAAATACCATTACCTGTTAAATGACATACAAGTTACAAATTACTTCGATTCCTGTTATACCTATCTCAAAATGATTTTCTTATACATATGCATAACAATTATCCTTATCAAATATAATGCCTTTATAAATATAACTCTGTAGCCTTTTAATTAAATTAATAAAGGCAGCCTTATTTCCGGCTTCAAATGTTAACATTTAATACTATTTTAATTAGGGACGGCCTCTCATTAATACTGTTTCAAGGTTTATGAGTAGGTTTTTCCCGTTTAGGAGATCTGGGTCGTGACACTATCAAGTTCTGTAAAGTTTCAATGGTAGCAGGAAAAGAATCAAAATTGGGCTTAATATAATGTATATTATATTATGTTCATCAGAATCGCATAAAACAGTGATATGATCTATTTATGCTGCAGCAATTTCCGAACAAGAATGTTCTTGTGACGTGTATGAATAGCACAAGTATTCCGCCTAAGAAAATGACAATAAGGAGTAAGAAAGTTTTTTAATAAAGGAAATTTATTTGTTAAAGTGTCTTCTTGCACATACCACCACGGGTGGCCGAGGTCGTTAAGCGTGGACTCATGAGCGGGAGGTCTGGAGTTCGAATCTCTAGAGAACCGTGGTTTTTTTCAGTTTTTCCCCAGTCCTCATAAATGGCAAATGCCGGGAAGGTACCCTAAACTTAGGCCTGGAACGTTTCCTTCCTTAAAAAGCCTTTCCATACATAAACTTCATTTCATGTATTACCCGTGTTCACCGCCTGTGATGCCTCAGTAGTTAAAACAGGTGTTAAAACATGTTCATTCATTCTTTTTTGTACAGACTGGAAATCGTCAGAATAACATATTGAATACCTCTAACCTCTTGAAGATGAAGGAACAGGTAGGTATTCAAGGAACTTTTGGTTTGAATTTGAAAAGAGGACATGGTGCCTTACTTTTTTTTTTTTTTTTTTTTTTTTAATAGCTGTAAATCTTGTCGACGTCAAGTTTTGTTCTCACTTCCTCGGCATGAACAAGGCACTATATGACATTTGGGGCATTGTTCTTTAAAGACCTTTAAAGACTTTGCTGATTTCACCATATAAGTTGCAGCATCAGTAACTTATAGTAAATTAGTAGTAGTGTAGTAATAGTAATAGTAAAAACATTATTTTTAAAAAACGGGCTCTGCATGCGGTTGAGCATTCCGTACATTAGGCAGGTTGATTTGGAGGTTCAGCTTTCCAAATATCCAATAGAAAGTGAGTCCTTAATGGGATTTTCAGTACACTCAAAGCACAGAAAACTGAGGCAAAGGTATCCCGTTAATAACACAGTTATAAAACCTTCCCATTTTTTGGCCATTTCATAAATGGTGTCTAGACTTTTCGAGAAGCATCGTTAAATAAACTGTACTTGAGCAACTTCTCGAACTGGGTCAATAATTTAAGATTATGACTTTGCTCCGCAGTTTCTTGTGGCAATGTATGGGGCAGACACGAAACTGAGCAATAATAAATAATTTCATTCTTTGATTGGAAAAGGAGACTAAGTAAACAATAGCACAAGGTTATAAATTTAAAGCAGAACCTACGCATGTGCCACAGTCCCCCCTTCCCAAAATATGAAACATTTCAACAGTATAATTATAAGATGACCGTGATCCAGGAACAGCCATTAATTTCAGAATCAAAATAACGGGGTGCCGAAAAATGTATGTTCACTTTCCCAGTAGATATCTGTTTAATATATTTCAAAGTTGAACCGAAAAACAATAGTAATGTGTAGTATGATGTTCTGTAAACAGATGTGACTCACATTGCGTTATGATAGCTTTGCTATGTGACAGGTACATCAACAATGAACAAATGAAGCCAAGATTATCGTATGATGTTCTGTAAACAGATTTGACTCGCATTACGCTATGCTAGCGTTGCTAAAACAAAACCAAGAATGTTGTTGAAGTTCAAAGGCAATGGAAACGTGTGAAGAGAACAGAACCGCCAACGCGAGTAACAATTGCATGCATTGGAGACAAATTTGAGACTCATGGTACCGTATGACGTAGAAAACCAGCTACATTGGCAGCACTTCGGGAAGAAATTGAAACGGCCTGTGCTGCAATCGCTGAGGACACTTTCGCAAACTTACTCAATCAGTAGTTTAACGTACTCAGAAGTGTATCGACGCTGATGGTGGACATTTTGAGCAACTGTTGTAACTGTAAAAGTGTAAGATGATTAGTGCTCATCATTTTCTGTTTGTGTGAATTCAGTTTTATTTATGTTAACACAGTTTTTTATTTGCTTGAAGTGTGTATACATTTTTGGCTAACAGTGTATACTTAATGAATGTTATGTGTCAACTATTACAATAATATACTAGTATTGTCATCATTGTCATTGGGACGCTGATGACCTGAGCTGTTAAAGAGCGTCAGTAAATAAACAAATAAAAAAACCTGCAGATGTTATAAGGATAGATGTCAGTCCATTGCTTCAAGAGCTATTTAGCGTGATGCTTAGGCTTACTTGGAAGCGAAACCCCGATTATTATTATTATTATTATTATTATTATTATTATTATTATTATTATTATTATTATTATTATTGGTGTTGGTGGTGGTCGTCGTCGTCAAATCCCATCTAGCAGATTGCATCTTTTAGAGGAGGGAAAACGGAAAGTGTAGGATCCGAGCTGTACGGTGGGTGAGAAAGAACTGCAACCTAAAGATAAATAATATAATCTATTCGCTGTGTGTGAAGTATGTGTAGCGTTGCGTTGACGTGAAGAAACAGAAGTTTTCTTCACGCTGTTCCCGGAATTGCTTCTTCAAGATCTTTGACGTATACTTTGGATTTAATTCATTCGATCAAAATAATCCTCTCAGAGTTGCAGAAGAAAATGGCCAGACTTCGCCGGCTGAGGGTTGTCTTGCGTAATTTTTCATAGAAAAGTTTTGTGATCACGGATTGCCTAATGGTATCAGGTTCGAAGCTAGGAAAATGTTTTTTTTTTTATCTTCCGTTACAAAGTTGGGCAAAAAATTGCCACCATTATTCTCGAAACAAACACGCAAATGTAAACAGATGACCATTTTCTGTTCCTTACGATTGGCAGTTAGGCTTATTGCATATTTTAATTTTCAGAATTGAAAAGTAAGTTGTGTGGCTGTTATTCGTTTTTCGTTCAGTATAAGGATGTTGGTACATTCCATTGTTGCAGGAGAATGCAGTGTGCGAAGCCCCAATCGTGAATGAACAGTGCATCTGGATCGACCTTCTTCAGATGACACCCTTTTAGCCAAGCGACCGAGATACACAAACACACACATTCTTATACATATTTGGACGTTGGTAATGGTATCATTTCCCGTGAAAAGTAATTCTATTGCTGTTCTTTGTTTATTACGCACTTCACTTAAAGACTTCATTTTGAAAACTAGCTCTATAACTGTCGCCTAGCGGAAGAAGATAAAACTTAAATGTGAGCGCTACAAGTTACTACAATAAAATAAAGAACGTCCAAGATAAGCTAGTCGAGAAATAAAAATAATTATACATTCCTACTTCTCTATGTTCTCTTAAAATCGTTATTTTAAGTGGGTTTTAGTATGAAATACAAGTACTGTTGGGACCTGGAGAGATGGCTAGCGACGTTTGCAGGGAGAGGGCTTTATGTGCCAAGTAAAACATTACGCACTGCATGTGTGTCATCGTCTATTCAAATATTTAAGAGTCGGTCCATGTCTTTGCGTTAACAAAAGCAGAATATTAATAGTGAACAGTTGAACATTATCAACACATTCCTCTGATAAGCCATCTCTCCAGCTCCCCAGCAAGCAGTAGATATGCTCTATAGCACAAGAACTAATTTATGTGATCAACGTTAACATACGCTTCTTAAAACAAAAGAAATTTGCTTAGACATACAGAGAATGATACAGAATGGCGTACGAAATGTCATACATTGAACATTGTTTATATAACTTTTAATAAACAAAACATGTCAATTTTTTCTTTTTTACATTAATCATCAGAATGTGTGTGCTCAGCGAGCGTGCAGTACATGTCCACCTTGTTGACGTGCCACCTCTTCGAGACGAACTGTGACGTTTCCGATCATTCTACGACACAAGTCTCCTGTTACTCCCTGGAAAATTTTTGTGATAGCAGCTCGCAGTTGCATTAGATTGCGTGGTTTGTTGCGGTAGACTGTCTCCTTCAAATGTCTCCATAAGAAGTAATCACAGGGATGAATATCCGGGCTATGGGCGGCCATATTGAACATCCCTGGAAACGTTCTGGATATCGATGGGATATCACAGGGAGCCCGAAATGTTGGTGCTGGAAATCCAGAATAACGTTCGCTGTATGGGAACGAGCTCCATCTTGCATGAACCATTGTGTCTCCATTGGTAACCCTGTTGCATAAAGTTGCGGAAGATAATTATTCTGCAACATGTCCATGTAGCGCGCACTGTTAACTGTGCCGTTCAAAAAGATTGTCCCAATGATTCCATGGCTGGAAATGGCACCCCATACACGAACTTTTTCCAATCTCGTGTGCAACATCTGCAGGTTCTCGTGCCCAAAGTCTGACATTCTGCCTATTGACTCTACCGTTCAAATGAACGTTGACCACATCAGAAAACCACGTGTTATGAATCACGGCATCATGATTTGCAAGAGCCGAAGTCGCAACTGTAATCGCCGTACCTTGTCATTTTGTATGGGAATAAGTTCACGTCAGCATGAAGTATTCTTTGAAGAGAACGACGTGAGGCGCCCAATTCGGCTGAAGCTCGTCACGTGGATTTCCTGGGACTTCCACTCTCACAGCCTCGATATTCTCAGGAGTACGGACTGTGTTGACACGAGGTCGCTTTTGCTCTAAAATACTATCGTCAGTTTCAAATTGTGTGGTTAGTCTTCACACTGTCTGTCTGCAGGGGGCCCGGCTGGTATGAAAAATAAACACGAAAACGTCGTTGCGTCGCTGCTACACTCTTTGTTTCCGCGTAAAACAACACAGTCTTCACTTTCTGTTCTTGCGTCAACCGGTCTTTGTCCGCCATTTTACTAAACTGAAGCGTTGGAGTCACGCATGCGTGATATTGACAACTGCTGTCTTCTGTTGAACCATGCACGAACTACGGCTAATCGTCACAACATTCCAACGTTGCCAACCTACAAATAACATATTTATTACACAATTTAATGTATGACATTTCGTGCGCCACCCTGTATTTTCTTTCTAAAAATATATATAAAGTCAACATAGCTCTCACAACAATTATGACTAAAATTCTTTCAAAATATAAATATAAATACATTTATTTAAAAATGCATTAGCTAAAACAGCAATATATTGTGCATAGCTGAAACTTAATTGCTATACAATTGTGTTAAAACATTACATATGTCAGCTTTATGATGACATGTTTACCATTGCAGTGAAAAACCACACTACGTTTAGAGCTAGCGACCAATATCCTTCTGAAAAACTTCTTCATTAAAGTCAATATACTCAAACCTCACAAAATGTTCTCTTTTGAGACGCGCGCCTTTCTTTCCGAACAATTTCTTCTATTAGTAAATAGAAATATAATTTAAATAAAGAGAATCTTAAGTTGGAACTGCTTTACCTGTTCCGAAAAGTTGATAGTATGAGGGTAGATCCATAAGTTTCCGGCCTAACCATTTTTTAGGTATGATAAAGACAAAAACTATATTTCACTTAACAATATAGTTACCCCTTATTGCAATACACTTTTCACATCTTTGAATTAACATTTCAATTACCCCCTTTCCAAAATAGAAGTCTTGCTGCAAAATGGGCATAAACAGCATCCATCACTTCTTCGTCAAACTTCCTTCCTTGAAGGTGCTTCTTAGTTTTGAGAAGAGGAAACAGTCACTGGGAGCTAGATCTGAGCTGTAGGGTGGATGGTTGACTCCTTAAAGCCACATTTCTTCATAACTTCCTTTGCAACAAGAGCTGTGTGCACAGATGCGTTGTCGTGAGGAAGGCCCACCCCACACGCAGCTTTCCTCGTCTTTTCTCTTTGATGTAAGAATGTATTCTGTGCAGTAGGCCAGCACAGAACTCCCCACTTACTGTGCGGTTCCTCTCCTTGAAGTCAATGAAGAGTATTCCTTCACAGTCCCAAAAGATTGTGCTCGTGATCTTCTTGGTTGAATGAGTGACCTTGGCCTTTAGAGGAGGTGCTTCGCCAGGTTTACGCCTCTCTATTGATTCTCTTTTGGACAAGGGATCATAGTATAGAACCATAATTTCATCTGCAGTAACAATGGTTTGCAGAGCTTCTCTCTCGTTGCCATAGCAGAGCTCCGAAAACACCTGACAACTCGTTGCTGCTTTTGGACTGAGGAAAGAAGTCTAGGCAACCATCTTGCACTAACCTTATTCATGTTTAAATGTTCATGAATAATTCGAAGAACTCTTGTTTTAGAAAGGCCCCATCTTGCTGCTATTTCTGTTTCAATGAGCCGCCGGTCTTGCATAATTTCTCCTTCCACAAGCGCGATGTTTTCAGGAATAATCGCCTACAAGGGCCGACCCGCACGCTCTTCGTCTTCAATGCTTTCTCGACCCATTCGAAAAAGTTTGACTAATTCTTTTACGGTAGAATATGAGGAAGATGCTTCCCCATATACACCGTCCAAATGCTGTTTAACTTCATTTGGAGTAAGTCCTTCTTTTGTGAAGAACTTAATAAGAGCTTGACACTGCAAATAGCCTTCTTTATGCAACTATATCTGAATAATTGAACATAGCGGAGCGGAATTTACAGCCGCAATTATTTACTTGACAAATAAGGTTAGGCACCAGATAAGGATATTGTGAAGGCGACAATCCTTATCGGCCAGGCCGGAAACTTATGGACCTACAATGAGCAGTTAAAAGATAACGTTAAAATAGATTCTGTTAAATTGGTTTTGTTTCTCTTTACAATTATACTCAAATGTTATTATTGGAATATTTTTGTGCATTACATTCGTATATAAAGTGGCATTTAAACAGAGTGTGCCAACTTTATTTTAAGAGTATTTATTTTTACATTTTAGATAGTTTTTTTTTCAATTCCACATACATTAAGCATGACTTTACAAATAGAACCCTAGAAGAGAACGGAAACCTCTATTGGCCCGGTTTTTATGTAGGGTGCAAGAATTTATAATTGGAAAACTGTTGGAGAGAGTTTACGGCTCACGGTCTTCACTGTAACTCCCCAGGAGATAAAATGTATGACACTCTGAAGTGTTTTTCGATGCGGGAGTTGCCTGCCAAGTTTAACGCTCCATTTTTACGACCATCTGTTACGCTGTCATAGCAAAAGGAACCTTTTCCTGCACCTTTATTAATTTTATTAGCACAACTGCTCCACTTTTCTCTGTTTGTATTCCCAGCTGACCTAGTCCCTGTATGACCTTTCCATGGTTGCTAATATTTGCAAGAAAGGATACCCGAAATTATTAAAAATGCATTCAAATTATATTTTCTAAAAATGGTAAATATGAAATAAATTATTATCAAGTAAATAAATTACTATTTTTATAATCCTTAAGTAACTGTCTTCGAGGGGTTTCAAAAAGTAACAGAAATTGGAATATTTTAATTTAATTCTATTTCTGTTAGATATATAAATGAGATATCAATTTGTGTATAATAATTCTCTTTTTAAATAAATTTCACAACATTGTATTGCTTTATTCCATCAGAAAAAAATCGTTATTGCTTATGGCTTTGGTCTGAAATGCGCCGTTTCCTTTACTTCATCACACTCAAATATTCTGCCTTCAAGGCATCTTCAGGAGGTTCAAATACATGATAACCTGAGTGAGAAACATTAGAGATGTATGGGAGATGTTCTAAAACAGTGTTTCCCAAACTGCAGTTCATAAACTCGTCGGGGTTCCCGAAATCTTGCAAGGGGCTTGCCAAATGTTTTCCCTAATGACAGATTTTGAGTTTTCGTTGTAATGATATTATTATTATTATTATTATTATTATTATTATTATTATTATTATTATTATTATTATTATTATTATTATTACCATTTACACATGGAATACTGAACTGTGGCCAGCGTGGACCACACATATTTTTTCTGCATTTATTATGATGCACATTATTAGATATTTATTTATATTAATATTTAATTTAATATTTTTTTCAATATTCTTTACCAACAAATACTTAAAGTTAAACTATAAACTAGTATCCTTCAAAACTAAAAAGAGATTCTTATCTAAGTCTTAAAAACAGGGAGAGTCCCCCCCCTTTTTTTTTTATTATTTAAGGACGCTCTTTAACAGCTCAGGTCATCAGCGTCCCATTCAATTCAGGGCGTGAAACGGCCGACAAATTTTGCTCAGAGGTCTCTTTTTTCATTCTTGAGGTTTTTTATCGTGCTGTAAATGTACGACACGGGACCCACGGCTTTACTTCCCTTCCGAAGGAAGCCATACTTAGGATTTTTACGCCCGAAAAAATCCATCGGCCCTGACTGAGATCGAACCCGCGATCTTGGATTTAGAAAGCAAGTATGGTTACACCACCAGGACCGACTAATCTGTTATAATGGGGGCAAGCTATTTTTGTCCTTCATTTTACAGTGAGAAGGTTTCACTGTCTTGTTTAAAATATTGCAACTTCCCTGTAACTGTGTAACTTAAGCCACCATTACATTCTGTCACTGTATTAAATATATTTCACTAATATCAAAAAGTCCATAAACCAGGAACTGTATAAACTAAAGGAATTCCTCACCAACTTGAATAACTTTTAATAAAAATTAATATATAATCCCAATTAAACCTTATTCATTAATGACATGAATTAAGTTATGGCATTACTGTGTGATATTGGGGAACAAAATTAGAATTCTTGCAGCCCATAAGTATTACAAAAAACACATATTATTATTATTATTATTATTATTATTATTATTATTATTATTAGTAGTAGTAGTAGTAGTAGTAGTAGTAGTAGTAGTAGTAGTAGTAGTAGTAGTAGTAGTAGTAGCAGCAGCAGTAGTAGTAGTAGTAGTAGTAGTAGTAGTAGTAGTAGTAGTAGTAGTAGTAGTAGTAGTAGTAGTATTTGTGTTGTTGTTATTGAAATTAAATCACTAAAATTAATAGTATACTATTAATCAAATTAAATGTATTAACACTTATAAAACCGCCACGGGTGGCCGAGGTCGTTAAGGCACGGACTCGTGAGCGGGAGGTCTGCGGTTCGAATCCCGCCAGGACCGTCCTCCCTGACTGGGGTTTTTTCCAGGTTTTCCTCAGTCTTCATAACTGGCAAATGCCGGGGAGGTACCTAAACTTAGGCCTGGAACGCTTCCTTCCTTAAAAAAAAAAAATATCCTTTCCCAATTTATCATTTCATTTCATGTATCATCAGTGTCCATCGCCTGTGGTGCCTCAGTAGTGAAAACGGGCGTTAAACACTACTCAAAAAAAAAAAAAAAAAACACTGATAAACAAAGCTATACTGTGTGAGTATTTTTAAACATTATGAAATGTAGCCATGTTTATGAATTGAGTCCCTGGTATCTTCTTTTCATTCACTAAAATAGAGAGAAATAACAAAATTCCAGTTACATGTGTATTTAAGATGCTCATATGTTTCAATAAAAAAAAACATGTTACTCTTCAGAAATAATTACAATGTACAAAGCAAATAAAAATAATAGAAAGTTATTTCGATTTCATTGGCTTTGAAATTTAATTTAAATGTTATTGTAGTAAAAATATGTGACGTAAACATTTTCTAAGGGTTATTACAGAGTGCACTTACATACTAATATAATTTTCAAACACATATTAGATTAATATTTCACATTTGCTGTCTTTACGGTGATGGTAGGTTAATGTAAAACATGTGCATTATTATAAATACACTTTATATGCTGAATTAATTTGTAATTTTATTTTAAAACAATTTAAACGCAAAAGCGTTTTTTAAATTTCAGTTTTCAAATATACCTTTACTCCTAATGGCCCAATTTCTCTAATTTTCGGAAACTATTTTACTTGTTTTATTTAAATGGTATATTTAGAATTTTGTTGTGAAGAAACAAATATTGGTGCAGCTAGAGCGATTTTTAAATTTTGGATTTCAGGTAAATACATACTCCTAATAATCTGATTTCACTAATTCTCAGAACTTATTTTTCTTGCTTTAATTCAGTGTTATATACGGAGTTTCGTTGCGAAAAAGCAAATATATGTTTAACTTATTAAGAATTACATGTTTTGTAATCTAGTCTTGCTCTCGTGAATATAGACACCTCAAGGGTTTTCTCTTTCATGCAAAACTGCACAAGTAGTAAAATATACTCTAAAATCTGCTCCATGTAGACACATCCCATGATGGTTCATGAAAAACGCTAACATTTCAATATAGCTGTCAGTGGTCACAGAGAAGCCGTGCCCTATGGAATAAGTCTAATTATATATTTTAATTAAATGCTATGTTAAACAACCATTATTTTTATGATAAAAGTTACATTGAATAGTATTTGGTCAAAGTGAGAGGATTATGCTGATTAAAAACAAGAAAACATTTACAGCGAAATTAGTATCGCTATTGCTTAAACAATGATTATTCTCAGTTACGGATAAAATGAAATATTCAATCACCTATGATGACAAGTGCTAGATAAGGTACACAAGAAGCTTAAGTGCAATTGCGTTATTTGTGCTGATATGAAACGAAGTACATATATAGTACCTTCATAAGCACACAACGATCCATTATAATTATTTATAGCTGTTCTTCGCTTCCTTAAAGTTGCTTTATATTGCGATTTTATGCCATGGAGGATGCAACAAAATTTTATAAACTAATTTATTGGAAGTGTTGCAGCGCAGTTAAAAATCATGATATTTACTGCAGGCGATAATTTTCTTACACAACCTAACACAAGAAGTACACGATTGACGGTTGAGGGACTTTGGAGTGTTCAAATGAAAATTGCTCTGATTTATCATATTTCTCTCATTTCATATATAGTTCCATAGCACATTTTAGTAAATAGAAAGTTAATTAAATTGTTTGTTGTTGTAGTTTGACTTGTGAATTCCAGTAATATTTGCAAAATAGTGGAGTTTACTATGCCTACGTGTTTGGATTATTCTACTATGAAAATTCCATTAACTTCTTTTTGACACAGTTGTGACAGATGCTCACACCCACGCGTGCTCAAGAGTAAATACTTTTAAATTATGTAAATAGTAATAATTATAAAATATACATAGTTTATAGTAGCAAACTGGGACATTTCATGTATTGCTAAAACGTTTTCATGGCTACCTGGACGTTTGACTATGACAGTAGGGAAAAGGTTGCCTTTTGTCATCCTTTGTGTCTTCAGCTGGTAATGATTGGAGCAATTGGCTTCTCTACCATAACAAAGCTAAGTGCATGCAGGTGGCCGAACTGAAGATCCTTTTGCATCTCAGTTACTGAAGATGCTTCAAAATTCGTTGAAGGTAGGAGCGGGAACAGGTATCGGCGATAACTTCATCATGTCGTTTGTTGAGGACTTTCCAATAAAGTATCAGAAAAGCGATAGATTTAAAATAAGCGCGTTTGGCAGCTCAAGAATTCACCAATTATAAAATTAAACATTTCAAAGGCTCAGGAAAGCCGTGGGCGCTGAGCTGTAAACCGCACGTAAGGCTTTGAAATCACGTGGCGACGTTTGGATTTCATACATAAAGAGAAACAAATCTAGCAAAGCTCGTTTTTACCGGATCGTTTTTACCAGATGACAACCGGAGTTCAGATCAGCAAGTTTAGGCAGGCTGTACGACACTTCTCAGTATTACGCTCGGTTTATTCACATATACGTTCTTCAGTTATACATATGTTTCGTTCGTTCTCTGATGATCAACATTGCTTTACCAGCGGCAGTAGACGAGAGGCACACAGATGCAGCATATTTAGCACGTGTCATCAAAGTTATAGAGCTAACAAACCAGGTGTCCGATAACTAGTGTAGTGTGATTTAACATTTCAATTCGTTTAAAATGAAGCAAGGCCGTGTGATTTAAACCTCCCCTCTCCATCTCCCTCCTGCCGTGACCAATAAAAACACGAAAGGTGAGTTCGGGTCCCTGAACGACCCGGGATATGAAGTGAGACCCTCGGTCCAACGACTACATCAACACCAGCATAAAAAACCACTTCAAGTAGGGCCTGCAACGTGTAGCGATATCGTCGACACACCCCAGTAAAAACCCGCTTCACAGTTCCTCATTGCTGATGTCTTGAGAACTGCAGGAATGATCAAATTCCTTAATCAGATGTACCTCGTTAAGAGCGTTAATTTGGAATGTTCACAACGCGGGATGGCTACTGCAAATAGTTGGTCGATAGGCACTTTTCATCTTTCTTTTCTTTTCTTTTTTTTTATGCATGATTGTTATAAAATATACATTTATGTAAGGTTGGTAAAAAATTACTACTCTTTACCATCAAGCTTGATGATTCATGTCATTAATTTGGTTACAGGCTTCAACTGAAATCCCATATCACTGATCCCCATCATCTAACATCAAGTCACCTTCAAGAACAGGCTTCAGCATTCTCTAGCTCAAAACCAAAGGCTGTAAGGCTGAGCTAACCGATATGTGACGAAATGAAATACTTCCTCATTTGAACTAGTACGCCTCTGTGACGTAGATAGCCAATCACCAATAATGTGGTCAAAGTCTCAACCCGCCTCACGCAAGGGTAACAATGCTTTTCTAAGCCACGTCAGCAAGAAAGGATGGTGTCTTTCATGGAGTTTTCTGTGTAGGTTCTGCCCTCTGCCAGGATTTAGTTGAACCTAATGGCGTACAGAAGGACCCAGATGCAGTCGATTCAATTTAAAAGAAAGTATTCGCTGTTTTAGGTTGTATTGTGTCAATATGGAATTATTATTTTAACATAAAATATCGTTTAACACGACTTTTTATTATTTTTAACTCGTTTCTAAATTTTCTTAATCATATTTTAGTTTACGCGGGACTGCAGTCGTATGATAGGTTGGTAACTCTTCATTTATAATGCTTTACTTCTGTTACTACGTAATTGTCAACAACAGCGGGACGGCAGGATATCTAACTGAGAGTATACAGAAATAGACAGTAAAAGAGTTCAGTGAACATCAAAAATTCATTTATGTAAATTCACAGTAAAAGGACGGGAGAACTGGGTTTATAATAGACACAAAACAAAATTGATGGTGAGTAATAGAATATTCACTATACTTTTAATTTCGCATGATTAATTTAATTAGAACTATCATTATTGATAGTCTCAATGGCATATTTTGTGTATGACACAATTTTATGATAACATTGCAGAACTAGTTTGTCGTATATTTAGTATAAATTAGATTTTCCTAACTTCAGCATCCCATGTCTCGGCCTACCCTATACAAAAAGCCACGTTTCGTCACTGAACAGTTGTAGTATACATTTTTGCAATGCCTATTCTTTTATTTTAGTTACAAAATTGCTTTAAAACACCAAAAAATATTTTTACGGAAAATAGGAAACGTTAAGACATTTTAGTTATATTTTCAAGCTCAATAGTACAACCATAATGGAATTTTTTTTTCTAGTTTTCATTCTTTGTAACATGATACAGGAAAGATTTCATGCATAAATATGTTTTAACAAAGAACATAGTTTTTTTTAAAAAAAAGAGAGAGAGAGACGAATAATCCCGATTGACAAAAAAGATGTACAAATATAAAATTAAAAAATGAATAAAATATAAATTTATATATTAAAAACACTCCGGAATTACTCTCAGAAAAATCAAAGGACAAATAGGAGGACGTTTTCTGTTCAAACTGCACAAAAGTCTAAAGAAAATGTAAAAATATTAACATCATTTCACAATTAGAGAGAATAGAGTCCATATCCACGCCATTAGTGAAACCTTTACGATATATGACGTTGCATACCCCATGCACACATGGCATGGCTCCTCCTGGTTCCTTTCTGTTTAAATGAAATTCTTGTTATGTGGCATATTATTGTAAGGTGACAATGACTCGTGTTTTGTCTAACTCAACATACTGTCTTATTTAAGTTTACTTTTAACACGCTGCTTTAATACATAAAGGGATGATTGTTTCAAATGATTTGAAACTATGACAGGTTAAAAGTACCCGAAGAATTTATTTTAACAAGAATTTGCGTTTCACAGAAAAACCTGTATTATACAGTAAATAATCTACATTGTTTATGTTGTAGCTATTATATTTCCTAAATGAACAGCATTGCTAACTATTGGCAATCTACATCTAATTATGATAACTAGAAGCAAAATCCTGGATAGAAGCTTTCACTTATGATGAATGTGGACTTTTGGGAAGCACACATTTTAATCCGTGATTGAGATTTCCACGTTGTACTGTAACCTTCTCTCGATCTGTTGTCATCTCGTTGTTCTATGGAAAGGCTTAGTAAAGTCTACATAATGTTTGTCTTTGCTATAGATTGAAATAGTGTAACTGTCATATGAATGGACCATATATTGACAGAAGCAGTTAAACCTGCTATAATCGTTCAAACTGAGCTTCTATCATACCCCGCTCTAATAATATTCCAGATATGAAGTACAATAATTCAAATTCTTATATTACTTTTAAAAGACAGTGTTTAAATTAGTAGTAAGGTGTGAGGGCCTTTCAATAAGTGATATAACTTTTTTTTTTCTATTTTAGGTTTTGTTTTATATCAATTTCTAGTAATGTGTTTTAAGAAGAATGGTTCACAGAAGCTTAATGTTTCATTTTCGAGTGCATAGACTTGAATGTTGTAAGGAGGAACAATTTCTTTAACATCAGAACAGTTTTGCATACACTTCGAAGTAAATAGTTGCATCATAGAGAAAAATGCCGATAAAATAATCCCTCCAGAGTCCTAAAAGAATGCGTGCATAACTTTACTGACTTGGGGTATTGTCTTCAAGAACTTTTTGCAAGGAGAAGTTTGGTAATGTAACTCCAAAAACACCGCCACGAGTGGCCGAGGTAGTTAAGGCGCGGATTTGTGAGCGGGATGTCTGGGGTTTCAATCCCGCCAAGACCGTCCTCCCTGACTGAGGCTTTTTCCAGGTTTTCCTCAGTCCTCACAAATGGCAAATGCCTTGGAGGTACTCTAAACTTAGGCCTGGAACATTTCCTTCCTTAAAAAAATCCTTTCCGAATTTATCATTTCATCTCACGTATCATCAGTGTCCACCGCCTGTGGTGTCTCAGCAGTAAAAACGGGCGTTAAAAATTATTCAAAAAAAAAAAAAAAAAAAAACACAGCCCTTCCATAGAAAAACGAGATGATGACAAACCGAGAAAAGATTACAGTTCAACATGAAATCTCAATCACAGAGTAAAATGCCATGTGCTCCCCAAAAGTTCATAAGTGAAGGCTTCAATCGTTGTCTATCCAGGATTTCATTTCTAGTTATCAGAATTCCACATATAAAATATTAGATATGGATTGCCAATAATTAACTAATTAGGAAATAAAACAGTTACAACAAAGCAATGTGGGTTATTTACTGTACATTACAGGCTTTTCCGTGGAACGCAAATTCTTGTTAAAATAACTTCTTCGGAGCATTTTTTAACCTGTCACTAATTTCAAATCGTTTGCTTTTTGGTTTGATTTATTTATAGACGCTTTCAGGTCACCAGCGTCCCATTCAATTCAGGGTGTGAAACGGTCGGTAAATTTTGCTCAGAGGCCTCTTCTTTCAGGCTTGAGGTTCTTTATCGTGCCGTAAATGTACGACATGGGACCCACGGCTTTACTTCCCTTTCGAAGGAAGCCACACTTAGGATTTTAGGCCGGAAAAAATCCATGGATCCTGGCCGGGTTTGAACCCGCGATATTGGGTTTAAGAGGCAAGTATGGTTTCCACTAAAGTAAAACTCAAACAAGAAATGTATTGAGTTAGATAAAATACAAGATGTCCAGAGTCATTGTCACTTTTGTGTCACAATAATTGACTCTTTCAGGAGCCAGAACATTTTTCGAAACAATTTAGGTTTGTGTTCTTCTCTACGGCTGCATTTATTATGCATGCTAAATGTATATAAAATTGAAATGACTATCTATTTCGGAAATTATTTAAGCATATTTAATATAATTGTTCGTAAACTTCAATAATTAAATGCTGAAACCAGCATATTACTTTTCTTAGTTTCGACACGCCTTAGCAAAAAGTTGTGTTGTTTTAAAGGTTTTATTTTAAAGTTAAATAATCGAACTGACTACCGTCATACTTAATAAGACATCATGCTACTGAAAATAATTTTCTCTGGCTTGATTAGCGAAGGAAATGAGGTTTGCTTGTTAGACAACGAGTTTTTTTGGTTGACATTCACCGATCATCCAGAATAAGGATGTCGATAGGTTCTATCATCACAATATAATGTGCGGCGATCTCGCCCAAAGCGTGGATTACACTAGGGAACATATTTCCGAGTATCGCCGCATTAAGTCGAGGTCCCTATCTCTCTAAATATTCCTATCTAAATTAGTAGGTAATAATATTTTTATTCCACACCTTATTGTCTGCACAATGTTCTTGTTCTTTCTGTTATTTATCTCAGAATGATGTTTTCTCATTTCGCGGATATCTGACATAGCTCAGAAACCGTTGCTTACAAAAGATCCTGTAACATAGTTTTTATGTTTTGTTAGTATGACATTCAATATATCTGCAATATTCCTTCATGGTATTACAATTTTCGTAAAGAACAGTGTACTGTCACAAATATGAATTAAGATCCATGGTTTTATACAGTTGTCCAGCAACTTAACAGAGGATACAGATAACATCAGAACATAAGAACAGTTTAGACTGTTGTTTAGTGCCAATAGGTTGCAAAATGTTTAAAATTTGCGTTGTCTGCCTGCTTAAGTGTCATATATTACATTCTTTAAATTTAAATTGTTTTTGTTTGCTCAGCTGCGATGTTCTCCAGCATCCATAATGTTAACTAGGAAGTTATGCAGAAGTCTACATTTCCATTTCAAGATAATTTATTTCTAAAAGGCTTAATATTCATTTAAAATGTGGTCCATGCCATTAGCTCTATACCTATTGATTATCAATTCCCAGAAAGAACACCCACCATCATTTCAAAGCCTCTACCCACATCAAGTCTAGTTTCCAGGAAATATAAATTTACTTTTGGACATGACACTCTTTGGATCCAGTCATCCTCAATGATATTCCAGCAGAGATCAACCCCCCCCCCCCTCTTTCCGCGGAACTGGTGCTTGTCACTGACACTTCTCGGAGCAATCCGCAAATTTATTGCTTGTTTCACCGCGTGCGACCTCTGCCAAAAGCCCTTGCAGTCGTCGATCTAGACGAGCCTGCCATAAATGTGCTAATGATTATAACAAGCTTACAAATGATTAAATGTCATTAACAAAACGTTAGATATACCTCTAAACTTCTAGCATATCAGATATTGATAGCTACTGAATGTGAAAGTTAAGCCCTGTAAGTAAGGCAAATTTTATATTGCCTACTGAAACAAGTGCCGCCAGCTAACTTTTTCATAGAAAGAAACAAAGGAACACGACAATTATAGTTGTACTTCTAAATGCGAAAATAACAAAAAATAATTTGAAATGAGCATGGTTATTTTGGAAATCTACAAGAAATATTCTAAACGTCGTTTTAATATCAAATGGATTATCTTCAGTTACCATAGACATTCAATAAATAATGCAACATATTTTTTTAGGTTTTGTTTAATATAAGTTTCAGATATACTGGATTTATTCGTCATATCTTTGGCTATACGAAGTTATTTTTCAATCTCCTTGCAAATTTATGGCTTTGCGCTAGCCTGAAGGGATTTCGTTGGTAACAACCCCACATTGGTTGTCAATTATGAAGTCTTTTTTTAATGGTGTTTACCGCCCGTTTTCACTACTGAGACACCACAGGCGGTGAACCTGATGATACATGAGATGAAATGAAAAATTAGGAAAGGATTTTTTTGAGGAAGGAAACGTTCCAGGCCTAAGTTTAGGGTACCTCCCTGGAATTTGCTAGTTATGAGGACTAAGGAAAACCTGGTAAAACCTCAGTCAGGGAGGACGGTCCTGACGGGATTCGAACTTCAGGCCTCCCGCTGACGAATCCGCGCTTTAACGACCTCGGCCACCCGTGGCGGTGATTATGAAGTGATTTAGTTGCTGGTCGCCATACTGTCGCCTGTCACGTAGCAACGCTATCATAATGTATATAAGTCACATCTGTTTACAGAACATCATACTACACATTACTGTAGTTTTTTTTTTTTTTTTTTTTGTACAACTTTGAAATATATTAAATTGACATCTACTGTGAAAGTGTGGATACAATTTTTGGCCCCTTCGGTATTTCCGTAATTTAAAACTATTTACGTATTGAAAATGCCGAAATACAAAATATTATGTAAAAAGTCATTAAAAATAGTACCGGCAGTAAGTACTGCGAAGCAGCTAGCGTCTTAGTGTGCCTTTAATATATTCATTTGCGTGCGAGATATTGAATGACTTCTACTCAGAGAAACTAACCTACAACTGCTGAAGCTATATGTTGCTGCATCGAGCAAATACGACAGTTGTTTATTAAAAAGCATGAAAACATGTGAACTGTGCATAAAAATTTATAATGTTCTGTCCTATAATACAGTGCGAACATGATTAAACTTACATGATTGAGCTTACCAACATTATGATGGTTAAAACTCTTTTGAACCGTCGTGTTACTGCAAGTGCAAAAGAAAGAAAAAAATCTATACATTCAAAGTAAGTTTTTAAGAATTTAAAGTATATTTTAAAAGAGAGAGTTTTATTCTGCTTGCCGTGATTTGCATTACCTACATTTTTGGTATACCATTCTGTTAAAATAATAATGTAAGAATAAAAGAGTTAACGGGCACACAGTAATTTTTTCCGTCCGCTTAAGGAGAGAGTGAAAGATGGCTTCTCGTGGGGTGGAAAGAGAACCTAATAAGAAACTTATAATTCAATAGGAAACTCCATTTTCCTTGAGGAAATTGAACTTTGCTGCTAACCTTAATCCCTTGTTAGGAAGGGGCCGGAAAGATTAAACGAAGGCAAGAAAAGTGTACCAGCCCTGATTGCCTTTAGCCAGCATTGCATATACAAGACTGAGATTTGGTTCGTGAGAAAACTGCTAACTGCAGCAGTTACCATCAGCATTGACGTAAAATGGAAAAATTTTCTCTCGGAAAAAGGGTTAATGATTTCTAAAAGTATCGAACAAATACGAGGGTAGTTCATAAGTTTCCGGCCTAACTGTTTTCTAGGTATGATAAAGATAAAAACTATATTTCACTTTTCAATATAGTTATCCTTTATTGCAATGCACTTCTCAAATCTTTGAATTAACGTTTCAATTCCCCCCCCCCCCAAAAAAAATATTCAGAAGTCTTGTCTGCAAAATGGGCATAAATAGAACTCACCACTTCTTCTTCACACTTAAATTTCCTTCCTCAAAGGTTCTTCTTGAGTTTTGAGGGACTAGATGTGAGCTGTAGCGTGGATGGTCGATCTCCTTGAAGCCACATTTCTTTACAGCTTCCTTTGCAACAAGAGCTGTGTGCACAGGCGCGTTGTCGTGAAGAAGGCGCACAACACCACTCAGATTTCCTCGCCTTTTCTTTTTGATGAGAGCACGTAGTCTGTACAGTAGGCCAGCATAGTACTCCCATTTACTGTGCTGTTCCACTCCTTGAAGTCAATGAAGATATTCCTTCACATTCCCAAAAGATTGTAACCATTGTCTTCTTGCTATACTGAGTGACCTTGGCCTTTAGAGGCGGTACTACGCCAGGTTTATGCCACTCCATTGATTCCCTTTTGGATCATAGTACAGGACCATAGTTTCATCTCCTGTAACAATGGTTTGCACAACTTCTCTCTCGTTGCCACGGCAGAGTTCCAAAAATGCCTGACAACAGATGACTCGTTGCTACTTTTGGACTGAGGAAAGAAGTCTAGACACCCATCTTGCACTAACCTTATTCATGTTTAAATGTTCACGAATAATTCGCAAGACTGTTGTTTTAGAAAGGACCAACCTTGCTGTTATTTCTGTAAATTTGAGCCGCCGGTCTTCCATAATTTCTCCTTCCACATGAGCGATGTTTTCAGGAATGAGCACCTACAACGGCCGACCCGCACGCTCTTCGTCTTCAATGCTTTCTCGACCCATTCGAAAAAGTTTGACTAATTCTTTTACGGTAGAATATGAGGAAGATGCTTCCCCATATGCACCGTCCAAATGCTGTTTAACTTCATTTGGAGTAACTTATTCTTTTGTGACGAACTTAATAATAGCTCGACATTCCATTGTGACACACATGTCACAATTTTTTGCACATAGCCTTCTTTGTGCAACTATATCTGAACAACTGAACACGGAGGAGCAGAAGTTACAGCTGCGATTATTTACTTAACAGATAGGGTATGACTCCAGATGAGGGTTTTGTGAAAGCGATAATCCTTCAGGCCGGAAGGAGGCCGGAAACTTATGGACCTACCCTCTTAGGTACCTGCAGCGGAGAATTTCCTCTTGGGGATATTACCTGCTTTCATTGTCTCATTTCTTCCATGCTAGGGGAGAAAGACAGAAATCTGATTTTCTAGTTATTCAACCACCCCAAAATTTAGCTTTTTGCGATAGTTAAATAACGTTTCATAGCGTTTACATGTTAGCCATCAATGCGTGGTTGGAAGGAATGATTGCAAAATACTGCACTTTGAAATTTTCAACTTTTGGGGATATTAGTGTGCGGAAATATTGGAAAAACTGCCCAACAATCATATATATATTTAGTGCTACGGTGAAATTCTGAATTTTCAAATGTTAATACTTATTATTTTAATTCGGAAATGGTTACAGTTATTTTTAACTATTCAAGTATTACCACACAAAGACTTTACAACGTGTCATATCTTGTTTTCTGCCGGTAGGAGAAACAGCAAGAACAAAACGGGGAAGAGGGAAACAATCCGGGACGAAACAGGAAACTTCGCTTGAAACTACTGCTCAATTCTCTGCCCACGCTGACGTTGTACCAAGAAGCCTGTCAATCAAAGGCCATTATTGCTGATGCTGATGATAATGGCAATGTACAAGATGAACAAAGTAAATGGATATTGGGAATACAAACGTCACTCTCTGAACATCTGTCATATTGATCAAATTACACCCTAATGCTATCAGATACGGTACCACCGTTAATGTACAGAGATATTCCCTAGTGAGGCATACAGAATTGCTGCTGCTGTTGTCATATGAAATATAATCCTAAAACGTAATTAGTTAGTTTCCATCTAAAGCAATGAATTAAACATGAGTGGTAGCACAAGCTCGTGTTTCTGTGAAAAAGTTTCTGTTAAAATTAAAATTTCGGCTGAAAGTTCTAATGGATCGCACAAACATTTCACGAGTTACAGTTGCAAGGTATTTCATTAATTATTACTCTGTTCTCCCCAAGGACTGCATCTGTCGAAAGTACAACATCTGGAGGTTTTGCTTAAGTCACGTAGATACTCTTAACAAAAGTATGTCTATCTCATGAAGCAAATTTCACACTGCAGCAGCAGCGCTCTCTCTGGGAGCAAGTGAACTTTCAGACTGGTATATGAACCGGTTTTATATTAAACGGGAACTACAGTTATTGTGGAAACATCTTTAACTTCATATTTTATATTTTTATAATATTAAGATATACGGTTTGTAAATGACTTTCCATTATAAATTCCAGAACATTTTAATTATTTTTTTGCATTTGAATGCATTTCAAACTAATTTCCTTTATATGGAGCTATGTACCATCAACTTTATAATTCTCTGTCGTTCTTGTTTATCATTGGACGTGGTACTTCTACAGAATACGCTGACATGTTGTTGGTGTATCGTGCAGCAGAACATAAAGGGAAAGCTCCTAGGCGTTTTATAACCAACCAATTTTAAAGCATGTCTTGTTTTGCTACACATACGACCACAGTAGGGGTGGCATGCCGGGCCAAATCCGAGTTTATATTATGCAGTGAAGGATTCTAGTTGGTTATCGATCGATGGTGTTGTTCTCCGCCGCTTAGAAATGAAGTGATGCGGGTAGCAAACCTATATTTTGGACTGGCGTTACCCACAGCTGTACTACAGCATTTTTATTGGTGTTTAACGCCCGTTTATACTACTGAAGTATCATAGGCGATGGACACTGGTGATACATGAAACGAAATAATATATTAGGAAAGGATTTTTAAGGAAGGAAACGTTCCAGGCCTAAGTTCAGGGTACCTCCCTGGCATTTGTCATTTATGAGGAATGAGGAAAACCTGGAAAAAACCTCAGTCAGGGAAGATGGTTCTGACGGGATTCGAACTCCAGACCTTCCGTTCACTATCCGCGCCTTAATGACCTCGGCCATCCTTGGCGGTATGTGGATATCCGTTTCCTTTACTCCGCCTGTAACTATCTCAGTCAAAACCAGTTGTGGGATAGACGTCATTGAAAGAGATGAGATAGTGCCCTAGCCTGCACTTCTCTGTAGTCTTATTTCTACGGAGGCACATCTGAATGACCTTTACAAGATACCTGTCGCGTCTGAGGAAAACTAAGTGGCAGCCATCCCAATCGGGTCCATTAGAATATGATCAAATGTATCGCTGGAGACCCTCAACAGTAATGTGATCTGCAACATCGTAACGGAAGTACCAGAGCAAAAATAAACAGACAGGTAGAAAATCAAGCCAAACGAACTAAAGCAATGTAAAAGTTAACTGTTCCTATATGAGTGGTGAGCTGTTTCAGCTCCAGGAATCAGTAACACGTCTCACATTCTATAATTTTAGTTTGTTGTTTTTTAACGCGCGTTCTTACTAAATTGGCATAATGAACGCTGGTGTTGCTTGAGACAAATAATAAATTGGGAAAAAGCGTTCCAGTTTAGTACTTCTCAGGGTTTGGAATTGAGGGGGAAAAAATCTATCCCAACAGCATCTTTGCAGTCATATTAAAATATGGAGGAGGAATTTGTGGGGAAAGACACGCGAGATATACGAGTATTTTAGACGCATTTAAGAAGCTCCGAAATAAAAAAAATTATTGAAATGTAAAGGGGCATTTTCCACATCTCCTACAATGGGATAATTAGTAATCTTGGATACATGGCCAATTGATTATTTAATTGGCTTAAGAGCAGTCTCTTATTGGCTTAAAAACAAAATAATTAAAAAAAATAATGGACATTATTGGCAAAAAGTGTAGAAATAAAAAAGAATTCAAAATTCTTTATTACAAATATAGCAGCAAGAATGGGATGAAATAAAAGAAGGTAGAAGAGTGCATGAAATCTTCCCATCCATAAAGGAAAAATTACAATTCATTCCAATAAGGGTTTAGTACATAAATTAACAAGACACGGTCCATATTGCTCATATTTGCACAGATTTAAATTACAAGCAAACAATACATGTATGGTTTGTAACGTGATCGATACACCGGAACATGTTTCATTTGAATGTCCTAAATACCAGTCAATTGTAGCAGAGGAAAGACGACTACTTGCAGGGAAACACGTCTGGAACATCATGAGAGACGAAGATGATTTTAGGGTATTGAATGATTTAACAAATAAAATGTCATGCAAAATGGCAGAAAAGCATAAAAACAACAAAATGAAATAAGAGAGAAAATCCAAAAGTCAGAAATCGTATATTCCTCTAGAAGATCCCAGAGAATCAGGGAAAGGCAAGAAAGATGTTTACAAGTAAAATTAATTGAAGAAAAAGTGATAAAGAAGACAACACGCAATTTGAATCAGAAGAAGAGAGCAGAATTAACAGAAGAAAAGAATAACGGTAGTTTTCGGACAGAAAGGAAATAGCTGAGAGAAGAAGTAGACAGAGAACAAAAGGAAGAAAATTAAGAAATACTTGGAAAAGTAGAAGAGGAAGAAAGAAGAAGCACAGAAGTAAAAAGTACCAATGACCAATCCAAATCTATGATAAAGTTACAGATAAAAGTTGAAAAGTAAAGGAAAATGAAGAAAAAAAAGAAAAGAAGGATACCGCACTGTTAATACACCATGGTCCAGATGGTGGCTGCTTGAGACCGGCAGCTACCTCTTGATGTTCAGGTTCTGTTGCTGGGAGCAGCCCGGACACCGAGCGTTAGTAGAAATGAAGATTTTAAATAGTATAGTGTATAAAAATGTGTAAATGAAATAATTGTAAAAGTGAAGATACTAATACGTTGTTTGAAATATAAATAAAGCGAACAAATGTATTGCTAATGGGTGTAGTAAAATTAGTCATAGTTTCCAGTACAGATTTATTTTTTTGAAGTTTTACTTTTGTTTAGTTATACTATTGGCATTATAGACCTTAAAATATGTTGAATTTAATTTGTATTGATAAATTTCAAAGAGGAATAAATAAAAATTAAACTGTAGTATTATGTCCAGATATACAATCAAGTTATCAGAATATAAGCATTGCAGAATAAAATTAAAAATTAAATTATTTCCTTGGCGTTTGGCATTGAGGGGGGAGGGGAAACAGTATATAGATGTAGATTTTCCACGCAATAATCCGTATCTTGGGGACCCTGTCCATCGCATCAGTTAGGTTATTTTCCCAAAATCTTGCAAGAGATTCGCCAAAATGTTTCTTTAATTGCGGACTTTCGGTTTATTTTATTTGATGACCTTATTATTATTTTATTATTTGCACCTGCAACATCTAACTGTGCCCATACTGGATATATTGTTTTCAGTTTATTGAAACGAGACATGTATTTCAATAATTAGATACAGGAAACAGCTGAAGAACAATGATTTTGGGTGCCAGGTGACAAGAAGATAGAAAGAACGACGGGCGGGTACAAAGAAACGCCATACTATACTACTGAATATTAACAGGGGCGGTACTTTCCATAGTCTTCATAAAGAGCAGACTTATTTATGACCCGAGCTAAGAGGTGGTTCGGGAGGAGGTATGCTTTGTAAAGAAAGTGCGTTCCTAATTCCTGAATGATTGCATATTTACAAATGCAATAAAATGTCATCTGTTAAGAGTCTCTTTGTTTTCAAGCGCATGCTCAATGGGTTGAAATCTGTGCTGGACTATGCAGTTAAAACAGTTATTAAGTTTCGTAATAAAAATGCCCCAGTTTTTGCAGCGCTGTGCAGAAAATGGGAAGCTTTTATAACTGTTTGTTGTCTCGCTGAAGTGAGTGGTTATTTGAATAGAACTCTGGCAAGTTTGTATGAGCTTAAAGCCCGAAAGTTTTTCGCATCCTCATCAGCACCAGTCATCCCTTTAACAAAGCACAGTACTAGGAATATAAAAGTTTGGTTCAAACTATGGATTATGTAGTATGTTTCTCAAAAATAATTAATTTGAACTTAGCTTAGGTCAAAAATAATGTTTGAGTTGTGCAAGGTCGTGTAGAATTATTCATTAAACAACTTAACTTCGATAACCGTGCTTAAATAGCAATAAAAGAGTTTATTGATGAACTTCACGAATTCCTGTAGAAAATCAGCTTTCTTAGGATGAAAAAAGCTGTACGAAGTGTTGTGAATGTTAAGTAATTATATATAAAAAAAAACACAGTAAAAGAGCGCCACCTGAAAGCTCACAAAAAGTCTACACTTCTGCCAAAACTCTACAATTACTGCTACAGCCGTCACAGATGAGTTCCAGCTCCATCGATCAGGTTCCGAAATGTCCATAGACACATAGACATAGATGATCTTCTAGCTCCAGTTGCAAACCGAAGCCCCGGTTCCTGTTCAACCATGTCCGCAGTGTCGTCTATGTGTCTCCAACCTTATCTCACAAAGACAGTATAAACCTTGAGTTCCCCACCACTTTAAATTCAAATCTTCCGTAGACAACAACCTTTTGTTTCGTAATTAATACCTCCACAAAGCAGAATATAGATATCCCTCTCACCACAGTTTTCTATGACTGCAATCAGTGCACTTCAAAATTACTTTCTGTGTTCAAACGACAATCTTGGCTCCATTTTGTTGCAGCAACGCTAGCATAACGTAATGTGAGTCACACCTAACACATACGATAATTTTGGTTTCATTTGTTCATTTTTGATTTACTTGTCGTAGCAACGCTATCATAATGTATGTGAGTCACATCTGTTTACAGAACATCATACTACACATTATGCTGTTTTTCGGTTAAACTTTGAAATATATTAAATAGATATCTACGTGAAAGTGTGTGCACATTTTTGGCTCCCTCAGTATACAGCTTTGCTGCCAATGTACTCCATCCTGCGTACCAGAGATTGAGAACGAGAAACATCATGGACTAGTATAGAATTTAAATTTACAAAACCTTGCCTCCGCGGGCATAACGAGTTAACAGCAGTATCGAGAAACATGTGGAAAGTTTGGAGAGTTCATGAAGAAAGGGGTTATGTCACCACCAGCATTCTGGTACTTCGCTCTTCGACAGAGGAGTTTTCGGAAGTTGCATGGAAGTTACTTAACATGCTGTTTATGCCCATTTTGCAGAGAAGACTTCTGACTATGCGAGGGGGGCGTAAATATTAATTAAAAGATGTGAGAAGTGTATAGCAATAAAGTGTAACTATAATGAAAAGTGAAATATAGTTTTTGTCTTTATCATACCTAGAAAATGGTTAGGCCGGAAACTTATGGATATACCCTCGTATAATAAATGAAACCAAGCTTCATTGGGAAAAGTATTAACTTTATATCAGCAATATTCCGCAAAACTCAATTACAATTGACACAACTTGCGTCATCAAGCGGATGTAACTCTTGCATTGCAACCACCTGTTAGGAATTCTATCGTTCATCTATCCAGTTTCTCTAATTGTCAGAACAAGTTTTCTTACAGTATCTCTATGTTAAAACGGGAACATCTGAAAATATCCCTACAAATTATTCTACAAAGTTATGTTTTCACCTATCATACGCAAAATTCTTTATTCTATGTGTTTGGCATTTCAATGCGCTACATTTAATTCGCTAATAATAATAATAATAATAATAATAATAATAATAATGAAGAGTTGCACATTCAAGGTAGTTAACAAAAAAGCGACAGAGTTGGCGATAGAGCTAACTTGGCTGCTGAAATATAACATGAGCAGGCAGATTAAGGATCGATAACGCCAGGGTTTTGGTCGGTTAGCTGCAGATGTCTGACTGGGACGCAAGGTATAACCGCTATATTCGATATGGCTGACAAATACAGAGGAAATGTTAGAACGAGAGCGAGGAAACTCTGGTAACAGTAATAGCAGTCAATGTGGATTTAAATATAAGCTATGCTACTTGATAACTGCTGTTTGCACAATTTTTCTTCAGCTTCCCTTGAACAGCGAAGCAAAGAGCACACATTTATTTCCTCCCATTGAGTTAAATTGCTTCCTCCTTGCTCCGTGCAGTAACGACAACTTGTATCTGACCTAATAAAGGGGAAATGGACCATAAAGTGTATTGCAAAAGTTTGTAACTTCAAACTGTTTCTTGTTTAGGTTACAACTTGACAACAATCCGAAATAACATTCGCGCCACACCAACGCCACCTAGATGCCCACTTCCTGCATTGCGACGGATGCTAGTACTGTTTACGAAGTACACCGAACTGTGAAAATTGGATTTATGTAGCCCAGAGTTAAGAACCTGTACATAAAGTAAACTGTTCCGAAATATATTTATCGTTTTAATTCTTCAAATTATTTGCATGTTACTTAAAAGAGAATGTATACCAGAATATATCTCAATCGGTTTATGTGCACGACTACAATAACGTAACAAAATACGGCTGTATCCCAGTCTAGTCTAACGAATATAACTTAAAGTAGCACTTGGCCTGCCTTTATACCATGTCCTACACTTTCTAATATATAGAAATGCACATCTCTAATAATACTTGTTTTTCCATAGCATGCAACATTTGAATTTGTAATCACAATATAGACATGCTTATACAGTACGTGAGAATATTGCAAAACAGTGTACCATTTGAAACAAATGAAAATAAATGGAATTATTTAGGAGATTTAATAACTATATACACTATCTTTTCGTCTTGACACCCAAATGTTACTAAAATATTTAAATTCTCCTATGTAGACCATTAATATCCTGCAAAACTAATTAAATAAACTAATTTGATAAAGCTGTATACTTTTGGATTTATATTTAAATATATATTGTATCTAAACCCAGAAGAGTAATTAGCTTCCATAAATCATTCAATATTCTCATATAATTCATAAAACAACAGAAGTCCATGGGTGACCCAGGTCTAATGAGAGTATAGTGGTGCAAATTTCTGCTTTAGTTGACTAGCAAGTACTAATTTACTAGAATTATCTCATGAAAAATATTCATCGTTCTGTAGCAGTATACAAGTATTCGCCGCTCGGCTGTGTTTGTGTGTACTCTTGCTCTGTTATGAGACCTTGCCTTCCTCTCGAATCTTCGAGACCTTCCTTCCTTCTTTCACCTCCAAGTAGCGCTATGCATTTCCTACTCCTTTCTTTAGAGTTCTACTTGTCGACACTCGAACATTGACTCTTATCTTTGGTACAAGTTACTACCTTTGAATAAAAGACTTGCCCTTCTTTGAAGTTTAGTAAATGTGCAGCCTGACTCATGTTTTATGAGACCAGCGATTTGTGTAAGTTAATTATTTATTGTATATAATCTTTTACAATTACTGTCATGAAGTAAAGTTTATTGTAATTATGTGTAGGCTTTTCTTCCCTGGTTTATTCTTGTTATACTCCACATTGCAGCTATTTCCTTAATGAATTCTTCCACCATGACTTTAATGGTATAGGTAAGATTATTGAGAGAATTTTCTATGTTAAAATTTATTTTAGGACAGTGATTTATTTTGAGTTGCTGAAATTGGCTGTAGTGTACGCAATACTAACTTATTTCGTTCTTTTGTGGTTTAAACTAAGAATATAATATTCAAGTGCAGCTTTAGGAATAATTAATTAATAATTAATATTTAATTCGTAGTTTATCTTGAAGTTGAAAACAGTTGAAAAGTTCCATACACATTTTGTGACTGTAAATCTTATTAACATATTATCCCATATTTTGTATTTAAAATCAAACCTACAAGAACTATCCACAGATTATGTTCTTACCCAGTTCCCTTCCCATTAACCGCTTGTCAACATATACTCCGGGCTACCTCATAGATTTATACGACAATCGTTAAGTATCCCGTTGTACAAAATATTCCATATGACAATAATTAATGGCATTGATAATGGTGGTGAACACTCTGCCCGATTCCCGCAAAACGTATACAAAATTCCAAAAAAGATAAATGACGAATGCTAACCAACAACTGAAGCAAACAGAAATTTATGTCCTGTCGTACACAAAAGTGCAGTTTGGAAGGATAAATTGGAACAATCGTAAAAACAACGCGACTAAATCCAAATACACATGATCTTCTAAGCGCTTTCCCCACGCATACAACGTTTCTGCACCACAGTTGCGGAAAGCGGCGAGCTCCAAGCTGGAATACGTTTAGCCTTTATCTTATTATTATTTTCCCGAGGTCTAATGCACCACTAATAATATATTGTTGAAAAACATTTTATTTATAACAATTTTTTTTTTCTATTTCCATTGCTATCACCAATTCTCCTTGTTTTTTTTGTTTTTTGTTTTTTTGTTTTTTTGTTTTTTTTTTTTTTTTCCCTGAAGACGTACCTTCAGAAGTCGGAGATGCAGATGTTTTAAACTTGACAGAAAGAGTGCTAACATTTTATACAATGTTACTTCCTTATTTCACATAAGCAACAAGGCAAACGATATCCTTCACTATGGACGTATCTAATTAAGTTTCTATATATCCGAAACACGGAATGTTATATTTCTTCGTTCAGCTACTTTGACTTTGACTTTGTTTATATTGACAGTGATTAGATTCAAGGTTCTTTTACTAAAACCATTTCATCAAATTCTTCTATGTTCTCCACTTCTCTACTTTTCTAAATAATGGTGCTGCTGTTTCAAAGGACTCGTTCACTATATAACCGTTTCTGGATATTTGGTATTCGAATTTATGTTATTAAAAATGTATTTAGCTACTTAACAATTATAAATTATATCATTTTATATTCTACAATTTCAAGGCGATTAATTAATTACAGCAGCATACTGTGAAAATATGCAATATATAATAGGAATAATTATTTAATAATATAGCAATCACAATTTAAGTACAAATAAGAGTGTTCAACACCTACCGGATACTGCCATGGGTGGCCGAGGTCGTTAAGGCGCTGACTCGTGACCGGGAGATCTGGAATTCGAATCCCGCCAGGACCGTCCTCCCTGATTGAGGTTTTTTGCAGATTTTCCACAGTTCTCATAATTGGCAAATGCCTAAACTTAGGCCTTAAAAAAATCCTTTCCCAATTTATCATTTCATTTCATGTATCACCAGTGTTCACCGCCTGTGGTGCCAAAGGGCGTTAAACACCATTAAAAAAAACCTACCGGATGGCCGATGGCACAGATTCGTGAACGAAAAATCAGCAATGCGAATCCCTTCAGAGCAGTCCTTACTGACTATGCAGTTTTTCAGGATTTACTCTGTCCTTATTAATGGCAAATATCGTGGAGGTACCCTGACATAAGGCTGAAACCCACCTCATAGAATAAAATAAATATTATTCTGTTCCAATTTGCGAAATCGTCTCATGTATCACCAATAGTAAAATGGAAGTTAAAAAACCTTATGCTTCATAACTCTAGTTTTTCTAAAGTTTTTATTTCAAGACACAAGAATAACTTAAATACAGAGGGTGCCAAATATGTATATACACTTCAAGCAAGGAAAAAACTGTATTAACATAATAAAACTGAATTCACACAAACACAAAATGATGAGCACTAATCATTTTAGACTTTTACAGTTACAACAGTTGCGCAAAATGTCCATCATCGGCGTCGATACACTTCTGAGTACGTTGAACTACTGATTGAGCAACGTTTGCGAAAGTGTCCTCCGTGATTGCATGCCGTTTCAATTTCTGAGGAAAACCTGGAAAAAACCTCAGTCAGGAAGGACGATCCTGGCGAGATTCGAACCCCAGACCTCCCGTTCACGAGTCCGTGCCTTAACGATCTCGGCCACCCGTGGCGGTGAGAAATGATGGACCTAAGATGTGTCAAAGGGTCACTCATGAACAAAATTAAAACTGCAGCAATACTACAGGATCTACATGTAATTGGAAATTAAATATATAGCTATGTAATAATTTTTCAGATTATCGATTTAAAATGGATGATAGCTGAATACCTAAAACATGTACCTGTACAAAAAAAATAGAAAGCAGAATGTTGGGAAGTCCTAGGAAGAGATGGATTCCTGTTCGAAGTTCGCCCAAAGGGACTCATTAGCTTAAGTCATGAAGTTAATGATGATAATTGTCATTTTTTCACACAAATCATTTGTTAGTTTAAGATTTGGAATCAGTCAAGTGAGGAGTAGGCTCCATATTCGCAGTTAAGTTGTACATTGTACGGTAGCTCAGATGGAAGAACCTCGGCACATTAAGCAGAAAATCCGTGACTCGGCCGTGACTCTTAATTTTTTCTACCTTGAGTTCAAATCATAGTACAAGACATGGCTTGTGTGAAAAAAAAAATGTTATACAAGGACTAAACAAAATCTCGGTGTGTTGGGTAACAGGTAAAATGCTCTTAAGAATTGCTTGTATGCAAACCTGGAGTATTTGTTTGTCCTTGTGGATTGCAAAAAGGAATGTGAGGACCTGTGAGTTGAAGTTGTCGCCACGTTGTTCATTATTCTGTTCATCCTGTCGGGAACAGTTTGCAATTTAGTAAACCACATCGAAAGGGACACGTACATATTGACATGCTGACAAAACAAACGTTTTGCCTTTAAACAAGGTCATGCGTTACCAGCAGTCGCAGCTCTGCGTTGCTGCATAGTGCTGGACAGCAGTTTTGCTTTTTTGCTCAAGCTTGCTTAAACATACTGGCCAGTGTTTTTAAATTATGCTTTAAGAACATACGCTATTCCCACGAGTATATGAATCATTGGGGAAAAAAAGAAAAGAAAAAAAAACATGTCAAAGTACCTTTAATCAAAAACGTCCCTAATTAAAACTGCATTGCTAAATAACAGTGCGCCTAACTAGAGCAAAAAGAAATCTAATATAAGCATGTAGAGGAGGACATGAACAAATATTAATACCGTGCATAAAGTACCTGATATAGTACCAAATTCTGTTTAATATAATAGCGTAGCTCACTTTAAACCAAATTTCAAACAATACTCTAACCGCATTGGAGAATATTCATTACATCTCACACGAGGGAGGGTAGGTCCATAAGTTTCCGGCCTATCCATAAATGCGAAAACTATATTTCACTTTTCAATATAGTTACATTTTATTTCAATACACTACTCACATTTCAACCCGCTACAAAAATAGTCAGAAGTCTTGTCTGCAAAATGGGCATAAACAACATTCTTCACTTCTTCGTCACACTTAAATTTCCTTCCTCGAAGGTCTTCTTGAGTTTTGAGAAGAGGAAATAGTCACTATCAGCTAGTTCGGGGCTAGGGTGGATTTGTCGGTCCTGGTGGTGTAGTGGTAACCATACTTGTCTTCTAAAACCAAGGTTGCGGGTTCAAACCCGGCCAGTATCGATGGATTTTTTCGGGCGTAAAAATCCTAAGTATGGCTTCCTTCGGAAGGGAAGCCGTGGGTCCCGTGTCGTACATTTACGGCACGATAAAGAACCTCAAGCCTGAAAGAAGAGGCCTCTGAGCAAAATTTGTCGGCCGTTTCACGCCCGGAATTGAATGGGACGCTGATGACCTGAGATGTTAAAGAGCGTCCTTAAATAAAACGAATCAAAAAAGGGGCGGATGGTTGATCTCCTTGAAGCCACATTTCTTCACAGCTTCCTTTGCAACAAGAACTGTGTACACAAGCAGGCGCGTTATCGTGAAGAAGGCGCACACCACCACTCAGTTTTCCTCGCCTTTTCTCTTTGATCGAAGGACATAGTCTGTGCAGTAGGCTAGCATAGTACTCCCCAATTACTATGGTGTTCCTCCCCCTTCACAGTGCCAAACGATTGTGGTCATGATCTTGTTGGTTAACTGAGTGACCTTGGCCTTTAGAGGCGGTGCTTCACCAGGTTACCTCACTCCATCGATTCTATTTTGGACAAGGCATCATAGTAGAGGACCTGCTTTCATCTCCTTTAACAATGGTATGCAGAACTTCTCTCTCGTTACGACGGTAGAGCTCCAAAAATGCCTGACAACAGATGACTCGTTGCTGCTTTTGGACTGAGGAAAGAAGTCATTAGCCTTATTCATGTTTAAATGTTGATGAATAATTCGAAGAACTGTTGTTTTAGAAAGGTGCAACCTTGCTGCTATTTCTGTAACTTTAAGCTGCCTGTCTTGCATAATTTCTCCTTCCTCAAGAACGATGTTTTCAGGAGTGAGCATCTCCAAGGGCCGACCTGTACGCTCTTCGTCTTCAATGCTTTCTCGACCCATTCAAAAGAGTTTGGCGCATTCTTTTACGGTAGAATATGAGGGGGTTGCTTCCCCATACACACCGTCCAATCGCTGTTTAATACAATTTGGAGTAAGTATTTCTTTTGTGAAGAACTTAACAACAGCTTGACACTCCATTTTGAACATGTCACATCTTCTACACATAGCCTTCTTTATGCAACTATATCTGAACAACTGAACACAGCGGAGCGGATGTTACAGTTGCAAGTATTTACTTAACAGATAAGGTATGACATCAGATAAGGATCGGCGAGGTCGGAAAGTTATGGACATATCCTTGTACATCCTTTCCATTAGTCTGGTACTCAATGGTACCTTTCATAAGACACTGACTGCCATGTCTTAACAATGGAGTCTCGGTCAGATTATGTTGAAATATCACTTCAAAATCAGCGCACAGATAGTCATCCTAGTGAATAGCACATGTGAAAAAAAACTAGCTATCATGACAAAGTAGAAAAAGAAACGTCAGCAAGCATGCCCTAAGTTAGTAGCGGAGCTCACATACAGTTATTTGGAAAGGTCTATGTAATATGGATGTTCAAATGGCGTTTCGGCACAGTCATATTAATGGTTATGTTGTGAAAATATTCAAGTAAACAAACATTCATTACCTCTTACTTTGTTCTTCCCTGATACCCCTGCAATGTGTAAACAATGTGAGAAATAATACAAAGGAAAAATAAATGAACAGCAGTTCTGAAACACCGTGCATATGAAATCTGCATCTTCGAGCAGATAGAATGCTCACTGAAGCTTTCTCTCTACTGTGTGTGTCTACTTATAAAGCATCAAAGTTTATTTTTTATCGTAGTGTTTGTTGAAAATGGATCAATATTAGAAACTGCGTTGCTATGCTGTCTTCCAGGGCCGTTTTAAAGTTAGTGTGACAGTAGAAATGTTTACCGTGCTCCACATAGCTAAGTGCCAAAATATTTACTGAGACATTAACTCTTAATTGAGTGCTTTCAACTTCAGAAGTTCTGGCTCACGTGTACAGTAAAGTGCAAGTTAATTTATTTCAGCCAGATTTCCGTAAAATGTATTATCTCTTCACCGCTAACATCATCAGCATACTACTACCAAAACTCTTTGGCGTATTTGAGCTAAAGTAAAAGAATGCTTTTTGGTCACTTATTTTAATTTTGAGAAATGATAAACGTTATTTTACACATTATCAATGGAATGCAGACCACCACGGGAGATAGAAGCCTTTGATGCACAAATACTCGTGTACCCCATGAGTAACACATTTTTCTTTCCTCATTCTTTATCAATGACAAACACCGAAAAGTTACCCTAAACTTAGACCTAGAACGCTCCCTTCCCAAATAATTTTCTTTCTCAACTTATTAGTTTATCTCATGTTTCATCAGTGTCCAACGCCTAAGCCTCAGTAGTTTAAACACTATTAAAAAGTATCCAGTCTATATTGGATTTCTGACTCTACGCATCAATGTAGTTGCAATCGCGTTGATGAATAGATTTGATCACATTAGCAGAAAGTTGGGAACGAAAGCATTATCCTCCTCGTAGTTCGCAGGAGCCACATCTAGCCATTCCAGATATCCTGCTATATGATTTCAAGGCCTGTTCACCACCAGTGTGGCAAATTGTTCAGGCATCCATTAATCATAGTGATAATGTGATGGTATGCAGTCTTGCTAGAAAATGTAATCATTGCTGTCTATGACAATTAGTTGCAACATACCGAGATTACGATACTCTATTTACGCTTTCTTCTCTGATATATTGACTGTTTTACTGTAGGGTTTACAAGACAGTTATGGGCGCCGTAAATGGACACTATGACGATTCACCCTGCCGACTAACTGAAAGATGGCCTGCCTTAACATTAAAAATTAGTTTATCTCAAAAACGTAAGTTCGTTTCTGTAACTATCACTAAATTTAGAAGAGCTACCTGAAGCACGGGGAAATAGAAAAAGACGCCCAGTCAGAAAAGCACGCAAAACTCGATACACTTGAAAATTAAACTCTCCAGTTAATGTTCAGATTATACAGCAATATGAATTGGTAACCGTGTATTCCTGAATTCGAAGTGTATATTTTCTAAGTAAGGAAGAGATCCCCACACAAGTGGTGCCTCAGTAGTAAAAACGGGCGTTAAACACTACTCAAAAAAAAATCCCCACACAAAGAAATATGAACCTCTAATTCGTTAAGACCGCCGCGGGTGGCCGAGGTCGTTAAGGCGCGAACTCGTAAGCGGGAGGTCTGGGTTCGAATACCGCCAGGACCGTCCTCCCTGACTGGGTTTTTTTCCAGGTTTTCCTCAGTTCTAATAAATGGCAAATGCCGGGGAACTTAGGCCTGGAACGATTCCTTCCTTAAAAAATAAATCCTTTCCCAATATATCATTTCATCTCATGTATCATCAGTTTCCATCGCCTATGGTGTCTCTGTAGCAAAAACGGGCGTTAAACACCATTCATTCATGATTAATAATTCTTTAAGATAATACTAAATAGCAACATTAGCCTTGAAAGATGGGTTAAACTTCAGAGTGAAAAGTTCACATGTGTCAGCAAATACACTGCTTCAGAGCTATTAAAAGTGCTGGTGAGGTTTTAGGTAGTCAAGATGAAACAATTTTCCAGGATAAATACTTTTCCTAGATGAAGATGAATCTGCAAATGTTTGCTCCTAAAATGAACTATCTTTGCTAGTTCGTTATGTTGCGCAGCCTCCGTTTTTTGAAGTGAATGAAAGGTTTTTGTATATAGTTGAATTAAAGAGGGGTGCAGCTCAATCTATATTTACAATAATTGATAGTGAACTAAAAAGAAAGAAAACTTTCTTAAGAATAACTAGTAACATACTCTCTCGATGATGATGCTGCTACTTTTAGTGGTTCTGTCACTGGGGTTCGTGCTTGGATAGCAGAGTTACCATACATTCACTGCAGAGCATACAGAGCATACATTCAAGCCTTATCAGTTCTGTTTGATATTTAGTCCAAACTAATCAGTGTTTTCTTTTTTTAACTACTTATTTTAATTTCTCATCCCAAGTCTCCGGTGTACCAGTTACAGTATTACTGAACACTTCCATATTTAGACATAGCCACTACATTTGGACTTATTCCCTCAGCCGATATTATGAAGTTTTCTCTCACAATTTCGCCTACATTAAATTGCTTCATTTTTACCAATAAGTTTCTCAATTTTGTAAGAAACTTTTACAATATTCTCAATGTTAGAAGCACAAAAAGCTGATGCTTTCAACTGCACATTTTTGTTATTCACCTTTACCTGGGAACAAAAATTTCGAATATTAATTAAAAGATTTGAAATAATTAATATAGTTAAATGAACACATTTGACAGCATATATTTTCATCATGGCGGATTCAAGAAAGCGAGTTAAATTTAAGAATTAGCTTCTTTATGTGTAACAATACCAGTACATCTTTCTTTGCATTTAGATATCAATTAGCATTAACAATAATGAAGACAGCTGCGCTTTAACACGATAATTTTTATTTCTTTCCGCCTGTGTACATGCGGGAAAGAACGCACGATACTTTTCTGCATTTAGTTATCTATTGGCAATAATGAAAAGCACTCTCTGTTTTGTTGCTAGTTCCCGCCTGTGCCAGAGCAGCTGGAGTCGCTTTTCTCTCATTGTCTGGAAACAATTGCAACTTGAGTTTTAACGCTGAGTATGCACTCTTAACGTTGTAGTTTTGTGTAGAGGACTGCTTAACTATTAGGTGAAACAAAGCAGTGTCTTGGTGCAGAAAGGTTGGGTACCTACTTGTTAATTCTATAGTAGAAACGCATTTTCTGTTCTCGCAGTTGTGTAAATGCTGCATATATGTCTAGTAAAGTAACTAAACAAAATAATATTTTTAAGAAGGTAAAACCTAGCCCAAAATAACAATCGGAAGTGTTAGATGAATATGAGGTTGTGAAAAGTTGTATCAGAGTTTGTTCAAACAACTGTGTGGGTTTGTTTGAATAGAACAAGTGCTTAATAATGGGTGAAAACAAAGGACACGCAGTACCAACACTCAGGTTCAAAACCAAGAGCAACTGAAGTAAAATTTAGGTAAGTAAGGACATTGCAATGAATATTGGACACTTATATTGAAATGGGATAATGTAATTATAATTGAAAAAAATAATATTGCCAATAATTTGACATATTGGGCGCACAAGATTCGACGTTATTGTATTTTGTTAAGCATCAATGCTTTTCTGCTGAACGTATTTGAATCCAGACCCCGGATGTGACTTCAGATCTTCCCAACTGATTTATCTTTCCTTGACGAATCTTGTTCACCCTGCATAATGGCGATGATTGTTATTCTGGCCCCGAAGCTAGGCCGATGGTGACAACCATGCTGCCCAGGGCGTACCAGGCAAGGTGATATATATTAAAATAAAAATTTCAATCAGAAATTATAATTATATTTACACATTTGGACATTTTTGTCATTCTCCAAAAACGATTCTTGAGCTACCCTCTGTTTGCCATAGTAATTATGATGGTATCTATTAAAATAACTTTCATTACTATAACAGAAGAAATATTATAAATATTTATTACAAATAATAAACTTAACTTCATGCTCCTTTTGGAAACAAAAATATTCTTCCTCCCATTAAACGTAAAAATAAATAAATATATGTATATCTAAAATAACAAGAAGTAGAGGAACACAAATAAATTAAAAACTTAAATAGTACCATAAATAAACTATATCTCGAACCGCGGTTTGTGTCTGTGTTTTATCATTTCTGCTTATCTAGTTCTTGTTATTTTAGCTACATGAGAACTAGAGTTACTTTATCTTTAAATGTATACAGCCTATCTCAAAAGTCACGTGACAAAAGGGTTAATTGATGTCTTATTTTACAGGTGGAATAGTGCAACAGAAGAAGAACGAAAAACGTGCAGAGCTTGAACTTCTTGCTGGAGATCATCATAGCTCATCTCGAGAAGCTACAGACAATTTTCATCACCGACGCCTTGATATTCCCAAACCCTCCCATCAAATGTGGACAGGTTGTTGCATAAATTTAAAACAACGTACTCGGCGATTGCAGTGGTCAACCATACACCAAAAGAGTGTCGAGCCGATGTGATAACCAAACTACAGTAAGACCTACAAGGTCATTCCGCTAGGTGGTCGGACAGAAGGCATCAGTAAAGATCCTGTACACCGAATATTGAAGTGGGCACATTTCCTTCCCTACAAACCGCAGCCTATACAACAATGGGTGTTAATGACCATGTAACTCGAACAATCAAGAAACTCACGTTTTCTTCTAAATGTCAGGTTCACCATGAATGTTTGTTCTTCTTGGATGGCGATGCTCATACACATAATAATGCAAGATACTGGTCCGCACAGAACCCGCACCAATGTACCAGGTGCCTCACAGATTATGGTATGGTATCTATCCTCCACCATTGAGGAACCGTATTTCTTTGTTGACCACATAAACCAACACACCTTTGGTGAACCGCTTGATCTGTTGTAATGGTCCTTTTACATGACCTGGCACTTAATCACTGGCAAAAGATGGAGTTCAGTTGTCACATGTGCTGATGACTCGCCAAAAATTACACAAAATGTTTGGAGGAGCTAGATTGGACGAGGTAGCGCTACTATCCGTCGGCCTCCATGTTCCCCGAATCACTGGATATTTTTCTCTGGGGCTACGTGAAACAAGTGTATTAAACACAGTCCGAAATCTGGATGTTTTAGAGGAAAGAATTACTAATACACTACACAACCTTCCACCAGCTACACTTTTAACGTGGCGCATGAAAACTTGGATCCTGCGAAATAATGTCTTCGAATCAAAGATAAGCTTGCAGATCTGTGTGAACATAAAGCCACTGATAGTGAACTTATGATTTGGCACCCACACCTATGATGCCTTTTGAAACACACTGTATATTACCGATGTTCAAGACAACGTTGAGAAAATCAACAGCTCAATTCCAACCTACATTTCTTAACCTGGACTAATGATAGAGATAAACTACGGATCGAAGGGAATACTAGGCATCGCTGGCATACAGTAATGCAGAAAAACAAAAGTCGATGCTAAAAAAAAAGTAGTAGGACACATCTTTGAAGTACTCGTCTTCTTGAGTAACTAGCCGAGATCTAACAGAGCCTACTTATTCTAAAAACAGTCACCCGTGCACTTAAGCAACAAATGTTGAGAAACCAAAAAGGTTTCAAAATTTAAATGTTAAGGCAAGATAGCATTTTCCAAACGGGTGTAATAAGTTTTCCTAAAAATAAATAAAAGTGCAAGATAACAAAAACTTCACTCAAGAAGAAAGGCAAACGTTTTATTAAACCTTAATTGTTTGATGATGACTGGAATGAGCTCGTTTTGTTGAATAAGGGATTCAAATTTGATGACATCCCCACTGTCAAGCAAATAAGTGTTGGGAATAAAATACAGTGAAAATTATATAGCATCATATTGTAAGAATTTTGGTGCGCATTCTGTATTGCTTGTCAAAGGGGCAGCACGTCACTTACGCTGTACCAAAATGTTCAATTTTTGAAAGATATATTCAAAACTTATGTGCTTTTGAGATGTTGTTAAAAGTAATGTGGAAATATCAAATTTTCACACATAATTAAAAATATTTAAATATCAGATTTGTTAAGGATTTCCAACATTTCATGTTTGGCACTTTTTCCCTTCCAGCCCTCAATTCAAGATACAGACGACGTGAAAGTCATATTGATGAACTTTAGGGATCAATGCTCATATTTTGGTGCACTCCCGAGAAAAGAGACACACTGAGACTAGTGCCTGACCGATACAGTGGCATTAGATGCACAAATAGTACCGAATCGCTATGCACTTGTCTCAAAAGTATTGTCGTTTCAACTGCGTTCCCATACACCTCCACATACAGTGGATGAATTAAGTTATCTGAAATATGAGATGTTGAGATGTCCATTATAATGTCCGAACTTTGTGCCGCCGGGCTTTCACTTGTTTGAACTTTTGAAAGAATATTTATGGGATCAGAAGTTGACAGGCGACAACGAAGTAATGGATGTCGTGCAAAGCTGATTAAAGGCTAAAGCAAAAAGCTTTTTTGTCGCAGTTACACTGAATGTTGCTAAGCAGGGTGACTTCGAAAAAAAAAATACACAATTCCTTTAATTAATCAGTAAAAATTCCTTTTACTTTATGACTTCCCCTCGACTTTTAAAACTGCCGGTTTTATCAGCGAGAAATCTCATCAAAGGAAAATCTTTTAAAGGCAATCGGACGAGTAAATAGCACATTTGATTCCCCACAAGTATGTCATGTTACTAAGCGGAAAAAGAATTTATTTAACTTCGATCTAAAAAAGAGAAACAAAACGGTTTACGATAGGATGAATATCATTTCCGATTTCAAGAACCGAATACTAGTTTTAAATATATGTTCATTAAGGATTGAGGATTTGTAAAACAAATATTTTTATTAATTTTTGTGCTTCAAGAATTAATTTACAAGAGGCTTCAAGTACATTACTATCTTAAATGCGCACCACAACATTCAAAATGTTCTTGGTAGCATATAAACCAGAATAATGAACTTCTAAACTCGGAAATTTTATTAATTTTGCCATTTATCCATTGTAATAATTCCTTGTAAATAAATTTCTTGACAATTAGAGAAATGTCTTCTTTTACAGGCACAGTGAGGTTATTTAAGTTCTGGGCTGGCAGAGCGCAGCTGCGCAATAGAAGATGCCAATCTTCAAGTACGTATAATGCACATGCTGATATCAGCTTGTAGTTAATTTGATTTGAGGGAAGCTCATCAAATGGTTTTGCATTCGTGTGTGACACAGGGCTTTCGTTGTGAGTAAATTTTGTATTAATTGTTCTTCGCCAGTTATTCCACCAAATAAACATAATCTTCATGAACGGGTTTTCATGCCCGATGCATATGTGAAAATGAATATGTAGAGAAGTAGTGTGGCAATTCGCAAGAAAATGTCCTGGCAACCGTGTTCCAGGTAGAAAAACAGTTCACCAACTTTGTTAAAAAAGTTATGAGAATCAACTACAAACGTGTTGCGAACCGCCGTGTTCTTACGGAAGTAAAGTTACATGAAAAACAGGAATTTCCTACGAAGATGCCGGCAATGTATTGTCGCTGAGGGGCATCATTTGCACCATTTCTTACAGCATATGTTGGTGCATATTATTATTATTATTATTAATATTATTATTATTATTATTATTATTATTATTATTATTACTTTTAAAGACAACTAATTTTGTGCTTTTAATAAAAATATAAACACTAACTTAACGCGCGGTTACTTATCTCCCTTTTTCCGATTGCGGCGGCTGCACTTTCCTAGTCAGCAGTCACTTCGAAGCGCCTCTTAACTCAACGGAAAAGTCCAAACTCATCAAGATCGAAGAATAAACATATGAAATTTTTCAACATTTTCGTTGACATCAAGCTGATTAATTCGTCCCGGCAACCAAACAGTAAATTCCTCATACTGCTGTGTTTTGTAGCAACTGCGTAAAAATATGTCAAGAGAATTTTAGAGACAAGAACGTTCTGTTTCATCACGACACTGCATCGTCTCACACTTCTTTCATTGTCAGGAAATATTTTAAACAAAAAATGCCCCCCTCACCACTGCAATCGCCTGCGGCTTTTCTCTAAAAGGTAAACTGAAAGGTCGCTAGTTCTACACCAAGCAGAAACGTAGGTGATATTAAACAGCCTGATAAAACAAGACTTTCAGGCTGCAATTTAAAAAACGGCAAACTTGCTGGGTGAAGCCGGAAATAAGGCTGCCTTTATTAATTTAATTAAAAGGCTGCAGAGTGATATTTATAAAGGCATTATATTTGAGAAGAATAATTGTTATGTATATGTATAAGAAAATCATTTAAAGATAGATAGAACAAAAATAATTTGTAACTTGTAACTTACAAAAGGGTTTTGTATACATTTTGTGTAAAACATGTTAGAAAGAGAATGTATACCTGACGCCTCTCCACTCACTGGCCGCTCCTTAGACAAGGCTGAAGAAAGGGTAAACTATCTTTTGTTAGGTCACGAACCTTCTACCCAGGAAATACTTAGGAGTTGACAATAAGAGAAACATGTGGCCGTAACGGGACAGTATTTAACAAAGTCAGAGAGGAATTCACGCATTCGGTAGAGACGCATTCAGAGGGACACTCGCAGAAGATAGACACTCACACATTCATAGATTCACATTTAGACATTCAGTAGAGATACATTCACAGATTTACACTCACACATTCATAGATTCAGAGGGACATTCAGACATCCAGACATTCACTCAGGAAGCCAGTCTAAGAGAGTAGCGAAGTCAGCGGCGAATAGTCAGGAAGTACTTTACATGTGAATAAAACATTTTAAAAAAGTCAACCTTGTGTATTTTTGGGCAACACATTTCTCGTTCCCGTGGATCTATACTGATCCCGAAACACTCCAGTGGACCCTGAGATAAAATTCAACAGAATTGGAGCAAACGACCACCAGTGAGCAGCCCGGGCAGACTTCGAAACCACGATCAGCACAGCGGTCAACTACACCTACGCCCCCGCACCCACCAATTACTGCTCCATATAGCATCCCAACGTGGAAGCTCGTAGACGGAGACGAGAAGCGGACAACAGCCCAGCAGAAGCGGACGACATCAGCCCAGCAGCCGCAGACGACACCAAGAAGGAACCAGAAAGTTTTTCTTGCTACACAACCGAGCATAGTGGACAACATGGAGAGCTACATCGAGCAGCACAAGCGGATATCCGGCCGACATCGCAGAGAGACCGACTGTAAACACAAGGTTTACGAGCAGATACGACGGAACTGGTAACTGGACATCATTGCGAGAACTTCGAACAAGAAGCCACTACAAGAACAACATGCCGCCGACTATTGGGAGAGCAGAGAATAAAGGTAGAAATAAAAGACTGAAATAATCATTTAATTTAGTTAGAAAGTTGTATTAGACATTGTGTGATAGATTTTAAATAGTATGCAGCAACATGGCTGAAAATATATTACAGTAGGGAATAAAATGTTAAGTAGAGAGTTTAGTAGTGAACACAGAGAACTATAAGAAAAGATGGCAGAACAGAATAGAAAAGAGGAAGAAGTAGTTATGGAGGAAAATAGAATAGAATTAGAGAATAGTCAGGATGGGGAAGCAAACCAAGGTACAAAGGCTAGTCAAAAAGGGGTGAATAATGATATTAGCGAGGACAAGTTGGAAATATTAATAGATCTGTTCAAGTTGATCCGTGCAGAAGTTAAGATAGGTTAGAGAAAGGCCAGACAGTCACTGAGAGAATAGAGAAAGCCCAGGTAGAACTTAAAAAGGAATTTCAAAACTACCATGCTGGACTTATAAAGGTATTTCAAAACTCCCAGGTACAACTTGATAGGTTAAAGAAGGGTCAGGCAACCACAGATAAAATAAAAGAAAATGAAGATAGCGGAATAAAGCAGTCTCAGATAGAAACCAATAGCGTAGTTAGCAATAGTTTAACCCAAGATATGCAAATTGAGCACGCTAGTATCCATGAACAGAACCAGGAATTAAACTTAGAGCCTAACACAGATATAGAAAGGAAATTAGAGGAAAATTCGGGGGAACTTAGTAATGATAGGCAGCAAATAGAGAGCGAAAAGGACAATAACGAGGAGTTAGAGGAAATAGACAATAGTCCATTAGAATTAGAGAGAAAAACGATAAGTGGTAAAGAAACAAGCATAGAATTAGAAAGGGAACTAGAAGAAAATTCCGGGGAACTTAGATTTGATAGACAGCAAATAGAGGCCGAGAAAGATGATAGCGAGAACCTAGGGGAAATAAATAATAGTCAACTAGAACTAGAGAGGAAAACGATAAGTAATGAGGAAACAGGCATAGAAATAGAAGGAGAACAAAATCAAATACTCGAGATAGGCATAAACCGAGAGCAGGTAATGTGTCAAGACAAAGTAGAAGGAAAACAAATTAGTGATCAGAATTCGATCCAAAGACATCACGGGACAGGGGCACAAGTCTCTTTAATTCAGAAAAATTTAGGTGATGATTTTGAGGCAAAAATTGCGAAACCCCAAACCAAAATAAATTGCATAAATGCAAGCGTTCAGAATCCCTCAGAATTCGCCAAAGAACAAATAGCCGAACTCAGGACCGAACCACGCGAATGGAGACCCCCATGGAGTATTAGCGTTCAACTCGGATCCCAAAGAGAAAACAATACAAGAATGTAAAAAGAAAGTAGGATGAATAAGCCGATTGAGAATGTAAATAAAGGTAAACATAAGATAGATAAGATAGGAAAGCTAATACAATTTTATAGTTAAGTAATGTAAAAGTATTGTAATACAAAAAGTATTAAGGATAGAAATAAGCAAGCAGGCTAATTATGGGACACATGAATTAGTAGGAAAACGAATAGTGTCAGGACAGAATTAAATAATTACAAAAATCTCAAAGAAAATTCAGTACAAAAGGAAAACATGTGACGAAAATAAAATAAGTTAATAACTCCAAGCAACCAGATATAAAGATAAATAATTATAAATTAAATGAGTGAAGAAATAAAGTAATTGTAATCATGTCAAAAAAATTAAATATTGCTAGGTGCGTAAATTTCAGGAAATAAAATATTAACGTTAAGAAATCATAAAGGAAAATAGATAATTGTGAATTAAAAGAGTAAAGAGATAAAATAATTGCAATCAAGTGAAAGAAAATTCAAAGTAAGATGAACGTTTAATAAAACATATTAGTGACCTTACATAGAGAATTAGGTAATAATATTATGATAATGGCGAGTTAAGAGAGTAACGAAATAAGATAAATCAAGTCAGCCCAAAGAGAATTCGGTATAAAGTGAAAGCTGAATAAGACATTAGTAACATTACAGAGGGAATCTTATAGGAAAGTAAATAATTGAAATTAGAGGGTTTAAGAAATAATAGACTAAGCAGAAGCATGCTAAAGAAAGATAATCGAATAAGAAGCTAAAATTATATATCTTGGTGACGTTCAATAAGGAAGCAGATAGGGGTAATAGAAAGTAAAGTGAATCAAGTAACGAGAAGAAATATATTAATAATGATCCTACGGTTAAAAGTAGACGGAAAATAATGAATTATGATAAAATTAATAGAGAAAGAAGACAAATAATGTAATAGGGGAAGAAAATGAATTAATGAATTAAGTAGATAAAGAAAGTAACGAAGTCATCGATGAATAATTCTCGTGCATTGTATTGTTTACCTAAGGTACCTTTATAAAACGATCCAAGATATCTAATTAATAATAATGTAATTAAAATCTGTAGTGGATTGCGTTGTGAAGTGGGATGGAAGATTCTCCCATATTGATATACGGATAGAAGCATCTATATGTTACCTGTAATGTTATTAAGTGTCTTCCAAGGTTTGTTGTGGGTGATTGATTAAAAGTAAAGCCAGACTGCAAATTAGAAGCTCATAAAATGTTAGGTGATCGATGTTTAATAAGTGATACAGTTAAAATCAATTAGAAAACGCAAGGCTATAGAATGTTGATCAATGTGTGTTTTATTGAAATATAAAGTTATGAACGGATTGCAAATATAATTTCTTTACGTACTACAGGCTATCTGGTTGTCAATTAATAAGGTCATGATTCAAAAATAAAGTTTAACAATATGATTGTGTTATTGAAATATTTTTGGTAAAAATAAAAATCGAAGAACAGACCGTCAAGAATAAGTTCATTAAGTAAGGTATGCTGTAGGCGTAGCTAGTGGATTAAATGCATTTTGCATTTGAGTAAACTGTAATTGTAATAAAGTTCATGTAATGTATGTGATATAATACTATTAAGGATTAATGTCAAAAGTTCGTTGGATAAATTAGATAGGAAGTAAACTTGTTTATTGAGTAACAGCTAAAATATTAGCATCAGTAATTGAATAAGATAATTGACTAATATAAGAATAGATTATAAGGAAACTAACTTGCAGAAACCCCCAGGGTATATTGTAAATAATAAACATTTGCATGCTAATATAATTCATATAAATATATAAGACAGTATAGCAGTGGCATTGATACGCGAATAAAGGTACTAAGTGAAAACCAGGTGAAGTGCAGTGAAAAAATAAATAAATAAATAAGTAAGTAAAAAGTGCAGTGAATCAGATGTGTAAAAGTAAAAGATAAAATGCAAAGCGTATCAGCTAAATATACAATACCATAAACATTTAAAAAAAAAATATTTTAAAATTTTATATGTCAAAGAGTAGCTAAAAGTTAAATGTATAACTCATAAAAGCAAAATAACACTCATATCAGAGCCAAGAACAATAAAAACAATGAACAATAGGCTCAAAGTGCAAATATGTGTCACAGATAGAAAATCCATTCCATTCAAGTGTGTAATTATAGTATTAAGAATAATAAGAATATCACTCTGCAATAACGAGATAGTAATAATCTCACGGGACTATGTAACCATATTTTGTTGTGTTACCACAACAAAATCTGATTACAGGGGCATTTGAAGCCGGAAATAAGGCTGCCTTTATTAATTTAATTAAAAGGCTGCAGAGTGATATTTATAAAGGCATTATATTTGAGAAGAATAATTGTTATGTATATGTATAAGAAAATCATTTAAAGATAGATAGAACAAAAATAATTTGTAACTTGTAACTTACAAAAGGGTTTTGTATACATTTTGTGTAAAACATGTTAGAAAGAGAATGTATACCTGACGCCTCTCCACTCACTGGCCGCTCCTTAGACAAGGCTGAAGAAAGGGTAAACTATCTTTTGTTAGGTCACGAACCTTCTACCCAGGAAATACTTAGGAGTTGACAATAAGAGAAACATGTGGCCGTAACGGGACAGTATTTAACAAAGTCAGAGAGGAATTCACGCATTCGGTAGAGACGCATTCAGAGGGACACTCGCAGAAGATAGACACTCACACATTCATAGATTCACATTTAGACATTCAGTAGAGATACATTCACAGATTTACACTCACACATTCATAGATTCAGAGGGACATTCAGACATCCAGACATTCACTCAGGAAGCCAGTCTAAGAGAGTAGCGAAGTCAGCGGCGAATAGTCAGGAAGTACTTTACATGTGAATAAAACATTTTAAAAAAGTCAACCTTGTGTATTTTTGGGCAACACATTTCTCGTTCCCGTGGATCTATACTGATCCCGAAACACTCCAGTGGACCCTGAGATAAAATTCAACAGAATTGGAGCAAACGACCACCAGTGAGCAGCCCGGGCAGACTTCGAAACCACCATCAACCCAGCGTCAACACCTACATCCCCCGAGCACCCAATTACTGCTCCATGGGAAGATGCATGCCTTTGAAAGGGGACTATTTCGATGACAGCAGTGTCTTAAAGTTTCGCGGAAGATATAATCGGAGCTGAAAATTGGATGGAAGATGGCGTTACATCCAAACAGGGACCAAATTCTACAAGCAGGGACTCGCTAAGTTTAGAATAGGCGCGTGGCGGATAACTAATGTAACTGACAGGGAGAGCACAATAATCTGTCCTATATGTGCGGAGAAAGAATCTTGGGAACATATTCTGGCGTACTGCAAGGGGACGGAAGAATGGAAGAGGAAATATCTACCGGCCGCGTTTATTAAAAGTGGGAGATAGCAGTGGCAGTGCTGAACTTGTTGGCAGATGGGAAGTAGGAGGAGGGAGTAGGTAAACTTTTAGCTCAGTTCGGAAGAGGCAAACAACCGGAACATGAGTCACAATATTTGTGGAATTATGTGAGCGTATAAATTATTTACTTTTGTACTGTTTATTTTACATATGGATCTCGATAAAAGTGTATTTATTTACTGCTTTATGTATATTAATAATGATTGTCTCTTAAGAGTCAAATATTGGTTTGTGCAATTTCAAGTATTTCCAGAGTACTGGGAAGGCACGTCCCGATATGGATTATTTATATTTGTAACAAATATATATTGTAAATAAATACACTGCTGCTGCTAAAGTTACTTTCTCACTAGAGGGCAGCATAAGTCAGCGAGACTTTCATTGCCGCCTAGTGTAGTATAGCTAATTTCCAACGACAGAGTACCTAACACATGGCGATAGCTTCAAAGCTAAACCGTCCTAGTTCCTACCCAGAGATATGTCAATCCATTTTAAAAATTGCAATACAAATATTCTTTCTGATCATCAGAATATGTGTGGCTGTATATTGTAGCGTAAAACAAGGGGAAAATCCATTGTTAAGCTCAAACAAAATTAATAAGGCCGCCTCCTTGGTCCAATGGTAGTGTTCGCGACTACTAATCCGGTGGTCCTGGGTTCGAATCCCGGTCGGGTTAAGCTGTCTAGGTAAAGTTTTAATCGGAGATTTTCCTTACCCTAAGAAGATGAATGACAGATAGCTTTAAGGCGCCAAGGACTCTGAGCTGATTTTGGCCATTTTTTCGTTTCATTCATCCCTACAGACTTGCATCTATAGAATCAGTCCACAACCTACAGAAAACGCTAGAAGACCAATGCAGTCAGAGGGACCATAAATCAAACATTACAAAACTAGACTAAAATGTTAATAGTGATAACTTTATCCTACTCAAAATGACGTAAACTGCAGCATATCCGCTTGCAACAATTCTGTCTTTGAATATGTAATTAAGATTCAGATTCCTTTTGTTACAATGCATGTGTTTATTTGTTTTATCTTCTGTAGAATTACTGATCCTATTATTTTATTACTATCATAAATGTTCCTATCTCCTTCATAGTATTGTCAGGGTTTTTAAATTTTACATTTTCCTCGTATGTTTATTTCCACTTTCAGGATTTAGTAGGCACGCGCGCACACACACACATACTGTCATTGCTGGTGCTTGTTGTATATTGTTGTTCTTTTGCTCTCTTATATTTTTCATAAATATTGCTATCTCCTTCATAGTATTGTCAGGGTTTTTAATTTTATGTTTTGCTTGTATCTTTATTTCCACTTTCAGGATTTACGTAGGTCGATATATGTATAAATTATCATTGCTGGTGCTTGTTGTTTGATTATTGTTCTTTTGTTTTCTTATTTTTGCTTCTTCTTCTTAAGTTAAACTTTTTCATTGTCCATATTTCTGTATCACCATCTCGTATTTATATACACAATGTTTTACATTGTACGAGTATTGTCAACTTTACTGTTGATACAGTATTTAGTACCCCATCAATCGCGAAAAATTGATTAGAATATATCTTTTATTTCAGCTAGCTTTAAGTGAAGGGTTCTGTTGATAGGAATGTCTAGAAAAGCAGGAATTTTGCTCGGACAGCAGAGAGACCGTTTTGGCAGACAAAGGAGCAAATTCCCTCTATTGTCCATTAGGAGGACGGGTGGTCACCCCGGCCAGCTATGCTGGAAAAGAAACAACGCTATGATACCGCCAAGGCCGTTGATCTGTAACGTTCAGTAAAACTTGAAATCAGACGCTGGACGAATCAACGAGTGGTTAAGCTCAAATAATCAAACGCGCCAATAATATGAGAGTGGCTAGAAGTCACAGCTAACCTATGAGGATGTCTAAAGTCATAGTGGCGGAAAAACAGAGCGTCCCTGCATCACGTGGTAAAGCGTGTTATATCGGGTATTTAAGGACGTGAAATCGCTCTTGTCGAGGTCTTTTGGTCTTTTTGGTTCGTATACTCCGTTACTCTGGGAACTCTGGTCTGTTCTCGTCATCTTGGTCCTACAAGTATTCAGCGTTCAGATGTCATAGGAACGCCGATGTTCGAGCGTCACTTCAGCTCTACAAGTCTTCCGAGCGGTCTGCAATCACACTGCTAATCTAACATTACAGCTCCACGTGTCTGCCCGACGTCTCGTTACTGCACTCCGAGCAAAAACACCATGGGATGCACTCTTTGATAAATAAACGACGTCAACCTGCAGATAATGTGTTTTAATTCCCTTCACTCAACCCGGCACTACTACGTCCCGAAAACCAGCTACATCCCTGAGATCGACGTGAAGAGTTATTGAGTGGTGAGCTGGGTCATGAACAAACAAACTCCTATCACCATTCTCCCCGCCACCTAGAACCACTTCAAACCTTGACCCTCCAACGCGGGGCAATTGTCAAAATTAACCGCCCCATCCTCCCACCAATAACTACTTCACTGTCAATGTTGCGATTGTAATATTGTCGCTATAACTTCATGTAATTGTTGTTAGATTGGTAGAGAGGCCTTGGCTCTACCAAAATAAATAAATATAAAGAAGGTATAATTGCAATAGTTTTTTTACAAATAATAGAGACAAACTTAATGCGTCTTATCTATCATTTTGATAGCAAATAAGATATAAACTTCTCTAAAAGCAAAATCAGTGCCGATGTTTGATTGCCCCTGCAATTGTAAATTCAACAATCATACATTTGAAATCTCAACAGATGATGTTATTGCAAACATTTTAGTGACTTGTACGTAAATCTGTAAACACTGTTAATTAAGCAAATATTAGGGATTTGGCAAAACGCTCCACCGTGTTTAATATCTTTGCCAGCTATGTGCTTGCCTAGATGCTTATTATCGATGTATATATTAGTCTCATGTTGTTGCATACTCACAGCAAACAGAGGTGCTAGTTGAGTTTCAAATCCGATATATGGTAAAGGTTCATATCTTTCCTGACGCCGTATTTGTTACCGGCAGTAATTAGTGGGAACGATGAATTGTAATGTGTTATACTGGAAACATTTAAGGCATGGCAGAGAAAGCGAAAGGGAGCTGAAACATACGTGAAGTACAGGTAAACGTAAGTCAACAAGAGTGTTTGAATATATATAAAATAATTCGTGCCGAACTCTTAAAAACAAACTCTAATTTGGGATATTACTTGTATGGAGATCAAAGGAAATTATTGCATCACTCTGGTTCTGCAGACGAGGCAATAGGTAATTTAACAAGTAGGAAAAAGAACATTTTGATGTAGATTTTAACAGCAAGATCGTAATTTTCACATGTGAAACGAATCCATAGAAATCCTCTGGCATCATACTAGCTGTTTGTGTAAGGATGGTTTTGTTTATTATTATCGTCAAAAATGTTAATATGTACGAAAGATTCTGGAGTGCTATTAGCCGATTACAATAAATTTAACCTAAATGTGAGATTTTAGATTTAGAATTATCTACACGTGTGATCTTAAAACGTCTTTCCTCTTAAGTGATGCAGCTTTCATTAGAGCCAAGCGTAAACCTGGGACTTATAATTGAATATACAGAGGGTTCCAAAAATGTATACACACTTCAAACAAGAAAAAACATAACAAAAATGAATTCACACAAACAGAAAATGATGAGCACTGATCATCTTAGACTTTTACTTAGGCCTGGAACGTTTCCTTTCTCAATTTATCATTTCATTTCATCTATCACCAGTGTTCACCGCCTGTGGTGCCACAGTAGTAAAAACGGGCGTTAAACACTATTAAAAAAAAAGACCCTTACAGTTGCAACAGTTGCTCAAAATACTCTCCATCGGCGTCGATACACTTCAGAGTACGTTGAACTACTGATTGAGCAACGTTTACGAAAGTGTCCTCAGCGATTGCAGCACATACCGTTTCAATATCTTCCCGAAGTGCTGTCAGTGTAACTGGTTTTCTACGATGTACAGCATCCTTAAGAGTTACCCATAGGTAGAAGTCCTACGGAATTAGATCCGGAGAACGCGGTGAAAACTTAATCGGACCTCTTCGTCCTGTCCAGTGCCTTGGAAGATTGGCATCAAGGTATGCAGTGGTACTTTGCCTTTGAACTTCAACAACATTCTCGGTTTTCCAATACCACTTCAAAATTTCTTTCCGCTGTTCAAAGAATAATCTTGGCTCCATTTTGTTGTAGCAACGCTAACATAACGCAATGTGAGTCACATCTGTTTACAGAACATCATACTACACGTTACTGTTGTTTTTCGGTTCAACTTTGAAATATATTAAATAGATATCTACTGTGAAAGTCTGTATACATTTTTTGACACCCTCAGTATTATTAAAGAATCAGAAATAGGCTTAATAGCATATTATTACATTAGTTCGTTTCTTAAACACTTACCTTGCAATAATTGCCAAGATCTAGTGGAAGCGTTTGCGACTACTGATACAGAGGTCTGGATTCGAATCTCGGTTGGATCAATCTGTCTGGGTAACCTTTTCTCGGAGTTTTTCTTTATCTTTAGAAGACGAATGCGAGATAGTTATGAGACGCCAAGGACTCTTGAGTTCATTTACGCCTTTATTAACACATTTCATTTCATTGAATTCCATTCATCTATACAGATTTACTCCTATAGTATTCAGTCCACAATCTCCCAGAGGTCGCGAGAAGACTATGCAGTCAGCGCGACAGTAAATAAAATATTTTTAAAATGTGTAAAGAGTTTCATAAGATAGTTTTTGTGTACCAGTTTTATAAAATGTTATTAATAAATTTTATAGGGCCATCTTTCATTATATTTATAATGTCATTGTATCGATAGACATTATTTAGTTTAGGTATTATTACTATTATAAAACTTAGATTTACCGTAAGGAATTTTGATTCACTTTTCAGTAATACATAAAGTATTGTCTTTATTATCGTAACATAATATTCAGTTGTTGGTAGCATTTAGCGCTGAAAACAAATTAATGACGTAATTGCAGCTATTGTAATCTATTCACCTAATGTCATAATACAGCGTTTTGTTAACAATTTTGACCAACAATAACGGCTTATAATTATGGTATACAAAACTTTCTAATCGTTTTGTTCAATTGCTTCGAAAACTTTCATGGCTTATGATTTGATAACTACATCAATGGTGGCGCAACTGTCCCTCGGCTAGTAGTGCGTCCTGGTGGTGAAGCGGTAACCATACTTGCCTCCTAAACCCAAGATCGCGGGCTCGATCCCGGCCAGGACCTATGAATTTTTTTCGGGTGTAAAAATCCTAAGTATGGCTTCATTCGGAAGGGAAGTAAACCTATGAGTCCCGTGTTTTACATTTACGGCACGAAAAAGAATCTCAAGCCTGAAAGAAGAGGTCTCTGTGCAAAATTTGTCGGCCGTTTCACGCCCTGATTTGAATGGGACGCTGATGACCTGAGACGTTAAAGAGCGTCCGTAAATAAATAAATAAATAAATAAATAAAACTCGCCTAGTAATCCAAGAGACCGTCCCCGAGCGACAGAATCGTTCCACAGACATTTAAAAAGACAGTTTTACGAACAATCCAACCCTTCAGTGCATGCGTAGATAACATAAGAACTAGTACCCTTGTTAAAGACACTACAAACATAGCATAGAGATATAGGATAAGTATTCAAACGTTGCTATAACATTGGATACGTTATATCAATTCTCTGGAGATCACCGTGTATCAACAGACGTTAAACAGCGACGGATGCATTGTTGCCACATTTAAAGACAAGATTGCAGTAACGCGAACTTAGACATTACAGCAGAAGTTATGCAATACTGCAGATAATACAAGACATTGCTTTTCCAGACCAGGATCACAGTGAAATCGCTATCAAGGTCCTGTCAAGGTGCTCGCACCTAGTCGACCGGCTCTGGGTTAAAGAGAACAGATTTCAAGTACTCTTAAAACCTGCCCTGACGTTCAAAGCTAAACTGGTTCAAGGGCCTTGCCTAACACTCATGTGAAAAGTCACAGGTATCTAGTTTGGAGAATTGATTAGCTTTTTCTCTCCCCTTCATCACAGCTATGGCCTACTTGCGGTTGAGTCGGTCCTGGTGGTGTAGTGGTAACCATACTTGCCTCCTACCCAAGATCGCGGGTTCAAACCCGGCCAGGATCGATGGATTTTAGGGGCATAAAAAGCCTAAACATGGTTTCCTTCGGAAGGGAAGTAAAATGTATAGTGTTTAACGCCCGCTTTTGCTACAGAGGCACCACAGGCGATGGACACTGGTGATACATGAAATGAAATGATATATTGGAAAGGATTTATTTTTAAGGAAGGAATCGTTCCAGGCCTAAGTTTAGGGTACCTCCCCGGCATTTGCCATTTATGAGGACTGAGGAAAACCTGGAAAAAACCTCAGTCAGGAAGGACGGTCCTGGCGGTATTCGAACCCAGACCTCCCGCTCACGAGTCCGAGACTTAACGACCTCGGCCACCCGTGGCGGTGGAAGGGAAGTAAAGGCGTAGGTCCCGTGTCGTACATTTACCGCATGTAAAAGAACCTCAAGCCTGAAAAAAGAGGCATTTGAGCAAACTTTGTCGGCCGTTTCATGCTCTGGATTGAATGGGACGCTGATGACCTCACATGTTAAACAGTCCGTAAATAAACCAAATCAACAAAGCTTGCGGATGACAAACTCTCTCCGTCAAACATAGAACCTTTTAATTTTTGTTTCTTGAAAACAAAGCACTGCAGATATGGCAAATGTACTAATCTGCACAAATTTAAATATAGTGATAATGGCGAGTATTGCTTTGCATAGCTTGACGTTAATGTAAACCCATATCGCAATTCTGTTCTTAATTTGCTTCTAAAGTGTTTGAGCAAGATCTTTTAGTATTTTACAACAGAATAAAAATTCATCAATTTAAAATGGTATAACAAATATGTAAATATAATTTTATTTTTCTATGTTTTTAAAATAAATTAAGAGCAACTGTACAAAAGACCAGTCCAATAAACTTTATGGATATTCCCTAGAACTTTACCATACTGCATAGAAACGTTGCTGCGGCAACTGAAATTAGTCGTAAGAAGTATTACTTTTCTCCAAATATTTACTTTAAGTAAAATAACATACACTAAAAATTAAAATCAATTCACAGCAAAATTCTTTAAGCACAAACAGTTTCGGTGTAACATGGTAATGAAATTAGATTTTATACTCATAACTGCCGTCATTTGTCTAATGTAAATGGTTAAGAATTGTGCATTATGTTCTATTTTCTATTTTTGTTTTATTATGCTCTTAAGGGTATCATATTTGTAGGCATATAATAACCCCAATTAAAGTTATGGTACCAATTATGGTTTAAAATTCCGTTACGCTTTTAATACCGCCACGGGTGGCCGAGGTCATTAAGGCGCAGACTTGTGAGGTCTATGGGTTCGAATCCCACCAGGACCGTCCTCCCTTACTGGGGTTTTTCCACGTTTTCCTCAGACCTCATAAATGGCAAATGCCGTGAAGGTATCCTAAACTTAGGCCTGGAATGTTTCCTTCCTTTAAAAAAAAATCCTTTCCCAATTTGTCATTTCATGTCATGCATCACCAGTGTCATCGCCTGTGGTGCCTCAGTAGTAAAAACGGGCGTTAAACACTAATGTAATGCAACGCTTTTAATGCTCTTTATATTTTATATTTGCACTATTGATGAGGAACTGTTTGGAAGGCTCTAAAGACCTGGCACACAGCACGGATATTGTAGTAGGATATCATGTATGTTGGTTGTTGCTACTTTCGCAAAGTTGCTATTAGATATAAGTTGTTTATGGACATCAGAAAATAAAACAACTTACAAAACTTCCTCACACTTATAACTGGTTCTAGATCTCGTAGTACGTGAGAGACACATTTCCGACTAGTGGTTCCCAATTGAAAATACTCAGTTTAGATTTATTACATCGAACCGACCGAAGAGGTTTGCAACATGCTATATATAGAGGACGTATAACTCTGGATATTCCATATAAATACGTGTATCCTTATCACACAAAAACCTGTCAATCATTTTCTCCTTTGACGGTGATATTGATTCTCAAAAAGTGCTTGTAATTATACAACTGGTTGCCATCTTCTTCATCCAGACATCCAAAGTCTCACTTTTGATCTTTGATCCTCAATTCCTCTCATTATGTCTTCTAGCATTTCTTCAATGCAATTTTCTGTTTCTGTCTGTCTCTTCGAAGGTTTCATGTACTATATTTAGGACATCTTCCTTCTTCTATCCCCACCAAATGTCCAAATAATTTCAAACTTAATTCTACCTAATTTTCTAATACATGTACCTTTTGTATTTATTTGTTTCTCATTTCTTACGTGGTCAAGCTTTGGAATTCTTGTGTCTCATCTCAAATAGTCATTTCCACTTAGTAACTTAGAGCACATTCATTAAGTATTCCATATATTCTTACTGCACCATATTGAATTTAAACATGATTTGTTTCTTTAGTTGAATATTTTCTTCAATTCCGATATTATATTTAGTTTTGTTTTCAGTAAATTAGATTAAGCCATGACAATCCCAAAACACAGTCGCCATCACCTTTTCTGATGAGGGAATTATTTTTGCCTCCTTCGAAGCGTTTTCTCCGATTGCACCCACTGTTTCCGGCATCCATGTTTCATCAGCTGTCACATGTCGTCTCCAAAATACAGTTAGATCTCATTTTTAAACGGTGCTAAATTAAAGGAAGTAACAATTCCTTCTCTTTTCTGGTCAAACCGGCACTCACCTTGCCGACAGCTTTTTCATTTACAAATTATTGTGCAAAATATTATGCATTCCATCTCCAGAAATGCCCACAGCTTCAAAAATCATTCAGTAAACCAGGTTGTGAATCTTTTCAATACTTTCGAGAGTGGTTACCTCGGCATCGCTTGTGCTCGTTCGACCACATCTAAACTACACCATTCTAAGCGAAGGTGCAGAGTCGCCGAAATTTTAGTTTCTGCAAGCAGTGTTCCTTTCAAAAAAATAATGTGTTGTTAATACACAAAATTCATTTTCTGCATTTTGAAAGCTTGTTTACAAATTTAAGCAGAAAAATGTCTCTTAATCAGAGAATAAGTTTCGTGGCTGTTTATAATGATGTACATTCATCTCTCAACAGCATCCATGTTGCCGAAGTAACGTTGAAAATAAACTATGCTACCACTTTTTTGTGTTTGCAGGACTTGTTGAACAGCCCTCGTGTGTCGCAAGATTGGGTCATTTCATCGTCTACTTCCGTCAAATGTATGCATAATAACAGTTGTTACTAATAGCATAGGTTTGTTTATGCCGAAATGTTGCCTCTGTCATAAGCCTCAAGTTGCTAAATTTGTCCCTCAGTAAAAATCGCTGCCTCCTGAAATAAACGTCGTAATATTTTTGAGCAGACATGTTCTGTCACACGTGAAACAAGTGCGAAGCTTGCCAGTCACACAACAAAGAGCCTGTGGTTTTCAACTTCCTCGCGTAATGTCTCTTTGGGAGACACCTACAAACCGTACTCTCTCTGAAATGGCCTTTGTGTGGCAACGAGGGAGTTAGATACCCATTAATTTTTTACTACAAACATGGCGTCCTCATTTCACCTATCAACTACAAGCGAAAGAAAGGTAAACATAACATCTCTGACGGTGGAGACACCTTGACACCTTGCAAAGTAACCCCCATAGCTATTTTAAATGAATCACGCTAGAATTTAAGTGATTTTCTTTTAATTAGCTTCAGATTCAACGTTGTTTCTTTTTTTGTCTAAAATTTCCTGTTTCTAATTACAGCACATTTTGTCTGTAGTAAATAATGTTAGAACTTCGGTTTGGAGTTTCAGTGCATTTATAAAGGCAAATGTCATTAAAAGTTCCTAACAAGAAGTAGAAGTTGGTAACTCTTTTAAACGAAGATGGAGGTAAAACACAATCTCAGTTTCATTTCGGTTTTGCAGTTTAGTATGAAAGGACGAATTTGAAAGTATAGTATAGATGTATTTCAAACTTTTGCCGCGTTGCATATTGGGAGGGAGATGGTGGAAGGGATGTTTGCAAGCAGTTGTTTTATAATTGACTAAGTCTCAAAGTTCATGTTTACTTTGCATACTGAAGAAATGGGGAAACTAACTTTTTAGAAGAAAAATAAAAAAAGCTTTCCTGATTAAACATTTAACGCCACTGTAAATGTAGATAAATAACGATACTAATAACTTCCGAAAACACGGCATCATGTGGAGACTGGTCGTGACATGTCCAAATAGCGATCAGCTAGGCAAGGGGGAGAATTGCGTTCATTGCTGGATCCAGCGGTTCCAGGAAGAGGTGAAAAAGATGAACTTATAAGAACACAAAGCTGGAATACCAAAAAAATGTTATTCCAGATGTATATGCGGCTAAGTTGAACATTCCAAAGAGAACGAATCCTAACCGTTCACCCGAGTTAACTTTGAAGCTTGAACTAAATTGGAGCATTTCATAGTGAAGAGAAGGTACCCCGCACCTGAGACTCATTAAAACAAAAAAAAAAAAAAAAAAAAAAAAAAAAAAAAAACCACTCAAACCAGCTGCTCGTGCTGGAGTGCACTGCAATTTCTCCCAAGACAGAAAGAATTCTGAGGAACCGATGAGAAAGTTATTTCGTCTGACATACTAACATTTTAACTTTCCCCTACAGTATGGAAGATGTTTTTTTTTTTTTTTTGGTTCATTTATTTATGGATGCTCTTTAACATCTCAGGTCATCAGCGTCCCATTCAACTCAGGGCGTGAAACGGCCGACAAATTTTGCTCAGAGGCCTCTCTTTCAGGCTTGAGGTTCTTTTTCGTGCCGCAAATGTACGACACGGGACCTTCCGAAGGAAGTCATACTTAGGATTTTTACGCCCGAAAAAATCCATCGGTCGTGGCCGGGTTCGAACCCGCGTTTTGGGTTTAGGAGGCAAGTATGGTAACCACTACACCACCAGGACCGACATGGAAGATGTGACTGCAGCAAGGCATGCATGGTAGAACAGACAGGTGTTGCTTTCTGGCGGTACTCAGGAGTCTCCAAAAATGAACTGTTGAGGATTATGCAGAGGTCTTAGAGGACTGTATATTCTGTCAAAGAAATAATAAATCAAGATTAACGACTCCAGTGATTGATTAAAACATCATGCCGAAATTGTTCCTCTTCCATGGCTCGCCAAATCTACTACCACCACTACCACTGCCACTATAACTACTATCTTTTGAAAATGCATATTAAAATGGGCATATTTCAATTCTTATGCTTTTTGCCGTAATTGCCAGCAGATATTGATAATAGGAGGAAGTAAATCTCCATACTTTAATATTTCTATATTTATGATGTAAGGGCCTGTTACTTTTCTATTTTTTGTTTCCTTCAAAACGTTGTTTAACTCGTCTAATATTGAGATCTATGTAAACTCCTTCCGTTTTCTGCTTCATTTATTTGATAATCTTTCTTCAGTTTTATACTATAATTCAACATAACGCTCGACTAATTTTTCCTATGTATTATATTTAATTTAATTCTTCCTTTTTATTGTTTTATCATTTTATAGCAAATATTTTATGTACCAAATATTCATTCTCAATTTGACTTGTGAATTTATTCCATGTTTGATAATAATAATAATAATAATAATAATAATAATTTATTATCGTTTTATCTGTCCGTTTTATTTTATATCTCTCACAGGATTCTTTATCTTTTTTCACAAATCATGTCCTATTAACTACATGTTTTTCCTCAATTGCATTTTTCAGGTCATGATTCCATATTTCAATCCCATTTTGTTGTGTATATTTTCTCTTTTATATCACTCACCTCCATTGTTTTTCCCTATAAATGGAGGTCTTAATTATTTCAAATTAATAAAAAAATAAACAACTGGAGTTTCTAAAATGTGTTAGATATCTATAGTACATGGAAATTCTAATAGTTCTTTACCATTAGTATTTAAATGGTTTTCACCAAATATCTGGCATGGTATGTTTCCAACTCTTGCATTGAAGTCCCCACAAAAAATGAGATGTTCTGATTTGTCCAAAAGCTTTTGCAAGTGCTTGTAGAATATGTTAGATGTTAGTTTCATCCTCCCTTCCTTCTTTAGGTACATATTGCAAAATTTGTCAGTCGCCTTAATTTTTATCCTTGAATTCATCATTCTTTCGTTTTATAAATATAATGATCAATTTTTTTCTTCCATCCATTATTTACAAATATTGCAACTTCTCCATTTGCTCTTTCGTTTTTACTCCAGAATATATCATTATGTAATCATTAAGTTTTGTGATATTTTCCAATTTCAGTTTTGTTTCAATTATCAGTGCAATTTGTATTTGTCATTCTTTTATTATTCTTTGCAATTTTAGTTCTTTTGTCACAACACGCCTTACATTCCAGATTGCGATTTCCTTTTTGCAATTCCTAATTGTTTGTTTTTTTACTGCGAACTTATTTTATTGTGCAGATTCTGAGTGATACAAAACGTCCTTATTGTGGAATATCAGCCCGCAGGCAAGCGGGTCGATCCTGGTCGTATAGTGGTAACCATACTTGCCTCCTAAACCCAAGATCGCAAGTTCAAACCCGGCCAGAATCGATGGATTTTTTCGGGCGTAAAAATCGTAAGCATGGCTTCCTTCGGAAGGGAAGTAAAGTCGTGGGTCCCGTGTCGTACATTTACGGCACGCAAAAGAACCTCAAGTCTGAAAGAGAGGCCTCTGAGCAAAATTTGTCGGCCGTTTCACCCCTGAATTAAATGGGAAGCTGATGACCTGAGATGTTAAAGAGCGTCCGTAAATAAAACAAATCAAAAAAAAAAAAAAAAAAAGCAGGCAGGTGGTGTGATGGTGATGGTTTTACAAACTTTGGTAGCCGGTCCCTCACACCAAAACAAGAAGAAAAAACGCCCATATAAACATGTACGGAATTCCTTAGTTTTTTAGGTATTAATAGAATTTTACCAAAACAAGAAAAAAATATTCGTATAAACATATGCGCAGATATTATTAGTTTTATGAGTTATTAATTAAAGTTTACCAAAGCAATAAAATAAAAATCCATATTAACATATGTTCGGAAATCCTTAGTTTTTGGCTTATTAATTAAAATTTACGCCAGAATTAAAAGGACTATTTCTACATCTTTAGTAGAGTTTTTACCAATTCACATAAATGGCTGGCTAATCTTCAGCAGTGCTATTGCTGCATTTTGCGAATAATATTTTGTCAGTATGCAATGCTGTTGTCCCAGACTTGTATCGATAACATCATTTGATTACTTAATAAAATAAATTTTATTTTCTGTTACGAACCTATGTTAGATTGTACCTTGAAACGCGATGAAGTAAACTTTCCTTAATAACTCAAAAACTAAGGATTTCCGGACATATGTTTATATGAACTCTTATTTTCTTGTTTTGGTAAACTTACATTATTAACTCACAAAGCTAATAATTCTGGATATGTTTATATGGATTTTTTCCTTCTTCTTGTTTTGGTTTCATTAATATCTCAAAAACTAAAAATTCCCGGACATATGTTTAAATGGACTCTTTTCTAGGAACCCGTCATCAAAATTTGTTAAAGTTATGCTGAAACACTCTGTATTTATGTATGGGTCGTCGACCGTACATGCTTAAGTAAGTTATACAATTAGAAATTAAACAATAAAACAATAATAATTATTATAAATAAATAAATAAAAATGTAAAACGAGAAGAACGGTATTGACAGAGTGGAATCAAGCTACATATTATTTACAATATTTACTATTTACACTAGTTATTGCGTTCCAATCAGGAAATAAGTTGCTTCTACTTCATGCCCTTTGGCTAGAAAAATGCCTTCATTAAACCAATTAGTGTGATCCCCAAACAGGTCCCAACTTGCCATCCACTTCTACTTGCCTTAAGCTTTTTTTTTTTTTTTTTTTCTGGAAACAGCATTTATCTTAGATGTTCCCAGTGGGTTCGTTCGGGCAAAATTCCTTATTCCTATTCCTTATCTTCTCTACTAAATTGCAGATTCTCCAACTGAATTTATACTTATTTTTGAGGCTTTCAACCCTCAGTCTAAACTACGTCATATGCCATTACTGATCTCGCCTTCTCCCTATAAAGTCCATATGTACCTCTTTATCCCAGGTTATTTTAATTTCATGCGATAGGCTCAAGGAGATTTATGTTACAGTCTACCTCGATTTCCTGCCTGCTGATATCCTCTAGCCTTGTTCTAACATTCTTCCATACATTTTCATTATTTTCATTGCCTCGTTGTCATTTTGTACCCAGGCCAATTTCTCTGCATCCTCTTTCTACCTCTGCAGCCCAAAACGCTCGTGTTATGTTTTGCATCTGGTGTCTGTAGTATTTAGCGCAAAGTGTTGACTGGTCTCTCTGCATTAGTCTAAGTTCTTGTTTTACTGTTAACCGTAAATTCATAGCAATCCATTTCCTTCATGACCCCATAGTTTGAGTTCCTTTGGAGAGCTCAGGAACCCTTTTCCAAAAATCGACTTGACAAATGCTGGGGCTACCAACTTGAAATTTCTGACCAGATTGCCTCCCTTCGATGATTGCCGTCACTATGGCTATGGATTCATATATCCAATTCTCATATTTCTCTCGAAAGAAAAGGGAGTGCCTGCACACGCCAGCCTCGACGTTCTTGAGGTCTGCTCTTCCGCCGGAACTGCCGTTACTCTGGCAAAGAGCCCATTCCCCTGCTCATCGGGCCGGTAAAACCTGTAGGTCAATAAGGTAGGGTCGCTACTCCCCGAGTTAGGATATTATAAACAAACTTCTTCCTGTTACCCTTGTAAATGACACACCAGCATTAAATTTGTGGCTCAAGTTCACAAGTTCATTTTCGCAGAAGTTACAATTTCAGGTCAAATTTATTTTGACAGCAGTTTCTGGAACCATAGCTATAGCAAGGTGAAATATTCCCTCATTTTGCAGTAACAGTTAAAACATATCTGCACCAAAGTTTTCCCAACAGGAGGGTAGGCGAACGCAAAATAAACTAACCCTTCAATTTTAACGTAAGGTAAATATTGCTAGTGGGCAAACAGTGAGAATATCACTATCTGCACTAGTTATCATTGCATATAAACAAAGCATTGTCGCTCGGTATCATATATTATTATACAAAATACTGAATGCAAATTCCTAACTACACGCAGCCAACATGTACAGACGGGGCAAAAAGTCGCTTTCCTGAATAGTGTCTTACATTTAATCTACATTTGATTACATGTTCCATTGCAGATATTGTTCAAATGGGAGGTGTTGTTTCTCGATATACATGGTTGTTCAATCCAACGCATACACAGAACTATTCGTTTGTTTTCAGTTATGACATCTGTATATGTGTAAAAATATGAAACGTAAGAACGAATATTGGGGAAAGAGACTTTTCGCTCGCTCCCCTTTGTATAGTGTTAAGATGTGATGAGGTGCTTGGTGATTTTATGATTACTGCTTTTTAATTAAGATAAATATGCAGCATGCAGTCTCAAAACAGTCAAGCAAATATTAAATTACACAAGGACGAAAGAAAATAGCGTTGCCAGAATAATGCAAAGACTTAAAACATCAACAAAACAGAACAGAAACCAACTTGTTATAGGGTATTTTAACGCACTTGCATAGATAATGAAGTATGTGTAAAGACAATGGTGATATGTTGAGAGTTTTGCTGCCATAACAACCTAAGAAGCAATAAAACATAAATTAATCATGACTTGAAATACAAATATGCCTTTAGAAGTACAAGGGATATAAACTAAGTAATTAGCTTGTATATAACAATTACCAAAATGTTTATACCTATAGAAATAATTAATTCAGGAATAATTTATTTAATAAACATAATACAGATCATATGCTTCTACCTGGAAAAAATATGATGTGAAATTCACATAGCTAAAATACAGAAATGTTTATAAAAACTGAAAAATTTAACGAACTAAATGTCAACAGGGATCTGGAAACCTTTATTGGTTCTACACTAATTAAGAGTCCATATGTGCCTTGCGTATCATTATGTAATACATGTTTATTTGTAGTTATTTTATGACATTTTATTGGTAGAATATTATCACTCATGTGCTCTGTAGAGAGATGCAATCAGATTGTGATCAGAGTGTAAATACTAGTTTATTTTATTTAAAATGTGTAATTGTATAAGAAACTGTACGCAGGAATGTCTTGGTGCGTCTCTTTCTCCTAGTCAGGCGACGGGCAGGAAGACTTACACAAAAGGGTTTGGGTGCCTTTAGGAAGTTCTAAGGGATGGGAATGGCCGAGTTGGCCTCAAAACCGCATGGAATAAAGTTAGAGTTCAATGAACTTACCGGTCAGAACCTTCTTCAAAGTTCAAGTGACAGCTGGGCTCGTTTCACGAGTATAGAGATCTAACGAATAAAGCGCTAGTGAGCTGATGTCAAGTCAGTCAATAATAAATATTGTTAGAAAAAGGGCGCGAACTTTCGCGTGTGTTTTTGGCAATGACTCCAGATTTGTATTTGCGATATAGGTATAAGGAGGCAATCGCCCCACAAAAAGGGCTCTCAGGTACTCAAGATTCAATCCGCAGTCGTTGAAGAGTCAGGTAATGCTGGTCAGCAGTCAGGTGTAATGGTCAACGACCGTACAATACTTGGGCGTCACTTTGGACACAAAGCCACATCTGCTGAGTTTGGCCAATAAAGTCAACTTTATCCCTTGTACAACAGGAGATCCGCTATGTCTGTTCACAAGCTGTTACTGTACAAACAAATCCTCCGACCAGCTCTCACCTACGCATGTCAGGTGTGGGAATGGCAGCAAGAAGCAACCTGCGTCATCTGGAGACACTACAATGCCGATTTCTGCGCACCCACGGTACGTCCCTAATCGTAACATCCATCGTAACCTCAACTTTCCTACCCTTACGGAATTCATTCATCAAACACCCAGACCCTTTTACAGTAAGCTGTCCCATAACTTTAACCAACTCATCCGCGGGCTTGATGAGTACGATCTGGGCCCCAGTGAGATATATAAACCCCTAGATTATATCCTAGACCCCTAAAACCCATCCTAAAATCCTGATATCCTTAAACTCCTAAATACATATGTCCATCATTCCTAAAACAAAAGCACCAACCAAACAAACATAACTACGGCCATCCCATTCTTTAATCGTCCCACAACCAGTAGAGGGCAAAGCCCTGGAATGGCAAAGGACGGAGAGTGGACTGCCGAACGAGTTGGGCAGCATTCACTTCTCCGATGTCACCTCGCTGTGAAGAGTGAGGCAGTCCGGGGTAGGCCGAAGCGAATCAGGTGATGAAGTCCGCACTGCAAGTCTAAGAGTACGCTCGCTTTAGGTAAGCGAGGTATACATTAAGCATAGAAGAAGACGCGTCTAGTAAGATTTTTTCAAAACTGCGCGCCTTATCAATTAATCCAGTGCGACATATCCAATCGAGTCTTAGCGAGAGTTACGAGAGAAATTCACGCGTCTATCGAATTCGCTTCGCCCTTGTATGTCGCCTTAAAGTTTCCTTTCCCAGTCCCGTTGAGCCCTGCTCACAAAACCTAAGCGAAACTTCCCAAGAAAGAGTCATCGAGGAAGAGTTGGCGACCACAATCAGCTGTTCCCAGACCGATAGCCAGTTGTCAACACAACCTCACTGCGAGGCCGTTAATTACCAAAAAACGCAGCCTTATTACGTCCTTACTAGCTTAGGGCCATTGACCCAAGATCGCCAACCAACACCACTAACACCCACAAAATTTCTCAATCTATATTCAGGGGCTTAGAACAAAATACTGGAAGACGCTGCAGGGGAAATTAATGTATAAAGGAGAAATTACGTGGGACAAAGTAAAACATAAATAAAAGACTCTTAGTGTTGCTGAAAAGAATTTAGTTAAGATAAAAGTAAAAGTGGATACAATTAATAATAGATATAAGTTAGGAAATTAGCTGAACCCAGGAAATAGGAAGCTTCAGTCTCCTGAGGACAAAAAAAAAAAGATATAAGAAAATTAGCAATTAAACTAATGCTCGAATAAAACAAATAGGAGAAGCCCATTGGAAATCTTTTAAAAGGAAATAGAGTCTTTATCTGGTGCAGGAAAAGGTTAACGGAAGAGATCACTAAATTGATTTAAGAAATAAAAACCATCTGAATAATGTAAAATGAGTGTTGCCAATACATAAAAGAAAATATGAGCGATCCAGGAAACTCCTGTGCTTTATATTAGAGCTATTAACAAGAATAATAAAAATTAACACAAGAGAAACAACAAATACCGATCAAATAGAAGCACATTTGATCGTTTATTATATTACTATAAAGCAATGTTCATTATAAGGCAAACACTTCAGAAATTAATTGAAGTTATTATAAATAAAACCAGACTGGATAAAGGGCTGATTGCTTTATTTACGGACGCTCTTTAACATCTCAGGCCATCAGTGTTCCATTCAATTCAGAACAGAAACGGCCAATAAGTTTTGCTCAGAGGTCTCTTCTATCAGACTTGAGGTTCTTTTACATCCGTAAAAGAAGGCTTTATATCCCTTCCGAAGGAAGCCATACTTAGGATTTTACGTCCTAAAAAATTCATTATCCTGGCCGGGATTTGATAAAGCGAGAAACAGGATACGACATAGGTATGTAACGAGGAATGTTTGTCAAAACAATGAAAAAACAATAGCACGCTTATTTAAATAGATCTAACATCAAACAGTTCATTAGAGCATCAAGAGTTGGAAATTCAGAAGGAAAAGAGAACGGGTAGACCCTTGAAGCGAGGGAGATGGTTATCTACAGAACAAGAAGAAGCAAAACAGACTTTGAGTAACTAGAAAACGAGGAAGAAAATTAACGGGTAAAACATGAGGAAAGGGGCACTTTATTTAACCCCGGGGAAAACGCGCAACGTTCCGAAGCGTGTGACAGTTCTGGAAGATCTGTATAGGAAGTTATCAGAGGTACACAATTCACAGTTTCTATTTAAATGAAGGTTTCCAGTTCCAATACTCTCTCTCTCTCTCTCTCTCTCTCTCTCTCACTCTCACACACCAAGGATGCCATAAATGTATACACACTTTCACAGAAGATATCTATTTAATATATTTCAAAGTTGGACCGAAAAACAACAGTAATGTGTAGTATGATGTTCTGTAAACATACGTGACTCACGTTACGTTATGCTATCGTTACCAGAATAAAATGGGGCCAAAAATGTCATCTGAATAGCGGAAAGCAATTTTGAAATGGTATTGGAAAACCGAGAATGTTGTTGAAGTTCAAAGGCAATGGAGACGTGTGTACAGAACAGAACCGCCAACGCGAGTAACAATTGCACGCATTCCAGACAAATTTGAAACTCGTGGTACCGTATGCGATGTTCACAAGGGAGATCTGGGAGACCTCTCACAGCGACAAGTTCTGCGCACTGGATCCAAGGCAATATCCTAGGCAATATCCAAGGAACTGGATAGGACGAAGAGATTCGATTGAGTTTCCACCGCGTTCTCCGCATCTATTGGACTTCTACCTATGGGGAACTCTTAACGATGTTGTATACCGTAGAAAACCAGCTACACTGCCAGCACCGGGAAGAAATTGAAACGGCATGTGCTGCAATCGTTGAGGACACTTTCGCAAACGTTGCTCAATCAGTAGTTCAACGTACTCAGAAGTGTATCGCCGCCGATGGTGGGTATTTTGAGCAACTGTTGTAACTGTAAAAGTATAAGATGATTAGTGCTCATCATTTTCTGTTTGTGTTAATTCAGTTTTGTTATGTTAACACAGTTTTTTCTTTGCTTGAAGTGTGTATACTTTATTGGCACCCTTTGTACATCGTAATGTATGTTGCACCTCTAGCCTCTATTCCTCCACTGGTCCCTTAGTTAGTACTCTTGCAGTTCCTTCTATTATTTTATCCTTTATTCTTACAACAATGATTAAGTAACACAGAAACATCCATTTGACTGTTTCTATGCACATGGCTGTGACATCATTCGATGATGTATGGCCCTCTTCATTGCCAAGAATCATCGAGAGCAACGTTGAGTTCTCTAGAACCTGGGGTTTTTCCACAACTTCATAACGTTTTGACACATAAACTTATAATTTAGCACACGTATCTGGTACCGAAGGCAGATCCATTACTCTATCACAGAATAAATTTTTCGCTATTGCAGATATTAAAAATTACGGACTTTAGATTTACACAGAAAAATGTAACTATATTAAAATAAACAAATTTCAAAAAAAATTATCCATTCACAAATTTTAAAATATTTCATTAATTTTGGCTCCTTAATAAAATAACCAAATTGAATTTTCATTAATTAATAAATAATTGCTTTTTAAACTGTTAAAGGAAAGTTAATCAAAAAAGTAGTCTCGCACCATCAAATTTTCCACACATTATCTAAATCTCAACCTCAAATGGGCTGAAAGGAAAGAGTGAATTGCAGCGAGAAATGCAATCATTAAAATTAAAATCAATCATTTCCAGATAATGTTACAAAAGTGCATATTCTCATGTCCAGAAAATTGCGTTTATTGTTAATAACAATTGACGTTGCAAGAAAACATCGACAAACGAATGATCAGTGACAATGCAGCAATCAACAACAGCAGAGATAGGTGCTGAAAGTGTTAATGCTTCTGAACGTTGCGAAAACGAATCAAATCGAAGTGTTGACTGACGGCGCATTCCATATAAGCTCCATTCTTGTCTAAGCCGACTGTACTAATGCCCCAAGGCTAAGCACACAAGAATCTTATTTTTCTCTTAAATTTGATGTTTCTTTTCTTATTAAGAGGAAAATTTATTTTTCGGAATTTGTAAACATAATTAAGGGAACATGTTCATTAGATTTTACGTTCTTAGATTTCTTTGCTTGGAGATTTACCATGGCTGGGCAAAAATAAAACAAGAGATACCCCGGACTAAGAAGTTGAATTAAATAAGCAATGACTGAAATTTCTGGGGACAAATTTAAATAGTATTCTGGCAGCAGCCCAATATTGGGATCGGTTCTTTGAAATGAATGGTGACCTTATTAAATTACAGTAAATATTATTGTTAAATATACCATAATACCAAAAATATATAAATTTCGTTTCATCCAAATATTAGGGGAAAATCATTAAATAACAGGACTCCTTTAATAAGGTTTTTACAAGGATACTTATAGACCTTATTTATACCCTATTTTCGACGTAGTCGCCCTACTTGGCAGCATCATCAGTCCTGAAGTTTTCGGATGCCCTCAAGAAAAATGCTTTTTGATGTGATCTTTAACCAATTTTGCAGTCTCCATTACATTGTCATCTACATACTTCTGACCTAACAATGGTCAGAAGTATGTAAGTGACAATGGTCTTTGGTCTTGGTCTTTCAAGGTCCAAACAAATGAAAATATATATCTACACGTGTAACTGAGATAGGCCGGGACTCATGAATGGGAGGTCTACGGTTCGAATCCCGCCACTGTCATCGTGTCTGACTGAGGAGTTTCCCTAGTTTTCCTTAGCCCTCGTAAATGGCGAATTTCAGGAAGTACTTACTCTAAACTTAAACCTAAAAAGTTTCTTATTAAATTACTTCCCAATTGATTATTATTTTATTTCGTATAACATCAATGTGATCGCCTGTGATGCCACAGTAGTAAACATGCGCATTAAATATTATTGAAGAAAGTGAAAGTTCAACAGTGACAGGTAAAGTAAGGTTGGAATTTTCAGCTCCTCGCGTTTCTTGTCGTTTTTTGTCTCATATGCAGCCGTATTGGAATCAGCATTCTCGTGAAGCAGAAATGCTTATTTTGGGAGAAGTATCCGTGGTTTCGATTGCGATCTTTAGCCTGTTCACAGCATTCTACTATGCAGAGCACCAGAGATATTGAGACCGTTTTCTTGGAAGCACATCAATATAGGGGTCAATGGCATTCCAAAAGGTCGTCAGCGCGTCTTTCGCTGTTGAAGCATATGTGTTGAATGTTTTCTTGACCAACGAATTTGGGTGCTTTTACCGCATCGATTGGCTCTTACTTCTGGTTCATAATGGTACACCTACTTCCTATTCCCGAGGTCACGAAGTAGATCCGTGACTGGTTTTGAATTTTATGGCAATTTCCTCAACAGTGACTCTCCTGTAAGCTGCTGGGTTTGCTGTTTCACTGTCTCAGTTGCAGTGCACACTAATCTTCCACTCTCATGACGTTTTATCTTCCATTTTGAAGTATTTCCACCTATTCATCCTCTCTCCCCTGATTTAAATAACTGTCTCTACACTAAACTTACATTCTACTGTAGATTTCTAAAGATATCCCTCTCTCTTTCTCTTCTCTCTCTCTCTCTGACTGCAAGGAGCGACAACTTTCAGTAAAATAAATTGTCAAATACCCTTGATGGGAGTAACATTATGGTTAATTTTCTTTTACCTGTGTTTACCTTTTAAGATATTTATCGTGGCAGTTTTAGTGACTTAACTTTCGTGAAAAAGAAAGCTACGAAGATGTTGAACATGAGGAGAGAGAATGATAATTAAAGCTAAGGAAATCTCTACAAAAGTTTTCCGTAAGAGCGAGAAGGTTATTTCTCAAAGTGCTATGCATTACATCCCACCAAACTATCTAAGTCCATGTTTCACTTTTGCACTCAGCAGCGCGGGTGCCATTATTCGCAGTTCCCTCCTTTTTTTAATACTTGTCGAAACAGCTTGGCGAGGCTCCCATATTGTGAAGGAAACAAAAGAGAGAGTAGAACTTGGTTCTTGGAGCTTTCCGTCTCTCAGCATGAATCAATGTGCTGCAGAACTGTCAGGTGAGCCGATACAGCCCACTTCCCCAAAAAGTGCTCATGCCAATTGTTTTCTGCGATTTTGTATATAGGGGTGAGACATTTATAGAGTCGCGGCCATTTTCCTCCAAAATGAAGGGGAAAATCAAAAAATGCTTCAGACAAAATTTGAAGTGCTCTTAGGGAGCCAAAATAACGTCCTTGACTTGTCCTTGAAATGCCATTCTCAATGTCAATGCAAGATCAATTTGATTTTTTCAAATGGAATTGTGTATTTCCTTTTCCGGGAATGAAACGAGCATTTAATTTTCAGTAGAAAAGTTCTAGTACATCTACCAGCTAGGAGTGATAGGTTATTTGTCCAATATCACACTCCTAGCTGATAGATATAATGAACTTTTATAATGAAGGAAAGAAAATACACCACTCCATTTGAAAACGTCGGTCCTGGTGGTGTAGTGGTTACCATACTTGCCTCCTACACCCAAAACGCGGGTTCGAACCCGGCCAGAATCGATGGATTTTTTCGGGCGTAAAAATCCTAAGTATGGCTTCCTTCGGAAGGGAAGTAAAGCCGTGGGTCCCGTGTCGTAGATTTACGGCACGAAAAAGAACCTCAAGCCTGAAAGAAGAGGCCTCTGAGCAAAATTTGTCGGCCGTTTCACGCCGAGTTGAATGGGACGCTGATGACCTAGATGTTAAAGAGCGTCCATAAATAAATCGATCAAAAAAAATTTTTTTTTGAAAACATCTATTTACCGCGAAATGACCTTGATAATGGCATTTCAAGGACGAGTTAAGGTCGCTATCTAAGAGTACTACCAATTTTGTGTGAAGCATTATTTTCATTTCCTCCTTCGTTTTGGAGGGAAATGGCCGCGACACTATAAATGTCTCATTCTGTATACATTGTATGAACATGTACATATGACTGTACTGTGTGCATACATACAGCACCCGGAAAATGTGTAAAATTTTTTATGAAAGTTAGTATAAATAATGTTAATGTAATAATAATAATAATAATAATAATAATAATAAAAATAAAAATAAAAATATTATGCCCATACATTCAAACACTTTCACATTTCGTGGCACTAACTCCCAATCTTTCTCTTACAGTGCTCCGCATTACGGAAGCGTCTCTGTACTTCTCTGTTGTATCCATACCTCGAGAACTTTCAGCATATTTCAAGAAATTTATAAGAAGAGAGATTTCAGTTTCAGATAATGGTCGTTAATAAATCAACAATTTACGAGTAAAATTCTTCACTGTACTTTGCTATTCATTTTTTGTTCTATATTGTATTGTTCAATGCTATAAAAAGTTAATTATGTTATCCGTGTTTCATCTTTCATTTTGACCAAACGACAGTACAACACTGGTCACCACCAGAAACAAGACTTACCCGTCACTAGGTAAAAGAAATTTAAACTTCCAGGATAACGCTTTGAGACTTCTAGAATGTGTCCTCACCGCCCGCATGGGGTTTTGTGTCTCGGCCAAGACAGGCACCTATTCTCACTCCCTGCCTCCTGCCCACCTGTCCTTGAATTCCCGAGCAGCCACCAGTCTACATTCGTTCGCAAAATGACACGAGAGCTGACTTTAGAGTAAAGTATTTTTGTGTGTAGATGTTACAAATACAAATCAGCTCGTTGCGTTTGTGAGAACTTTATTCAGAAATTTCCTGATGAATTTCTTCCTTCCAGAATTAAAATCCACGATTAAGACAAATTAGACGAAATTGGAGCAAATCTTGAACATTCGCCAGCATTGGGATCTCAGTGTCTTCTGCATATACAACAAAATTGTGAAAACTCAACCCTTGCAAGTGTACAAGGTGATCCCGTAACATGTGTACATTATTGTGAGTGGTTTCTTTCATCAGTGACTGAAGGATTAATCCATCTATAGCTTGTGTTATTTTCAGACGAGGCGTGGTTGCACAAAAAGAGTTGTATGATCACTCACAACGCTTGATATTAGTGTTCTGAAAATCCAAATAGTATGCAAGAAACCCTTCCTTATAAAGGAAAATTGGATTAGCAAGACGTTTAATCGGTTCGATTTTTTTACGAGCAGACAGTAAATGGATTGAGGTACCGAAATAACATTCTGACTCCAATTTTTAGTCAAGTGACGAAAGAAGAGAAATCATTTAGGGCGTTTGATCAAGATTCCGCCACTGCTCATTAGCAAAGGAGTCCATTGGTAAAATTAGACAGGTGTTTATGCCTCCGGGTCCCTAAAACTTTGCGTCTGGTAAGTGCCTTTTCAGCTGTCAAACCTGCAGATTTATAAATGGGGGATGTTACCTTATGCAACTTCAAAACCAATCACAAAGTAGCATTACCGGTAGATGCTGCTCTGTTACCGGTTTTTCTTGTTGGGTGTGTAGTCGATTTCCTTCACGGTTTGCAGTTAGGTTAATTTGTAGCAATTATAAAATGTCCCAAAGAGATTATTTGCAGAGTGATTCACGGAATAATGCCTAATTCTTTACGTCGTGGTGATAAAATTGTTCTTAGAAAAGACACACCTCGCAAAGGCTCGAACCTTTGTTTAGATATTTAGTGACAAGAATAGTTGCCTTAGTGTGTTATAAGGAAAAGACATTATTAATGGACACGAAGATGCGTGTCAGGCGACGGTTGGGAGGAACATAAAGACATGCCGCTATGCTATGGCGCTATGCGATTGAATATTAAACAGAGGCGGTAGTTTTAACTCAGTAGGTGGAGCCTTATTTATGACCCGAGCTAAGCGTTGGTTCGAAAGGTATGCTTTGTAGGGAAAGTGCATTCCTAATTCCTGAACGATTATGTACTTACATGTGTCATCTGTTTGACGACTTTACATGATAAAAGGTTTACAGATATCGTGTCTGAACCTCTGTTGCCTTCTGATAGCACGCACGTACAGTGATCATAAAACGTGATGATTTGTACTCTTAGCTGGATTTTAAAAGATACGTTTGTGCATTAAATTTAAAAATCTACATTTCCTTGGAAATCGTTCAACTCCGTCTCAGAAAATAAACAACTAATCAAATCGCAAATTTCTAAACATAATAACTTTAAATGTAACAACCAGCCACAATTAATGAATGTTATATTTTCAATAATAGCTTTGCTTGTCCTAGTTGGCAAATCCAGTTGCATAGCGACATCGGAGTCGTTTCAGTTCACGTCTAAATGGGTAATTAGCTGAAAAACGGAACTTTGAAATGGAAAAGAAATAGGAAGTGATGTTGCGTCACGCTCGTCGAATTTCTTATGAGATATGTTAATTCGAATGCGACAAAGATTAACCACGGGTAGTAGTAATAATAGTAGTAGTAGTAGTAGTAGTAGTAGTAGTAGTAGTAGTAATAGTAGTAATAGTAATAGTAGTAATAGTAGTAGTAATAGTAATAGTAGTAGTAATAGTAGTAATAGTAGTAGTAATAGTAGTAGTAATAGTAGTAGTAGTAGTAATAGTAGTAGTAATAGTAGTAGTAGTAGTAGTAGTAATAGTAGTAATAGTAGTAGTAATAGTAATAGTAGTAGTAATAGTAGTAATAGTAGTAGTAGTAATAGTAGTAATAGTAGTAGTAATAGTAGTAGTAATAGTAGTAGTAGTAGTAGTAGTAATAGTAGTAGTAGTACTAGTAGTAGTGGTAGTAGTAGTAGTAGTAGTAGTAGTGGTGGTGGTGGTGGTGCTGGTGGTGGTGGTGGTGGTGGTGGTGGTGGTGGTAGTAGTAGTAGTAGTAGTAGTAGTAGTAGTAGTAGTAGTAGTAGTAGTAGTAGTAGTAGTAGTGGTGGTGGTGGTGGTGGTGGTGGTGGTGGTGGTGGTGGTGGTGGTGGTGGTGGTGGTGGTGGTAGTAGTAGTAGTAGTAGTAATAGTAGTAGTAGTAGTAGTAGTAGTAGTAGTAGTAGTAGTAGTAGTAGTAGTAGTAGTAGTAATGGACGTTTTATTGTACGTTTTAGAATACATTCAAATAAATGCAACTCTCGCATGGGCCTTAGGGCCGTACATGTTAATGTCGTCATTATAACAATCAAAAGGGTCATACACATACATACACACACACACATATATACATACATACACAAATACCTACATACATACAAATCTACATGCATACAAACAAATATACAAATACTTCGATATATTTACGTTTTCTATCAATCATTTTATATATAAATACATACGCATAATTGGAACCCTTACCCATGAGCCCCCTTTCATTTACCCACAACCCCTCTCCAACTCCCCCTCTTCATTATAGTCATTAAGTTTCTTTGTCGGGTGTTCTCTAGAAATATTCTCAAATTGTGTATCTCGCATGCACCAACACTTCTCGGCAGGTATTCAAACTTCTATTGGCATTAAAAAATTGCGGTGATAAATGCTCATTTCTTAAAATCTCCGTTTCCCTGCATTATGCCAAAATATGCCTCCAGGTAATTTCGCACAGTGGACAAATTCTTTCCCCGAATGCATTAACTGTTTTGTTTCCTTTCCAAGCCCCTAATCTGAACCACGCGAGACCACTTCTTTCTTCTCTGCCACAGGTATCTACATAATCCCCCCTCCCCCATACCAGATGAATTTGAGCCTGCAGGTAAAGCGATACTTTTTCTGCGCATTGAGACTCAATTTGCCTATCTATATCTAGCAAACGTCCGTTAATTATTTTCCAAATATTTCGTGTAATGTCCTTTCCCTTTAACTAACTATACACCAATTCAATTTTATCTAAGCTTTTCCTTATTTTTGATGCCCAACCCGTAACCCACCTTTCCTTTATTTGCTCCCTTAGACAGACAGAAGAGCTTGATTCCGCCGTATTATCCTTAACCAGTATTTAATTGTTGTTATTTTTAAATTCATTCTTTCGTTAGAAGTACCATACTCTTTAAGAAACCCACAATTTGCTGTACCCCTCTCTACTTGTAACCGTTTTAGAAACTGCGTTTGTACCTGATTAAGTTCCTCGGTGTTTTCTCATCCCCAAATTTCGGGCCCGTACGCCATAGTTGGCCTTACATCCGCCCTGTACACCAATTCCATTGTTCTAGGAGGAGTGTAATGAAAATAAATTAAAACGATAAATTTAATTACTTTTGATTTTCCTATACTGGTGACAAGGTCTGTCCGAGACTGCAGTGTGTTGTTAATGGCGATAACACTCCGAAACCTTCTGTACTTATACGCCATTTAGAAAGTAAACAACTCATGCTTGTAAGCAAGTCTGTTGATCTTTTACATGAGAAGCTAAAGAATGCAAACATGATTTAAGTTCCTTTGTATCTATTGCAAACAATGCGAATGCTCTCGAGGAGTCCCATCGCTTTAGCTACAGAATGCTAAAACTGCAACACCTCATTTATCACAGAAATTGTAGTACAGTCATGCATAAATGATATAGTTCAGAACGCATGCCTGCAGAATATTTCGTACCATTGCTCGGCAATACGGTCAATCACTGGATTAGAACATGGCACACTATTTCCATAATGAACTTTCGAGAAAGAGTTCTTAGTCACACTGCTACATTTACAAACAGATTCTTGTTTCATATCGTTCCATTCCTTTAGTTCAGAAAGAGTTAGGACACAGTGAGTTGGTGCGGTGTAACGGTGGCTTGCGTTTTATTATTATTATTTCTGCCCCGTACGTAAGCAGATCTTCTAAGATGCCTCAACTCCTTCGAGAGAGAGACAGAGAGAGAGAGAGAGAGAGAGAGAGAGAGACTCCACCGGCGTAAGAGTTTTCTCATTGAAAACATGTTAGAGATCGTCTATGTCCGCGCAGTCATCGCACATGGATCCCGGGCACTTCGTGTCTCCCTCACATCGTCCCTTCCTCCCGGAGGCGCCCCAATTGGGGGCATAGCCACAACGGCGTTGAGGATGCAAACGAAATGCGCAAAGAGGTGGTTAACTCAGAACCCCCGAAATGTACGGATAACACTCAATATACATATAAGAATTGTTTGAAGGTACAAACTTAAATCTCGTTGGAAACACATGAGAATTCTTCAAACTACTTTGCGATCTTAAGGTAGGAATCTATAGAAAACATTACAGATTAGTAATATATTGGACACAATCAGACACAAAGTAATGGACATCAATAGTATAAGAGAAGCATAATTATCAACAAAACATCAGCTTCTGCATACAGCACGTAGATTCAGAAGTCGCGAAAAGTTTAAAGTTACTGAACTCAGCAAAGAGAACGAACAGAAAACATAGCACTGGAGAAGTAAATGATTTGGGACTGAAGCAATATTGCAGCAGAATAAACTGAAAACAACGGTAGGAAGAAGAAAGTAAACACAAAGATGAAAATGACAACATGGTGGACAGAAGAAATAATATGAACCAGTAAAGAAAAACTTTGAAATAACATTAAACGCAAATAGAAAAGGATAGAGAATGTTACATTAGTTATCAGAATATTGTAACACGTATGGTGCGAGAAGTAAAGAAATAGATGAGGATCAAATTTGGAAATTAAGTAGAGGAAAACCTCAAATAAAATAATAAGAACACTTTGAAAGGTTTAAGAAAGAAGTTTGAGAAGAAACGTGACGTGCAAGGAACATAAATAACCGTCAAGTCACGCCCAGTAATGAGGTGTTAGAAACTTGGGAACAGCGTTATGAGCATACATTTGAAATGCAATGGAGAGGCAGAAAGAAAGAGAGGTATACAAAAAAACTGAAAGAAGAAAATAATAATCAGAGGAGTTGAAGTTGAAGAAGCAATTAAAACCTTTAAAAGAGGAAAGACGATATCTACACAGAGCACCAAAGTTGTGCAAGTATTAACCCAGCTGTTCCAAGACAAATAGCAAACAGGAAATTCTCATGAACATGAAATGAACGTCATTATACCAAACCATAAAAAAGATCTACAACGGAATGAAATAACTACACGGAAATCTGTTTATCTAATGTGGTTTTGAAGAGTTGTTCAAGAATCATGGAAAAATGCTGAGTGACAGAGACGAAACCAGAAGAACAACAAGCTGCGTTCCAAACAGAGGCAAACTCAACAGACCAAATCTATTGGAAAAAACGACGGAAGAGAGGGAAAGATGTGTTCCTGCCATTTCTTGATCTAAGAGCTGCTTGTGACATAGTAACGAGTTACTGGATATGGGAAGCATTAAAGAAGAAAACTTTAACTCTGAATTTATTTCTGTCATTACAAGAAAGTTCAAATTGTTGCTGTAACAAATGGGGAAAACATTAAAAGTAGCAGCAGCAGTAAAGCAGCGAGAGTGTCAGTAAAGTATTTTATATCCTGCTTATGAATGAAGTATTGAAAATCCAAACAGCGGACAGGAAGAATCGACATATGGAAATGAAACATAAGACTATCCATACACAAGTTCTGCTCTATTGCAGATGGCATTATAATCATGGCAGATTCAATACCAAATATTTTAATGGACTGCAGAACTGGAAGAAAAAGGGAATTGAATAGTAATAAAGGTGCGGAAGATAAGGTGAGAATGGTTGGGGGCAGCAGGGGATTATTAGCAAAGGAGAAGTGTTAGAACAAGTCAACTTTTATGAATACCTTGAAACGATCTGGAAGGATTGGTTAAGAAAACAAATGATGAGATGCTGATGTTGATACTGATAATGATAATGGTTTTGGTTTATTTACGGACGCTCTATAGCATCTAAGGTCATCAGCATCCCATTCAATTCAGGGCGTGAAACGGCCGACAAATTTTGCTCAGAGGTCTCTTCTTTCAGGCTTGAGGTTCTTTTTCGTGCCGTAAATGTACGACACGGGACCACGGCTTTACTTCCTTTCCGAAGGAAGCCATACTTAGTAAAAATCCATCGGTCCTGGCCGGGTTTGAACCCGCGATCTTGGGTTTAGAAGGCAAGTATGGTAACCACTACACCACCAGGACAGACGTTAAGGTTTCTGATAAGGTGTCTGCAATAGAAAACGGGTCTCTAAACCAAAAGTCTTAATCCAAGTTTTCAGGGAAGTACACGTTAAAATATGAGATGACTTCCAAAGTTTTCCTTGATATTCACTGTCAGTCACAGATTATGTTGCTTAGTTTCTTCTTAAGAGCCGCAATTCCACTGTTTCAGCTGTAAATGCGTCTCGCAGTCAAACAAACGACAAATGTTGTCTGATCAAATAACATGTTTGAGTTGTACTCCGTCATTGTCGTTGGATTAAAATGAACGTCTGTATTATTTTTGTACAGTATTACACAAAAGCGTTTATGATAATGTAAAAATGTATTGTTTGTAAAACATGTGTTAACATATCTATTTGCTAAAAAGTTTACGTACCTCGGGGTAGTAGCTCAAGTACCATCAATGGTACGGATTCCATAGGTTAACAACCCCTGCATAGAGGAATGTCGATCATGAGATAGCTTTCATCATGTGTTGTATCTATTCTGTTATATCAATCATCGATAATATCTGGATTTGCAGCCGATTTGGCGTTTGGTCGGATGCTTGCCGGTTCACTGTACTGTACACAAGTTACAAAGACCAAAGTAACCCCTGGGACTTCCTTGTTTTCAACTGAAGTTTTAACACTTTTACCACTAAAGCGTACTATTAATTCATGCACTAATACAGCGTTGATGTTTCTGGCTACTAGCATAGCACTCTCTCTCTACTCTTACGCTAGTAGTCTAATTTTCTGTTCCTTTTTTCATTTTATTTGGGATCAATTTTTTGTATCTAAATGCATTATACAGTAGCCTGAATTCTTACAGAGAATTGTAAAAAAAAAAAGCATTCAGAATTTTCTTATACGGATAACAGAGTTCAAAAAGAGTTTCTACTTTTATCGGTTAATTAAATTAAAACTTGTAAATAATATGAACTAACACTTAAATCCATTGCTATTAAAGCAAATAAAGAACATGAAAACGGAAGCAGAACATAAGTTGTCGGGTAAACAGTAGACGACCAATGTTGGTATATATCATGTATCTTCTATACCGCGCTTGCACGCTTAGAATAAGCCAGGGTATGCCTATTCCGTCACCTGGCAATTAGTTCCTTCCTCCTGTCACATGACTTGTGTGAGAGAGAGAGCCAGTCAATTGTTTCCTTGAGAGAAACAAGAGGGCATTTGGACTCCGAGTAAGGCAAACGCTTCTTTTCCTTAGCCTGTGGAGGCTACTCTTTTGACTACAGAAATTGGTGGACAATTAAGAATACCCTGTAGTCAAAATCCCTCCCCCGAGTGTTGGAGCGTAAATAATTGGAGTTTTGCCTTCATTTATCGTTCGCGGCTATAGGACTTGTGTATGAGAGTTTTTTTTTTTTTTATTTATTTATTTATTTACGGACGGTCTTTAACATCTCAGGTCATCAGCGTTTCATTCAACTCAGGGCGTGAAACGGCCGATCAATTTTGCTCAGAGGTCTCTTCTTTCAGGCTTGAGGTTCTTTTCGTGCCGTAAATGTACGACACGGGACCCACGGCTTTACTTCCCTTCCGAAGGAAGCCATACTTAGGATTTTTACGCCCGGAAAAATCCATCGGTCCTGGCCGGGTTCGAACCCGCGATCATATGAGAGGTTGAATCAGTAATTTCTTTAATTGTGTTTTTGGTTGATAGTTTTATTTTCTTAATATTTTACTTTAATAATAACATTAATAATAATAATAATAATAATAATAATAATAATAATAATAATGGTAACTGCCCATAGCTATCACGCCTACATATCTATAATGTGTAACATTGGTTTGTCTTTTGTATATTTTATTGCAAATGTGAGATAACATGTTATTAATACAATTAGTGACATGAATATTTTAATTAGTAATATCAATATCCCTAAGAGTGTGTAATCAAACACCATCAATGTAATCATAGTGTAATTACTCTATATGTGAGGAAGGTACAGAAATTGTAGCTGGATATGGTAAACCTTCCTTAGGCAGCTTCTCTGCGAAAACGCAGTCATAAAAGTCACAACAACAGACAAAAAGGTTCGCCTTCCAAAGCCACGAACAAAAGACCTTTTAAAAGGGTAGAACCCTCCCTGGCCATATCTTGGTGAGAATTTCAACCGCTATCCGGCTGAGGACATCGTCCTGTGTGGGAGTCACCTCTTTAACTTCAGAGGGCAAGCCTATGGTCGGGCTCGTAATTTCAATAAATATTTCTAGCAAATAAGGTGATAGAAAGATATTTGGAAGGGATCCAATAGCTGACAGTTTTATGCAAACGGAGCCAAAAAGTGGCATGGGCAGCGAGATTGATGTTGCCTAGATTAACGAGCCTGCACCCAGTTTTGGGACGACTACTGTACTAGTATTCATCTTATTACTCAGCTTCTAGGTGGGCTTTTCGACTGAGATCGCAGGGAAGTTTTAGCCAAGCTGTGGCAAAAGCTCCAAGTATCAACTTCAGTACTTGCTTAGCAAAGCGTTAGGCTGCTGGCGACAGTTGTATTCCTAAACGGCAAGGTTTACCAATCGACCATTAAATGGTCCAATAATTAATAAACCGCAGTTCCATTATATGTCGTGTGGAGTGTTCTATTTCACCTATTAGCTCCCAACTTATCCACGTTGAGCCTCCTCAACGAAAATCAGCGAAAGACCCGTGAGACGGAGTCCCAGAGGAAATGTTGGCGATCATTGTACGTCATCAACACACCCCACGCTGCAATCGACCACCCACAGCCTCAATCGTATACATGGAATGTTTTAAAACCCATTAACTACATTTTAGTCCCTGCGGAAGAGAGAGTAGAAAAGAAGGGCTATAGATCAAATAAATAAAGGTGCTTACAAATTCATAATGGAATCGTTCCTTTGTAAAAAACAATTCAAACAGAATCTTCTCTTAAGTACTTCTTAATCCAACCAAATTCATCATTCACACTGCTTTATCTGTACATTAGACCAGTCGTCTGTTAACAGTTATAATCAAGGTTCGTTCAAGTAATTCTTTCTTAGCTATTTTATAGAATTGAGTCGTCTGAGTAGGTATATTTCAAATACCAGCTAATAAAGTGGTAATTATTAACATTAACTTAAACATCAAACCTGGAAGCACGCAATCATCCATTCCTATAATGTAATAAACCTATAGCTCAAGGCAGGTAAATGTACGTATGGTGCAGAGATATCATGGTCCTCTAGAACGAGACGCAATGAGTGAGTTGTCTTGAATTAAAGAAAAATAAAAATGGTGCACCTCGAAATTCAGACAGCAACCTTCATCATAAAATATATGACGAATATTCGTCTTCTGAAAGCCTTGACAATAACCTGCCTTCCTGCAATCGTTTCCTTTGATGGAACGTTCACAGCTGATGTGTATATTTTTTGTTATGACAAATAGCACGGTGGTGTGTTCAATCCCTCGAGAAGATAGCAATCGATACCTCCCTGCAGCATTGGCAACGTTTTCATTTGTTTCTTATTTTTCCACGCCATGATAATCATAAAAAAAATACATATAACTCTGAAAATAGCTGCAGTACAACAATATTGTCTGTGCTCTGGTGTGGTATTAAAAACGCCTTAAAGGGAATGTTTTGCAGTGTACAGTAATGGTAAAAGGAAATTTAACGTTAGAGAACCCACTCAAGAGAATATGATGTTCTGCAAACATCGTATTTAATCCTGTTTTGGGGCGATATAGAGTTATGTTTTCAGATTTTTCACAATTTTCCCCCCATAACAACACGTGAAATGTATATAAATTAAAAGAAAAAATAATGAAAGAAGAAAAGAAGAGAAAATAAAAATGACTGTGGAAGCCCACGTGTAGCAACAATACAACCATCATTTTAAACATTGCCTCATCACTCTAGGTCTAAAATAATTACTTATTATTACAGCTGGCGTTGCTATAGCAGTACTTCATGCTACCAACAATACGGCACAGCGCACCTGTTTTAAGCAAAAAATGTGTTCACATTTACACTTTATACAGTGAACATTAATTATAGTGTTTTGTGTAGCAGCTAGTAGGCGTATCCTAGTTACGTGTAACTGCATCTCACAATTTTTTGCACTGGTACGATGTAAAACAAAACATACCCAGTTTTAATAGAGTGAAGCTAGAATAAATTGGTGCAAATCTTGAAAGGTCGAAATTACCACAAATGTGGTTTTCGGAAAGTAAAGGAAAACATATCGCAAGTGAAACATACGAGCTTTTAACAGTTTTTTTAAGTTCGTCTATATATAGGATAGGAAACGATGATTCTTTTAAAACTACATGTAGGACTACTAAACAGCCTAAAACACTTATCAGCCCCCACTGAAATATAATTACAATGTACAGGTATTTATGTAATAATAATATTTTATGTATTGTAGTTAGTGATGTACATACCTTGTATGTATATGTTTATAATACGGTACAACTGTAAAATGTAAATTGTATGTCATAAAAGAGAAAGATCGTTGGTGTTTTGTTACGGAAGCCTAGAATTCAACAAAAGGTTATATAGAATCTTTACAATAGGAAGAAAGAGACCCGAGGGGAGCGTGTGAAGCTCCTTCTTTCTTTTTTATAAAAGGACAGTTACTGCAGGGTTAATGAACTAAATGGCTCTTAAATCTTTTGGGGCTTTGACCCCGACCGTTGGTAGTTACGCCTTAGCCTTTTAAACCACCCAATGCTGACAAAAAGTTTTTAATTTTAAAATAACAACAAATGGTACAATAACACACTCAAACACAAAATAAAATTCATCTAATTTCAAGTAAACTTAGGGTTAAACCGCGCCCCAAAAAATTTTGTCTAACCTATATAATAAACTCTTAAAATAAATGTTAATAAAGATATTAATAATAAACAAAAGTATAATAAAGTACGGCAGAAGAACTTTAACCAGCCATTGATGTATGTTTTAAATTTTTAAAGAAAGGCGCGAGGCTAGCGCATGCCTTTTCGCGTTTCCCAGCCAACGATTTTTATTTGATTTAATATACAAGGAGGCGGTCGCTCCACCGGAGTAGTCAGTTCAGTTCGCATTGGCTCATTGCTCAGGAGCAGTTGTAAGTTCGACATGGCTGAGGCATGTAGTTCTACATGCTGCGATACGCAGCTATAAGTTCTACACGTGTCAAAATACAAGCAGTTCGCAGTCCTCATTTAAGTTCGACTTTTAGTTTCACACACGGCAGCTAAGTTTGTATCGGCGTAGCTAAGTCCATCGTACGCAAAACACCAGAGGACGCGAAAGATTTTGGACGTAATAAAATATCAATATTTATTATGTCGCATCGCATGCTCATTCACACCATTAAATTCCTCTCCCAGTCCTGTTGAGTATTAGTCAACAAAATAGCAGATGTAACCCTCAAAAATTGTTGTCATTGAAGGGTGGGCAACAACGCCGAAGCGACCAATTATCGATCTACAAAACCGCTTCAAAATTGGCATCACTCGAAGCCCATACCAAATCGGTTCAAGCCATTGAAACAGTGTAATGTTATAAGAAATAATAAGGCGGAGAGGATCTTATAACAATCACCATTGCCAGCATCGTTTCTAACACTTCTTAGGTTTAAAGCTATAGATGTGCATTACAAAGTATAGGCAATAAGTATTGATCTTATTTTTACATCCTTGGTGCTTTACTTATTTAATTGAATATTCTGGCGGTATAGCAACTCTCAAATGAAATAAGTATGCATGGCACTGCAATTAATTTTTAGATGTTTGCTGTATCTAGATTGGAAGTTTCGTCGGCATCATTCACTATATCGAATAACAATGCTTGAATTTTACAATTATGATTTCAATTGCAAATTGCATTTGAAATTTAACGTTGATATATGGAAATAGTTCTGTAGCACGCAACAGATGGCAGTATAGGGTGGCGCGCGCAGCGCTACAGAATTGTAACCTTGAATTAGCAGTGTGACAAACGACATTACTGTATTTACATTGAGAGTGGTGCAATCGGTATTTTTGTGATCAGCTGATCACTAATTTGTATTAGTCTGCAATTTCGTTATGGGCAGCAAGTTGGAACAAAAAGATAACTTGAAATTTGCGTTAGACGTGGGAAATTGGCCACACATACATTAAACATACTTCGGCAAAAGTTACACCGACGATGCAATGGGGCTTACGGAATGCTTTTAATGGTTCAGACGCCTCAAAAGCGGAAGAACGTTGGGAGTTGAAAAAGTCCTGAAAAGTGTTCTTAAGGACCTTAGAAGAACAATCATATCCTGCGACATCTTTCTTTCCCATAAGATGAAAGCCCATTTCAAAGGTCCCTGTTTCAATACCTCGACGAGATACGGCGTGAATCGCGGAAAGTTCTACACCCACCTACAAACAAAATGACTTTGAGATAGCATTCCAAAAGTGTCAGAAACGCTGCGACTGCTATATTGCTACCCAATGATAGTATTTTGAAGGAGACGCTGTTCAAATCAGCGAAATGAAATGCATTATTTGTAACAGAACCAGTCCAGAAATTTTTTGATATCGCCTCAATATTATAAATTGAATTTCTCAGAGAAACGACCAAGAACACCGGTTTCTCCTAAATGACTAGTCGGTTCTGGTGGTGTAGTGGTAACCATGCTTGCCTCGTAAACCCAAGATCGCGGGTTCAAACCCGGCCAGGATCGATGGATTTTTCGGGCGTAAAAATCCTAAGTATGGCTTCCTTCGGAAGGGAAGTAAAGCCGTGGGTCCAGTGTCGTACATTTACGGCATGATAAAGAACCTCAAGCCTGAAAAAGGAGGATTCTGAGCAAAATTGATCCGCCATTTCACGACCTGAATTGAATCGGGCGCTGTTGACCTAGGATGTTAAGTGCGTTCGTAATAAATCAAATCAATAAATCTAAATGACAAAGACAAATAATTGCAAATTAATGGCCCAAAAGGAAACAGGCGCCAAAGTCTATTGAAATTTACTGTAATAGAGGGAAGCTTATATTAGCACAAAGGGGATATACCTTCCCCTTACATAAGCAATATACAAAGTAGGTAAAATCTGCAGCGTGAAACCGCCTTACAAATACTTTGCATTGGTTTGCAATGCTGTCAGTTTATTAGACGAGTCTTTAATTAACTTGCATTAGATATTTTCAATTTGAATACGAACTTATACGTTAAGGAAGATTTATAGGTTTGTTACTCTTAACGCCTCTTGCTTTTATCTTTTGTCTGCAGCGGGTAGTTGCTTTACAGATTATATGTTAATGATACATGCTGACTGTTCCGGAAAAAATTACTGTTGAATATCAAACAATCTTAAGCTGCGCTTGCGCATTGCCGCAGAGGTGGAGAAATGTCCCTGGCCCACTAAATTATAGCCGCGTAGCTGTAAAACAATCTGCGTGGAACTGAAGTTATATTTCTTACTTCATCACAGTGGGTTATAAGGAACTATAGAGCCTGAAACAAGTGAGCGTTTATCATACCCTACTCGTTTTGAGAGTTATACACGGCAAGTCACAACCAGCTGCTGGTGCATGAACATTAGAAACCGCTCTTGTGCAAAACATTGACTTTAAGAAATCAACTTTCCCCCCACTTTGATGCTTTGGTGCTTAATATGCATATATGCAATGTAGGTTATAATAATAAAAATAATAAACAATGTGTATAAAGGTGCAGTAGAGCAAATTAAATAGTGAAAAGCAAATTTAATCTCTCTAGAAATATAAAATGCATAAGACTTCAATTCAATAAGATGTCCAACATGTAACTTGAAAACCATTATAATGAACGGCTGCATATGTTTGGAAAATTGTCCAAAGGTGCGTTGGATTTGGTAGGAGAGAGTGTTCGCGACACTCAAGCGTGTCGGTCGTGGTGGTGTAGTGGTAACCATGCTTGCCTCCTAAACCCAAGATCGCGGGTTCGATCCCAACCAAGACCGATGGATTTTTAGGGCGTAAAAATTCTAAGTATGGCTTCCTTCGGAAGGGAAATAAAGCCGTAGGTCCCGTGTCGTACATTTGTGGCACGATAAAGAATCTCAAGCCTGAAAGAAGAGGGCTGTGAACAAAATTTGTGGGTGGTTTTACGTCCTGATTTCAATGGGACGCTGATGACCTGAGCGTCCGTAAATAAATCAAATCAAAAATGAATCCGGGATATGTTTTTTCCTAACATATTTTGTATGTGACACTTAACCAAAATGTGCACCTAATCTTCCAGTTCCGCTCATAATGGGCAAATCCTCCTGTCGTCCTCGTCAACAACCTTACGTACCTTCCATCCTCCCAGTCTAAGCCGTGCTATTCCCGACCTGTTTTATGCCTAGCTCCATGATATAGGTCCCTTTACCCCATATAGTTTAAATTTCCCTCTGCAGGTCCAGAGATGACATTTGCATGTATCGCGCTTCTATTTCCTGTTGGTTTATGTCAAACAGGCGACTTTTTTCACTATACCATATCCGTTTTCAATTCCTGTGCCCAATATCGTTTAAACTGATTTTAGACAATTTTCGCTGTACAACCGCCGCCCGCCATTTTGGATAATACATGTTGTTTAATTGGTGTCGTTAACATATTGTTCATTGTTTTCCTTTAATTGTTCTTAGCCAGTATGTAATTACATTAATTTTGCTCTAGACTGCAGCTTCCCAGCATCCCACCTCTCGTAGTTCACCATAGTTCGATGTTCCCCTCCCCTCCCCTAGAATTCACTTCCAGAAATCACATTGTAATTTATTTAGATCGTCTATTTTATTTCATACCCAAACCTCACTTCCATATAACAACGAGGACCTTTGTCCCAAACATAGTTTTTAATTTTTTGACTGGCCTGTCCGGTATCCAAGCTAGCAGCCGCAATACCTCAGAGAGTTAACCGCTCCGCTTATGTTTATTCCAAGATAGTCAAATTGTGTAACGGTCTGGATTACTTCTCTCCCAAATCCATTGTTCCAGTAAACACAGCCATTTTTAAAGGCGAGAGCATTAGTTTTAGATGTATTTCCTGGCATGTCCCATTGTTTACATAATTTTGCAGCACATGTAGACTGCTTCAGGCCTTTTACCGTCCTAGACGGTATATAAAAGAATGACATATGAAAGAATGGATATTTGATGATCTTCAATTACCGGTGCATGTATGTCTCCATTCATTGTGTAATATGTCCCTGAAAATTCAACAATTCTGACATTTAGGCTATGAATTATATGAATATACATATTCATTTCATATGAGTGATGGAGAAAACCCAGTTAAATATCTGAACAGCGTTAACAGCTGTTGTTAATAGGATCAGGCGTTTCACTTTTCGTTTAAAATTAAAGTTTTCAAACCAACTTCGACTCTAGAAAGACTTGGAGACGACATTGTCCTCTCTTTGGTAGACGACAAACTCCATTAAAAAATCCTTAGAAGGCCATCCGGAACTAAGGACTATTCGTGCACTTGACGCTTGAGTGATACGCTAATTAACTGAGTTAAAAGGTTCAAATATGCTTAATAAGCGCGTTAATGTGAGGTATGAACTGCTGTGTTCTTACGTTTTTAAATAATGTTTACCGCCAGCACTTATGAACCATTTTCGAGTGAGTGTTCTCACATAAAGCTGTTGGTAACAAGTGGGTGTCCCCTAATGCTCAGACGTCCAATTAGGTGATGTCAGGCTTAAAGTGCAACCTTTAGAAAAGCGACAATGGTCTATGAGCATCAGTGATGAAGGCTGGCATCCTTAGAGTGCGCTGCCGTCAAGTTTAATCGATAGCAGAGGCGGCTGCTGCTAACATGCCTGCAAAGCATTCTCTGTAACTCGGACAAGAACATTATTGCAACTGTTCTTGCTCTCTCCAGAGTGTATCAATATTACTCTCTCTCTCTGTCTCTCTCTCTCTCTCTCCGCCTCCACACACTTTATGCTGAATGGAGCATAGAGGTATTCTGCGTGAAATGCCCTTTGTAAAAATAAAAACCAAAACCTCTGATATCTGCTTTTAAGTCAGTTACCTGGACTCTACTGACCAAATGCTGTAGAAATTTTCTAGCAAATCTCGTCCCCTAACATGAATTAAATTATTAAGTATTTCTTGAACCTGCCCTGGTTTGTTGAATTCAATAGTGTAGTTTTTCAGTGTTAATTTAATGAACTGTCTAGAAGTACACCAAGTATTTCAACAAATTGATAAAGATTTTAGACAGCTCAACTAAAAGTGGTCCTTTAAACACAAGACACTCAAACTATAAATTGCATTTTATAGCACTCAAGTGTTATAAACTTCGGTTTATTATGGCATTTGATGAGTATTGATCTATTTATGTGCATATGTACAGGGGATGCCAAAAATGTATTAACACTTCAAGCAAATAAAAAACTGAATTCACAGAAACAGAAAATGATGAGCACTAATCATCTTACACTTTCATAGTTACAACAGTTGCTCAAAATGCCCACCATCGACGTCGTTACACTTCTGAGTACGTTGAACTGCTGATTGAGCAACGTTTGCGAAAGTGTCCTCAGCGATTGCAGCATACGCCGTTTCAAATTCTTCCCGAAGTGCTGCCAGTGTAGCTGATTTTCTACGGTATACAACATCCTTAAGAGTTCCCCATAAGTAGAAGTCCAACGGAGTTAGATCCAGAGAACGCGGAGGAATCTCAATCGAATCTCTTCGTCCTATCCAGTGCCTTAGATAGTGCCTAGGATAGTGCGTTGTGCGGGGGGTTTGTTGCTGTGCGAGGTCTCCCAGATCTGCCCTTGTAAACATCACATACGGTACCACGAGTCTCAAATTTGTCTCGAAGGCGTGCAATTGTTACTCGCGTTGGCGATTCTGTTCTGTACACACGTCTCCATTGCCTTTGAAATTCAACAACATTCTCGGTTTTCCAATACCACTTCAAAATTCCTTTCCGCTGTTCAAACGATAATCATGGCTCCATTTTGTTGTGGCAACGCTAGTATAACGTAATGTGAGTTACACCTGTTTACAGAACATCATACTATAATCTTGATGTCATTTGTTCATTGTTGATTTACCTGTCATGTAGCAACGCTATCCTAATGTATGTGAGGCACATCTGTTTACAGAATATCATACTACACACTAGTGTTGTTTTTCGGTCCAACTTTGAAATATATTAAATAGATATCTAGTGAAAGTGTGCAATTTTTTGCACCCTCGGTATTACAAGTGTTTACCATGTATTAAATTATTTTTTAAAAAATGTTACATTCCTAACTACGTTTTCAAAATCAGGTCATAATGCATTAGTGACAGTACGTAATAGTTATTAAACATTTTCTAACATTTATTTGCATAAAAACGGTGTTTTAATAGTATTTAACGCCCTTTTTACTGCTGAAGCATCACAGGTGGTAGACACTGATCACTCTTGGAATGAAACAATATATTGGGAAAACTCTGTTTAAGGAAGGAAGCGTTCCTTACCTAAGTTTTAGGATACCTCTTCGGCATTTGCCATTTATAAGGATTGAGGAAAACCCGGAAAAAACATCTGTCAATGATGACGATGCTGGCTGGAATCGAAACCCAAGTCTTTCGCTCACAAGACCGCGCCTTAACGACCTCGGCTTCCGTTGGAGGTATAACCATGTTGGCATCATGCAACCATGTTAGGATGAAATAAAATTAATAACATCTCATACCCTCATTGTGAATACCCAAGGCCATATTGTAGCTTCTTGCAGCGAGAGTAGTTATATTTTTAAAGAACACTTTAGCACTTATATGAACAAAATATAATAACAACAGAACTTTACTTTCCAGCTCTATCTCGTCAAAATACGTTTAGAAAGCTCTAATTACCACCACTGTGATAAGTGCCCAAATATTTAGACAAATTTCTTCCATGCTGTTTCTACTAATAAATACCCGCACAAGAACTTTTGAAACGATTGAAATAAACTGAATTAAATTACTAATGTATTTACAAATATTAAAGGATTTCAAAAAACAGTGTATAATATAAGCGTTACAAAGTTTACTTTGAAAGTAACGAAATATAATGCCACTTTTAACTCTTCTATTATAAACAACGATTTTCATACTACATTTAAGTCACACTTATCACGATATCAAGATGATGCAATATCCAACTTAAAATGATAAACTTAATGAGAATATTTCCTTAAGTGAACCTCCCCAATCAGTCCTGGAGGTTTAGCGGTAACTTACTTGCCTTGTAGACCCAAGACCGCGGGTTCTACCCCGGCCAGGTGGATTTTTTTCGAGTGTAAAAATCCTAAGTATGGGTTTCCTTCGGAAGGGAAGTATAGCCGTGAGTCCCGTGTCGTACATTTACGGCACCTAAAAGAACCTCAAACCTGAAAGAAGAGGCCTCTGAGCAAAATTTGTCGGCCGTTTCACGCCTTGAATAGAATGGGACGCTAATGATCTGAGATGTTATGTAAATAAAACAAACCAACAACCATCTCCCGAAACCTTTTCGCCTCTCACTTGGTAGAAACTGGCAACATAACGTGCGTTTTTAGAAGAATCAAAATGGTTTTTCTATGTACATATTTTTTGTCCGAGTTTATTAGTTTAAAATGAAACTACTCAACTACTAAAGTGAGTGAGATTTATGGCAGACGAGGTGGTGCTTGGCAGGTTTTCTCCGGGTATTCCAGTTTCCGCTGCCTCTCATTCCCTCGTTGCTTCATCATCCCCCCACTCCCATCTTTACCATCATCAATCAGTGTAATGTAGTTCGCCGATTCGTCAGTGCCCCCGTTACTAATGAACTGCTCTCCGCCGCCCGTGTGCGAAATCCAATGCTCTAATCATACAAGCGAATTGACATTAGAAAATACACACGCTTTTGCAGCACTACGTCTCTATAAAGTAATTTTAATCGCAGTTTCATCTCTTCTAAGGACATAATAAAATTTAGGCAATAATAACACAGTTTACCGTAAAAAAATTTACCTTGCAGACTGTCGTTAAGTCTTCGGAAGGCTCAGTGCAAAAGAGTCCAAGTCCATCGGTACCTATTTACATATTATTTACCTATTTACCTATTATTTACCATTTAATGTTAAAAGAAGAACAAATTGCTCTCATCGGGTAAACGGAAGTACTTATCACCTCTATAATATTTTACTTAATATCGCACTACATTGACAAAAATGTGCTTATTTTTCATCGAATATTGATGTTTTATGTAGGGCATCAAAACAGTTTTGCACACCTAGACAACATAAAAACGTAATGTATGCAGCCTGCCGTTTTATAAAAGCGTGCATTAGTGCAAGTTTACAATTGTAACACCTCAGTAGAATAGGGTGAGATGAATTCACCCATCTGCCAATAGCACGAGATAAACAATGGATATTTCTAGAGATTACAGGTAACCTTGAAAAATAGAGCTGAACATTTTCGGAGCAGAATCTTTTCAGGTATTGTAGGTCATCATATTTTGCCTTTGAAAGTGGAATTTAACTTGAATAGCAAGGGGTAGGCTGCTTATCAATCTGTGTATGACACATTTTGTCAATAACATGAGACTGCCGGGAGTTATTGCAGATTGTCGATAGGTTATAGTTCCAGGAGAGATTTTGTCAGCTACAATAATTGTTCACATTTCTCTTATTTTCATTGGACATGTCTTCCTGTATTGTTTATTAAGAAATGAGACCACGGTTTAAAAATATCCTGGGAACACTCGATGATATTGAAGGGAGGTGTTTTTTAAGTGCTATCTCCTGATGTGCTCATTTCAATCGCTGAGCAGTTCAACGATGGATTTTCTTGATTTTTAAACTCATATTTTTGTCACATTGCATACAACTATGGCCTCTGATGGGAAAAGTCGTCTTATTGATTCAAATCTCTTGTACTTATGAACCACAGCATGCATGAGGTGAATAATGGTATAATTTTCATTTTGGCCAGGGCACGAATCACAGTAATTTACGAATTTCGAACTGATGGGTCCAGGTGATGGAAACAAAAGTCAAATCTCTTTGATGTAACTTCATCAGCTCCCTTTCTTGCTACGGTCTCGTTGTTTATAAGATTTCACGTGGTTTCTTCCCTGTAGGAATATGCTGGTATGTAGCACTACATACCTACAATCCATTGGCACTAAAATCTCAAATGTCACCAAAAGTGACTTCGATTGTTTTTTGCCTGTACCCTCAACTTGTAAGATTAAGTAATAGTTGCCTGGTAACAAGAGAAATCATTAAACATTGTTGCTATAGTCTTCATGTTATATCTCACTTTCTCGCTTCAAAAAGTGAAAATGAGGAAAGAAGATTAATGTGACAGTCCAGCTGCATTCATACAGCAGTCGAACATGCGAAATTCAAGGACTGGTGCGAGAATAATGGAGTAAAAATAAATGATGATACTGCATTAGCGTATTTTTATATGAAAAGTCCAAGATTATTAAATCTTTGGTCTGAATATTGTATGATCAAATCAACTCTTCTGACTAACAAAACTGTTAATATTAGCAATTTCGAAAAACTGAGATCCGTTTTAAAGAGACTATTTCACTCAGTGACGTCATCTTAAAATCGACCAATGAAACGAAACAAAATTTTAAGTTTTGACCAATCACAGCCGGATTACGGAGTGAAGTTATGGAAAAAAAATTATCAAATCCATTTTATCACGCGACATGCATTTATCTTGTGATCAGTGTAGCCAACTCTGTTACTCCACTATATAATTCCTGAACACGCATCACTGACCACTTTTGCTAGTGGCGGTGGGGAGCTATTGATAGCAACAAGAGCATGGACAATTGACAATCATGCTGCAAAATGGAGGGTTCTTCAAAACATTTTGGCGATACATCTAATGTGCAAATTAATCTTGTCATTAGGAATTCCAAAACACAGAATACAAAGAAAAATAGACTCTCTCTCTCTCTTTCTCTCGGTTGCAATATTTTCCATAAGTATAACATTTTATACAGGTGTTAATATTCAGTGCGCGAATTTCAAATATATATTACATTTATTCTTATTCGATTCATGAAACAGTCCTAAATCCGTGTTTTTGCTCTTCTCTTTTGGCATTACTGAAAATCGACATTCTTCTGTCGCAAGATTGCTTGAAAAGGTTAAGTAAAATATACAACTATTACAATTTTGTAAGCCAAATTTAGAGGAATTATGTTTAAATTATTATTCGTGAAATAGTCCTAATAAATATCACTCGAGAGCCTGAGCTTTCCAGATAAATTCACTCAATACGTTTGTGAATTTATCGTTATCCTCAGACCCTCTCGTGATATTACTTGTGACAATCTATTGGTTATCGTGCTAAAAAGTCAAACATATCATGGAAATCAAGTGACAAAATTCCTAGAATATGCGCCTGATGATAAATGTTTATTTAACAAAGTTACTCTTATATTTGGGATATGTAGAACGTGCCGTCGGGAAGAATTATATAAACTGACGATTGACGATGTTCAGAATGTGGGTTTAGTAGTTTATTTATTCATAGTTTCCAGGGAACAAAAGCTAGTCTTTATATACAACGCAAAACACGCTCTGAAGACAAGCGATTAGCTTTTGTTGCCTGGACACGATCACTAATCTTGCACTTTCATAACAGTAATAGATAAAAGATTTTGTTGCAAGGGGTGAAAATGTTATGTTTATTACCTTTTCAGAGTTTGTTAAAGCAAAGTATTTTTTTAAAGGAAGACATAAGGGTGTACCTACATGTAATTGAGTTCATGAAGGTCATGAAAACAGTTACTCATGTACATCTAATCAATCTGCACATAGGTATTGGAACACTTGAGCGCAATAAACGTTAAGCACATTAGATGATTATTGGCGCTAATAAAATGCCTTTAGATATGGTTTACATTAATAATTACTTAAAATATAATTAAGAATACAAAAAAGGTATACTTATTTTGTTAAATTATTAATATTATAGCAAGTATATATTAAATATGATATTAAAAACCATGAGTTGGGAGTTGATGCATTAAAATCGGTCATATTTTTCGGAAAAAAGGAAAAATTGCAGAAAACCAAGTTGTATCAACGGCGACCTCGAACCCTTCTGGTTATGTGAGGCACCCACAAAGCAGGCACGCAAAAACGATTTGCATATTTTAGGTTGATCATTTCTAGTTTTCGTATTCCGAACATCAAGTACAGCCTTGGAGCCGCCACTGATCAATAGCTAAAACACTTTGTTATTAGAAGACGCTGGAAAGCTCCCCAGAAACAAATAAAAAGTAACGGCGTAGAAACCTGGAAAGTGCGGTAGAGATATCCTTGAAAATAAGGTCTGCAGCAGCCGCAACATTGAAAAGTTATGTTGGTACCTCTCCAGAGTCGTGCATTTACTTTCTCTCTTGTCGGTCTTGGTGATGTAGTGGTAACCATACTTTCCTCGTAAATCCAAGATCACGGATTCAAACCCGGCCAAGATTGATGGATTTTTTCCGGGAGTAAAAATCGTAAGTATGGCTTCCTTCGGAATGAAATAGGGCCGTGAGTCCCGTGTCGTACATTTACGGCACGAAAAAGAACCTCAAGCCTGGAAAAAAAATGCCTTCGAGCAAAATTTACCGGCCGTTTCACGCCCTGAACTGAATGGGACGCCGATGAAACAAACAAAAAACAAACAAAAAAATACTTTCTCTATTAAAATAACAGCTACATAACTGAGTCAAAAACACAGGATTATAAAAATCACTTGTGAAGTTTCCCATTAAAATGCAGGGAGATGCAGTATATTCGAGTTTTCGAGTATTCAATTTCTATATACCACATGCTTCGTCCATTTCTGGTTCATTTAAACATTTAATTGTTATCTGGTTTTTTAATGTGCTCTCCTTGAAGACTGGTGCACTTCTCCCAGCGATGCTCTAACATTTCTATAACAGTTTCCAACCTCTAACACCACGGTTTCCAGCCTAAATCTAATGAAAAGTTCCTCCCTCATACTTTTTCTTTTATTTTTTGCGAACAACCTGAAGTCAGAGCAAATCTTGCCTTAACTTTCTGCAAAGTTAAATGAAAATCAGTATGCCACATGCGCTGTAATTCTTTCCTTGTTTAATATTAATATAAGGGGTATAGGGCATCCTCCCATTTATGTCTGCTCATCGAGTCAAATTTAGGAAACGCGCCGAGGAAAACACCATAAATTTTATCGGTAAAGGCAGTTTCATTTACGAGAGCAGTTGTGCAGAGTGTACATTTGATGTAATAAGAGTGTAATGAACATTACTGTAGGTATACACAACTCAAAAGTTTAATGGAAAAGCAAAATGCAATATGCGAAAAAAAAAAAAAATATCACTATATTCTTGCCTTTAATTTGAGCATTAAAGAAATTTAATGATAAACCATAATAAGAAAGTGGCATACCAACTTGCCTTGTAATTAAATACACCTATCAAAGAAATTCAATGACCAAGCTCAAGAAGTAAGCAAATTATTACGTGCTTGCCTTCTATACGAACAACAAAGAATGCACAATGTTAAAGTGACACAAAAATTAATATACCTAATTACTTGCTTGCCTTTAATTTGAACATGAAAGAAATTGAATGGTAAAGCACAATAAAGTCCTGAGTTCGAATCCCGGTCAGGTAAAGAGCTGTCTGAGTAAGGTTTTTTCCGGAGCTTTCCTTGTCCTTAGAAGGTGAATGCCAGATAGCTTTAAAGCGCCAAGGACTTTGGACTCTTTTAATTAGTTTCATTCATTCCGACAGTCTTATAACCCACAGCGTTCAGTCCACAATCTACAGACGTCCCGAGAAGAGATAAATAGAACATTACCAAAACAGAAAAAGTTTTAATTATAATAAAACTGAACAAATATCTAATAAATGTCATTTATTAATATATATTATTTATTTCGAATATCATCCAATTTTTGCAAGAAATTTAACGAAATATTTTTAAAAAATAAATACTTTATAGCATGTATCAAAATCTATTTACCTCTTTGCTAGCACATTTAAAAATTATAAATATTTGGAAGCATTGTTCTCAATGCTAATAAACGCCTAGAATTAACAAACAAGTTCTGTGTTGTGTGATTTTATCGAAAACATCATAGTAGGGCTCATTTGGAAAAAATTGAGACTTCAACCAATATTCTGACTGCAAAAAGCGTACGGAAATGTTAGGGGGCATATTGTATTAGCAATGCTGGTTGCTTGTGTGGAGGACGTATGAAAATATCTCGTCCTTCACCATAAGTAGCCATGCGATTGGTAAGATGATTTATTTTACGTTGTTACATCTGTCTTAAAATGTCATTATTGCAAATATTTTATTTAATAGTCTTTCAAATTATGTGTTATACGTATTTTACAAAGTAAATAAAATTAAGTGGTGATAAGATTATTTGTAAAAGATTGTTTGACGCCAAAGGATGCATAGCAAATTTGAAAAAATGTATTGAGACTTTTCTCCTTTATTTGAGACGATTACAAATTGACCTGCTAAATTAAAACATGACCATACCAGACTTGAAGATGATTTACTTTTATTTATTCGGATTATTTACGGACGCTCTTTAACATCTCAGATTATCAGCGTCCCATTCTTTTTAATGAAAGAAAGATCTACTCCATCTGCAGGCAAGGTTATGGCATGCCTTTGAGACGCTAAATTACATTTTACTAATTTATTGTCTTCAAAATGATAAAATCTTAAAAACGGGAAGTATTATTCCAATCTATAAACCAAATTATTGAAAACGTTGATGAGACGAAAGAAAAAAAAAATACTAAAGCAACAATACAACTTACAATAAAACAAAAGTTTGTCTCATCAAGAATTAAAAATATTTCGTTTCTTTGCTAAACATGTGAATGAAAACATATTTCTTTATGGCAAATTACAGAAAACAGCATAGAAAAATAGTAAACTTCAATGTGTCATAAGTGTTTTTGAGTTACAAACTTCTGAGTGTGCCTATAACAATGCAAAATATCAGAAATGTTTTGAATGCGGCATACTTGAAGCGGTTTAAAGGGTGGCGTTGTTCTTGGCTCCACATTGGGCGCAAATTATAAAGCGGTTTTGTGGCGGCCCTAACAATTAGAGCCAAATTATGCAGTGGGTTAGTAGCTTCGGCTATGTGCTCCAGATCGGGTACCAATCTTAAAGCGATGTGTTGTCAACGCTGAGTGGCCTCACGTTGTGATGCCAATTTTGAAGTGGTTTTGTAGATTGATCATTGATCGGTTTATTGCTGTTGCCCACGCTTCAATGACAACAATTTATCAGGGTGATTTTTGTTTTTTGTTGACTCGTACTCAACAGGACTTTATAACGGGATCCCTCCCCATTACCATGGGATGTTGAGTGATCAATCTTTTCACAGAGGTTTGCGCATCCCGTAGGTTTTTGCACCTAGAAGCTATTCCGACCCGCCGTTCGGCTGCAGACGTTTGCGACGCCCAGACGTGCCAAGTGAACTTAACTTCAGAAGCCGAGCACACATAGCTGCCAGTAATTCACTGGTGGATAGGCCCTACTAGCTGAACCTCCCCACTTAAGGGGTGAGTTACCCCAGCATTAAGGTAGCCACCACCCTCCCACAACGACAGCGATTCAGGTGCACCTGCCCCCAGGGTACACGCCTTAGACACTCCCCTGGGACACGCTGAGTTCCCATGAGTTCCGGGACTACTGCCACGCCGAGTCCAACCCAATCAGGACAACTCCCTTGCGGAAGGGGCTCGTTTCAAGTCCGGCCCGGCTTCCTCTAGTAACGTCAGAAGTACCACGGGTACTCAGGGTCCGCAGAACCCGCACCAGGAGCATCTGAAGAGCAACAACCGAAGCCGCCCCCCCCCCCCTTACGGGGACTCAACAGGTCTGGGAGAGTTGTTGATTTGATTTATTTACGGACGTTCTCTAACATTTCAGGTCATCGGCATCCCATTCAATTCAGAGCGTGGAACAGCCGATAAATTTTGCTCAGAGACCTCTTCTTTCAGGCTTGAGGTTCTTTATCGTACCTAAATGTATGACACGGGACCCACGGTTTTAGTTCCCATCCGGAGGAAGCCATACTTAGGATTTTTACACCCGAAAAAATCCATCGATCCTGGCCGGGTTTGAACCCGCGATCTTGGGTTTAGAAGGTAAGTATGTTTACCACTATACCACCAGGACCGGCGGACTGGAAGAGGAATTCAGTAGTGTACATAAGCATGTGATGCGACATAATGTATTCGTATATATAGGTATTTTATTATGTCCAAAATCTTTTACGTCCTCTGGTGTTTTGCGTACGATGTACAAGCTGCGCCGATTATAAACCTACAGATGAATGCCGCAGCTCGTGCAACTGAAGGTCGAACTTACAATGAGTACTGCGAACTGCGTGCATCTTGCCGCGTGTAGATCTTATAATTGCGTCTGCGAACTGTTGTCTCTAGGCGCGTGTAAAACTTGAAACTGAGTGCTTCAGCAACGTTGAACTTACAACTGCCTCTGTGACTACTTACTGAGGAATGCGTAAATGCGAAATGAATGAGAAAATGCGTCTCGCGGCGTGTAGAACGTAGGACTCCATGCCCCAGCCAAGCAGCCGCCTCCTTATATATCAAATTCAAATCAAGTGATCGTTAGTTTTAACGATTGCCACGAGGTCATACAAGAACGCGCAATCTTCGCGCCTATCTTCAAAAGTTCAAACATATATTTCCCATTGACTGGTTTAAGTTCACCTTCCATTCGTCCTTCGCTATTTTTGAAAGTTTAAAACATTTTAAAGGGCTAACAGTACAACGCCTGTCCGGTTCATGACCTTAACAACTTTAAAAGTCCTTCAGGTTTATTAACCCTGCAACGGCAGGTCATTTAAAAATGAAACGGACTTCATACAGGATACTTGAGTATTTCCTCAGAATAGAGGTTTTATGACCATTTTGTTGACTTTCCAAGCATCCGTAACGAAACACCAAGGAAGCTTTCTCTTCAGTACAATTCTTACATTGGAGTTAAAGCTTATGACACACATACAGACGTAATATTTACATTACTATGATTGCGTTTACATAAATATACATACAATTACCGTTACGAACTTCAACTTCTATTCGACATCTTAGATGGCAGATGTATAAAGCATTGTGGTTACTGAACTTAAAAAGTTCACTAAATACGATTCGCGCTTTGGTGGTGACTGCTAAAGATGGACTCACTATTTCTTTTGCGAAATTTACAACGAAAGTAGTGCGACTAAAAATATGCAAACAATCTCGTCTATTACGCTTAAAAGAGGTTGAACCTAGCCACTGAACAAACCGAGATAGCAAAGCCATGTCATTTCACAACCTAACAATGGAGCTCCATTAGTGTGGGTCTTTTATAAAAGAGCAAGGTCGTGTTGGGAGTAGCGCTAGCACATGGAGTGGCGGGGTAGGAGAGGTGGCTGCACTGAAAGCTATTTGTACAAGGCGACGTCATTTTTAGGATCGTGAAAAAACGGATTTCCCTCATAGAAGTTTCGCATTTCTGTAATTTCCGTGCGGTTTTCTCCGCAGAAATAAATTACCTCCGTGAGGGCATCAATGGACATAAAATTAGTAGTGGAAAGAGGAACTCTGTAACGAACATATTAGCTTTAGCACATTTAGGTGTATATAAAGTAGGTGCTCTGTATTAATTTTTGTTTTCGTGTAAAGAAAGTACTAAAGCAAAAACAAAAGAAATATTTGAGATAAGTAAAAGTTTTTAATTTCCTTGATGATGAGCTATTGATAATTGCATTGCTTCAATACTGAAGGAATACATTGCACAGTGGCCATGCCGAAGTAATTAACAATATTAAGAGCGACATCCAATAAATAAAGGAAATTTTTTCTCTCTTTCAAGATTTGTTTTATTTCAGTTTGCTTAACTTGTTCTGTGCCTTGCTATTTTTCAATATATTCTTGATTTCGGCACGTTATTGTTAGAACCAGCGTGCCGTCAGGTTTGTCTCCCAGCCATATTCGCTCACTTCCTCGTTTTCGTATCGAAGTTCAGTAATCTGTCCACGGGTGCGTGAACCTCTAGCGTTGTCGTGAAGAACTTTAGACACAGCTTTTTGAGGGCAGGTGTGTCGGAACCACTTCTTCAATTTCCGAAAAGTTTTGACATGCACTTCGGCTGTTTCACCACAAGTATATACATCGATCAACCTCACCGGCTGGGGTATTGTCTGGAACTCCCCCCTCCCCAACGAGAAGTTTTGTGATGCCACATCATGGTTGTCTTTTCCTCTCATACCGAGGTGATGGTTCCATTTACAATGCTGGATAACAAATCGTCTTGTAACGAACAAGCTACTCTGGACAGATGAAGATTTTCTGTGCTTATGGTCGGCAACTAAGCTTCGAGGGATTCATTTAGTGCACATGTTGAATATTTTAACAGGTGGATAATTGTGTTGATCTGCCAACAAAAATGTCAAGTTGGACACGAGCAATTTGGTTGTTATTCATCCCGAATAAAGCTGTCGGCAAGTTCCATTATTGCAGGTGTGACTGCAGTGTGCAGCGACTGGGAAGCCAGGCATTCATTCTGGTTGAAATAGTCAGGCAAAAAGACTTAAAGTATTGAAAATAGACAACAACATAATTAAAATTTGCATTTATTAAAAATGAAAACATAGAGTAAATTGACCCATTAATGAAAATAGGTATTTAAGATACTTAATAATTTCTTAATCACATAATTCAAGTAGTCAAGCTTATTTTTCTTGGTTACAAGCAGCAACAAGCTTTTTTTCAAGATATCAACTGCCATAGCTGCTTGTCAGAGATATCATTTTACCTCATGGATAAAGAACCTTCTACTTTCACTGAAGTGATTGGAACGGTATTTTATTATGCCCCCACAGTTGGTCGATAATTTGAAACGGTTTTTGGTTTTGGTTTCAATGCAGGGGGAATTGATGGGTTCTCAGGGTAATTTTGGACTGTTTCTAATGACTTGAAAGTCATTAGGGGGGTAAAGAGATTGTTCACTGTATTAATAAGTCCGGCACTGTTTGAACATTTGATTTATTTAACAACTTGGCAGGTTACTTCCTGACGGCTCGTAGATGATCTCACTACACACTCAGATTGACCTTAGAAAAGACTTAAACTGATTGCTTTCGTATGACTTAGGCTGCCGGCTTCCGTATATCTCTGGTGTGAATCCTCTCGTGTCTCGTCTGAATGAATGTCTGCATGCGCGAGTGTGTGAATGTAAATCTGAATGTGCGAATGTGTGATTGTATCTCCCTCTCATATCTCTACTGAATGTACCTCTGACTTCTGTACTCCAGTTTTTCTACCACATCGCCACGCCTCTCGCTAAATTAAATTCCCTCGTATATTATCCTATTTCCATGTTATATGTTCACCATTGGCTATCCTAAAAATATTTATTTGTAACTAAGTTCTCCTTATTGGTTGACTTTTATTTGATGGCCATTGGCTAGAATTATTCTTTCCCCCCTGATGTAATGTCTTCCCACGAACTTGAATTTTCCCAGAACAACCTGTCATAAATTTCGGCCCTTTCCTTACATTCTGATATCTATTGATAATCTTTTGCCTTCCTTAGTTTGTAGATTTCCAAATGTTCTCAGAGATAACACATGTGTTGATGGGCTGTTTTCGGCTTTCCTGTAATGAAACATTTTCGTCTCCGTTCTGACATTTTCATTTTCCTTAAATTATTGCTACGTCTGACTTTGTTAAATACTGTCCCGTTACGGTCATCTGTTTTCCTACTGTGAAATCCTAAGTATTTCCTGGGCAGAAGGTTCGTGACCTAACAAAAGATAGTTTACCCTTTCCTCATCCTTGTCTAAGGAGTGGTCAGTGGACGAGTCGTCAGGTATACATCTCTGTCTTTCTCACACCTTTTACCACAAAATATATATAAAACCCTTTTGTAAGATGCAATCACCAGTCAAATGTCCTACACATAAGTACAAGTTACAAATTATTTCAATTTCTGTTATACTTATCTCTAAAATATTTCCTTATACATATATATTACAATTATCCTTATCCATTCTAATGCCTTTATAAATATAACTCTGTAGCCTTTAGTTATTAAATTAATAAAGGCAGCCTTATTTCCTGCTTCATGATTTGAGCATATTCAAAACAAGCTATTTCATATCATTACAGCAGGACAGTCATTTTTCAGGACATCATGGAAATGTTGATCAAGTCAAAATAAAGTTGTTTTGGAAAGCTTTGGCGAATGAGCAAAATAGGCAGTGCTTTCTTTCTGGTTCACTTCTCTTTCTGTTTATGCGTTTATAGGTTTATATTCCCCTTGCCTCTGTACAAAACACATTGTAGGGACGGATTTTGCACAGTTGTACCGTTCTCTCGCTTGCAAATGTATGTTACATTTAGCTGAGAAGTTGCCCCCACCACAACTTTTCTAGAATTGTCTGGCGCAGATCGACACAAGACCATTCACCAGGACTATTCAAAACTAGTACTTTCCTCGTCCTCTCTATTTCGTGTTATTCGTATGTCCGAGATAAAGGTACGTTCCTTTCACTAACAAAAGCTCTGCTCTTTAAAGAGTTTAAGTGAATGGGGTAAGGAGAAAATTTTTGAGAACCTGTCATTGAATTTTTGTTACTCATTTTAATTCGAAATATTGAAATTCTTTATGTAGTTGTTAAAATGAGCAAATAATACATAACCATCCAAAATAGGTTTAAAAAAAGGCAAAATAAAAACCGGCCCTACCTTTCCCAAATGTACAGAAATATGCTCATTTCTATTTAACTCGTAAATACAGAGGGTGCCAAAAAATGTACACACGTTTCAAGCAAAGAAAAAACTGTGCTAACATAACAAAACTGAATTCACACAAACAGAAAATGATGAGCACTAATCATCTTAGACTTTTACAGTTACACCATTTGCTCAAAATGCCCCCCATCGGCGTCGATAACTTCTGGGTACGTTGAACTACTGATTGAGCAACGTTTGCGAAAGTGTCCTCAGCGATTGCAGCACATGCCGTTTCAATTTCTTCCAGAAGTGCTGTCAGTGTAGCTGGTTTTCTACGGTATAAAACATCCTTAAGAGTTCCCCATAGGTAGAAGTCCAAGTTAGAACGGGGCGGAAACACAATCGGGTCTCTTCGTCCTATCAAGTACCTTGGAAGATTGTCATCAAGGTACCACGTAAACCTCGATAGTAATGTGGTGGTGTACCATCTTGTTGTAAGTAAAATTATTCATTTCCATAGCGTGTATGAATGGCGAATAAGAAAGATGTGCGTATCATGTTCAGGTATACATAGTCAGTTACTGTTCCTTCAAAAAGGAATGGTCCAATTAGACCCCTAGATGACAACCCACACCAAACATTAATTCCAGGTAAATTAACGGTCTTTTCCAAAATAACATGTAGATTGTTATCACACCACTAGACACAGTTAGGCCGGTCAAAAGTTCCGTTCAACTTAAATTATGCCTCATCGGACCAAACAACTTTCCCTATGAAGACCATGCTCCGAAACCACTCACAGTACTGCATTCGTCTTCATTCATGTCATCTTCATTTAATGCATGCAAAAGTCGTTGAATGAAAATTTTCCACTTTGCAGTTTTAATAACACGACATACGCTGGTTCTGCTAATCCCAGTCTCACGTGCACATTGCTAACGTTCCAAAACCATAGCCGAGGACGCGGGGCTTGTAGCTGTGCGAGGTCTCCCAGATCTGCTCTTGTGAACATCGCATACGATACCATGAGTCTCAAATTTGTTTCGAATGCGTGCAATTGTTACTCGCATTGGCGGTTCTGTTCTGTACACACGTCCCCATTGCCTTTGAACTTCAACAACATTTTCGGTTTTCCAATACCACTTCAAAATTGCTTTCCGCTATTCAAATGATAATCTTGGGTCCATTTTGTTGTAACAAAGCTAGCATAACGTAATATGAGTCACAACTGTTTACAGAACATCATACGATAATCTTGATTTCATTTGTTCATTGTTGATTTACAATAATCTTTGCTTCATTTGTTCATTGTTGATTTACCTATCACGTGGCTACGCTATCATAATGTATGTGAGTCACATCTGTTTACAGAATATCATACTAACATTGCTGTTGTTTTTCGGTTCAACTTTGAAATATATTAAATAGATATTTACTGTGAAAGTGTATATACATTTTTGGCACTCTCGGTATATCCGCCCAGATAGAAAAGGCATTTTGCCGGGTTGTGATTAACAGTTAAACTCCCTTGACCTTCTTACTATGATGACAGCCTTTCCGCCCAATGACTGACAATCTCATCCATCTGTTTATCCCCTTTTCTACAAACCTCTAAATGCTGGTAATACTCTCATTCTCCACACACACAAAAAAGACAATTACAACTCTTTGTATACCTCAGGCACATCACTTACAAACTTCGTTTTCATGGTTGACATTTGCTGCATTACTAAATGTCTCTGTGTCAACTCTGGTACTTGAATAATATTAGAGTAGAAAATATTCAATTTGGGAATGAGACATTTGTTGAAGGAATGGTCAGAGTTCTGAGTAACTCCAAATATGAGCTCAAACGTTTACTTGAAACTATCAGGTACTATCTGTTAATAGTTTATTTTGGAAGGATAACTCCCCTGTATTTGATGAATATCATAGTTATCCTTTTAAGAAAATTTTTCTTAAAATTGGAGAGTTTCTAAGTTTAAAAAGAAATTAAAAAGTCATTTGCCTTATTAGTTATTTTACCACGGTTTTGCATTTGGTCCTTGCGAGAGTATTACTCCAAGTTTTTTATGATAACGTTAGAAGACGGTTAATTATCACATTCATCATTTACAAGTGTGTACGATAACATTGTTCTGATGACAGACGTCAGCACCTATCGTGATTACTAAGGAGCTTTCATTTGTAAGGTAATTGTAAAAGCACTACAAACATATTATACTACATCATCCTGAATGACTAGTTACATTGAAGCACCGAGATTACTTGACTTAATCTGTGGAAGTATGGGCTCATGATGCCAGAGAGGGGTTATCGATAGTGTTGTCTGTCGATATCGCGTCTGGAATATCTGTGTCACCCTAGCTAGTGTATTCCATCCCCCTGCTCCACTTTTTAACCCAAATTAAATACTACAAATGCACTTTACTTTTGCTGAACGCGATCATGTTATTTTCTTAGACTCAAGTCGGTTGCAGTCATGAATGGGTATCTCAAACAGATGAAAAGTGCTTGTCTGCGCAATTCCCTCAGCGCCGATTAAATAAGGCAAGGGAAAATAAAGCCCCGTGCTTTTATTAAAACATTTCTGAATTAATTCCTGCTTCGTAAGGGGTTGTAATTAGGAAATATACCCTTCCCAAAAAAAGAGAAAAAAATAACTACTAACATCTTTTTGACACCTTTGCATTGGGACAGTATTCATTAATTTCTACAATCGCTACTTCAGCACCTAAAATATTTTCTCTGTAACGTCCATGACCTAAACTACACTGTTCTACGTGTAAAAATTTAATTGTTTATTTTCATTTTATTTAAGGACAATCTTTAAAATCTCTGGCCATTAGGGCGAGAAACGGCCCGTAATTTTTGCTAATAGGCCTCTTCTTTCAGGGTTAAGGTTCTTAAAATGTGCCGTAAACGAACAACAGGGACCAACGACTTTAATTCCTTCCTAAGGGAACCATGCTGAGGAATTTGACGCCATAAAAATTCCATCGACCTTAGGTATACCAGGCAATTATGGTTACCACTACACCAGCAGACTCCACATAATATCTGCTCATTTGAGAATAACTGAAGCAATAATGATTTACACAGTATTTCATTGAAAGGAAAAAAAAGGATCATGTATAAATAAATTTTGAAAAAAAATAATCTGCACTATAATAAGCGTGAGAATCAGTGAACTTCTTCATAGATATCAAGTCCCATGGGGGGACCCCTTGTGTTATAAGAATAAATTCAGATTATTGGGTTTAACAAACAATGTAATTTCTTAGTTGTTTCTTAAGCCCCCAAGGGTGGCCGAAGTCATTAAGGCAAGGCGCGAACTCGTCAACAGGAGGTCTTTGGTTCGATTCCCAATAGGACTATACTCCCTGAATAAGGGTTTTCCAGGCTTTCCTCAGTCCTCATAAATGGCAAATGCCAGGAAGGTGCCCTACACTAAGGCCTGGAACGCTTCCTTTATTTAAAAAAAAAAATCCTTTCCCAGTTTATACTTATCGGTGTTCACTGCCTGTGATGCCTCAGTAAATAAAGCCGGCATTAAGCACTACTTAAAAAACAGTTATTCCCAGTAGGTATATAAAGCTTTGTGACACATTGATCTTTTCATTGTTTTCATGGGCAAACCTATTGTCATAAAAATAAACTTGTGTATAGAAAATATCCTTTTCAGACCACGTGAATTAAGAGGACAAAATTTGTAATCTGGTAATAAGCTAGGATTATGTCCTTGAAGCACTTGCTAATTTTCCTCAGCTCCTTCAAACCATTTGCTTTCGTCAATTAGTATTTCACAGCTTTACCTTGCCTCCTGCGTCCTGCAACTATACGTATAACTTAATTTGGAGTTTTCCAGTTAATTTCATGGATTCCTTGCTGCAATGAAAACCTTTCGCCACCACAGATTCCTTCACAGAAAGGTCCGATAACCCTGCCCTTCAAATATTAACCAGTCTCATCGCGAAGCAATGGAAATAATCAGAAATCCGAAACGGGTGCGAATTTTCTATTTATTCTTAGGAGATAAAGTAAACATTAGGGATGTGATATTATCAATTTCATGAAAACCCTATACTAATAACATTTGCATGGCCTGTAGTACCAATATTCCTTCAATTCAACGAACTGTAACTTATTTTCATTATTCATATTCGGGATTATTTATTTTGTTGAAGAGGCACAACCCATAACGGAATATAATTTGTTTCGCTCCTGAAACCCTTATAACATGCAACTAACATTACCGAAGCGCCAAGCACAACTACGAGGTATCATTTCAAGAATTGGACAGCGGCTGGGGGATATCTTGTACAATTTCATAAAATGTTCAAACTCATCTTAAACACTTCTTTAAAATAATATCTTTAGCAAATATCGATGGTGCCAAAATATGTATACACACTTTCACTGTAGATAGTTATTTAATATATTTCAAAGTTGAGCCGAAAAACAACAGTAATGTGTAGTATGATGTTCTGTAAACAGATGTGACTCACATACATTATGATAGCGTTGCTACGTGACAATTAAATCAACAATGAACAAATGAAGCCAAGATTATCGTAAACCAACAATGAACAAAGAAACCAAGATTATCGTATGATGTTCTGTAAATAGATGTGGCTCACATTGCGCTATGCTAGCGTTGCTACATCAAAATGGAGCCAAGATTATCGTTTGAATAGCGGAAAGCAATTTTGAAGTGGTATTGGAAAATCCGAGAATGTTGTTGAAGTTCAAAGGCAATGAAGACGTGTGTATAGAACAGAACCGCGAACGCAAGTAACAATTGCACGCATTCGAGACAAATTTGAGACTCGTGGTACCGTATACAACAGGATAGTGCACCACCACATTACTACCGAGATGTACGTGCGTACCTTGATGACAATCTCCAAATCACTGGATAGGACGAAGAGGTCCGATTGAGTTTCCGTTCTCCGGATCTGACTCCGTTGGACTTCTACCTATGGGAAACTCTTAAGGATAGAAAATTAGCTACACTGACAGCACTTCGAAAAGAAATTGAAACGGCATGTGTTGCAATGGTTGAGGGACACTTTCGCAAACATTGGTCAATCAGTAGTTCAACGTACTCAGAAGCGTATCGACGTCGATGGTGAGCATTTTGAGGAACTGTTGAAACTGTAAAAGTCTAGGATGATTAGTGCTCATCATTTTCTGTTTGTGCGAATTAGTTTTGTTATGTTAGCACAGTTTTTTTCTTTGCTTGAAGTATGTATACATTTTTGCGACCTCTATATAAACAATTTATCCATTACCCAATAACTCAGAGACGTACAAAGAGGCCATTTACAGCAAAAAGCATTCTGGCCAATTAAATAACAACTTGTGTTTTTGGTATATTTTTATTAGTTTACTGTTTTGTCTGGATAAAATCAACATTGTAGACTGAATATGCGATGAAAGAAGCAATATAATATCCAATCATAGTTTACGTCATATGTTAATCAAACATTGGTTGAATGTGTTGCTTAAGTCCTCTTCGTGTTCCTTGTACACTGCAGTCGAGTGAGAAAAATAATTAGGTTTATTTCTGTTTTATTACCCAATTTCATTAGTATTACCGACTCTTTCGTAGTTTTGTGCACTCGCATTTATATTCATTTTTTTAATAACATGCTTATATTGGATGGCGATCTGGGTATTTCTAGCAAGACTCTACCACCGCACACACACCTAATGAGTCATTAAATTTAACTGAGAAATTTTTGAAGATAGAGTAATTAGAAGGGAATTGAAAAACGCGCGATCCCATTATCAGACAGTGTGTAAGTATGCTGAAAATATAATTCTTTTATCTGTAACAAGAGATGATTTGCAGAAAGGCAATCACATCCTTGAAGATTATTGCCTAAAATGGAGTGTACTCGTGAATGTTAACAAAGTCAAAACAATGACTTTTAAAAATGGCTGGTGTATGGCAGAGATGAAAATGGTACTAAAGTGGACAAGAAATACATTTTTTTAATTATTATTTAGAAGTAACCTTTAATATCAGTGGGGAAATGCAATAAGCACTTATCTGTTATTAATTATAAAGCACGAGGTCAACTAAATGAGTTACTACTTGTTCTGACTCGCGTTCCAGATGTACCAGTAGATACACCAGAGAGGGTGTACCATGCTATATGATTAAGTTTCTCGGGCTCTCCAACGAACGTCAAACTGTGGGGGTCACGATGGAGTTGGGTTGTTTTGAAGACACGGTTAATAGGAAAACAAGGACGATAAAATATTGCCTTAGACTAATGTAGGAAGACCAGTACACGCTTTGCGCTAAATGCTATAGACACCAGATGCAAAATATAACTCCAATGTTTTGGCCAGCAGAGGTGGAAAGAGGACTCAGAGGAATTGGCCTGGGTTCGATATGGCAACTAGACAGTGAAAATAATAAAAATATATGGAAGAAGGTTAGAACAAGGTTAGAGGATATCAGCAGGCAGAAATCGAGGCACAAAGTAACACGAAAGTCTCCTTGAGCTTATTGAAAGAATAATTAATCTAAGATAGGGAGAAAGGAAAGATCAGGAATGGCGTGGTTTAGACTGGAAAGTTGGAAGGCTCAAAAAATAACGGATAGTCCTGGTAGGAAAACCTGTCCATTTTATGGAGGGGATGAGAAATGGGTACATATTCTGGCAGAATATATCCATTGGGAACATGCGAGAAAAACGCTGTTCCCAGAAACATTTTAAAACAATTAGAGTTCGACTGGCATGATATAAACCTGTTTGCGAACCACGCTAATTGGTTGAACATGGAACTTTTCTAGTCAAAGTGTGCGAAGCTAGAAGTATTGATTTTCTGGTTATAACGCAATTGATATAACTGTAAGCACCGTTCTACCTATTTTAACAAATATTATTTGTTTATTATTAATATTGTTTTATTTGTGCTATTTTTTCCCACTTTCTAATTGTGTATCATATTTAATTGTGTATGGTCTACGACCCATGCCTAAAATATATTTGTAATTTTTATATAGAACTTTATAACAATAAAGATACACCTACTACTACTACTACTACTACTACTACTACTACTACTACTACTACTACTACTACTATTATTATTACTACTACTATTATTACTACTATTACTACTACTACTACTACTACTACTACTACTACTACTACTACTACTACTATTACTACTACTATGTAATTTCTATTTATTTTAGAAGTTGAATAAGAAAGAGTATGGGGCAAACCCCCAAACATTAAAATTCCTGAAAGAAAACATCCGGCTAGAAATTGGCTCAATTTAGGAAGATGGTGATGTGAATGACAGTTTCTAAAAAAAGATACCAAAAGTGTGTGAAATTCCAACATCTTCTGTTATAAGGCACATGCTTGTTTTCATAATAATTGTAGTTGCAATTGCGAGGGCTTGAACAGTTGCTTCACCGGCAGTTGTCGCTCTGACTGCCGATCCGTGAGATCCCGTGAAACGGGCGACAAAAGCATGAAATAACGGATACTTTCATTTTCAATGCTTCCTGTCCTACCTAAAGGTTTGCTTTAACCAAAATGAATGCTTTTACATGCAGCTTATGTGATGAGTATGCAAGATAGAGTGTCAGATGCTTAGTGAGACGCTATCTGTCCCCCTTTCTCATTGTGTAGCGACATGGAGGAGGAGGAGGAGGAGGAGGAGGAGAAGGAGGAGGAGAAGGAGAAGAAGGCAAAGAGAAAATGCGGGCATTAGAGGTAATTAAGACAATTTAAACTGCTGCGTTGGGAACGTTAAACTGCTTTAATGTTGTGATACAATTACCTCGTTATCTTGAAAAGCTTTAGAGGTAGACGTTGAACAGTCTAATCGTGTCTTTGAGTATTTGCTAGAACTCTGCAGTTCAGAAGCTTTTCCATACAAAGTTGTATTTTTGCGCCAGGCAGGTGCGTAAGATCATTTCAAAGAAGAGCTTCTTAATTTACATCAGATTATGGCGCGCGAGTATAAATTCGTTCACTCCTATAATTAGCGCTAAGATGCTTGGTCTGCCTGTATTTTTTTATGTGAGAACCTTAGAATGTCGTTGGCAGCACAATTCGAACAGAGCAGTCCATTGCCTGAAGGTACTTGAAACATTCCGAAGCGAATGCCAAAAAATGGTTCTTTCATTTTAGGAATCAAGTCGAAGTCACGGAGGAATAAATCAGTGCAGTATGATGACTGGCAAAACACTTTCCCTCCTCTTCGGTGCAGCCATACTTTGCGCTGAATGCGCTTGAGCGTTGTCTTTCTAGTGGGTATATGTGTCTTCATGAAAATCTTTAAAAGCAAATATTTACAAGTTCAATCCTTTTTTTTTTTTTTGTTCAATATAGGAACAAAGCCGGTACTCTTTAACATTAATTGAGGATATTGCCAAAAGTAAAAGGGGCCTTACTCAAATAAATAAGGAATGCACATAAAATGAAAACAAAGTGAAATAGAGGGGATATAGAATCTAAAATAAAAGAGAAAACAATAAAATGATAAGTAACTGGGCTTCCAAAATATGTCCCCACCGCTTGCACGAGATTTTACGTCTGGTCCAAGACGGCTACCTTTCCCACTCACGGCGGCCTGCCTGTCTTTCTTGAACTTGCGGGCAGTCACCAGTCTACCAGTGTTCGCGAACACTTTAGAGCAGTGTAAATGTTTTTGTAAATAAGAATCAGCTCGCCGCGTTCATGCGGAATTTATTTAGAAGTTTCCTGGGCAATTGTCTCCTTACAGAACTGCAATTTAAGATCTGGTGAATAAATGTGATACTATTGGTTCAGTATAACACAGAAAAAAAAACACTTTTGAAAATGTATAGTTAACAGAAGACAAATTAGACAACATTGAGGAAAATCTTGAACGTTCCCCAACAAAATCACTGTCGAAATTAGCAGTTGTAATACGAAAAGCCATGATGAAAGAGGCTTGTACTTATTGTAAATAACAATGAAACTTCATATCTGTTCGTTACTGCTCGATAAACAATACCTTTGAAGAACGAAAGAAGAAGTTGGGCAGATGAAGAGATGAGAAACATTTTACAGGTCTAGAAATATATTCTTTTACTTTACTTTTAATTTTGCTCGATCTGGGAGGAGGGGCGAAGAACGCTCCTATAACACGTTCAATTATTTACAAATATTGTTGAATGAACAAGGAGTACATGCTCATAAGAAAACCTTAGCACTTATACATAATTTCAAAATTAGGCTCCTACCGCCAAGGGTGGCCGAGGTCGTTAAGGCGCGGACTCGTGAGCGGAAGGTCTGGGGGTGACTCCCGCCAGGACCGTTCTTCCTGGTTGAGGTTTTTTCCAGGTTTTCCTCAGTCTTCATAACTGGCAAATGTACCCTAAACTTAGGCCTGGAACGCTTCCTTCCTTAAAAAAAAATTATTTCACAATATATCATTTCATGTATCTCATGTACCATCAGTGTCCACAGTCTGTGGTGCCTCAGTAGTAAACACGGGCGTTAAACACTAGTAACAAAAAAACAATGCTCTTCCTTTTAAAAAAAGGTCTACGATGCTCGAAAAAAGCCTAATCCAACCCTATGGATTTTCTAAACAAGTGTTATTCAAGCTTCTCTTTATTAATCAAAATTAATCTAACCGTAACATTTTGTACCCAACTCTGACGCAGCAATGATGTGGTGAATCTTCCGTAGGAAGCATACTAGTTATTTTACTTTTAATATTCGCACTAATAATGCAGTGTATTTTCAAAATAATATTCTCTGTCGTAACATGTGGTACCTGAATAAGATGTGCAGTTTTCTTAAGTGAAAACTTCGTAAAAATCAAAAACGTCATATGTCCTCATAAATTTAACTAAGACAAGCATGCGCGACAATGGCTCAACGACAAAGACCGAAATCTTTTCGCAGTACATGAATGTAAGTATTTGTCTGATGTTATTCCGAGTTTACAGCAAAGAATAGAGAAAGAGGAACTGTGAGGGGCAAACATGACGAAATTAATTTTGAGGAATAGCCCGGATGTGGAAGCCTTTACAATTTTCCTGAATTGCTTTCCACGTGTTTACAAAATATGGACCAATTTTTTCAGTAGATGTTGAGCGAAGTTTTTCCGTATATAAGGATCGCCTGAACTCAAAGTGCCAGCAACTTATATTCGAAAACATAGAAATGTTGTGCGTAATCCAGTGTAACAAGTTGGTAGAAACACAGTTCATATCTCGTTCACATCCTAAATATTGAATACTTTATATTATTTGGTACAGTGTTAAATAAAGAACATTAATGTAACTGGTTTAGACTGGAATAAAGACATTTAACACTTTTTTTTAACCTTCTGTATAAATTTTCCCTTTCCAACCATAATTTTGCATCTTAAAATTAGTTTTTGCTCGTGAAAAAATGGAACTATTTGCAGATGGTTGTAGTGGTAAAAATAAAAAAGAACCGCGTTAGGAATTTTAGATAATTGGCTAACAAATATGCACCGAATAATGTTAGACCAGAGTTTCCAAACTTTTCGGCCATAGAACACTGGGAATGTAAATGGAACAGCCATACTCACCGTAAAAAGATAAATTTCTTTGTGATAAAAATAGACATTACAGTTTTTAAAAAATACTCCTCAAGTTTTTTACATGCTTAAAGTAAATGTTGCTACAATTTTAAAACCAAATCAAGTTAGTTACCTAACAAAAATTGTTTTACTGTTACATGATACATAGAGCTTTTTTTTTTTTTGTAATTTTTTTCCCTTAAGTGATACAATTGAATTTTCAAAAAGCAATTGCTAATTTTAAAGTCGTGTTGTGTCAATGATACAACAACAAAATTGGAGTTTTGAAATTCGACGTGATTGATGTTCTTGCTGTTTACTATCACACATTTTCTTGAAGTTGGGAATAATGAATGACAACTGAATCCTGATGTCAAATGCGGTATTAAATCTATTTCTGTACTTAGTTTTCGTTGAAGCATAATACGAAAATCTTGTTTCTCATAGATATGTTGTCACAAAAGGAAAAGCGCGCATACAGCATGCTTAGCAAAGATCCTTCAGAGGGAGGTCATTGAACTTCTGTTTTAAATTAGAGTAGAAATCAAGATATTTAATATTTCAAAATCACTTGCATTGAAAATGTCTGTTTTGAGCGACGTTGAAAACGGATTCTGTAGCCAAGAAATCGTATCCTCGTCAATAGCAAGAACATTTTCTAATAATGTTACCTGTAAATACTGCAAGATGCTGCTTAAAATTTCATCCGTGAGATTGTAGTTTGCTTCATCCAGAAATGCATTCAGTGTAGGAAAGATAATAAGTTTTTCCTCTGCTGCCGTTGCTATCCAGAATTCTAGAGGACATTTTAAAAACAGTGCTATCCTTTCCTTGCAAAGATAGATTAACCTCATTCAGCTGTGCAAAAATATCTGCAAGATAGACCAGTTTCATTAGTCATGACGAATTTGTCAAAATTTCTTTATTAAACACAACATTTACCCCGGCCAATTTTTTGTTTCATTATAAAGTTATTGATGGAAGTAAATATTTCTTCCCCAGTTGTATTTTTTTTTCAAACATTCACATAGGAGCAAATCTTCTTCTATTGATATCATACACATATCGAACAAATATTAATAATACGGTCAGTTCGGAAACATCACTAGACTTGTCTAACTGAATGCATACTCATCGACATTGTTCACTCGGTGAACTAATTCGTCCTTAAAGTAACCAGCATGATCGTGGACTATTTGACAATTGCACTTAGTCAGTCCTGGTGGTGTAGTGGTAATCATATTTGCCTTCTAAACCCAAGATCGCGGGTTCAAACCTGGCCAGGATCGATGCATTTTTTTCGAGCATAAAAATTGTGAGTATATATTCCTTCGGAAGGGAAGTAACGCCGTGGGTCCCATGTCGTGCATTTACGGCATGTAAAAAACCTCAAGTCTGAAAGAAGAGGTCTCTGAGCAAAATTTGCCGGCCGTTTCACATCCTGAATTGAATGGGACACTGATGATGACCTGAGGTGTTAAAGAGCGTCCGTAAATAAACTAAAGGAAGGGATAATCCGAACATGAGCATTTCTCTAAAACAGCACTTTGGTCACAATTGGCGGGGACAAGATGATTTAAAGTATTACAAAAACACTTGATAAACGTGGAATAAGGGCGGTGATAGTGATAAAATAAATAATAATATTATTTTAATATAATTAGTTTTAACATACTTTTTTTTCCAATTCTTTTCTCCAAACCTTACTCCTTTCATCGTTGTGTTCCAAAATTCCCCTTATCTGAAATTTAAAATTAAATATTTTGAAACTATGGAGAGGGAGATTTCTGAAACTCTTAAATTGTGTTCCTAAAGAGGGAATAGATATCTATATTGAAATTAATATAAGAATTAAAAACCAAACAATTTCATTTTTATACTTATGTTTTTTTTTTTTTTCTATTTTTTCAAAAATAACTGAAAGTTGATATGGCAGATTTTGGAAACGTGCTCCTGGATTCAAGTAATAGATAGAGCAATTATAGCATTAGGAAGTTAATCTCGTTCTATTTATAGAGAATTAGCAGAAGTCCACATCCTTGAAACTTGGGAGCCCCCTCGAACCAAATGCATTCTTAACTGAGTCATAGAGAGGCTGAAGGTCTAAGAAGTACTGCATAACGTAAGGAAACTCAAACTGTTGAGAAACTGAAGACAGAAAATATATGGTATAAAGAAATAAAATTCCAAGCATCTCTACAAATGAATCAAAGAAGAAAAGGGCTCACGTCATCTAAAAAGTCAATTATATGAGATCTTTTATGTATAGTAATGGAATTGCTTTAAATGATGTTGATATTATTACAGTGGTATGTTATCAAAGAACTGCTTAAATGGAAATTGACAATCTTATTTTGTTCTCTCGCTGGACGAATGTTGTATAAAATATTTCAACTTTAGGGTTAATTTTCCCCTTTACCATAGGAGGTTTACACAGAGCAATTTCATTATAATTTCAATTACAAGTGTGAAAATATTATAAATAAGTATGTGTGACAATCTAAGAAAATAAAATTTTAAAAGCGTAGGAAAAAAAAAATTGGAAAAGTATAAAACAAAATGTTAAACAAATGATCAATGAAAAATGCAATCAAGGATATTACAATATAATAAAATGTTCAAATAAAATACAAAGAAAAACAAAAGAGAATACGCTATTGGCGACATTCTTCTGGTATTCCCTACGGACTATATGAGCGATATGTTGCTTAATGCTCTAAAAGTTAACTCCAAAGTATAAATGAAAACTCTTTGGGAGATGAAGTAGCGGTTCGGGCATCTGTACACACAAAGATGTAGCTAAAGTTCTTTTCGCGACAAGCAACGTCCAGGCATCCGAGAAGACACCACTAATCTTCGATGAAATATTCTTCCTTGCCCAATTTATAGTTCCGGTGTTGCACCTTCAGCCACATGCAGCCCACGAAAGGACATTTGACGAGGAAAAGGAAGTCAGGCTTAGCTGCATTAATTATTGAACGTCTGAGAGACCTCAAATATTCTTACACCGCCCTTGAAAACATTGTGTTTCATTATGTACTAACACAGTATTAAGAATCTGTAAATTAATAAACTTTGAGTATTGAGTGATTGATTTGAGTTATTTACTGACGCTCTTTAACATTTCAAGTCATCGGCGTTCCATTCTATTCAGGGCGTGAAACGGCCGACAAATTGTGCTCAGAGGCCTCTTTTTTCAGGCTTGAGGTTCTTTATCGTGCCGTAAATGTACGACACGGGGGACCCACGGCTTTACTTCCCTTCCGAAGGAAGCCATACTTAGGATTTTTACGCACGAAAAAATCCATCGACCCTGGCCGGGTTTAGAACCTTGGGTTTAGAAGGCAAGTATGGTTACCACTAAACTTTGAATATATGATCAATTTGCATAAAAGAAAAGATAATTAATGAACCCATGAATAGGTTCCTTCAGTTAATAAATGATGGTAGAAAGGGACAGGGATTATGCAATATTCTGTATTCATGAAAATATCATTATATTTTCATTATATCAACATATTAAGCTTGCCATTTTTCTTCAAAAAAAAAAAAAAAAAAAAAAAGCAACAACAACATACAAAGGTAGATGCGTCACATATCATGAATATTTTGCAGATAAAGTGTTCTATGACACCATTTTATCTCACATCTAACATAACTCTCATTGTCTCACCTTGGATCACATATTGGTCATAAGAGAATATATTCTCCCAGCAGGTGCTCTACTTCTGTGAAGAAAAAGAATAAACTAAAAGTCTTGAAAGTTGAAACCGTTCCTCCGATCTCACCCCAAGAGAATATAATTATTATGTATATTTTTTGCAGCCCTATAACCGTACTTTGGCAGTGTAATTAATAATATAAATATTACTCATATTTGTTCATAAGTTGTAAATACAACACGAGAATTGTTAGTAGAAACTTTCTTTGTTGTCTTTTCGTTAACCTTTTCAAAGACTTTATGACGGTGCGCTTGGCCTTATTCGAGTTAAAGGGACAGACTTCTTTCACAAGGAAAATAATTTTAGTGAAGGGCATTTAAACCGTACAGGGGGAAGGAGCGCTGACCCCTACCGGCTGATGACCCGTTAAACATTTAAAGGGATACAATGATCTTACACACGTTCAAACGTAACGAATGAGGCAGATAAAATTGAACTACCCAATGAAAAAACTGTATTTGAACTTGTAAGGAAAGGCAGCATCTACTAGCTAACGAATTTCAATTCGAATTTTATATATAAGGAGGAGATCACTTCGCTGGGGCTGTCGGTTACCAGTTTTTAGAAATTACGCAGTGCTCAGTTTTGCACTTGGAGAAATCAGCCATCAGTCAGTCTGCAGCTTTCTACGGGGTGAACAATCCTTCAGGCAACCGTTTTCGCGACGTGCGGCCGGCCGGCGTGGTTCACTTTGATACACTTTCACTCAATACATTGTGTTGTTGTCGCCTAACAAACACTGCTACTTGCGCAAGATTTCAACTCGCACTGAAGCCTCGCGGAGGGGAAATATAGGCCGACATAGCGCTGCCGGCCGGTCCCGCGGTTGCGTCAAGCATTGCTCATCCTGTAGTTTGGCAGGCAGTGTAGGCAGTTAGTACGCGGTTCTTCAGGGCAGCATCAGTTAAGAAGTTTTTTTTTTTTTTTTGTTTAGAAAAAAAACGCGACGTGTAAAGTTCAGTATATCATCTTAAGGTACACAGTTTATTTCAGTGCGACCCAGTTAAGCAAGTTGCAGTACTCACCTGAAAGTGTTGCATACGACAATTAAATTTATACTCAGAATAGCCCAGCCTGGCAAACGAGAGAACACCAAAGGACGAAGTAAATTTGGATATAATAAACTACGTAAACATATGTCGCATCGAGTGTTCATTTGAGCCTTCAAATCCCCCCCCCCCCCAGTCGAGCCCCACTGAACGAAAAAGCGAAATCACCCTGAGAAACTGCCTTCACTGGAGCGTGGACTTCAACATTGACGCAGCCCATAACCAACCAACAAACTATTCCACAAATTTGGCGCATCCAACGTGGGACAATATCAACCCGCTCCACAATGTCCGAGTCAGCTCGCCGTAATGAATTATTTGTCTGTACACAATTTCCAGAATCCACTCATAAAATGTGCATCTACGTACGGGGTCACTGGCTGAAGAGATTATTTACATGGCTTGAAGTGCGATACTTTGTAGCCTTTTGCACAGATTCATGAAAGTCTCACTTGTTGAGCAAGAAGAAGAGATTTTCTAGAGGAATTTACCAAACGATTATCAATGACATGTAATGTGCTTTGGTGAGAACCCTACACTGATTTTTTGGTTTCTCTGGCTGGACACATCCAGTTTCCTGAAATATATTATACAGATTATAACTGTTTTGCGATCTGGAGCGTTTAAACCCAGGAATCTTGCTTGAAACAGTCCTCTAACTTCACGAACTGACTGAGTTCACTATATGAATCATACATAAAGACACGCTGTGCCGTTGTAAACACACGAGACTTAATGCACTTTATGTACACTGGCGACTTAAGAAATAAACAAAACACACCCGGGAACAGCTGCGCTACTATTGCGACAGTCAGCAAAGTCAACAAGTACACAAACAGACTTGCTATCTCCTCCACGTGGCAAAAGAGTGGGGGCTAACTCATAGGATAAACCTCCCCGCTGCGCGGGAAAGCATCACTAATGGCAAGGTGTAAATCGCTGCAGTTATCGATACTTAGTGCCAAACAATGCAACTTCGCGGTCATTTAAATTATTGCTATCCATGATTATAGGGATTAATAATAAATTATGATTTGACCAATTTTTAGGCACATTTAAATTTTTTTGTTATAATGGGACAAATTTGTCCTTTTCATTAAAACAATGGGAAAATACGAAAAATAAAAATCTATACTGTCCCATTCAAAACGGTACATATGGCCAGTCTAGATCAGGAAAAAATTTCGGCTTTAGCTTATATAGTTTTATAGTTATTTTCCAGAAACTCGAATAACTTTTCTGAGTTTTTCTCGGCTCATAAAGCCTGAATTCTTTTTCACGCAATCAATGACCGTAAAGTCTATTCCATGATACAAAGTATCATTCTGAACTTTGTTAGAGATGTTTCCTTGCAAAGAAAAACATGATTGAATGTTTTTCTACTTTTTTTATCGTTGTCCAAAAGGACTGAATGAAATGCCAATAAAATCAGCAGCAACAGTGTCTCGGTACAGTTCACAGAGCGCTGTGTGCACAATGGCAGCTTTTCGTACCATACAGTTCAAATGTTGATCCTTACTCCACAGAACAAACCTTGTTCCAAAGCAGATGTACATTGAAAGCGTTTCTGTTTATTTTGACGCCTCAAGATAGCTTTCCTAACAGCTATAGGCATTATCGAACCTGTTCCAATGCTGCCAGACGGAATGAAATCTCCAAATAAAACAAGTGCCGATATTAGGAGGTAAAAATATTAAATCAGTAGAGTTCTTTATGCTTCATGCTTTAGCTTCTTTCACAAGTTTGCAACGAACAAAACAAATGACAATGTTTTATCATAAAAATGCATTGTAGCATTTTTTCGAAATGTATTGCTGCCCTGTGGTTTACAGAATGGGATACACTTTTATTTTGATACCATGTGTGGAATTGCCATACTGCCGAAAGGTTTAAAGGGCTTCGTGTATCAAAGGGTTACTTCAAACTGCCTCAAGTACAAGTGGCAAAAAGTGGCGGGCTACACCGTGCAAAGTGCGGGAAGCAGCATATTGGAAATTCCTAAACGCGCTTCTCTCTGAGCATAAAGGATATGCCATTGGTTTGTCACGATAACACAAAGGGTGTTCAAAAAATAATGCAATACTCTTTCAACGAATGATTTATTGGTCTATCTCAGCCAGTCCACAACTTTCTCGTCATCGTCAAATTTCTTTCTGAGCATTGCATCTTAAAGGAGATGGAAATCAGAAGTTCCAAGATATAGGCTATAAGATTTTGAGGAAATATAGTCCGCCAAATTTAGTGATGCCTTCCTGTGTAGCTTCGTGTTTTGAGAAAGAGTTTGGTCTCACCTTTGTTCCAAACCGCTTCTCAACTTTCCAAGTATTTTGACATACACTTCGGAGTTACGTTCGAATGGATCAAAATTATTCCCTCAGAGTCCTAGAAGAATGTGACCATAACTTTACTGGCTGTGAGTCATCTTTCTTCTTTTTTCCATAGAAGTTAGGTTGTTGATTGCCGAGCAGTTAAAACGCAGGTATCTAGCAACGGGAACTACCAAAGTTCGAATCCTATTCATGTATGGATTTTTTATTTGTTATTTTTTGCAAGTAACACTAACGTATAGAATATACATGACGCTATAATTTCCAATTGAAACGTCTTACTTGAATATTAAGTCATGTATGCTCATACAAAAAGTATAAAAAATAGATATGTTTTCTGTGTTTTCTAAGTAAGTAGGAAATTTATAAATATTCTTAAATGAAAAACTGAAAAGAACATATAAATTAAGTTAATTTCCTTCCAAGGGTCCTGTATTTTATCTCACGAAACCTCTTTTTTTTTCTTTCTTTCTTTTTTTTTTTTTCTTTTTTCTTTTCTTTTCTTTTCTTTTTTTTTTTTTTTTTTTTTTCCTCTCTGCTGTCGGGCAGACTAATTTAACTCCACCACTTGTTCATCTTTCTGCCCTCACAGTTTAATAGAACTCAAATTTGGTAAGCAAGGAAGCTGGTCAATTGTTGTGATATCTTTCCATTGCGAGAACTAGTTTGAAACCTGTTACTTATGGATAGGATGATTATGCTGTTGGAATTCAATGGTTATATCAGGATATATCACCTCACAGAATGAACCATGGTGTTTTCGAGATGTTTCATATTGGTAGCTGTTTGGTGTGACGTAAGCAACTACATCCAGACCTCAACACGACACAGATGCATGACCCTTGACGATACAGTTGAGTCATTTATCTTGTGTTGGGTCATGTTTCCCTAGCACAGTATAAGATTATTTCCCTAGTTTGTAGATGAAAAATCCACCTTGTCTATGAACATAATCCTTTTCCAGTAGCGGTTGACATTTTCATGCCGCATGGCTGTGCGGTTCGATCCAGAAAAATGAGATTTACTTCTCATTGCAGAGACAAGCTGGGAGTGGTTTCTGTCTGCCTTTTCCAGCACAGTAGCATCCTGCTGAAGAGTTGACACCAGAATGACAGCAACAAACCCTTTCCCTGGATAACGGCACTTACGTGGTGACCACACATTTTCTGACTTCAAGCTATTTTGCAACTTGAGAAGAAAAATAGCCTGCAATGCTTTACTACGTAAGGAGTGATCTCCTTGTAATCGCCGCGGGTGGCTGAGATCGTTAAGGGGAGGACTAGTAAGCGGGAGATCTGGGGTTCCAATCTCGCCAGGACAGTCATTCCTGACTGAGGTTTTTTCCAGGTTTTCCTCATCCATATAAATGACAAATGCCGGGATGGTACCTAAACTTAGACCTGGAACGTTTCTCATACGATAATCTTGGCTTCATTTGTTCATTATTTATTTACGTGTCACTAGCAACGCTATCATAACGTAATGTGAGTCACATCTGTTTACAGAACATCATACGATAATCTTGACTTCATTTGTTCATTGTTGATTTACTTGTCACGTAGCAACGTTATCATAATGTATGTGAGTCACAACTGTTTACAGAACATCATACGATAATCTTGACTTCATTTGTTCATTGTTGATTTACTTGTCACGTAGCAACGCTATCATAACGTAATGTGAGTCACATCTGTTTACAGAACATCATACGATAATCTTGACTTCATTTGTTCATTGTTGATTTACTTGTCACGTAGCAACGCTATCATAATGTAAATGAGTCACATCTGTTTATGCCACGGGTGGCCGAGGTCGTTAAGGCGCGGACTTGTGAGTGCGAAGTCTGGGGTTCGAATTCCACTAGGACCGTCCTCCCTGACTGGGTTTTTTTCCAAGTTTTCCTCGGTCCTCATAACTGGCAAATGCCGGGGAGGTACCTTAAACTTAGGCCTGGAACGCTACCTTCCTTAAAAAATATTATTTCCCAATTTATCATTTCATCTCATGTATCATCAGTGTTCACCGTCTGTGGTGTCTCAGTAGTAAAAACGGGCGTTAAACACCACTCAAAAAATGTTTACAGAACATCATACTATACATTACTCGGTTCAACTTTGAAATATATTAAATAGATATCTACTGTGAAAGTGTGTATACATTTTTGGCACCCTCGGTAGTTCAAGTTGTTCATTTTGAAAATTGGATTAATGTTGAAACCGTTAAACATAGCGATTTTCTCGTTTAACGTTATGATGAGTAAAAATGTGGTTTATTTTTTTCCTTTTTATTTTTTATTTTTTCTTTTTCTTTCTTTCTTTCTTTCTTTTTTTTTTTTTCCTGAAGAAATTGAAATATTCACCGTAGCAATTAGTATCGTCAAAGTACTACACAATAACACGTACTTATTATTCAAAATGTGCAGAGTTATGTTAATCTCTGAATGTAATGACGTTAGGCGGCAAGCTGATCATTCATTGACCAAGTGACTACCACATTTTCCATTCTGAGTACCCCAGCTGATTGGCTGACTACTCCAAAGCTATAACATAAAATTCGTTTCTAGATTCCCGTCTTGTGATACCATGCAAAACCATTCTGTTGAAGGTTTTCAAAGATATTTTCTTTCGTACTACAGCACAGATAAGTTACATAAATTACAAAAGTACATCCCAAGACGGTAGTTTATCTACATGTTTTTGCTTCAGAAGATTGCGAGCAAACATTAACCTATAGATGGGTGCTTTGCCCCAAAAGACGTCTCTCTCTGTAGGGAAAGAAATGGGATCGTAGATTATACCCACTTTCGTTTTATCTGCTTAATAAAAGTTGAGTTCTGCAGAAAGAAATAAGAAGCAATAAAAGAAAGATAACTAGAAGAGCTTGCCAAGCTACTGGAATTTTTACAATTTACTTTTATTTTGTTGAAATAATTTTAAGTAATTATTGAATGACAGATTCTCTTGTATATAACAGCAGTATCATTCTTGTCATCCGATTTCAAGCTGAAGTATTGACCTCCGTCTTGTATTTGGACATTTAAGATCATTTTATCAGGAGAGTTGAAATCAGAATTTCTGCTTATTTCAATTCTGCTATATAAACAGATATCAGAAATTCCTAAACCTGGAAGCAATAGGGTAACGAAAGTAATGAGGAAATAAACTGGATTCCTGTTTGAGAATCCTGCGTTCCTCAAACTATGAACCGCGAACCAAAAGTTATCTGGGGTCTACCCTTGTGATTCTCCGAAAATAAAATCGAGTATTAGTTTAATAAATACAGGATGAAAAATAAAATTAAAATTAATAATGGATCAGTGTATCGCTGAGAACGGGATTCAGAAGTTTTCTTAGATTTACGATAAAAAAAATACAGGAATAAGTTGTTCACCTGGAGTTTACATCCGTTTCTACAATAGTCAGTCATATTGCTGGTAAATGTAAACATTGTCCAAACAGTTAGAAACATTTTAGCTTTGTTAGGTAACTGCAAACAATTACCATCGCCTTTGGCGAAAGTTGGAAATTTGCCCTTTATATATATATATATATGTTATATTAACTTGTATTAATTTATATATTCTCCCACTGATTGGCGTTATTGAACTGGTATTTGCACAACTGATTAGAAAAATATGTAATGTGCTTTTAGTTAGATACGGATTTGTGCAACTGATTGTTGTATTCATCAACAATTACTCGTCAATGATGGTGGCTAAGAACTTTCCACCTTGTTTATCGGCTCACGATTTGTCCGTTTCCTTGTAAAATGTATGTGAATGACAATAGACATTTTCTTCTCGGACAAAGCTAAGAAACTTCGTTATAAAATGTTAATTCGTTTTCGTAATTGTCGCTTGGTGTTTTCACAAATAATTGACAGTTGCGTTAATATAATCAGAAAATGTACACTAATGTACGATACCATACTGGTATATCCCGAAAGGTTTAAGCACATGCTAATTAAATGTGCTACCGCTGCCCGCCATATTTTGACCTGTTGGCGTTTCTTTAATTAACATTCAACATTTGTGAAGGGGTGTTCAATTAGGGCAACTAATATTTGCCACACTGCCTTCATAAATATACACACTTGTTGCCAGTAAATGTGAACAATTTATTGGCAAATGTGGGAAAATATACAATGGTTTCTCTCTGTTGCTACAACTACCAAGCAATAAGGCAAATGTTTACAATAATTAGTAATTGTAAACATTTACTGAATTTCCCAATGTAGCCCTAAAACATCCAAAGAAGTACAAAATTTATCCAAGAGGAAGGGGTTGCTTTTTAAAATCCGTTTTTAAATTCACTGCTACCGAAGTACTTTATTCTCTGTCCTTAACCGTTATTTAATAAAAGTTAATATTTTTCCTTTTAGACTTTTTTGAAAGGGTATAACAATTTCTCGAACCAATGTCAACACAAATTTTCAATTAATTTATTTTAGAATTGTTCGCTTCACTTCGCTGGTTCACAACAAGCTGCCTAGTAATTTACATGAACTGCTGCTAGAGCGCGGCTGTTCCATCATGTGATACCGAACAACAAGGTTAAACTCTCATACCGCCCATTGTAAAAGCTAATGTGCTGTTAAATTACCCTGGCGTATTGTGTTGAGCTTCTGCGATAACGTGGAATGTGTTACATGTTATTTCCACAGTAATCGTTCATTTCACGCACAGATTTAAAAAAAAAAAAAAAAAAATTAATGGTGTTTAACGCCCGTATTTACCACAGGCGGGTTTTAAGTATGAATGAATTAATTGTCGTGGTAAGCTTTAATCGTGGGTTGGTAGAGTAAATATGGAAAACAGACAGTAGGATATCAGAATTCTTTTAAGTTACATCTGATCATACTCCTGCTTCCTAAAACTGCTGAAATATATTGTTAATTGCTGTGTCTCTCAGTAACAAATAAAATGATAATGGTGCAAGTGATCCTACGGTTGTATGATGTCTAGAGCTGCTTTGCATTTGGCATTTTGGGACAATAAAAAGCAAGGAAATTTTAATTTAGACACCAGTCCTAGATCGAGCGCATACCACTTTGAAAGAAGCGTCTGTGCCAGCAGTCAAGAATAGATCTTTATTATAAACCTTGTCCTCTCGGGAATGTTTTACCTCTCAGCTATCACATTGGTGAGCAAAACTTTGATTTTTTTTTTTTCCTATAATACATTATAGGAAGCACGTATCAGTGAGAAAATCAAACCAAAAGTGTGCTGTAAGTTGCGGAAACAATAAAAAAGTAATGGTTAGAAGCAATAATAAACAGAAAAGTTTATAATCGTATTTAGTGAGAACTGTTGAAATAGCAACACCTTGCAGAGTACAGCTGCACCTAAGTCAGAGATGTAAACAAGGGAAGCAGTGGTCCTCGTAGCGGATACGATTACCTCTAACAGCGATGAACGTGGTCGTTCAGAGTTCTAGTGATAGTATAGGCCATTCCTCTTTTAGCTGCTGTACATTTTCCGATGGGCCTATTCCCAAGACTTCCCACATACACGCCCAGTGGGAATGTGCAGGCCAATCCTTCTGTCGAGTGCCCTCGCTTTCCAGCAGTGCATCAACAGCTGCAGTACGCGTGGCATGCCAGTACACCTCTGAACATACGCACATGGAGAATTATGACCATTGCAGTAGTGTTCACAATAACGTGATCCAATATCTGAACATGTCCGCCCAACATGCGCCTCCCCAAACGAGAACATCTGAACCGTCATATCTATCTCTTTCATGACTGCCTTGCCAGATAAGCTGGAACCCAAAATCACTGCTGAGACTAAATCTGCTCTCATTGGCAGAACACTTTACTCCATTGTTATACTTTCCAGGCTTTTCGTTCTGTAAACGGTGTCTCCGAAGAGTTACTTACTGTTAATGGAACACACCATACTGGACATCTTACAAACAGTTCATCCCTGTATAGTTATCTGGTCACAGTAAATCGCAACATTCTGAGTCCTACACCCCAGTTGAACACTGCTATTCCTTACTGGCATCTGTTGCTCTAGGCTGTTAGTAACCCCTCCTCTAAAAGTTTGATTCTGGTGAAAGAAATAGAAATGGTCTGTCCAAAAGGCGACACGCTGATCCTAATGATGCGGTTCCCACCTAAATAAGGAACTGTCTGATGCAAAGAATAGTAGACTAATAAACAATTCTGTACTTTCCCCTAAAATTAGATTAACTTGTTAATTACTTCATCAGCGTTTCTGCAGTATACGCCTACGATAGCCATATTCAGCATAACAATTTCACAGTTTTACATTTCTGCAGTATAACAGTTCCATTCAATGGTTGTTCAAACAAACGACTGTTACTATAAGGTTCAGATTACTATGCCTTTACTCATTATAATTAACCATAAAGATCCTGTCCCTCAAAATAAGAAGGAAAAGTGTTTTAAGAGTTCTTCAGACTTCTTTCCAACGAATGTTTTGCTAATATGTGCGACTTTAGGCAGAAATTGCATCCATGTTTGGAAGCACATTCCCGACCATGGAGTTCGTTAAGAATTGGTACAGAAGAACTGTTCTTACCTGAATATGCTCAGTCTTGCAACAACAGAAATCGATGCGAGTGCTGCCGATCGTCCTCGTCTGTCGCATTAAATGTCTATTCTTTAGATAATATTTCAAGTCCTGCTAAAAATGGTTCATTAGTTTAGGATGGGGTCCGCCATCTGATAATAAATATTTTTATGGCCCTCAGGTTAGCAGTAATTGGACACTCTGAACAAGAACATTTCATGTTAAAAAGAAGATAAAACACATAGGTAAGTCACACAATTAAGCACACAATACAGTATTTCCAGTCTAAATGCTAAATGGTAAACAGTCAATTTTTTTACAGATATAGTATATCTATATTTTAATATGGAATGTTTTAGCTCTTTGTATTTTTATTCGTTTTACCGTTGAGATTACCAATAGATATATAAAAACAACTCTGAAATAGTGATATTTATATTAAAATCTTTCCTTCTGTTTCTACCATGTCCTACTATTAACGGCTTTTGTCAGAAATCTGCTTAATCTCTTGAAAAACTCAACGCTAGGCAGCGAAATTTCTAAGCACTAAAATCAGGGGGGGGGGGAAACCGGACATGTTCATTAATATTACATCGTGTAAATTCAAGATTACATAAAACAGCAATTTATTCTTTTATTCTTATTAAAAGGTGGGTGTGGAAAAAGCGTTATATGGAATTCGTGCGTTGAGTACAATTGACCAATCTTATTATTTAACAAAATAATAATAATAATAATAATAATAATAATAATAATAATAATAATATGTTAATGATTGAAGTGATTATTTTATGGAAACTGGTTAATAAACCTTACTGCAACTTGAAGGTGTCAATTTAGCTAATGTGATCGATAACAGTGTCGCAAAGACCTCCATTAGTCAAAATTTTAATCTTCTATTCCTCAGTGCACTTTTTCCACTTAGCATTGGTCAAGTTCAAATCTTTCTCCACAAAGGCCAAACATCCCGCAGTTTTAATGTACTGTTATTTAAGCAACTTATAATCTTTCACTTTACTCCATACTATCTCTAAGGAGTTTAGCAAATAGAAAAGGTGTGTTCAACTGCACAGAAGTTGATAACGTCGTTACGGTTTTCATTAGATAAAATCAAAACGATGTTTTTCTTGTTTTCAAGCCTTCTTTGCGTGCAGAATCAATGCTACTATTACGAAAAAGGCAAATTAAGTCAGAAGTGATGTTGACAGTGTCGGAATACTTTTCCGCAAATTTGTTAAACACATTTACAACTATTGTTTTCTCAGCCTTGCCTCTTTTGTGTTTAGTAACCATTGGAGTTGAACTTTCACCATGATGTGTTATTTTGTTTCATTTAACTAAACAACTATGTTTTTATTATATTGTCAGCGAATAATAAATGTTAGTAGACCGTGGATTTTTATAATATAAAATATTGAAGTATTATAAGTACATATAATTACGATTTGTTTCCCCTTTTTACGTATATGTAGATTGTGCACTACTTTTATGTGAGTAGAATGCCATGCTGTCAACGCCACGTGATTATGTTTACATTAGGACAGGTTCTAAGAAGGAAGTATGCAAAGACATTGATGGTTGTGATATTTTTAATACAGAGGACATAATGCCATTTTAATAAAAACAAAACACGAACAAAAAACGCAATTCTTTTCTCAAATTACGTTGAGAACACTGGAAGGTTTGTTTAGCCTTGTTCACACATAAATAATTTTTATTCAAGGTTATTTAAAGAGACATGTAATTTTCTGCTTATTATAAGTTAGCCTATGTTTGCTTCAAAAGATGATAAAGAAAGTCGAAGAAGAAACACAAGATGAGAATGTGTAAGGATTAAACAATTTTCGCTCTTAATACAATCTAGGATACGCTTTATTCACAAACGGCGCTGCTAATAATCTGACATTTGGCAAAGATTTATAAAGTTCCCACTCTTCTTTATGCGAGCAAAGAAATATTGAGTTGGAAAAAAAAATTAATTTAATTTGCAATTCACGAGGAGCTTCAGTCACTGGAGAAAGTCATTAAAAACAAAGGATTAGTTCTGTCTACTTAGATATTCGAAAACTTGAATTCATCAAGCTGCTGCGGATGTGAGAGCACAGTACGGAAGCTTGTGTTAGTGTTCATGCTTCTGGTCGGCTGTAGTTCTCGATGAATCATTAAGTGACGCTTTATCCCTGCAGCTAAATTGTGTTTAGCAATCATCTGCAAATGTGGAAGTAACGGATTCGTTAATTAAAACTTAAACCGTAATAATATATATAAAATGCCCGTACTTGATATTAGAATAAAAGGTAATTATGAAGAACACCACATTAATTAAGGTGGGTAAATCTTGTTTTCAATCCGGTTTTCGATTTTAATTGTTTATTAATGATTTCAGAATGACAGATAAGCGTTTATAAGCATTGCTGTTATTTATATTTCTCCTAAATTCCACTTTGTTTAGCTGAGAAAATATAAGAACGTTTTTGAAGTGTGACGTTTCTAATATATAAAAGTTAGCATAAGGAACTGGCGATTTTTATAATTACCGTAAATGAAGATCTCTGAAAAGCTTAAATTGCCTTTTTCGAGTTTACAGCATCTTTACCATATACTACCCCATTACTCGATAACCAAGTAGAGGAAGGAGAGAAGAATAGCGTAAAGAGATATGAACGTATTCTGCAAAATGACTATAAGTAAACAATTATATACGAACAAATTTCTCTGCACAAATACCACCTCAGTTTGTTAATTTCGCTGCATTCATTTTCTTGGCAGCATTTTACCACATATGAACAACCTAACATAACTTGAAATAATAAAATTAAAAAATCCGTCACACAGGAGCTATGTAAACTAAGCGAATTCTTTTAATTCCTTTAATAACTTTAAAATGAATATAAAATGCAAATTTCGCCTTATTAATTAATGAAATGAAATAGGTTATAGCAATATTATGTGGTATTATGGGGAAGAAAATTAGAATTCTTGCAATCTATAAATATTACAGTAGAGAAACCGTGTTTTTATAATAATAATTATTATTATTGAGATTAAATTACAAAAAGTAATGGTATACTAATAATTAAATGAAATATATTACCACAGGTGGTCAAAAGTTATACTCTGGGAATTTTTTAACATTTTTAAATGTAACCATGTTTATGAATTAAGTCCCTAATATCATCTTTACATTAACTAAAATAGAGAGAAATGACAGAAAGTACTAAGCAAATATTATACGTTGTAATTGCTTTTACATGGTACCATTTTTTCATTTTATTAAATACATAAACGTCTTCCTTTCCATCGGATATACGCTGCGGGAACTTTCTATACCTCGCAAAGTATGAGATATCAGTTACGTTGGATTTTTATTTATTTGGTTTATTTATGGACGTTCTTTAACATCTCAGATCATCAGCGTCCCAATTGACAATCACAGTTTTATTACCACGGTCATGTTGCTAACAGTACGGAAAGGGTTTTCAATTACACAAATAACGGCGGCATCTTGTTCGAAGGTCGTAAGGCCTGTCTCTTAGAGCCCCTTTACCATAATTAAATCTTCAAACAATGCCCTAAATGAGCTGCCAGCCCCCTCCAATATTTCACCATGTAAACTGGAAACCGTGAGCAGCTGGATCGACGCACGAACGCTGGTAGTCTGACAGATTCACAGCGTAAGAACTTGATCCATGAAATGTCCATGATTATAAAGAATATTTGCAGATTTGAAGATATGTTTTAACATTCAAATAATAACTTAATAAATAAACGATAATGTTTTAACCCATATTTATAAGTACACAAGATTATGGCAGGAAATATAAAGTGCTGAAATTGATTTTTCATATAGCAAGAACCTACATGATAACCCATTATTTTTTATTAGAATCACAGTATTCTAATATTATTTTGTTACATGCTACGACCATTGATTTATTTATGGACGCTCTTTAACATGCTACGACCATGAACATGCATACTTAATAAAAATAATTTAACCCAATCATTATAAAACAATAACATATCGCTTACCCTGATATAAGATCGTTAGAACGCATTTGTACATAAACGTTTTTAATTTACCAGAGTTCGAATTGCTTATTTTTCTCAAATGAATATACTTTTCAAATTCAGAAATGGTACCAGATGTGCACATTGACATTTACATATAGGTAATTATAACTTTAAGCATTTGTAAAATATTAGAAGACCTTGAAAAAAATAAAAGGTACATAAGTTAAATAAACTGACAATTACGACAAGTAAAATCAAATTGCGCTATTCTGTGGGACTTCTGTTACCTAATTTATTAGGCTTTGTATTTAAACTACTAACTTGCATTCTATTGACCATTCATAAGAGAAAGATAATTTTTGCAGGATACGTGGGTGTGGCAAAATCAGAAATTACACTTTCTTAATGCATTATAAGCAGGTGAAGAGGGAACATAAAGGATAGGTGATATCATGCTTTTGTTATCACAATGTTGTTACCTTTTGGAGTTTGAGACTAACGTTATTGCTCTACAATAAATTTTAATGTTCATTTTCATAATAATTAGATAAAGACTGTATTAGTTTATGACAAGTTCAATGTTCGTAGGTCTCTGTGGCTGCTCGACGAACTCACTGAATGCTCCGAGAACTAAACTAAACTAAACTAAAGCTGGATAGCAAAATTTATTTTCGCTGTAACTGTAGGTAACGTTTCATCATTTTTAATTTGTGAAATGATATTGTTCAACGCATTTAAAGATGTTAATTGCTTGGTTTTATCTAAAATTCTAAGCAGACAAATATTTTTCATTTTAACATCAAAATACAAGTCATCATTCACTGTTATAAAAGACACGTATCACATCATTAATACCCAGTAGACAAATACGATTCTTACCCTCTTCCTTAGTTACTGTAATGTATATAGTTTGAATTGAGAAATGAAAGAATGTCTTATATATTATTTATTGAATCGCGTTCAATATATTGTTTATTTAATGCCATACTTTCTCGAACAGCCTGGTTCAACTGTTCGTCTTGGCAGCAAGACGTTTAACTTTAGGAATAGTTTTCCAACAGTAAATAGTGTTAGGAAATATAGTTGGCACAGTTTTTTCTGTAGACTTAGGTATTTTTCTTGGGTATTCCAACGATTCTCCCTTTAATGTAGTAATTCTGCCTATTCTTATGATGCATGTGATTCCTCTAAATGGTTTATGCAGACAATAGTTTTTATTTTGAAAAATCTGTTGGAATGATTTTTAGCCAGGCCTTACGACGGTTTTCATTTTTGGCAGTGTTTTTGCAGTTTCTGTAACATAATTAGATCGATATCCAAATGTAATGCAATGTCGAGTTATTTTCAAATGTATGTAATCCTATAAGAAAAATACTAAACATTACATTACCTTTCTGCATCCATAGTACTGATGACAAAAACAGGTTACGAGTTCTTAGAACACAGAAGGAAGAAAAAAAAACCATTTCACTAATCACAAACTCACAACGAAACTATGTAATTTCACACACATAATGTAAGAGTATCACCTACTTTATTTAAGAAAACCAAGCGAGTAAATGCCACACTGTTGTAAAACCGTTACGAAATTGCCGCGACAGTGCAGATTATGTATATACTTGACAATGTAATATAACGTAACGTAACACAAAGAAAAATGAATATCAATTATGAAACATGGTAACCACCAGTTAAGGCTTTTCCACAAATCTATGCCACTAAATATAAGTCACAGTATTAACATTTGGAAGTAAAATGCGTTATAGAGATAGGTTAAGTATCACAAGCTATGTACAGTCAGTCAAACTACCACTAGCCTGACTACGCGAGCCTGTCTTTTTTCTCAACTGTAACAGCTTTTCTACGCGCGAGTTCTTAAGCATGAGTCAGTGAAGTTCCAATTTTAATAAATAGTAACACATTTATATTTTATTGCCGATGGGAAGTCCAAATTAAAAATTAAATAAAACAAGATGCATTTTAACAGTTGAAGCGGACATCTCCTGAACTTCAACCCATAATTTACTTAAATCTCACGAAAAGCAAATTTGATGCTAAAGGGCAAAATGAGCATTAAATCTAAATGAGGAATGTTGAAGCCAAAGAAAAGTAAGCAACGTTTATGAGTAAACTTGCGTAAACTCCAGGAGGCCCCAAGTTCGATCCTCGCCCACAAAGCAATCCGGTGTTAGAAATCATATGTAATACAGAAACGCGGCTAACGAAAAAAACGTAGCCTGGTGTAGAGCTATAGTGAGTTAACGTCTAGCTAAGGAGCAACTAAAAAAATAGTCCTGCATTGAAAAAGTAAGAGCGAAAAATGTTTACTACCTCCCTCCCACCAGGGTTGACATTGAGAGTCTTGACCACCAGGCAAGTGTCCATCCTACAAGGCAGACAAGGAAGGGGAGAAGAGAGTCATATGCGACACAAAATTGCCCATTGTAATTAATATTTGTTAGTCATTAGTAGCAAGATATGCATTATAAAAAAATGATGGTTTGAAATCATATATAATACAGAGACATCAATTTATATTTACTAATATTTTCCACTCTAACTTGGCCTATTTTTTATGTTAACTGTTTAGAACGTGGAAACACTTTGCTATCCCATTTCTTGAAGGTATTAGTGCTACTAGTTACTAGATTGTAAAGAAAGAAAGTAGTACATTCATTTGCATTGCAACGAAATTTATGATTTCATTCATTCTGTCAGGCATTTATTTAAAATATATTTACAGATATATAGTAGTGAATCAACTTCCATATTATTTACAGTTACACTAATTATTGAAATTAACAAAAAATAAATTGCTTCTAACTTTGCACACATTGGCTAGAAAAATGCCCATATTCAATCTATGTGATCGGCAAACATGTTCCTGCATGCCATTCAATATCTAATTGCCTTTAGAAAATGTTCTTGAAACAGCATTTTGCTCATGTGCTCCCATGGGTACATTCAGCCAGAGTATGCAGTTATTCCTCATCCTTTCCACAAAATGGGAAGATTTTCCTATCATAATTATCCATAACTGTTTGAGTCTTCCAATCTTCCTGGTCTAAACCTGACCATTCTTGAGCTTGTCTTTCTTCTTAGAATGAGCATAAACATACATAATTCTTTACCCCAGCTTAATTTCATTTCATTTGATAGGCTGAAGACTTTTGGTTATGCTCTGCACTGATTTCTTGCCTGCTGATATTTTCTAGCCTATTCTATCCAACCTTTTTTCCCATGTAATATTAATTTCATTACCTCATTGCCACATTAACCCCATGCCAACTCCTCCAAGTCTCCTTTTCACCTCTGCAGCCTAAAATGTTGAGGTTATATATTGTATCTGATTTCTATAGCATTTAGATTGAAGTGTAGTGGTCTCCATGCATTAGTCAATGTTTAAACGGTGATTTTACATCACTTTGCTTAATGTGCTCCGTTATTAAAACTCCTTAAATTGTAAATGATAGGAAAGCTAGCTCTTGTATAATATTTGTTGTATTTGTTAATATGCTTATCTTTGAATTTTTTGTATTTGTCAATGATGGGCAAATATGGTTAACATGAATTTTTATGTAATTTTTCTAAAGTGGTGAGCCTATGGAAGCTTCTCATTTTATAAACTGCAGGTAAGTACAATTTTTATGGAAATGTTTCTTGTAATGTACCTATTTTATTGAAGTGTTTAGCCAGGTAATTGTATTGTCACTTGGATTTTTATAGCTTACAAAAAGCTAAAAAAATTTATAAATGGTAGCAGTAATTTTGAGTGCAATTTTAGTGAGCATTGCATGCTTTTTCTCTCTTTTTTATTACAATAAATGTGTATGTTGCATCAACTCTTATCCTGTTAATTGAAACTGCATTTCCTGGCCATATTTTGAGTGCCTTTCTTAGCTTGCCAACAGAAATGCTTGCTCAGGCATCAGTGGGAGGGTGCTGTAAAAGATTTTATATTTATATCAAGGAAGGAAAGGCATAGAGTGCAACACATTTTCAATTGCATTTTGGAATCTTTAATGGTTTACCAAATACTAATAAAGATCACAAGTTCCTCTGCACTCGAGTGATGTGCACTTCACAAGAGAAAGTTGGTACTCCCACATTTTTAACATTCCTTCAAAACCAGTTTTAGCAGGTAATCCACCCACCATTGCCAAGGTTTGGACTTTGGTTTGTATTACTGTTTTGGTGGTTAAATGAACATAATAACTTTTATGCTCAGCATGCAGTCAGTGTTGCCACCCAAATTTGCTTCCCTAGTGAAATATTTCCTACACAATGGACATAGCAACTTCTTGATAACCCTTTATTATTAATAAGGGTTTAAAGATTAAACCCACTTGAACTATGGTACAAAAGTTCATGTTGCCTGGCTAGCACTCAAACACACAACATGTGAAATGCAACATGTTGTTAGGTTAAAATTAAAATGTCAATTGGAACTTGCACAGTGAAGCTAATCATATAATTGATATCATTGTATGATTTAGTTGAACTACACACTCTTAATGCATCATTTACTTGTCATAATATATGGAACCAGTTTTGAGAACTAAATGTTCTCTATCATTGATATAATGATATCAATTATATTGTTAGGTATTTTCCTTATTTGCTAAGGGAAGTTCTTTCTGTTCATTACTCGCACATGACACGTCTGTGAGGGGGAGTTAAATCGTGTAATTTAATTCCATAAATGTGACTAAAACAAGGAAAACTTGGAAATGGTTATGGGATTAGATAAGCATTCAAAACAAGTTGGTCATAGAAAAGGACAGTGGACACATGCAAAAAATTTCTGCATTTAATACTAGATGACTCAATTTTTCATGGTTGACACATTCAAATTTCAAAAAATTTATATGAAAAAAAGAATGCGAAAACTGAGGCTGGGAGTTCCAGTGAAGAGGAATAATACTGAAAACATCAGTAATTTGAGTAAACTTCTGACTCCAATAAGTAAGTTTGCTGTTTCCAAACCAATTTCCCCTATGTTAAATTATAACACAAACTAGGAAGAGAAAATATTTAACACTGGCAGAGACAAATGATGGTCAAGAAATGGTAAACCAACTCAAAGAATCTCAAAAACAACAATTGAGAATTACATGATTTTTAACTTGTTTGCCTAAAAGCTGGATTGAACATGTATTATTTCTGAATGTGGAGTGCCTTCTTTCATAGCATACATTGCAAAGCAAACACAAACAAATAAAGGTATCATGTCAGTTCCATACAGAGAATACCAGAGATGCCTCCCTGATGATATTGTTAAACTTGTGAGAAAGTAAGATAATGGGACAAAGGAAGGACATAACATCTGTAGAGAAGAAGGAAAAAGAAATAAAAAATAAATTGCTTTTAGCAAGCTGTAAGGAACTCCACAGGACAGGACAATTAACAATTGACACATCTAACCCCTAAAGTAAGTTTTTTGAGGTTTACATCTTTCAGACCTAACACTGCATTTTCACAGGAGCAGCAAGGTGACACAATATTTATTTGCATGACACATGAAAATACAAAATTAATGCTTGAGCCTGAAAAGCTTAAACATGAAAATAACTTAATCCAAGACCTTAGTTAATTAATTGTGTGCAATGAAGTTACACCAGATTATCTCAATAAATATGAAAAATATCCTGGAAACAAAATCATTTGGAAGCTATTGAATTCTTTCTTACGAAAAAATGTAATTAAAAAAATTGTTTACTTTAAATAGACAACAGGTAAAGTCCAAATGACTGGTGAAAACATCCTCTGAAAATTTCATCCATTCATGATATGACCAAAAAAATACAAAGTAAACAATTTTATTGACCATGCAGATGTATATGGAACCATGATAAAATCTTCCACAGAATGGTACAAGTGAGCAAAATCTAAATGTGGAAGGAATTTTGTCTTTCTTCATTCTAATGAAGAACATAAAAATTAAGCTCATTAATTAAATAGCTAAGATTTGTAGGTTGATAAAATGGTTCCATCTTCACATGTTTCCAGTGTTCTTCCCATCAATGAAAAAATTGCCATTAATATATATATATATATATATATATATATATATATATATATATTCCAGTTCAGAGGTTCCTAGAGAAATCTCTTTTTAATGGGAGACATTCAGCGAATGCTGATGCAGTTATTCTTCCAGCAGAGAAATGTAGTTATAATGGATGAGAAAAACCAGAACTCATCACAGTGAGTGATATTTTTATGTATTATCAGCTTATTTTTTTAACATTCCATCTTGCAACTGCTGGACAATACTATTTTTCAGCTATAATAATGCTAGACCTTGTATAGCATCTCCTGTCAAGAACCTCTTACACTGATCAGGATTGTAGATCTTACAACATCCTCCATCTTCATCTAACCTAAGTTCATGCAACTTTTTTGTGATCTCAAAACTGAAGAAGCAAATGGATAGGAAACACTTTGCAAGCAAACAAGGCGTCTTAAAGGCATTTTAGCAATAAATGACCCATATTAATGAAGCACATATAGCTGTAGGTATTCAGCACTTTACCTGGCAAAGAACCATGCACAATCTATTGGATTACTTTGAAGAATAATAGTGACATAGGTAATTTTACCTCCCCTTACTTATTTTGTGGACTTGTGATTAAACATAACTTTTAATTAGTTGTTTTATTCATTTCCTTCCTGTCCTCAATGGTGAATGTGAAATTTACACAAATATATTTATGATGATATAAATAAGAAAGATATGATATAATATGGAAAATAAAGAAACATATAAGAGCAAAGATATATAATATATAGTTTTATACAAATATAAACAGGAATAGATACATATAAGCAGTAAAGTAAATGTACTGGTCACCAGTACAGTTTGTACCAGATACCTGATAGTGGTTTAATAGTTTAGAGTTAAAGATTAAGTGGAAGTAGTAGAAATAGTAGCTGGTTTCCAATTATTTGAATATTGCTGGTTTCCAGCAATTAGTAAGTAGTTGAAAGGAATGTAATTTTTATTTATCAAATTTGTTATTTTTATTATTTTATAAAATTTCCAATTGTAACCTATGTATAAGTATCATCTGGAAAATAATAACATAAGAATGTAATAATTTGTAGTTTAGAAATAAAGTGTAAGAGTTTGAAATACATGTCCCATGTAGGAAACAAGATGCTGAGTTGGAGTATTTCAGATTTTTATTATTATTGTTACTGTCCTCAATGATGGTGAATTTTGAAGTATGTAGTTCAAATGTTTATACTAAAATGCTCTGTTATCACATGTTTAGAAGATACAAACAAAATAGTTGTCATGGCATGTGGATTGACCCTTATAAAAAATCAGCAACTAATTGCTGCATTTTTCATATTACATTAATAATAGATTTATTCTGCAGCCGGATGTAACACATAACAACAAAATGATTAGGGAAGGTACTAAAAGCTCTATGGGGTGAAATCTAAATAGTAAATTATCACTTCAGAAAAGCCTCAGTTTCCATAAATTAATATACTGAGAGAGCATGATATGATTGAAAATATCTTTATTAACAATATAAAAAAAGATTGTTATGGCCAAAAAAGTTTATCTCTAGGTTAACTAAATTTCTCTTTCAATGGACTACAGCTATATTTTTTGTCTTTTTTCAGTTACAAACATATTTTCTGCTCTATCTGCTGACATATTTAATATTTATACATGAAAAATAAATTGAAGACATGATTAACAATAGTGTAATGACAATTTCCATATTTGTACATTAATAAGGCAGAGAATATCTTTTACGCTATTCAGCTATTAATTTAAAAATGCATAAAAAATGTAAATCTGGCCCACAAAAAAAAATCTGCAGCCTTGCACAAACTTTAAAACTAAGTTCTGATCCATAATCACCAATGTTTGTATTGCAGCCACTTTCTCTTTTTGACAATCTTTTCTTAAATCATGCCATAAGTATCTATCAGCAGCTGTACTTTAGTTATGTATGCTTCTTTTGCTGCATCCTGGCCCATTCCTTTCTTCTCATTCCAAGCATCCCACTTTGCTTTTCCTTTGAAATCCAGTAAACCTGGTCGTGCTGCAATGTGAATAAAGAAAATAATGTGAGTACAAATTGCACAAAAATAACAAACATTTTAAACTGATAATTAAATTTAATAAAATGCTCATTACTAAGTGAGAGAAAATGTTTACATTTCAAAATTATACCTTAAATTTCACTGCAGAACTGGAAACTAGCCAAAAGAAAGTAAGATTTTAAACTATTAATTAATTCAAATAAAATTCTGAAATAGAGTGAAATAAAAATTTTAATTCCATTTAAACTTAACTAATATAGATTAAAATAAAAAAATGTAAATAGTCCTCATTTGAATGTGTAAATATTCATATAAATTAATAAAGATAACATGTTACTTCTAAATAAAGGACAAAAATATTACAGGTTTTTAGTATAAAAAGGATTCTTTCATTTATATCATTATTTTTTCTGTACAAAAGTAACTAAAATTGTTAAGAATTTTCCAGCAACAGAGCTGACTAAATAACTTTTTTGCTTGACCTCTCCATCAATTTTTAAGAAAAAGATTTCTTTGTAAGAGCTGTGGCTCAACTGTTAAGCAGAGGAACAGTGCAGTCATTGTTATGTAAGTGCTTAGGTCTACGACTCTTTTAGCTTCTAAAAATTTAACTGTGGTTTTCATTATACGAACAAATATAAACCTAAATTGGCAAAGAAAATATGCTTGAAGTCACAAATGTTTGAGAAACAGGAGGGGCAGTGTGTTATGTATAGTACTAAAATTGTTATAATCTTTATACTCCCATAATGAAAATGTATTTTATTATTCAGTATCATTTTTTATATTATATACAGTGTTGTATGTAGAAATCAATTTTTCCAACAGATACAAAGTTTCTTCCTCCATTAGTTCTCCTGTTTTATTCCAATAGTTACAGTATGATCTGAAACTGTTAGATAAAATGGAGATGGAGGATGAGAGATGAGGAAATGGGGTTCACTATTACCCTTTCTGGAAATTATAAACTTTATAGCATCACTCAAACTGAAAGCATTACCTGGAGTTGATAATGTACCAATAACAGTGTTCAAAGCTTGTAGCAAAGAATTACCTCTCCCTCTTGTGTCTATTATAAATAATTGCAATGAAATTTTAATATATAATAAAATAATGCAGTTTTAAATAAAAATAATAAACACAAATTTAGAAAAAACAGTTCACAGTAACAACACTATCCAAATTTAAGCAAAAGATTACTAAAGAAATTGAAGGAGGCAATTACTCTGCTGGGTAATTTTAGACTTAACTAAAGCTTTCAATTGTGATGTAATTCATTTGTCAATGCAAGAGGTATTTCAAGTTGGTTTCAGAAGACTAAATTATGTCCTAATAAAACTTTGCATAGTGAATAGGAAACAATTTGTATCCATAGATACGAATAAAGTTACACCACCCTAAAAGAATTAAAACTGGTGTTCCTCAAGGGTGTATGTTTGGCAATTACTGTTCATTCTTTATTCATACAACACTAAAAAATCAAGTCACCTAGTGCGAAACTAATTTTATATGCAGATGACAACCACCTGCCGTAAGTAATCACACTCTACAAACTCTTAAAATTAGTCATATACCAAATTGCAAATTAAGTTGTAATTTATTTTTCAAATTTAAATCTAATGTAAATCTTAATAAATTTGAATTTATTACTTTTGGCTATAAAAATTAATGTAAATCTTAATAAATTTGAATTTATTACTTTTGGCTATAAAAATGTAAGATATTTTGAACTCCAGATATCCGTAAAGAACAATAATATCAGACATTCAAATGCAATAAAATTATTAGGAGTGATTATGGATTGCAAACTCACCTGGACTCAGTACATTGAACACTAACAAGAATTCTTGTGCCCTCTATGCCCTTAGTACCTATAAGCACTGGTAAATTAATTTACTTCTCCATCAATCAATCACATTTTACACATGGTATTTGAATTAGTTCTTTAACCAACTTCAACAAAGTTTTTATTCCCAAAAACGTGCAATAAGAACATAGCAAATCTCAAACTTAAGGAAGCCTGCAGAAAGGCTATCAGAGAACTAAAATTTTGACTTTTGAATGCTTATTTGTCTAAGAATTGTGCTCTTTTTATGATGATTCATGAAAAACTAACTAAAAATTCTGACAACCACCAGCATAACACAAGAAATAAAGACAACTTTGTAGTTGAAAGACACCAATTAAAGCTTTATGAAAAATTACCTTGATATTGATAACTATATAACATACTGGCCAACATTACAGAATGCGGTACTTCCAAGTAGTTTAAAAAGTCCTTAGCCAAATATGATTCAAAATCCTTAATATAACTTACAGGAATTCATAGATCACAATGAGCATTAATGAATATTCATGCTAATGCCCATAAATAAATACACAAATGTGGTCAGTACCAACGTTTAATATGAGAAAAGCTACTGGTGTTTAAGACTTGTGCTTAAGAGGATAGAAGGTGGCTGCCTTGTTGGACAAAAATCTAAAGAATCCAGGTAGAGGAATCCATTAAACAATGCAATGAAGGTTATGAGGCCAGGTAACTTTTATAGTTATTATTTTACTTAATTTATTATGTATTTAAAATACCATGCCAAGTAATTATTATTATTATTATTATTATTATTATTATTATTATTATTATTATTATTATTATTAAAGTAATGTACACTGTTGACAGATACTGTAGTTAGTATGTTTTGAATGTTTCATTTTTTAGCATTAACTTTTTTTGTTTCTAGATATCACTCAAGGATCTAAATTTAATGGATTTTGGGACACCCTGTCAACACATGATTGGAATTTTCAAGTGCAGCAGTATCCCAGCTTATGACCTAGTTCATGCAAAAAGAAGGGACTATGCTCTATGCACATCCGAACAAAGGAAAACAACAATTTTTTTCTACATTAATAACTGTTTCAACACCTAAAAGATGATGCTTGCAGCAAGATACTGATAATGAAAGAACACAAAATTTTATTGTGTTAATTAATAAGTATACAAGTACATTTTTATGTGTGGTGATTTAGGCTTATTTTTTCCATTATTGCATGGTACTTGAATAACATTAATTTAAAATGTTAATATAGCCCATTTAATAATAATAATAATAATAATAATAATAATAATAATAATCTTTGTTCCTAAACAGACAGACAAGGAATATACAAAGAAACTCTTATGATTAGTTTTTTTTTTTTCCTTTGAAGAGCCCCTGGATAACTTTTTATCATCATCATATCCCTCAATTTCAGATAAGAATTCATGGTAAAGAAGTCTCAATATGTGCAAAATCTTTCTGTGCTGTCTACGGTGTCGAACAGCAACCACTGAACACTATAGCGGCCACAGTAAAAGCAGGGACTCCCATTGCTGAGCGAAGAAGAGATGATCGCAAGAGTAAGGTTTTTGATGAAAAGAAAAAGTCTATAGTTAGGTTCCTATCAAATTTGGAGGCACAAGAAAATCATTACTCACACCAAAAATGTAAGAGGTTGTACCTATCCTTAGAACTCAATATTAATAAGTTATTTAAGATGTATAATGCCAGAGTTCCAAATCACTTCAAAATAAAAAAAAAATGATTTTTCCAAAATATTTTGTCCAACAATTTCAATATCGGATTCGGCTCTCCACCAACAAATAAATGCTTGTAGCCATTGTGCACGAATATCCAATGTACTAAAATCCACCAATGATGAAATAAGATTTGTATACATGAGACATTAGAACCAAACAATTTACTATACATCATAACAATTAAAATGCATTAAATCTTCTTTTCAGCTGTTTAATGCACTGAATGAGACAACTATAATCAAATGCTTGCTTCAATGAATTAGAAACAGTTCTGACTTTATGATCATGTCTTTTGTGACACAAGAGGCATTCATATAACCAGTCTATACATTGTTAGACAATAATGAGTATTGAATTGTAACTCACATTGCTGACAACAATGAATTTTAATGTATAAAGATATACATTAGGGCAGGTTTAACCTTGCTAGTCTCCATAAAAGAGTCCGTCCAGTTCAATCTTGTGGAAACAGTTGGTTTATTTATGTACAGTCTTTAACATCATCAACATCCCATTCAATTCAGGGCTTGAAATGGCCAATATATTTTGCTCAGAGGCCTCTTCTTTCAGGTTTGGATGTTCTTTTACATACCATAAATGTATGACATGGGACACATAGCTTTACTTCCCTTCTGAAGGATGTCTTACTTAGGAGTTTTACACCTGAAAAAAAGTCATTGACCCTGGCTGGGATTGAACTTGAGATCTTGGGTCTATGAGTGCCTGAGGTCATTAAGGCATGAACTCATGAGTGGGAGGGGTGGGGTCGATTTCCACCAGGGCCATCCCCTCTGACTCAGGTTTTTTCCAGGTTTTCCTCAGTCCTCATAAAAGGCAAATATTAAGAAGGGTATCCTAACCTTAGATCTGGAATGCTTTCTTACTTTTTAAAAAAAGTCCTTTCTCATTTAGCACTTCATCATTCGTATCATCAGTGTCCATCACCTTGTGATGCCGCAGCAGTAAAAACAGGCATTAAACACTATTAAAAAAAAACTTACAAAACATATCTTACTACAGTATGAATTTCTGAAAAGACAAATAACATCTCTATTAGGATGCAGTCATTTAGAAGATGCAATTCCTTAGAGTGTAGGAAAAATTCTAGAGCTAACTAAAGTTAAATCAAATACTACAAAGTTAGGATTGAAGCTGACAGCTCTTTATTAAAGTTTATCACAAAATCACTGGAGTCAATCCAGACACATAACAATCCACTTCTGCAAATGATCCAACAGTTGTTTAACAGCTGAGGATGTGGATGAGGGTACACAAAACATATCCTGAGTAAATTTCCATTAAGTGAAGCAAAAAGAGTGTGTCTAAATATTTCGACTCAGAAAAGGTTATTAATGAGTAAGAAGTTTGTGTTTGTTAACAGGCTGACTATCTTAATTTGCTTCATTATTTTAATGATTGGGTTTCCCATGATGCATGACAAACAACATGCATCAAGCATTATCATCTACACCATACATCTTACCAAAAACATGATAGCAATACAACTTATGTGTTGATGATATGTACTCAAAAATAGTTTTGATTCAGGAACTTTACTACTATGATAAAATTATACATGTTTTGACATTGATAAAATTATATTGACTGTGTATCCATCCAATGCTTTCATTGAAAGCATATTTTCTGCAATGAAGTTCAAATGGAGGGATGCAAAAAAGAAAAGTACAGTGAACTCAATAAAAAATTAGTTTATCTATATGGGTATTTAGAAGCTATTACCAGTGAAGGTATGATATTTTCAAAGTTTAATGGGTTTGAATGCTGATAGAAATGTCACAATTTTTTAAAATTAGCACATATTTCAGGAATGTTTCCTCACTGGCCTCTTGGTATAGTTTAGGACTGTCTAATGTAGTTGGGTCCAGATCTGAATCACTTCTTTTTGTCATCTTTTGACTACAATAGGAAATTACTGAATTTGTTCAAATGTGGAATTTCAAAATTCATTAACTTCTCTCAATTTTTTAAAATTAAAAAATTAATACTTCAACTTTGAAAGTTTTGAAAAGAGTTGAATTTACAATTAAGCAATTTTGCTAATTGGTATGTAGTGGAATCGAAATTGTTTACAATTGATCTCATATTGTTATTTAGTAAAAGAATTTATGTAGCCCATAAAGTTTCAGTAGAGTAGGATTGTTTGGGGTTATTTCATATTGTTATGTGTCTGAGAGAATCATCTTTTTTAACATTTTAATAATAGTCTAATAGAAAATACTGAGAAAGTCCTTACTAATTTCTCTGACAACATTCAAACACATTCAATTTTCAAACAAAGATTAGTTGTCGACTTATCAATTACAACAAAACATCCAGAGTGTTTAATGATAGCATTGTTTATAATAATGCTTTGTTAAGTATGGCTAGAAAGAGCAGTAAATATGATTAGTTTCAATTCATTACGAACAATGAGGTTGAAAAGAAGAATCACACTTGAAAATTTAGGGTCATGACTGCAGTATGAACCATAAATATTCAGCCTTCCATGCCAACACTTTACCATCCAGTAGACCAATTTTTAAGGAATTAAATATTTTATCCTTACCATCCATATATATGTTAGAAACTGTATCTTTTGCGCATAACAACAAACAACTTTTCAGGAACAATGAAGATTGTCATGTGCATCACACTATATCTGCTGGTCATTTTCACTTGCAACTTCACAGACTTATGTGACACACTGCAATTCTATACACTAAAATACCTATATCATTTAAAAGTACTTGAATCATAAAATTTAAAAAATGTGTTAAAATCTTATTGTAAAAGCATAATGTTTACACTGTGAAGGAATTCTTAGAAACTAAGTTATAGCTAGATATGGATATTTAGAAACTAAGTAATAGTTAGTGATGTATATATGTATATAAATCTTGTAGTTAGGTTTTTGACGAAGTCAAATGTGCAAGCTGTACATAAATCGGTGAATAAACAACCTTGAACCTTGAACCTACCACTGAGCTACAGGTAGTCCTCCAATCACATAACTATTAACCTTCCTCATCTGATTCTACACATCTTGAACCTCTCTAAGGTTTTCTCTACTATGAGAGATTTATTGCCCTGCTCATGATAGTGTGAAAGAATAATTTCTAAAACATAAGCTATGATATGTTTTAATAATAGAATAATTTCTAAAACATAAGCTATGATATGTTTTAATAGTAGGCCTAATTGGTAAATGTGTAATACCTTAAAAGTTTAAACAACACCAGTTTTGTTTTAGTAATAAACGTTATTGGGTGCTTTTTATTTAATACCAATACATTTACACATTAGCTTCCACTATCTGTAATCACCTACTCTAATCTTCAATCCAGTACACAGTAGTAATATGTGTGTTCTTAATATTAATTTTGAGAATCTGGCAACCCTATGTTGATATATTTCTGGCCTGACATAGAAAACTGTTATTCATTGCTTCAATGTTCATGCTATTTGACACTTGCATGTTACAGAAATGTAAACACTGCATTTCTTTTCTGGCCATGGTATTCATTTGCTTGGAGAAGTTTAAGTCAGACATACAGCATAATGTTCAAAATTTAATACAGGGCAGTGATTAAATGTTTAGATAAAGGAGAACTTCTACCCAGTGATATTAAAACAATACCTTGATGGTGTGTATAGAGAACCTTTCTATCTATATTCCAATGTAAAGAAGTAAAAATTGTTTCATTTGAGCAAAGACAGCCTTGAAGATGACCCATGTGAAGGTAGGCTGGTGGATGTGTTCACAAAAAAAATCTCCATTGTTGAGGATAGAAGATCTGAGTGACAGGTATGTGAATGCAAGGCAATAGTTGTAATGTTGGGATTCAGTACAAACGATAGATAGCAATTTGAAATAATTATTTTTCTAATATCCAGTAACAAAGAACCCCTATTTCACAAATGTATATTGGAGTTATTCATACAGTTATAGATGAAAAGTGTACAAAATGTGCAAAATGGTCCATTATAATGCAATTTAACAAAGGTTGTAGAGCAAATGCTAAAAATGCTCTGTAACAATAAGGTTGTTTAAATAATACATATATACAAAGATATAAGTAGTAAATAAGTGACTTTCCATTATATATTTTTGCCTTCCATATGAAAGGTATTACAATAAAAAATATTTAACTGTTTGCAAGGTACCATAATAACACAAATGTCCACTAACAGAATTAATTTCAAATCTTTTGAAATAAAATCATTATTTCCCAAATAAAAATAGATTTCAGTTGAAGTCAACCACTAAAGGTCTACAATTCTACATGCAAGTTAATGGATATTTCCCTTATCTGGATATCTCCCTTATTTCCTTGGTGTTCTTGTTCTTCAGTTGCATCTTTTTAAATCTCCTGCCTCTCATATTTAAGAAAAAATCTCCTATAAACTATTTAAACCGTTTACTCTTTCATGCACCCTTCAGTTTTTCAATTTTAGTAGGTAAATGTACAGGTGTGAGGAAGAAATCAAAAGCAATTACTTAAATAATTCTCAATAATCGATAGTCTGCTTTTGGTTAAAGTGAACAACATCTTTAACATTATCATCTATCAGAAAAGTACTTCCAGTTTATATTTCTGTATTTGTATTTGTGTTCTTACTTCTTGGTATGCTGCATGCAATCAGTGCTAGTGCAATCCAAAACATCATAGAAGAAGAAACTAGTGGAAGTGAAAATATACTACACACTAAGGCAGTAAAAAATAATAAATAAATAAAGGTATATATATATATATATATATATAATATAAAAGAAAAAGAAAAATAAAGTAACACTATTAACAATGTAACAAATTAACAGTAATTATAATAGTACAAAAGGATAAAACACTAAGAAAAATTCACACTTGAGATCGCTCGGAATCGTGGAGTCCGAAATATAGCGATCTCAAGTGTGACTTTTTCTTAGTGTTTTATCCTTTTGTACTATTATAATTACTATTAATTTATATATATATATATGTTGATCAAAATTGGACAAAAGTTACATCAAGTGAAGTCAAAAAGCATAAAGCTTGTTCTCTCTGTAAAAAAGAGTTTTCCACTGCTCACGGAGAAAACAATAATTGTATACAGCATGCTTCTTCAATTTCAGGTAAAATAACAGTAATTATTATAGTGCACATCAAATTAGTTTATTTTATAACTTTTTAAGTAATAATTGCAAATTCACTGCTAAAGACTGGAGTTCATATTTCTGGGATATTTTATTAATATACATTAAAACTGCAATTGATATATTGTAGTTGTAAGTGTATAAATGTCTTAAGTTAAAAATTTTTGTTATAGACCATAAAAACAATGAACAAAATGTGAAACAGAAATCTAAAATAAATAGCTTAGCCAACAGTTCAGCATCGACTAAAAATAATGTTATCAAATTATTGATTTGCAGAATTAGTAATTGTTTGCCAAAAAATAAAATAATAATAATAACATTTGGTAATTACAATAGGCCTTGTCAAAAGAAAAAAGAAGAAAGAGGCTTAAAGTCTATGGATGAAGAGTAACAGCTTATTTACGTTATATAAATTATAACTTTTTAAAACAAGGTTAAATTAGAACAGTACAAAATGTTGTAACAAACTTTACAAATTCTGATGCAATGCAAAAAATAGCATGTGTTTGTACCACGGCTGAAATAATTGTAAACTGTTATGGCAGGCACCAGCGCAAGTGATTTGTAAATTATCTTAGAAATGATATTCTTCTTGCTTAATGTAGTATCAAATTATAAGACCCTTAATCCTTTTATTAGTATAGCTAAAAGTTTGATGATTTTGCACCTTCGTTTTAGTGAGTCACAAATGCTGCTAAGTTGGATATGAACATGTGCATGAAAAACTTTGGATGCATTTATTCCCCCCCCTTTTGAAATATTTTTTCAATGTGCTTTATGAAGCAATGTTTAAGGTTTTAGTTTTATATGGTTCCACAAAGTTTTCAATTCATTTTCAAACCCAAATGCTGTTCCTTAAGTTTTCTTCATTTTTTTAGTGAGTTGTATTGGCAGACATAACCACTGAACAACCTGATATATTTGCAGTAGTATTTCTTAACTTAAAATATGATCCAGAATTTGCAAAAGTGTTTAGGTACAAAACAGTCATACAAGAATTATCATATAACAGCAGTATTGTTATGTGTTCGTGATCAATTAGCCTGCCTGCTGGCTATATTTTGGCTTGCTTTGCTCTGTTCTGAAAGTTTTCCATTTATAGCTTAAAGCAGCACTAATAACAAAACTTTGTAACAACTTATCACATCTTTAATGGAAAATTCTCCACACTCAGTTAAAAGTGTGTGAGCTAGAATAATTGTTTTGTTTTCAATTAAATGCTTTTAATATGCCTAAAATGAAGGAAAGCACTGCACACAAATTAAAAAGACTGTTTCAGTATTTTTATTTTTAATAGTGTTTAATGTCTGTTTTTACTGGTGAAGTATCACAGGCAGTGAACATTGGTGATACACAAGATAAAATGATACACTAAGAAATGATTTTTTTAAAAAAAGGAGGTGTTCCAAGCATAAATTTAGGGTACATCCCGAGGATTTGCCATTCATGGGGTCTAAGGAAAATCTGGAAAAAACTCTGGGATGAGGGGAATCAAATCCCACACTTTCTGCTCATGAGTCCATGCCTTAAAAAACTCAGCTATCCATTTCAATGTGTTTATAACGAATATTTCTCCAGTGTTCCTTCAATGAACAGATAGAAAAATCGGCCATAGCAGCACATTTTTGGAAGGAACATCACAAAACAGAAAAAGGCATTCCTTCATTAAAAGCTATGCAACATCCCAATGAACTTGACATATGGGAAAAGATTTTCATAAAGAAATATGAACATAAACTCATGAATTTCAACATTCCAGAAGCAGACAATAATCTGTACAAGTTCATCAACAGAGTTCTCACAGTCGCTTACCTTTCAAACTTAGCATGTTCCATCAGTCGTTTAACAGTTGACAATGTGAGCACAAAGTTCTCACAAAAAATGTCCTGAATTTTTAAATTTTGAGAGTGAAATATTTTTTTTAACTCAGTTTGTTTCCTGGTTTATTAAGAATGAGCCCACCCAAAGGTGTTTTTAAGCATTTTAAAATATTTTATCTACTGAAGATTGAAGACAATGTTTCCAAATGTTTCCAATAGTTACAGATATTTGGAGTAATATGATGTGCTTGAGGTAAATGGAGTTACCAAGTTAACATTGTTGTAAGTGAGACTATGTTAAATATTTTGCTCATGATGGCGAATTGCATTAAGTTTTGCATGTTGCTCACATTTGCATTTGCATTTGCATTTGGATATGGAAGTGGAAACTGAATGATCAGAAGGCATCAGAAGTTCTAAGCACTTACATCAAATTACATACCTTCAAATTAGGTTAATACAAAAAGCAAGCTATGCTTGGCAGATAAACATGAACTGGTGAGTGATAGGAGTAGGAGGAGAGGGAAGTATGTTGCTCTTGACCCATTCTGTCCCAGCCACATGTTGTCTACAGTTTAGCACCAACATAACTTCATTCCACTTCATTCTGGTATTAGGTTTGGACATTCTGATGCTTAATGATAAGTTTGAGAGCAAAATACACAAATAAAACTTATAAAGATCTTCATACCCATTTGAGTTTGTGTGGCCTAGTTGCAGAGTCACTTGTCCATATGTTTCTTATTTTAATTAAAAACATTCATTAGGTACACTTGCAGCTATTAATTTCATTTTAATCGTTTTCCGACATTCTCTGATCCTTACTGGGGACAGCAGCAACTGTTTAAATGATGATTACTTCAGTATTTTACATAGATATATGCACCTTTCACTAAAAGCCATAGGTATTGCACATTGACAATCATTAGGAAAGGTCAACTTTCACAAAATAATCAACTTTTCCTCTAACAATACAACTCCAAAATTGCATGCATTTTTGACTCTGATTCCACAATTTCCCCACTTTTGATAACAGAAGATTATAAAAATACATTAGATATAAAACACATTTAACAAGTGCAAAGGAATATGCCAAAATATTTTTTGCTTTTTCCTAGATCATTCAATTTTTGATCAGTTAATTCAGGCATCATTATAAAAATGCATTCCTAAACTTGGTTTTTTCATTAGTACTGCGTCACATGGTCTCCCAAATATAAAACTTAAGGCATTTGTTTGTAACTACTTACATCATTCACTATCTTTTTCATGAATAGATCTAACAATACTTTCTAATAGATCAAGGAATAGACCTTGATTCATAGAAAAATATATTAAGTACATTAATATATTTATTAGTATATATTTGTATTTTTTAAGTATCAAGGGAAACTATGCCCTGGTTTCGGAAGTCCTAATTACATTATCGGATCCTAATGCATTTGTATTTTATTTATATATTGTTTGTGGTACATGCACATAACTTCTGCATCTATATTAGTACAAATAGTATTAAGTATTCTCAATTATTATATTTTAAAAAATTAAGGTAAGCCTTGGCTATAAAATGCTTAACGTACCAGTATTTACATCACCCACAGTGCTTTGCTTGTACAGTGCATACAGTTCCAGTAGATCACTGTCAGGAGGTGTGGTTTTCAGCTTCTTCACATCCTCAGCTGCCTTGTTAAATCTCTGCAAAAGTCACCATAAGAATTTAGAGCATTGAAAGTGCACCAAGATCCATTAAAGCACTTAACTATTTCTATGTACATAACACAAATTTATTTTATATAGATAGTTGTTATATTACATTAATGTGAGCCCTGTAAGCTTACTATGACCGGAGTTGGATGGCTGGTCTTGTAGAGGGTCTGTGAAAAGGATTATATTGCTGTATTTGTCAAATAGATGGTAGGAAAGTTCAGACTACAATTACCATTTTCATTTTTTTTGTAAACAATTGCAGTCAACATTCTTGTTTTTGAGTTCATTCACTTTCGAGATTGGTGATGCTAGGCATATCATCACAGTTTGTGCAACAATCACCATCATTTCATATATTCTAATTAAACCCTATCAGCTGAACCTGTTTGTATGATATAATTCTTTTGCTATAATGTTTGATGAAATAATATGTTTTGTGTGAAAAAAATATCACAAAATATGGTTGGAAATCTGACAAAAATTGATTCCATTGTAGTTGGGTTGACATATTCTTCCATTTTAACCATATGTTCAGATGTCTGGAAAACATATATGTAAAAATATCCTATATTTAAAGATTGCTATTTATTTATTTATTTTCTGTTGCTGATTCCATACAACGCAAAGATGAAAAGAATTCTTTTGTTGATGTCTGCTGAGTGGATTATTGAATAAAAAATATGTTTAACCAGTTTGAATATCTCTGAGAAATATGGTATTTTGTCATTTTATGTTGTAAATATATGGAGTAATATTTTTAGAAGATAAATTTCTTTACAGATAAAATTTCACTGAGTGACAATTTGTCCTCTGTTTTATGTTCTCATTTTTTCTCATTCCAAGTCTTCTAGTAATTCTTCTTTTCATACAAGTATAAATCGTATCCTTAAGACACCAAATATGGACAAGTGTGATTGCTCAAGCATATCCTGAAACAAAAGTTAAATTAAAGATCTATATTTTGGATTGATTGATTGATTGATTGATTTACGGACGCTCTTTAACATCTCAGGTCATCAGCGTCCCAATCTATTCAAGGCGTGAAACGGCCGACAAATTTTGCTCAGAGGCCTCTCTTTCAGGCTTGAGGTTCTTTTTCGTGCCGTAAATGTACGACACGGGACCCACGGCTTTACTTCCCTTCCCAAGGAAGCCATACTTAGGATTTTTACGCTCGAAAAAATCCATGGGTCCTGGCCGGGTTCGAACCCGCGATTTGGGTATAGGAGGCCAAGTATGGTAACCACTACACCACCAGGACCGACTACATCAATAGGAAAGGAAAAGAAAACCAAACAAGTATTACCAGAGGAAAAACCTGGCACAGATCTTGAATGCTCCTTAGTTAAATTATTCCCGAAATTTGCACAGCGAGTGTTTCGGGATGTAGAGGATAATGTTAGCAACGGAATCAGAGACATTACGCTGGCCGAAGTTAATCGTGCAACCGAAATGCTTTTCCAGTATTGTTTTGTGTAGCCCGGGAGGATGACATTTTCTGCGTCTTCAATAAGATAAGATTATGTACGCATTTTAGGAAGCGGAAGTGAATGAAGTACTAGTGCCTGCGGCTGTGGCACGCATAGTAGCCGAGTATTCATTTATTATTTTATGTGGAAAATATTAATTGCAGTTCTGAAAGGCGACAAATGATAAGAAAATTCTGAATAATATCGCACGCACACACTTATTCGTATTTTAAATAAATGTTTACTCATAAAAATGGGTTATTTTAGAGTCAACTGTCTAAACATCTTCGTGAAACTGACAGGCGGGGGGGGGGGCACGTTCAGAACGCGACTTTCAAGGAAATGACAATGAGGAAAAAGCGGAGTTTTTTTAATAGTGTTTTAACGCCCGTTTTTACTACTGAGGCACCACAGGCAGTGAACACTGGTGATACATGAGATGAAATGATAAATTGGTAAACGATTTTTAAAGGAAGGAAACGTTCCACGGTTAAGTTTAGGATACCTCTCCGGCATTTGCCAGTTATGACTGAGGAAAACCTGGAAAAAAAAACCTCAGTCAGGGAGGAAGGTCCTTGCGGGATTCGAACCCCAGACCTTCCGCCTACGAGTCCGCACCTTAACGACCTCGGCCACTAGTGGCGGTAGAAAGCGAAACACCTCCAGTAGCGGATACGTAAAGCATTGCGTGAAGAAATAAGGCTTAGAACTAAAACTCTTGTTGGATACATAAATCTTAAAGCTGTCACACGCAGTGAATAAAAGTTAGAATCCTGCATGAGTGTTACCTGGGAGCGTTCCTCAATCCAAGATATTTTGGGCTTATTGCGCAGATGAAACACAAATGGCATACATTCTTTGTAATCTCCATTACTTACCACGAAGTTTTCGATAGAACGGTGCGGAAATTGGGTCCGAAGAACTTATTCACTGTCTCGCGAATGAATAAATTACGTTGCAGTAATTTAAAAGGGTTACACAAAATGGGTCTGCATCATACTGGCTACTAGCTTGTTTGTTTGTTATTGATTGATTTATTTAAGGACGCTCTTTAACAGCTCAGGTCATCAGCGTCCCATTCAACTCAGGGCGTGAAACGGCCGACAAATTTTGCTCAGAGGCCTCTCTTTCAGGCTTGAGGTTCTTTTTCGTGCCGCAAATGTACGACACGGGACCCACGGCTTTACTTCCCTTCCGAAGGAAGCCATACTTAGGATTTTTACGCCCGAAAAAATCCATCGGTCCTGGCCGGGTTCGAACCCGCGTTTTGAGTATAGGAGGCAAGTATGGTAACCACTACACCACCAGGACCGACCTAGCTTGTTTGAACCACATATAACCTTTAGTTATGACTTACGCTGACCGAATCTATAGGTATTGTCTCAACATTTTCACACAATCCAGTACTTGGGAATGACGTATATGTGCCACCTGTATTGTTTGCTACCGGACAAAATAATGCTGAAACGTTCTCTCTATTCTTGTACTACTGCAGCACATGTGATTGCCTCTTAACCCTCAAGTATTATATACAATATTTCGAAACAACTTTATACATCGCTGCTCATGAGGTCTGACGCTGCATCAAAATTTGAGGCTTTGGGGATATTTTTCTTTTTATGTCTGCAATTCCACTTGCGTTAAGTAATCTGCGGGTGCAGTGCGGCTAGAATTATTAACAAATGTCTACAAGTTTAAGTGTCCATCCACGCATTTGAGCATAACAGGCAAGTAAACAGCTGCTTTCCTTTCCCTTGTAAAAAAGCTGTTTTAGAAAATAATGCCAGCATCAGTTAAAATTATTTAATTGAAGCTATGCTTTGAGGTTAACTAACCGCAACATAACGCTCTGTTGGCCATCAGCCAGTAGTGAACTTGCTGGTGCCATCTATGGTTTCTATTTTGTAAATAAAATCCAGATGTACGTGGGGGCCAACGGACAGGCCTTGGGGGGGAGGGAGATAATCGGACGCTTATGAATTTAATTATTTTAATGCACATTTCTCGGACTTACATGAACGGTGGATATAAATATTGGATTAAATACATCCCTTCAACTTTTAACTGAAAGAACGAGTGCTCGTAGGCGGAAGAAAATGTGCAGTTAACTAGATAAGATACCGCATGCTAAAACATTTCCTGTTCCAAAAATACTTTGAGAAAGCGAGTTAGTTATGGTGTCCATATAACAAAATTGGCAACTTACCATATTTTCAAAAAAGTTGAGCAATTAATTGGAGTATTTTTTTAAAACTCCATAAAATGGATATGGATGACTCATAAAGAACTCCGCACTCTGGTATATTGTTAAGCTTTTATGATTGGCATGGAACATCCATTAACCAACGAGGCTCAAATGGCTGGTAAAGACTGAATAAGAGGATTTCTTAACCCACATAAAACAATGAACATGAGAGTAACAGAGGAGTTTTCATATGTTCATACAAAAGAAATGAACAGAGAAAACATTTGTCATTTTAATGAGAAATTTTCATAGCTTGACGAGCATATCTCTGGGAGGAAACCAACCGGCACTTTCAATTGTGACGAGATAAGTTTGTAACTTATAAACCGAAGACAGTAATATCTAAGGAGGACATAAGAAGTTGTGGCCCAAAGTAATTGTGAAAAAGGAAAGATTGTAACTGTCATGGTATGTTGTAACAGGGCATTATGTGATCCTTTCGTCCTTATAAAGAGTCAGAGGTATAATGAAAATATGTCTCCAAGCACAAAAATAAATTTCTCCGACAATGACTACATGAAATGGGACCAGTTTGCGAAGTTCGCACGCCATCTGGACCGGTCAATCTCATTCTTTATGGACAAGAATTCCATACTCCGATTGCCCCCACTCAGGAAAAGGCCGTGGAAAACAATGTGTCCGTTCCTTTTGTGTTTACTGCCACACATAACGCACAAATTGCAACCATTAGATGTATGAGCTTCTATGAAAAGCTTTAATAACGACGCCTGTAGGCTTTATGTAAGAAGAAATCAACGGTCATCTTTGACGTCTTTCTGCTGGAGTATGGAATCTTGCGGCTACAGTAGGAAATGCTGTGAATGGCTTGCGGGATTGTCACTTTAATCCAAATCGGTTTCCAGAGAAGATGTTTGCGCCTGCAACAGTTCAAGAAGAATCGCAGAAACAACCCAATTCCGTACAATTATCACCTCGCTCAACAATAGCTCAACCCTCACTAATGTCGGTTCTGGTGGTGTAGTGATAACCATACTTGCTTCCTAAACCAAAGATTGCGGGTTCAAACCCGTTCAGGATGGATTGATTTTTTCGGGCGTAAAAATTCTAAGTATGACTTCCTTCGGAAGGGAAGTAAAGCCGTGGGTCTCGTGTCGTACATTTACGGCACGAAAAAGAACCTCAAGCCTGAAAGAGAGGTCTCTGAGCAAAATTTGTCGGCCGTTTCACGCCCTGATTTGAATGGGACGCTGATGACCTGAGATGTTAAAGAGCGTCCGTAAATAAAATAAATCAACAACACTCTCAGTAATGCGGTTTGATTCAACAATAGCTCCTCCCTCACAATTTTCACCCTTCACCAATGTCTCATTCCTCCCAATTACCACTTAGTTCAGCAGCACTTCATCCCTCACCGTTGTCGAGTCCAATCTCAAATCTCATAACCTTCAAGGTCAAAGCAAAATGACAATAAAGGATCTCCGAGATCGACTATATAAACCATCTGAAGGAAAATAAAATGAATGCACGGGGAGGGAGGGCAGTGCAAAAACTTACGAACCGTAGGAGTAACAAGGAAGATTCGCGTGGGGAGTTTAAAAGAAATTACAATATCTCTAATGTACATCGTGGTAGCGCGTTCGTTGTGTTGATGGAAATAATTCATCTGATGATTGCATTGTTAAATATAACAAGTGTAGTGTCGCTTTGCCCCCACCATGGGTGCAAAGGAATACTTGATCCTTACATGTTCTTCATGCAACAATGTTTGCTAATTGTTTTTTTTTTAATTAGTTTAGTTTAACGTCCCATTTTACTGCTGAAGCACCACAGGCGGTGGACACTGATGATACATGAAATGATATATTGGGAAAGGATGTTTTTTTTTAAGGAAAGAAACGTTCCAGGTCTAAGTTTAGGGTACCTCCCCGGCATTTGCCATTTATGAGGACTGAGGAAAACCTGGAAAAAACCTCAGTCAGGGAGGACGATCCTGGCGGGATTGGAACCCCAGACCTCCCGCTCACGAGTCTGTGCCTTAACGACCTCGGCCAACCGTGGCGGTTTGCTGATTGTGGTGTTACAGTATTATGTTATAATGTTCAAGCAAAAGGTAGCTATTTAAAGTAAAAAATAGTTATTATGTTTAACTGTGACTTTAAATAAAGTGCCAGTGTCCGTTTTTCATTTATATTGACCCTATTGATATTATTATTATTATTATTATTATGAATACTCTTTGCGTAACGGCCGATAAATTTCTTGAGGTTCTTTGAAGTGTCGTAAATCTACGGGATTTTTTTTTTTTTCAGGTCATCAACGTCCCATTCAAATCAAGGACAAATTATGCTCAGAGATCTCTTTTTTCAGACTTGCGGTTCTTTATCGTGTCGTAAATGTCCCCAAGGCTTTACTTCTTTTCCGAAGGAAGCAGTACTTACGATTTTTACGCCCGTAAAAATCCATTGATCCTGGCCAAGATCGAACCCTCGATCTTGGGCTTAGAAGGCAAGTATGGTTACCACTATACCAACTGGACCGATAACACGCGATCAAAGGCTGTACTTCCACTTAGGTTCTGTCCTTAAAAATCCGTTGGACACTGGTCAGGTTTGAACCCGCGACTTTGGGTTTACGAGGCAACTACTTTTTGGGAGATTCGACCCACTTTCTCCTAGATAACGCTAATAGACTGCGGGAAGATTTATTCAAATAAAGCAGATTCAATTTTTCTATAATCGTATTTTATTTAAGACAGTTTTACCTATACAGCTTGTCTAAATCGGACCTATTTGTCTTATTGTGACAAAGAGAAATTTACTGAGCCCTTCGGCAATCGAACTAGGACATTTGCTGGGAAAAAAAGATATGGATAAATGAGACAAGTTCCAACAGATCTGGTTATTCTAAGAAGTGAAAGAAAATCACATTTCCTATTATTAGCTCACACGTACAATGTAATTGTGTGTGTGTGTGTGTGTGTGTGTGTGTGTGTCAATGAAAAAGTTCTAAGCATAGAAAAGAAACAAAAATAGGAAATTGAACCGAAAGACAAGTGCTGCGTCTGCACTTCATGACATGGTCCAGCATTGTATCATTTCATTATAATGCATCCTGTGCCATGAAGGGACCTTAACAGAAGTTCAAAGTGTCATCGACGTCATCAGGCAAGGCTATTTTTGGCGCAGTTGTCGATTGTATGTCAGCGGAAGCTGTGGATCTAATATGATTTATTACTTAAAATGTTACACAGCTACACCCAAGAATTCAAGTCGTCATATGTCTTCTCAGGATGCGATGCACGGCGACATTACAGCTTACCGACCAAGTACCCCATTCACTTACTACGTTTGCTAAAAAAATCGCCATAATTAGTGGCAGTGTCGCGTCTTCTATCTCTCTCTCTCTCTCTCTCTCTCTCTCTCTCTCTCTCTCTCTCTAAATTAGTATTTTATAGTGTTGTTTTATTAAACATTTACCTTTCTCTTAATTTATTACATTTCTTTTCTTGTCGTTATACGTACATGGGTTAATAAACATACTTGTCCTTTATCAGTCTCTCCTGTTTTTCCTGTTGTAGTGAGGCCCCCAGCTTTATGAAGCGCAGAATGCAAGGAAAATACTACCACAGATTTAAAGAAGTTGTTATTTTGTACACAAGAATTATAAACAGTATTTAATGCGGGCCAATTTTGTTAATAAAATGCTACATTATGACACTAGTTGCATAACAGTTACCATAGTTACAATTGCATCCTTAAATTGCTTTTATTTCTAAAATGCTTTTATCATTTTGTTTGTTTGATTTATTTTTGGACGCTCTTTAACATCTCAGGTCATCAGCGTCCCTTTTTATTCAGGGGGTGAAACGGCCGACAAATTTTGCTCAGAGGTCTCTTTTTTCAGGCTTGAGGTTCTTTATCGTGCTGTAAATGTACGACACGGGACCCAAGGCTTTACTTGCCTTTCGAAGGAAGCCATTCTTAGGATTTTTACGCCCGAAAAAATCCATCGATCCTGGCCGGGTTTGAACCCGCAATCTTGGGTTTAGAAGGCAAGTATGGTTACCATTACACCACCAGGACCGACACAAAATGTTATGAACTGAATATTATTTTATTGTAATAATAATAATAATAATAATAATAATAATAAGGAAATATTTTATGTATGACTAAAAATAGAATCAATCGTTGCTCATTGCATAATTAAAGTTAAGGTAAAATAAAATACAATTAAGTAAATAAATAAGTTAATATTAGCCAGAAAATTAATTAATAGAATTTCATAATACTAGCCTATGCTGAAATATGCATTACGTTTTTACTGCTAGCCCAGAATCGTCGAATTCCTTTAGATTATTATCGTAAGATATGCCCTCCGGCTCCCGTAGGAAGGAGACGAGAAATGCAGAGCTCGATTAATCGCTGCTAACTGCGCGTGGAACGGTCCCGTGAAGTAAAAATCACCAAGTAAAAGCGACACCGGCTTATGCGTAGGAAATCCGTAGATAAAACTTGCTGAGTTCTCGCTAGCGTGAACGCTTTCACCGTTCATGTGATATGTAAGCATTTTTTTTTTCAAGAATAATTGAAGCGCATAAAAATAACTGCAAATATGATTTGAACTTTAGATGTTAGAGAGTTTAGAATTGGCTTCAATTCCGGAACTGAAAATATACAATATGGATGCGGGTAAAATACGAAATATAACTTACCTCGTCTAATGACATTTTCTGTTTCCTAGGATTTCCTCTCGGTGGGGATGCAGCACTTCTGAAAGAAAATAAATTACAATTAAACAAATGGAAAGTTTTATCGGCGCAACCCTAACGTAAAAAAAGAACATCACCAAGTTGTAAGTCAGTCGACGGACATCACAGCTCGGACTTCGTTTAATAACATCCTGGTGGCATCTCGGCCGGCGGTATTACATATAACATCGTTGTTCTATGTTCTGATATTGCGATATTAGAAAATGTTTATACGTTAAGAATGACGAAAACAGTACAAGTGAAATTAATAATAATGGAGTATGCTAGAATCAGCAAAAATACACCAACAGTAGTGGCTCTGCAAGAAATCAGATGTGAAATACACGTTTTTTAAATAACCAACCAAAGGGATAAAAAGATAGCAACCAAATATACAGAGATATAAATATACCACTGGAGAGTAAAAAAAGAACATCGTGAAGGAATCTTCATAAGAGATGCAAGTTTTATTTAGATTGATTGATTTATTTATGGACGCTCTTTAACAGCTCAGGTCATCAGCGTCCCATTCAAATCAGGGCGTGAAACGGCCGACAAATTTTGCTCAGAGACCTCTCTTTCAGGCTTGAGTTTCTTTTTCGTGCCGTAAATGTACACACGGGATCCACGGTTTTACTTCCCTCCCGAAGGAAGCGATACTTAGGATTTTTACGCCCGAAAAAATCCATCGGTCCTGGCCGGGTTCGAATCCGCGATCTTGGGTTTAGGAGGCAAGTATGGTAACCACTACACCACCAGGACCGACAAGTTTTATTTAGCACGAGGATGTACCCCCCTGTGTTTGCAGAGGCTTTTCGCTCCTTAGTGCACTTTCCTCTAGCAGCAACGCAGCCTGGTGGCTCAGATGGGCAAGAGTGGTTACAAGTGCATGAGAGGAGGCCAGACGACGTCCAACCCCAGTCCCACACAGACTCACGGGAGAAAGTCTGGCGATGGGCTGGCCAGGGAAATTGGATAGTACTAGCTGGATGTGGACGGGCATTGTTCTACTCAAATAGATCTACTGTTTGATCCTGCACAAACGGTAACAGAACGATATTCCGGATGTTCCTCCGTTTCCTATATAAACTCCAGAAGCACGAGACATAACAGTCGTTTCCTAATTATACCGAACCCATATATCACGTGTTTGGGCTTAAATATACAATGCGCTAATTAAAATTCATCCAGTTTTGGGTGAGCTTAATTCAAATAGATTTTTAAAAATTTAATTAAATCATTTATCTCATTGTTAATTATTTTTCTGTAATAAAGTTTCAAGATAATTTCCTACACATGTTTGTAAGACCCTTCATACACACATTCAGCCTTAAAGTTAATTATTCTATTCCTGTAGTTGCCTCATTAAAACATACATTAAACACTGAGGGTGCCAAAAAATGCATACATACTTTCACAGTAGATATCTATTTAATATATTTCAAAGTTGGACCGAAAAACAACAGAAATGTGTAGTATGATGTTCTGTAAACAGATGCGACTCACATACATTATGATAGCGTTGCTACGTGACAGGTAAATCAACAATGAACAAATGAAACTAAGATTATCGATGATGTTCTGTAAACAGATGTGACTCATATTACGTTATGCTAGCGTTGCTACTACAATATGGAGCCAAGATTATCGCTTGAACAGACGAAAGCAATTGTGAAATGGTATTGGAAAACCGAGAATGTTGTTGAAGTTCAAAGACAATGGAGACGTGTGTACGGAACAGAACCGCCAAAGCGAGTAACAATTCCACGCATTCGAGACAATTTGAGACTCATGGTACCGCATGCGATGTTCACAAGGGCAGATCTGAGAGACCTCGCACAGCAACAAGCCCCGCGCACTGGATCCAAGGCATTGGATAGGACGAAGAGGTCCGATTGAGTTTCCACCGCATTTTCTGGATCTAACTTCGTTGGACTTCTACCTATGGGGAACTCTTAAGGATGTTGTATACCGTAGAAAACCAGCTACACTGGCAGCACTTCGGGAAGAAACTTAAACGGCATGTGCTGCAATCGCTGAGGACACTTTCGCAAACGTTGCTCAATCAGTAGTTCAACGTACTCAGAAGTGTATCGACGCCGATGGTGGGCATTTATAGCAACTGTTGTAACTGTAAAAGTCTAAGATGATTAGTGCTCTGTTTGTGTGAATTCAGTTTTGTTATGTTAACACAGTTTTTTTCTTTGCTTGAAGTGTGTATACATTTTTGGCACCCTCTGTATATATAAACTAGAATTAACAATTTTACTAATAAGAATTGTATACTTTGCTTTTACTCAAATTTCTTTATTTACATTATCACACGATATATAACTTATTTTGTGCACAAGTGTATTAATATAACTGTTTAAAGTTTTTTCTGTGTTCTACATGTTCAAAAGTTCAATGTATAAGTATATAAAGAACGAAACTTGCACCCAAGCACGAGCTTTTGCCCTTTCGGGTTGCAACTCTCTTTTGTTATGTGATGCACTTAAAATAAATAAATACAAAATAAATTGTCGTATAGGATATAGTTCCCCAAACTATTGTTCCAGGAGTTGACCTGTGTGTTACTGTCGGCACACGGGAGCGGAAGAAAGTTAGCGCAATGGCACAAAGGCTTGTAGACCGGTTCACAACAAACCAGTAAGGGAGCTGCCTAATGACGTCATAGCTTCGTTCCGCGCGTGCAGAGCTCCATACACCTCTCCTGAAATATTTCAGCTCTTATACCTAGAGCATACTCGAGCGCATCTATGCGGGCTGCTGAACACACGTCGTTATAAGAGAGCGCTTGAAATGTTTCTGTTTCGTTTTCAGGGCCACAGTTCGAAAAATGAGTTAAATAAATGATGAGTTACAACTCATTAGCTAATAAGGGCCGGTCGCCACTGGCCATTAATAAAGCGTTCCCAAAAAATTGTACGCCCGTTTTTACTACTGAGGCACCACAGACGGTGAACATTGATGATACATGAGATGAAATGATAAATTGGGAAAGGATATTTTTTAAGAAAGGAAACGTTCCAGGCCCAAATTTAGGATACCTCCCCGGCATTTGCCATTTATGAGGACAGGAAAACCTGGATAAAACCTTAGTCAAAGATGCGGAACCTGGCGGGATTCGAACCCCAGAACTCCCACTCACGAGTCCGCGCCTTAACGACCTTGGCCACCCGTGATATTGTTCAGTCTGAAAATACTCAGTTAGGAAAAGGGATATATTGGTGAAACAGCCAAGGCAATGCATTACTAAAAGTGAATTTAAGGCCTAAAAAAGAAAAAGTAATAAACCTGCTAAATTTGGAAATATTGTCAACTTTATGTGTGACGTAATAATATATTTTTCTAAACACACAATCTCCAAAATTAGCACAACTTCTATTTGAACTTCAAAGGCATTTCAATGTCCATTGTAATAAGGCAATTAGTAGAAACTTTAACAACAATTGTCAAGAGTGTACCATAGCATGACTAAATAACTTATAACCTAAATTTGACATCCTCCTTGATGTCCAGACAAGTTTTAACTTTCCAAATATGCTGGAAGCATACCAGGAAATATAATGCAACAAGGATGACAGTTTTAGTGTAGTTTATTGAACAGCAACAAATGAATATATAATGCACATATGAAATAAGAGTTAAGCTTTAAAGAAGAACAGTGTCGTGGTAAAATATAATTCACATGTGATGCCTGTAAATTGTGTAAGCATAGCTTAGTAATATATTATTTAAATAATTTTAAAATGATTAACATAGAAACACTGAAACTTTCAATCTTTGCTACCATTGATAAATTTTTGTATAATTAATCAAATCCTTGCTAAACAATTATTAGTCTAGCCTCTTGCCATTGAAGAACTCAACGAGTTTGAAATATAGCAATTTCAAGTGTGACTTTTATCTCAAGTGTTTTATCCTTTTCTGTTATTATTATTATTATTATTATTATTATTATTATTATTATTATATAAAACAACACGAAAACATACCGCCGCGGGTGGCAGATATCGTTAAGGCTCGGACTCGTGAGCAGGAGGTCTGGGGTTCGAATACCACCAGGACCTCCTCCCCCTACTTTTTTCCAGATTTTCCTCAGTCCTCATAAATGGAAATGCCGGGGAAGTACCCTAAACTTAGACCTGGAACGTTTCCTTTCTTAAAATATATCCTTTCCCAATATATCATTTCATGTATCATCAATGTTCATTGCCTGTGGTGCCCAGTTGTAAAAATAGGCGTTAAACACTCTTTAAAAAAAAACAAAAAATATTATCTTTATAAATCATTAAAGGACTTAAATAACATTAACATACACTGTTTACTTCATTTCACAGAGCACCCTAACATACTTATCCATATTTTCTCGTGTAAATGAGAGACAGCCGTCAGAGAAAAAGGTATAATTTTCTTTGAAGAAAACGACCTTTCGACATTGGCAAGACGTCACAGGACTGTACAGAACAATAAGACAATCTTTCATGCAGATTATGGTCTGTGCATGTTATACTTCATTATTCAGGATCTTGCGTAATAGTACAGTGTTTACGTAGCAAAGCATGCACTGAGTGCTTTTACATTGCATATTAATGTATTTTGTCTATTGCAGATGTATATCTAAATTTTGTACAGTGTTATCTCGGGCCACGTCTTTATGGAAATCTACTTGCTGTACTTTTTCACAGTATGCAGCAAGACTAGCCCAGTCTTGTTTTGTTAGTCTGTCTTGTGCAGCATGCATAGAGCTTTTCAACAGCCGCAAGACGAAAAGTAAGCGTTCTCTTTAGCGACTTCCACCTTTACATTAGCCCAAGTTAATTATATGGGGTTGTACTTACAATGATAGGGAGGTAAACAATTAATTTCGCGTCTTTCTTCCAATGCAAATTTTTTTTTTTACTGCGTTTGGCATTGATTTCCTTTTTTCCTTTTTTTTTTTAATTTTTTTTTTTTTTTTTTTTTTTTTTTTTTTACCTTCTGTTCTGGTTTCAGGGTGGTGGAATGCTAAGTTGCTGTATACTAGTAAGTTCTGAATGCCTTGTTTTCCGGAATTTGCGGAGGGAGATTTTTCTGTGCTTTTAGAATGGTAGCTAGTATTTTTAATGAATCAATTTGTGTAAGTGTCTGTATTCATTTCAGAATGAAATTCAACATTTTTATTCCCCAATTTGGAAAGGAATGAGTAGTGTTTAACGCCCGTTTTTGCTACAGAGGCACCACAGGCGGTGACACTGATGATACATGAAATGAAATGAAATGATAAATTGGGAAAGGATATATTTTTAAGGAAGGAAACGTTCCAGGCCTAAGTTCTAGGGTACCTCCCCGGCATTTGCCATTTATGACTGAGGAAAACCTGGAAAAAATACCTCAGTCAGGGAGGACAGTCCTGGCGGTATTCGAACCCAGACCTCCCGCTCACGAATCCGCGTCTTAACGACCTCAGCCACCCGGGGCGGCTATTTGGAAAGGAAAAACCACTTGCTTTCGGGAATGTGCGGAACATACTAAGCCTGTTACCTTTTTCTACAGGAATCTTGTGTTCACCTCTTCACGTTGACTTTTGCCATGATTCTGATTTACCCACGTCTCATAAAGATAAAAAATGGGACGCTATGACCAGATGTCCTGTGTATAGTTCTTAAAAATGTTATTCTCGCAGCAACTATTCACCTCTTTCTAACAAAAATTTCCCCATGTTTAGTTTCTTTGTTGTTTGAAGACAAAACATTTCAGTATTAATCCCATGAAAGTGGAGGTACTCATAGTACATTTTTTCCCCTCGTAATACGAACGAGCATTTTAATGTTGCGATATTCGACATTGTCATAACTTTCATATACTGTGCCAGAAAAACATTTTTTTCAAAGTCTTCTAAATTGGAAATCACTTCTTTGCTTTCTGCCATGTTTTCCTGGAGATCTAAATAAAGGTTCACCAATTTCTGTGGTAGAAGTTTGGCTCTGTTTCACAAGGCGCGACACAGTATGCACACTCACTTTGTATGCTTTGGCCGTTAGTTCCTGGCTTTGTAAACAATTTGTTTTATCAAGCATTTCCTCACAGGACAATTTCTGAAAGAAAAGGTATACTTTAAAGATTTCTGGCCTGGGAGTGCAATACCTTGCTTTTAGTGCCTGCACCAGGTTTTAAAAAGTGACATTATTAACAGTTCACTAAACACACAATGTAAAAATAATGCAACGCAATGAACCATGTTGAATTAATTTATAAGAGAAATGGGTATAGTTCAAAACGACACGTCATGAATGAATGTGTTTAACGCCCGTTTTTTTGCTATAGAGGCACCAAAGACGATGGACACTGGTGATACATGAAATGATATATTGGGAAAGGATTTATTTTTTAAGGAAGAAAACATACCACGCCTAAGTTTAGGGTACCTCCACGGCATTTGCCATTTATGAGGACTGAGGAAAACCTGGAAAAAACTTCAATCAGGGAGGACGGTCCTGGTGGGATTCGAACCCCAGACCTCCCGCTCACGAGTCCACGCCTTAACGATCTCGGCCACCCGTGGCTGTAAATAAAAAAAAACACGTCATAAACCTCTAGCTGACTGAAAAGAAATAACACAAGAGCTAGGTAAGTAAATATAAACACAAGAATCAGCTTTGTTTACTCATGAAACGTAACTCGAGAAGTATGCGGTGCAGAATGGTGGCCTTTGGACAGGCTGATTCGAAATTTCTTGCCGCATATAGCTAGACAAGTTATTTCCAATAGTAATTTTGGGCGCGTGAAAAATAGGAAACTGTTGCTCACGCTTGTACTGTGAGGGTTCGAACTAGGCAACACTGCTCTATGAGAGGCCAGTCGCTCTAGGCGAAACGCTCCTAGTGCCGCCTCACATGTCTTCCAATACGGTACGCTGTATAGTACGTACTATGTATGCATCCCAGTCTCACGTGGAGTGAGTTACATGTTCTTAGGCGACCCCTATCATTACGAATGACCTCAATGTCAAGCAGAGATGGGAAGGAACAACGCGTAACAGCAGTACCGGCCAATGTACAATAGCGGACTTTGTCATGCCTAAACTACCAAGTACGCAGCCGTATCAGATATGCTATCCGGAAGCACAAATTGCCCAGAACAGGAACTTTATCGTCTTATTTATTCGTTATATCGGGTGCACGGCCGGCAGGAACGTACTTAGCTAATCTCTGCTTTCTTAGACGTGTATAATTGAAGTTTCCGGAAGTGCAGTCCTTTCTCAGCTAAATAGAATTATACTCTATAGCGAAACACATTCGAGTTGGCAAGACCAGATTCAGCTCCCGTATTCTTCCTGTTTTTCCTTTACATTCAGAGACCTTAACTTGTTCTAATATGGAGAGTAATTTTGTTAGTGAACATCCAAGTTGTGTGTCAATTTCATCCAGTTTTTCCTTTGTTAAAACTAGATTTTCAGTCTTTCTTTTTTTATTTTCTTTCCCACTGGACCAAAAGATTCAAATGCATGAAAATAGCATGAATTGCAGCATTGGCAAGAACAATTGACTACGAAAGTTCTGAATGAAACTCGCTACCGCACCATGAGCTGATTCGTATTTAAAATAACGTTTACATACAAAAATGTATTTCTCTGGAGTCAACTGTTTTACAGCTATGCGATCGCATGTATACTGCCTTCAGTGGCAGAGCAGCACGGGTTCAGAAAGCGACTTTAAAAACATGACAAGGGGGGACAAGTTGAAGAACAAGTTCCACCGGCGTAGTACCCGGAATGTAAAGCACCGCATGAATGGACAAGGCTTATAACGGGTGATTCACAATGAATGCTACCAACTCCTACATAATCCAGATCCCTGCAAATGAAACAAAAACATATCAGAGCGTCGTACAAGGAAAAGACGCCGATTGTGGCCGGTGCAGGAGTCACGAATACTTGACTCAGCAAATTAAGTGACATTGTAACTCAAATAGTTTAGCACCACAACACTGGAGGTTACACCACACTACCAGCTGCACAACTGACGACACAATGTGTACACTTTTACAACGGTTGTTCGAAGTGTCGACCTCCTACCTCTAGGCAGTCTCCGCTCTCAAAAATGACATATGACGTAAGCATTCAGGCTGCTTCTTTCCTAGGCAGAAGATCTTCTACTCAACGGGATCTTCATACACATAGCCCCAGAAGAAGAAATCCAGAGCACTGAGATAAGGAAATCTGGCAGGCCACGCAATGGGACCCTATTTGCCTATCCAACGATCTCCAAAACTCGCACCCAGGTGCTGCCGTGCCACGTACGGGGGTGCACCATCGTGCTGAAACCACATTTGTTGTACATTGAGAAGTACGTCCTCCATCAGTCGACCGCCAGGACCGTCCTTACTGACAGGTTTTTTTCCAGGTTTTCCTCAGTCCTCATAAATGGCAAATGCCGGGGAGGTACCCTAAACTTAGGTCTGGAACGATTCCTTCCATAAAATCCTTTCGCAATATATCATTTCATCTCATGTATCATCAGTGTCCATCGCCTGTGGTGCCTCTGTAGCAAAAACGGGCGTTAAACACTATTCATTCATTTCATCAGTCGTGGTAATGTGTTCAACAAGAAGACGCTGTAAACAAGTCCTGTTGAACGTGCTGATAGAACGACAGATTCAATCAGATGGCCACACACATGTACCCTACCAATATGAATAACGTGTGAGTTCTCCTTAGCTCATACATGCTTGTGTACATAAAATGCTACCTCCTCGTGTTTCATCAGTAAAAAAAAAAAAAAAAAAAAAGTGAATAGTAAAATGGGGCACCTCCTCATCTGTCATAAAAACCATAGTCCGCTGGATGGATAGCATTGTTGATCATTAAATACACCCCATATGTGGACTTGACCTACGCCAACTGTGCTGGCAAGAGCACGAGTGATCGTTGATGGATTTTGTCCTACCTGCTCCAAGATGTCCACTTCTTTCTACGGTGTGACACGATACTTCATTCTCCCTATGAGATGTATCTCCTGTGTCATGTAGTCGTTGAAACAACCGCGCGAGTATGGAATGATAGGCTGCGTGCGCAAAGGACACTTCACTGCGTACACCCGCGCTGCTTTCTTTCATTCCCATACAAAAAACTGTATCAGCCATTTCGCTCACAGAAAACTTTGCCAATGCTCTGTGCTATTCGCATTTTTACTCCTGCGTCATCTACAGTCTTTGTATCTCCAGCACAAAGAAGACCAGACGCTCGATTTTTTTCCCCCCTGCAGTACGTGGGAGTTTGTCCCACTGATTCTGAATCACCCGGTACATTGTGAATGTAAACGCATTTTATCGTTATAATTGTTTACGTTTGGTTTTAATTACACCAGCTGAAAGATGTCTAAAGCAAATTATCTTAACAATTGTAGTTTCAGGTAATATTAGCATTGATTTTAGCGAACTGTCTTAGCGTGCCAGATACATTTTACAGCACACAGTAAGGAATCTCAAATTGTTCGAATGCAATCATCACGCTCGCGTGTCCAGAATAAACGGTTTTCCGTAAACAAGGGGGATACTTCGTTTCTATATCACATTCCACCTTTGTGTTTGTGATTAAAATGTCCGACATCATTGTAACAAAAGATGAGCTATGTCGTTAAGGGGATAGGAAGGCAAATTTTTGAATTTATATTCATTATTATAAAACTGAATTACATGTCTGAATAAATGTCCAAATTTGCTGGATTGTGTGATATAAGTTATTGTAATATGTTGCCTCGTAGTATATATATATATATATATATATAATATTTGAAAATACATGGGCAAAAATTTTAAATTTTTATAGTTTTCACCATTTTTCACTATTAAATGCTGGCGATTAAAATATCATACTATACAATATAAAAGTTATAAGGATATACTGCATAGTCCGTTATAGTGTCTTTTCAGTACCAATTTTAATCGCATTCTTCGACTTTAATGATGTATATCTCCCCTTCTTCTTACTACATTTACATTCGCAAGCAATTATGACAATGTTATTGTGTATAACCCAAATTACTGCTTTTCTGACGACAAGTGTTCCTATAATCGCCTCGGACGGAAAGAAAACGCATCAAACGTTAAGAGATCTTACCTTTGTATTAATTCAGTCATTTTCAGTGTTGATAATTATTACAGTGTCCTGTTTCTACAAAAGTGTTAATTGTGTAATAATGTTACAAACTCATATTCCTTACAACAACAAGAATTATTAAGTTCCAATATTTATGCTATTTCTGTGAATCGTTTTCTATTCAGGATCTACAAACTGCTTTGAATATGACAGGCAATCAAATCAAAACGGTCATCAAGCAATGAATTCAAGAGGGACAAATACTGGCAACGTTGCTCTTTACGTGTATGGGGAAGTACGCAGCATACTCGTTGTTTGTTTAGTGCGCTGGAAGTAGCGTGTATTCGTCCATGGAAGCAACTAAAGAAGAGACTAGAGCTTTGGTTCGGTTTTTGATTACTGAGAGTAATGGAGGCTGAGAAATTCATGGTCGCATTTCTGTTGTAAACGGAGAATACAGCATGCCACGTTTACGTTTCACGATCCGTGTCCACGACAATCGTGTTTATTACCCCGTGTGTTACTGCGCAGGAAGATGGTCTTATTCGAGAAGCCCGACCAATTACAGTGGAAGAATTAGTTTTATAGTAGGAATAAGATGACCCCCATACACGTCAGCATCCAAGACGACGTACAGTATCAAAAAGTTCCATATAAACTGATCTCTGTGTCATCTGCAGCGGTACTGTAAGGAAGAGTATTCCCGGGAACGAAATGAGGCGATGAACCCGAGAACTAACGGCACAACCAGTAGTGCAGGCATGTGAATTCTCCCTCCGAAAAAGTCCAAAAATGTACTCCCTCTCCCTCTCTCTCTCTCTCTCTCTCTCTCTCTCTCTTGTTTTGCCCCTATTTGCGTATTTTTGTAATTCTTTTCTTAATTTTCCAAATGTTTTGTTATGTAGTTCAGTGCTTCAGCACCGGGAATAAGAAATAATTGTTTATTCCAACGCAACGTTCTAAAGAATGTTTTACAGCGGATTTAATTTTATAAAGGAGCTAAGAATGTGTTCATCCCTCCTAGGAAAACCTTCATAAAAAGTTTAAGACGGATTACAAGTAGGCCTCGTTTTCACTGTGGCCATGCGTTTGCGAGCTGCCGATCTCAATTTGCATTACTGACTTGCTAAAATAAATCACTGCAGTTGCAGTGTGTGGCACGATTCCAATTACAAAAACTTAAACAGCAACAATGACGTGATACGGCAAATGTTTTAGATGCCACTCTTCTGTAATGAAAACAGATTCGCCATCGTCATTTTTCACAGAGATACCTTGGAATTTCCTGCGGCGTCCTTTGTCAAAATTCTACAAGGAATATACTGTATATTGTTGGTACAGAAATATTTAGAAGAAACGTCAGTTTTTTTAGTAAGTTTTTCTTTACAAATATAATTACCGTTTAAAAATAGGACCCATTATTTAAATTGGAAGTACAATTTCGATAACTATTAAAATTCAAAAAACAATATTTGCAACTTTAATAATCTTACGTTTTAATTCATTTTTAATTACCAGCAATTATATATAATGCCCTATATTACACTTTTTGAGTGTTTTAATGCCTGAACTTCCGGTCTATAATTAGGAATAATGGGGAATATGTACATGTTCTTGAAGAATGTTCAAGATATTTATACTTTCGATTAAGTATACACTGTAGTGCATAACAGCAGCGCTCAATCAGGTTCATCCAGGAGTGTCAACTGACCCGTCAAGAGTCGTAATTTAAATGACTCGTGACCAGGAGCCTAAATCACAACGGACTAAGCCCCTCTTTATATATAATGTTTTTACAGTACTGAAAAATATCACGAATGAGTACAAATATACGCATTACTTATCACATTCACGAATTGAAGATTGAAAAACAAGAAATAGCGGCGTCATTATAAAATAGACCAATGAAATTACACAAAAGTGTGAATTATTACCATCACAGCCCGATATCGAAGTGCAATTATCGTAAAGTTTTACCAAATCCCTTTACCGCGCGAAGCACATTTGTCTTCTGGTCAATGTGGCCAACCCTCACTATAATCCTGAGCACGCATCACTAACCACATTTAGCAGGCGGTGGCAGGGTATTTATAGCAACAAAACTATCGACAATCATAACAAAATGGAGGGTTCTTTAAAGCGTTTTGGTGATGAAACCAGTATGTAAATTATGCAACAATACCTGGCTAAGCAACCACAAATTTTAATAAACATATTGTTCAGAATTGTATAATATTAACTTTTTTTTTTTTTTAGTTGGTATTAGTAAATCGAATAGCATTTCTGACGATCGACATTCGTCTGTTGCAAGATGGCTTGAAAAGGTTAAGCATTCTTAATACAAATATGTATTACAACATTTTAAGCTAAGATTAGGGGAATTATATTTACATTCTTATTTTATTCGTGAAATAATATTAATAAATATCTCTCGAGCGTCTGAGCTTCCCAAAAAAAATTGGCAATTTCAGACCCTTTTGTGATAATTCAACAATAATGTGTTGTTTCTAGAAGCAGATGACTAATTATTTTACATATTGTCTATTTTTGCATTTAATTTAAGGAGAAAATAACTTTTTTATGAAACTTTCTCGCCCTTAAGTCACTTCACATTACAAAATTATTCAAGGAGCACAAAAACCCAATGCAATTACAGTGTCATATACGCGAAAAAAAATTAAGAGGCAAAGTCACTTCTCCCTTCCTCCCCCCTCCCTCTGAGACGCTAGCAAGTTCCTGGTTTTCTCTTTAAACATCCTCGTTCTTGATACTGTTCTTGAAGCTAATAGCTCGTGAAAGGTTTTATTCTTACATTCCTTCAAGGGAGCTCTTTGACCGGATCTTCGAAATACTGACTTTAGGGAATTACCCCGGACGTAGTGCAACACAAGATTCCTTTAACAAATCTACAAACCGAATAAATTGGCAAATTTACATACGAGGGTAGGTCCATAAGTTTCCGGCCTCGCTGATGAGGAGAAGAATGCGGCCATGACTACAGGCTGAGTATTGTCTTACATGTCCCCCACTTCCCCTTCGTGAACTGCCTTTCAGTCTGAGGCTCTAAATGATGATGTGTAGTAACGAACAAGCAACTCTGAATAGATAACGGTTCCTTATGATTGGCAGTTAGGCTCTGAGGCACCCACTGAAACAAACCTTTAAATGTTCTAAATTGTGGATAATTGTAACTTCCGACGACAGAGAAAGCAATTTGAACATCACCAGGGTGATTTTTTGTTCTTACCTGCCAATCGTCTAGAAGTCGAGCATTATTTAGACTACAAAAAGCGACCGTATCGATTAACAGCAGCAACTGCAGTGTCCAGCATTTAAGTAAACTGTGAAGCTATTAATCTAATCGGGAGAGCAGTTTATTTTTATATGAAGGCCGCTTGTAAAAATGCAAATCAATTTATACATGAGGTTGCCTAAAATGTCTGCTTACATTTGATTTAGCTGTTATAGGAATCTTGCACACGTACTGCCCAGAGAAACAGAAACAAACACTTTTTAATAAATGCAATTTGATTATGCAATTAAAGCAAAATACAAAGTATAGAAATATACTAATTAGTAGAAATATATTAATAAATATCCTAATAAGCAAAAATTAAATAAGTGCCAGGGGACTTAAATAAGTAATTCAACATATATTTTTTCCTCTGTCATTTTATATTAGAAAAAAATCATATTTCATGTGTAGTATATTTTAACCTTGCAGACTAACTCATATACAAGTAGTTTAAGCTTCTTCCGCTAGGTAACTATGAGGCAACTAGCTCTGTCTCTGATTGACGTGAGCTATAATAAGCAAAGCGCGATGCATAAAGAAATGATGAATCTGTCAATCTTTAAGTGAAAAGACTGTCATTATCGCATGAACGCCGAGGTGGTCTCATTAATCATCCATTGCAGTCACACAAGGACCCTGTTCCACAAAAGTACGATCGATTACGTTAAATGTGTATGAACTTGTAACTTGTAGTTATAAGTACAATTCTGTTCCACAAATGTTTATTCTAAACATGTACTTTACAACTCCACATTTACAAGTGATTTTTCGTTGTTTTGTTCCATAAAAGTATTAACATTAGTCAAGTGTTGCAACTTGTGTAGAATTATTTACACAATGCAGGAATATGGAAATTGTTCTTTCATGGTAGTTGTGTGTAGGACATTAAGTTGGAAATGAAGATCAGACCTGAAAAATTCGGGTCACGGCCGGGAGAACAAGTTCTATAAATAAATTAACTCCTATAGAGTAGGTAGTTAAAACTACAGTGTGATTATAAAGTTCAGTACATTTTAAAGAAATCGCTTACATATCATATTTCTGTTATAGGAATTGGAAAGATACGCATCTTGACCATTGAAGAGCGGATAGAGATTGTTAAGAGGCCAGTCATACGAGGAGGTTAGAAACCGGTTCCAACACGTGATAACAACTAGATTCTCGTGTACAGGATGTGTGGCGTATGAGCCTCGCACAAGACGACCGCCAATATCCGCCGAAAACGTGGAGCATAGTGCACTCGCCGTTTGAGTCCAGAGCTGGGGATACCACCATCATCAGTCAGGAAGGTGCTTCGTTTTACTCTGAAAAAAAAAACGAGCATATCATTTGCAAGTGGTCCATAAACTGGAAGCCGAAGATTACGCTGGACGACGAACAATGCGTTTTGACCTCTGTGAAGCTGCAGACCGAGATAACTTAATGGACCATATCATCTTCAGCGACAAAGCCACGTTTCACGTTATGAACATGTTCATCAACACAATTGTCGTATACGGGCGGCCGAGCTGTCCAATGAAACCATCGATTGGGAAAGGCATTCACCGAAAGTGGCAACTTCTCTTACAGTCACAGTTTACTATAAGATGGTATCACTGATACCGTGGTGTTCTAACAAGATGGAGCACCACCACGCTTTGCTCTCTGTACATGAGTATCTCGATGACATGTTTCCCAACAGGTGGATTGGAAGGACATCTCGTATCTGGGCACCGCATTCGCCAGACCTCACATCCCTGGACTTTTTCGCTTGGGGGTTCATCAAACAAGGGGTGTACAGAACCAAGGTTCCGAATCTGCAAGTGCTGAAAGAACGAAATGATTACAGAGGATATGTTGGTGAATGTTTTCCGGGAATGTTTTGATCCTTGGTGGTCATGTGGAACACTGACTTTGTAGTAGATACTCAGTCATAAGTTTGGTTGTATTTGGACCACGTTACCCACAAAATGTACTGGGACTTTATGACTTTATACTGTCATAAGTAGCATTACTAGTAATTTCTTAAGTAACTGATCTCTCATTGAGGAAATCTTCGGGGTATATAGAATAAGATGAGAGAGGACTGTGGTTCCGTGCTTGCAGGAGAACATGGTAGCTCAGTGTTAAACCGGAAGGCTGAAGATTCATCTTTCATGTTTCTTCAACTTCAAATAGTATTGAAATTTTCATTATCTTTTTAATAATTTACGGAATCAAACTAAATATGTAAAAATTAACAAAAATGATTATATAATAATGAGAGTACGCAGTTTGTATTTCAGTACAATGAAAATGTTAGGTTGGCTGCAATTAAAGCATGACTTATGACTGAGATTGACGTTTTGTGTTTTAGTTCAGAACTTTCATGCTGTTTTTACAGTTCTTGCTAAATGCCAGAAAAAGTATTTCTTTCCTTGTATCATTCTCTTTAAAATAAATTAATTGATCTCTTCTGATATTCTTTTTAACAAGTTTTGCCTGTAATAAAAATGTGATTGCCAGACAAATGTAAACGATCACATTAATATAAATGATGAGCGCAAACAGGAAGTTGAGAGTCTGGAGTCTTTTGTTTAGCGTCTGTGCTGTGCTTAGTGCTGTGGTGTATCCTAACTTTAAGTTAAAGTATGCAATTTGAAACGAAATAACACGATATGTTAATTAGTGATTTCAAAATGAATGTGTAATACAAATAAAATCTATTTAAAATTATAAAAAAACTAAAAGAGTAATAAGTCAGTAATAATATTATATATTACCATTAGTTATTAAAATGAGGACATTTTGTTTGAAGCAAAAATCCGTCCTTCTTGTCATTTTGCAAAACTCTCTCTGATCTATTACAGAATGCGGGAGAGGTTTTGACACTAATGAGATTTTTTTCCCCCCCTGACATTGCTAATGCAGAGAAACTTTCTTGTCCGTGTATTTCCCTGGAACGTTTTTGTGCGTTTTAAAAGCTGAAAACAATGCTGAAAGAAAAAAATTCACTAACATAATTTACTAACTTCTTGTAGTCCACTGTGGAAGCCATTTCAACCTAAAACTGGTGAGTGTCTCCTAAAGCTCCTCCCTTAAAATGCTCAGAATTGTTTAGACCCCCTTAGTTCAGCCAAGACCGATTATATTTTCCAGACTACAAATCGGGGAAAAAAAAAAATTGCAGCCGTAGTGGCCCTATTGCTGCCAATAGCAAATACGAAACTTTTACGCAGTATTATGTTAACAAGATGGCATTATTCATCATTAGAAAATATTTCCATGGTTTTTGATAATATGAAATTGTTTACAAACAATATTTCTCATATGTAAATGAAATAAAAATAATATGAAATATAAACTTTTGCACAGTTAAGCATATCTATTTATAAAAGCAACTTTCAAAAATTGAATACTTTAAAACTAATCGACATAGTTGCGAGAGCATCATATTTTTTTCATCGTTTATTTTTAGGAAAATGTCTTCTTTGGCAAATAGCTATGAACGCGCATACCTGTCTAGCCTTAACCTCACTTGCAAAGGAATCAAAACATAACATCCTGCTCACACCATTCACTGAAGCTATCTTCTTATCGCTCCAAAACCTGCTTTATACATTCTTCCGGATTTTTCCTTTTCATTAAACCTCATTGTCACATTAGATAGTGGATTAAGGAAAATTGCACAAAGAAAATGTCATTCCCAAACGCAAAATTTAATAAGAAATGTTTAATGCACATTACAGTGTCATCATTCATTTTATAACTTGCACGATGTATACTCTTTATCTACTCATTCTTTAATTACTGCTATGAGTTTTTAAGGTGTAAAATTCCTAAATATGGCTTCTTTCGGAAGAGAAGTAAAGCCATTGGTTCTATGTTTTCTACGCAGATTTATGGTGCGTACAAGGACTTCAATCTGAAAGATGAGGCCACCGAGCAAAATTTATCGGCCGTTTCACGCCCTGAATAGAATGGGGCGCTTATGGCCAGAGATGTTAAATGAGTTTCCTTAAATAAAATTAACTTGAACACAGCGCCATGTTGAATTTAACAGTAGCTGGTGCTTGGAGTAAGAATTTGAACTAGATAGTGAACTACTATACCTTTTGTTGTTAAATTGTAAAATTAAAAAATAAAAAAAAAACGATAAGGTTTCTGAAAGGGTCTAAGTATTTTAAAGTATCTGGTACCATATTATAACACGACATTCGTGATGTCAGAAAGAATAGTCTACGAGAAAACAGATTTTGCCCGATGACCTAGGGACTCTACTTGTTGCTTATACTACCCGGATGAGGAATAAACGTTCTTTGGGTTACAAATGACATGTTTTGCAACGGTTCATTGCGACAATGTGCCTTATGTAAAGAACGTATCACGAAGAATGTGCAGGACTCGAGTAGGACTAGAGTGCTTTTTTTTTTGTGTGTGTGATTTCTGCAAATAGATTTCATTATTACTTTTCTTGGAGAACAGACTGTTTGGTTACAATGGAATGCCATGATCTTGGCTCATGTTCGTTTCTTACTGTCGCTAAATCTTATTTTAAAGTTAAACTTAGAGTAATTTAAAGTTTAAGGGTTCCTCAACTTAATTGTGGTATTACATTTATCATGCAATATTCTGTATTTACACTATAGTTCTCAATTTATTTATGGTATTAGATTTATAAGATGATGTTTTGTATTCACACTATAGTGAATCCAAGAATTTATCGGAATTTCTGGAATTTTATTTGCCTACCTTTTTCAAAATGCACTCATTAGCCATTTAGACATAAAATTAAAATTCATAACCGATCTTTCACAAACTAGTTAATAAGGTATCACAATTGACGTAGGAATTGCAAAATACTGTGCATAATGATATGAATGTATTAATTGTAAGAACAAATAAAAGCGATGTTCTATTTTTTTATTAGTGTTTAACGTCCGTTTTTACTGCTGAAGCACCACAGGCGGTGGACATTGATGATATACGAGATGAAATGATAAATTGGGAAAGGATGTTTTTTTAAGGAATGAAAAGTTCCAGTCTTAAGTTTAGGGTTCCTCCCCGGCATTTGCCATTTATGAGGACTTAGGAAAACCTGGAAATAACCTCAGTCAGGGAGGACGGTCCTGGCGGAATCAAACCCCAGACCTCCCGCTCACGTCCGCGCCTTAACGACCTCGGCAACCCGTGGCGGTGTGATATTCTATGCTTGTCTACTTTGCTCTACCTATATAGAAATAACCTTCAACTATAGATGGAATATAAAAATAGAAATTTGATTTCGCGAATAAATACTAATTTTTCCAATGTCAGAAATGCCTATATATGTGTCAGATAGAACACGTTACAACACAGGTAGGACTCCTAATTATAACATAAAATATTATGTGCCCGTTTTTAATAAAATAGTATAATAGTACAATCTGGGAGATTATAGATCGATAAGGTCGGGATCAGGTCATGCAGCTGCCCCTGTGGCCCGCGCGCGCTGTCGGCAGATGACTGGCTGAAACACATATCGGTTGTTGTGTAGGTTTCTTGTTGTAATTTATTTCCTTAGTTATTAAAAAGTTTTGCTTGATAAAACTCCTGGTGCCCTTTCTGTTCACTCTCATATGCATAAACGTTGAAGACGGACTGACTGAGGGGGTTATTTCTTCTAGCGTTATTATTTTCTACCAAAAGCCTATACTTATACATACGTTACATTAGTAAATGTGATGATTATACTAAGAGTGTTTCACATAACACAGTACAGGTTAAATGGTGCGCGCTGTGGAGTAGCCAAAAAAAAAAAAAAAAAAAAAAAAAAAAAAAAAAAAAAAAACGGGCATAAGTTGCATCAAGTAAGTTATTACTCTATGTCTATAACTTTATTCGGATATTTAAGATATTTTCTTTTGTTTGTGTTACTATGGGTTCTAAAGATGTTCATATGTTTTAAGACTTTCCCGACATCTACCATCCCTTTCTATAAGAGAACACTTGTTGTCTTTCCTTACATATTCAAGCGCCAGATTATGGGAAATCGCCTCTAATTAACGTTTGAAAATGTTGGTTGCCTATAATTTCAATGTCTCTAGTTTTGATGTTATTCTTTTTTGTGCAAATAATAGTAAAATGACCTCCTTTCCTCGCAACCCAGAATTTTTTATATATTATTTTGCATACTTCAGGTCGTACAAAGGAATTTGTCACAAAATGAGCCGCACTCCTCGGGAGGAAAGGAAAGCATTGCACCAGCTGATAAAGACAGCTGTTAGCACCCATTTGGAGCGCGCGGAAAGCACGTTTCAGTAACCAAAACTGCAGAGTCATGTGTGCCAGTCAATGTTTACATACGTAACAACAGCTGGTCAGCAAGTTTTTAGCATCAGCAATTACTTGGAGCAAGCCGTCATTACGACCAAGGTAAGCAATTTTCCTTAAACTACTTGACATATCAATCTCGGCAGTTTGAGTCTCAGCACGAATGTATTGTCGGTAATTTCTTGAGCTCTGAATAGCTTAAGAACTTAAATTTAAAAATTCTAGCTTGCCTTAAGGGAAAGCGGGTGAATCATTGCTTCGTTAAATAAATTAATAATCCATTTTATAAACAAAATTTGATAAAAGCTTTCAAACTGTCTTTATAATATAATACTCAAAAATAAAATGAGGGAGCAGAAGAAATATCGACAGAGCATCAATTTCAGCAGAGCAGACAGCTGTGAACACACCACAGAAGTCGATAGAAGTCAGTTTCATTTGAAATGGAAAACCAAACTTGCTTCGAATGAGCCTGATCCTAAGGTATTATCTTAACATCCAACCTGTAGTGTCACATAAGTGCTTTATTTGACTATGGACACAAGTAAATACATATTTCTATTTTGACAACAATGTCGATATGTGTCGGGTGATTCATTATTTGATGCTCGATGCGGCGGCTGGGAATTGCAACGGCCACTGCTAAGGCCAGCTGGAATACACGAGTCGGAGAGGCGATATTTACCGAACTGCTACCTTGGTTTTCAGTCTCTCATCACTCTGTGTCGTTTAAACAAGGATAGAAACAAACAAACATAGGTAATCCTAGAGTAAATTCTGATAAAATACTACATAGCAAATAGTAGGCCTAATTATTCATTTTCAATAACCAGAGTTTATGATTCCATATATCCCGATAGAATAAATTCAGGAGATTTGAGAAGAAAATTCCATATGAGTTCCACGTCTTAATAAGATTTATAAATGCATTAGTAAAGTTCACGAATCAAAAAGTGCTCAAGATAAGCGGAAAAGACGAGATATGGTGTTCAGAGAAGAAAATGTTGTTGACAATGGACACCGCCTAGAACATTCATCAAAAATATTTTTGCAATTTGTCTTTTCTCAGTAAACGGAATTTTCACAACGGGCTACGACGTTGCTAAAATTAAAGGTGTACAATTCCTCAAAGAAAACTAAAAACGGTAATGGATCATTTCATTAGAAGACTCCAGAAACGAGTGGAAAATTAAGGCAGACAGTTCCAGCATTTCTTTGTGTGACGTAGGCGAATACAAATATTTTTAAGTGCGTCAGTGTTTATTAGTCTGTCTCACTACTGTTTCTACCAGCAACTCTGTGTTGCCCATCTATAATGAAGAGTCGGCTTTGTAGCGAAAGCGTGGTATTATAAGGAATCGTAACGTTGACAAGATATAATAAGAACGTGATATTGTATAAGAACACGCTGTATATCCTAGTTAGTGAAACATACTGTATAAACCCAAACATAGTAAGACGTAGACGTAATAAATATTAAGGGTGACTTGCCTTGCCACACTGTGCATCCCAGATGTGACGTGCCCTGAAAGGGTCCTCAGAGAAACACTTGCATAAACAAAAAACAACCCTCTTTTCCACTCACTTAAAATATTACGTCTATGTGCGCATGTTATAAATAGACAGAATTATTGTATTGATGAAGTATTATTTAGTTTTAAGCTTAACAAACCCAAGCCATGAACCTCTTAGAACTTATGTCAGGACCTGGTGACTGTTGACCTCATGGTGGTGAGAAGTGTTTAACAATAACTCTTATGTCAAGACTAGGTGATTATTACCCCTCCTTGGACATTACACTTGTATAAAAGATCCCTGAATTTATTCAGAGACAGGGGAGAAGTCTTGCTGCTTGCAGGATTCACGTCCCACTGTATAAGAAAACCCTTTAATAAATTCTTATACTTTTAACAGAGTTGGTCGAGTTATTCAGCATTCGCCTGGAAACACATCGTCTTTCCTGGAGGAGTCGACCTAGCTCGATTCCCCGAAGTGACGCCTATTATCCCAATATAACATCCCTTCTCGTCTTAGCCATCGAGACTGAATAGGGAAATTGTAGCACCGCATTAAACAGAAGAACATCAGCAAGTTGTAAGTTAGTCGACGAACATCACAGCTTGGCCTTCGTTTATTAACATCCTGGTGGCATCTCGACAGGCATTATTACCCTCCCGACTACGGCTACTCTAGTTATCTCGGCTTGCAGTGAGCGAGGCTTATCGGCAGATGCGGTCTCGGCAGTCGCATCGATCATCAGACAATTGGATGACCCGATAATTTGATATTAAATACGTTCAGTATTTAGTGATCTTTTATTTTCGTTCCTTTATATGGCCTAGTTCCTTTTCTAGGCATTTATACCATTCCCGGAAACCAAAAGTTCATTTTGTCTTTCATTGTTATGAACACGTACAATCGGGTTGAGGCAACATAGATTTTTGCAGGGGCTGGTTTTCAGGACCGAGAAACTTGGTGTTTGTGATTTCATGACTCCGTTGCGAGTGTTATTTGTTCCATTTAGAGAGCTGAATTTCTTATTTCAATGATCTTTTACAACCAATTTGTCCACCGAAAAGAAATATGTGAATAGACTCCGTCCACAAACAAATTGATAAAGTGAGCGAGGTAGTTTTATATCTGCTGGATATTTGTTGCCAATATTAATTTTCCGTTGAAAATGCTAAACATACCTCAACAAGGGAGATGGAAAATACCCACAACCATTCTTACCATATATGTATGCATATATAAACATATTAACTTCATTAATCCTTTAAGATGTTTAATGCAATAGACATAAAAACTCTCACGTAAAAGTTCTTAAGGATGAACTTGAAGCCATGGAAACCGCGTTGTACATTTACGCAAGCACAACATAAGAATGTCGATACGAATGGCCGATATCGTTAAGGCAAGAACTCATGAATGGGAGGTCTGGGGTTCGATTCCACCAGGACCGTCCTCTCGAGTGTTTTTTCACGTTTTCCTCAATCCTCATTAATGGTAAATGAGGAAATACCTATTCACACTTAGGCCTGAAACGTTTCCATCCTTAAAAATGAGGGATTTTTCAAATTTATTCATTTCAGCTCATGTATCAATAGTGTCCACCGCCTCAGCAGTAAAACCGGTCGTTAAACACCATTCAAGAACACAATACATTCTCATGTTGCACCTTTATATAAATACATAGTGTATGAGGGCTTTCCCCCCACCCCCACCCCCCGACCTTCGATGGGACATAACGAATGTGAATAACAAAATGGTTTTATTACCAGGAGTCAAAGTACAGTCATAGTTACTTTTCCACACAGTCACCGTGAAGATTAAGACATATATCATATCGATAGACGAGTTTTCCAATACCCTCTTCACAGAAAGCTGGCGCCAGCGTATGGAGATACGTCTTTTATGGGAACCCAGCGTGCACCAAGTTTTCGATAGCCCAGGTGTTTTGTAACAATCGTGTACAGAGCTGACCTTGAAATGTCCGGAAATTCCACAGACAACTCACTGGTGGTAAACCTCCGTCTCTCTCGAACCACTTGATCAACTCACTGAACAAGTGACAGACCTGCGTCCTTGTCCACCTTCTTCATGAACATCAGTTCGGCCTTCTTTAAATTTCCTACCCCATTTACACACAACACCCTCACTCATACAGTTTGCATCATAAACACGGCTCATTTTACGATGAATTTCTGCTGCACTATTCACTTCTGCCTGTAGAAAACGAATGACGCTTCGCAACTCGCATTTGGCGGGAGAATCAATCATGTCGGCCATGTTGAAGTGCCTGTAGCTAAGCTCCAACAAATGTGTTGACCTTGGCCTTGGCGGACGTTATGGCGGGTAGTAATGCAGTAGCACAGTGCGCAGATCAGCCTCCTTATGCTTGTCTGGTCACGTAGCAGAGCGATTGGAGGTTGAAAAAACCAATCCTCTTATAATGTAATGTAATATAATTTAGAAACTATAATATAATAGTTGCTAAATTAACTTGCGCTTCATTGTGTGACATAATATGCATGCAAATAACCAAAAACAAATATGATTAGAATGACCACGAACGATTCTTATTATTTGTTATTTAATAGATCACTTTCGTTATATATAACTCTATTTGTCTACACTTTTTTAAATTTAGTTAGTTACACTTGTAATACACTTACATTATATTATACCTACTGAGATGGCCAGCAATATAAACTGAAACTGTATTTGCGACTCACCTTCACTAAAATATAAACATAATGCGTATGTTACAAACATAATCAAAACATTTATATATTGTAGTTAGTGATGTAGATACCTTGTATGTATATGTTTATAATACGGCTATAACTGTAACCTGTAAATTGTATGTCATCAAAAGAGAAAGATCCTTGATGTTTTGTTACGGAAGCTCAATAAGCCAACATAAGGGTCATAAAACCCCTATTCAGAGGAAGTAACAAAAGAGCCGCTGTGTGAACCCCTTTCATTTTTAAATGGACAGTTACTGCAAGATTAATAAGCTCAAGGATATTTAAATCCGTTTGGGGCTTTGACCCGGAATAGCTGTAGTACAGCTAGTCTTTTAAACCTTTCAAATAACAACTAATGGTACGTACGGCACTAACTAACCAATGATAGATGTACGTTTCGAATTTTTAAAGAAAGGCGCGAGGCTTGCGCGTGCTTTTGGCGTCTACTACCCAACTACTTTTGATTTGATTTTAATATATATGGGAAAGTTTGCTCGGCTGGGGCACTCAGTTTGAAATTTTATGAGCGGCGCGACACACGCAGCCCTAAATTTTACACGCCACGAGATGTCATTTCCGCATTCCGATCACATTTGCTCATTGTTAAGGAACAGTTGTAAGTTTGATGTTGCTGAGGCACGCAGCTATAAAATCTACAAGTGGCAAGATAAACGCAGTTCGCAGTACTCATTATAAGTTCGACCTTCAATTTCACGAGCCGCGGCATTCATCTATAAGTTTCACACGCGGCAAAAAAGTTTGTATCCGCGTAGCTAAGTCTTTCGTACGCAAAACACCAGAAGACGCGAAAGATTTTGCACATAATAAAATATCAATATATATTATGTCCCATCGCATGCTCATTTAACCAATGGATTCCTCTCCCGGTCCTGCTGAGTCCCAATCAACAAAATAGCAGAATCACCATGAGAAAGTTTCATTGAAGCGGGAACAACAAAACAACACCCATACCAAATCGCTTCAAAACATAATCTAAGTAACACTGTAGCTCCATTTTATGAATGTATTTATATGAGAAAAGTTCTGCAAGTACGAGGTCAGCTCGAAAAATACCTGAAAACTTTCAAAATTCTGCGCCAAAGAAGTATCGCAGCAAAAAGCAGTTGATAGCGCTGGTTGGTTAGCTCTGACTTTGATAAGACGCTCCCCGTTTGCCGCGTATTGTTTCTTATTTTAGTCAAGTTCCCGCTACTTTATTTGTAACACTTTTGTGAGTGTTCTGCGATTATTGAGATGGCGAGATCATACGCAGTGCATTAACATTGAAGTTACCAAGACTCATGAGATGATAAAAGAAGTTTATGAATACTATTCACTTGTGTAACGTCATCTTAAAATCCACCAATGAAACAAAACTGAAATATTCAATTTTGACCAATCACAGCCGGATATCGCAGTGAAATTATCGAAAAAACATTATCAAATCCGTTTTATCATGTGACGTGCATTTATCCTGTAGTCAGAGTAGCCAACGCTATGCCTTCACTATACAATTCCTTAGCATACATTTCTGTGTTTTCAGTAATTGTAAATTTAACTAACTTAATTCACTAAGAAATTGCTTTTGCGCATTCAGCCAAACAGTCTGAAATCGTTTTATAAATTATATAACGATATCTGCCTAAACAACCATAAATCTTAATAAACACGTTCAGAATGGTAAGATATTTTCTCTGTTTAGTTTTTCTTAGTTGATATTAGTAAATCTGACGCAAATGTAATAGTCGGCTTTCATCTATTTCATCTCACGGTTTCATATTCATAAGTTAGTATAACATTTTATACATCTGTTAATAATCTGTGCGCGAATTTCAAATATATATAACTTTTATTCTTATTCTATTCATGAAATAATTTCAAACCCGTATTTGGCTCTTTTCTATTGGCATTACTGACATTCGTCTGTTGCAAGATGGCTCGAAAAAGTTAAGTATTCATAATACAAATACACAATTATTACAATATTATAAGCCAAGTTTAAGTGAATTATATTTAAATTCTTATTTTATTCGTGAAAGAGTCCTAATAAATATCACTCGAGGGTTTGAGCTTTCCAGATAAATTCACTCACTACGTTCATGAGTTAATTTATCTGCAATCTCAGAGTCTCTCGTGATATTACGTGTGATAATTGTTTAAGGTGTAGCTGGATATGCGGCTTAAAAGAGGAGGGCATTCCGCAGTCCAGGCATGACAACTGACGAACGAAATTAAATGAAATCCAAAATCGACGTGTGACATTCGAGACATTACCATAGAGTGCAACATTTCTGTGAATCGTGTAGTAAAATCCGACAGAAAAGCTTGGTTTGCATCATGTTGTAATTAAGTTTGTCCATCGGCTGTTAACACAAGAACAAAAAACAACCGCGCCGCGATCTTTACGGAATTCTTGAGTCTTGATAGTGAGGAGGAACTTTTGTGAATAGGGTGATGAAACTTAGGCTTGTGATTGACGATATTGAGAAGAACGTCCAATCTTCACAATGGAAAAAGCTCATTAAAAGATGAGCTGTTGACTTCTTTCTTTCACATTCGGGATTTTGTTCATCATGATTTTCTGCCGAAGGATCAAATTTTTTTAATGGTGTTTAACGCTCGTTTTTACTACTGAGGCACCACAGGCGATAGACACTGATGATACATGAGATGAAATTATATATTGGGAAGTATTTTTTTTAAGGAAGAAAACGTTCCAGGCCTAAGTTTAAGGTACCTTCATGGTTTGCCACTTATGAGGACTGCGAAAACCTGGAAAAAACCTCAGTCAGTGAGGACGGTCCTGGCGGGTTTCGAACCCCAGACCTCCTGCTCACGAGTCCGCGCCTTAACGACCTCGGCCATCCATGGCGATAAAATCAAATTGTGAATCGCTAGTATCACAAAGATGTCCTCAGACGTATCCGATTGATTGATTTATTTAAGGACACTCTTTAACAGCTCAGGTCATCAGCGTCCCATTCAACTCAGGGCGTGAAACGGCCGACAAATTTTGCTCAGAGGCCTCTCTTTCAGGCTTGAGGTTCTTTTTCGTGCCGCAAATGTACGACACGGGACCCACGGCTTTACTTCCCTTCCGAAGGAAGCCATACTTAGGATTTTTACGCCCGAAAAAATCCATCGGTCCTGGCCGGGTTCGAACCCGCGTTTTGAGTATAGGAGGCAAGTATGGTAACCACTACACCACCAGGACCGACAGACGTATCCGAGAAAACATGAGAAAGAAGACGCTTGGTCGAGAAACAATTCATGGATCGTGCAACAGCATAACACACCAACGCATTGATCATTGCCTATGTGCGACTTTTGTGCGAAAAACAATATGATTTCTTCCCCACCCTCCGTACTCTCCTGAATAGGTACCTGCGGATATATATATATATTATATATATATATATATATATATATATAATTGAAAAGACGAAGATTCGACTCAGTTGTGAAAATATAACATTTGCAGACAGAACTCCGCGCAATCTCAAAAAGCGCTCATCAGAATGTTTTCAGAAGCTCAAAACACTTTCGGGAAAATGTATCATTAGAAAGGGAAATTACTTCGAGGGAGACAAAGCTCAGTAAGATGCAGATAAGTACAAATTTAAATAATTAAAAAGTTCGGTTATTTTTAACAGACCTTGCATAAATACAACAAAGAAGTGGCCAAAGTGTAAATCGTTCCACTTCCAAAGTTAGCCATAAAAACTGAACCAATTAAAATTCAAAAGCGCCTTTAGGTACAAATTATTACAAATATCTAATATCACGAGAGATTATTACTCACTACGTTCGTAAGTTTATCTGGAAAGCTCAAACCCTCTCGTGATATGTATTAGGACTATTTCACGAATAAAATAAGAATTTAAATATAATTTCTCTAAACTTGACTTTAAAAGAGTTATACTTGTATATTTGTACTTAACCTTTTCAAGCAATTTTGCAACAGAAGAATGTCGATTGTCAGTAATGCCAATAGATCAAAATGCGCCTTTCTATTTCATAAATACAACAAAAAGTTTTGTGTGTGTGTGTGTGGGTGTGTGTGAGAGAGAGAGAGAGAAATTCCCGTACAAAATATTAACACCTGTTATATTTATGAATATCTATTCTATTCAGAAACCGTGAAAATGAAATGGACAATAATCGACTATTGCAATCGCTACCGTTCAATTTTCTAATACCAACGGAGAAAAGCATGTATATATTGTCTCTATTTTTCTTTGTGTTTTGCGGTTTGAAATTCCTAATGATAAGATCAATTTGCACATTTGACGCATCACCAAAACACTTTGAAGAATCCTCCATTTTGTGTTAAAATTATACACGCTTTTGCTGCTATCAATAGCTCCCCACCGCCTCTAGCAAAAGTGGTTAGCGAGTGAGTATTCAGGAATTGTATAGAATTGGGTAGTGTCCACAAACACAAATGCACGTCGCGTGATAAAACGGAAGTTATACTTTTTTCGATAATTTCACTCCGTCATCCGGCTGTGATTACTGAAATTTTTGTTTAGTTTCATTAGTCGATTTTAAGATGACGTCACATGAGTGAAATAGTCTAAATAAAACATCACAACGCAACAATGATGTAATAATAATAATAATAATAATAATAATAATAATAATAATAATAATAATATAATGCGAGTATGAAGAAGGAAAGCTGAAAGACTTTTTCATGCTTATCACTTCCTGTGCTTAAAATTAACACTATGCGAGCTAGCTACCTTGCCTACCCACGTACTAGTAAACGACGGAAAAAATCCGTGATTATACGTAAAAGTAACCTGCGGATTATATTTTTCAAGCAGTTCCATGAAAAGAGTCATGACATTGAAAGTTGCGTAACTGATTAGTTGATGACATCATGACAGCCTGTGCCGGACTTCTATCTTCCGTTCGACTATTTTCCTGTTACGAAAACATACCAGGAAAATTTCCAAAACATTCCAATGCACTTCAAATGTGTGTGTTGATTAATAAAAAAAATGATACTTTTCAACATGGGAAAATCCTCCCATTGCGGGTTTTACGTCAACACTTAGTGTAGCATTTTGCTGAACGGCAATTCATTCTCAAATCACTTAACTTAAACCTCAGATCTGTTGCTAGAACAGTACACATCGACTCTCGTGAAAAATCCATACCCGCAAGAAAGTAGACAGGAACACAAATGCCCGCAATAATAGTTTTCCCTTTCCATTCTCGTGAGAATCTCCTCTGTTGCCTATCTGACAATCATTGTACAGAAAATAAAGGTCTGAATTATTGAAATTCCGTTTAGACTTTCGTTTTAAATTTTTACGACAAAGCATGTCAAGTGTAATTATTTAAAACCACACACACATACTTGTCCTCTGCCTTTGAAGAAGAATGCGAGCTTTTCGAAATAGAGCGGAAAATGTGTAAATATGTGCTTTATCTGTTTCTGCTTTTCTAGTTCTTGTTATTTATATACATTATTCATTTCTATTGTATACGCATATACTCTCTCTCTCTATAGTGTATCGGTCCTGGTGGTGTAGTGGTTACCATACCTTGCCTCCTACACCCAAGAACGATGATTTTTTCGGATGGCTTCCTTCGGAAGAGAAGTAAAGCCGTGGGTCCCGTGTCGTACATTTACGGCATGAAAAAGAACCTCAAGCCTGAAAGAGAGGCCTCTGAGCAAAATTTGTCGGCCGTTTCATGCCCTGAGTTGAATGGGACGCTGATGACCTGAGATGTTAAAAAGCGTCCATAAATAAATCAATTAAAACAAATCTCTCTAGTGTATGCCAAATATTTGCCAAGAGTTCAGCAGGATACGAGATGACCCTTTCATGATTATAGCTGTTCGATTCCTGCTGCAGAATTGTGTAGAGTCTGCACTTGCATTATCTGATAAGAGTGGTAATAATCTTATCAAAGCCCGCCAACCGTCCCCCTGTGATTTGTCTGGGCAAGGAAGCGTGGCAGGCCTTTGGCCTAAGAAAGAAACACTTCTATTTGAAGTCAAATACTTATGTACTATCAGGACTCAAGTACATATATGCTTTAGAGATGGAAAGCTACTAAACTGAATTACGTGGCTTTGACACAAATTAACGGATGTCCGCCAGTGCCTATATTTACCAAACATATCGAACAAGAAGGTGCTTGGACAAAACTAGCGTTAAACTAAACCAAATTTAACAATCTTCGCAGAGACTCTTTTAAATCCTACAGTAAAGAATTATGCTCTGACCGGACGATCTGATCTTACTCTCTGCTGTTTATAACAAATTATCACAATAGAGCAGAATATGGGCTTCATCAGAATTTCCTGATATTTCTCGCTCACTTTCCAAAATAACAATTATTACGATTTAGCCGGTTTCGGACACACTGCACTATCAGACTGGCTCATTTGATTTTCATGTGTATTAAAGTGCAGTTCCTGTATCTCGGGAGTGAATATATGTAGCAATCACATAAATGCCCCGCAGGAGTAAATGTAATGCAAAACAATAAATAATGCTAACTATTAAAATCAGTAACTCTTATGTTTAATTAGGTAAAACATTTTCTAATTCCGCATTATATTCGTGCCTGCAGGGTATCGGTGAGATTGCTCATTTTTATCCCCTCCCGAGGTACAGCGACTGCGCTATAACACACATGAAGAATCCTAACCTCAAACATTTATGCATAACTAAATTTCAAGCTGCAACTAATATTTAGCATAATGGTATTTACCTATTGATGCTTGCGGATGTTCTGGTGTAGGCCTAACACAGGAACAAGCGTCGTATCCGTACAAATTGTGGCTGATATAACTTGCAGTGACGTGAATGACGACCTCACGCCGGGAACAGACGAAAAGAAAAAAATCACTGGAAAAGGATGGAGAGGCATAAGAGGGGAGCATGTAATGTAATATGTCTGTGAGCCAGCGCCACGCTGGTGACGATTTCCCTAACTAAAACAACAGCATTAAAGAGCCCGTAACCGCCCTGTTTGAAGTGAATCATAAACTTCAAGCCACAGCTTATGATAGTTATGTCGTTTTAAGGAAATTGTATCAAAGTGTCTTAATATAATGTCTTAATATCATTTTAAGGAAATGGTTTCAAAGTGTCTTGATAAAAATACAAACATTGATTACTTAAATATAGTTCCTTGTCTTTCGGTTCTTAATAATTATAAATGGCATTTTAGAATGATATTGGAAAATCGCTTTGATTAGCAATGTTACTCTAAAAAGCCGGATTAAGCTGATAAACCTTTCTTTTTGCATTCTTAATGACAGGTCAATTGCATAAGTTTCCCCCTCTAGAGGATATGGGGTTTTCTGCTAGAAAAAATGCACCTTCTCGCTTTTTCCACTTGAAAATGTGCCTCCTCCATTAATAGTATTAATACTTCCTAATTACTTCCTAATTCACATTTATATGATATTCACATCCCCTTAGATTAGAGCAAAAAAAAAAAATCAGAAAATGTTCCGGCATAAAAAAAACAGAGTAGTTAAAAAGTTGAAACTAATGTTTTAGCGTGGAATAAAATTAGATTTTATCTCTTTATTTCTTCAGTTTTGTTCTTATTGTGATTCCAGTATGGTCGACTGGATTAAATGTTCATTCCTATGTGATTTTCACTGCATTTTATAATAATTGTCACGTTAGAAAGCTGAAAATATGGTTTTTAGCTCTTGTTTCATAAATTTTGAGATCATTAAACTGCACGTCAGTTTAAAGTACGTTATTTTAAACTTTATTCAATTATAGGTAAAAACTAAGAACTAAGTTTTATAAGAATGCCAAATGCGGATCATGTTCTGGTTGAAATTTACTAAAGCTTTTCTTCTTATGAATGCTTTTATTCTCATTTTTTTTTATGTGATAGATTATTAATTTCAGTATAAAACTTGTTTTTCTTGAGGGGAGAAAGCAATTAAATAACTGTTCTTCAACATTTTACTGCGACTTTTAAAATGAAAATATTCTGCTTTCGTTCGCATATTATTTTAGTAATGTTACGATGATATTCCCTGCAATTCTTGAAAAGATAGGCATATTTATACATTTTCATAATACTTACTAGAATTAGTAATTATTACAATCAAATTTATTTTTAAAAATAAATATATAATTATCCCATGGCAGGGATAGGTGGGCTAAGAACTCGTTCTATTGGGCTACAGTTCGCCTTGCCTGCTTCGTTTCGCATGTTACTCTGAATAAATAAAAAAAATGGATTCTTACTGTCTCAAAAGACTATTAAGCTGCACCGGAATAATAATGCTCTTTCTTCCATTATTAATTAATTATTTGATTAATCTACCCAAGAATTGTTATATTACAAGCTTAAATTTAATAATAATAATAATAATAATAATAATAATAATAATAATAATAATAATAATAATAATAATAATAATAATAATAATAATACTTAGCGAGTTTTACAATTTCGTAATCTGCACAACAAAAGCGACGCCGTAACTGTCAATAAAAAGTATTACCACTTTCAGCTAGCTTAATTGCTGAGAGTGATGATGACGACGATGACGACAAATAGGATTTTGATGTTATGACCTAAGGGGCGAAAAATAACCTATGAAATCGCCCAAAAATCCCTAAAATTCTTACTAACGTAAATTAAAGTTATTTTAAAACGTACTCGCACGGAAAAAATCAAATTTAAATGTACAATTAAAATGTATGAGGGTAGATCCATTAGTTTCCGGCCTCGCCGATAAGGATTATTGTCTTCACAAAAGCCTTATCTGGTGTCATACCTTATTTGTAAAGTAAATAATTGCAGCTGTAGCTTCCGCTCCGCTATGTTCAGTTGTTCATATATATTTCATAAAGAAGGCTATGTGTAGAACATTGTGACATGTTAAAATGGAGTATCGTCCTGTTATTAAGTCCTTCACAAAAGTAGGACTTATTCCAAATTAATTTAAACAGCGATTGGACGGTGTATATAGAGAAGCATCCCCCTCATATTCTACCGTAAAAGCATAGCCAAGCTTTTTCGAATGGGTAGAGAAAGCATTGAAGACGAAGAGCGTGCAGGTCGACCCTTGGAGGTGCGCTCCTGAAAACATCCTCTTGTGGAAAAAGAAATTATGGAAGACCGGCAGCTCAAAGTTACAGAAATAGCAGCAAGGCTGGGTATCTTCTTAAACATGAATAAGGTTAGTGCAAGATGGGAGCCTGAACTTCTTTCCTCAGTCCAAAAGCAGCGACGAGTCATCTGTTGTTAGGACATTTTTGGAACTCTTCCGTGACAATGAGATAGAAGTTCTACGAACCATTGTTACAGGAGATGAAACTATCATCCTCTACTATGATCCCTCGTCCGAAAAAGAATAAATGGAGTGGCAGGCGTAAACATGGCGAAGCACCGCCTCTAAAGACAAAGGTAACTCAGTCAACCAAGAAGATCATGGCCACAATCTTTTGGGACTGTGAAGGAATACTCTTCATTGACTTCAAGGAGATTTTTTTTTTTTTATGTTGATTTGTTTATGGACGCTCTTTAACATCTCAGGTCATCAGCGTCCCATTCAACTCAGGGCGTGAAACGACCCACTAATTTTGCTCAGAGGCCTCTCTTTCAGCCTTGTCTTCAAGGAGAGGAACACCACAGTAAATGGGGAGTACTATGCTGACCTACTGCACAGACTACGTGCTTCTATCAAAGAGAAATGGCGAGGAAAGCTAAGTGGTGGTGTGCACCTTCTTCACACAACGCGCTTGTGCACACGGCTCTTGTTGCAAAGGAAGCTTGAAGAAATGTGACTTCAAGGAGATCGACCATCCACCCTACAGCCCAGATATAGCTCCCAGCGACTATTTCCTGTTCTCAAAACTCAAGAAGAACCTTTGAGGAAGGAAATTTAAGTGTGACGGAGATGTGATAGATGCTGTTTATGCCTATTTTGCAGAACGTAATTAAGTAATAATTATAATAGGGCTATGTATAGTATTAGGGTATTATAAAAAGTACTTCCTTTACAACGTATACGTCTGACTGAATATCATCCTTGACGCACCGTGGACAAAAATGCTATAATGAAACAAAGCACTGTTAAGTGCAAAAAGATTCTTGTTTGTTTATTTTTAATTGAAAGCTTTTGCGGAATATAAAAAAAGGAGTAAATAAATAATAATAATAACAGCTGTAAACCATGACGTAAAATAATAATGAGTTAGTAAAACGCGTGTGTATACAACCAGAATCACGTGATCATTGTTTTTGTTCTCTTTTTCCTTTCCAATGCGCTACAGCCTGGGGTAAGCCTTGGCCTTCCACGACGAACTCCACCTCCGTCTTACGACTTTGTTGATAGAGAACAGTATTGCAGCAGGGCCTTTAATTATAAGGAATATAGTTTACCATAACATTTTATTTGTATTCAGAAAGTACTGATCAGCATGCCGGCACTCCGCCGGTCGCCTTTCAAACGGCTCCCTAGATCGAAGTACGTTACCCTCTATAAGGCTGCTTTCTAGTGATCCTCATCAGGCTGGGTGGACTCGGTTACAGACCCCCTAACTTATAAAAATTCCTAAGCAGGTACCGGGAACCGAATCCGGGTCTCCCGGCTAGCAGTCCTCAACGCTAATCTTTAGACCAAGGAGGTGGTTACTTTGGTGCTATATGACTTTTATAATAAAAAATGACATGTCATCAACATCCGGGCTCTAATAATGTCTGCTAATGTCTACCCACATGCCCATTAGATATCGGGTTGCGAATAGGGCGGCAGCTGTGTGATCCATTATCAAATCGCGGACCACATTGTGAGATGAAGCAGCTTGCAGAATGAATGGCGGGGTAACAAGAGTACCCGGAGTAAAACACTGCACTTTCACTTTTATAAACAATTGAATTAGATAGATAGATAGATAGACAGACAGACAGACAGACAGACAGACAGACAGACAGACAGACAGACAGATAGATAGATAGATAGATAGATAGATAGATAGATAGATAGATAGATAGATAGATAGATAGATAGATAGATAGATAGATAGATAGATAGATAGATAGATAGATAGATAGATAGATAGATAGATAGATAGATAGATAGATAGATAGATAGATAGATAGATAGATAGATAGATAGATAGATAGATAGATAGATAGATAGATAGATAGATAGATAGATAGATAGATAGATAGATAGATAGATAGATAGATAGATAGATAGATAGATAGATAGATAGATAGATAGATAGATAGATAGATAGATAGATAGATAGATAGATAGATAGATAGATAGATAGATAGATAGATAGATAGATAGATAGATAGATAGATAGATAGATAGATAGATAGATAGATAGATAGATAGATAGATAGATAGATAGATAGATAGATAGATAGATAGATAGATAGATAGATAGATAGATAGATAGATAGATAGATAGATAGATAGATAGATAGATAGATAGATAGATAGATAGATAGATAGATAGATAGATAGATAGATAGATAGATAGATAGATAGATAGATAGATAGATAGATAGATAGATAGATAGATAGATAGATAGATAGATAGATAGATAGATAGATAGATAGATAGATAGATAGATAGATAGATAGATAGATAGATAGATAGATAGATAGATAGATAGATAGATAGATAGATAGATAGATAGATAGATAGATAGATAGATAGATAGATAGATAGATAGATAGATAGATAGATAGATAGATAGATAGATAGATAGATAGATAGATAGATAGATAGATAGATAGATAGATAGATAGATAGATAGATAGATAGATAGATAGATAGATAGATAGATAGATAGATAGATAGATAGATAGATAGATAGATAGATAGATAGATAGATAGATAGATAGATAGATAGATAGATAGATAGATAGATAGATAGATAGATAGATAGATAGATAGATAGATAGATAGATAGATAGATAGATAGATAGATAGATAGATAGATAGATAGATAGATAGATAGATAGATAGATAGATAGATAGATAGATAGATAGATAGATAGATAGATAGATAGATAGATAGATAGATAGATAGGAAAGGAAAAGGATATTTAGGTATTTCAACCTAGCTCAAAGGCTGGCCGTTTGGGTCTATGCTCCCAGTGGGGGACCTTCGAGAGGGAGATATGAAGTGAAGTAAACACAGGGAAGCCTAACATGTCTCCAGATAGAGCATTTCGATGCCGTCGCAGGAGTTCGAGCCTCTTAGAAGAGCCGTTGCCATACCATACACCGCATCCCAAACGCAGTCACCATCACATTGCATCAATCCAACTTGTCGGTCCTGGGGTGTGGTAGTAACCATACTTGCCTCCTAAACCCAAGATCGTGGGTTCGATCCCGGCCAGGACCGATGGATTTTTTCGGGGCGTAAAATAAATAAATCAATCAATCAACTGCTCGGCAAACAAAGAAAGTGAGAGATGCTCTCTTTCAAGAGAGAGATGCTAAACTGTCTGTAGTGGAACGTTCGCCTATTTCCTTCCAATCAAAATTCAGTGCTCATCTGCAACCTTCTGACCCTACCTGCACAAGAGAAGCAGAATCATGTACATCACGAAATTACTTCACTGTCTACCGACCTTGAGTTAGTTATGTTATGTTCCAACTTCGGGGAAAGTTGCAATCATAACGCCAATTGCTAAACCACAAAAGTATCCAAAACAAACAAAGAGCTATGGGCTTATGACTTTATTAAATGTCTTATGGAAATTTTGAAGCGTCTGTTGTTAACACACATATGTCCAATTTTAAACTCACTTGATAGAATTGAACATTAAAAATTCGGTTTCAAATCCCATCACAGCACAAAGGAAGCATTAAATTTTACAAGAGGTTGCAACATAAACAAGAAATTTTCGTCAATATTTGTATATTGGGCAAGCTTTTCATACATCATGATGATCTTAAATAGAAGCACTTTGAAAGTAATGTTCTATTACTTACATTCATTTTATAAAATACTATCGTAGAGAAAAAGAATATCTGACTTGAAAATAAATAACCGGAGCAGTAATACAAGGATCAGTATTAATTCCTATGCTATATTCTGCTAGGTTCAGGCTCTGTCAGGAGTTCTGAACTGCATACGTGACTTATATGCAGATATGCAGAAATATTCACAAGCATGAAGGCATTCATGCTGAATGTCAAAAATTACAAAATGCTCAAGATAATCTCACAAAATTGTGAAGAAAGCAGTAACATCAAATAAAAGGAGGAAAAGCGTGCCTTTACAAAATGTTTTCCTCATATTTTGGACCCCCTGAAAGTTTAAAATCAACGAATCCCTTGCAACACTTCAGCCAGATATCTCAAGAGTACCTCTGGACAGTAGACTAATTTACAGGAATCACCTGTTTTTTTTTTTTTTTCCCCATTAAGATAAAACCCTTTCATTGTTTCATAGAAATCTGTATTTCATTAATAGAATTATATTCACTACGCTTTTAAAATCTGGGTACAAACTCATCGTCATAAAACTTCAGAGAGCTGTAACATAAGTCCATTATCTCACACGCTAAGACCATATCTACAGTGAACTAAATATCACTCTTGTTATCAGACATGTGTACAATATGAGCAAATTCAGCTTTCCAGTTTCATCCTAGTCTATTATTATAAAGAAGTCAGCTTATTTTCTAATATCTTACTACCAACTGAGGTGGTTTGTCTATGATGTTGTTGGCCTCACGTTGGTGATGCCACATTATGAAGCGGTTTGTTATGGTTGTTTACGCTTCGGTGACAACAATCTCTTAGGGGACTATTCAGCTATTTTGTTGATCCGTACTCAACATGGCTGAGAGAGGAGACCAGTAGTATAAATAACCACACGATGAAACATAAAATTTTGATAAGTTATTATGGTCAGGATCTTTCCTGTTCTCTAATGTTTTGCATACGACAGAATTTTTCTACATCGAACATAAATTTAGTTGCCGTTACTTCCTGAATCTGAAATAGGGTTTATTATGAGTGCCTCAACATATATCTAAATGCGTGTAGAACTTAGAGGCGAGTGTCTCGCCGCGTGTAAAACTTGCAGTATAAGTGTCTCCGCAGAATGTAAAAGGAAAAATGCGTTACTTAAACTGGAGTGCCTGCATGAACCGCCTCTAACCGCGTGAACTGATTTACCCGATTGAGTTGACGAATTACTTGCCCCAGCCGAGCAAACGCCTCCTTATATGTTAAATTCAAATAAGTAATCGTTGGCTCGACGACGCCAATGGGGGTCACCCAAGCAAGCGCACGCATCGCGCCTTGTGGTGGATATTCGCCGCTTGGCTAAGTTTGTGTGCCGTCTTGCCCCGTTAGAAACCCTACCTTTCTCTAGCATCTTCGAGATCTTCCTTCCTTTTCTTGCCGTTATTTTCTTTGTTGCTCTACTTGGTATATGACAGTCGACTCTAGTCATTGTTTTTTTTTTAAATGGTGTTTAATGCCCGTTTTTACTGCTAAGGCACCACAGGCGGTGAACACTGATGATACATGAAATGAAATGATATATTGGGAAAGGATTTTTTTCTTTAAGGAAGGAAACGTTCCAGGCCTAAGTTTACGGTACCTCCCCGGCATTTGACATTTCTGAGGACTGAGGAACACATGAACCTGCCGCTCACGAGTCCGCGCCTTAACGACCTCAGCCACCCGTGGTGGTCAATAATCATTGGTGTAGATAACTATTGTGGGCTCCCAGTTTGTCCTTGCTCTAGTCTATGGCCTAACTGGGTGGAAATTCGCGACGGTATTCTTCAACAAGACTTATCCACAAATTTCTTTTTCTTTCTTTTTTTTTTTTTTTATTTACTCGCCCATTTTCTGTGATGAGAGCAATTATCCGGATAGATACTAATTACTAATTGTATCTATAATTCTCTTTAGCTTTATCTTTTCACTTGGTAGCAAATTTTTCCTTTTAATTGAGTAAACTTTCAGTATGCTTTTCTGTTGTCATGCTGTTTTATTAACGAATTCACAATGGGTTCGTTTTACGGGGAAGATTTGTAAGTGTTTTGTATATTAAATATTTATTAAGACAGTGATTATGCAAGTATAGTGATAGTTATACTTGCCTTCTAATCCCAAGATAACGGGTTCAAACCCGGCCAGGATGGAAGGACGGTCCTGGTGGGAATCGAACCCCAGATCTCCTGCGCACGAGTTCGCGCCTTAACGACCTGAGTCACCCGTGACGGTGTTATTGTTGTAGAGCATTAGCGTGAAATAAATTAAATTATGCATATAGCATACACACACGGGTTTCACGTTATTTTGCGTTTGTAAACTCAATTCCTTCAATTTCAAAAGCAGTGCACTCGAACCAAGGCTTTTGTGAGAGTGCAGCAGTTACTCTGTATTCAATATGTGCGTCCTGCAACAATGTAATAATCGATTGGGATAACTGTGTCGTGATTCCCAATGTCAAGCAAGAAATGCTGTTCGATACGCTCTAATGATAGCGAAGTGCAACAAGGTGTATCTGGAATCTCAGCGGGCACTGAACCATGCCCTTAATAATACTTCCTGCCCTTGATCACTTGCGAACTGAGCAACATCGAAAATTTCGCATCGCAGTGTACAGCTAGTAAAACAAATACAAGCCCTCATCGACTTTAGGCTTAAGAAAATCTATCCTTTGAAATTAAATGTGTAGTAACCATTACAGCAATGATACATATGTGTTATTTTCTCCCTTCCAATCTTAAATTATAAGGAAATTCAGTCAAATATGAGCATGCTAAGCTTCTTTCTATAAAAATCTACACCCTTAATAAAATGTATTGGACTTTCATTCATCTATGTGTTGTACAGTTTATTTAACTCGAGTTTTCGAACAAAAAGATGTATGACTATTCAATTTAGTGTTAGAATAACGTTAGCACATAGTTATGCATAACTGAGCAATTCATTTTCCTGATTAATAAGAACTATAAAAGTTCATAACAAATAATGTACCTATATATTTATTTACATTACTGATGTACTGCATACCACATTCAGAAAAAGATGAAAATTTAACTGAAAACTAATAATAAGTAACAATTAGAAATGTACGTACAGTAACACAGTAATCATACCTTCGCCTACGAAAACACTGTGTGTGTGTGTGACTATGGCACTGCGACCTGAAGATCTATTGATAGATGATAAATGGACCGAATGAGTTCAATGGACCCTGAAAAAATCTCAGTTAGGAAACTAATGGAACCTGGGATCAAACCCGGGTCCACCGCATGGGAAACGGAGCACAAACGTTACAGCTAGACTACGGCGGTGGTCTAGCCATTCCATGCAGTATCTATTTTTCAACATGATGATCTTTAACATACCTTTCACTAATATAGGGCATATGCACTCAGCATCACCCAAGCATTTTGTTGTCTTTTGCAATTAATTCCTAAGCCTTGTGCTGTTTCTACTTTTCGTTTTTCTTCACTGCATTCGTGAAGTTTTTGAAATAAGTCTGTTGAACATCCGCTTTCTCTGCCTTTCTAAAATTTGGGAGTTAAAAACTGGTAGAAGGGAAAAGATCCACAACCTTTCATGTCCTTTGAGGGAGTAACTTTTTGGTAGTGGGGGACGCTGAGTAATTGCAAGGACTTTTGGAGCCATTGCTTTGGAAAAATGTTGAGTTTGTTCCATCTGATTTAACGTTGATGGTCACTATCAATACCCGAAGTCTTCTTTTGACATCTTAGCTAAATGGAATGTGTGACTTGCTGTAGGGTCTTCAATGGATTTGGTATCACTTCTGATAAGACACAAATCGTCTTCTAGGCTTAAGATAAGATATGCAGGTAAAATTTCAGTTAATTCCCTACATCAGTCTACCTATGTTGACTCACATCTTCAGCTCCTTCAACTCTTTGGTTGTTAGTGGAACTGTCTGTCGAAGAAACGCTTTGTACACCCTTTCCCTAAAAGTAAATCTCCTGTTACACCAAATGATACACAGTTATCAATATCCTACTCACCATATCTAAAGCTTTAGTACTCAAACAACTCACGAAATACCTGAACATACACAATATTCTTGACACAAGACTGATATGAATACAACACCGGCACTGCTCTCTTCAAAGCTACTGAAGACACACGAGAGCCCCTGTACAAACAACTTATAATATTAACACTACTTGACCTTAGCAAAGCTTTTGACTCCGTCGATATTGAACTAATAATGGCTAAGGTTAGAACATTAAATCAGAACATGTGCCTTATGGTTCAATCCTTACCTTTATAATCGCCAACATTGCGTTTCATCATGCGACGTTCTTCATATTGATGTGATGTGAAGACAGGTTTCAGTGTTGGGATCCTTTCTTTTCAAAATTATATAAATAATATTTGAGATGAGATAAAGAAAAGTTAAACATCACCTTTACGCAGATGAGCTATAAATCATATTCATTGTCGTTCTGATGGTATTGACAGAGCTCTAGCAAGACTCACCGAAGTTTTCATTACTATCATGGGCAGAAAAAAAAATTGGAACTTAAACTGAATCCAGGAATGTCGCAGTATCAGGCCATCAGCGGTTGTTAAACATTGTAAAACTACAAAATGTATCTCCAATAAAAACTGACAATAGTATAATCTCCTTTACTAAGTCAGTAAAAAATCTCAGAGTACATTTCGACAAAGGCCTAAATTGGCATATTCACATTGTAAAAACATACAATAAAATATTTTCAATAACTCACGCGTTAAAGAAAAGCTTTACAATTTCCTTCCGTTTTCCCTGAAAAAAAGATTCTGGTACAAACGCTTTGATGCCGCACTTCGATTACTGCGACTTTTAATTTAGTGTGTTGGTAGCAGAAGTAAACATCAGCTCTAAGGTACAAAAGGCGCGATTCACAAGCTACCAAAACTAAATAGTAAAATCCACAAAGGCACTTACATTTATAATTTATTGATTTCATAATTAAATAAGATTTATAAACGTGTAACATTTGATATAAATTTAATTATATGCTAACAAAACAATGAAATGTTGCATTGGCGCCAACTTAACAATGTAAGCCAAGCGATCACAGTGCAATCTAACTACTAAACTTTGTGATGATTTTGGGGCCTTTTCTGTATATTATGTTAAATATTATACAGCCCTGGTACAACTAGATTTGTAACTTACCTGTCTGAAACAGATTTTTTAACATTTGGAAAGTTATTAGAATTAAAGAGCTTCTCGTATAAGTTAGAAAAAAAGGAAAGGTTACTACAAGTTGCTAGTTCCCGCCAATTGCATTAAAAGTCGTGAACAGAATGTTAGCAACAGGGAAACTTCTGCAACAGATCCGTCCTTTAAAAAGAAAACAGAATGTAGCCATCAAAATAAAATTAGATTAGGGACAAGTTTAAATAATACTAACAGTAGTTATTGTTTTGATGATAGAATTGCTAAGTCAAATATTTTTGAACATAAAGAATGTTAACGAATAACACCACACGAATTTTACTGGCCATAGAGGGTTCGTGCACGTGTAATTTAATATAGCAATATGATCTATTACGGTAAATTACAAAGTTTTGATTTAACTTTTACACGAATAAAGCATTATTAAAGTAAGTTTGTATTATATAGCACGAATTATGAGAAAGTAGACTGTCGAAAGCATTTTCCAGGTGTAATGTTATCAAAATCAATAAGCTAATCGCATGGCTGCACTGGGGAATTGTTCATTTTGTTTTGTTTTGTGTCTTAACCCAGTACGAAACGAAAGTTCACCGACTAAAAGTTTGGCGTAGTGGATAAGCCGTCAGAATTCGAACAGGAAGAAAGAGCTGGTTTTGGGAGTTTTACTTTCTATTTTAAAATGCTCACACATAAAATGCAATGCGCATGTGCAACATATTCTTTGTGCTGCTGCGTCTGTCCGAATAACATTTCCTTTTCGCCTATAATAGTACGGAATTGCCCGCAAAGTAAAACGGAGAACAGTTACCCGTTTCCTGAACTAGTCGATATGCAGATTATTTATAGAGAAGTAGACCGTTGTGCTAAAAAATCCCAAGGTCACAGGAGAAAGGTGCCCTAATCGACGGCATGCATATCGAACTGTCCTTGTGTCAGTTGGTGACGCTTACGAGGAAAAAGTTTGAAGTTCAACGTCTGTCTTGGTGGCCTAGTGGTGACCATAGATCTAAATTCGCATGTTCAAACCCGACCATGGGTTTTTTTCTGGCATAAAAATCCGAAGTATGGCTACCTTGAGTCCAGACGCAACTATCGCGCCCAGGATTTCAAGGAAAACAACCTGTGTAGACCGGGACCGAGCGGGGTGGCTCACGATGAAGTTAAGACTTGTACTTGCGAGATCCCGGTTTCAAATTCCCCATTCTCACCTTGAGTTTTTATAGTGGTTTCCCCTTATCATCAGATGAATTCTGGGATGGATATTTACATACCAAGAACTTTCGGCTATCTCACTTCATATCATTTCATTCCGTTGATTCTGTTACAGGGTCGATGGTGGTGGCTTTGTTACATAAAGGTTTCTACCCCGGCTCCTGGAATGAAAGTGGACCTTCTGGAGTACTCTAACAACTTAAGGAGATCTCCATCGGCAGAGAGGTGTTCTATCTGGAAACATAACGGATTCTAACTGCTTCCGCGCAGATTGTTTTATGGTGTTTAACGCCCGTTTTTACTACTGAGCCACTACAGGCGGTGGACACTGATGAGATATGAGATGAAATGATAAATTGGGAAAGGATTTTTGAGAAAGGAAACTTCCAGGCCTAAATTTAAGGTACCTTCCCGGCATTTGCCATTTATGAGGAATGAGGAAAACTTGGAAAACCTCAGTCAGGGAGGACGCTCTTAGCGAGATTGGAACCCCAGACATCCCGCTCACAAATCTGCGTCTTAACGACCTCGGCCACCCGTGGCGGTCCCGAGATTTTGGCCGCCCGATGTCTTCCTCACCTCATCCTCTTTTCTCGGAGGTGCCCCATTGGGAGCCTTAGCAGAAGTATCGAACGTATCCCTCTCCAGCCAGCCAGCCAGCCAGCTATCCATGAAGACTGGAAGAGAAACGCGCGCTATGGGTACAAACCAACTTTTACAAGTATTTAAATAATGATTAGTTGATTTAAAATGTGTACGTTTTTAGTTACTTTGAAACGATCAAAATCAGAAGGATATATTTAGCCCTCATTCTAATAAATCAAAAAGAAGGGTAAACTTGAAAATGTTCCTTTCACTTTCATCGGTTAACAACCATCGCATCAAAGAAGGACACTCTGTGAGACTCGCATATTATGAAGTGTCTTCTTTTATAGTTGAAGCGAAACTGATCATGTGGTAGCCTTTAGAAAAGTTTAGCCATAACTTGGAAATTTGAATCCAACGACATATCTCATATTGTTTGACTAAGTCTCTACTATTACCAGTAAGTTTCGTGTGGTGTTATTAACTTCTAGTCTAACCAGAAAGTATTAGGAAAAGTAAATATTTGTACCTTCAGTGTTACCGATAGTTTATGTTCCATAAAACCATTAAAAAGTGCACTAACATACAGTGAAAAAATAAAAAAACTTATTATATTTAGAGACCGCAAACATATTTACACACACAGTTTTTTAAGGACCATTCTGCAAGAAAATGAAGTCGAGTTACAAAATGTTATACTAATGCGTTTAGAGCAATAGTTACAAGAGGTTCTTTAAACTAGTTAATTGATAAATGCTTCAAATATAATTTCTTGAATTAAATTAATGAATATTTGTACAGTAGGTTCAGTTAATAGCGGGGTATATAAACAGCAGGCTACTTACTATGGAAAGAACTTTGCTTTGCTAAGTAGAACATTGGACTGGCCAGGGCTTACATTGAAAGAAGCATCACGGCGGTGTTATTTATAAAATTATAATCTTAAATGCTCATTCTCGTATTTAGTGACAACCTATATGGCCCCATTCTTATCGCCAATCAATTGGGGCATGTGCAAAGCCCAAATGAGTCCCAAAGAATAGCACGGGGGACTCGTAGATACAGTGCGAGGGCCTGGCAACAAAAGAGAGAGAAGGGTGTAGCAGGCAACAGGAGAACCAATCGATCTCCAAAATCAACTGCGCCCTGGCGCATGATCCACGAATGTTGCCGCAAACGAGGAAATGTGTGTGAAGGCTACAACATTTCGAAAGCGATCTCATGGTGTCAAGGTGCATTGTCTTCGCTCTGCCAAGAAGCATCTTCTTTTTACCTACCACAGAGAGCAACGGGCAGGTTTTGCACTACAGGAACTTTAACTCCTGATATTTTGGAGGTCACTATCTGTACCAGACAAAACCGAAAGCACAATGTAACAACTCCCTCCCATCCATCCCCCTCCTTTCCTAAGTAGTGCTGACGACATGAATAACAGCACCAGCGGAAGCCTTTGTTGTGTACAAGTGTTTCATATATTAGAAGGCTTCGTCATCCTCTTCCAAAACCAAAAGAAACGTGTAATCCTGAAGGAATCGGAAGAAAAGTATTTCGTTTGTGCTGCAGGGGTTGGTATCAAATGTGTCTTATCTGAAACTCAAATGTTAGGTACATTTAAGCCCCTTCAAAATGTCCACAACTCAGACCCTTCCCTGGCAAGATTACAGCAATGAACGGTTTCAGTAAGCAGTTCGTTTAAAAAATGAACATTGTAAAAGTCATCCAAAAGATCTCGTATTACAAATGAAACTGTAAATGCACATACCATGAATGACAGTTGTGAAATGCAATCATGGAATCCGATGAATACGGAAATAGGAATGAATAATAAGAAAATAATACATAGCATTTGCATGTATTGTACCCAGATAACAAGTTAATGAATTTCAATAAGATTTGGTTTCAATCATTCACAGCCAGATACTGGAAGACACATCGGCAGCTTGTTTTCTAAATGAAACTATGTCTGTATTCTGACAAGATGTTTGTTCTCAGCACTGATGTCTAGGGTCATTCTATCTCCATTCCCTTCTCTCAGCCAACCTGCTTGTACCGCGGGATGGTGTTTTTCTGAAGTCATAAGAACAATTTTTGCCAATATCTGATCTGAACGGAGAGTTCAAGTCACGCTTGATCCGAGGAAGCCGGTAGAGCGCGAAGTACAGCGGCTTCTAGAGGGTATTTTTCCTTGAGTGCTGTGCAAACCCATACGTTTTCGGTCAATGCTTCCTTGCTACACGTTGAATTGTTGGGAATAGAACACTTGTTTGCGCGGGCTCAGTGTTAGTTGTACAGTTTGAAGTGCACTTCTTTCGAATTACGTTTAAATTGCGTGTGCATTAAATTAGTCATTTAGATAATTGAAATGGCGACTGAAAATTTTACTCTACAACTATTTACGTTCGATATTTATATTAAAACAGAATTCATGCCGACAAGTGTGTAGACAATATAGACAGATTCTCTGGCATCTGACCATCTAATTCGAGGTACAGTTAGAAACCTTGTCAATAGATTTAACGGATCGCTGAATTCTGAAATTCGTAGGCCTAAACGTAGGGGCCTAACAGAAGAAAAGTTGGTAGATATTGGGGCCTCGCTTGAACGTTCTCCTATTAAATTTCTATGTCGTGAAGCACAAGAAGTAGGCGTTTCAAAATGTTCAGTCCATACGGCTACTAAATATTTAAAATTGAAACCTTACAGTTACTATAGGCCGTATGACAACGAAAGTCGAGTGAATTTCGTAATTGGATTTTACAAAATAATTCATGTTTTTTATTCACATCTTATTATTTTCTCTGGTGATTACGTATGTTCACCGAACAATGGATTCTGGAGCATAGAACATCCATGAATAATTCACGAAATCCCTCTGTATGATAAAAAGATTGCCGTGTGGTGTGAAGTAACAACAAATGGAATAATAGGAGCTTTTTTTTTTTTTTTTTTTTAACATACCGTAAATTCGGAGAACATCGTAGGCAAATATCCGCATATATATTTAACAATTAACTGATCATAAAAGACAATATGCATATTTTCAACAAGATTCTTCTGCAGCTCATATTGCCTGGATTTTTGGAGGCCATAAGGGAGTTTTTAAAGACAAAATTATTTCTAGAGGGGTTATGGTCGCACCCTCCGATCTTAGCGCATGCGGTTATTATTTGTGGGGAACCCTAAGTGTAGAGTCTGTAGAAATAACCCATACACCGTAGATGAACTGAAAGATAACATAAGAGCAGACATTAGAAGAATTACAAAATAAAAACTTTTGCGTGTGAATGGAATTTGCATCAAAAGATATCGGGAATGTTTGAATGCCTAAGAACGCCACTTTGAGCAACCGTGTAACAGGTTAGTAAAATAAAATGATGTGTATACGCCATAGATTAATGAAAATTCATGAGTAGAATACTTTGGAAAGCATGGACCTAGAATGCCGCTCTTTAGTTTGCGCTCTACCAGCTTTTTCCGGCCGCTTTTTCGGATGAAGCCTGGAGCGAACTCTCTGTATTGAGTCCGACTCTAAACAGAGTTCAGATGTTGACATCGTGATGGTGCACAAGTTGCCGTATCATTTTACTATTATAACGTTCGGACGATTTACCTTTGTGAGCTAGCTTGGGGTCAATCGCAGTGCAATTGAGATTTTCCCAAAGATGAATTTAGGTCTTATTCTTTTTTCTTTCTCTTTCTTCTTATATCTTTAACTATGTTTTTCTTCTAACTTTATTTAGTAATACCCAATTGATATTGTCACTTCATTTAATTTGCTAACTCTGCCTATTGCTTGTTTCATGGCAAAATAGTCTGTGTGGAATATTCAAGGATTGCTGAATGTAAACAAGTAGTGTATAATTAAATATGTAATTGCAAGGAATGTGTTTGTAATATACGAGTGCATGTGTACTATAAGAATGTAAGGGTGTAACGTAAATATATGTGCAACAATAAGTAATACTGTATAAATTCCATCCTAATGTAACAAGGGAATTTAGGCACTGTCTAGACATTACAAATATGTCAAGATAAATATTTGTTGTTAAGTATTTGGGTCGAAAGTTCTTCTAACTAAACATGTGATGGAATTCAGACCAATGTACTGTTTGTACCACGATGTTAGTTAACAACGGGCCAGACTTTCTATCTTGTATAACTGTTATCTTACTTCACTGCCTTCAGAATTGTATAAATACTCTACAATTGTGGAAACACTACAGAGATTTAAGGAACACTGTGTCCTCCATAATATGTTCTTATTTTATCTTAAACTTGGAATAAGTTTTTCAAGCTACCAACCACCTTCAGTTCGAGTCGACTCCCAATCTACGGCTATCAACTTTCATAAAAACAGGAACTTTAACGTTACTCTCTGGGCTTATTCGCATGCCGATCTCGTCCTCCAGTGGCTTCCACAGATCAGGTAGATAATAAGGTACTTCAGTACAATGCCATGTTAACTCAGATGGTTAGACCAGCGTGCTGGTTCAAATATTCGCGGCCCAAAGTTTTTTTTTTTTTTCTGCGGGGATTAAAGGAGGAGTGCCACCATTACTACGCTTTATTGACTAATTTACGATTTCTTTTTCTGCTAGAGTTAAAAGAAGTTTGTAAGCATTACAATCACAATCCCTTTTCAATTTATATTTACAATAGGAGGTGAGCGTAGGCCGTCAAGCCGTAGCTCGTCGCAGCAAACCATTGGGTCCACTGGTTTCTAGGATTTACCCGAGGTCAGGTTAAAGTAAGTGTGTGCATATGTATCAATTGTTATTTCCAATAAGACACGAAGGAATAAAATGAAGCTGAAATATATCTGAAAAATTCAGTTTTATAATAAAAAAAAACAACACATTGTAGCCAGAAAGTTAAGAACGACAACGCATAGGTTGCGTTATGTTTAACAAAAAAATAATACGTGCAACATTTACACTGTTACAAGCGGAAGACCGCCACGGGTGGCCGAGGTCGTTAAGGCACGGACTCGTGAGCGGGAGGTCTGCGGTTCGAATCCCGCCAGGACCGTCCTCCCTGACTGGGGTTTTTTCCAGGTTTTCCTCAGTCTTCATAACTGGCAAATGCCGGGGAGGTACCTATACTTAGGCCTGGAACGCTCCCTTCCTTAAAAAAAAAAAAAAATCCTTTCCCAATTTATCATTTCATCTCATTTATAATCAGTGTCCACCGCCTGTGGTGCCTCAGTAGTAAAAACAGGCGTTAAACACTACTCAAAAAAAAAAAAAACAAGCGGAAGCCTTTTTCATTTTGGTTGCGGCTCCCTTAAGCGACTTAACACTGGAGACGTTCGGTTTTCTCCGCTGCCATTCGTGAAATCTCGCACCGGAGCACGTCTCCTTTCACGAGATCAGAAGGAGGCGAGAGATCGGCACGAGAATACATTCATGACGTAAGGTTAAGTCAAACAGAACGTTGCGGTTTTGTAATAGAATATTAAAATAAATTACTTCCAGCCGCTTGAAGCATGCCAGTCTGCCAGTCCACTTTTGTTTACATTGCAGTTGTATAACCTTGACACACGTGAGGGTGTGAGCTCGAAAGTTTCATTTTACATCACCCGCTATTAAACGTGCCTGTTGTACATCACATTTCATGTAAAACAGTAAGCTGCGAATTATTTGAAACCATCTACTATAAGTGCAAACCAAGGAAACTGCTAAAGATGGTTTACGTTCATACGACATTAAATACATGTTTTAATACAACGTTATTCCAGAGGAGTAACTGAAGTATATTTTGCAGTTGTGGTTATTGAACATTTGGTACATTTATCTATCTGATAATGATAAGTCATGCTATGTCAACGGGATAAACCAACAAACATCGTCATAATGGATGTTTTCAAAGACTTATTGCCCGTAGAGCCTCGCCGAATCTTCGCTTTGATATTTTGTCCATACGGAGCAAATTAAAATGATATTTTCCTTAATTCTGATTAAAAAATATTGTTTTAAAATTAATAATGCACAAACCCAGCTTGTAAACAACATTCAGGTTCTTTGTTAAACGTAAAGGTTCACTTCGATCGTAAAAAATCTCCATTTCCAAAACTGTCACTTCGTCAGCTTGTGTTAAACACAGATCTAATTCTAATGAAGAGTTGAGGGCACTAAGCATAGCTAGCCTTTAGTTTCTCTGCGTAAGCTATGTAGGCCTCCTTAGCAGCATCTTGGGATGTTCCTTTCTTTTCATTCCACGATTCCCATTTAGCCCTGCCCTTTAAATCCAGCAAACCTGGCTTTTCTGAAAAAAGAGAAAAAAAACCACTTAAAAATATATTATGGCATGTTAAATTATAGTTAACCCCCCAGATTCTTTTATTTTAAAATATTTGTTCATATTAAACATGAATATTTTAAGGCAATTATTACTTTTACAAAATTGCTACAAAATATTGAATTTTTTTTTTTTTGAGTAGTGTTTAACGCCCGTTTTTACTACAGAGGCACCACAGGCGGTGGACACTGATGATACATGAAATGAAATGATATAGGGAAAGGATTTTTTTTTTTTAAGGAAGGAAGCGTTCCAGGCCTAAGTTTAGGTACCTCCCCGGCATTTGCCAGTTATGAAGACTGAGGAAAACCTGGAAAAAACCCCAGTCAGGGAGGACGGTCCTGGCGGGATTCGAACCGCAGACCTCCCGCTCACGAGTCCATGCCTTAACGACCTCGGCCACCCGTGGCGGTTTGAATGTATCCTTCACTACGTTTAGGACGGGAGCTAAACCTTAACAAATGCATTTTAATTTTATATTCAACATCAGCATTCCATTAGCTTGATTGTACTAGTAGGCAACGCCGCACCCTCGATTGTTGCACCCATTTGAAAGTCCCCGGATGTTAATGTCATAGGAAATCTCCTTAGTGGTTAGCGTTGCTGACGGCTAGCCGGGAGACCCGGGTTCGTTCCTTACTGAAGAATTTTCCTAGTTAGGGAGATCTGGAACGGGGTCCACCCAGCCTCGTGAGGACAATGGGGAAGGTGTCGTTTTTCGATTGCAAAAGACGCGACCGGCGAAGTGTCGGCATGCTGATCACATGCCCCCTGCAATACTGCCCTCTATCAATGAAGTCCAAAGACGGGGGTATAGGATGCATAGGAAATGGTTTACCCCGGACTGTAGCGCCAGATGAGAAGAAGACGAAGAAATTAACTTTGCTGAAACATCTGTTTGGGTTTTATAGCAGTAAGTTCACTGAGATAACTTCGTAAGGAAAACCCAAATAGGTTCCATCCAGCGGGGAAATTCCAATCACGTTGCAAGAAGTGTTATAATGTTGCTGTCAGTCTAATAGCTTGAGTATTTTAATTGTCACAATAGAACCAAAGGCTGGTTTGCTAGTATGTAATAAGTAAGCTAAGTAGACATCAAAGACATGCTTCCGGAAGTAGTTTCTGGAATGATAGTCGTTCATATTGATCACTCTACTACCTCTAAAGGTTGTAATATAATTTGTTATATACTGTATATAACCTAAGCTAGTCATTCGCTTACTTTACCTCATTTTGACTATTAGAGTCCATTATCGCTTAACAATGTTGATTGCATTATTGAGCAAAAAAACGCCTTCTCCTATCATATTCACACCGTACTTACAACAATTAACTATCGTCATTTGAAGTGTGAGCAATAATTAGTATTACAATATCAAAAGATAAAATGGAGAACCCAGTCTTGCAATATAATGAATTTGTGATACTATTCTGTTGTCAAGCCTAGTGATACTATCTGCTTAGCGCGTTTCGCCACTGGTGACGTCCTGTCGTCATTATAATTACATAATTTAGCAAACAAATAAACGATAGCTGCTCTTAAACACTGAACACCACAAAAATATACTTAAATAACTATTGAAATATTGTCTTGCTGTACCTCTTTGCACTACTCCAGATACATTCCATATGCTGTGTGCAGGCTCAAATTTGAATCACAAAATTATAATTATGTGTACACCTGCCGCTTTCAACTCCTCGTGTTAAAACCGTTCCAGCAATCCGTTACATAGTGAAATTGTTTTAGTTTCAGGCCTCGTGAGCGCATCGTCGCGCTTTGCCGGTTAGAACCTCATAACAAACTGTACATAACAGAGCCCTTCGCTACATAAAAATAATAATTAATTACAGTAAAGTACAATGTTTAACACCTTTCTGCAGAAACGAATTCCACGCTCCTCGTATTCTTCTGTAGTTGTATTTATCCTTTCCGAATTTATTTGTAGGACTACGTCCGGGTCAGTTGTTGACTCTGTACGCCTGTACCGAGGTTGCCAAAAGTGTATACACACTTTCACAATAGATATCTATTTAATATACTTCAAAGTTAGACCGAGAAACAACAGTAATATGTAGTATGATGTTCTGTAAACAGACGTGACTCACATTACATTAAGCTAGCGTTGCTACAACAAAATGGAGTCAAGATTATCGTTTGAACAGCGGAAAGCAATTTTGAAGTGGTATTGGAATACCGAGAATGTTGTTAAAAATCAAAGGCAATCGAGAAGTGTATACAGAACAGAACCGTTCTGGGATCTAACTCCGTTCGACTTCTACCTATGGGGAACTCTTAAAGATGTTGTATACCGTAGAAAACCAGCCACACTGACAGCACTTCGGGAAGAAATTGAAACGGCATGTGCTGCAATCGCTGAGGACACTTTCGCAAACGTTGCTCAATCAGTAGTTCAACGTACTCAGAAGTGTATCGACGCCGATGGTGGGCATTTTCAGCAACTGTTGTAACTGTAAAAGTTTAAGATGATTAGTGCTCATCATTTTCTGTTCGTGTGGATTCAGTTTTGTTTCTTAATACATTTTTTCTTTGCTTGAAGTATGCATACAGCTTTTTTGTATAGTACACCCGCACACTGAAGTGATTGGATGATCAACACTGCGCGGTCGCCTCAATGACATTACACACAGATAAATGTAATGAAGATAAATAATGAAATGGAAGGTGAACCTATGGCAGAAAAATACTAACCTCGGCATTAGCCCTTTCTTAAAATAGACTAACGAAAAACGTGAAAAATGTCAATCAGGTTAATAAGTACTTAATTTGAACTTAGAACCGCCTGAAGCAATAGTATTATTACTGAGCCAACCTGCTTGGACCACTTTCCTCATAACAGCCTTCAAAGATAATTTGCAAAGGTACGCGAGAACGAAAATTCAAAACCACATTTCTTATTGTTGTCGCAAAATACGAAAATAAGCTTCCTCTCAACCAGGAAAAGACAAAAGTGTAAAGCGCTCTTTGCTAAACCAGACAAAAACTGAAAGAGTTAAAAACCAACAGTCTCAACATACAAAATTACGTAAATAATGACATTACAGCACCTAATTATAACGCGTCTATGATGGGGGGTAGGTGACAGAGATATCTTATAAGTTTATCACTTCTCACACTTTAAATTAACCCTGTGCAAGCCAGCTGCCTAACCTAACCTTTCATTTATTAATAAATTCAAACACATTTCATGATAATACTTATACGTGATCTAGGGATTACTTTTTTTAAAACAGTGATGATTTCATGACACAACCGTACCAGACTCATTAGGTATATCTTCCTTTCACGCTTTAACAGAAAAAAAAATATCATTTGTTTATTTATACACACTAAAATGTTTTCGACGCATATTAAAAACATTTTTGGCCAAGCCTGTCAAGTTTGTTTCGACACTAAATATACTTCTATTTGTGTTACATTATAGCCCCGACAAATTTTTCAATATTGTTCACTTCATACATACAAAACCAGAATCATGTTGCAAGATATTAGCTAAATTAATTAAAGCTAAGAATTCATGGTCAAATTTGCAGATTTTTATGGTGCTTTTTTTTAATCAACAAAAAGTAAATTAAACCTTTCACTGTGTAGTTTTTAAATTTGTTTTTGAAGTGTTTTATTATAAAATTATATTATATTGACCGTAAAGTATTAACATACTAATCGCCTATTAATAAATATTTTAAACCTAAATATGGCTTCTAAAATATCAATATGAAAATCTACACATGCATGTTTTATGTCTTCTTATTCTTCTTTCACGGTTTAGGCTTTACCTATTTCGATCTCATACCCGTTGAGTCCTCCTCCTCCTCCTCCTCCTCCTCCTCCTCCTCCTCCTCCTCCTCCTCCTCCTCCTCCTCCTCCTTCTTCTTCTTCTTCTTCTTCTTCTTCTTCTTCTTATTTATTTATTTTACATATACTTTATTTTTATTTGTTTATTGTTGTCACATTGATCATCGTCCTATTAGTTTATAACATGAGGCTTCTTTAGGTATTCTTTCTTCTGGCATTCTTTGTAAAGTAGATCAACAGACTTTCTTTTCAATCTTCTATTTGCTTTATAAATACTTCCAGTGCCTCACTTCCTCTTCGCATATTCCACGTTGTACACGCCGTAAGGAAATTTTTGAAGTTACTGTGGTTTAGCAGCAGCTATAAACTGAACTAAACTTTAAAATGTACTCTCGGGATGTCTTACCCTTTGATTGTATCGATCCTGGTGGTCTAGTGATAACCATATTTGTCTCGTAGACTCAAGATTGCGTGTTCAATTTCGGTCATGGTCAGTGGTTTTTTTTTTTTTTTTCGGGCGTAAAAATCCTAAGTATGGCTACTTTCGGAAGGGAAGTTAAGCCATGGGTCCCTGATTGTAGATTTACAGCATGTAAAAGAACCTCAAGCCTGAAAGAAGAGACCTCTGAGCAAAAATTTACCGACCGTTTCACGCCCTGAATTGAATGGGACGCTGATGACCTGAGCTGTAAAAGAGCGTCCGTAAATAAAGCAAATAACTAAAATTGTCAAACTAAGTCAACAAATATCATTTGGGTTTCTAAATTGTAACCTCATCGTTCTTATATCACTTATTTTACTGTAAAAACATTATCTATTCATTCTCTGCCTCTTCTAAGTGCATTTGTACATTTTGCTCTTCACTAATAGGTACATGTCTCAGTTAATATTTTCACTCTGGAAGCGATGATACGAGCATATATTTTATACATTACAGTCAATAACTCCTCTATAATTTGTGCAGTAATTTCTTAGTTATTTTTTTAAAATAGATATAGCATTAAACATTTTCTTTGCTTTGTCCTCCAATATATATTCAATGAATGTAGTAGTGGGGTTGCAATATTAATCCTTCATATTATTTGCCCCCATTTTCTAATTTTTTTTGGGGGGGGAGGTTTCCTGCATTTCGTTGAAAGCTATCATTTCCACTGTTCTTTCTTCCTTTCTTCACAATCTTCCTCTGATGTATACGTGAAAACCAAAAAGGTAGCATTTTACAGCCTAGTAATAAGATTTTTTCATCCCCCCCCTAAAACATGTTCTATCCAACCAACATGTCTTTCTTTAACCCTAGGCAATTGTAGAGCATTTGCAAAGATGAGTTTTAAAATTATTCCTTCTTCTGCAAAGAGACCGCCTGCAAAAACGAAATTCAATCCAGAATGAACTTTTAAATCGTGCCGGAATCTTGGAATCCAATTGAACTGCGATGCTAAATTAAATCCGAACTGAGATAGAATTATATAATTTGACACTAAGTCCCCATCACTTTTCTACCATCTGCGTACATTAGCTCACACTCTCTTTAATATAATTTATTTTAGCTTAATTTAGTTTGTTTAGCATTTTATAAACGCATACAATTTTACATAAAATATTAATGTAGAAGTAATGAAACGCAACAATGACAACAGTAGTAGTAATAATAATTATAAAAGAATAATGAAACACAACAGAAAAGGCAACAATAGACTATTACGTAATAACCCGAGCTTGTGTGTAGATTGAAGTCGGTGAACTCAAACAGAAGAATGGAGGAACTCCCTGAGAGAATGAAATAAACGCTGGGTTGATCAGGAACGGAAGTCCAGAATTAATAAGAGCATGGCATTAATTGGTCTCCAAGATGTGGGAAAATAAAGATTTAGAAAAGAATGAAACATAGGGCTTATATGTTCATTCTAAAGAAAGACGACAAACTTGATAACAAAAAATATAGAAGAATCATACAGCTTATAAAATACTTTCATATACCTCATGGCAAAGTACAGAGGGCGCCAAAAAATGTATACACACTTCAAGCAAAGAAAAAGCTGTTTTAACATAAAAAAACTGAATTTACATAAACAAAAAATGATGAGCACTAATCATTCTAGACTTTTACAGTTACAACAGTTGCTCAAAATGCCCACCATCGGCGTCGATACACTTCTGAGTATGTTGAACTGCTGATTGAGCAACATTTGCGAAAGTGTCCTCAGCGATTGCAGCCCATGCCGTTTCAATTTCTTCCCGAAGTGCTGTCAGTGTAGCTGGTTTTCTATGGCATACAACATCCTTAAGAGTTCCCCATAGGTAGAAGTCCAACGGAGTTAGATCCGGAGAACGCGGTGGAAACTCAATCGGACCTCCTCGTCCTATCCAGTGCCTTGGAATATTATCATCAAGGACATACGTACATCTCGGTGGTAATTTGGTGGTGCAGCTCGATTTTGTTGCAGCAACGCCAACATAACGTAATATGAGTCTCATTTGTTTAATGACCAACATACGTTAAACTTGACTTCATTTATTCATTGTTGATTTACGATAACCTTGGGTTCATTTGTTCATTGTTGATTTACCTGTCACGTACCAACGCTATCATAATGTATGTGAGTCACATCTGTTTACAGAACATCATACTACACATTACTGCTGTTTTTCGATCTAACTTTGAAATATATTAAATAGATATATACTGTGAAAGTGTGAATGCATTTTTGGCATACTCGGTATATGCCGTTTCACAAAATACTTTCATATACTTTATAGTAGAATACGATATATGTTGTTTCGCAAAAGCGGTACTCGAAGACTATCAGTGTAAATTCAGAGCTTGACGAAGCTATAGATAAGAGTTTCAATATTAGATAGATAAGGGAAAATGTTAGAAGTAAAATAGTGATTTTTTTTAAATACTCTTCATTGGTTTTCGTGAAATTGGGCCAGTTATCTAATATAATGAGGAATTGTGATATAATTAAATTGGTTGAATTCACCATGTTTGGAGATAAATGGATCAGAAAAATAAGCAGATATTATACTCTAAATGTAGAGTAAGACAATATGAACTATTGTATCTTACTGGTTTTAATCTTTCAGTTAAGGGACTTGCAATTGAAAGAACCATATTATACATAAAGTAGCACATACAGAGATGCTCATAAAGTTTGAAGAACAGAGTGAAAGATTAGGGCTCTGTGTAAACGAATATAAAGCTATGTATGAAAATCTCTTCCATCACATGTCAAATGTAGACTTCAAATCGGAACGTATGAATTTGAAGGGGTTAAGAGCTACTTATAACATGGAGCAGAGCTTAATAACTGACACGATTTTCAAAATATAAAAGGATCCGCGACGCTCTTTAACATTTCTGGGCAGCGTGAAAAATTCGATACATCATGCTCAAAGGCCTCTTCTTTCAGACTTGAATCTATGTTACCTGCCGTAAATCTGCGACACGGAACCAATGGCTTTGTTTCTCTTCCGAGGCAAGTATAATTACCCTAGGTCATCACGACCGACAAGAACCACGTGAATATTGACAATAAGACAATCAAATCTCTCTTAAATTATTCCCCTGCTATCGACAGTAAAAAATATCAAACTTTATAAAAATCTAGTAAGGCCCTTGGTGGCATTCCGATCTGGAAACTGGGTTCTGATTAAAAGTGATGTAGAATTCTTAAGAAGGTAGAAAGGAAGGTAATTCGGAAAATGTATGGCCCATTTAAAGGACACGAATTATGCAGAGTCCGAAATACTCTGAAAATAAATGCAACACTTAACAACGGAGATAACCCGGGAGGCCCCGTTTTCAAATTCCTTGGGACTGGCCATCCTGACCTGAATGCTTGGAGTTGTGATGATGTGCAACACGTTTAATGACTACTTCCTAAATTCAGGTCATAAATTGGTTCCAGAATTATTTGTTATTGCGATTATTTGCTGGTGATTTCTTTTAATAGAGTTTAATGCCCTCTTTTACTGCTGAGGCATCACAAGCGGTGGACACGCAGGGTACATGAAATGAAATCATACATTGGGAAAGCATTTTTTAAGCAAGGAGACATCGCAGGTCAGAATTAACGTACCTCCCCAGCATATGCCATTTTTGAGGAAGTGAAAATCTGGGAAAAAAAAAAAACCTTAGTAAGAGAGGTCGATCCTGAACCCCAGATTTCCCGCACACAAGTCAGTGCCTGAATGACTTCGGCCACCAATGTCGGTTTTTTTCAGGTGATGAAATCTGTTATCGAAACAACAAAAAATTCTGACAACTATTCAATTGAAGCTTCTAAGACAAGTAGCTAAATTGAAGGACAGTTGGCCTTTATAAAAACAAACTTCAGTTCCTTTGAACAGTAAAACAGAAATTTACAGGATAAAAGCACATGCATCCAAGGTCTCTAGCTTAACAAAAATTGCACCTGAATTGAAAAATGTAGAAGAAACAGTTATGGAAGTAATGAAAATACTGAAGACAAAAACTCTGGATACAAAACTTTGTGTCGCATTTCTCGAGTACTAACCGCGATTTATTTGATACTTTCTGCATTGAAGAAGTTACTGCCACTCTTATTTAGTACATTTAAAGTAACTAGAAGGAATAAAGAGACCTATATAATGGAGCTATGCATAAAACAGGTCGGGAATAGCACGGCTTTGACTGGGAGGCTGGAAGGTACGTAAGTTTGTTGACAGGGACGGCAGGAGGATTTTCCCATTATGCTCGGAACCGGAAGATTGGGTGCACATTTTGGCTAAGTGTGCACAGATAAAAGATGCTAGCATAAAATTTCTCCCGGGTTTATTTTGACTTCCAGTAGTAGGGGCTGGCTTGATAGGACTTAATTGTAAATTGAAAAAAAATGTAAACCTGGGCTTTTTTTTTTTTTTTTTTAATGATTTTGTTTATTTACGGACGCTTTTTAACATCTCAGGTCATCAGCATTCCGTTCAATTCAGGGCGTGAAACGGCAGACAAATTTTGCTCAGAGGCTTCTTCTTTCAGGCCTGAGGTTCTTTATCATGCCGTAAATGTACGACACGGGACCTACGGCTTTACTTCCCTTCCGAAGGAAGCCATACTTACGATTTTTACGACCGAAAAAATCTGTCGGTCCTTGCCGGTTTTGAATCCACGATATTGGATTTCGGAGGCAAGCTATGATTACCACTACACCAGCAGAACCGACCTTTTCTTAAATGAAATATATATTCTAGGGATAAGAAATTTCTAAAACAATATACATAATAATAAGAAATTTTATATCAATATCAGAATTATTGTATATACGTCTGTTTCATGTATGTGTGTGTTTGATTGGCGTTTAAAAAAATATAATCTAGTTTGGGATAAGCAATATTCTGAGAATTTTTCTTTAGAATCGAAGAATTTAGTGTTTTTATTAGTTGTTGGATTCTTTTGTTGTCATTAATTTCACAAATTAAGTATTTTACAACAGCATGAACGGTCTTGCGATCCATGCTATCGTGATACGCTTTACGTGTATAACTAGTTTAACTAAAATAAATACTACTACTACATTTAGAGTATGTTCCAGTTGTGTTAGCAGATGTGGAGAATAATTTTCCCAAGTACAAAAATGTGTTATTCGACTCTTTCGAGAACCTCCGCTTGATGATTGTCACCTACTAATTCTGAATAAGGCTAGATTTATATATCTAAAATTGTCCTACCTCTGCAAAGATCTAGACTTCTCAGATCAGAAAAATCTCGGAGTAAAAGCAAATTAATTAATTTTTAATTTCACTTCTAACCTCACAGAAGGACGAATTGTGTTGTACTAATGATCATAATCTGAAATTAAGCCATTTAGGTATTTTATTTATATACTCATGCATTTAGGTTATTTTATATATTAGTTTTCAGATATTACAGGTCATAAAACTTTTAAAATCATTTTAGGTAACTTTATTAAATATTTTAGGTCATTTTATAGATCATTTTTCAAATGCTTAAGATCACCAAAATCCAAGCCCTGCTAATAAAAGATTATATATTTTAAATACATTAAGTTTAACACGTGATAGTTAAATGCCACTTATTAAACAGAATGAACAATACTTTACCTGTATTGTTGTCCCCAAAAGTGCCTTGCTTGAAAAGCGCGTATAGCTCCAGTAGTTCGTTATCGGTCGGCCTTTTTTTAAGGTTCTTCACACTTTCTGCTGCCACGTTGAATTTCTGTGAAGAAGAAAATTACACCATACTTAAGAGAGAGTTAATTAAGCGCAATAAAATCTTAAAATGAGCTCTCTAACTGCCGGCATTCATTATTCAGATAAGTGAATACACTTCTGCCAACACTGAACAAGTTTGTGAAGGCGCAACAGAACACTTTCTGATTGCACAACAATGCCTCAATCTCTTCAACGAATCCACGAAGTTTTTGATATTCGAGAAAATTTGAAAATAGCAGTATAATGGATATCCTATTGTAGTCGGAATATAGACTGAAAATATCACTTTTTTCGGTTATGTTATCAGCCGAAGATCCATAGTTCGAGTCCCGTTCTTAGCCTCGACATTTCCTGTTTACTTTTTACTTGGTAAGGCAAAAACTTTCAAAAATGCAACATCTAGAATGTTACAGTGTTAGTAATAGTTTCATCCGTGTGGAATAGCCAAACACATAAACAGTATATATAATTCCCTTACGTACTTTTAAAGTTAGTGTTTTCTTAAACAAAAACAAATAAATAAATAAAATATGAAGACTAATCATAAATTTCCAGGTTTTATTAGGTATAAATAACAGTCCCTTTTATGCATTGAATAACAATGAGTAATTATTATTTCCTATATTGGTGCTAAATAGATTTAAAACTTAAGTTTACTCTTGCAAAGCTTTTAGCCGGTGAAGGGGTGTTTTTTAACAGTGTTTAACGCCCGTTTTTACTACTGAGGCACCATAGGCGATGAACACTGATGTATATGAAATGATATATTGGGAAAGGATTTATTTTTTAAGGAAGGAAGCGTCCAGGCCTAAGTTTAGGGTACCTCCCGGCATTTGCCAGTTATGAAGACTGAGGAAAACTTGGCAAAATCCTCAGTCAGGGAGGACGGTCCTGGCGGGATTCGAACCCCAGGTCCGCGCCTTAACGTCCTCGGCCACCCGTGGCGGTAGTGTCAAATATGATAGACCAACCATACATTATTTTAATGGCTATTCTTTAGGGAATCTCTTATTTTTAAACATGTTGCTTGTACATATACCTACTCCAATTTTATCTTAATATTTAATTTCATGGCGTAAAAATGAAACCAGACAAATAAAAAAGTAATTTAATCACATAAACAGTTTTATTACCTAATAGTAAATGGATGTATTAATATTACGATATATTTTGTAATATCCGCAAAATTAATTTGTTACTCGATAGGCATGGACAATCAAGATGTTGCCATCCTTCGAAATGTACATTGAATGGCGCTGATTTTCCTGTGCGACTTCATTTATTCATATTCTCCTTCGCATTTAACATCAATTTTACTTCATACTTCGAAGAAGCAATATGAAAAGGTCGGACTCAGTAATGGAATTAACTTTAACAGCAAAATTAATTCTGCTGCATACAGACAAAAGCTTGAAATAAATAATACGCGTTGGGAAGACTATTTGTAATGTGTGTGTGTGTTTTTTTTTTTTTTTTGTTTTTTTGTTTAAACGCAATTTTAGGTGGTTAATGCCCAATAGGATTTTATGCATTTATTATGAAATGAATGCACATCTTTTAATATTTGAACATCTAATTGCAAGCCCCTAGCTATGACAAAGTCACCTTTCTGCATTCCAGACCGTGACTAAAGCGAATTAGATATTTTACTATTTCTAATGATATAAGTTCAACGGAACTTGCGAACTGTTGAGAGGGGAGGGAGGAGATTTATTCAGCAACTGATGTTTCTCATTTCCTGCCTTTATTCTATGCGGAGTGCATGCATTTTTCTTTTCATACAACGATGGCACGTCGCTGGAAACCGGTTCATGGGAAGTATGAATAAACAGCTTTTTTATCACCAGTCACAAAAAGGACTATAGGTCGTTCAGTATAGAGGCTATCTATATGCCGGTTGCTTTTGACATTTTTAATTTATCACTTTACCTCAAACAAGTATTGTTAAACCGGACCAAATGTGTTAGTTAAAATTTTTAACAGATATCGGTTACTAAGGGCTGCTTGTTTAAAGGTTTCCTTTTACCTCTAGATATTTGTGGGAGAAAAATTATTGCTCACGTTGACTACCTATTGTTAACGAGGCAACAACTAATCATTGTCAAATGACCTATTTTATTGATGTCCATTTGGTCAATAATGTACTTAAGTTCGTTTGCATTTCTGTTACATATTTTGATATTGAATTACAGGTAGCTTCTTTAATGCTTTATCATCATTTGAGGGATAATGCTATAATGCAATGTATGCCTCCAAGAACAAAAAGACCCGCCGTGGTGGTGTAATGGTTACCATACTTGCCTTCTAAACTCAAGATCTCGGGTTCAATTTTGGCTGAGACATCACAGCCGGTGGACACTGATCATACATGAGATGAAATTATATATTGCATAAGGATTTTTTTAAGGAAGGAAATGTTCCAGGGCTAAGTTTAGGGTACCTCCCTGGCATTTGCCATTTATGAGGACTGAGGAAAACCTGGAATAAACCTCAGTCAGGGAGGACGGTCCTGGCGGGATTCGAACCCCAGACCTCCCGCTCACGAGTCCGCGTCTTAACGACCTCGGCCACCCGTAGCGGGCCCCTAGATGGACAATTTCAGTATGATCTCTAAGGTACATTTATATATTCAAATATGAAATACTGCAACTTGACTGAAAACAACTAATGTAGCACAGAAAGTTTATATTAAAGAAGCTTTAGTACTTAGACTAAAAGTGGAGCACTTATGCTGCTTTTGTTCACCAAATGAACAAATGAGCAATGAGTTTAGAGTTCCAATACTGAAACGAATTTCAGTGCGACAAGGTCCCAGATTTCGTTGTTATCGTGGCTTACAGTTGCATATAAATCTGGGTGATTTCTTTTAGAAGCACAAATGTGAATAGCTATTTAACGAATATTATAATTATTGTGTGCAGGTTTTATACGATTTTTCAAAATAGCTCACACCTAAGCCAATTATGTGCTGCCGCAAATGAGTTAAAACAATGCAGTAATTACTCTTTATAAGCAACACCATGGAAGTTGATCAGTACATGGACAGATCACCACTATACCACATCAGCACATACACCGCCAAGAGTGGCCGAGGTCTTAAAGGCACGGACTCGTGAGCGGGAGATCTGGGTATTCGATTTCCACCAGGACCGTCCTCCCTGATTGAGATTTTGTTCGTTTTCCTCAGTCCTCTTAAATGGAAAATGCCGGGCAGGTACCCTAAACTTAGGCCTGGAACGTTTCCTTCCTTAAAAAATTCTTCCCTGTTTATCATTTCATGTCACAGTAGTTAAAACGGATGTTAAATACTGTTAAAAAACATCAGCATATACGAGAGAATGGAACTGGATGTATTAAAGTTAAATTGCAATTGCCCTCTGTTAGCTTTCTACCTGGTCATTTAACTTTGACCGTAACGGGTGGCCGAGGTCGTTAAGGCACGGACTCGTGGGTGGGAGGTATCGGGTTCGAATCCCGCCAGGACCGTCCTCCCTGACAGACCGTTTTCTCCGGTTTTTTCCTCAGTCCTCATAAATGGCAAATGCCGGGGAGGTGCCGTAAACTTAGACCTGGAAGGTTTCCTTCCTTTAAAAAAAAATTCTTTCCCAATATATCATTACATCTCATGTATCATCAGTGATCAACGCCTGTGATGCCGCAGTCGTTAAAACGGGCGTTAAACACTATTAAAAAATAGATAAAAACCTATTCTACACTAAAATTATTACATAATGAAAAAGTACTATACATGATTAAATGACTATTAACAGAGCGAAAAAAAGAAAATTAAGTATGGACGATGTCCCAGAATCGCCTTATATATTCTCAAGTTACTCTAATGTACTTGCATGGCTGCATCTTTCGGGGGAGGGGGTTCAGACATCGACAGTAATAGATGGGCCGCTTCCATGCTCTAGTGGTAGCGTTTGCGACTAATAATCAAGAAGTCCTGGGTTAGAATCCCCGTCAGGTCAAGCTAAATAGGTAAGTTTTTTTTTTTTTTTTTTTTTTTTTTTTTTTTTTTTTTTTTGAGTTTTTCCTTAACCTGAGAAGGGAAAGCCAGATAATTTTAATGCGTCAAGGACTCCAAGCTAATTCGCCCATCATTAATTCATTTCATTTCATTCACTCCAAACAAATTATTTAGTCCAGAATCTACAGACGTCGCGAGAACATTAATGCAGTTAAAGCGACATTAAATTAAACATTAAATCATATACTGGAGGTTATGTAACAGAGATAAGATAACGGGAGGGTTTATTGGAATTTTATCGACCTCCGCACGCCAGTCTATCGTTTCTTCTCTGGTTATAGAAAGAGTTAAGTATTTTTCTTATCAGAAATGGGCACTCCAACAGGATAAGCGAGGCGGTCTCCTCGTCCTGTTTGCACATTCTACATGTGGGTTCATCTTTGCAGAGTCTCACTTTAGATAGATGTTTTCATTAATTAATGTAACTGCTTTCCTAATTCTTCTGTCCAGTTTAAGGAGAGATGAGGAGAGTGTTGCTTGGATCAAGGAACAATTTCTTAGTTTGTTTTTGCCACCTAAGTTGGTGTTTATTCCCAAATCATGATTTTTACCTCGGTCCTAACAGAGTTTGCACTGGTTCTAATCACGGGCTCATAGCCGACAAAGGGTGTTTCAGTAACCTTAATTTGCCAGCTGGTCTACTTTTTCTTTTCCATAGACACCAATGAGCCGACCCCACCGCAGTTCGAGCCTGTTGCGAGATGCCAGAGCAATCAAGGCATTTAGACATTCCCATACCAATTTAGATTTTATCTGGTCGGAAGAGAGTGTTTTTAAGGCACTTTGGTTATCCAAGAGGATGAGAATTCATTTACCATGGTAACCTTTCTTAAGCACAAAGTACCAAATATTTCCGCCTGAAAGGCTGTAATATTGCCAAATGCTTATACTAATATGGGTCCTTGGAAATAGGTCATATATGCCTGTTTTTTTTTCTTCTTCTTCTTTTTAAATGGTGTTTAACGCCCGTTTTTACTACCGAGGCACCACAGGCGGTGGACACTGATGATACATGAAATGATATATTGGGAAAGGATTTTTTTTTTAAGGAAGGAAACGTTCCAGGTCTAAGTTTAGGGTACCTCGCCGGCAATTGCCATTAATAAGGACAGAGGAAAACCTCAGTCAGGGAGGACGGTACTGGTGGGATTTGAACCCCAGACCTCCCGCTCACGAGTCCGCGCCTTAACTACCTCGGCCACCCGTGGCGGTTATATATGCCTGTGTCCTATTGTGTCCCCTATATGAGATCCGTCGGTGAAGCACACTTGTGGCCGCGTGCTTTTTTCAAGCGTTATTCCTTCCATCTAATCTGCTCAAGACCCGAGAGTTACCTTAAAAGGAGGGAGAGAACAGATTGAGGGCTCATTAGGTCAGACCACATACTCCGTACTGAAATATCTGGGAAATTTAAAATGCAGAAATGCTCATAGATGTTATGTAAGTTTCCTTCCTTTAATTTTCTGTCATATTTTCATTAGCGAATAAGCTACAAAACTATAATATTCAATCAATGCACAATATTAATATGAGGCGGTATCAAAATATTCCCGGATTCCACGCTAACAAATGTCAGAGGTTTGTGTGCGCAGCGCTAGAGAGCTGTAACCTTGAACTATGAGAGTGTCAAGTGACATCGCTTTATTCAAATTGGGAGTAGTGCACTAGCGTGTACTAGCCTGCGATTTTCTCATGAAACAAAGAGCTAATGTGAAATTGTACATTAAATAAATCGGCCGCAGAGACATTAAACATGCTTCGGCAAGCTTACGGCGATAATGCAATGTTTCGAGTGGTATGGGCGCTTCAAAAGTGGAAGAACGCCCCTGAAAGACAACGAGCATTATCCGTGAAAATGTTGAAAAAGTCCGAGAAATTGTTCTCGAGGATCGTAGTCAACAATATTACTGACATCGTTGGTGTTTTGTTTGGGTCAGTACAGGCAAAGCTCATCGTTTTAACACCGTGGTCTAATGACAGTATCTTCTGAGCATCTCCATAGTCTATGTTTGCAATACTCTTGGCATTATCAGCTACTTTTGCAACACAAGACTGCACTAATTAATTTATAATCTTAAAAAATATATTGTCAAAATTGTTTCAATGTTCACGTAAATATTATAAATAAAGTTGTCGTAATATTACTGCTATCTGGCATTCAGTTTCTCAGGGTAAGGAAAAAATCTTACCAGACAGTTGGACCAGACCAAAAATCGAACCCAGGAGTATATTCTAGTTGCACAGATAGCTTTAAGGTGCCAAAGATTCCTAGTTCATTTGCATCATTATTAATTAATTTCATCCATCCATAGGTTTAAGGGTCTATCTGGTGCATCTTAAACCATATCACCTTCACTATCATCTGCATTGGAACGACGTAGCGGCGCTCTATAGGCGTCCCGTTCTAAGAAGTTCGCTAAAATACCGCCATGCCGGGAGAGGGGATGTTAGAAGTTTATAACACAGTAGATTGGCATTTAAAAAAAAATTAAAAAAGACCATTTTTTCTCTCACTATAAAAACAAACAACTTCTCCTATAAGCGCAACACACTAGACAGACGATTTTAGAAAGGACTACAAATATACGGGTAAATGAAACACTCACATAATGGAATTTCACATGATGCTTGTCTTCCCGAGAATAGCAGGGTGTAAATTACGGTCGATTCATCGGAAGGTGCGAGCAGTGACCGGGAGAGGGAATCGATTTTGTGATACAAATCGATACGAAAGATTACGTGTTTTCGTGTGTAAACAAGAAGAGAGCAAAAACTGCAGAATCCATACATATGGTGTTCAACTATCTGCAAAATTTTGCTACCATGTTCATTTCTCTGATTTCAGTAAGAGCTATGATGTCAATAGACCCTGTTTGGTGAAGAAAAAGTAAGTGGATTAGTACTAAAGCTATGCTAATAAAAGATAATAACAAATGGTGAAATTGCCCACTACTTCTCACAGTCTCTATGACTTATTAGTATACTAAATTATTTAACAGAAAGTAATACAAGAAAACGATATTTCACATAACACTGTTCAAAAAGTAAAACATAACATAGTTTTCCGTCTACAACTTTTAAAACAATAATTTAAACAAGTACAATTGAAACATGAGAAAAGTTCGTCACGCAGGAGCTGTGTAAACTAAGTAAATTGGAATAACTTTTAATAAAAATGAATATAAAATCCAAATTAGGCCTTGTTAATTATGAAATGAAATAAGTTATGGTATTACTGTGTGTTATTAGGGGAATTAGAATTCTTGCAATCTATATGGTCACAAAAAAGAAACCACATTTTTAGAATGATGATGATTATTATTGTTGTTGAGATTAAATCACAAGAATTAATTTTATACTATTAAATAAATTATATATGTAACCACTGATAACAAAGATATACATTGTGGGTGTTTTTAAATATTTTTAAATGTAACCATGTTTATGAACTTACCCACTGATATCTTCACATTCACTTAAATAGGAAGAAATAACAGAAAGTTTCGAGTTACATTCTGTATCTAATATGTTTCAATAAAACAAAAACATGTTACTGTTTAAAAACAATTTCCATGTACTTAGCAAATATATACAAGCAGCAAAGAACAATCGAAAGTTTCATCGATTTTCATTGACTTTGAAATTTAATTTAAATGTTATTGCAGGGAAAAAATAAACACAAACGATTTTTTTTAGGTTATTACAGGGCTCTCTTGCGTGCAAATATAATTCTCAAACACATTTTAGATTAATATTTCACAACTGCTATCTTCACGACGATACTTTGTTTAAATATTAAACATGAGCTACGTTATAAATACAGTTTACATGTTGAATAAAATTCCCGTTATATTTTAAAACAATATAGAGAAAATTAAACGTAAGAGAATTTTTTAAATTTCAGTTTTCAGGTATACCTTTACTCCTAATAGTCCACTTTCCCTAATTTTTAGAGACTGTTTTTCTTATTTATTTAAATGATATATACAAATGTTGTGAAGAAACAAATATAGGTGCCGATAGAGCGATTTTTAAATTTGGGCTTAAACCCCCAAAATTTTTCAGGCGTATCCCCCACTCCCACTAATCCTTTTTCTTATTTGATTTAAATGGTATATGCTAAGTTGTGTTGTGAAAAAAAATTGGGTTTCAGGTAATCCCTGATTTTCAGAAACGATTTTTGTTATTCTATTTAAATGACATATACGGAGTTTCGTTGCGAAAAAATATATTAATGCCACTGGAGAAATTTTTAAATTTTGGGATGCAGGCAACCTCCCCCCATACTAATAGTCCGATTTCACTGATTTTCAGGAACTGTTTATATATATATATATAAATTAACAGTAATTATAAAAGCAGAAAAGGATAAAACACTAAGAGAAAGTCACACTTGTAAACGCTATATTTCGAACCACTGAAGTTCTTCTATGGCAAGAAGACAAGTGAAGTTTGGTCAAGTCACAGTACAGCTTTGTTCCGTGGTCATACATTTCATTTAATTAAAAGTATACCATTAATGTTTGCGGTTTAACCCCAACAACAACAACAACAACAACAACAACATAATAATAATAATAATAATAATAATAATAATAATAATAAAAATGTATTTTATCTTTTCTAATTCTTATAGGTTGCAAGAATTCTATTTTTGTTCCCCTAAAACCACACATTTATGCCATAACTTATTTTATTTCATTAATTAATAGGGCCTAATGATTTTTATATTAATTTTTATTAAAAGTTATTCAACGGGTGAGGAATTCGCTTAGTTTACGCAGCTCTTGCGTGACGAACTTTTCATCATTAATTTAATTTGTTCGTCATTTCAAGCCTTATATTCCTCATACAGAAGGAGTGAAATAATTTGTTGGAAGAACGTGTTTTGCTCTTTAAAGCATAAAGGATTCAGAGCTGGAAAAGTTTGAGAAAGACTGGCATAAAAATTAACAGATAAATCTCGTTATTCTAAACTGAAAAAAAAAAAAATGCATGATATGGGAACAAAGTGTAGAGTTTGGGATTCTGTGAAATGTTAATTAACAAAATGCGGAGCAGATCCGATAGCGCATAGCACATTTTCATGCTCAAGGAAAACCCAGACCCATTCCCGGCCTAATTAAGGAACAGCATAGCAATAATTTCTGTTACGGCTGTTACTTCGTGGAAACAACGTATTTTATATAATATACAGTGTCTTAAATGAGTGTAACGCTGTTACGTAAGTCTTTTTTTAATTTTGTTGTACTTATAATTAATACTCACCTCATCCAGAGACATAGTTGCTGGATATGCTCCCTTTGAAACCTAGAAATTAAATACACATGCATTATTTGAACATTTATTACATAAATAATCATATAACAGTAAATATTTGGTTATTTATAACTCCTTGCATATAAAAAATTCACTATTCGCTAACAAAATGATGGATAATCACTTCAAAATGACAGGTAAACTCATGAAGTACTTTTTAAAGTATCTGCCGGGCTTAATTTCATCGGCTGCCGCCAGGGTGTAAGTACATGCAAAATTGCAGTCAAGCAACAGTGAGAAATACGCAAAAACGAATTCAACTATCACTGTGCAGACATTTAGACGCAAATATGGATAAGAAGCATAAATAGCTAGTGTAAGAATGTGCTCCGAAAAGTACCCTAGACGTCCTCGTCCCGAGAGGACAGTTAAATGAAACTTGATGTTACACGCAGGGCTGAAAGCACTGAGCTGCTGCAGATGCTCCTGTTGCTAAGTGCCCAAGTACCCGAGCGGCTAGTCAGAAGCGAACGACAGCGGAAAGAGTGGAACTTATCCACGCGTATTTTACTTTGTAAATATACATGGATAGGGACGGATAAATCTACTATAATGAGGGTATTATGGTGGGCCCAGTGGTTTAACAAGTAAATCATTGTACTTGTGGTAAATCTCCTTTAACTCTGGCGGGGGGGGGGGAGGTTGAAAGCATGGGATGATAGTGTTCGAACCCACTGTTCTATCTTCAAAAGTGTAGCACGATGCTCTAATCGCCTTGCGCTATTGCACCGTTGATAATGAAACGTTATTATCTAGCTAATAGCTGTGCCAGTCACACTACCTTTGGCTCTCTCCGCTTTCGCTCGCTTCTGGCTTGTCGCTCGGGCATTTAGCACCAACAGCAGCTGTAATAGTTGAGTGCTTTCAGCCCTGCGGTTAACCTCAAGTTAAAGTGAAAGAGACAGAAGTAAATGCAGGCTCCTCGTAAATCAACAAAGAGCCTGGAAATGCCCCAAACAGGCATATTACGCAATTGGTATTGTCCAGATCAAGACAAGGCGAAACAGTTCCGAGAGAAGATTCAAGTACGCCTTGAACTGAACTTTGAACTGAACTGAACTGAACGGAAGAGGATATTTCAGTACTTCAACATTGCTCAACTGGCGGCTGTTTGTGACTTATGTCTCCAGTGGGGGCACCTGCGGGAGGATGATGTGAGGGAGACATCTAATGGTCAGGAGCAGAAACCATTCCAAAGCGCAAGTCACCGTCGCACCGCACAGCTCGCCCTGGCACTTTCCAGGGATGAGATGAAATGATATGAAATGGGAGAGCAGAAAAGGGGAGGAAAGTAAATATCAATCATTTGCATGTGTGACCAGGTAAAAACCGCGAGAGAAAAAAAAAAATAATACCAGAATAATGAGCTCCAAAGGATCTGAACCCTGGGACTCCTGAACGCGAGTCTCAAACGTTACCATCTGAGCCACCCCGCCTAGTAACTGATCTTTTGTGGTGAGAAGTGATGGAAAATTTTCTACAATAGACGCGAAATTGCCTTAGTATCAACCACACAGTGTAGCTGATCCTGAAATTTGCCTATCGTTCCGATGTAAACAACAGCATGTTTCTGGCATGAGGCCACAAACTCCAACCCCCTCCCTCTGTGGTCTGTATCCTAGCTCGCATCAGGTTTATGCTGATATCTTGTTTCCAAAGGAATTGCTCCATCTCTAGTGCTAAGTAAGGCTTGGGTTTTTATGAAATGTGACATTTTTATCCTGACCTGTTTTTACACGTCTAAGTTAAGCTGAACATATTTCTAACTTTTCTGAACACAAGGAATTGTTTTTATTGGTCATATTAAGGAATTCTTGACTATATTTTTAGCTTTAGGTGACATTTTGACCGAAATGTAGTATAAAATCATGTTTTTTTTTTTTTGTTATATTTAGAACGTTTTTGCACATAATAAAATTTATAGTGCTCTTGCATAATCATAATTAATATTTCCATACTTTTTCATAAAGCTATTTTTCTTGCAATTTAAGGAGGTATAAAGCTATACAGACTGACAACCGCAGGTTCTTCAAACTTGAAAATGCACATCGCCATCCAGTGCAGTTTTCCTGACAAACACTAAAGATATGTATCTGTCATCACCGCCATGGGCGGTCGAGATCGTTAAGGCGCGAACTCGTGAGCGGGAGGTTTGGGGTTCGATTTCCACCAGGACCGTCCTTCCTGACTGAAGTTTTCCCCGGGTTTTCCTCAGTCCTCATACATGGCAAATGCCGGGAAGGTATCTTAAACTTAGGCCTGGAACGCTTCCCTCCTTAAAAAAATCATTTCCCAATACATCATTTCATCTCATGTATCAGTGTCCAGCGCCTGTGGTGCCTCAGTAGTAAAAATGGGCGTTAAACACTACTAAAAGAAGAAGAAGAAGAAGAAGAAGAAAAAGAAAAAGAAGAAAGTGTGCATGTTGCAAATATACAAAAATCTATAAACTATTTAGGAAAACAATTGAAGAACTTAAACTGTCAACTTCTGACTCTCTTACGGAGGAACATATGTTTTGAGAATATCTAAAGCTGTTTTGTCTATATTAAGAAATTCTCATCACATTTGGTAGCATCAAAGTAACCTTCTTTATGAATTAGGTTCATCAATCAAAGTAAAATAGTATTATGAAATTGTATTTAAAACACATAGCAAAGCCGGATCTAAAGGTATATGCATATCTTACCTTAAAGGCGGCACGAGAAGATCGCAAGCGTGGCTGACCTACACGGAGCGACTATCAGGGAGAAATGAGTTTGCCGCGAAATTTCCGCTGGTAGGTCTTCAAGTTGGACTCCTTGAACCTTGAAGCAAGTGAGCGCAAAAACGACCTACCAGCGAGTACTTGAAAACCTGACTTTCGAGAAATAACCTCATTCCTCCTGTATGGCTGTGCGGATAGCCTGGAGGCTGGAAAACCAACTGGAGTTGCGTTAACGGTTTATTCCGGAATTTCCATTTTTTGTTCTGCTCATTCTCGCAGCCTCCTTTTCTTATTTGTGAAAATGTTTTTACTTTGGATATACCTCTAGAGTTAGTACGCTTTTTTTTTTCTTCATTGTTTTATTTACGGACGCTCTTTAACATCTCAGGTCATCAGCGTACCATTCAAATCAGAGCCTGAAACGGCCAGCAAAATTTGCTCAGAGGCCTCTTTTTTCAGGCTTGAGGTTCTTTATCGTTGAGAGTTGCTTATTCCTTAGGACCTTATACACTAACACCCTGGTTGCCTCAGTGGTAAAAAGGGGTGTTAAACACCATTAAAAAAGTATTAAAATTCTGGCCTAAAAACATAACTCCAATTGTATTGGTTGAAACTTGAATGACAGATTCTGGATTAAATCCTTTCTTGTTACATGACCTTGCTTGTAAATCAATCATGGATTGCGAATTTAAGCTTCTTTCTCCCTCCTTGCCCATGTAAATGGCAGAGCTCTATTAGTTTAAGTGTGTTAGTTCTTTCAAAACTTCTGTAAAATGATAAATGTTGGGATGAACAATATAAAATAACTATTAAGTTTTGAATGAAATATGACTCGTAGATCTCATTGTCGTTGTTGTAAATTCTGCCCATACTGTTGAAGGAATCCGGAGCTGTATACATTGCACAGATAGGTCTTGCGGCTGAGATGGCATTACGAGATGTTGTCTGTGAATGCATCGATGATAACTGTAGGGTCCAAAAGCAGCAACCACAATTTTAAATACTGTCCATCTTCGAAATTGTTTGAGCGTTATTCTTTCACAAGTCCGAGACTCTGTGTCTTACGCCACCTTCACTGTCCGAAATGAAAACGACGTTCTTTTATTTCTGTGCTTGGAAAATTTGTTTTAATTGCAAGATGAATAAGTAATTAAAAATCTATGTAGAGGGAGAATATTCTACGTGGAGTTTTTCACAAGTATTGATTATGTATTTAAGAGCTTCCTCGTAACTGTTTCTCTTTTTGTCAGGAAGAAGAATGGAAAGTATTAAACATCCCATGTGGAACAGCTTTGAACAGCTTTCAAAAGTCCCATCTATGTATATATTTTCCATACGACAAATGGTCCTTATATTACTATCCGTGGAAAACCCCACTATGTTTCTTTTATTACACAATAAAAATGATTTACCTTTATTTGTAGTTGTCGATAAGGAACCTATTACTTTCCTTGGAAAAGGCCATTATGTTGTTTTCATTGCACAATAAAAATGATTTACATTTATTTGTTATTATCGACAAGAAACCTATCGCTTGGTGTGCCTCACAAACATTTTCGGGTAATGTGGGAAGCAATGATCGTCGTGCATGTTGAATACTTTGTTTTATTAATGTAGCATCACTGCTCGTCAAAGTCACTGATTTTAAGATCAATATGCAGTAATTTAGCTGTTTTCTCACTTACATTTTCAGTAACTTTCCTTATAAGCTTGTCACTTATTTTTGATTATAAATAACATTAAGGATTCAGGAAATTGATTTGGTTTATTTATTGACGCTCTTTAACACCTTAGATTATCAGCGTCCATTCAATTCAGGGCGTGAAACGTCCGACAAAGAAGAATAATGGCTATAGTAAATAGGGGAAAGTTGGAGAGGGGGCGTGAGTCAGTGAAAGGGGAGTTCAAGAGTAAGGGTTCCATTCATGTTTAGAAAACATAGGTATATCGACGTGTTTGTATATTTTTATATTTGCATATAGATCTGTATGAATGCAGATATGTGTTATGTATGTATATATAGTGAATGCCAAAAAATGTATACACAATTCAAGCAAAGAAAAAACTGTGTTAACATAACAAAATTAAATTCACACAAACAGAAAATGATGAGCACTAATCATCTTACACTTTTACAGTTACAACAGTTTCTCAAAATGCCCACCATCGGCGTCGATACACTTCTGAGTACGTTGAACTACTGATTGAGCAACGTTTGCGAAAGTATCCTCACCGATTGCAGCACATGCAGTTTCAATTTCTTCCCGAAGTGCTGTCAGTGTAGCTGGTTTTCTACGGTATACAACATTCTTAAGAGTTCCCCACAGGTAGAAGTCCAACGGAATTAGATCCGGAGAACGCGGCGTCCTATTACCTTTGAACTTCAACAACATTCTCGGTTTTCCAATACCACTTCAAAATTGCTTTCCGCTGTTCAAACGATAATATTGGCTCCATTTTGTTGTAGCAACGCTAGCATACCGCAATGGAGTCACGTCTGTTTACAGAACACCATACGATAATCTTGGCTTCATTTGTTCATTGTTAATTTACCTGTCACGTAGCAACGCTATCATAATGTATGTGAGTCGCATCTGTTTACAGAACATCATACTACACATTACTGTTGTTTTTCGGTCCAACTTTGAAATGTATTAAATAGATATGTACTGTGAAAGTGTGTACATTTTTGGCACCCTCGGTATGTATGTATATGTGTATGACCATTTTGATTGTTATAAGGATAATATTAGCATGTACGGCCGTAAAGGGCATGCGACAGTTGTACTTACATGAATGTATTTTAAAACTGGTATAATAAAACGTCCATTTACTACTGTTACTGCTACTTATTTTTGTTTCTTTATTAATACTGGGTCTGGTTTGTTGTGGTTAGGTACTTGATTGCTCTCTACGATTTCATTTTTAATATTTAATTTTATGAAAAAATTACAAAATACCATACAGCATGCCCAACGCGACATATTTCTCACTTATCATGAACTCCACGGCTCATACACAACTGAAAACTCTTGCGTGTTTCAAATTTAACCTTTACACTTTACATGACATCGCAAAACGCGTTCTACACAGCGCTTGGTTGTGTCCTGTCTAAGAACGCGACCTTGAACTAAATGGAACATCCTAAACCGGCAGGTAGCTGTGGGCGTAACTGTAATATTATAAAACCCCGCAGCAACCGACATATTCATTTTTTTAAATATGTTTGCAAGGACACAATTCATACCCCTCCCTTGCTCTATCGGGAGACTTCGAGACCCAACAAAAGGCCTGAATGGGTCGGTCCCATAGGTTGAGAAACCTGATAGAGAGGATTCAGGAATTACATATCTGGGCCTGATTACTGGATATAAAGTCTGTCACGCAGGAGCTGTGTAAACTAAGTGAATCCCTCACCTAGAAGAGTAACTTTAAAAAAAGATATATAATCCAAATTATGTCCTTATCAATTAATGAAACGAAATAAGTTGTGGCATTACTGTGTGGTATTAGAGGAACAAAGTTAGAATTCTTGTAATCTATAAGTATAACAAAAGAGAAACTACATTTTAATAATAATAATAATAATAATAATAATAATAATAATAATAATAATAATAATAATAATAATAATAATAATAATAATATCCCGCAGCACATTATGCACACACCCCTTCAAATGAATTCAGAGCAAAACCCAAAGCGAGGGGATATTATTATTATTATTATTATTATTATTATTATTATTATTATTATTATTATTATTATTATTGAGACTAAACCACAAAAATAGCAGTATACTATTAATGAAATGAACTATATGACCACTAATAGAGCTATATTGTGTGAGCATTTTTAAACATGTTTAAATGTAACCATGTTTATGAACTGAGTCCTTGATATCATCTTTACATTCTCTAAAATGGAGAGAGAAAAAAATTTCGAGTTACATTGTGTATTTAAGATGTCCACGTGTTCCAACATAATAAAAATATGTTACTATTCAAAAACAATTAAAATAAGCTAAGCAAGTATATACAATCAACAATAAACAATCAAAAATTTAATCGATTTTCATTAGCATATAAAGTTAATTTAAATGTTATTGTAGTAAAAATATGTAACGAAAACGTTTACTGTCGCTCCTGGTGGTGTAGTGGTAGCCATGCCTATCAGGCGACTTTTGAGACCGAAGAATGCCACTGTCCATCAGGCAGTTGCCCTCACGAGGCTCGGTGGACCCCATTCCACACCTCCCTAAATTAGAGACATTTCTATGCAGATATGGAGGATCGAATTCGAACTTCCCCCGATGAGGCGGTCATTTAGAAACTCTGCAAAATAGAATTTCAGATCTGATAAAGATATTACTGCACCTATACTACATAATGTCACAAGAGTGCATGTAAAAAATGTAAATATTTAAAGTGTATTACATAAGAAAGAAAGTAACTTGAACATGTATTATATTGATCTTATAAACAAGTAATTCTTAAAAGACCTAAAAATAACATTTAAATGACTTTGCTTTGTTAAGTGAATAATAACAAAGTTGTTTAATTTGAAACAGGTTAATGGGTGTAATAGATTTCTAGAACAATATATAAAGTTTAGTTTAAAAAGACACAACTTTAGTTTAGTGTGAATTCTGTGTATCATATTATATCACTGTCAGTTTCTCTATGTTGTGGGTCATGCTTAGCTCCAGAATAAATGGAGAATAATTTTAGAGTCTTCTGAAAGACGTTATACATAAGAAGTTCCCGAAGTTATGAAACATAATATTTATTATATGCTATTTCTTTCATTGTGTTTGCAAAGATAGATTGAAACTAGACCTCATTCCCATTGTTTTCTCCCAAATATAAAAATGATTTACTGACAATAAAACACAGTATACACCGTAGGGATGACGGGTATTTCGCGAGATCACATGTCACTAGATTGCCTGTTCTACCTGCATTCTCCTACAGGTGGCTTTGCATTAATAAAGAATGGCGTAATTGAACAAACCAAAAATATTTATTGCAATTTTATTAATAAATTAAACAGCTCTCAGCTAAATCCTAAAATTAATTATTATTAAAGAATATATTTCGTAGTATTGACGCTTAAGTTTACGTTACCCGGTTGGTGGTGGTTAACTTTAATGTTAGCACTATTCGCTCTTGTGAATTAAAGCCTACGATGCTTTTCTAGTTGCACACTTACATAGGTACGACAATAATATGCTTAAACATTTCACCGAAAATAAATACTAGTACTAAAACAAATTCAGTAAAACTTCTTCGTTAATGTTATTTTTTCAGGTTATGTTAGGCTATTCATATGTGGTAAAATGCTGCAAGAAAATGAAGATAGAAAAATTAACAAATTGAGGTGCTATTTGTGCACTGAAATTTGCTCTTGCATAATTACTTGTTTACAGTCATTTTTTTAGAATATCACTCATATTTCTTTAAGGACTTCTTCTCCCCTTCCCATACTTATTATTGAGTAATAGGGTAGTATATGGTAAAGCTGCTGTAAAGGGTGAAAAACACGACATAAGCTTTTCACAGATCTAAATTTACGATGATTATAAAACAATACTACTATGGCAGCTCCTAAACCTAATTATTATGTTTAATGTCATAAACTTTCTAATTTATAATCGTTCTTATACTTTTTCAACCTAACATGAGGGTAGGTCTATAAATTTCTGGCCTAACCATTTTCTAGGTATGATAAAGACAAAAGCTATATTTCACTTTTTAATATAGTTACCTTTTATTGCAATACACTTCTCACATCTTTGAATCAACATTTCAATCCCCCCCCCCCCAATAATCAGAAGTATTGTCTGCAAAATGAACATAAACAGTATCCATCATTTCTCCGTCACACTTAAATTTCCTTCCTCAAAGGTCCTTCTTGAGTTTTGAGAAGAGGAAACAGTCGCTGGGAGCTATATCTGGGCTATAGGGTGGATGGTCGAACTCCTTGAGGCCACATTTCTTCAAGCTTCCTTTGCAACATGAGCTGTGTGCACAAGCGCGTTGTCGTGAGGAGGGCGCACATCACCACTCAGTTTTCCTTACCTTTTCTCTTTGATGGAAGCACGTAGTCTGTGCAGTAGGCCAGCATAGTACTCCCCATATACTGTGGTTCCTCTCCTTGAAGCCAATGAAGAGTGCCAAAATATTGTGGCCATGATCTTCTTGGTTGACTGAGTGACCTTGGCCTTTAGAGGCGGTGCTTCGCCAGCTTTTCGCCATTTTATTGATTCTCTTTTGGACAACGGATCATAGTAGAGGACCATAGTTTCATCTCCTGTAACAATGGTTTGCAGAACTTCTCTCTCGTTACCATGACAGAGCTCCAAAAATGCCTTACAATAGATGATTGTTGGTGCTTTTGGACTGAGGAAAGAAGTATAGGCACCCATCTTGCACTAACCTTATTCATGTTTAAATGTTTATGAATAATTCTAAGGACTGTTGTTTTAGAAAGGCCCAACCTTGCTGCTATTTCTGTAACTTTGAGCCGCCGGTCTTCCATAATTTCTCCTTCCACAAGGGCGATGTTTTCAGGAGTGAGCACCTCCAAGGGTCGACCAGCATGCTCTTCGCCTTCAATATTTTCTGGACCCATTCGAAAAAGTTTGTTTAATTTCATTTGGAGTAGTCCTTCTTTTGTGAAAAACTTAATAACAGCTCGATTTTGAACGCGTCACAATTTGCTACACATAGCCTTCTTTATGCATCTATATCTGAAGTTACAGCTGCAATCATTTACTTAATAGATAAGGTATATCACCAGATAAGGGTTTTGTGAATCCTTATCGGCGAGGCCGCAAAATTATGCACTTACCCTCCTAAAGTAGTAATTCAGGAGAAAAAGAAATTAATAGTTATGCTTAATTGTTTGATTAATAACAATTAACATAATAACTAGATAATAAACACAATATTTACACCTCAATTAATGTGGTATTCTGCATAATTGCCTTTTATATGAATATCATATATGGGAATTTCTTATATTATAAGTTTTGAAAAGAAAAAATTGCGTTTTCATTACGGTTAAAGTATTAATTAGAATCCGTAACTTGCACATTTACAGATGATTGCTAAACGCATTTTAGCTGCAGTGATAAAATGTCATGTAATGGACTCATTTAGAACTACAGCAACTTGGGGCCCAACTTTATGAGCAAGAACACCAAAGGTGCCGACACAAGTTGTTCCTGCTGTATACACTGTGATAAAAACGACAGTTAATTAGTACGCGGTTGGTATAAATATTCGCTATTGCCACAATACACCATTACGTGCTGAGACATTGTCAAATGTGTTCCTATCTTAAATATGCAAGAGAATATCAACCACGTTCTTTCTACGTGCCTCGAAAATATTAACCTATCGTAATATTTGACTTATTTGAACAAAAGACAATCTGTGCCACTTTTGCAGTACAGTATAAAGTTATTAGTTTAGAGAAGGCGGTAGTGTAAATGACACGTAGCCACTGCACTGTGTCTATGGTCATGTTTAGATTATACCACACACTTACGTAAAATCAGGAGGTGTGTATGTATTGCATTTTTGGACTATTTGTCACGTTCAAATGACACTCTCAGCGGGAGCCTCGAAGCATACTTGTGATGTCGTAAGAATTTTTGTTAGTTCCGGGAGAAAAGAAGCATTCCAATGCCAGGAAACGGTACGAAAATCACCACTTGTTATTGTTCAATTTATTCGTGATATATGCCTATAGCATTTTTCAGCCACATTTCCTATGAATAAAACGAAAGCAGTTCGATTCAAATGTAGGTATACCGACTAACATTTTCTAAAAAATACTGTTCACACAGTGTTATCAGTATCTAATGATAATTCTTGACTGAATAGAAGAAATGATTGATTTTTAGTGTCCACAGGCGACCTGCTGAAAAGAGTTTCTGTCATGTTATGTATCACTTTTTATAGCATAATTATTTAACGTTGAGTGAAAATCATTTTTACGTGTGGGGCGTTCTATAAGTAATTCAGCACTCTTTTTCTCTACCAATATTTCTTTTATATCATTTTCAAACACACTGGGTTGTTCCTCAGTTTGTTTGTTATACATATTTTTCAATAATATATCCTTTCAAATCTATGACTTTACTTCATCTAAATATCAGAGCCTGTATGCCGTTGCGATACTACCCTGCAAGCATTTTCGCACTGCGGTTATGACTTTCTCTTCATCGTCAAGTATCCTTCTGTGGACTTCATCTTAAAAGATGAACAAAGGTGTCAGATCTAGGCTGTAGGGTGAGCGAGGAGGGACAATTCATCGAAACTTAGGAATTTTATCTGCTGGTAGAAGTAATATGTAAGTTAATTACTGAATTTCCAACAATTTAAACAATATTTTACGTTGCATATGATGCATATTTTGCCCCTTTTGTTAATAAGCATAATATTTCAGCAGTTTGCAAATTGTTCTACGTATTCGCTTGTTTTACATGTATATTTTATAAATATATTCATATTTAATTTATTTTATCTTCATATTTGTTTTAAATTACAATATTTTTTATAATATATGCCATTGAGTCAGTCTTAAAACTTTAGTATTCAGTACGAAGTGTATTGCACTTTGTGACCACCGCCACGGCTGGCTGAGGTCGTATTCGTGAGCGGGAGGTCTGGGGTTCGAATCCATCCAGGATCGTCCTCCCTGACTGAGGTGTTTTCCAGGTTTTCCTCAGTCCTCATAAATGGCAAATGCCGGGGAGATACCCTAAACTTAGGCTGGAACGTTTCCTTTCTTAAAAAATCCTTTCCCAATATATCATTCCATTTCATGTATCATCAGTATCACCGCCTGTGGTGCCTCAGTAGTAAAAACGGGAGTTAAACACTAATCAACAAACAACAACAAACTTTGTGACCGGTGCTGCGAGCTACATGATCAGAGTTGGCAAGGCTCTTAAAGCTATATTTCCAAATATGACACACTTGACTTCTCTTGCCCATTGGGTTGCAGGGTTCTAGCTTGCAAATAAGGCTGATATCTTCTGTAACGAAAGTGTTTGTTAAGGCACCCTATAGGAAACAAGCATTTCAAGCAGCGGCATCGAATTCCACCAGAACCAGTTTTAACGCGTTGGGAAACGTGGTTATGTGCAACGCTGTATTACGCCTAAAATTTGGAAACAAGAATATAGTGAATACATTTGATCCATATTTTTCTTCGTGGATTTAAATTTCTCAAGATATATTAAAGAATACAAAATCAGAAACTTACCTTTCTTACATATCTTCTCTCATCTTTCTTCCGTTATTACTTCTTTGGTAACCAACAGTATTACGTTGTACCAGTCGTTAAGGTATTTCAGAACCACTGTCTCCAAATTAAATTTGGTTCCTGGAAGTATTGACAGTGTAGTGAAGGAAAAAAAAGGATATAAAAAAACCAGGATATTATCAAATGTGTAGATTGAAGAAATTTTAGCGGGGAAACATTCCGAACTGCCACTAAAAGCAGATCAAATTGCAGCTTTTTATACGCACCCCCTGTGTTCCTGTGAGGTGGAGAGAGTGTGGAGCACTAAAAGTGTGAGAACCATTATTTATTATGCTTTTTCCCTCTCATTTTAAAGAAAATATATTCTAACTCTCCAATATTAAAGCTACATTTTTATGAGTAGATAATTCATGTGGTTTCCACAATCTTTTTATACACGGAAAGATTACTACATAAAATGTCATTTAATTTTTATTTTACGTCAATGTGTTGTCTTAATACTTTTTATTTGTGCATAATTTATGTGCATATTATGGAAGTGTTCAATGCATAAATGCACTCATATTAAAGGGATTAGTAACTCGCGCTATCGTGCAAAAGAATGTGGTCACATTTTTGCGAGAACGGATGACCAAAACCGTTTTTGTCAAGTGTTTAACGCTATTGAGACATCACAGGTGATGGACACTCATTGATTCCTGAGATAAAGTGATAAATTAGGAAACTGATTCTCTTCAGGCCTAACTTTAAGGTACCTCCCGCATTTGTCATTAAAGGCGATTGAGAAAAACCTCAGATAGTAATGACGGTATTTGTCCATATTTCCCGCTCACACCGGAGCCACTTTTTAACAATCCGAAGAGTTTTGACATCTTCAGAGTTAACAGTTCTAGCACCTGCAACATATCGATCAAAATATTCCCTTTAAAGTCCTAGAAGAATATGTGGGTTACTGTACCGGTTGAGTGTACTCTATGGGTCTCTCAGGGTCAACATAATGAATCCATATTTCATTTCCAATTACAAGGCTTTGTAGCAGACAAGGAACTCTGAAAAGAATGTTGCCATGTTCTTTATGATCTGCGAGGAGCGCATTTGCAGGTGTTAAAGAGGTGTGTCGGTGAGGTTGACGTAACACGATAAATTTTCGCGCAACGATTTACTGTGCTATCCACTGTCATCGTATATACATCTCTTACACGTTCTCAATGAGCATGATCTCACTTTCCGTCTAAAGAAATTAATTTATTGCTCTTTGTTTATAACGCAAATAGAGGCGATATTTTGAAAGCTAACTACGTCACTCCTACTTAGTGGTAGAAAATAAAATTAAATAAAATAATGTGAGAAGTTCAGAGATACTATACATAAGCTTTTTCTTTTCCCAAGAACAAGTGTGTGTTAGTTATTAAGTACCTTCGCCAACATATTAGTTGTAAAGCTTTTACCTTTATATTGGTGGATGTTTACTTATGAAAATTTAAACAGGAGACTATTGAATTACCTAAAATCTGGCTTCTACTTTCATTTTTGAGCCTTAAAAGATTATTCCTAAAGCCATTAATGATTAGAAATGTTTATACTTATATCGAGATATCCAAAAAATGTATACACACTTTCACAATAGATATCTATTTAATATATTTCAAAGTTAGATCGAAAAACAGCAGTAATGTGTAGTATGATGATCTGTAAACAGATGTGACTCACATACATTATGATAGTGTTGCTACGTGACAGGTAAATTAACAATGAACAAATGAAGCCAAGATTATCGTATGATGTTCTATAAGCAAATATGGCTAATGTTACGTTATGCTAGCATTGCTACAACATAATGGAGCCAAGATTATCGTTTGAACAGCGGAAAGCAATTTTGAGGTGGTATTGGAAAACCGAGAATGTTGTTGAAGTTCAAAGGCAATGGAGACGAGTGTACAAAACAGAACCGCCAACGCGAGTGACAATTGCACGCATTCGAGACAAATTTGATACTCATGGTACCGTATGCGATGTTCACATTGGCACCACTTCGGGAAGAAATTGTAACAGAATGTGCTGCAATCTCTGAGGACACTTTCGCAAAGGTTGCTCAATCAGTAATTCAACGTACTCAGAAATGTATCGACGCTGATGGTGGACATTTTGAGCAACTGTTGTAACTGTAAAAGTCTAAGATGATTAGTGCTCATCATTTTCTGTTTGTGTAAATTCAGTTTTGTTATGTTAACGCTGTGTTTTCTTTGCTTGAAGTGTTGATACATTTTGACACCCTCTGTATATCTATATATTGGTTCTCAGAACTCATACCATCAGAAAACATCATGAATATCACCCAGACAAAATGTCTCCCAGCAGTTGTGCATTGCATCCTCCCCTAGTCATAGCTTTGGAATGCGTCCAAATGTAGCAACAAAGCCTTTGCTGGCGTGAGTGTGGAATGAAAATCAATGGAAAAATAGACACGCACATTTAGGTCACTTGTTAAAACATCTGCCCTCTTTCTGTCTCTCTCCCTCCTTTAAGCTCACAGATTGCAAAGGTGTTCAACTTTGCAGACAAATGAATGAATAAATGTTATTTTAATATTTATATTTGTCCGCGAAAGATTACCTGTGACATAACACTTTTATTTGGAGGAAAGCATTTCTGGGTTACAGTATGTAGCACAATTGGTCAGTAATTAGTACATATTGGGTTGAAATTGTACGCTCTGTGAGGTTGTATATCCTGCCCTTGTTGCGTAATATGCGATATGCATATGGAAAATGTCCACAATGTCACGGACTCCCGTATATGCACTTCCTGGTTTCCTTTAGCTAGTCAACTTTCACTAGTGGGACCAGTTTGAAAAGCTTCCTGCAGATTTCTGTGAGAGTGAAAAGATTAATACTAAGCATCTTTGGTGCCGAGGGGCTTTGGAATTTTTCATTCGTATTCGTGAAGAGCTTATGCATATAGTTTGGGGCATACGACTTAAAAAATTAATATTGTTTATTTGTTGATTGTTTTCCCAACTTTCAGGTCAGTGGCAGATACATTCCGAGGAAACGCTATACCTCATTCTGCAATTAATTCATTTATAGATATTTTAACTTCAAGTTCATACATTTTCTGAAATTTGTTCAAAAGCATTAAGAAGGGTAAGTGAAGTTAAAGCGCTTAAAATAAATATAAACGATGCGCGTTCCCAAAGTTGAAAACTCGCGAGATTAGAATTAACATGAATGGACCCTGTTGGTTCAGTTCTGTATAAAGGGCGTGCCATGTTGTCCTCACATCTGCCGTATGTTCTTTGAGACCCAAGTAATGGATATGTTTTTACCTGCTTTGCCAAAATAATATACGAAAAATCAATAAATTCTCCGGTTTATACTCAGTAAAAAGCATTTTGAGAAGTTTCGGGAAAATGTTAATGACTAAACTATTTCTGAAAATTAACTGTAGCGTATAGATGTAAAAGGTAAAAAGGTTTCTCTCTATCACTCCACGAGTATGTAAATTGAAAAATAAAAACATTTATATGAATAACATGTGTAATTAACAAGAACAAATTAGAGAGTCGGACTTTTCTTTGACTGTAAATGACTACACAGCCTTTCAAATTTTCTATTTTGTAAATTTCGGTGTTTTATTTTAATTACGAAGGTAGGTCCATAAATTTCCGGTCTAACTATTTTCTAGGTATGATAAAGACAAAAACTATATTTCACTTTTTAATATAGTTACCCTTTATTGCAATACACTTCTCACATCTTTGAATTAACATTTCAATCCCCCCCCCCCAAAATAGTCAGAAGTATTGTCTGCAAAATGGGCATAAACAGTATCCATCATTTCTCCGTCATACTTAAATTTCCTTCCTCAAAGGTCCTTCTTGAGTTTTGAGAAGAGGAAACAGTCGCTGGGAGCTATATCTGGGCTGTAGGGTAGATGGTCGAACTCCTTGAGGCCACATTTCTTCAAGCTTCCTTTGCAACAAGAGCTGTGTGCACAAGCGCATTGTCGTGAGGAAGGCGCACACCACCACTCAGCTTTCCTGGCCTTTTCTCTTTGATGGAAGTACGTAGTCTTTGCAGTAGGTCAGCATAGTACTCCCCAATTACTGTGGTGTTCCTCTCCTTGAAGTCAATGAAGAGTGCTAAAAGATTGTGGCCATGATCTTCTTCTTCTTGGTTGACTGAGTGATCTTGGCCTTTAGAAGCGGTGCTTCGCCAACTTTTCGCCATTCTATCGATTCTCTTTTGGACAAGGGATCATAGTAGAGGACCATAGTTTCATCTCCTGTAACAATGTTTTGCAGAACTTCTTTCTCGTTACCATGACAGAGCTCCAAAAATGCCTTACAATAGATGACTTGTTGGTGCTTTTGGACTGAGGAAAGAAGTCTAGGCACCCATCTTGCACTAACCTTATTCATGTTTAAATATTCATGAATATTTCGAAGGACTATTGTTTTAGAAAGACCCAACCTTGCTGCTGTTTCTGTAACTTTAAGTCGGCGATCTTTCATAATTTCTCCTTCCATAAGAGCGATCGATGTTTTCAGGAGTGAGCTGACCTACAAGGGCAGACCTGCACGCTCTTCGTCTTCAATGCTTTCTCGACCCATTCGAAAAAGTCTGGCCCATTCTTTTACGGTAGAATATGAGGGGGATATTTCCCCGTACACACCGTCCCATCGCTGTTTAATTTCATTTGAAGTAAGTCCTTCTTTTGTGAAGAACTTAATAATAGGTCGACACTCCATTTTGAACATGTGACTATCTCCTACACATAGCCTTCTTATGCAACTACATCTGAACAACTGAACACAGCGGAGCGGAAGTTACAGCTGCAATTATTTACTTAAAAGATAAGGGTTTTGTGAAGGCGTTAATTCTTATCGGAGGTCGGAAACTTATGGGCCTACCCTCGTATATATGAGCATAATGCTATTTTTACCTATACAGGGCGTTTAAAACTTTTTCTCCCTGTTTAATAATTTGCCTTATTTAAGTTTAAATAAGCTGGTTGTTCCTCAATTATTTAACTATACTATTATTTAACATAATCTCCTTGCAAATCTGTTGCTTTACACTACCTATAAGTCAAAGCCGACATGCTGTCACAATATCTCTACTTCAGCTTTCTTCATTCTGCAGCTATGACCTCGTCGTCGTCGTCGTCCTCTAGCGAATTGCATCTTTTAGAGGCCGGGGAGGTGGAAATCAGAAAGTACAAGATAGAAGTTGTACAGTGGGTGAGGAAGGACATGATTTGACATCTTTCTATAGATATTCATTATAATGAGCAAAAAATAAGAAGAAAGTAGTGGGTAGAACAAGATAGTTCACCGGCTGTTTGCAAATGTTGTAACAAATGTTTCCCTTAGTTTAGTAATGGCATCTTGAGGGTTGACACCGATGAGATCAAGGTACTAACTATTGCTTCCGGATGATCTGATGGGTGGGGCTGTGTACTGTGTAACTTGCGTTTTTAAAAGCTTTTTGCTATGGAAGCGGCCCTTCTGAGAGGCGAATTCAATGGAGAGAGGGCCCCACCAGCTTCTGGGTGCTCTACCTGGAATTAGGGACCCTTCTAAGTCCCTGCTTCGCCTCCCTGAATCCTGGCCGCCCAGTGTCTCCCTTATTCCATCACTTCCTCCCATAGATGACCCTACTGGGGGCTTAGAGGCAAACAGCCAGTCCTTGAGCAAGCCTGTGGTACAGAAATGTCCTCCGTCCCTAGCAATCCAATCCAGTATTTGGGAAATAAATAATCAATAACATGAACAGGAAGAAAATGTAACTATTAACTAGCGTTAATATTTCTTCCACTGAATAAATAGTTTCCAGTAAATTTTCTGTTAAGACGGAACGAAGCAAAGAATGAAAAATACCAAGACCTTCCTTCAATGAAGAAGAACAAAAATCGCAGGCATAACGTTCACAACTGTTCAGCTCCATCACTAATAACACCTGGAGATTCTAAACACTGCAGAATGAATACAGCTGGCATTTATCTCCTTTCTTAAATTTTGCTATACATCCAACTTGACAACTTGTGACAATTGTAAAGAATTAATTTATTGATCTGTATTAATCTGCTACTTTGGCAAACAAACGCTAAATTTTTGTCCGAAGGAAAAGTTCCTTAACTCTTCCATTTAATGTTATGACTCTCTCATCGAGGGGAACGCTACTGAAAACCAATGGAAATTGTGGTTTTAGATTAATAAACAAAAGGTCATATTATATAATATGGAGAAAATTAATACTTTTTTTTTATAGATTTCATTATTGAAACAGAAAGAAAAAGACAAAGTGAAAAATTTTTGAGAAAGAGGTAAAAAATATCTACTCCCCCCCCCCAAATCCATTAATTAAATTAGGGTATTTTAAAGACTCTATAAGGACATCTTTAGCCCAAATAATTACGAATCCGCAAATATGGTACTTTGAATTTTTAGAGAAATAAAGATTCAACAGTTAAACAAATATTGGAAGCCAAACACAGAAATGAAATTCCACACTGATGTTAGCACGCAATGATTGCTGACAGGCCATTCTCCGTCCTTGGTCCATTCTCTCTATGCTCTCCTCTGGCAGTAAAATTAGATAATGTAAACGATGTCGATGATGTGGTTTAATTGGTTCATCACATTATAAAGTACAATGGATAATTTTGTTGTGAAAATGTTGGAAGGAGAATCTGGATTTTGAGGTTAGGTTTAAAGGCCTAGGATAAATATTGGCGTTTATAGGCTTCTCCGGGGTTTAGGGGATAAGTTGGTTGAAGTTATGGTTAACTTGCTTTGTTTTATTTACGAACGCTCTTTAACACCTCAGGTCATCAGCGTTCCATTCAATTCAGGGCGTGAAACGGCCGATAAATTTTGCTCAGAGACTTGTTTTTTCAGGCTTGAGGTTCTTTTACATGGCGTAAATGTACGACACGGGACACCGGCTTTATTTCCCTTCCGAAGGCAGCCATCCATAATTAGGATTTTTACACCCGAAAAAAATGCATCGATCCTAGCCGGGAATGAACCCGCGATCTTGGGTTTAGTAGGCAAATATAGTTACCATTACACCACCAGGACCGACAGGTTTAACTTGCTGTAGAAGGATCGGAAGGTACCATGGGTGTATTCAGATAGGGTGGTACCGCCACGGGTGGCTGAGGTCGTTATACGCGTACTCGTGAGCGGGAGGTCTGGAATTCGAATCCCACCAGATTCGTCCTCCCTGATTGAGGTTTTTTCCAGATTTTCCTCAGGCTTCATAAATGGCAAATGCCGAGTGGTACCCTAAACTTAGGCCTGGAATGTTTCCTTCCTTTAAAAAGATCCTTTTCCAATTAATCCTTTCATCTCAGGTATCATCAGTGCCCACCGCCTGTGGTGCCTCAGTAGTAAAAACGGGCGTTAAACATTATTTAAAAAAAAAGTATGTACAATGGTTTATTCGTGGCGGTGCGAAGGTTTAATGTTAGGCATATAAGCAAATCATTCTTATTGCTATTAGTACATATATTACATCGGTCTTAATAGGATTGAAGATATCGTACATCAAGAGAGATTAATCTCTTCTATATCAACAGCCGCACCCTTTCATCCTACACTACCACGAGTACCCTTATCTCAAGTCCAGGCAAAGGCCAACATTCAGTCTGGATTAATCTTGTTACCTATCTATAAGACGTCATGATTCGGCAAAAGTGAAAGCGCTATTAATCCGTGCGGTAAATTTTTCAGTTATTGCTTTTTTAGAACAAGTTAAACATATATTATGTAAAAGATGTGTGTCAATCATTGTACCACAAACAGAGTGTCGTTTTTACAACGATCACAGTGATAAACATAGAGAATAGTCCATCTGGAAGAGCTAAATATTACTTGTCGAATCACATAACTTGAGATGCCATGGTACACATACGAATTACATCCCATCTCTAGTAGCACGTTCTTTTTATTTCTTCGTTTTTTTTTTTTTTTTCAGTAGCCATAGCACATTATCTGTAACTAGACCATAGAGCTTTCACTTAATCGCAAGAGGGGGTGGGGGTTCTACGTGCAATGTATTTCAAATCAGTACCACAATATTTTCGTAGTTGAGAAATTGCTGCATTTCATGTTTCAACTTCAATAGCTTCATACTCCTTACGGGTTTGAATGAAAACTCTGTCCTGTATGTTCCTTTGAATAGACCAGGTGTTATTGTATTCCACTTGACAACAAATTGTATTGCATTAGTGTATTGAAAAAACGAATAGAAAGAGCTGTAACAGTCACATGTTGATCATAGCGTCTCGTGTTTTATGATTCAATTTGTAATTTTAAGGTGTTTTAATGATTGCGTTCACTGCGTCATATACCATGATCTTTCCTTGTAACTATCATTCGGTTACTCGTACTTTATTGAGCTGTACGCATACGCATATATAGTATTATCAAAACACTTAGTGAGAAAGCATCTACCAGTTATTTAACTCCTTTCGACTCCTCATAGCTTTCAAACTGTAACGCTATAGGTTGGGATGGGTATTTTATATTTGAATTTATTTTTATTTACTTTTTTTTATATTTTGAAAAAACCATGCTTTGCAGCTACTTGCTGTCACTTGGCATAGAAAACCTAGAGGATCCATGTCTTTATGTAAATGAGCTTTGCAACATTTAAAAAAAAATAATATAATTAGTGACAGCCCTTTTATTACAACAATAGTGATGAAAACATGTATTGAGGCAAAATTGGTACACAAATATTACATACAATAATTTATGAAACATTAAAATAGTAAATAAAAACTATTTGTAATTAAACTTTCTTCAAAAGAGTACCATCTGCTACAAAATTGCTTCAAAATGTGAGACAAAGAAACCTGCTTAAGTAGACCTGCAGCTTTTACATACATTCGTAGCAAGCATACGGCGATGTTGTTCCTGTTCTGCCACAGTCAACCGCACTTAGGATGTTCAAAGAGTTTAAGAAGAGCCGTATTTGAATGACAAATCAGGGCGGTCTAGGTGCTCCAACCACTGCGGTGTGCGAGAGCTATGGTTAACATACATGCCGTCATTGCTCAAAAAGAACAGTGCATAGACTGGCAGAGGTGTTACAACTTTCTCGTGGTAGTGCGTTCACTTTACTGCAAGATCGCTTAAACATTAGACGCGTCTGTGCCAGATGACTGCTGAGATTGCCGGCGCTTGAACAGATGTTTGGTGCAAGTAGACGTGTGTCGATAGCTTCAGCGTCTGGTAGTGGAGCATGGCGAGGTATATCATTAATTGCCTTAACCGTTACAGTCCAGAGAGCAAGCAGGCAAGCTCAAATGGGAAATCACCTGGTTCTCTGAATCCAAAGAAAGTCAAGGTTTTTCGATCGGCAGGGAGGAATATGGTGATTTCGTTCTTCGACTGTCGTGGAATTTTTATCAACAACGGTTATGGGGAGTATTACAAAACTGCTTTGAGCCGAACACTCCGACGTAAACGCTTTGAGCTGCATCCATCTGGTTGCAAGCTCACACTGTTGCAACATTCCTCAAAAGATAAAACGTCGAATTTGTGCCCACCCTCCATACAACCCGAACTTAGCTCCAGGTGACTTCCCCGCCCCCTTCATCTGAAAAATGAGCTGTAAGGGCCAACGTTTAGGTTTATCAACAGCTGTCGTGAAGAAGGCGGAGACGGTTCTGAGGGCAATGTCATAAATAGGTTCCCAGCACGTTTTGCAGGTTTGGTAGACACGTTGAGTCAACTGCATACAACTCTTTGGTAACTACGAACTGCGAGGTTCGTGCAGTCATCCGAGGTTTGCTCGCTCAAAAGCAAAGTCTAGCAGAGATCCATCGCCAATTGTGTCAAGTGTATGGACACGACATTATGGTAAGACGATGGTGCAGGCAGTTCACTGAAGGACGAACCAATATTCACGACGACGACCGTAGTGGCCGACCGTCCCGGGTGACGGCAGAAACGTTGGAAAGTGACACAACTGGCGATGGATCTCTGCTGGACTTTGCTTTTGAGCGTGCAAACCTCGGATGACTGCACGAACTTCGCAGTTGGCGGGAGACAATATCAGAGCACCCATTTTCTCCTAGCACAGCGCGGTAACCACGGCCGTCACAAGGCTGAAATTTTACTGCATTATTACCACATACTTCCTCTCTATTCCTGCGCATGCGCATTCCTATCCGACTAGCGGTGCCATATCTAGGCGCGATTGGGACTTACTTTCTGGATGCCGTAATACTTTAATATTGACTAGCCCGTTGTGAGTACTTTTGTCCCCATTTGTGGTGTTACAGATCTCAAAAGAAAGACGTTCTCAAGTTTCTTAAGGATGAGGTTAAAGACAGAAATGGCTCCTTGCAATTCTAGAAAAAGCTCACCGTCACTAATAACTTAGTGGTAAATAGTATTGTATGGACAAAATATTTTGTATATTTTCAGTTTATACGTAAAGATGGATCACTTAACCTCAGTATCGCCCAGCAGCGATATATATAAGAATACAACAGACTATTACCTTTCATAACACTACGAGGAAGCATGTCATGCAGTTTTATAATAAAATACACTTCACGATATTTTGAAAATATACTAACTTAGTGTAATACACAGCACAGCATTCCTAATTTGTTTTTACTGTCGAATAAAAATAATAACTATTATTATTATTATTATTATTATTATTATTATACAACAGATTAGATTCAACCGGTTAACAATGTTGGTTATTGGTAATCGGGCAATCTAGATATTGTAATAAAACCACAAATATTGGGACAAACTCTACTATACCAAACTTGAACAGTGTACTTTATCGTTAAGACAATTAATTTCCTTTATAATTCGGAAACGCAGCACTTCAGCGCCATATCCGTTATAGATTACACTGCTGTATTGTAAATGTATGATTTAATTCTATACAACAGCAACCTTGATGAAATTAAACACAAAATAATAAAACCATTACACTACTTGTAACTGCATATGGCAATATATTCGCCCGGCAGTGATGACGTCGTAGAAAAAAAACAAGAGCAGTTGTAAGGTGTTATATCCGAGGTGTATTGCCTCGGTGAAATCGTTTCAAACTTAACGGTGACTTAATAGTTTATGACCAGATGTAACGGCCGGATGGCGTGGAGAGCCCGGAGGTCAAGCAAGTCAACCATTAGTTGTTGAAACAAGACCGGATAGCTCCCACATGCTAAGGAGTGAATATACTTTCATTATGGATGGGGACCGGTTTAAAGTTGTTATTAGCTACTGGCCTTATGGAAAGTGTAGCATTGCTGTGCCGCATAAGGCAGGCAGAAGTTATATCTGTTTATGCTATTTAATCTTATCTGACCAGTTTTTCTGCTACCAAAGTTTTTCGTTTCGCCTCATTTTTGTATTTTACCGGATTAATCTACCATGAAGAGAAGGCTAAATGATTAACAACACATGTCTGAGAAGATTGTAGCAATTTGTTAAAATACCGCGTAAAATAGGCGTAGATAATGCCAATGGTACTACAGGAATAAAGAAAGATGAGTACATATATATATATATATATATATATATATATATATTTGATTGGTTTATTTATGGACGCTCTTTAACATCTCATGTCATCAGCGTCCCATTCAACCCAGGGCGTGAAACGGTCGACAAATTTTGCTCAGAGACCTCTTCTTTCAGGCTTGAGGTTCTTTATCGTGCCGTAAATGTACGACACGGGACCCGCCCGAAAAAATCCATCGGTCCTGGCCGGGTTCGAACCCGCGATCTTGGGTGTAGGAGGCAAGTATGGTAACGACTACACCACCAGGACCGACAAATGGTGAGTATAGGAGAGGCTGGTTGAGAAAGATAATGAAGGTAATTTTAACTCTATTTTCTACATTCATTTACAATTTAATTCATTTACAATTTAATTTTTCGCGTTTTTATTGTTTTTTCTTCCTTTTGCAATATAGTAGGATTACCTAATGAAAATTACACCTACGTATAATCCAGTTTCAATATTTAACTTCCGCTAATCACATCCAATTTTTGTTCCCATTTGTAACTCCATGCAAGATGCTAACAGGCTGATGACGCCACTTTGCCCACAGATGATAATTGTACATTCATAAAGAGAGCGAAGCGTGAAGCTTCTTCAGTTTTTGAGTTACGTTGGAAGAATTCTGTAGCAGCTATTCAAAACAAGTGGTGAATATATTATTTCATTCTACTGTTTTCTGTTTATCTAGGATAAATTTTTCATTAAAGTGGCGTTGTCTATAATATAAGAGGGTCATGCCAAAAGTTATGTAGGAATTGAAATTTCTAAGACCCAAAAACAGAATGAAGTTATGTTGGTACCGTACTGGACTGTAGACAACAGATGGAAGGAGTAAAAAATAGTTCACCTTCTTCCCTTCGCCTAGCACACATCAGTTCTTATTGATTTGTCGGGCTTTTATTTGCTTCGTTTGTATTGACCAAATAGTTTAAGTGTACCTAACTTGATGGTGAGTGCTTAAGAATTCCGAAGCGTGGTAATGAGCAACAATTTTTTTAAAAAATCATATCAAGTCGTTGAAAACTGAAATTACGAGTACATCTTTAATCTACACACTTTTGTTTACTTTTCCACGGACTTTTCACTTTTTATATTAGGTTGATGCACAAGTTGGCAGCGCTTGTTTCTGGCATAGCAACACTGCGGTGTGGTTTGTCATTTATTTGTCGTTTGCAGTGACAATGTTTTGCTTGTGAACATGCCTAGAATTTTGCAAGCTTGAAGAGAGTTAGCGCTTTTTGTGGGCTAAAGATTATAGAATGTCAAGTACGACAACCGACATATTTCTTGTTCAGCTTAACGGAGGAACAAAAGCCGCAGAGGTGGCTCGAAACATTTGTGCCGTGTACGGGAAAGGCATAACTCGTAGAAGAACATATACGTTTACATCAATTGCATGCTGCAGTTGTTTATTGCTTTACCACAATTTGTTGTTATTTTAAATTTCAGACCTTTTTAACAATAGCTAAAGAAGCAGATAAAGGATAAAGCACTTCTGGAGCTCTTCTAAGACAAGAATTAATTATTAATTGCTCAGCAAATTTTATTGGTTTCTCTACTGTTAGAATTTGTAAATTATTTTTCTTCTCACATACTGCAGTTACCTTTCCATGGCAATATCTCCTGTCCAGGCTTGTTATTGGTGATGAGAAAGTATGCCTTTATGGCAATAAAAAAAAAGAGAGAGAAAAAGAAAAAAGAAAGAAAATAATGGTTGAGTCCTTGCAAAATAACAATAAGTACCCGCACAAAAGACAGAGTTCACCACAGAAATGTGTTTTTGTTGTGTACTGCATACTGTTTCTCACAAGTGTAAGCACCACTGCTGACATTTACTGGCCAAACACTTTACGGCCGCAATTCAAGAAAAAACACCTGCATCAAGTGCTGCTGACATTCGATAATAATTCCGCTAACGTCACAAAAGTAGCTATCACTTGTTTACTCAGATTTTGCAACATTTCAGCTCTCTAACTAACAATCTTCGAGAAAGCTCTGTTTATAATGAAAATGATCTACTAGTTTGGTTTGGTAATCTCTTAAATTCCAAAACAGTACATTTCTTCATGCATTAAATCAAATGATTGCCCCAGGCCAGCAGAAAGTCATAGATAAAGCAGGAGAATGTGTGATTGACTACATGGGTGACTACGCAGTAGATTGCGCAGGTCACGGGGTCTAATCCTTAAAACACAAGAATGTTTTAGTTTCTTTCTCCTGTTCATCTTAAATGAGTATAATATAAAGCTTTTGCAACAGAGGAAAAGTGCTACTAACTTGTATATCAGCCGTTCTAAAAGTAGAATATTTTCTACGTAGAACCTCATTCTAGCCTGCCGAATACACAGACGTTACCTTCTGGATTCTTAGATTTTAAACTACTCGTATTTTGTTCCTTTCTAGCTAACTGTGACGTTTTAACATAATTATCCGTTTTATTAAAATGGTAGTCACATAGGCGAATTTTATAAAATCCAAAAGTAGCTAAATAAGGTGTTAAATTCTAAAAATGGCTAAAGCTGTTATTTTAAAGCAATAAAATATATGACAAATAACATATCTAACAAATTAAAAATGCTTATTAAGAATAGTTTTACTAAAAGTTACGTTTAAAACAGTAGCCAACATTGTGTTTCTTGCATATTGTTACATGCAAAGGGAAAATGTTTTAACCTTTTCCGTTACGTGACAATATGTTGTTACATTGTCGCAGTAAAGGAAAGCGTTAGTGAGGGTTTTCTAGACGATTTTTTTTTGAAGATGTAAAGACTTAGCTAACATGAGGAAACACAAATAATTTGATGGAGAAACTAGTTGATGTAACAAATTACAACAATTTTCTGTCCGCCGCCTGCAACCACTAGTTCCCTGGAAAGTTCTTTCAATTTTTGTCCTAAAATTCTGTTGGCATTTTAGTATATTAAATAACATGAGCTACTGTCATTTGGCAAAGTAATGATGGACTAGTACTGGCATTTGAATTAGTTTAACCTAGTTAAAATAATAAATAAGATAGGTCGTCACGAAATATATGGGATTCGAGATTAGGACAATCACGGCAAGGATGATACCAAGAATTTAGAGAAGTGAACGGTGAACGGATAGCCAGAGACAGAATAAGGCGGAAAGAAATACTTTCAGATATAAAATTATTAGAATAACGTGGTGTATGTGAATTATGTATACTACGCGTAATTGGAAAGGAACCAAATGCAACAGAGAAAAGAAAAAATAAGGTTATAGGGACTAACTTACCCTGCCTGTATGTTCTCATAAGCTAGCTCTAACTTAAGGTAGGAGGCCCTTGTCCTTTAAGGATTCTATGGGCTAGTCTATTGGTAATATAGTTTTATCCATGTTTTATTAATGTCACCAAGTTTATGTTGCGTTTAGTTAGACTCGTTCTAAACAGTAGAATAATTTTAGAATATTGAATTTGTTTATGGTGCTCTAAGATGCGTGAAACTATGGTTACGAACAACGTAACAGATAACCCTTTCAGCGGTTTATGTATGTTATCACTTCATCGGGAAAAACAAAATCAGAATTGCTTTATTGGAAAAGTAATAAATAATTGCGGAAATAAGAAGGCGAATACAGTATTTAATTGAATAATTGCAACATAAATATGTGTAGAACAATATGACAGTTTATAATCCATGCTTTTTCTTGCCTTTAAATGTGACAAAAAGGTGGCATTTTAATTTTCAAACTGGAAGTTAATTTACTGTCTAAGAAAGCAGTTGTCATGGTGTTTCCTTAGGCTTCTGATTACATTGTAACAAAACTTATGAACTACAATAGCTGTAATGATGATATATGATCATGAATTCATAAGCGATTAAGGAAAATTTAATCTTTAAGAATCACTGCGGGTGTGTAGCGTGAATATTTGGTTCATTTGCCCTTATAATAAGCAAAGCAAAACTGAAAGAGACAGAGGGTAAGGATGGGAGGATGGTTCGGGACAAAGAAGTATATTTTTCGTACTTGAGTTTTTCTCAAGGCTGGTCTTTGTGCCAGTGCACCATCCGGTAGGAAGGATTAGGTGAGGGAAGCTCCGGGAAACCAGAATCTGCGGGCGAGGACTGCTCGGATGCAGATGGGACCCATAGAATGTTCCCAGGTAGAGCTCCCCGACGCCGATGGAGACTCCCCCGAGTTCGAGCACATTAAAAGTACCGCTTCCATGCCAGACACCGGGGTAGAAACCTTTCCAAAGTGCAAGCCATCATCACACTGTACCCTTTAACAGAACTAATCAAGAATGAAAGAGTATGAAGTAGGAGCGGAAATTTCATCCCAGCATTTGCCTAAGTGAACAGAGAAAACCACGAAAAAGGCCAAGTTCAGGATGGCCGGCCCAACAACAACTGAGCCAGGAAACTCCCGATTGAGCCACTCTGCCATTGACGTTTTTAATTTATTTGTTTACCCTAACTGAGGTAAAAATCTGCGGGAGCCCCTGATTATGATCTCACCAGCTCTCTCCTTGTTGAGTTCATTTGAGGCTGTTGAAGGCAGATCATGTTCCGCTTTAACAGGTTTCACTCGTTTTCTAACGCTATTAGCACCCATACCATTCCCTATGTGCCCGCTGATATCTGCAGCTGGGATATCTTCTTTAACAAAATGATTTTGTTACAAGTTGTTGTTAATTTGTTTTATTTACGGACGCTCTTTAACATCTCAGGTCATCGGGCGTCTCTTTCAATTCAGGTCGTGAAACAGATTTTGCTCAGAGGTCTCTTCTTTCAGGCTTGAGGTTCTTTTTCGTGCCGTAAATGTACGACATGGGACCCACGGCTTTACTTCCCTTCCGAAGTAAGCCATGCTTAGGATTTTTACACCCGCAAAAATACATCGACTCTGGTCGAGATCGAACCCGCGTTCTGGGGTTTAGGAGGCAAGTATGGTTATCACTACCAGAACCGACTTTGTTACAAGCCCGTATGGTTATGTGATGTAAGCTACTGGCGACATAAACCACTCAAAAGTACTACAAGATATGGTGCCAACTTCAAAACTATATCATTCTTCTACTAAGAAATGTTGTTGCTTAGTATTTTGGAACACTTAACGGCTATCTCGTTCGTTTCTTCTTTGGAGCTGAATCGGAGATCTGTGTAGAAGTGCAAATCGGCAACCTTCCGTAATAATTTTACAACATGCATACATCCTCCTTTTACAGTATTTGTAGTGTTGCAACATTTTAATCTTGCTGTCTCTTTCTAAGCTGGTCACCTCTTTTTTAATAAATATGCATAAACAAGTTGAACAATAGAAAAGCGAAAGAGCAGGAAATGTCGCATGTTCCAGGCATATGAACTTAAAGGCACTTACTTTTAAAGGTATTATTAACAACAGAAAGAGTTATGGATATCTCTCTGTCGCTGTCAATACAGCAACATATAATAAATGTATTAGTACTGTTTAATTTAAAGAATTCAGACATTATGTTTCTTTCTTCTCATTCGGCCTCTTTGCCGCTGTTGCAATCAATATGAATGACGAATCTATCGCTGTCGGATTCCTGGATATGTACAGTATGGCGATCACGAGAAGGCGAGTCCGGGCTGAAGTGCAAGGGAGGCTTGAACTGTGTCTGCCACATGAATGAGCACCTCTTGCATGCCCGCTGGACTTAAACCATGAACGAGTATCTGACAACACTGTTAATTTTTATCAGCATGAACATAAGGAGGAGGGTAAAAAATGTTCATATAGCACATTTCTCTCGCGGTATCTTAAATACATATTTTCATTAATAATGAGTGATATTGCTCTCTGTTTTCACTTTTAATTAATACCTGTGTTAATTAGTATATTATTGCCTATTTTCAGTATTTTATGTGCTTCTTTGCTTGACTATTTTAACCAAAATAAATACCTGAACTTTCGGGCGGTGTTTAAGACTTAAGACATGATGTGGAAATGTCCAAAATTTTCTCGCTTCATGCCTAAGAAGCAATTAAGGATTATTGTGCATAATGTAAACATGATCAGAATTTTTAAAGAAAAAATGTAATTTAAATATTTAGCAATTTGTTTGTAAGTAGCTTTTATTTTAGCAGGTTTAACAGTGAATCGCATGATTGACTTCACAGTCATTCAAAAGACTTTTACGCTTCCATTAGTCTGTTGTTACGATGTCGTACTGTACGAACTTTTACAAGTGTTTAGTTTGCCGTCAAAACGGTCTTCAGTTGTGAGCAATGCATACGTGAAGCAACTTTGATAACTGAAGTAACAGCACCTAAAAAGTAAATGCGCAAACCTTTGATAACGCTAATCTTTCGCTTGCTGCCGACATAATCGAGGTTACGTCAAGCACAGAGACCGAAGTGGCCAGTTGGCCATACAAAAACTAGCTAGCCACTGTACAGAAAGCAAGCTTGTGTAAATTATTACAAATGCCACTACTAAGCAAACTAAGCTCGTACAAATGCATGGCATAGACTGGAATTTGTAAAGGCATATAAACACACTTTTAACAATTTAAAATGTTTTATTATTATCATGTTAATACTTCTGGAGATAAATCTGGATATATTAGCAATTAATTCTAGGAAACATTCTTCATCGAAGGTTACATGAAGGTTTAAATTTATTTATTTATTTATTTTTAAGAATGTCATTTTAACTTCATTGGCGTCGCATACAGTTCAGGATATGAAACGACTCATAAATTTTGCTCACAGTCCTTTTCTTTCAAGCCAGAGGTTATTTTACTTACCAGATATACTGCAGTTCCGTAGGAAGCCATAATTAGGATTTTTACGCGCTAAAATTCATCGACGCTGCCGACATGGGGTTACGAGGCAAATATAGTTATAGTTACCAGGATCGACATGGTTAGATAAAGAATTTATAATTTCAAAATACTGAAAGAATTCTGCATTTTATTTTTTGAAGTGTTTAACGCCAGTTTCTACTACTGAGACACCACAGGCGGTGACACCGATGATACATGAGATGAAATGATATATTGGGAAAGGATTATTTAAGGAAGGAAACTTCCTAGGCCTAAATTTAGAGTACCTCTCCGGATTTGCCATTTATGAAGACTGAGGAAAACCTGGAAAAAACCTCAGTCAGGGAGAACGGTCGAACGCCAGACCTTCTGCTCACTAGTCCGCGCCTTAACGATATCGGCCACCCGTGGCGGTCAAAGAACTCTGCAATGATCTGGCGTTTATAAGAACACATTATAATGTGATACCGGAAATAATCTCGATGTTGAGAGAGAGATGGCAATGATCTTTGAAGACATATCATCAGCTGCAAGTACCTGCAGAGAAAGGTACAATTTAATCTTGCGTTAAATCAGCAACATTCAGAAATGAATTGCCATTTCCTTAATAGTTTGAGCGTCTATCATGCCACCATTCTCCATATTGTTCATTTTGCACCCAATCATTACCAAAGGTCTCATCCACACTGGGGCATATGTAGGTTTCAAAGTTAGAAGGAGGTGTTTTAGTTGCTGGACATGTAGGAATGTTTACTATAACTAGTTTGTGGGTAATGAGTACACGATTTATAAATAAAACAAAACCTGCAATATCAGATATTTTGTTGGTTTAATTGTACTGTTCTATGAAATGGAAGTTTAATTTGGAAATTAAACTTCCAAAAAACCATTAATTAAAATCGGAAATTAAACAGCTGAAACATGTTCACAACCCAATGAAGTTATTCACTTGGAAAAAAAAAATTATATTAAAAAATAAAGAAAGCCTAAAGAACTTCGAGTTTCCTCCTATGGATGAACTCAGACATTTCCTACTTCAGCCAAGAGATGCCAAGACAGGAACATGCGGATATCTAGCCATTGTTTCAAGTAACGGCGGTTCAGTGAGCAACTGAAGATGGGAGAGATTCTCCCAAAATGCATCTTATTTTATGTAAGTAAATGGAGTTTAGTGTAAAAAAATTAATACCTAAGTTTAAGGATTAATGATGTTAATACCAATTTTCTTAAAAAGTGTAAGAGATGTGTGCTGGCACAAGGGCATATTCTAATTTGTTATATTAAGTGCTGTCTCAAAAATGATGTATAACACTATCACGCTTGTATCACAAATATTTATAGTCCTAAAATTAAGACCTTATTGGCAATTATGGGACTGTAACAATATTTCAATCTAAGAAATAGGATACATATAGCTTAAAACATGTTCCCATTGTCTTAGCCACAGATTTCTTGATTTCTGCTTCAGCAACTCTCATGTGGTAAAAACATGAATTTGGGATAATCACCAACTTAGGTGGCAAACCTATCCTGGACAAAAACAAGCTAGGAATTTGGTTCTCAGCCCAAGCAGACTTTCTTAAAATTGAACAGAAAAGGAATAAGGAAAATAAATGCATTAATTACTGAACTTGGTCATTTCAGAAAACATCTATGCAAAGGGGAACTCTATAAAGATGAACCAATTTGCAGAGTGTGCAAACAGGATGTGGAAACTTCCTCATTTCCTCATAATTGCCCATTCCTGGTAACAAAGAATATTTCTATGACAGAAGACCTGGGAAATGGACACTGACAATGGAACCAAAATACTGCAACCTGTTCAAGGAACAGATTTTTGGAAAACAGTGAAAACATCTCTTCCTGTGAGGTTGCATAAGCCTTTTAGGCTGATGTGTTGGAGGTCGACGAAGCTCCAACAAACTCCCCGTTATCTCGTTATCCAAGTCCTATACATTCTCACTTCCTCTACCGAGTTTCCAGTTATATTGAGCTTTGTTTTGGTTTTTAATCACAGATATTAATTTCTGCACTATTATGGCTCTAATGAAAAATTCAATTGCAAAGGATATGCCAGATTTTGATTCTAGGCACCTCGGTTGAAATTTACAACAGATTGTAACTCTGATTTTATGAGTTTAACTTATACTTTTGAAAATGGTTCATTTTGATCCCTTAGCGAAAAACTCTGTGTATGTCAGCATTTGAACCAGGATCCTCACAACAAAAGACAGCAGTTTTTTTCAAATTAGGCACAATGAAAAAAATAATGCACTATTTTGTTGAAACTAATTTATTTGTTAAAGTAAAGAGGAAAAAGAGAATTGAATATTCTGTGTAACAGTGAAATGGCTAATAAATATGCATGTAAATCAGCAGAATATTGAATAAAATTATTTTCATATTTCTATTTAATATTTATACAAATGAATTCTTATGAATATTGTTGCCAAAATATTTGTAATCTTTTTTTTTTTAATTATTTTATCAATGAAGGTGCTTATTATACTAAAAATTTCCATGACACCAAAGATGATACTAAATATTTTTTTAATTTAACCAGAAGTAGACTATGAATTATTAAAATTAATTGAAATATCAACTTTGATTCCTTCAACAAATCTTTTAAGCTTTTCATTTCGTAAACACATTTATTTTATATGAATAAGTGTTCTGCATTTCTTTGCTTGCATTTGCCCTCATTTTTGAATTTCAATTAAAATTTCTTCTTTTTTTTTAATATGAGTAGTGATATGCTCTGTCCATTGTGGCAGACCTTAATTGCAGGGAGCCATTGTTGTTTTGCCAGTATATATAACAAATGAGGTATTCCTCTTTGAAACAGCAAGCCAGCATGTGCAGTCAAGGTCACTTACTATGCAATATCTCTATGAATGAAATTCATTCACAATGTGCTTTCTTTATTATGAAAAATGAATAGGTTATTTTATTAAATTTAAAAATATTGCAAAAATGTGTATTTTTGTGTGAAATATTTATTTACATAAAACTCTGTTTCTTAGTTATCATATTGTCTCTAACTGTATGTACTTTCAATTAGCAGTCGATGATCTTTGATATAATCCTGAATCATTACAAGATTGAAAATGTTAGGAATTACATTAAGAATGTAACCCTACTCTGCAAAGAGCAAATTCATATAAATCCAACTTTACATTAAAACACCAACAGGTATTACCAGACATTAATAGAACTGCCTTTCCTTTTCAATAGGAAGGTTTACAGCACCTTTATGTAACAAGCTGTGCTACAGCTGTTAAAGAAGTGCGAATTACAATATTGGTTTCGGCAGATTTGAATTCAACAGGATGGAGTACCAGCACATTCTATTATCAATCTGTGAGACCTCCTGAAATTTGCATATTCCATATATTGGATCAAAAGAGAAGAACTGACTGAGAGGGTCAGCCCTCTGCTTAACTTGATACATTTTGTTTTATTTTTCTGGGAGCATATTAAAAGCCTCATTTATGAGATATGATGGATGGCCCAGAAAATTTTTTAAATCTAACATTTCAACATTTGGCATAGTCGGAGACAACTGGAGAATTTGAGAGAATGCAGCAGAATTTCATTCAATGAGGGAGTGTCTGCAATGAATATGAGGCAACCATTTTTAACATATTTTTAATAATACTTTTATTATCTTCATATAATCTATTTACAATTTTTGTATAAATTAAAGTTTTCATTATAATCTCTTCTGAGTGAAAATTTTTATAACTCTCTTTATGGTTTCACTTACATGTCCTGAGTAAATCTCATGTTAAGTGAAACCATAAAGAGTGTTCTAAACACTTCAATAAAAGAGATTGTTGGTGTGTGTTTCACTGTGTTCCATTCCAGATTGAATTAACATTGAAATTACTTCATTTTTATGGTATTTATGATATCATTTTCAACATTTACAGGCTTCTTGAAACTCAGAATCACTTTAAAGGCCAACATCCCTGATTGACTTATTATATTTTTATACATTCCTTGAGTTTGTGCACATTTTAAATACTATTTGTACAACAATTCTGTTTTAGAGTGCATATGACTGATGATAAAGCATTTACACTGGTTTTAACTTCCTTTCTTTTGTCGTTTTATCCATAATTAAACATTAAACAGTTTTCTATTTTAATTACAATTTAAATCCTATGCATTAGTTGGCATAAGAGACATTTTTATTATTAGTTGTCTTTTTTAAAAGACTACGTCCAAAAGATGAATTTTTCATTATATAAGCATTTCAAATATGGAATTTTATGATTAAAATCATATAACTAGCTTCATTATGTTAGTTCCTTTTTATTTTTTTTATAGAAGTTTTTAAAATTTTTTAAAATATGGAATTTTATGCTCTTTAATTGCAACATTTGCCTAAACATCTTGCTCCTGTAATGCAAAACTACAATAACATGCCACTCTAATTAATTAAACTCTTTCCAAGAGTTTTGGCAATGCATTGAAAAATATGCTTTGAATTTGTTCAGTTTCAAGTTAGTTAAATATTCAAAAAGCTTTAGACAACTGCCATCATATCACTGACAGGCATGTGTATTACTGCAGCCAACAATGGCTGTGTTTGATCCAATTTCACAATGAATACTCTTACTTGGTCTGAAATGCCCATCTCAGCTATACATTCCGCCACTGTTTCAAACTGGTATGTCAAGCCAGGCACTAACATGGGCACCTGCAAAAAAACATTATTAAATCTGAACTGTATGTCATGAGGCACACTATCTGCAGAAATATCCAGAAACAGTGAAAGAAGAGTTTACTTTGTAATTGAAGAGTTAATTCTGGAACTATCAGCATCTAAGATTATTAACCTAAAAATGCCAGATAAAATGCACATAAATATCAGACAATCTCTGTTATAGAATTATTTCTCAAGTAATTTTAGACAGTAAGAATTTTAGTATTTATTTTTTAGTTTTTTATGATCACTTTGACTACTATATACATATATCTTTGGGATAGTAAATTAAATGAATCAATAATTAACCAAATAATTCCATCTATTCATCTCTATAATTACTTGCATTTGTCAGGTTCAACGAAAAGCTCTGAAAAGCACCTCACTCAGGCAATTTATTTATTTTGGACCATGAATATCAATACATAATCTAGTATATGGGCAATTAGTTCCTAGTGGGCAGATATAAGTAAGCTCCCCCCCCCCCCCCCTGTTGAACTAGGTAAGAGTTACACTATTTGTGTAAAGAGAGAACTGGTACAACTGAGAGGCAAAAATTAAAAGGTGTTTTTGACATGAGCTATTAATAAGGCATAAAAACTTGTTTTGAAATAAAGTTGAAAATAAAGAAGAAATTAACTGGGATGTGTATTTAACTAATATCAGAATTCACCCCGACTGATCCAGAGACTGATTTTCTAAATTTTTTCAAATTATAAATAAGATATTGATGAATTATAAGCTGAAACTGCTAAAATATATCTCATCTGTAACTTATATCAAATCATTAATAGCAGATTTATAATTAGAGCCAATCTTTTATGATATTATCAGCAAAACAATGGTCAATGATGCCTGAGTTTATACTTCACCACATTTGCGAATTCACTGCACACTATGAGAGAGAACCTTAAGTTCACATTTGAATATAATTAATTATAAGGCCTCAGTTATAATGCCTGGATATTTCAAGAAATGAATAATAATTCTGAATCTTGGGACCACAACATTTCCCATTGTACTGAGGGCATAGAATATGAATTTTGCACACATGCATGGATCAGTTAATCAGTGCAGCTGCAAGGCCATGGCTGGGAATTGCAAGCTTAATGAGGACATATCATCAGTCTGAGCTAAATGACTGTTGAAACCATATGTCTCTATAGTGAAGAAAGCTATGGCTAATAATAGGCATAAGTGTTATATTTCATGAGTGTTTATTTATGATTAATTTATGCGTTCAGAATCGGTTATACTGTCAGAAAATTATTTAAAGAAAAATTTCTTGATGATTGATTTACAAGTTGTGCTATAATTCATTATTTAGTAAACAAATTTTGGGCAACCAGAAGTGTTCAAGATAAGAAGCAAAGATGATGACACACAGTGCTATTGACATCAGGAATTGCCTAGAAAACTCTTTGAAAATTTCTTTGGCATTTTGCAGCAATTGGGAATTTCAGACAGATCTGTAAGAAGGGCAACAAGTCTACTTAATTAATTGATATCATAGTATGATTCAGTTGAACTACACACTCTTAAAGCTTCACTTACTTTTCATAAATGTATGGAATCAGTTGAACTTTAGCCTGGCTGAAGATGGGAACTAAATGTTCTCGAAACCGGTTCCATACATTTATGAAAAGTAAGTGAAGCTTTAAGAGTGTGTAGTTCAACTCAATCCATACTATGATATCAATTAATATGATTGGCTTCACTGTGCAAGTTCCAATTTACATTTAAGTAAGTCTACCTAAGTTAAAATCACATAATTTTACTATAGTCCAAGGAGTTAAACCTAGTGATCATCAATGTAGGGTTAGATTCTGTGAATGGATTGTTAATAAATGTGCATGACAGAGTTATTGAGCCCTATCTCATTCTGTTTTCTAATGAAGCTTGGTTCCACTTATATGGTTATATTGAAGATGGAATTTTCAGTAAGGACATTTGGCCTGCTAGCTCCCCCATCTTAGTCTGCCTGTGACTATTATCTCTAGGGTTCAATAAAAAATAAAGTATATGGAACAAATCCACATACCTTAGAGAAACTGAAGACAAGTATCTGTCAAGAAATAAACCCAATTTCCTCAAGAGAATTAAGAACAGTAATGGATAATTTCATTACTCAATGCCAGAAATGTTTGGAAAATGAAGGAAAGCAGTTCCAACATCTCCTTGGGTACATATCCTTGCCCCGAGTATTAAAGTTGTAGTTTGGTAAAGATTCAAGTTGCAATATGGCTGTGATTACAGATAACATCACACATAACATCCAGTCGCATACAGGAAACTATTAATCTGCTCACTCTGTAGGGGAATCATGGCCAAAATTTGAATCATTAAATCTTCTTGCCTTAAGGTTATACTCATATACTTCAACTAAATAAGTTACGGCTACTGTTTTGATTTGCAAAATACAATAATCCACAAATGTAATAAGGATATTATAAACATATCATTTCATCTCATGTATCATCAGTGTCCACCACCTGGCACCTGGTGCCTCAGTAGTAAAAATGGGTGTTAAACACCATTTAAAAAAAAGTCACAGACAGTATACTAGTTTAAACAAGGAAACATTTCAGTTTGTCAATAACAGTTAAAATATAGAAGCCAGTGTGCTATTTTTGAGTAGGCCCAACCTTACAGCCTTAATGGATGCTTCATCTCTGGTTTTCATGTGACTATATTTCTGGATGCCCCATGTGCTCAAGGATGTTCTTTCTTCTAAATTTTCGTATGTAAAGGAGAAGAGTCTGGAAAAGCTCTCTGTGGTTTTTTCAGGTATTTTTTATTGTAAAAAAATCATTACACAAAATGCTATCAAGTAACTTTCATCTTAGCAGATAACAAGCGTATGACTACAATTAAATTTTTTTTGTGGCTGCATCATGGACATAACAACTTCAGCTATGGTTACTAATATGAAGACATGCTCTTTTCAGTGCTGAACAGAAGACTTATATTTCTCAGTTTTTTTTTAAAAAAATCCTGAAAATGTATTTATAAAAATAAGAAGTTTACATACCTGAATAAATGGCTTTTCGATAATGTATATTTTATCATCACAGTGAAAGGTTATTGCTAGATTTTTGGATGGATTTGATGAAGACATATTCTCTAATGTTATTAAAATTTTGAACGTAGGTCCCAAACCAAGAACCTAAAAGAGCATCAAAACAATACATATAAGCATTTAAGGTTAATAAATATAGCATTTCATAACCTATTTGATTAAGAATGATGAAACCTTAATATAGTTTCAATTATTTTAATCTAACTTATAATATAATCCTGTCACAATGAAATGTAATTTAAAATTACATAATAATTATTTATATATGCTTAATTTAGTCATAGACTACATATTCATGATCTGTAACATACAACCTTTTCTTGATAACCTCAAAGTTATCAACGAATCCTTCACTTGTATAAAAGCAGTATTGTTAAAAAATGTAACTAGCCTAACTCTAGAAACCTTTAAATCCTTAAAAGTGAAACCTGTGCAGCTATCTGCTGTTTTCTGAGAAAGAAAATGGTTGTTAATCAGATGGCCACTAAATTAAGGTTAAGAAATTTTGGAACAGCCTAAAGTTGCTGAATCTAAATCAGCTAGATCTGGAGAGTAAGCAGGATGTTCCAGCAGTTCAAACCTGCTTTATTAATGCAGCTATTGCAAAACAAAAATTGTAATTTGATCCATTTCCTGAGAAAACTTTGCTTCAATGTTCTGTGACATTTCTCTTTATTGCATCTCATAATTTTTACATTAAATTTGAATAATAATAATAATAATAATAATAATAATAATAATAATAATAATAATAATAATAGACTTTGACTCCAAATATGTAATCAGAATAACATCCATGTGTGTTCCAAAATGTACATATCTTGCTGTTAATAGCTACACCCTGCATTTCTTACGGGGGAAAGATTCCTTATGTTGTTATTATTATTCCTTACTTCACATTTCACATTCAAAATCATAGTGATAGGTATAACTCATTCACAGTCACAAATCTCTCGAGAAATTTTTGTTTGTATGCCCAAAATATCACAGATATTGCTTACAAATTTTGACTTTCAATTGTTTTTGAGCAAGTGTCAACATTTGAGACACCTATTTTGTCATTAATTTTTTTCATTATTTAATTAAATATTACACACACTATGGTATGAGATGCATGTTTCCTCTATGAGATATTATCTTGCACTAAATCATGCACCTTATTTATGTTTCCTCTGTTATGATAATTTTCCAAGGACCACCAACATGCTCATTTTATTAGAATATTCTATCCTATTTAACATCATGATTCATCTTTTCATTGATTATAAGATATTTTCCAAAGTTGCTGACATATCCTGGAATATTTCCATCATTATTGATATTCAATAACAGCTCTTTGTCCAACAAAGCTCCATATTCCTATCACTTTTCATCATTTCAGCAGGCTGCTATGAAATAATGCGGTAATTCATGAATTTGAAACTGCACATACAATATTTATAAATTTCAGGCATTCTTGTGCTATGAAATAAATATTTTATCAACTATTTAAGAATTCCTTCAGAAAGATTTTATTACAAAACACAGTGCATTTTAAGGGGCATAAAAGCAACTGAATTATGTTGAAGGAGAAAATAAAAGAAAAGTGAACAACTTTTCCCTATGTTGAAGGAGAAAATAAAAGAAAAGTGTCTTTTTAACCCAGAAGAAGCAGTTGCTTCCAGAAAACCTTAGGAGATTAAAGAAAATCAGTGGCATCAGTGCTTCCAGAAGCGGTTTCAGAAAATGAAATGGTTATACACAGGCTTAGGGAGAGTGTTTATTTTAATAGTTAAAATAAAGTTGTGATACACAGATGAGATGTCTAACAGCTTTCTAATTGTTTCTTGCACATAACATAATCATAGTAAGTATCAACTGACTTTGATATCCTTTTACAGTCATTTTTTTTATAATAATTAGTTATCAGAGTATCTCTCCAGAATTCATAATAGATTTAATATACAGAATAGAAGAACTATTTAAGATTTATGCCTATAAATATACTAACTGATCTTAATTAATACAGAATCTTACATTAAAACTTAATAATTCTTTTATACATGTATACATGCACCATACATGTGCACACACCCTTTCCTAACAACTATGTACTACTTTTTCTTATCATCTGTCTCATTAAATTCACAGTATATATGCACACAAAGCACATACAGCTGTCATCTTAATGGATTTCAGTTTCTAAACAGTTGGAATACAAGCTGACAGCCTGTAAATTATTATTACATGCTCAACATAACCTAATTGATGGCTAGTGATCATAACTGCAAGTTGTTTTATTTGTAAAGGAAGAATCAGATGAAAATTTGAAAAATTTTCAAGTTTGATTTTTACCTTTCTAATTTACGTTCTACACACAGCTATTGTGAAAGAACTATTTCTATATATAAATTAACCCCTATATAGTAGCTGAATTAACTTGAAGCTTGGGTCAACAGTACTAGTAGCATTACAAGTCGCCTCTTAAGGAATAAATCTCTCACAGTACAGAAAACCTTAGGGAGGTCTCCGGGATATATAGAATCAAATGAGACAGTTCCTGACTCTGTGCTTGAAGAATAATAGCTTAGCTGGTTAGTGTGTCAGACAGATGGCCGAAAATTCATGGTTCGAATCCTGGTGTAACCCAAATTTTAAGTCTGATTCCTCCTTTCCAAATAATGTCCTACACATAGCTAGCGTGAAAGAACATCTTCCATGTATTGTTTAATATCTCTCTAAGTACTTGTCAAATGTTCTTTCTTTTCTTATCCACATTAATCTAAATCGGTTTATATGTTCATGTCCTTCTACTCTGCTTAGAGCTTCCGAATTTTCAGAATTTCCGTTGCATCCTTTTTTCCCCAAAATTGCATTTTACATAAAAATCATAAATGAATACATTTTGATTTTCATTCATTCTACTATAATTCATACTATTATGAAAAACAGCTAACTGGAGCCAAAAGCTGCTGAACAAAGAAAAGGAAGAGGGTTTTTCTGTTATTATAGTTTACTAGTAACCCATGTGCTCCTGACAATTTGCAGTTTATGTACTAGGTGTAGTCAATGTGCATGAAATAATGTATGAATTAAAGTTCTATGTGCTCGCCTGAACTAAAAGAAATGTTAAAATATTACCTGGGCTGACATCTTCAACGGTTCCTTTGTGTCATTGGAAAAAGGGTTACTGCAGCTCTGGAGTGCTTTTACACAAGCCCTTGCAGTGTTTAATCTCAATCTAAACAAATCATGCTGGAATGTTTGATGCATAGCTGAGAACAATTTATAAAGTTAGTTACAAATATCACAAAGTGCTAACAAACAAACAAAATAATAAAGATCAAACAGGAACATTTTTTACAAGTTATATTATTTAAAAAATTTAAATTGATAAACATCTACTTTCTGTCAGTTTGCTTATGCTGATGTGCATCATCACAGAAACTAAGACTGCAATCCCCTTGGAAAATTACATTCATTTCACAATGGAAAGTAAATTTATGAACAATTAACAAAATTTGCTCTTGCATTTCTAGCAAAAAATGGGCCCTTACTGCATAGATTTCTGCAAGAGTGGAATTTCCAATAAAATAGAATTTGTATGGAGCACCAATTATAGATATAGCAGCCTTTCATTATAAACCTTGCCTTTTCATATGGTGTTTTATGTTTTAGCTGCTAAGAGTGCCACATCTGACATGCCCATACTTAAAACTCTACCTCCTAAAATATACATGCAATCTTACTTTACAGAACATGCTTAAATTGGCATCCTTCCTCAACTAAACAAGTATTGTAGGTACTGGGAAAACACATTCTTATTAAAATAATTAAATTGTTTTCCCTAATGTCTCTAATTAAATTGTTAATGCTTTTCTTTACATTCTGAACCATAACTGATTGTTATAATTTCAGGAATGATTTTGTTGCAAATGTTTAAGATTTGCACCACTTTCATCTCTGTTAATACTGTACATTTTCAATCATTTTTGTTTTGCACAGAAACAATTGATTAAAATTTGCGCATAATATCATAATTGCATTTCTGAAAGGAGACAATTGTTCAGGAAAATTCTGGATAAATGCTGCATGTACATAACATGCTGATTTGTATTTAAAATAACATACACACAAAAGGTATTTCTCTAAAATCAATAAATCTTTGCAAATATACATATAATGTCATGAGTGAGACTTGCATAGAATAGATTCAGAAAGTGATGTTAAAGGACACGACAAAGGTTGGAGCAAGCAAAGTTGAACTTTGACTTTGCAATATTATCAATTGCAGTCATTTGACTTTGCAATTTTGATAATTACAGTTCCACGACTTCTTCATTCTACTAATGTGAAATAAATAATTCAAAACTAGAGATTCACAAACTGAGTAAAGAATATCATCTGAATATGTACTACACTAACCAAAGCCTTTAGGTGATCAAAGAATTCAAAAGCTAAGTTCCAAAGTGCAATCAAAGAACAAACTCTTGGCAAGGACTTAATGAAAATGCAAACTTATATTGTGACAAATTATTATTTCGAAATCACTCAAATTTCACTAATTTTGTTCCACTTACTTGGACATGTTTCCAAGGCAATTGCCTCCATCTTCAGCTTGGTCCTACTAGCCGCTTCCCAGTGTTGGTATTAAGATGTCGCTCTGTGGCTCTAACGAACTTATTGATAAGGTAACTGTTGTTTGGGAGATCAAAGTTAACCAAAAATTCTTTGTTTTTGTTTATAAATATATTTTTCCATACTGTTAATTCTATGGGTTTTTGAAGAGCTTTTAATAGTTGGTTCCTTTTGGAATTCGTGATTTTTTTGCCAAAAATGATCTGCCACTGCTGATTTTTCTGTGTGCTGAAATGGAGGCAATCACCTTTGAAACATATCCAAGTAAGTGGAACAAAATTAGTGAAATTTGAGTGATTTCGTAACAATAATTTGTCATATTATAATATATTTCACTGTGAAAAATTCCCCATACAAAAAACTACAAACTTATATATTTTATAACGTATTAACTCTATTCATTATTTTTGAGTTTCTTTTATTTCCACTTCTGTTCACCTCTTCAGCTAGGGAAGGTGTGATGACAAAACATTGTTGATCACTACCCTAGGACAAAGTGGAGAAGGAAAAATCTTGAATGAGAAATTCTAACATTATAGAAATTTAATACCTCCCCACAAATGCTTTTGCTTTGCTTACTTAGCATTTGCAAAAAAAAAAACAAACAAAAAAAAAACAGGTTTCTGAACGTTGAAATGCAAGATCCAGTCAGACCACATCAAGCAACTCCCAAGTCAAAAGCAGCAATCAGTAGCTGAAGATGAGAATGATGGTTTCCAAAACATGTCTTGATTAAAAACCATTTAAATGAAGTTTTTGTCAACGTTCAGAAACATTTAACTTAGAACTTAGTTGTTTCACTATCAATAGTTTCTCAATACATTAAATATACTATACTATTTCAATATAACAAAATGTTATAATAATGAAATAATTTTAATGATTCCCAAGATTTCATTATAATGATGTTTTATTATACTATGTTTTATTAGTAATTTGATAAAATTCATTGGTATTTGAAGGTTCCTCCTCCTCCCCCTTCCTTTCCCCCTCTTTCTCTTCTAGCAATTAAAATTATATTACACAAACTGTCACTGCATACCTTAAAATGCACTGAAATTTTAATGCATTTAGTCTCATTTTAGCTTTGACTTTAATGCAAATATGCGTGCCTTTTGGGAAAAAAAAGTGCATTGATGCACATACTAGATGCTGGACCATGACCACCTTAGAAAAATTTAATTTTGGAATATTCAAAATACTATTGACTAAGAAAGGCTTTGTACTTGGAATTGAATTTGTACTTCACAATAAACTATATACATTAATACACTCATATTATTTGTTTGTCCAAAATTAATATAGTCTGAATTCCATTACAGCTTCTAATGTACTTCCAAATTTTATACCTAAATTTAGTACTGCAGTTTTAGGATAGGAAAGGGGATTCTAATTATGCAGTAAGACTATAATTTGTAATGAACAATTAGCACTCACCTATAGTATTTTCCCGTTCTCTTAAAGTGTGCTCCATGAACAATTTTGTTTTCTTTGGTATTAGCATTTTTATTTGCTGTGGAGGAACCATGCCAGTTGCATTAGTTTGAGGTGTAAAATGTGCTGTTCTTTTCAGAATTTTTACCATCAACTGTCCACCTATAAAATGAAAAATAAAAGAATGAATATGTTTTAAAATTTTAAACTTATTCACAGACTTAATTTTTTTATTAATTTATGTTTTCAATAAATTAGGAGTCATATCCTGTGGCTAATATGTATTTGCTTATAAGCAGGCACAATGGGGTACAGGGATTCAACTTAATTTTAGGACATGACATAAGATGCTCTGTAGATTTTCCTCATCTTGAAAAAGCAAATATCAAATAATTTAAGATACTAATGGATTCTTGAGCTCATTTATATAATTTTTTAATACTTTTAAGAATTATAATGAGCAGTTAAAAACAGTAAATCAATATATTTTAAAAAATTAATATCAAAAGTTACCATTTAATAATTTGGCTTCTATGTTTTCTGAATAATAAAGAATAAAAAAAGTAATAAAATTACTATAATGCAACAGAATTCAATCATTTTTATGATATAAAAGAAGCACATAATAGTTTTGAATACAGAATAAATAAGAAAATAATAAATAATGACAAGAAGTAATTTCTGCATACATATTTTATAATAAATTAAGTGTGATATAAAATATATTTTAAAGTATGTGTCCCAATTAGCCATTTGCTTGCAATGCAACTCATTGTGGTTAGCTGCTAACTAAATCCTGGTCTTATTGATCTATATCCTCCCGCTATATTAAACACTTGAACAGTTATAATTAATAAAAGGTGCACATAATCTTACATTTATATTAAAATGAGTGCTAATTTCCTTTAAAGCTGATGTTCAAATTGGTGTTCATCTACATTCAGATATTCCTAACTCTTTCAAAAATAAGTGAGGTTATTTGAATAACGGCCAGCGAGCACAGCTGAATATTAGGAGATGCCAATCATCAAGGCCCATATAATGCATGTGCAGGGAGAAGCTTATAGTTAGTTTGAGGCTTTGCCAGCAAGAGGTTGCATGCTCATATGTTTGTGTAAATTCTGTAATAATTATTATTCTCATTAGTTTTGTCATTAAATGTGTAGCAAACTTGAAGAACTGGCTTTTATGCATGATCCATATGTTAAAGCAAATTCTTGCAGCATTCATAAGAAAAACCTCTGGAAATAGTGCTTCAGGTATAGAACTGTTTGCCTGTTTGTTAAAAATTAATGAAGTAAAAATATTGATTTTTATGTAATAAAAAGCCTGAAAATATTTATCAAAATATTGGAAATGTGCAGTTTTTATGTGGTTAAAATTTTAAATAATTATGATTTATGTGTTAAAATGGAGAAACTTATTTGTCAAAAAGCAGAAAATATTTTCTTATCTCCACTGTAAATGACATCTTTCAATATCACTTATTTGCCCTCATGAGGATAAAAAAAAAAAAAAAAACTACATACTGTGTTTCTGCACAGCTGGCAAAATAGCACTTTTCCACCTTTCAATAATATGTTTTAAATTCATATACATATGCTGAAGACCTGACATAAAACTAGATTCCAATTTTGGCATTTCTTAAGTATGCAAAAGATAAACACTTATTCTTTGCAAAAATAAAATAAATATTGTAATTTCCTTTGCAAAGGAAATTACAATAAAAAAAATCATATACTGGTTGTGGGAGGTCATTGTTGTCTCCAAATGTTGGACTGGATCCAAAACACTCTTGCAGACAGATATTTCAAACATGTATGCAGATATGTTCGCTCTGGTGGTCTGTGAATGAACTTAATATGTTGTCTGCTTTCGATATATCAAAATTCATAAGTTTGTATTCATAATTTTTTTCCCATATATTTTTAGTATTTTACTTTAAATCAAAATAAGATTCACGATAGTTTCACTGTATGGAATCTGACCTTCACTAAACATACATTGTGCCAATTGGTATTAGTCTGCATTTCTACCACCCAAATCATATATCACTGTGGTAGATGGTAGAAGATCCAATTCTGAACATCAGCACCATGCTTTATTAATGCTTTCCAGTGTACCAAGTAAAAAAGTTATTCCAATAATATGATGTACACAAAATGCAGTAAAATAGTGGTATAATTAAATTTCCAGTTTAATAAATTTTGTTAAATCAATATAGCAAATATTTTTGATAACTTACTAACTGTAATAAGTACCAGGCTATGTTCTTCCTGCCCAAATCTTCCAAACAACATTGCTGAAACTGTATCTTGAACAGTAATGACATCCATTAGCTGACGACCAGAGTACAGTTGAACTATGCCACCAGTAAGTGCTGCAGCTACTAAGGCAACACCTTGATGATGCAGTGAGATAAGACAAAGAGCAGTAACAGCACTTGCAAGTTTAACATCCCATTGCTTCTTGCCCTGTGGGATAAATGCCAAACATGTAATGTGAATATAAAAGGCTTGATCCAAAAAACTACTTTTGGTATATATCTCTATTAAATGAATTTTCCAAAACATATAATAAGCAAATAAGTACTCAGCTCCATGCTTGCTCACACCATTTGTAGATAAAAGGTCATCTTATCTGTCAATATAACTCTATTTTAGTTAAGTTGACATTTTCTTCTGCAAAAACAAGGCAAAGTAATCTGTAATCATTTTTAAGGAGCTCCTCTTAGCAGCTAATCAAGTAAAAAGTCCTGTGACATTCAAACAATTTAAAGCTATATGGTTCAACCCAGAAAAATGAAAATCATTTCTCATTCTGGAGACATAGTGGAAGGGATTTCTGTCAAGCAGAGTACCATCTTTCTGAGAAGCAGACATGCATTTACATCCTGAACCTTGTTGCCATAGATATACTGACTTTAAGCAATCTTGCAGCTTGAGACAAAGACCTGTAATGTTTATAACATAAGGAGTGTTCTCTTATGAACTTCATCTTTGTATGTGAGCTCAGCCATAATGTAGCTTGTAAGATTGCTAACAAACAAATCACAGCCCAATGCTATCTTAATTTACAGCTTTTTGTAAGATGCATAGGTATGAACATGCCAACATTAATGATAACTGAAGAATGAGAACAATAGTAGAAACAGAGGGTTTATACACCCAAAAATAAGGTCATTTATATTATCTTTATAGTTTTTCACTTTAGAATATTTATTAATGTGCCATTTACTTTGAAAATAAAGATGATTAATTTACATTTTGTATTTGAGCATGAATGCCTTAAAATTCAAATGTATTTTGTCCATTCAAAAGGTATATTATTGCCATATATTAAAACATTGTTTTCACTTGCAAAAACTAACAAATATTAAATTTAAGCACTATGATTCAAACCTAAGCATTCTTATTAGTACATATGTACTTTCATCCACTAAGCCATTAGAGCACATGGTCAAAATAAATATATTTTCTGTTGAAGGTATAACTTGAAGTGGCATTAAAACAATCATTATGAACCCAGCATCAGCTAATGCTTTTGATGCTTTCTGAATCGTTCAAGATTTCTGACAGTTACTCATGTTTTTTGTTTTACCATCACCAAATCTACTCTTGCAGACGGCACTTTTTAAAGGACCAGCGAGTTGGATATTAGAAGATTTACAGCAATATCTGAACTGTAGTGTGGGGAAGGAAGGACGGATCACCAACATTTAATGATCTCTTCTCAGGTACATAGATTTGTGTGTGGTTTCATGTTGTCATGAAAAAGAAGAACTTGGGTCACATCTAAGTAAGAATGGATGCAACAGAACTGTTTTTCGTTTTTGAACAATTTTGATATATTTTTCAGAGTTAATTATTTCAACACAAAGCAATATATTAATCAAAATAATTTCTCAGAAATGCAAAAAATGTGGCCAATAGGGCACTGTCTTGATTTGAAGAAGGATTTTATAAAATATTAACTATTTTTGTGCTTAATAAATAGCCTTTCAAAGAAGGGCATTATTTTGTACAACTACAGAGCATCTGGAATGATAGAATTACCAGAAACCTATGAGCTATGATTAATTATTGTCATTATGTTCAGCATGCCATACATTCCTGACATTCTGAAGAATAGAATTTTTTAACAATTAACAAGAATATGTTAAATGTAAATTGGAACTTGCACGGTGAAGCCAATCATATTAATTGATATCATTGTATGATTCAGTTGAACTACACACTCTTAAAGCTTCACTTTATGAAAAGTAAGTGAAGATTTAAGAGTGTGTAGTTCAACTGAATCATACAATGATATCAATTAATAAGAATATGTTAGTTGCAGAGAGGAGTATGAATTTTATGATTTTATCTCCAACTATGCTTTTACTTTTAATCTTGCTGTCATTCTTACTCTTTTTACATGTAATGCAACTATTTTAGCTTTTCATTTTTCTTATGTTATTCATTGTTTAGACATCTGCCTGCGTTTGCCTTCACATTATCTTTCTAGTACCTTCCACTTTTACTGTTTCATGTCAATATTTAGATCATTAATTTATTTTTATTATTATTGTTTTATTTATTGTTTTGTTTATGTTTCAGTTTCAGTTTTATTCTGCCATTTGCAATATTATTTACAAAGCATCGTCAATATTATAAAGAATAGAATACAATTGAAAACATTTTATGATACAGTCGAACTACACACTTTTATGCTTCACTTACTTGTCATTATTGTAGACCAGTTTCAAGAACAGAATGTTCTCATCATCAGTTCAAATCTGAAAACAACCTATTCTTGAAACCAGTCTACAATAATGACAAGTAAGTGAAGCATAAGAGTGTGTAGATCGACTGTTATCATAAAATGTTTTCAATTATATGATTGGCTTCACTGTGAATGTTCCAATTAACATTTTAGTTAATAGAATACAAGTTTACATTACAATTAAACAGGTAGATATAAATACAGATCTGAATAAATATAGATACATAAAATAGCTAGAAAACATATGGTTACATTACAATTAAAAGTACCTCCAAATACTTAGAAACTGAACTTAGAAACCAAATGCTAGAAAATTATATTCACTCATTTTTGTTCCTCTTTGTATTCATTAATTGAGTAAAACGCATTTTTTATCAAATAGGTCTTTATTGCATTAATTTTGCATTAATTTTCTTCACTTCTTCACATATTTCCTTAATCATGAGGTAAATGATTGTATAGATCTTTCGCAACACTTGCAATACATTTGGAAATTAATGATCCCCTTAACCATTTCTACAGTAGCTCTGTTTTGTTCTCATGTTATGTTCATGAATATTCCTATTTTTTTCTTCAGTGTGATTTCTTATTACATGTTTAAGACATTCAAATATATATAAACAGGGTAGTGTTAGGTTTTAGTTTTTTAAAACTACTTTTACACGTTTGTTTTCTTTGAATTTTTTCCATTATTCTTATTGCTTTTTTCTGTAGTCTAAATATTCTTAGCATACTTTTCTTACCAGCTGCACCCCATAAAATGATCCCATAATTTAGATGTGAGTGAATAAATGCATAATATACACAAGTATTTTTCATCAGTTAAAAAAATAATAAATCTACCACAAGTTCTGAGAAAATAAGCACATAATTTATTCCTGAAAGTTTACCCACATTCTGAATCCAGTGTATGTCCTGAAAAAGCCAGTTCCAAATTCCACTTGATCAGCCTTGTTAGTATTTTAGGAAAAGAAAAATATGTTGTCAATGCAATAGTGTTTAAAATGTACAAGAGGAAGTCACTAATACATATTTTCCCTCTTTCCTTTAAACATGTAAAAGTAACTCCAATTCTGCTGAATCAGTGGTCTGGTTATGCTTCCAGTCTGTGTTAGGATGGTAATGGCTTGAGCAACTGAGTAAGGCACTCTATAATGACACTAATACTACTATTGTTCCCAATGCTGAACATCACTGATATGCACTGTTTCATTTAGTTCAATGATGTGTATTGCCAACAGACTTGGTGTACTAGTGTTTATCATTATCTCAAATAGTTCAAATCATACATGAAATGAAGGTCTAAAATAGATTCATTAACATGAAAACTTACAAAGAATATTATACAGACAAAGAACATATAAACAATCAAAATTAAATGTACAATGTTTTACAAAATCTTAGGTATATAAGAATTCCACCCAGACACACAAATAAGGCACTAAGGCAAGTTACATTACTAAAGCAGAGTGTTATAATTCACTGAAACTATAAAGTGCTTTCTCTAACAGATATTTATTTAATTTGAAATCTGTTGCATTTCTATAAATATTTTTGCATTTGTTACAAATCTTCCTTAAGGAATTATGTCTAACATTGTCGTCTTAACCTCACATTAACATAGACCATTTTATAAAACATTGTACCATCTTGTTGACTGAAGAAATAGTTATTGTGAAGAAATGCATAATGTTTCAGGAATGCTCTTAATTTATATTTATCACATTACTTATCAATTTAAAGGGAAGTAGTATTTCAGACTATTCCTTTTACCTTAAATTTCACAATTGTCTGCTGTAATTATTACTTCTATATTAAAATAAGCTTCACTTTTTGCATAAGGTAAATTTTAAAGTATAATATGTAAGATGTTGCATGGTATGAAATAAAGTATGGAAAACAATAATAAATCAGTAAACAATTATAGAATACTTCCCATGAAATAGACATAATGTGGACTTTAGAACAGTTGTTGTTTTTAATGTAGCTGAAGATATGTATCTCTGCAACTCAATTTGACCAAAAAATAAAACTAGCAAGGAGGAACAAAAAGGGGAAGGGGGTAGTAGATTCTGAATCTGGACTCCTCAATTGTTTAATTAGTCAGATATTAAAAATCCTTAACTTGCAAAGACTTATACTGCAGTCTAATGGGTAACAGCAACAAACCCCAAAACACATAATTTTTTATCCTTTAGCTGTACATAAAAGTTCACCTTTTTGGAATATCCATGTAAATGTTGGTCCATCAAGGCAAGTACAATGCTGCTATTATCTGTAAGAACAACCATAGCTACTATCTGTGCTGGCAGATGCACCAGAGCACGGGCCTCAGTCCAACCTCTACGCATAAGGTACACGCCACCATCACGACAAGCTGCAATTACACGGAACTCCACATCATAGAGTCCTGTGGCACCTAAGTGGAGTGGTGCATCTATCCCATTGGCATTACCTTGTCCTCCAAGATTCATCTGAAACACTCACACACAATGAACACTGTAATTCACTTTCAAAATAAAAAAATAGCTCATAAATGCTTAATCTCAGAGGTAGCAACATAAATAATTTTAAAGTATTGTAAAAATTAGTCACAATTGTTTTACAGGAAATTGTATTTAAAAAGTTAGATCAAACATAAACTAGACTTTGTTTTAAGTTCCTTTTCCTTTTGAATGATTATGCTTCAGAAATAGCACAAGTCATTTTTTATATGGCATACCCTAATGTTTACACATTTCTGCCACCACACTTGCAGTTTTTCATCCCTGTTTGATTAAAAAAAAATAATAAAATAATAACTTAATGAATACAAAGCCAATTATGTACAATTTTCTAACTCTCCATCAGTAAAACTTTTTCCTCCTCCTAAGGCTTCTTTAACAGGTCCAAAGAATAACCATGAAAAAGCAAGGCACTGCTTCTTTTGGACAGACAGACTGCTATAACCTTAACTAAATGGTCAAAACAGTATGCAGTATTCATTTTCCTTAGTTTTTTTTTTAGGACAATCAACATATACAGTATCTGGAACACCCCAAAAAATGGTTTCAATAACTTTGCCAGCAGATGGTCTGGTTTTTGACTTCACTAGAGCAGTTTCATCTTTTGAATGCCATTCCATACTGAACCAATTATGCATTGCAAAATTCATCACATATGAGAATATGCAACAAAAATGGGTCTCCCTCTTCTCCATGATAACACAACAAACGCAATTTACAGCCTTCTGATCTGCACTGAAAACTCTGTGTATCATGAAGAGATTTTTCACACTAGCTCTTTATGAATAATTGTCTGCACATTTCCTAGCATACTGCACTAATTTCACAAAACATTATTGCTTGATGGTCCTCTTACATTAGTCTGCAAATGTGAATGTTCTCAGGCATACTATCTGTTTTAGCCAGTGTGAAGACTAAATTATCTACTGCTTTAGACTTTCAGCAAAGAACTTTGACCATTTAAACATTTAGGACTTTGATAGTATGTCATTTCCTAATTAAACTTATAATTTGTATAAGTTTTCAATTGGTTTAATATATTCACACATTAAAAACTGAACAATTACAGTTATGTAGCTGCAGTTACTTCCATTCACTGATTGTCACTGTCACAAAGCAACTTCAGCAATGTGTGTTCAGTGCAGAGCATGCCTAAGCAAGCCTACAGCATTATGACTGTTGCAGCAACAATGAACATGAAATATTTTGCTCATGTTTGAAAAATATTGTTTATATCTGATACACCTATAATTAAATTGGAAACTAAATAGAAAGTTAGAAAAAGTGAAGTAGATTGATTATACACATAAAGAAGTTGTTGGTTAGGTGACACTATACTTTACTAACTGACTAACTTGTCAGAAATATTTCAAGAGCTTTCGCAGTTGGCGACTGACTAACACTAGCAGGTTATGATGGGAACTCTGGTGGTTCCAATATAAAGTGAAATAAGGAGCCCATTGTCAAGATGCCAAAATTTATAACCTGATACTTATTTTTAAAATGAAAATCTTTTCCTATATTGCTAATTTCTTTAGATTGTTGGTAGCTTTCAACAGTTTGGTTTCTTTCGTGATATTATGGTTGTACCTTCAAAAACGATCTGCAACTGTCACCTGTTTATATCTTACTTTTCTATAGTGTTATTTTGTCCTTGATTAAAGACACCACCACTCTCTCCATGAAAAAGAAGTTTTAAAAAATGCACATATCATTCATGGGGAAACTAATTCATGAGCATTTTTTTTAAAAATTTGGTATTTTGTTTGCTATGCAAAATAAATTTAACCTTGGAAACCTTTTGAACAGAGCCATAAAATATGTTATCCTATCCAGCAAAAGGGCAGGAGTGTACGAGATAATTTTTTTGGATTGTGATCAGATATACATAGGGAGAACAATAAGAAATTTAGAGAAAAGGGCAAAAGAACACTTTAGAAATGTAAGATATAAACAGGTGGATAAATTGGCAGTTGCAAATCATTTTTAAACATACAACCATAACATCACATCAAATTGTTGAAAGCTACTAACAATCTTAAGGAATTAGCAATATGGGAAAAGATTTTCACTTTAAAAAATAAGCTTCATATTATGAAGTTTGACATTTCACCAATGGACTTCTTGTTCCACTGTTTATTGGATCTATCAAAGGTCACATCATCACCTGCCAGTGTTGGCCAGCATCCACCAGCTGAGGAGGAAAGCAAAAGCTCTTGATATGTGATCTGACAAATTAATCAATTAGTGAAATACAATGTCACCTTATACAGATTTCTTTATGTATATAGCCTAGTATTACTTGCATGTCAAAAATGCAAATTATGAACTTTGGAGAAGCATAGTAGTATATAAATACAGTGTGATCAGTGATGCTTTCCCCTGTGGTGCAGGATTTTTCCTATGAGCGAGCCCCAACTTGGCAGTGTATTTTGGCTTGTTTTACCCTCCTGTTAATCACTGAGACCCAGCTGGCTGGCTATCAGACTAATGAGCGCATTGGCAAAACACTATGGGGGAAGACAAATGACAAAGCCTAAAAGTGATCTATGATTTACTGTTAAGGAATATAAGGGGAATATAGTTAATATACCTATTTTATTATCTTTGTTAACCTTTATAAAAATTGTTATGAAATCTATGATTTTTTTCCCCTGTGCAACAGGTTATTGTGACATCACTCATCTAAATTATCCCTATTTTATATTTTCTGGAGTTTTCCATCTTAGAGACATTAAGGATACTTTGCAGTTTGTGATATCTTTGTTCCTTTGGCAATTTTCTTTTGCAGCAAGGTAATAACACATACATTATATGCATTTCTGCCTCATCAGTCTTTACTGCCACTCATTCCAGCACCTCTTATCTTTATCTCTATAATCTTCTTCATGCAATCTATTCAAAGTTCAGTACACAGCTTGAAAGTAGACTATACCTCTACAATATCTCAGTGCAGAACTCTTGGCTGAATAAAACTTGGTATTAGAAACCATTATCAAAAACACCATAATATCTAAAGTTACCTAATAACACTGCATACAAAATTAAATTAATTTCAATCATCAGAGTTAAAATTTTGTTCATCTAATTCAATTATCCGTAAACATATTCACTTTTTTTCCTATTACATACAATTTTAAATGCAAACTTATGCATTAAGTTTATCAAAAAAGTCATAATATCACACACTATTTATCACCAAACATGTTTTTTAACATAAATATTAAGAATTGCACCACTTACAATATTATTTAAAGCTTAGACCTGAATTACTTTTGATGCAGAACGGAAAGTTAGGAATGTTTAGAATATGATTTTACCCTTTACCTCAATTATTATGATTATAGTATCCAACAATAATGTGCAATCATGAACTTCTGGTAGAAGCTCTGTTAATGTTTTTCCATAAGTCCAATGCCTTGATGATCTTCACTGATCTTCACTCATATTGATATTGACATTACCAAGACCAGTAGGGAAAATATGTATACGAGAGTACAAGAAATGGAATTTTGGGGACATGTGAAAACAGATTTCTTTACAGACATCCAACAATTCCTTTACTCCTTGTTAGCGGATTGTTTTTTTACCAAAGAAATTTATACAAAGCTATTTGAAGCTTTTCCAAATACTATTTGTTTTCACTCAGTGTTTATTTAAATGATTCATTCTGCATTAGCTCCCTTATCTATGGTCCCAAAAGATATCTTTAGTTTTGCAGCTGAGATATTACAAAATGTTTTACTCAGATACTTAAATTCTTTTGGTTTTATCTTCCCAAATGTTTTCAAGAAACTTTTAGCTAACACATTTAATATGAACCAGTAGGAGTAAAACTTGTTCAGTCAACCAAGAGATATGCTGCATGTTTTTTCCTCATGGATTCTTTCTCAGTCACATCTTATATAAAGTGTGCTCTATTTTAGCTGTCTCATAAACATAGGAAGCAATAGAATTTGGTAAATCCCTGAATACCAATGATTTTTATATTTCCAATGATGTACACTGATAGAGGTTGTGCTGAACTGCTTCTTGTTATAATAACTTCTTTCAAGTGAACAGAATGGGCAATGGGTACAGAAAGCTTTAAAGCTCCATTATGTGGCAGAATTGATTTCATATTTCTCAGAGATGAGTACAATAAATATTCTCCAATCTGATGCACTGTACCTGTTCATCAAACAGGCCATTCTCATCAATACAGAAAACAATTGTACCTTCTATAGAAAATAATGTTTTTTAAAAATTGTGTTTCATATTCTGTAATGGCAGATTCTGACACCTTCTTCAAGAAAATATGCTTTCCTTAGTCTAGAAGCCAGGAGTTCTCCTTTATCTTTAGAGAGTAAAAGGTATCTTACAAGATCATTCAATTCAGATTGCGTAAACCATTTTGATTCAGAACTGGACACACTAGGTCTGTATTCAATATCAGAGCTCATTATCCATTTCTTGAAAATTTTCCAGTTCATTTTCTGAAGGATTTGGAATTGGCAAGTGATCGTTCATCATGGGAAACAGGTTTCATTGCAAATTAAAATTTGGTTATATAATTTTATACTTGTTCTTTGTGAAGAATCCCTTTATATTTATGGAACAAAAATAACAATTATTGTGGTTTCTTGGTTCTTGACAAATCATTGCAATGGCAAATGCAATCAATCCTTTGTTTTAACCAATCCCCTAATCCTGTTGAACATTTAAAAAATGCAGAACCCAGGCTTTATCTTGATCTCAGGTGCACAGCCAAAATACATCTGTTACAATATCTAGTGCCAAGGAGAGATTTTACAATCTTTTTGATTTCAGTATTAAGGAATCATCATTGTAGTAAAAGCTATTAGGATGATCAATACATCTTGTAGGCATGATATAATACAATCTGAAATAAAACAAAATGTAATACTTCCATGCATTTATTGCAATACACATAAGGGTGGCTCGGCAAACATAGACTTGTAGCTCATGTCGTCTTTGTTCACATATTATAAAAATTAAGAGGAAGTGTCCCCTAGTAGCAAATACATGATTAACTGCATACACAACTCATTTAATTGAATACAGTAACTGGAAGAAACAACGTGCCAGTGAATTAAAATATACTAATCTATTTAAAAGACTAATTTGCAGAACACAACATAACCTTTATCATTGACAAATGTTCACTAAGTGGATACATCAGAACTTCTGACATAACACTTTGGTTAGGTATACATATATTTGGAATGTATGTAGACAAGATATAGCTATGTATATGTAGCAAAACAATATGTTTCAGGCATAGGAAAAACTATGAGCATTTGTGAAAATTACAACATAACTAAAAATTTAATTAAGAATAAATAACAAAAATTATACGAGAAATAGAAAAGTAAAAACAAATTTGTAAGTAGCACATCAATACCTTCCTTACAGATAATAATTTTTTTTGGCAAAAATTTTTTGTTGACCAGTGTAATTACAGACAAAAGATTCTGTTATACTTACATTTTCAAGAATGGTAAATGCTTCAGGATCCAGAATGAAGATATCACTATTTTCTGTGCCCAACACAAGGCAAGAAATGGCATCTTCCTCAGTCAGGGACTTCTTCATTGTTGTGAGACAAGTGATGACTGTCTAGGAGTAAAGTAACAAACAAAATGTCATTATTATTAATAATCAATGGAAATAATTCAAAATGGAGTTAATCATTAAATTAAGCTGCATTTATATTTTAATACTTTTCACTTGCAATCTTGCTTAATACTGATTTTCATAATACAGTGGAACCTTGATATATCGTTCCTGGAACCATCATTTCCCGGGATGTTTACCTAATGTCTTATGTAAATAAAACCCGCATTTATCATTCCTCAAAGTATCATCTTCCTGCATTATTCGTTCAAAAAGTTCAGTCCCAGAGGAATTCTATCCTCAAACGATAGTTTTGAAACTGGAATAGTGAAGCAGTGATTGTCTCATATACAGAGTTCGCGTCACGCTTGATCCGTCAGTTTTGACACTACGAGGCAGTGGACGAAGACAACGTCGTAAATGGCGTTCAAAGTGTTGATGAAGAGTGCGACGAAGTTGGAGGAGTAGCAAGTGCTTTTGATTTGGGGGGAGGATTAGTGAGGAAGTAGAGGAAGGTGATGCAACAATCGAAGCATTGCTACTGTTTGCCGAAGCTGTGATAGCATGTGAAACTACGAGTTGTCGCTACTTGCAGGGCTAAAAAAAGTTGTCGCTAAGTGCCCTTGTGCTGCCGAGTGTCCGAGAGACTAGCCAGAAGCGAGGGAAAGCGGAGAGATCTGAAGGTGATGAATGTCACAGCTATTACCTAGATAAATAACACTTCAGGATCAACGGTGCAATAGCTAAGGCGGTTAGAGCGACATGCTACACTTGTTATTGGTTGTGAATTGGAATAAGAGCAATTTGCCACAATTACAACGATTTACTCGCTAAACCACTCGGTCCAGTTTCTACGATTTGCCCGAGGTTAGCCGACATTAGGTGCGTGCGCGCGCGCGCGCATGTGTGTGTGTGTGTGTGTGTGTGTGTGTGTGTGTGGACGTCAAGTTGGTTGAAGATGGAGAGGAAATCTCTTCGAAACTGGCCCCACCATACTTAAAAGTAAGCGAATTATAAGAGTGTGTTAGACAACAGATTAATTATAATTTACATTTAATAAGCTTCACTGAGTGATTTCCAACAGAATTTTTTTAAAAATGTCTTATTTTTCGAAAGTTCTTAAATGAGATGGTATATATTTTGTAATGTGTTTTTTCCGTTTCACGCCCTGAATGAATGGGATACTGATGACCTGAGATGTTAAAGAGCATCCGTAAATAAGCCACATCAACAAATTAACAGAGTCTATTATGATGCTTCATACAGCTATGTACAAAATTTTATTTTATTGGGGTATATGGTTTAGAGGAAAAACTCATATAAATAAATCCCTGCATAAAGAAAACTGGGAGCATTTAAATGGCTGCCTATGGGTTTAAATACAACAATGTATAACTGGTACTAAATGTATAAATAAAAAACACATTTTTAATTTCATAATATTAAAAATAATTTTTTTAATTTCATAATATTAAAGACATGAGTGACACAGACTGCTAACCAATTATAAAAATATGATTACTGTTTTCACATGTTGATCACCCATTTTAACTACTGAAGCACCACAGGCAATGGATACTGATAATAGAGAGATGAAATGAGAAAATCTGGATTAAACCTCAATCAGGAAGGATGGTTCTGGCAGAAATAAATGAGATCTGCTGCTCACAAGTCCATGTCTTAACAATCTCAGTCACTATTGGAGTTGTACAAAATATTTACCTTCCAGAAACATTCATAAAATTTATAACAATATTAAAAACATTAGCTTCTCAAAAAAATACCACATTAAAATTCTCTCACCAAGACATAATACCAAGCAACAAAACTCAGGTTCTATCAGATCAATTGCATGGATTATGATTAATATACATACTGCTACAACCAAAAAGAAGTCCAGCATAAAAACATTTCAGGAAACAGAAAAGTTAGAAGTTGCAGCCCACTTTTGGTCGGAAAACCATGACATTGTAAAAGAAAAATGTTATTCAAACACACAAAGAGCACCAACTGTATTAAGAACTTCAAGATTCATTACTGGATAATTTTTGATAAGTTCCTTCTTTCTTGATCAGTTGCCCCCTCCTCCAGCTGGTCCCTCACTAACAATGTGAAAATAAATGTTCTCAAAGTGTATCAGTTAAAAAACTAGTAAGCAAAATAAGAGTGCTATTACTCCTATTCAAACTATTTAGTATGATATTTTACTGTACTGTCAACGTAGTCTTCCAAATATTTATACACATCATTACATTTTTCCTATAGCTTATTTCATAACTGGGCTAAATGCATGGAATATATTAATAAAATATGTAAGGAACTGAAAATACCTGTCTTTTAAGTGGTACATCCTTATACTGGTCAACAAAGTTTCTCCACTTCATAGGATCAAGCATGAGAAGCTGTTGTGATCTTGAAGTCAAGTTTGTGAATCCCAATTCTTGGCGTAAATTTTGTAACAGCTCATAAAATATTTCTACCTCCATGTTCTTATTACGAACCTATAGGAAATACAATTATACATTAATAACAAAATTTTTATTTGATATTAAATTTGTTAAATTAAAATGGATACTGCATTTATATTATCTGATATAAATTAAATACTGTAGTTTGTTTTTATATAATTTTTACACATTGATTATGAATTCACTCATTCCATATATGGATGGACTGGGCACTTTCTTTGGGTGTAAGTACATTTTTCCTCTAGGAAGAATAACATAATCACTAAAGTATGCAAATGCATACATTTGTTTAATGTATATGCGAAATTCTGGATTGTTTTTAGTCTCTGTATACTGTACACTCATTGTTACTACATGTTCAATTACATTTTGATTCAAAAATAGATCAAGGAACTCAATAGATGACTTTCATTGTTTCCAGATATCTCAGATACTGAGCTTGTTTCTGTAAATTAGGGTAGTATTTGCAGTACATTTTCAACAATATTCCAGAAAGGAGTGGATCCAGTAGCTTCTGGCAAATCACTTCCAATACTTACTCAATTATCATCAGTATTATAATATAAAATTGATTCTCTACCAATATTCATTTCAGCTTCTGCTAGTAACATTTCTGTTCAATCAATCTGGGTCATTTCAAACTTCAATGTCAGAATCTTCATCATTTTCTCTGCCATCTTCAGGGGGAGTAATATACACATCACATATCTTATATGGATAATATTGTCCAATATTTTAATAAATTCCAGAATTTCATGTGTTACATTTCTTTTCCGTTGAAAAATTAAACAATATCTATAACATAAAATTTTTATAAACACTATGAATTGATTTGATAAAAAATGCAATATGTCATTTTTTCAGATATTTCAATTTTTATGGCAGTGGAATTGCTCACTGGATTGTTCACAACCCACTTTGCAGTTGAGCTTATAGTTTATGATGTATTAAAGTGTATATAATTTAAATAATATGTCCACAGTATTCTACTTAACATTTAGAATTGATGTGTGAAAAAACTTTATATTCACTCCAGATGAATCGCCCATGGTGCCTCAGTAGTAAAAAGGGGCATTAAACACCATTTAAAAAAAACTCTAGATGAGAAGTTGTTTGAATATAAACAAAAGTTCACCAACTAAAGAAAGTTCAAAAGCATAACTACAATAATATCAGTGTAGAATTATTAGGAATGACAACAATGGGTATGAAATTCAAAAGTGCAGTTTCTGTAATAGCAACATTGGAAAATTATGTTAAAATACTCTATGTAAAATGGTATGTTTATAAATTATTATCAATAATTAATAATAATAATCAAATGAATTAATAATGATCCAGCAGGCATAAATGGGTTAAGTTGGTTACAGGCTATTTTGGCAGTACTTTTACTACTAATACATGCAAGATGTTGATAAGCTTTGTCCTGCAATCCGTATTGAATGCATCATAGTACCATGCTTTTTAAAACCTGTATAGAATAACAAAAGAAATAAGATAAAGAGAGTACATTATGTTGCCGATATAGCTAAAGAAAGCAGTTTGTTTCTATATAAATAAAAAAGTATAGCCATCAGCAAAACAGTCTGACTGTATCAAGAAAATATTGTATATGAAAATGAAAACTTTAATTACAAATAGCTACTTAATCTTTTCTTACCTCTAACCATAAATCTTGCTCCAAAGCATTCATGTTCATGGATGGCAAGGTGAACTTGAAGTAAGGCTTCATATTCTTGTAAACAAATATATTGGGTCCTGATGCTACCACAATTGCTGAAATATTCATAGTACACAAGTACAATTACCATTAGTAAGTGTTGCTTTAGAATAGAATTACTGAAGAAAATTATTAGAGAAAGAGAAGGGATATATACTGTTAAACCTGCAAAAATCTCTTTTGAAAAAGTGGCTAAACAAAAGTATTAATTGCCAAGACTTTGACTTTTAGGTTCAAAAATAGCTCCTACCTACCAAACCAAATTATTATTATTATTATTATTATTATTATTATTATTATTATTATTATTATTATTATTATTATTATTATTATTATTATTGTTGTTGTTATTGTTATTATTATTATTATTATTAAAATAATATTTCTGCCCATAAAGGTAGTTATTTCTTTGTATTAGACAGTGAACAAGCTATTGGCTTGAGCAGCATTCTGTGTGCCTACCAACAGAGAGCCATTCCACAAGTGAGTATAAGATTTAACAGGTCCAGCGATGTGGTCTGAAGCTTTATATATTACAAAGGGATTCAATTGTAAAACAAAACTGACCCTCTTCTGTTCATGCTATCACTAAGCCATGAGGAAAAGATATAGCCTTGATTATTTCCTTTTCATTCCCTATATTTTTTGGTTTTGGGAATGAATAACTTCATATACCATAGTGGGTTAATCTTCCGCCATTGCTATGTCTCAGGTTGCAGGCTCCTCCAGGGTGCCACCACAGCTTAGGAAAATAGTCCTGATCTGGATGAGCCTCACCTCAGGGTTACAACTCCCAGTGATAAGACAGAGGGAACCACAGCAAGTTAACAGCTCTTGCTATTGTGCATCGCCAGGCTTAGTCTGTACCAGAGGATACATTCCTGTCCTAAATGATAGCCTAGTGCTGTGAATTATCCCCTTACACAATTTACCAACACAGCGGCATTCATCAGAAAAAGAACAAAAAAGAAACTAGGGATGAAAGAAAAGGACTCAAATACACAAAGTATGGGTTTATTTAGTAATATGGATACCTTAGGGTTGCTATTCCCTGTATCCAAAAGATAGGCCCCTGATAGGATGCCATACAGGCTATGACTTCTAGTGGTGCAAAGCTATGGATTTTAGCAGATTATGTTGAAAAAGTAGCAATATGTAGCCAAAGAACTGAGAAAGAGGCAATATTTTTATAAATTGAAATAAAACAAACCCTGAAAGAAAAACATGATGCATTACTGATTAAATGTTCCTTGTTAAATAAACAAATTGTTACATAATTGGGCTTACATAACATTATTACCACAAAAAAGAGATGGAATTTGGTCATAAATTGTATGAGTAAAATTATTTCTTGTCCATTCTGAACAGCCCTTACAATTATCTGGTTGGGGGTTCTTAATATTTAAATTAGTTATCAAACAAATAATTTTCTCTGTACATCCCATTAGGTACTACACTCATAGATTAATAATACAAAACTGGCCTTACACTTTCAGTAGATAGAGGCCCATAAGTTTTATAACGAAATATTACACCCTATTTATCCTCAGAATATGAAATTTGCATAAATGATTATCACCATCATCATGATAATATGATAGAAGTAAGCAAAAGGTAACACAGTAACATGCAAAATAGTTTTGAAAACTGAAAAACTACTGTACCTGGTACTCGCGGTTCATTTATATCCATATAAATAGCTGCTATACCAGTAGGTACATCAATTAATGTACTCTCTGTCATTAGGGATGTACCCTTATACACCTTAAACAGAAAGTGTTAAAATAATAAGAAACGTAAATGTCTTTGTAAATTGGAAAATAACATTTAACATCATTCTTTTAATACTATACAGCTGAATATTGAGTATGATTGACTTAAGTTTCACACACTTTACACACACACACACACAGAGTTAAGGTATTGTGCAATAAAAGGAAAAATTAGATGGCCAAACTGTTGACAGTGATTTCTTCTTTAGAAACACTACTTTCATGTTAATGTACATCTTATCTCCATGATAGCTTCATGATAAATTAAACAGGTTTATATTCTGAAACTGTTGCATGGGCACATGTGTTTATAGAACCCCTCGCTGCAAAACAAATAAATAAAATATTTGTGCATTTAAACTGATGGCATTTGTAAACTGGAATTCTGGAAACTGTATGTTTAAAGTCAGTAGCTGTGTATTACCTGACTATATAGATAAAGCATATCTCCTACTGTATATTACCACTGAAAGAAGCACAGTTTAACTCTTTCCCTGTAAAAAGTCCTGAAAATGGCAGTAATGACATCTGAGGTCAATATGCATTTACTTACATGGCACATGTTTTCTCTTTCTCTTTGGCATCTAGAGGTTTAAAGCGGTAACTTTCCTAAAACAAATCACTTAGATAAAAGCTGGCTTTTGGGACTCATTTAGAACAAAAAAGACAATTGAAAAATAAATATTGCAACTTTTAACATAAAGTAATTTGCATCATGACATATGTGTTTCACTCTGAGCTAGAGGCAACTCATGGATCTAAAAACAGGTGAAGGGCTAATAGAAAAATATGTTTGCTAGCAAAGGAATGAAGGAGAAGAGATTAATTTCCAACCCTATTCATGCTCGGTTGACAATCGAACCAGAATCCCTATTAACACAGCTACGCAAATTTAATTACATCAGAAGATGTAATTCACTCTTGAACAATTACAAGAATTGGGATTTAACAGGCATGCAATTATTTTTTTTTCAGACCTACCTATTTCTTGTATTTTAAGTTGATCCTCAGATTCTTTTTTATATCTAGTTTTAAAAATACTCAACCTACAACTGTTAAATTCACAATGGAAATAGAAAATAGCAATGTTCTTCTCTTCCTGAATATAAAAATTATAAAAAAGGGCAATATGTTCGAATTTGGTCACATTCAGAAAAGATACCCATACAGGTAATTACATCAAAACAATAGCTGTAATCCAAAAGAACATAAATTTGCAATAATCAACAGCCTTATATTCAGATTAACAAACCTACCAATAAGCAAGGCATAATACAAATCCGAGTACCAAAAAATCATAGATATAGCACAGAAAAATGGCTACACAATAGATCTGGTCAATAACAAAATAAAATAATTAAAAAAAAAACATATAAAAGACATCACCACATTAAAAGGTACAAAGGTGGTCACATGCACAAGAAACTCACATAGCATCCATGAACACACCAAAAATTCCAGAAAAATGCATACATTATTTTGGCTCCAGTAAACAAAAGAAATTTAAAAACTTCCTAAAAATCAACCAAAAGATGATATTCTGCTGGGAAAACAATAAGTCATTTAGAAACCAGTTGCAAAGACTGCAATATGAAATATATAGGCAAACATTGCCCTGCAATTTAAGGAACATATGAAAAATGTAAAATATAAACACATGGAGAAATCAGCCCCCCCCCCCAAAGCTCTTAAAATCCAAAGAACTAACGGTATGGGAAAATATTTTCATAAACAAAAACAAAGAAAATTTAGTAAATTTTTATCTTCCAAAAATCTTATCACTAAATTTGTAAAATCTACAGAGTGACAGCTGAATCTAATCTAGGAAGCTGATAGTGAAACCATGCTGAATTAAGGCGACAGCTTGGAAACATGTCCAAGTAAGTGGAGCAAAATTAATGAAATTTGAGTGATTACCTTAAAAAGTTGCATAATTATAAGATATTTCACTGTGAAAATTCCTGCTGTTTAAAACTACAATTTGAAATATCTTTTACTGTATAATTTAGCCTTCTTTTTGAAAACATAATATAAAGCAGTTCATTTATCCATTTGCTTGTTTACACTAATGGGTTACTCACTCATTATTTTGAAAATGTTACAAAACCCTGTGAAAAGCATATATTCTATATTTCTTTTTCAAATGATTGGTAAACTAATGAAACTATTCATGCTGATATGTAGGAGTACTCATATAAATATTCACATTTAAAATTATACTATATATGTACACAACTAACCTTGAGCTTTACATTTATAGTGCCAGTTCCTAGATCAGCGATGATTAGCTTATAATCTCCATCAGCATGCAGATCTGCAAGTGTCATGCAGCGACTGAAGGTGTACACTGAGGCATGGGGATCTGTGAAGGCATCAAGCCATCTCTGAGAATTAAAGCTTCTAGAACTAAAAAGAGAGATTAATTACATTAGATTGGCATTCCAGAAGTATATAATACAACTTTGAACAGTGAGTTTGCCAAGTGTAAACTATTGCAGTAAAACTTTGACATCCAAACAAACAGGAACAGTTCATATGAACAAACATGTGTACACAGTAGCATAAATAAATATACACGTAAAGAGGCCAGTATCGGTGACAATACTTCACTAACTGATTAATTTATCAGAACATGATTTAAGAGTATTTGCTCTCATCTCCAGCTGGGGACAAGTATAGTGTTACCCAATAGGGGCCTCTTTAAGTGTATAATCAATCAACTTCACTGTTTCTAACTTCTATTAAGTTTGCAAAATAAATATACACCCATTTATTAACTGTAATACATATTTAACTAGAATATGAAGTTTAGCAAAAATTGCATATATTCCAGCATGATAATTTTAATTAAATAAAGCTCATTGCTGAAAGTTGCCCTAAGCACATTTGTTGAACTCGATCCTCACTTTAAGGTAGCATTGCAAACCATATAGTAATTAATTAATTAATTAATTAATTAATTAATAGAGGACTGTTGACAAAATCTCTAACTTGGCAGTTGAGCATTTGGATTACTGAATACTAACATTATTAAAACTTGGATTATCAAATACTCAGGTTATTCAGGCTTGAATTATCAAAATTTTGCTTTATTCACTTTATAAATGCAAAACCCTAAAAATTAATATACCAGCTTACTTGCATTATCGATATCTATGCATAAACTAGAAAAATTATGAACTCCATAAATAAAATCAAAACAGAATGGAACATTATAAACAAGCAAAGACAGAAAGTAAATTACACTGAAAATATATACAATGCTGAATCTGAATGGACAAAGCATATACATTTTACTGAATACTAAGCTATTATTAAGATTTGGACTATCAAATACTCAGGTTATTAAGGTTTAAATTATCAATATTTTCCTGTATTTACTTTATATACACAAAACCTTAAAAAAAATACTTATATACTTTTTACTTGCAATACAGATATCTGGTACATATACCACAGAAATTATGGACTTAATAAATAAAATAAAAACACAGTGGAACTTTGTAAATAAGCAAAGAAAGTAAATAAAATTGAAAATATATTGCTTAATCTGAATTGATAAGCCATAACAAGCCTGAAAGAGTAATAGCTTTAATTATTGTTTCACAAATATGCTAGACTGTGATAAAACTGTACTTAATCTTAGAAATTGAATAGTTTATTACCCATTCAATCTACAAGATCTATACTTCAACAATAAACAATTATTAAATAATTAATGAATTTAAAAATAAAAATTCCTAAGGGTGCGATGGGATTTCAAAGTCCTTATGCACTACAAAAGGAAATATTTCTATTTATAGAATTATTTTTCTAGACTCTCTTTAAAACTAGCACAATAAGACCAATGTATAAAAACCGGAAAAGAAAAGAAACAGTGTTACAAATGTTTTGTCATACTTCTAGAGTGAAGATAGTTGCTTCTCATGGAAATCAATGCAATTATTTCAAAAATGACTTTGGATTTACCTACCAAGCTTAGTTCAAAAGATATCCAAGCAAAATCTAATTCTGAAATTTTTAATTAGCAATTTTAATGTCCATTGAAATTTTCTTTTTAGGACTATGAAAGATACTTGTTAAGTCAAAATAGCAATTAAATGAATTTATATAAACTGATTAAAACATTAACAATAGAATTAACAAAACAAATATCTTCATAGGTCCTAAAAATGTTTGCTGCCTGCTAGCTTTCATTTTCCATTGTAACTATGTGCTAATGAAAATATTCTGTCTGTTCATCACTTACAGCATCCACATTTTCAGGAAAAAAATTATAAGTGCGAGGAAATGCAATTTTAGTGACTTCTTACAGCCTCTTTCTTCTTTATAACATTGTAGTAATGTGCTCACTAATGATTCATATTGTTCATCCTTTCTATTGCCAAGAAACTCTTTTACCAATGCCTTGAAAGCATACCAGGGAGCCAGTTCCACATTTTTTGCTTACTTTCAAAAACTTTGTCTTTTAAAAGCTTTATCTGTGAGCCAACAAAAATACTCTTCTATAATTAAATAAATTGTGCTTACGAAGCTGTAGACAATGGAGTGGTAATATATCCTACAGTAATGTATTAAACAAGTTCACACTAATTCCACTTCTTACACAACACTAGAGCATGTTTCGGGGGCCATAGCCCCCATCATCTGCTGTTGACGGACTCAAGTCAGTTCAGATTAAGCAATATATTTTTCTCGAATAATCCTAGAAACCGGAGGATCCGGTGGTTTACTGCGGCTCGCTACGGCCTAACGGCCTCCTCTCGCCTCCATTTCGTAAGTTTAGAGTGGAATGCATATACTGAAGTTTCAATAATTTCATTTATACATATGTTCTTCATGATCATGAGGATTCACGGCGTTTGTCAATAATTATGACTAAATACTTCACAAATTTAAAAAAGTAAATGCTCTAACAATAACGTCAAATCTCTTAATTGTACTATATATTAAGTATTTTCATATTTCGCGCCCTTATCTGTTAGCTGTAGCTTGCTTTTTAAACTAGCAATTTTTTTCCTAAAATGCATAAATATGCGAGTAAGTCAAAACATTTTCAAAATAACTTACCCCATTTCATAAAAATCTATTTAAACGAGGGCATTTATTTAATATCGCCATTACAGATGACCTGCAGGTTCGGAAATCCTTCACGCTTCAGCTTTACATATGCTTACAATAAGCAACATTTACGATCTCTAAGTCTAAAAGCAACAATGTCAAATGCTGCTCATATTCAATTTACGGCATTGGAATCCGACACGCGCTCTGCGTCTAACAACCAGCTGTTTATATGTCAGTGCATGCAATGCTGTGGAATACAGAGGCATCTGGTGAATCATTGAAGAAATAAATGAATGAGTATCGTTTGAATATAGTGCACCCAACTCATTTGTTTTATGTTTACCAGAGTTAACATTAGGGGCACTGCACAGATCGCATATGTAGAACCATCGGAGTCAAAAGATAACTTTTTTCTTTTATCATAAAGCGGAAGTGGCGTATCGGAAAGGTTTCTGAGCACAATCGCATATCATTATTAATGCTGCAAACTCATGTAAATAAACATACGCAAACAGTTATAAAAGCATACGGGCACAAAAATCGTACAACATAAGTACTGAAAGTGCGTACACTGTGGGTCATGTTTCGATGAACATGCTCTTTTGTGTTACATTTGATGGCTCTTAAAGGAGTGGTTGTTGCGCCATTGCGGTGTAAAGGTGCAGGTTGCCTTGAAGATGGTTTGTTGGTGCAGGGGTGGCTTCTGTCCATAATTTGGGATATGATTTTTCCTGCCCTCCTTGCCGACCAACAGCGTCTTCCATGACTGAAAATTAGGTATTTCTCGTAATTGACGAAACTACAAAATTACGTGCATTTAAAAGCATAAGGGACAATTTGCAAAATGTCCACATAACAATGCAGTGCAGTGTGGAATTACCCTTCACAAAGGAAAATGCCTGAGAAAAAAGCTACAAAAATATATCTCTAGTACCCACTACAATACTACAACACGAATTTTGGGCCGATTAATATTATAAATTGTTCCTTTCGCCGCTATCCCGGTAATTTCCCGCCTATTTTCAACTTATACTCTACTTTGACTCCATCAGTTTCATTCCAACAAACCCACATGCGACCCTCGTGCACCATGGGAAACACGAAACAAATGAATACACCATATTCAAAAGTTATGAATGAATGAGTACTGATACCTACAGCGTATTAGGAACGGTTTGGGTAATTAACGAGATAGAATTTTGAGTACGCTTGTCAGGAATTTGATTATGCTATCTGTATTCTCTTACAGAGGACTCAATTGAATACAAACCAACAATATTTTTCGCTATTTTTTTAATAAATTAAACAGCTATCACGCATGTGTATGCAATAATAATAATAATAATAATAATAATAATAATAATAATAATAATAATACAATATTTGAGAGTAAGTGACACATTTTTTATAATTTTTTGTCTTTTTCGGTGTCTAGTAGGTACGATCGTTGCAGATTTGAATAGAGTAGAAAAAAATATGATCCTCTGTTATAACAGCAATAGCTTACATTCCTTCAGAATTCGCTTAAAAAATAGCCGAAAAAATAAGTGGATTTTTCACGATGGCGACCGCAGTAGCTTCAATCCTTCGGAATTCACTAAAACAGTATCTAATACACATATTATCACAATTAATGCAAAGGTGCCTGGCATGACTATAATTCCAATAAGTAGTACTTTATTAAGGGTATTGCGTGTTTGACGTTAACCGTTTTACGTGTAAGTTGCATAACTCTGGTTGTGTACGAAGAAATAAATTAATTTCTGCGATACTACTATGCCCAAGGTTCCTAACGGGATGTGCCCAGAGCACATCTCACTTACTATAACCTAGATTAAGCATAACTTAAATATAATATATATATAAAACTAGGTTTCGCTTTATAGTTAAATACACGTTTTACATTACAAGCAGATCCCTAATTTTGTAGTTATTATCAAGTGAATAATCAAATTTATTCTTTGTATTTTTTCCTTGTTAGTGCATGCTATTTATCATAACAATAAATATGATTTTATAATTAGACCGTTTAATACAATATTATTATATACGTATTTTTATTTATTTCTAGAGACAGCAAGCTTTGGCTGCCTGTTTGAACCAGAAGTTCTTTAGAAGACAAAAAGAACATGAAGGTATATGACCGTTTCTTAAACAATAACGACCCTTTCCTTGGTTCCATAAACTCACTGTCACAAAAGGACTGCGCTTTATCTCTCCCTTAACCTCTCTGATGGAGCATCAGCAACCATTCCAGTCACCAATTCCACTAAAATAGTAAGGTCTATTCAGCATGCCAAAAGAAACCAGTTTTACAGTAATTGTAGTAATGCTGTCCAGCTTAAAGATGAAACTTTTTCAAATAGAGAAAAGTATTGTTCTATATATAATACAAGCCAACTGTAAGCTTTTTCATTCATCAGCACTTTCTGCTGCATGCACCAAGCTAACAAGAAACGGTGTACCTATTTGATTAAATCAAGCATTCGTGATAAAATCACCCAGCTTCAGCAAACGAGTTAATTCACCAACTCTGTGCTTCTTTCACAAAGACAACAGCCATGGCTAAAGACAAACAAGTCAAAATCAAAAGAACTTTTGAATATTAAAGTACACTCGGCCAAAGAAATTTTGGAGAAAAAAAAACTTAAAACGTCTGATATTCCATTGTTGACTTTTAAATTGAAAATAGTTTTCTGCACACTTCTATGGAAAGTACTATGTAGATTAAAATGAACACTATAATTACGGACCTAGCAATTCTTATTTAATTAGTACAACCCATCTGACATATCGCACAGTTTTTTTAGCATTAAAATCAATAGTACAGTTTTGAATATACTGCAACTATAAAGGCATTCTAACAGTGGAATATCAAGATAAAGATCAAAATTGATTTATATGCCATAGGGTTCTTGTACAATATGTGTAGGTATTGCAGAACGTAGAATAAGTCAGATGTACAAAGTCGTGTTAAGTATATCTGTATGTGGATGAAAGTTACTTAAATATATAAATACGCATGCTCAGTCTATACATAGTACATAACAAAAAGGTTTAAGCTGCGATACAAGAGAGTTTCATATGCTATACAGTAATCTTTTGTCATATATTATATGTTATGCTTATTTCAACATAGCGCATGGTGTCACGGGTGGCCGAAACCGTTAAAGCGCGAGCTCGTGAACGTGAGATCTGGGGTTCGATTTCCACCGGGACCTCCCTCGCTGGCTGAGGTATTTTCCCAGGTTTTCCTCAGTTCTAAATAGCAAAAGCGGGGTAGGTACCCTAAACTTGGCCAGGAACGCTTCCTTCCTTTTAAAAGAAAAAATTTCCCCATTTATCATTTCATCTCATGTATTATCAGTGTCTGCCTCTTTGATGCCTCAGTAGCTAAATAGGACGTCAAACATTATTAAAAACCGCCTGTGGTGCCTCACTAGTAAAAACGGGTGTTAAACACTATTCAAAAAACTATTAAAAACATCATACATTATTCATCTATGAGTTCAACTGAATAATAGGTCTTATTGCATAGGTTTTTTAATGTTTTATCTATTGTTACTTTGACTACTGATAGCATAAATACCGCCATGGGTAGCCGAGGTCGTTAAGGCGCGGGCTGGTGAGCGGAAGGTCTGGGGTTCGAATCCCGCCAGGACCCGCCTCTTTGACTAAGGTTTTATCCAGGTTTTCCTGTCCTCATAAATGGCAAATGCCGGGGAGGTATCCTAAACTTAGGCCTGGAACGTTTACTTCCTTAAAAAATCCTTTCCCAATTTATCATTTCATCTCATGTACCATCAGTGTTCATCACCTGTGGTCCCTCAGTAGTAAAAATGGGCGTTAAACATTATTAAAAATGGCGTAAATAAGCTGGAAGTTCTTGGCGCCTTAAAGCTATTTGGTATATTAATAAGAAAAACTCCGAAAAAAACTTACCTAGGCAAACTGACCTGCCCGGGATTTGAAATCAGGACGTCTGGATTAGTGGTCTACCACCGAATTACGGAGGCGGTCTACAGAGATATTGTGTTAAGACAGATTTAATCTTTCCTATAATCGGATAATAATTTCAGAGTAATTGGGAGAGCGTTGTATATTCTAATGCATTCATAATAAACTGCTTAATGATAACAAGATAAATTTGCAATGAGCCTATGCAGCACTTCTTTGTCTATTGTTTTATGTTATGTATAATTATTTTTAATGAAATGGTCCTGATTTTAAAGGTAAAAGCTCACAAAAGAAAAGATATGCTCACTTTTAGTTTTCGAAATAAATCTTTACATGCTTTTCTATTATTCATACATACATATTATTTGTATTGCATTCTTTTGTAATATACAAACGTGGTTGCTTTCAGATGAGTTTTCCTACAGTATTAAACAACATTCACAAAAAATATGCTGCTTTGAGGGAGCTTCAGAAATCATATGATACAATGAGTGAAGGTATAAGTTGCTGATTTTAGTTTTGGCATAATATACTCTATATATGCTTTCAAATTTAAATATTTATGTACTTGAACTAAACATTTGCTATCATCATGTTGTCTAGTATTATTTGCACTTGCACTTAATGTGAGGTCAGGTGAGTTATATGTTAAGATTTTTTTTGAGTAGTGTTTAACGCCCGTTTTTACTACTGAGGCACCACAGGCGGTGGACACTGATGATACATGAGATGAAATGATATATTGGGAAAGGATTTTTTTTAAGGAAGGAAGCGTTCCAGGCCTAAGTTTAGGTACCTCCCCGGCATTTGCCAGTTATGAAGACTGAGGAAAACCTGGAAAAAAACCCAGTCAGGGAGGACGGTCCTGGCGGGATTCGAACCACAGACCTCCCGCTCATGAGTCCGGGCCTTGTTATGAATTACATGATGCTTGTTTTATTTAGATTTAATGATAATTTGTTAGCTTTAAACAGGCTTCAAATCGCATTAAACACATAATTCACATTTTTTCCATCAGATTATCAAAGTTATTAAGAACTAATTGTAATGTTCAAACGAGCAGGCCTTGGTTCCAAAATAAAACGTAATTGAATAGCATTAAATAAACTCAGTTAATTAATTAGCATACAGTCCCAGCTAAAAAATTATTGTCCTTGCTTTTTACTCGTGCACGAAAGATTATTTCGTATACTAGGAACGAAAATAACTATTTTGGAACTATGGAAGCATTTAAGTGGTTTATACAAGAGTAATATCACAAAATTTGGTGAAGTGGTACCTGACGGAAGAGAACAGAATTCAGCCACAGGCTGCGAGAGACGAAATAGTAATAATATAAGAGATTATGAATGTACTCTGCCAATCCTACTGTTCTTTGGATAGAACACCAAAAAATGTATCTTTCGGAAGAACTCTAAACCATATGACTATATAGAGAACAATTCAATGTCTCGTGCAAAAGTTTAATTCGGAGTACAATATTTGTGAAATAGCACAGAAAAATTGTACAAAAACATCTTGTTCCATTATTCTGTAGACTGTGTATATTTGCATGTATGTTTTCCACAGGTTCAAGTTACATTTAATTAATTCATCTCTAATTGATTAACTAAGAGTGAAACAATAAATTAGATTTGGGTATTCATCTTTGTTCCTGTTTATGTCTATGCATTAAAATTTGTTTTTCTCCATTGTTATTGAACATAAATCATAAAATCAGCACTATACGAGTAAGTATATAGAACTCGGGAATATTCTTTAATAACAAGTACTGTTTTCGTATGTGTTAAGACATAGGTAATAAAGCAATACAAATTTTTCAATTCATACTTCCAGAATTTCTCTGTTGTTTACAGATTGGAAGTCACAGAGAAGCTTAAGAAAATCTGGAGTCAAGGGTGGAATATTTTTATGGATCAAAGAATTCTTATCTCAAAGTTTGTATGGTATGGTAACACCTTATTTCAAGGTTCAAACTAAAACGGGCGTACCTTACAGAATGATTAGAATCCCATTATTTTTAATATGAAGAAATTTTAATAAATAATGCAATATTTTTCCTTGATCATTTTTTTCTAAACTAGAATATTTTTATGGTATTCTTGAACTGTCGCACACTCTCTCCGGTAGTTTCATCATCTCCCGCTAGGTTGCACTTTTGCAGTTAGCTTTTAAAACGGAGTCGTTAACTTAATGAGCGAAATAAACAGAGAGCAGTAATTGAATTTCTTTTGGTTGAAAATGAGAACGTCAACTGTACTCAGTCTGCGACGTTTAAGAAACGTGATCGATCGTCAGTCGTGAGTCGAAAAAGTTGAAGGCAGGTGAAGGAGACTCGTTGATCATTCTGTTCATTTCATTCTGTGGGATAATGCAGCCACATTTGCAATAGGGACCGCGGCCACATCTTTATTTGGGACGATCGGTGAATAACAACCAAAAAACTTGATATATATTCAGCAATGTCAACACAATAATCTACCAGACCTCACAAAGACATCCGAGGCGAAGCCACACACTTGTCTACACACCCCAGAAGAGATTAATAAACTTCGATGTACTGTCCTTTCTTACCAACCTTGCAAACCGCATCTTCCATCCCCTGGTTACCATCTCTTCGGTTCTACTAAAAGATGCAGTCCATGACAGCAATTGAAGGCGAAAGTCATATCTCTTTACGAAGATGGCTGAGAGACTAAGCTGCAAACTGGCACTACGATGGCATACAGTCTCTGACAGGCTACAGATTTGCAAAGAAAGTATATTGAAAAATAACACTACACAGCCAAATAATTGCCTCTCGGCCTGTACATCTAGACCCTTTGCCGATTATCTTGTATAATGGGGCAGTGCTGCATAGTAGAAGTATCAAGAAGGACAAGCGAAACTTTAATTATGATTAAGTCAATTAGATATCTGGTGTGATGAAAATGGTATGACATGAAACAAAAGCAAAACTACTTAACTATTTTGTTTCCAAGGTTAGTTTTCAGGGAATGCTGGCTGCTACATCTTGGCGATGCTGGTATGTATGTAAATTGAAGGAAACTTGTTAGAACACACGCATAGAGGAGAGGTGAAGTTAACTATTTCCAAGCATTTTACAGGTTGTAGATGGGATTGTAACAGAAAAATACTAAACGCTATTAACAATATCCACATTCGACCAACCTTATACTATTGCAGTGAGTTTTCATTAGACCAGCGACAATAATGTAACAACATGTTTAAAAATCAAACACTCCATACTGGAACTGTCAAGATATTCTTCATCCACAACAATTTCTGACAGGGGTAACTAATAAGTTCCTATACGAGGTTCACTACAAAAGTTTTGAGACACATCAAATTGGCAGTGGGATTCGCTCCGACTGTTGCGTATTTTTAAACTAATCTCCACCACACTCTGTACACTTTCTTATCCTCAAAAACCACACATCTAAAACCCCTGCCACTCATTTTGTTCAAGGGTTAAAAGATCATTTTCAAATGCAGCCACCTCTTCAGGGCTGGAAAATAGCTTTCTTCGCAAGAAATCTTTTACCAATGGGAAGAGAAAATAATCGCATAGAGCCAGGTCAAGACTGTAGGGAGAATGAGTCTGACCTCTGTGGACTCCAGGAACTCGATGGTGGTCCCCTCAGTTCTATACTTGGATGATGTTCTCGGAGCTTATCAAACACTTTCAGTAGGTAGACTGTAGTGTACTTAGCAGTAACTGTCCTTTCCCCCCAGAGAAATTGGGACCACCACGAAAAAAAAAAAAAAAAAATATGACCAACAATTTCTTCCCAACACTTCGGCTCCTATTCACTTTGGTTGGTGGATCGTCATTTGGAAAGATCCCAACTGCCGACTGTCGTTTGGTCTTCGGGTCAAATCGATAAATCCACGTTTCATCACCTGCGATGGCATCATAAACACGTCTTGAGCTCCCTCGTCGAATCTCAGCAGCATTTTTTCTCATCGTTCGACGCTGGTGACTTTTGTGCCTCTGTCAAATTGTGCGGTACCCACCGGGAGGAAAACTTCCTGACAAGAAGGTGGTCGTGCAGAATTTTGGATATTGCTGGCGATCCAATCTGGAAGGCTGCCTCGATGTCCTTAAATGTTACACGTTTGTTTCAGCGTACGATTTTTTTCACCGTGACAATATTTTCCTCAGTCCTGTAGTTGTCGAACACTCACTTCTCTCCTCATTTTACAGTGAAGTTCGGCCTCTTTTAAAATCCCTAATCCAGCGGAAAATTGTTCTCCTAGATGGAGCAAGGTTCCTAAAAAACTGTTGCATATGCTCAAGGTTTTGGGACTCATTTAAACCACTCTTGAAATCAAAGAATCATAGAGCGAAAATGTTCTCTCTCAAACTCCATCGTAACGACTGGCTGCCTGTGCACGAGAAGTTATTTAGCCTCGTATCTGGAATGCGGAAGTGGGGAGTGTCGCTACCTGGTACTGGATGGAATGGGGCTACCATATTCCATATTCATGCGTCAACATTCTCTTTTTCTCATCTCAAAACTTTCGTAGTAGCCCTCGTACAAGAAAATTATAAGATTTATTGATGGGGTGGAGGAGAATACTTTCGGCACTTGGGCCTTCATCATAGCTGTGCCTTTTCCTCCTAATGGAAGCACCTCCGTGAGCAAGGGATGAGATGAGGAAGATGCCGGACGGCCAGGATCTACGGGCGGTGACTACGCGGACGCAAATGGGGTCCCTAACATGTTTCCAGATAGAACAACCTGATGGCAATGGAGCCATCCCCACTGAGTTGTTCGAGCTCTCAGAAAGGCCATTTCCATTCCAGACACTGGGGCAGAAACGTTTCCAAAGCACAAGCCACCATCACACCGCGCCAACCCACCTTTCTCTGGCGCTTTCGACCCTATAAGACAGGACTGTCCAACGTTCGTTTGCGGTCGAGCACATTTACATGACATCTAGGGGTACGCAGACGCAATTTCACTACTTCGACACTACTGTTACCGATACTATGATTACGAATAATAATAAAAGTATTATTACAATAATGAGGAGATTATAATGATGTTAATGATAATCTAGAATAAAAACATGTGAAATTAATTTCTAACTCAAAAATATCGCTTTACATTACTGCTGTTAGGGACAGAGACACGCTAGCATTACACAATAAACAGGTTTTCCTTTGTTTTTAATAAAGCCATACTAGTCCTCCCATTCACTGTTAAAACTATAATTTCTTTGCAATTTTAAGAATAGTTATGCTTAAAATATAACTGATCAATAGCTGAAAAATTTAAAGTATAAAAAATAATGCAAAAAAGAAATTAAAACATGTTGAATGTACAATTTATCACAATATAAGGCACTCAAAACGTATTTCACAAGCTCACCAGTAATAACTGAATGCTCGCAAGGAATTTGAAACATTCCTATTGTATGACTGTTATAAATCGTTTATCATTATTTGCGGCACAGCTGTGTTGGGGTTAAAGTTACTTTGAGGGCAATTTGGGGTCCTGTTGTTGTCCTGATGAAACAGGATGGTAGGTAGTTTATAGCACTGCAATAAAGTGAATAATAAGGAAGTTGCCTGTTTTGCAGAATAAAATGCCGCTGTAACAAAATTCCTGCGCTGGAGGATGGTACTTTTAAAACGAAAAGAAATATTTATTCAAATGCAAATAAAAAAATTGTCTTCAAACATTAATTAAAATTTATTTTAGAAAATAGTTGAGAATAGCGCCATAAAAGGACAACGCGGGCGCGGCCAGGGCTGCGGTAAGAGAACCAACGGAATGAAATGATATGCTTTCTTCTATAATTCCTAAAAGTTTCAGCATTAAATCTAGCAAATTCGGTATTTGAATCAAAAGTAGCTGATTGCAGTTCAATTGTATTCATATCTTGAAAGCGACAGCATTCTGATAATATACCAATTTTGATTCAGTAAGTGGATATTCATAGAGCATGCTTATTTAAATTTATAAGTGCAAGCTCGGTCAGAGGGAAATAATTAAATGTCGGTCGTGGTGGTGTAGTGGTATATTTGCCTTCTAAACGTCAAATCGCGGGTTCGAACCCGGCCAGATGTGACGAATTTTTTCGGGCGTAAAAACCCTAAGTATGTCTTCCTTCGGAAGGGAAGTAAAGCCGAGGGTCCCGTGTCGTACATTTACGGCAAGATAAAGAACCTCAAGCCTGAAAGAAGAGACCTCTGAGCAAAATTTGTTGGTCGTTTCACGCCCTAATTTGAATGGGACGCTGATATCCTGAAATGTAAAAGAGTGTCTGTAAACAAACACAGTCAAAATGATGATGATGATAATAATAATAATAATAATAATAATAATAATAATAATAATAATAATAATAATAATAATAATAATAATAATAATATGTATTCGGGTGGATTTTTTTTTTAAATATAACTCAAAGGCGTTTAGTTGTGTTAGAAATGAAATCCTAATAGGAAAAATAAATTTCTTTATTTATACTTCGATATTAGGAAATAGAGTATATATTGGTTCAGACAAAATCTGGGTAGTAATCTAAAATGAATATTACTAAACAGGAGTTCCACAAGGATCAAATCTGGACAATCGTTCTTTTTTTAGTTTTATCTGTCATTATCAGTAAAATAACAATGCTCTACTATTCTGTAAGCTCAGAAATCGGTGTAATAGTTTCTAGCGATAATTTTGATAATCTTTTCGAAAAAAAAAGTACTTATATGCTTATTACGGTTCAGGGTCAATACATTATCATTAAATCAGGATAAGACAAATATAAAATTCATAATGTATAACTCATCTGATTCCATATGTAGCAAACAAATGTTTGAACACTAACAACGGCATTTTACAAAAGTTAAACAATATTTTTGTACAATTTCTAAACATATAGAAGAATGTAGATTTTTTTCTAAATAGTTGGTTGAAAATTAACTGCTTTATTAAAAATTCCGATTGTTACAAACAAAATAGAAATAAAATTTATAAATTAAAAATTAAAACTAATTATAATAAGAACAATTTATCCAATATTCTCAAAATTTAGGATCCAAAGCAGAAAATGATATTATGAAACCCCTTACATACAACATTTCACTTAATTAATAAAGCAATTGCATAATAAAGTATTACATAAATCAAAATGTGTATCATCATAACTCCGAGAGCTATTTATAGTCTACGTACACAGCTGAGGGAAGAGCACTTTGGGTCAAGGTCACGCCAACTGGCGTCATGATAGAAGACAGTTTCCCTTCTAATAGTTGCAGTTTGCTGTTACTACTGCAAACATTATTGTGTCTTTGTGCTATTGTGACCCAGTTTGCAATTAATAGATCAAGCTCTTGTTTATTACAGGCTTTTGTGCTCCAGTGTTATAAATTACAGTGTGTTAGCGAAGTAAATTTTACCGTTCTGCAGTGCATTGACCAAGCGGGCTGGCTCAAACGGTGACGCTTGGGTCCCGTATTCGGCAGCTCTGCTGCTGACTAACCGAGGTTTTCCTCGGTCCATTTTAAACGCCGGGTTAGCATTTCTTTGCTACGGATTCACCTTACATTTCATCATTCATCTTCATTCCAGTTATATGTACTTGCGTTTTAGCGAATTTCGTAGGAGTATCCATGAAGAAAATATTTTTGAAAATTTTCTTCAAATCACCATCGATCCTACTTACTAGGCACCAAAAACGACGATCGATATTATATCTAGTGGCCGCAATTTTTGTGTTTTCTCAACGAAATTCGGCATATAACGATCAATTAACAAACGATTGCATTCATTTACCAGCAAAATTGGAAAATTGAGGGTGGGGATTAACCTAAAGCTAAACTTTAAAAATCATTCTAGCGGCCACATTTTCCCCCTCAATGAAACTCAGTACATGCCATTGAAATAAAAAAAGAAAAAAGTTTCTTAAAATCAGCAAAATCAGACTATAATTAGTGCGGGTTTACCTGAAACCCAAAATTAAAAATAACATTTTTTTTTTTTGCTACGAAAGTTAATATATATAATTTAAATAAGACAAGAAAAATCGTTTCTGAAAATCAGGAAAATTGGACCCTTAGAAGTGGGAGTATACCTGAAAACATAATTTTTGTAATCGTCTACATGCTCGGGGACAGACGTGGCATACGGGGGGATTGTTCTTAGCATTAGCAATTGGATATTTGCACCTACGATAAAGGCGATATAATGTAAAAGAGTATGGGGAAATAGTCTAGCATGGACAAATAATCGGACGTACCCTTTACAGACAGCGGTCGTCCGGGGCTTCAGTACCGAATGACAGAGGAAAAAGCCGAATTCCAGGGAATGCTGGAGCGATATGGAGCGATGTACAAATCTTAAGCGGTAGTGATTGTACTCTATCAAACTTGGTAGTGTAAAGTGTACAATAAATGCAGGCAAAGAGAACATAACGGTTTCGGAACACAGAAAAACAAGCTATCGTACGTCTAAAGTTAACTTTGTAGCTTAAATGTCACTCACATTTCCTTTTAGTTATTATACAGCTAAGTGCAATTGAAAACGTAAATGAAATAATAATGATACGGGAAAAACATGCATTTTAAGCTTGAAATGTATGTTTTTTATTAAATACATATGCATATGTTCAGTTAACATTACTTTTTTTTTATTACATTTTCTGTTATAGCGCTCTGTAATAACCTTCATAAATTCATAAATTCGAATTGCTGAGGAATTAACTTGTTTACGCAGCTCCAGCCAAACGGGATTTTCTGTTTATTGTGATGTCATCGTGGCGACTCTGACAGGATTGATCATCCATTCAGGGAACCCGTAAAAGTGTATCCTACGTGCATCTAACTCCAGAGTAAACGACTTCCTGACAGGCGATTGACCTGGGCATTGTTGTGTAAGTCCCACAAACGGAAGAGCGTAAATACATCGAAAGAAAAAGCATTGTATATAAATGTTACTACTCGAACACAGAAAAACAAACTGTACAGCGAAGGATCGCATTATGTTATCGATCGATGGCGTTATGTTATGTCGAATCTGAATTGCTGTCCGTCACTTAGAAAGGAAGTGATGCTGCTTGACTAACTATTCGCTACCACTGCTGTTGAGGAACTTGAAATATCAGAGCAAAATAGAAAGAATTCCGGAAGCATTGCTGTTGGGAGTGAATATGACTTTTATTAAAAGATGTCATAAATGTGTAGCTGTAGACGGACAGAACGTCTTCAATTACACAGATTGGTACTCGTTGTGAAATAAAACTAATTAAGTGTGCATGTTAATATTGATCAAATTTGTACGAGGGGAACTTGTTCATTGATGGAGAAGGCGACTGGCGCGACTTGCGTTTAGCTGCGGACGCAAGAAGAAGAAAAGGAAGAAGAAACTCCGTATAAATTGCAACGGGACCCAAGTTTAGTTATATGATTTAAAGAAAACAAAATAAAATAAATGGGCGACATCTTTCTGAAATTAAATTTGTGAATGTTGTGCTTTATGGATTTAACGTTTACACTTTTCCTAGCGGAATAGCTGATAAAGCTGGCTCTTGGCCGAAGATTCAAAGAGGAATGAGTGACCTTAGACCTTTAACGCGTGTATACAAATAATCTACGTGGTCTGTTCAAAAAGTATCGCGAATTTTGTGTTTTTTCAAAAAGTATTTATCTATTCATGAATGTCTATTTTGTCCCCTTCAAAGTAATCCCCACCAGATGTTATACACTTGTGCCAAAGTTTTTTCCAATCCTCGAAGCACTTTAAAAAATCGTTTTTTGTGATCTTGTTCAGCTCCTCCTTCGATGCCGTCTTTATCTCCTTAATCGTGGCGTAGCGTCGTCCTTTCATGGGCCTCTTCAGTTTTGGGAACAAACAAAAGTCACAGGGGGCCCGGTCTGGGGAGTACGGTGGCTGCGGCATCATAAGTGTGTTGTTTTTGCCCAAAAATTCGCGCACAAGCAAAGATGTGTGAGCAGGGATGTTATCATGGTGCAAAAGCCAATTTTTGTTCTTCCACAAATCCGGGCATTTCTGGCGGATTGCTTCGCGCAAATTGCAGGTAATATTCCTTATTGATCGTTCTACCCTGTGGCAAGAACTCATGATGCACCACGCCCCTGCAATCGAAGAAAACTGTAAGCAAAACATTCACATTCGACCGAACTTGGCGCGCTTTTTTCGGTCTTGGCTTGTGTGGCAGCATCCATTGGGATGATTGAGCTTTAGTTTCCACGTCATAACCATAAACCCATGATTCGTCACCAGTTATGACCCTCTGGAGCAAATTTGGGTCGTCGCGGACAGAGTTCAACAGATCCTTAACAACGTTCATGCGATGGGGTTTTTAGTCGAAATTGAGCAACTTTGGTACGAATTTTGCGGCGACCCGTCTCATGTTCAAATCATTGGTAAAAATCGAATGGCACGAGCCAATCGATACGTTTAAGTCCTCAGCAACTTCTCTAACGGTGATTCGACGATTGGCCAATAATATTTTCTTCACTTCTTCAGTGTTTTCGTCTGTTTTTGACGAGCTCGAATATACGTAGCCCGCGGAAATTAAAAATTCGCGATACTTTTTGAAGAGACCTCGTAATCAGTGAGGATAAGATCAAGATGCCCGTGTATAATAACCTTAAAACTTTTGTTATATATATAATATCTGAATATTTTGTCATTGTAAACCATTATCTTAGTTCTATCCTTTTATTGAATGTTTCTTATTTTCTATTTATCATTAATAAATACATATATTTACATTATATTTATTATCAGTTTGCACTGTAACGAAATTCGTTAAGAAAAATGGGTGGTAACTGCAGCGTTACGATTCGTCTCATTTCTAGCATAAGGTACTTTAGCCACGAAATTCTGTTCCTCAAAAGCAGCATAGCTGTAATGCTCATCAACCAAATGTATTTCTCTTCATTAATATTTGCTCCGAAACCTTCGGAATCCACGGGCTGGGAATCTGATAGGGAGGGTCAGGACCGTATCGGTCACCGTACCAATATCTGGCCCGTACGGCGGTGACCTCAGGCACCGCAAGAATTGTAATTACCCACCTGAGGAATGCGGCTAGCAGTCCCGCCGAAGACAGTCGAAAGAAACCGAACACGCACGGAATCCCGGAGATCATGTTGATTAACCGCCTGAGCAGTGTCTGTCCTTTTCTCTCGCCCGAACAACAACGGAATAGTTCTGCCTGCACAAACTGTTCGGCCGGCATCAGTCACGAGGAAACCGTGCGAGAGCAAATTGTGTGCCACGTTGTTATTGCGGAGATTCCTGACACGCTTCAGAACAGCTGATCAGTAGCAAAGATGACCGTTTTGTTGTGCTGAGTGCGTCTATGTTACACATTTAATTCTGTGATTGTAATTGACCTTTGCTGTGTGAATTTTGATGTGTATCGCTGATGAGGTGTGCTCATGTAATCTGACAGTCTGTTCCGCGCTCAGACATAAGGTGTGTAAGCATGTTGGTAAGAACACGGTAGAAAAATAAATAGCAATGACGCAAGTGTGTGAATTGTGACAGATTTCAAAGTTGAAAGAGTGTTAAGGACATGCCTTAGAGATCGTGCAGACAGCAGTGCCGTAAAGAATATTACAGTCGTTTGGTAAGTAAAACTGTATACACGTTTGACTGGCAAGATTTGTGTAATTGTATGAAATAAATTGTGATAAATCTAAATTGGTGATCTAATTTACTTCAAGACTATGTTTTGTTGGTTTAAGCCATTGCCTAAGCATTTGTTTGCATTTTACCAAATATAATATATTCACAGGTATTGCGATATTGTTATAAAATGTTTTCTGTATTGATCCTATGATCCTTCAAGTATCGAGAAGTATTATTATTGCTAAGTTTCATAAAAAGTAATTGCTACCCATGTAGAATAAATGTCTTAACGAAACACCCTAAATAAACTACTCAGATAATGACACGAATAAACAAGGTGTCAGTTCATTAATGCAATTGTATGGTCTATCATGCTGGTAACGTCTTCAATTCAAAAACAAATTAATGTCAACAATTAACTCCCTTATCACATAGTTACTTCTAGCCCTTGACCCGTTTGGCGCCCCAGCCCTTCAGGAATTGGTTTAATATATTCTTTAATAATAATAATAATAATAATAATAATAATAATAATAATAATAAAGTGCCGTGTGTGTTAGTCACCCAAGGGGTGGCTGACCGAACTAATCATGCTCTTATTGTTCCGTAATCTTCTCGAATATTATTAATGCTCGTACATCTTTCCTTAATAAAAGCATGTACATAACTAATTCTTATTTTTAAGAGTGATAAACTATGGTACTGCAATGTTCAAAGAGTTTTCCGTCTGCATTCAGCACTCCTAACCCCTCTTCTAACAAAACTAGCATTCACATGCTTATGTTCTGCTTTAGAAATTCTTGGAATTACCGTCCCTAAATTGTCTTTTAGTTCTCCACAAACAATAGCAGCATGCAGTAGAGTAAGATCTAGAAAACTTGGGGATGCAGCCCTCTATAAATGATTTTGTTATATCTTCCTTAAATGAACAATGAAGTTCGGGCATCATGGGTTGTGGCAGAATATTGTTGAAAATATTCATATTGTCTCTCATAATTGTTAAAATAAATGCAGCACTTTCTTGCGATATCCGTTTGAATTTACTTGAAAATGAAAACGATGTAGCCCTAATATCCGCCTTATAGTTAGAATACTCCACTCACTTTCAGGACACGGGTGGCCGAGGTCGTTAAGGCGCGTACTCGTGAGCGGGAGGTGTGGGGGGTTCCATGCTCACCAGGATGGTTCTCCCTGACTGAGGTTTTTTTTTTTTTTCCAAAATTTCCTGTCATAAATGGCAAATGCTGGGGAGGTACCCTAAACTTAGGCCTGGAACGTTTCCTTTAAAAAAAAAAAAAAAATTCCCTATTTATCGTTTCATCTCGTTTATCATCATGTCCACCGCCAGTAGTGCCTCAGTAGTCAAAAAGGGCGTTAAAAATTATTTAAAAAAATTACGCATCGCAGATATGTAATGACTTTGGTTGTTTAGGAGTGTAATTCTTGAACTATAACACAAACTTTCGGTTTTAGCAATTTATTTGCTCTGTAATCTTGAACTTCTTAAATTGCTTATCTCCTGTGATACACAAGTTTGTTAGAACAGGTCTTTTCGGTAAGGACTTTTATCGCTTATTAATTCACTTTCCATAAATCCAAGTTCAAATCCATTTACAGTATCGGAGCACCAAGAACAAGGAGGAATGGAGGAAAGTTGCACCACATCAGGGCACTTTTATTAGACATTGCGGGGTTATTAGTCTGTTTTTGTTATACCTGCTTTTCCCACATGGCTCATAGTATCCACCGATCAGAGAAATAACTGCAGAGTGAAAATTTTCATAAGAAGGTTTTTGTTCACAATGAACTTTATTGAAATTATTTATGAAGTATTAAAATATACTAATTTACTATAAGAACGTAGTAAAAGGAAAAGGAAGGGGTCAACATTGGATCGACGTACGTAGGTAAAACTTGTTTCACTTAAAAAAAAAGGAGCAGATCAGATATATATTAATGATATTATGACCATTGTATATGCGGTTTATATTTTCCCTTCAAATGATTGAAAGGGATACTTTTTGAACAATGAATGAATTTTAATTGGCGATTATAATTTATATTTTCCATTGCTTTTAGACGTAGAACAATTTCCGTAAGCAAAAACATGTGATTATAATTATTAATGTATGAATCATAAATTATTCAAGCACTTTTCTGTTAGCACGCAGACCGAAATCCGCCATTGGAGAGATTATCTTGACGTCACTATCCTGGCCGACGCTAAAATAGAAGCAGAAATTTGGTTAACCATCAAAGTGTTGTCCTGCTCATCCTTGTTCATCCAGTTGCACAGGCCACGTAAATTTGGATCGATAAAATGATATGCATAATTCATTGTAAATTTACTGCTTTCGATTTTTCATTTTTACAACTTTTTCAGCTAGCCGCCTTACTCGACAGAGCCCTTCGCTGTGTTTGTAGAAATAACCTGAATTAGAACAATAAACCCCTTTCAGCAAAAACGAGTTTCAGTTTCCTTGTAAAAATCCCTTAACAATAGCACCTCCAATGAATACAAGAAAACAATAACCATGTCCTGTTCTTTAGACAATTATTTTTGGAAAACAAAATAAAAGTTAAAAACATTTTACAATTTTCTTGCTCTAAATTTGGAAGACACCGGCGTTCAAATAGCTCCAATTGCAAATACAGTTATAAAAACTGAACAAGTTAGAAACCAATGAGTCTTGATATGCAAAATTATGTAACTGCTGACATCACGGCCAGCCTGCTGTGGTCTCGTGTCTTTTGTTCGGCGCGTAACGAAAAAGTGCCTGCATTTAAAATGAAATATCTGTTAAGTAACCTCTCTCACTCTCTTATTAGCTTTCCGTGGCTTGTTGAAAACTGAAAATGTGTTACAAATATTGTTAACTTTGCAGTTAAACAGATCAGATCATACTATCAATCAAGTAGAAATGCGTATACAAAAAGAAGACACCGCCTGTGATCCCTCAATAGTGAAATAGTTAAAACGGGCATTAAAAACTATTTATAAAAATAATTATTTAAGTATAATGAAAAGGTTAGGTTAAGTGCAATCAATATTGGCCTTTCGTCCAGTATCTTAGTTTATATATTTACGGTTCTTGCTACATGCCACAAAAATACTTTTACCATCGTCTCATTCTCTTGGGCCACAATTTTCCCAAGTTGTTGTTTATAGTCAAGTGTGATTGACAAACAAATTTATATAAATATAAATAATGAAATGGACTAATAAAATGAATGACCTAATGCAATCGGGAAGCTCGATTCTTCTGCCATCTCTCGACAATTGAAATTGATGATGCTATATATCCGTATGCGATCGTAATCTAAGTATTATGCTTGAATACTGACAAATGATTAATAAAATATTTAAATTATCATTATTTCTGAGAAGAAATACAAGACCCATTTAGCAGGAATGACAATAATCTACTCTAAATATGAACAAAATACGAATTTAGTACTAAGGAGTGGACATAACCTAATTCAAGGAATGGCGGCATGTGGCAATCAGCTGTTTTTCATCTTGCTCCATCTTGCTCTTATTTGAGTTACTTTAACTTTTTACTAATACGTCACAGGTGGAAAAGAAAGTAAAAGTCGATACTTTACAAGGACATGCACTAATACAGTTGTAATGTGAAATAGGGCCCTGCTTGAATGAGGATTACATTCGTCTTTATCTAATGGTATACTCTTGTCACATATTGACAGAATGGGACCGGACAATTATGTAATATCAAAAGTAGCTAACTTAATTTTGTGATATTCAAACACGACAGTCTTAAATTGATTAGTAATATAAAGATTGTGTACAGGTGTAATTAATTTTTATTAAGTTTTCATTGCTATAAGCAAACGCTAACTTATTATTATTATTATTATTATTATTATTATTATTATTATTATTATTATTATTATTATTATTATTATTATTATTATTATTATCATCATCATCATCATTTTATTATTATTATCATCATCAATTCAATTAAGCTTTGAGAAATTTTCTTTAATTAGTCGATGCTCATCTTTCTCTTTTTCTTCTTCTCTGTAACATGCACACATTTATCTAGGATTCTACCTTAAGGTAACCTGACCGGTTACTGCTAAGTAATACGATTGTCATATCATCATATCGGTAGTAATATGGAAATATTTTGTATATCTGATGGAAATAACGTAAAACATGCACCCATCATGGAATTTATCACATGTCAAGCCTTTTATCAGTAGCCTCTGCCATAAATGTATTCGACTCATTGTAGCAGCTGTAGGTAGATTGTGTGCCCTGAAGAAAAAAGCGAACAAAACTGTAAACAGTGATCTGTGTTTTAAAATCATCCTAAAATATACGAGTACTTTTGCAGCCTAGTCAAGAGCTTAGTTCTATTTTTTACGGATGAAGAAACCATGTTTTTCGTACTGCCATTGTTAGAAGTCACACTGTTTCTTCATTTTAAGGCGAAATTTGCATTTTACACTACATGCTTATGCACAAGGCCTCTGCATGTGAAGAAAAGTTCGTGTTAGCAAGCAACATGCCGAAATACTATAAAAGGTTGCATCTTACAATTGTATAACAGCAGATAAGTAAATGGGTTAAAAACTGCGTCACTTGCGCCTTGATTCGGTTAGTAAATATTGTCATCTGTAACTGATTTTATAAAGTATCTGCCTGAATCACGTGAACAGTTGCAGCAAGTCAGTGAGGCAGGAATTAATTAGTACTGACCTAATTCTGGAACGGAGGAGCAGAATTGCTCATTTTTTTCGTGTAGTTGGAAGAGAAGTAGTGACTGGGTTATTTTGTTTCAGCAGTATCGAATCCAACTTCATATCTGTCTTTCTTAATATATGACAATAAACGAAGTGCTGTCCAACGGGAAAGGAATAGTAAATCAAAGTTTTCCGTTTCCACAAACATCTACTTCAAATACCTAAGGAGTCCCATGTAGGCCCATGAGTTTCCGGCCTCGCCGATGAGGATTATCGCCTTCACAAAACCCTTATATCGTGTCATACCTTATCTGTTAAGTAAATAATTGCAGCAATAACTTCCGCTCCGCTATGTTTAGTCATTCAGATTTAGCAGCATAAATAACGCTATGTGTAGAAGATTGTGACATGTTCAAAATGGAGTTTCCACCTGTTATTAAGTTCTTCACAAAAGAAGGACTTACTCCAAATGAAATTAAACAGCGATTGGACGGTGTATATGGGGAGGCATCCCCGTCACATTCTATCGTAAAAGAATGGGCCAAACTTTTTCAAAGCATTGAAGACGAAGAGCGTGCAGGTCGACCCTTGGAGGTGCTCACTCCTGAAAACATCGATCGCTCTTGTGGAAAGAGAAATTATGGAAGACCGGTGGCTCAAAGTTACAGAAATAGCAGCAAGGTTGGGTCTTTCTAAAACAACAGTTCTTCGCATTATTTATGAATATTTAAACATGAATAAGGTTAGTGCAAGATGGGTGACTAGACTTCTTTCCTCGGTCCAAAAGCAGCAACGACCCATCTGTTGTCAGGCATTTTTGGAGCTTTGGCGTGGCAACAAGAGAGAAGTTCTGCAAACTATTGTTACAGGTGATGAAACTATGGTTTTCTACTATGCTCTCTTGTCCAAAAGAGAATCAATGGAGTGGCAGGCGTAAACCTGGCGAAGCACCGCCCCAAAAGATCACTCAGTCAACCAAGAAGATAATTGCCACAGTATTTTGGCACTGTGAAGGTACACTGTTCATTGACTTCAAGGTGAGGAACACTGCAGTAAATGGGGAGTACTATGCTGGCCTACTACACAGGGTATGTGCTTCGATCAAAGAGAAAAGGCGAGGAAAGCTGAGTGGTGATGTACGCCTTCTTCACGACATCGCGCCTGTACACACAGCTCCTGTTGCAAAGGAAGCTGTGAAGAAATGTGGCGTAAAATAGATGAACCATCCACCCTACAACCCAGATCTAGCTTCCAGTGACTATTTCCTCTTCTCAAAACTCGAGAAGGACTTTCTAGAAAGGAAATTTAAGTGTGACAAAGAAGTGATGGATGCTGTTTATGCCCATTTTGCAGACAAGACTTCTGACTATTTGAGGGGGGGGGGTGAAATTTAATTCAAAGATGTGAGAAGTGTATAGCAATAAAGGGTAACTATATTGAAAAGTGACATATAGTTTTTGTTTTTATCAATAGTTACAAAATGGTTAGGCCGGAAACTTATGGACCTGCACTCGAAGGTACGAGTACATACATCTTAAAGAATTACTGCACTTCTCCGTGCTGATGTTAATAATGATTTAGGTGTTTAGCTTCTGCCCATCAGGAGAAAACCAATATGCATATTTTATGCAATATTAAGCATTATAATAGTAATTCACACACAGAAGAAACGATATTTAATTGGTTGTGGTGGCGAAGCTCAAATAAAAAGTTTATTTTCAATATATATATATATATAACAAATCTTGTATTTCTTGGTGGTAATTTTTATATCAGGTTCACTAACCGTTTACTTTATCAAGTCCCGTTGGCATGAATAATACAGTTCATACACCGCAAACTTTCCCACACTTCTCCAGCGTTAAGGCGTTCTTTCTGCTCGGCACTCCCACGCCTCCCAGCCGAAACTCTCTCACTGTAGGCTGTGGAAGAGAAGAAGTTTCACCATGATGGTCTAACTAATCCCTGGTTACCATATACATACAAATACTGTTATCGTGTAACAAATAATTGATTACATTCATATCTTCGGCAGAGCTAACGCACGATATCTCTGCACCCAGCCTACGTCACATAGTCGGACAAGCTCCTCTGCTACCTTCTATGACGATGTTGACCTTTCGGATCACTGCCGGAACATCATGTTAACTGAACTGCTTTCTAATGTCTATTATCTTAAAAATAGCTAATTACATAAACTAAAGATGGTATACGAACGTTTTCACTTCTTGCCACGCGCATACGTTTCTCGCTCAAGCACATAACTAACGTTTTCTTAGAAATGAGAGCTACTCAAAAGAAGACTGGATGTTCTGTCCTCTCGTGAACAGCTTTTCTTTTTCCATAGTAACAGACTCCACGTGCGAGCTTATTGTGTGCTAGCTCTACTCAGTCCTAAGATCTCTACGTTCATTCTTACAAACGAAGTCTTTCCTGGCGGTCCTGTGTACTTGCCTCGTAGACCCAAGGAGCGATGAGTTTTTTAGGACTTAAAAAATCCTATGTATGGCTTTCTTTGGAAGAGAAGTAAAGCTGTGGATCCCGAGTTGTAGATTTATGCCACATAAGGATGAGGCCTCTAAGCAAAATTTTTCGGCCGTTTCAGGCCTTGGTTTGAATGGGGCGCTATAACCAGAGATGTTAAAGAGTGTCCTTAAATAAACCACATAAATAAAATAAACAGACAAACTGAACTACACGATAGCCAAGACGGAGCGTGTTTGTTTGTTTGTTTTGTTTTTTTTTTTTTTTTTTTGTGTATAGGATAGGCTGAGACATGGAACTTTCGAAATAAATGGAAAGTCTAATTTATGTTAAGTATACCATAAAATGAACTCTAAAGTGTAATGTTCCAAATTATATCATCATGACTGTCAATAATATAAGTCATAATTAAACTAAACTAGATGCAATATTAAAAAAATTAATGTTCCATGATTCACATTTAACTCCTACCATCCTTTTTCTGTGCCTATACTTAAATTACTCTTGAAATGAATTTTCAATGCTACATTGAACCTTTCCTTATAATCCTAGCAACATACTGCGCCGTTCCGCTGCAGTTAACAATTACATAAAATGGAGGAAAAAGAGTTATAAATGAATAGTTAACAACCTATGATAAGGTCTGCTGTCCAGCGTAAACTGAAATACAATATAGGGAATTTAAGTTTTAAAAACAATTAAATTATATTTACTGTTAAAATAATATAATTACATCATCTCATATAACTACAATATAACTAAAAATAACGAAAGACAATATTTTAAATCATATTGTCTGCATCCTAGTCCTTCTGTTCGAATTCTATAAAATTCCAGAAGAGAGCAGACATAAACGCATGGGCTGCGACTAGGCTGCCCTACACAGTAACAAAAAAGCTCCATGAAAGATCCCTCTCCACCTCTCCCTGACAGTAACATAGAAACTCATTGCATTGCTGTATTATTGGTGTTCGGCTATCTTGGGTTATAAAAGGCGCATTAGCCCACATAAACAATTCAATGAATATATACAAGACACCACATTTATTCTTAGTAGGCTCTGCTGTGCAGCCTTAATGGACGTTTCCCCTATGCCGGCAGCAGACATCCAGTCTACTTGCTTCAGATGTGTCAGGGCGCTAAATTGAGCATTAACATCTTCGCTGGGCGAAAATATCTCCCCAGTCCATTTACCGTGTTCCAGAATTATTTTGACTTTGAGAGAAATTGCTGTGCAATCCGCCACAAGCTGCCTAATGTACGGCTGTCACATTCTCTTTTCTAGGTGGATTCTGTCCGTGGATCCGTCTTCGTACAGTAAAATAAGTCACATGTGTCTCGCAATAAGCGTAGAGGGTCAAAAAGGATTCTCTCTGGAATGGTGAACTACAGCGGCATCTACATCTGAAGGTCCCTCCCCCCCTTGTATTTCGGTCGAGTTGTGAATCTGTCTATCTGCTATTTGGGCAATGTCACTACCACCAGCCAACAGTGATTTTGGAAGTTATTGACATGTTTATTTACACTTTGCAACGGTTTTAAATAAGGGGACCGCCACGGGTGGCCGAGGTCGTTAAGGCACGGACTCGTGAGCGGGAGGTCTGCGGTTCGAATCCCGCCAGGACCGTCCTCCCTGACTGGGGTTTTTTCCAGGTTTTCCTCAGTCTTCATAACTGGCAAATGCCGGGGAGGTACCTAAACTTAGGCCTGGAACGCTTCCTTCCTTAAAAAAAAATCCTTTCCCAATTTATCATTTCATTTCATGTATCATCAGTGTCCACCGCCTGTGGTGCCTCAGTAGTAAAAACGGGCGTTAAACACTACTCCAAAAAAATAAGGGGAGTGCTAATTAAATATGTAGTTGAAGGATTTAGGAAGGATTAGATTAAGGATTGATGGTTTTGATTAATAATTGTATATCTCAGGGGTAAATGTTAATGTCTTTCTCTCCACTCCGATGATATGTCCGCTGGCTTATAGTTTTGCCACGGCTGTTGAAGCTCTGCTGCTGGATACTTTTATGGTCTTGTGACCATAGGGAAAGGAGTCATGGAGATTAATAAGAATTCTCGTTATAGGAGACGAAACACGATTTATTGTTTATAAACTATTGCACATAAAATATACTGCTGTTATTTTCTGGAGAATATGTGTTACTTTTGCACTAACTATGACGACCACTCTGGCGTTTCTTAATTTGATAAAGATTGATCCTAAAATCAACAAATTCTGAGATGCAACTGAATTCAACTAATAAAGCTCTTCCACTGAAAGGAACTGAAATGACCGTGCCTGCCTTCCACACTGAAAATGCCCCACACTGAATACTCTTCCAAAACTGACTACAGCTTTCCACTAACGAACTGAACTGAGAATGAATGCGGATCGACCGTCTATTCTTCCACTCAACTGAACTGATAGAATCTGGATCGACTGCCCCTGGGCCGCAAAATTACAAGACTAAGTAAACATGGCAGTCTGCCGGCCTCACGAAGCTATCTTTATTCTTTCTAATATGTTTTTAAGAAAAATCTAGAACTTTTTCTCTCTCAAACTCGTATCTCTATTGGGTAATCTGTTCCCTCCGTTTTTTCTCTGCTATATTATTGGTCAGATGGCTTACGTGACTTCTTACATGTAACCACATACGTATTGAATGGAACCGTTAGGATCTCCCTTCCAGAGGTTATTCCCTTGTCTTTTCACCCCCGTATGTTTATTGTTTTATTACGTCTTTCTTGCTTTACAATTCTAATATTATACCAATAAACATATTACTCAAGGACTCTCCTTTAGAAGTTTCTTCAGAAAACATCGGTTTGTTTGGGTCATCTTTGCAAATTTTATGGCTGCTCATAAATACTGTCACACTTTACAGTGACGTTAAATGATGAAGTAGCCAGTAATTATCCTTTTTCTATTTAACAAGTTGCTTTTCCCACTTTTATAGTACGTAGGGGTAAAACCGACCTTTGAGATAAAGATAGAACAATTGCTTGCCTAAAGAACCCGTTTGTATAACTCCTCCCTGCCAATATGCTATTGGTAAAACATTGAACATGAATATATCAGGTACGGAGAATTTTTAAGAAAGAATACTCAATGACACAACCTTATTTATAGGGGTCACAGTTCTTTTACAACTTCTCTCAAAATATTATTATTATGGCCTACACAGTAGCGCCCAAGTTTCATTGAAGTCACACAAATGGATGAACTCTAACAAATGCATACCGATTCACTATTGCTATTAAGTTGTTTGCATTCCCAAAGACTGATAGGTTGATTCATTATTTTAAATGAAAAGTGTTTTTTTTTAACACGAATATTATGAGAAATTAGGTACATTTAAAACATAGGATGCCCAGAGAATCAAATTAAGATGTTTAGAACTGAACCTTTTACCAGAGAATAACAGGATTTTTAAGATCCGTGACTTCTCGTAACTAAGTCCAAGGCGACATGTCTACAGGTGCTTGGTTATAGTTTTGCATACCTGTTGCAGCAAACAGGTGTTTCAAAGAAATGTTGTATACCGTTGCCATACGTGTCTGTTGTGTTGGCGTGCATGCATGATCTTTTCCTTTGCTCAGTTGTCACGTACAGGAACAAACTATGTGAATGTGAAAGCCGCATATCTCAAAACGTGCTTGAGTTACGTTCTGTTTCGGAGGTACTTTCTCACATGTGCTCCGAAGGTGAGCGAAACTTAAATATGTGTATAGCAACATTTATAGGGGCCGTTCGGGCAGTTTGTCCTATTTCAGGATTTTCTTATTTCAATTTTAAATAGACAAAATTATTGCTTTTGTGAGGACCGATGCTATGGAACAGCTTTTTTAACTTCCGAAGACTTGTGATGTCATTCTATGGATATCTTTGGGCTTCAAGCTACAAGTGATAACCCAAGTTTCATCTCCTGTTGCAATGCTGGACAAGAAATCGTCAGCCACGTAACAAGCAAGCAGTTCGCACGAAGTTTTACTGTTTTCTTTTTATAGTTGGCATTTAGACTTATTTAACACAAATCTTTGAATATTCTAACTGTGGCTAATTATTATTTTGACGTTGCCGACAGATATATCAAATTGAACGATTGTTATTCGTTGATCATCTCAAATAACGATGTCGGTGTTACTGCAGAATGTGGTGGGGATGATGAGTGATACCTTCTGATGACGACAGCTTTTGGCGGAACTGATAATTATTTTATCCACTGCCATCTTTCCATAAACGCATTTTAAAGGTCTGTGAATATTGATGATGGACCCCTTTTCTGTCAAAAGAAATTAAATTGCTGTCGTTCGTTTAAAACACCCTTTTAAATTACTAACGCACAGCGGAAGATAAACTGCAGAAGCCCTTTGCAAGGGTTTAGAGGTACTGTGTATACAAATTTCCTATGTTGTATTACTAACTGAACGCCTCTCTAGAAATGGTGCCGAAATATACATAGGTTTTGCCAAATGCTCGAAACAGCACTCGCCTTAATGGAATTCAGTTTTCACACTACGGCTACCGCACGGGTGGCCGAGGTCGTTAAGGCGGAAGGTCTGTAGTTCCCACCAGGACCATCCTCCCTGATAAGAGGTTCTTTTCCAGGTTTTCCTCAGTCCTCATAAATGGCAAATGCCGGGGAGGTACCCTAAACTTAAACCTGGAATGTTTCCTTCCTTAAAACAATCCTTTCCCAATATATAATTTCATCTCATGTATCATCAGAGTCCACCACATTGGGTTAAAAACATGTGCTAAACATGAAAATGTTTTCCTTTTAACACTATTATAATTATTAATTTATATATATAAATTAATATATATATTAATATATATATATTCATTTATATATATATTAATTTATATATAATTTATATATATAAATTAATAGTAATTATAATAGTAGAAAAGGATAAAACACTAAGAAAAAGTCACACTTGAGATCGCTATATTTCGAACCACTAAAGTTCTTCTAGACCGTCACTTGTCTTCTTGCCATAGAAGGACTCCACTAGTTTGAAATATAGCGATCTCAAGTGTGACTTTTTCTTAGTGTTTTATCCTTTTCTACTATTATAATTACTGTTAATTTGTTACATTGTTAATAGTGTTACTTTATTTTTATTTTATATTATGTGTGTGTGTGTGTAATTCGCACTTAAAAACAGTAAGCAAGGTAAGTAGTAAAGCGGTAGTGTTTATATTTATTTATTAAACACTATTATTTATTTATTTTATAAGCACTACCACTTTGGAAGACTTTATTACTTACCTTGCTTATTGTTTTTTAAGTGCGGATTACATAAAATAAAAATGACTAAAGCCTTTGTAAAATTGTTATAAAATGTAAATATAGTAAGTTTAAGAGTTTTTATCAATCCTCTTCTTTCAAGGAACTAATAACCTTAAGATATCTAAAGAAAATTTTCATTCTCTTCTGTCATCTACCAATGCAGTATCAGTAAAGCTCACATAACGCGTCATTTAAGAGCAAAAATGCTCAGGACTGAGTTCATATGAGTTACGCACCGTGACGGATAAGCGCAAACGAATCTGGCTGGCATTTTATTTTTCCGAACTATTACTTTAAGCCTTCTGAACGTCACTTTATTACTGTTCACAATCTCTTTGACCCAGGTGATAATCAAGTACCACTCCCTAATCTCAGAAAATTGTAACACTTTCCAACTATTGCCTGGCTACAGGCTTTGTTTAATGAACCTATCTGTTTATAACGATTTACTATGATTTCATTTGAATTTAGTCTAATCATTTACCGCGATCCAAGAATGTACGACTGTAATGCAATTGTTTTCCTTTTAACATGTAATAATGTCAGCAGTTCTCAGAAAATGCCTCTAAAGTGTACCGTTGCTTAAATCTAATTTTCTGAAAGATGTCTAAAAGCATTACAAAGACCTCGCCATTTTGTTCTTTAATCTAAACCTACTCACAGTTTAACAAACCATCTCACCCATGGATAGCCCACATAACACTACAATAGCACTGCTTTGGTCTGGAATAAACGAAGCTTGCGTGGTTAATATTTCAATTTTAAATCACGTTATATAAACTAAAATTGCTCAATTTCGAGGCAAACTATCGGCTTTACCATACTTTCAAATTAATAAAGGCAGTTGCTTTCTAAAAGTAAGGACAAATTGAGGAAATTTATCCCTTGGAAGAAGATGAAAGATTACGAAGAGAAAAGAAGGCAAGATAGAAGCAACCAAACAAGAATGAGGGGTAGAGAGGAATGAGGGATTAAAATGGAAGAAGAAAGCCCTAGAAAATTAAACAAGAAGAAAGCAAAAGGATAGGAAGAGTAAACAGCATATTCATTTGTGAAATATCTCTATTATAAACTCCAGAATGTGTGAATTATTTACATTGACTTCCATTATAAAAACATAATATTGTTGCAAAGTTCTGTAAGGTCTTGCAAGAACGTTATACGCGTAAATGCAAACGCACGCACGGTTAATGTATTTTGTGCCAGGAACTCTGAGCAATGCTTATGGCTAGTGCCACAACGTGCGTATGTTGTCCCGTTAACCAACTGCAATAATCGTTGATAGATATTAAACAGAGATAAATCACGGCTGGCGGGCCGGTTGTGTAGTAGTATGCACAAAGCTGTTATTGTGTCGGGAATCTGCTTCTGGCCAGCGTATATGCCACGTGTTCGGAAACTCTTCGCCACCTGGAGGGCGTTGGAGACTTATTGTGTACATACCAGTTGAAAACCACAAGAAATTCTACGCAATAAAAAACTATGATATGCCTCAGATTGTAGCTCTACTTGAAATACGCTATTTATTTCACGCTCTAATGGGTAAAAGAAAAAATATAATAACCACCAAGGCTGCCATCTCCTATTCTTTTACCCCTGTTGTGCTTTTTCTTTTAATTATCACAAATTTTCATCTGTGCTTTTATTGGTACCTTTTACTTTCCGCACACTCTTCACTTTCACGTGCTTTTCCTTTTAATTCTTCTTCTTCTTCTTCTTCTTCTTGTTCTCACTTTCCCCACTCTTCTCTCTTTTAAATTCTCTATTGTTCTCTTCGTTTTCTATTTCCCTTATTCCGCCTTATCATTAAATTATACTTCTGGAAACACTACACGTTAGTTCGATAATAACGGAGCGTGGTTTGCTGTATATATTTTTAACCATTAACGCTCTCTGCCGATTACTACATTCTCAAGATGACAGTAAAACGATGGTGGGAATTGAAATACTGGGAATAAAACTTCTATATTCCCTTTTTGTCCGCCACAGCTTATTCTGTGTCTGAACCCTGGTCACCCAGATAGAAGACCACTCAGGGTATCGTGTGCATGGGAGGGGAGGAAGGAATTCACACTGATCCGACATGGTCAGGAGCCCAGTCTAATATCTATTCACTCTTAAGAGTGATCCTAACGTCAACAAACATTATGTATTTCCGCAATTCGCGCCAAGATTCTGCCCAGTTATCAGAAACAAGTGATAAGTATAAACGACGTGATGACAAGAGACCGTAAATTCTGAGGTTAGGTTTACTAACTTCTTTATTGCGAGTGCCGGATATGTTTCGCAGAACTCTGAAAACACGTTGAAAATAATTGTTTTCTCGTCATTAGCTGAAGGCTTGTCAGGTTTGTGCTTTACTTATATGTCTCCGTAGAAACAACAGCATGTGGTTCGTTAGCATAAGCTGCCATGATAACATGCGCAAATTGCTTGCGCCTTGCCTGGTTTAAATAACCGTTGAATCTGGCGAGGTGCATCTTGGTAATTGTATCATTAAATACGCGGTAAATTAAATTCAAGTTATAGGTACTGTTTTTTGTACAGTAGATACCATTTATTACTGAACTTATCCACAAATTTAGATTGCTAATATGGAACTACTTTCTTTGCGTGCATTGTTACTGTATTATACTTGGCTGCACACAGTCCATGCTAGTGACGTCACGTCACTTGTTCGGGATCACTCTTACGGTGAATGTATAAGAGCAGTGTATTCATTGCTCGTTTTGTCACCCCTGACAGGATTTATACGAGATCTTTGTTCTTAGCGAGCCACGCGTGCCTCTTGACATTTGGCAGAGGTGCGGCTAACACGTGGAACTTTAGAACATCATGGAATCTGTACTCTCGACTTTTAGTGCGCTCTCGGCTTCAGGCACACGTCACTCACACGTCTTAATAACACAAACCAGCAACTAACAAGGGAAACGTATAGAAGAAAAAGTTTATTTCTTCTGGGTCTATCATTTTATCCGGTTGAGCTGATAAGGAGTTGGTTGATACCTTTTCTCCATCTGCTTAATACACATTATAAACTGGAGAATGAGATAAATTCTCTCTAATGAGAATTCCACTAAGAAGTTCAAAAAGTTGCCACGTATTTTTTTAAGTTCATAAAACTCCACAAATTCGGCATTTGTAGCTGAATCGTGTAGTGTTGTATTACGGTTTGCTTTTTTAATTCGAGAGAGAGAGAGAGAGAGAGAGAGAGAGAAGTGTAACTACCAAATCATGTATCGTACCAAACAATAATACTTGTTCATCAACCTTTTCCCCCTTTTCCTCTTCTTTTCAACAAACGCTAAGTTATAATCATTAGCATATAAAGCACAATGTTATTTTTAACAAATTCCTTTTTAAGAATAGAAACATTTCCAACTATCATTACTAAATGTGATTTTAATTAAAATTCTGCAATTATGGCGGTTAGTTACTGAAATCTGTGCTGTGCTTTGCTTACACAGCTTCTACTCCTTCACACACACACACATCTGAAAAAGCACAGTTCTAATGAACAAGTAGGGTTTTATTTATAAACCCTACCCACTCAAGCGTTTGACATCACTGCTACTAGGTGTATTGCAGACGTCGACGCCTATATTTCCACTTGGCTTTTCTCCTTTGTCATGCCCATGAATGTCGCTTTCTGAAATTGTTCCTGACGGACTCACGGCAGTATACATTCTTTGCGAAGGTGGTCAGGCAATTGAAGCTATAAGCTATTCGCCCTTAGTGATCTCAATCAAAACATTGTCATATGACGACCTAGCTGCACTGTTTGCAGCCATGTACAACAGAGTAGCAATGTACGCAAAGAAAGTAGTTCCATGTTATCAATTTAAATTTGAGTTTGGGTTCAGTAATAAATAATATCTGCTATACAACAAACAATACTTATGACTTGAGTTTAATTACTGCTGACTTAATAAAGCTGAATTACGAAGCTGCAAATTGATGCGGCCTAACTCCCAAGATGCAGCTCGCCTGATTAAACGGTTGTTTAGACAAGGCAAGGCGCAAGCAATTTGCACTTGTTATATCTGACGCTAACGAACCACATGCTGTTGTTTTTACGGAGACATATTATGTAAAGCATAAACCGGGCAAGTGTTTAATTAGTGGCGAGAAAACAATTATTTTAAACGTGTTTTCAAAGTTGCTAAATATATCCGGCAATCGCAATAAAAGAGGTGGTAAACCTAACCTCCAAAGTTACCGGTGCTGTCTTGCCATTAGATTGCTTACACTTGACACGTATTTCTGACAATTGGGCAGATTCTTGGCGCGAAATGCGGAAGGATACATTGTTGACGTTAGGATCATTCTAAGAGTGAACAAATAATAGAGCAATGCATTTTTGTGTCTAAATATTATGTCAATTACAATAACCTCTTCGTATGACTGCGGAATTTATTCAGAATTTTCCTGAACAATTGCCTTCTTCTAGAGCTGCAATTCATGGTGCAGAAATTTGAAGTTAATTTAGTTGCAAAACAAAAAGTGCAAGTGAAAGCCCACAGTTTTAACAGAGGAAACACTAGATTAAAATGGTGTAAGTCTTGGATAGTTACCACAAAGTCGCTCCCGATATTGCAAAACAAACGGGGAGAGTTCGGATGTAAAGCAAAACATTGAAAATGAAATAAGAAACATTATCAAAGCCGAAAGTAATGTTATAAATGAGAATGTGTATTCCCGGTACAGTGTCTGTTTAGTCGAGAATGGACGGCAATTTCAGCATTTTTTATATAATGTAAGATTCTATACATATTATAGATAGTGCCTCTTAGCAGTGACGAGATTTATATCTTAAAGCCCGGTAGCTTTCATTTGGAACACTTAAGTATAGGAAAAGAGCACGCAAAGCAAAACACGTCATCTATTCTTTTTGTTAAAATACAGGCATTAACTTCAGCGGAAGATGTCTAAGGAATTTCCATCAGGGATTACCGAAAAATAGTCAGCACACGGTGGCCAAGGAATTTAGATTAAGCAATAATTTGTTACTAATACATCTAGTTGTATACGATATTTCATCTACGTTTAGTGCACTATAAATTATGAAAATCAGTAGAACATAAATTGATAACAAAAGTTCAATTTGTTGTAGAAGATGAGTTAGGAGTGCTATAGATATGTTGTATGACTGAAAAATCAGAGTATAAGAATGTAATGGGACAACTTGCGTCGGCATCTTTGATATTGTTGCCCCTTAATCCGCTCTGAGTTGTGTTTATTTCTCAATCCATTCGATGTCGTTGCTACCGCCGCAGGTACCATGTGTTTAACGAACAGCTGTTACTAATTAAATAATTAAACCGTTAATTGTAAAGAAAATGTACTTTTTTAAATAAACGTTTAATTCCAGTATTTGCACCGAAATAACAGGATTAAAATATAAAACATTGCGTTAATAAAGATGGATAAATCGTGTCCCCCCCTTTCTGATTTTTGGTTTTGCTTGTTTACTGGTGATCTCTGAATGACGGTCATGCATGTTTATATAGGGGAACTGCACGAACTTAATATCGCAACCATTTTGATATTTTATTTTGATGAGGCACATCTGAAAACAGTGAGTTTATAATTTTATTCTTGGGCATTGACATAACGCATTGCTAGTTTCCTGGATGAATATCGGTACATAACTGCGAGGAACAACAATTTAAAAGGGTGCGTTTTTGGCAAATTAAAAAAGTGTTCCAAATATCGCACATACCAGATATCAGCACGTTATAGTGAATATGATAATCATTCCGAATAGTTCATTAGGCACTTAGGTTTTTGTTGCACTCACTTATTTTGTTTATAGTGACTAGTTACTTATGATTTCTGCCGCTAGATGACGCTGCGTATGTTTTGCTGGAGTTAAAGGAGATTTGCCACCATTACAACGATTTACCCGCTAACATAGTAACACACACTCCGCTATCAATTTATATTTACGAAAAGGAAGCGAGCGTAGGCCGTCAGACCGTAGCTCGCAGGAACAAACCACTGGATCCACCGGTTTCTAAGATTTACCCGAGATTAGCGTGAAGGTTAGTGTGTGTGTGAATGAATTAATTGCGAATTTAATTTTTTTCCGAGTTTCCGCTAAAATTGTGCAAGAATCCCAGTTATGTTGCCTATTCTTAAATCCGCCCTGGAATGGGTGCACTCGTTACTAGTAGGAGGAACCTGTGGCTATATAAGTAATGCATCGCCAATGCGGGAGGAGGTTACGTGCTCCAGCAACATGTTTTTAAAGAATAATTGTTCCTTATTACAAAATGGGGTTGTTCAGTTATGTGTAAACTTCTTTTTATCACTTTTGACCACGCGTTGTCTTATTACGCCTGAATTGGTGGGAACCAGTACTGCGTGCAAAAGCGGCATATGTACTGGATGAACTATTGGCACTGTTTCCGTGAATATTATCAGCTTGATAAAAACAAATAAAAATATAATACATCGATATTATATTTATGTACGAAATTTTATCCTTTACATTTTCTATATTTGAACGTTTGACCTGTCAAACAGAAATCACAGATAAACGTTATGTAGTAATCAGTTCTTGAATCCAAATACGACAATTAGTGCAAATAATCAATCTCTCTACTCTTCTGTCTGTGGAGTATGATTGGTCACAGTATGTACAACATATGTCTTTTCATGTGTGGAAAGTCTTTCACACTTGAACCTGAAGTTTTCTAAAACGTTTTTCTTTTATCAATCTAAGTATTGATTACACAGTGTACGTATAAGAATTTCACTATCGCAGTGTGCTATGTTAAATATTCGCTCGCTGTTTTCTCAGCACCTGCACCCTCGTTGATGTTAACGGAAGAATGGACATGAAAAGAAATGCATAAAGGAATGCGCGTTGGTTTGACTATTGTTTACTACTCTCTACCTGCAAGTTAAAAGGGAGTTGGGAATTACCTACAAGAAGTCGGAATACTGCACAAACTGATTCCATATATAAAAAATTGCTGTATGTATGTAATACATTTATGTAAATACAGGAAATATATATAAATACTGAATATGTGTGACAGAGAGTCTTTTATTATTTCTTCTTTTTTTTTAATTGGCAAAGACAATATGTCGTTCTTATTATAAAACAAGTTATTCTGATATTTTATTTGAAAATGGTAGGTTTCGCAGGATTAGTGTAAGCCATTTTGTGTCTTTCTTTTGTTTACAAAACCAATAATGTTAGTGTTACAATTAATGGTTATGATGAAGATTAGTAAAATATGTGGAGTATTTATTATATTTTTCATTTCCAACTTATGTCCTACATACAGCTAATGTGAAAGAACAATTTCAATATATAAATTAAGCAGTCTAGATGGAGGTTAAACTATCATAAGCACTCGTAGCATTACCAGTTTGCTTTTAAGGAATTAATCTCTCATAGTAGAGAAACTTTAGAGAGGTTTGCGGTTCCATGCTTGAAGGACACGGTAACTCAAGTTGGTTTTGAGAGTCAGCACGGAAGGCTGAAGATCCATGGTTCGAATCCCGGCCGTGACAACACTTTTTCTACTCTGATTCTGCATTTTCCAACTTATGTCCTACTTACGGTTAGTGTGAAAGAAACTGTTCTACTTATTAAAAATGTTACGAAATGCTGTAAAGTGCCACTGCATCTCTTTCCTCTGCTATTCACTCGAAAGTTCAAAATATCGGGATCTGCCTGCGCATGCAAATCTTGAGGAAAAGGATCTTGTTTTGCAAAGACATTGGCGTAGAACTTCACATATGGATTATTGTCCCAGAGTCCCCATAATGAAGAGCAAAAACTCTTGTAACCTCCTTGATCTTACCGGTTTCACAACGCCTCTTGCATTATCACGGTCTCAAACAACCTTAAAACATTCCCCCTTTCTGTATAAAACTATTTATTTCTCCATTTCTTGTGAGCGCCAAGAATGAGCGGACTGCTTTACAGGTGAAAATGGGAATGAGATAAAGATGGAGCAACGGCGGAATAAATGGCAGAGGAAACCGGCGTAGTTGAAAAAAAAAAAAAGTCTGTCCAAACGCCGCTTCACCGCAAATCGCAACTCCGGCCATTGGAATCGAACCCTGGTCGCCTCGGTGGGAGGCGAGCAATGTAACCATGCATCGTCATAAATAGGAATGTAACGCATAGGAAAGTAACGTAAATGAATATGCGTGTAACATTGTTAATAATGCTTTCTTTTGTTTTGTCCTGGAAAGGGTCGATGGATTTTACGAGCATAAAAATCCTAAGTATGGCTTCCTTTGGAAGGGGAGTAAGGTCGTGGGTGCCGTGCCGTAGATCTGCAGCACGTAAAAGAACCTCAAGTCTGAAAGAAGAGACCTCTGAGCAAAATTTGTCGGCCGTTTCACGCCCAGTTTTGAATAGGACGCTGATGACTTGAGACGTTAAAGAGCGTCCGTAAATAAAACCAATCCACAAAATTTCAGTTTTGTGACCATGTATAGTCTTATCTACTTAGAATTATAACACATTCTTTATGAACTTATCCACTGATTTTGCTCAAATCAATTCGATTCAATCGCGTTTAATTACAAGATATGTGGGTGACACTGCCTTAACTGGAAGCGGATGGGTATCGTCTATATTATGTTTCCCCATCCATCTCTCTTGCTAGAACTAGGTGATCCAAGGATGGTAGCTTGCATTATCGAGCACTGTCCCATATAGTAAGATACCTATTTACCAATAAAGAATTTGCACACCAGTTCTTGAACATATCTGCATTCACATCATTATGTGAATCAGCCATCGAGTATACAACATTATTAGAGGAAAAAATTTAAACACCCAGCTCTCAAGGAAGTGTTGCAATATGCTTCCTGTGAGATATGTGTGCCTGAAGATAACAAGAATAAATCTCATCATCCCATACGTTTTCAGCAACGTCATGAGTAGGGGAAAAACTCAGATATCCAGTGGATTTCAGGTGATTTGGTTAATGAGATATCCATACTCCGTGCTATTGTTTATTAAGCGTACAAAAGAGGAATGCTAATTTTTTAAAATGTCATGAAAAATGATTTCTTGATACAGGAACTTATACCTGTTACACTTTTTTCGGAAATATTTGGAGATTGGCATTTTTAAAACACACACACACACACACACACACACACACACACACACACACACATATATATATATATATATATATATATATATATATATATCCTTGACCTCTCTCTGTATCATGTTACATGTAAGTTGTCACTTTTTATTTCAGCTCTTGTGTGTGTGATCTCTCTCTCTCTCTCTCTCTCTCTCTCTCTCTCTCTCTCTCTCCCCTCTATCGTCAATTTTTAGGCTCCTTTTCTAGTTGAAATATATAACGAACTCAAACGCATTCACACAATTTGTTGAGAGAGTGTTTGCTCAGTGTTCCTATGTATTTGCATCGGCCTTGTTCGTATTATCATTATTACAAGCCTTATTTTCATCACTCTGTAACACAATATCAGCATTTCCCACAATTCGTCACTTAACACCACATCATAACACGGAATAACGATAGTTCCATGTGTGTTAAGCAAACTAATCTCAGAAAGATGGGCGATAGAGGAATTTGCAAGATTTGCAGCGCTGCGTTTATATTTAGTTTATTTCATTTGCTATGGCGCCAATAGTTGGTGATTTATAGAGTTTCTCTAAGTCTAAACAGTCAGGTGAAATGTGATGAATTGCAGGTATGTTGCTATTAATCTACACGCATGCGCATAAGTCATTACCAAAGTAATGGAACGCTCAAGCGTTATTAAATGCAAGGAGCTGTCGGATCAACAAACCCTAATTAGGTGGAATAAAAACTATGGTTCCTCGAGGACTGGAGGGGAAAGGAGAAAAGCAATATAACGGGTATAGTGTACCACACTGTAAACAATCTCCTCGGTGTTTACTTTCGTACTTTCGGAGAGGGCAGCACAGAGGCGGTAGATTGACTTTGTACACAGACTGTCAGGTGTTTACATGGACGCATGTGTGACCAGGAGAAAATATCTTGTGTGCCGTATTCTCCGAAGTGGAGGTACAAATTTAGAATGCTAAGCACGTATCCCACTTTGATCTCTTAAAGTCAATAAAAGGGAAAACTGTGCCATAGGCTTATGTATTTTCCCGTCTCTTTTTATTCATTCAAGGTAATCATTATGCCTCTGAACTTATTAGTTACGCATAGTCGTGGGTAAGAGTCTTGCCAAGGTGTGTTTGAATATCTGTTAAATTACTGGAAAGTAAAGGCATAATATTTCAGCTATTAATTGGTTACTTTTGATGAATAATTAATTAAATAATTTACATACATTTAAATTCAATAATTAGTTGCTAATAAAGGGAATCACCAAAAGGTTTCACTGGTCAATATTTCCAGCCGATCTATTTCTAAACCCTGTTCCACAAAAGTATGGTCTAATAGGTTACAAGTGTAAGGACCTGTAAATTGTAGTTAGTAAAAATCTGTTCCACAAAAATGTCTGCTAAACTTGTACTTTACAGCCCCATACTTACAAATGCACAAGCGATTTTTCGTTGTTCTGTTCCATAGAAGTATTAGTATTATTCGGGCACTAGTAATTTGTATAAATTTCTCTACAAGCGTAGGAATATTGGTAACTTAAAATACTGGCACAAAATGTGTTATCATGTTAATGCTTTTGGGGATCAGTTGATCCAAATGTGCTAAGTACTTGCGAAAGTAGTGGTAATGATGAATATATATATATATATAAAATAAATAAACATTTGTGTATAAATATAAAGTGTGCAATTAAAGTAGGGCTTATGTTATTGGCGTTTCCTGTTTAAAATCAGCATCTTAGTTTGTGTATTTTTAAGGTTCTTGGTAGGTGCTACGAAAATATTTTCTTTTCATTCTTCATTCCCTTTTAAAATAATCTCTTCTGTCACACTTTTCCCAGTTTTTTTTTTTTTTTTTTTTTTTACTTATAATGAAAAAATGATTGTCAAGCAATATAAATAAATAAATAATGAACAAAAAAATAATAAATGACCGAGAGCAATCGGATGCTCGATTCTTCTGCCATCTCTCGACGACTGATGCTCCTAAATATAGCCTCATGGGACCTTCGTCTCAAAGTGGATAATTACGCTTGAATATCGATTAATGCATAATGAAGTATTTAAATTATCATTATATTGAGAAAAAAATGCAAGACCCATTTAGCAGGCATAACAATAATACGCGCTGTGCATTAAAATTCCCCAAAGAGTGGACATAACCTAATTCGAGGTATGGCAAACAACTGTTCCTCCATATTGCTCTTATATGACGTCACTTGTAACTTTTTACAAATACTTTACAAGTGTTGAACTTCTTTAGTGGAACAGAAAGTTACAAGGACTTGTACTAATATACTTGGTATGTACTGAACCACACTTTTGTGGAATAGGCGCCTGGTTTTTTTGTATACGCTTCTTGTTTGGAATCCTAGAAGATGCTGAACACTCCTAATTTAGCATGTACTGAAATGCTTTTCGAGAGAGCGTTATTTTCGGTGCTTGGTGTCAAGTTTTAAATGTGTGTTTAACTACGAAAATTGTCATTCGGTTAGGGTGAGGGGGACTGCATACTCCGTGAGCAGATATTGACAGCATGCCAAAAATCTTCACGTATTATCATATTCGTGCCAAAAATAAAAGACACGAACTGCATGACGCATCTTATGCACAGAGAATTTGAAGGAGGAGACGAGACACAAAGCCAGACCTGGGGACAGAAACAAATTATAATTAAATATACTTAGGTAGCGTTTATCTAATGCACACTCCATGTTAGTTGTGCCCAAAATGTTAATGCGCACAATGTTCAAGTTAAATTGGTTGTATTCAAGTACAGTACAGTACAGAACAAAAAATTAAATGATACCGAGCAATCCCTCTTTATCATTTATCACAGACGAGTAATAGTGAGTAAATAAATATCATTAGATGTCTAACCTGCGTAATTTGCTACCACTGTCTTTCCGAAGAAAAAAAAAAGCGTTATATTTTGTTAACACATAACTTCTTAGCGTTTTTGTTCATCCCAACTGCGTTGCTAGGATGTTGTTTACCGCTTGTCATTTGTCATTCGTTATTTGGAGCGTTGTGCTTGTAAATACGCCTTGAATTTAGCACATTTGGAAAAAGTTTGCGCTATTTGTGAATAAAGAAGATGGGGTGTCACTGGAAAAAAACGAATACTTCCAACGTATTCTTATCTTAACTGAAAAATAACAAATGTTAACGATGGAACAAAGGCAACGGAGGCGGCTCGAAACATTTGTTCTGTCTAAGGAATGTCATTGGAGAAAGCTTGTCGTTATAATACGGGCCACTTTGAGCGATTCGCCACGTCCAGGAAATCCTTCTGAACTCTTTTGGCATTCCATACTAAGGATAAAAAATCCGGTGCATGGTACTGCACGCTTTAAGTAAAAACAGCAAAAATCATCTGGTGGACATTTGCGCATCTCTCGTTGCCTGTAATCGGTTATCTCATAAACAACAAGGATCATTAGCATTGGGAGAGGGTCCTAAAAAGAAATATTTCTGAAGCATTTGCTACCTCTCCCATTAATGTCTGCATTTCTCCAAACCAAATTCTTCATTAAAAAATCAGCTACCACAGATGTTTGTTTCCTAATGATATTAACTATTGATGTTTTCCTTTCCGCGTCTATTTCTTAATGGGAGAAACTGTAGAATGTGTCATAACCCTAATCGCAGTGTTTATTGTTCGGATAAGCACGATCGTGCCACTTCTGTGCCAGGTGTGGCTTAAGAACTCTGTTGAACAGAGAGAAGTTCTCGGTGAACAAAATTAACGAGCTGTCGTAGGTCGCTAAGGAACATAAACTTGGTATGTTTAATGTCGCGATTAATAGTGTGTTTGATGACCGCAATAAGAAAGCTGCAAGTATTGAAGTTCAGAAATATGTCTTGATTACATGCGCCATTTCTACGGAACACGAAGGAATTTTCACTTATTTTTCAGTTGCCTGAAAAAGCAAACCTAAATATTAACAAAGTGGAAAAATTACTGAAATATAATAAATGCACTTAAAATCTAATCGGTTAGAATAAATCAGAAAAATGATATGAAATGGAATATCAAGCAATATACGAGTGGTAGAGGTGATTTAAGGCACTTTTTTGTATAGTGTTAAACGCCCGTTACTACAGACACACCACAGGAGGTGGACACTGATGATACATGAGATGAAATGTGATGTATTGGGAAAGGATTTTTTAAGGAAGGAAACGTTCCAGGTCTAAGTTTAGGGTACCTTCCTGGCATTTGCCATTTATGAGGACTGGGGAAAACCTGGAAAAAACCTTAGTCAGGGAGGACGGTGCTGGCAGGATTCGAACCTCAGCCCTCCCGCTCACGAGTCCGCGCCTTAACAATCTCGGCTACCCGTGACGGTGATTTGAGGCACGGTTAGTGAACGGAAGGTTTGGGGTTCGATTACTACCAGGGCCGTCTTCAATGACTTAGGCTTTTTCAAGTTTTTCTCAGTACTATGCCGCAGAGGACCCCTGAAATAATTATTTATTTCATCTGATAATTAAAAAACTAAGCTGAACGAAATAGGATTATAGGCTCACGTTAGCCACTCATATGCAGCAGGTGGTATTTAGCGCCTTCCCCATCTCTGGTAACGAACTGTAGATGTACTTGGAGACTTCTTCCAAGGCCGCTAAACACCGTGGATTACCGTGGACCCGTCCTTGACGAATTTGCAACCCTGTGTAATTGTTTGTAACCTATTCATGACATAATAAACCAATTTTGTCCTGTTGCGTACGTTTCTTCTTTCCTAAAAGGGACGCCTACGTCCAGTCTTTCGTAAATACCATATACTTAAAATAGGCCTTTGATGCCGCAAAAAAAATTTGATTGTGATAAAGTAACCGTATTAGTGAATGCGTCCAATGCGTAGAGCGACTAATGACTAATTTTTTTTTTTTTTGCACCATTTTCCAGCTTTTTTACTTCATATTTTTTCACTAAAACTTGAAACTTTAAGCACATGTTTTATTCAGTTATTGAAACACTGAAAATTACAATTAAGAATGCAGCTTGCGAATAATGAGAAAATACTTAATTATACATTGTTGTATAAAGTGCAACACACGCCTGCTGTATGCAGCGCCCCCTCGAGAATTAAACTCTTACACCCCGCATGTTGATTTTGCCCACTCGGATAAAGTTTCTGGAAGAAACACTGAACGCACGTGAACGGTGTAGCATAATTTAAACTTCTGCCTACGATAACGACAGTTCAGTTTGCTGTTGTCAGTTTATATAGTCAGCTCCTGTCTCCTCTAAAGTGAACAGGAAACATAAACATGCCAGAATTAACGTCTACGCAAGCCAAAGAAGTCCGGAGTTTCCTATCGACTACTGCAAGGTTAAAAATGGAAAATCATTTCCTGCCTATGTTTTGAGTTTATACTTTTTCAGAAGAAATGTATAGCACAGGGGAATGTTCAAAGTTCTAAGCATTGCACAAGAAAACAAAGGATAGTACAAAATAACCATGATGCATCAGGAACTAGTGGAGGAGGCGCTTCCCTGCAAATAGCGCCATGCACGACAACTTCTCAGAAAGGAATTAAGGAAATGATAAAATTGTTTGCATGAGTTGAATCAACTCTTCATGTTTTCCGGAACGAAATGTTTCACAACTAGACACAAGCGATATGAAAACTCGTGAATAGTGAACATCCCTTGGTATACGTATGAAAAGATTCATTTGGATAGCAGTAAAATACGAGTTTTTACAATTGTTTTTCCTTGCTTTTTTATTTTTTCACTTGGACATATGAAATATGAAAGCCCTGAATTCAAATATGTTTTCAGTTTTACTATATCGGGCTAGGTTTTTAAACAAAATCCCATCAAATGTAATACTGCACTTACATATTTTATGAAATATGATTAAATTTTAAGACATATAGCTAAGACAAAATTGTGTTTATAGATTTCATTTTAGCTTAAATATTAATGAATATATTGAAAAAGGAGAGCTATGTGTCAATAATTATGAATTTCCAAACTTTTTTCACTATTGAGGAGAAGAAAACTTCATTTTTTTTTCAAGTTCTGATATATCCTTCACTATTCAAACACAGCCATCATTGACACATCCCAATGGCCTTGATAGCGGTTTCTATTGTCTTAATGAAACCGTTCCCCTTGGTATTCACTCACTGCACCAAGATTCTCAGGAAGTAATCAATATGACTGTTGAGAAAATGCACTTTAACACTCATTCTGCACCCTAGATTTCTAAAATTTTGTAACCTTTCCTCCACAATTTCTTTGTAGTTCTCAGATTCCTTGTTGGGAAGAAGTTTTTCAGTCACTTTTTTGTATGCCAACCATACTCTGAGATCGACTGAAGAAAGGTCTCATCCTGCATAAGTTCACGAAACTGGCGTCCATTGAAAACACCTGCTGCTATCTTAGTTTAAGTTTTCTGCGAGAACTTTGTAAGAAGAAAGTTGAAACAATCAGAGCAGTAACACAGGCCTAACTTCAATTGTATTGGTGGAAGAAACATTAGAAGGAGAAACTAATGGTTCATACTTCACATTTTTCCCCTCCAGGAACCAAATAGCCTCTTTGTGACCAATTTTTTCTGGTACAATGCTTTGATTTAGCCCTGCTGTGTAGACCAGTGTTCACTGATGCGAAAGTATTTGTAGGAGATTTTCTCCGTGCTAGGAATAGATTAGAGTTTATATGAATCAAGTGGTTGCCTTAATATCTGACAAAGTTCCTTATATGTGCTTGATAGCAGGTGGGCAGTTGGCTTTACCCTATTTAATGAAAGAGGATTTATTCTTAATTTATCTCCAATTCCTGCCGTTACTCGTTCAGGCACTTGTTTACAAATTGGAAAATATCACCTCTATAGAGCAGTAAAATTCTGGATCAACGAGGAACCTAGCAAAGGTGTGCCGTTTTACTGAACCTGAAAAAAATAATTTAAGACGACGAGTGTCTTATGAATCAGCTTCAGCCAATTGCTGGAGGTCTTTGCAAACTGATTAAAGTTGTAGAATATGATGATATGCGTTCAACTCTCGGTGTGACTAATTTTGTCCACAGTGCGTGAAGTCTTAAAATGAAACTCCGTTGCTTCAAGACTGCAGCGATTATTTATAAAGTTCTGGAGGGTTGATTTTGTGGAAAAGGAATTTAGATTGATTGACTATTAGATTGGGTAGATAGGTTGGATTAATAATTCGAATTTCAGGGTAATTTTATTCTTCTCCTCTCCGATAACGGTTTCCACTGATTTATATTTTGCCACGGCTGTTGAGACTCTGCTGCTGGATACTTTTATGGGCCTGTGACCATAGTGGAAGGAATCTTGGAGATCGAAAAGATTTCTCGTTATAGGAGGTTAAACACAATTTATTGTTCATTGTCTATTGCACCTAAAAATGTGCCGCCGTTAATTCCTGGAGAATATGTGACACTTAGGCACTAACTATGGCAATCGCTATGGCGTTAACGCACTTTAATAACTCTAAAACTCTGGTCCTAAACTCTACTAAACTCAACTAATTCTGAAGCGCAAATGCCTACTCCTCACTGATACATTTCGTCTAACGATACTCTTCAACTGAACTGAACTTGAATTAAACTGGGAATTTACCGGAGAAGCCTCTTCTTCCAACCAACTGAATACTCTCCCAGCTTGACTGCGATTCCAACCAACCTGAATGCGGATCGCAAAATTACAAGACTAAATAAACATGGCAGTCTGCCGGTCGAACGAAGCTATCCTTCGTCTTTGAAATATGTTTTTAGAAAAATCTAGAATGTTTTCTCCCATTTTCGCATCTCTTTTGCGTAATGTTTCCCTCCAATTCTTATCTGCTGCATTATTGGTCTGATGACTTACCTGACTTCTTGCATGTCACCCATATCTCTCACGAATTACATGGAACCGTTAGGATCTCACTTCCAGAGATTATCAGCCTGTCTCTTCACCCCCGTAGTCGTCATATTCTTTATTACGTCTTCCTTGCCCAACTAAATAACAGCAAAGCTTTCAGACAATATACAAAGAAACATCTTTTACGCGGACTCTGCTTAAGAATTTCTTCAGAAAATATCAGTTTACCGTTTGCTTGGGCCTTCTATACAAATATGCAACAGAAATTCCCAGGCCAGATTTTATGGTTAGCTTTCTGCACTCTGGCAAGAAAATAAATTACAAACAATAATGCAACAATTGCACAGGAAATATAAATGAAACTACACTCATGCTAAAAGCAAGGAAGTTGCTTAAAATTACTTGCTATAATCATTCTAATTAAATTTGGGGATGCAGCTCATAAATACTGTCTCAAGACTTAATACCTTCTGGATTCTATTAGAAGCATTTCCAGTTCACTTGTTTCGGGAAGTGACAATGTATTGGATCACTTTGAAAGATGAAGAAATAATCTTCACCAGTATTCATTCCTTTTTGGAAGAAGCAGCAGCATCTTATGTCAGCTGTCAGTGAATGCTGCAATAGTTCCTCCATCAAATGCCTTGGTAGAAAGACTTTTCTCAACCTTCAACATTCAGTTTTAACTCTCTTAGAACCTCTTGACCTTTAGATTTTCATATGTGGCTTGCTTACAATCAACAAACCAACACCGTTCAAGTTGCAGATAAACAAAAAATGAACAGGCATTGTGTTTAAAAATGTGTTACTATTTCAGAACTTTGTACGTAGATTTGGTTTGTGCCTTTTATATTTCATACTTTAGATGAGAGCTAACTTAAATATTACCTTGAATTAGTACTTAGATACTTTGATTTAACGTTGATATAAATCTGCGTCTATTTAGTATCACTTTAAATGCAAACTATTAGAATTTTTTTTCTTGTTTATAATGTTATCTTTTATTTATGTAAGCAATTAACAGCATTAATCGTAGAGCATAATGTTCTGTAAAATAAAGCAAAAAGACGGTTACTCTACGGCTACTCGATTAACAAGCAATACCTTTGAGAAAGGTAACAAATTAGTATCTCATGCTTTAGTTTGCGATAAGGTTTGCCAACTTTCAACGTTTAAAATAAGGGACCATGCAGTGAGGGGGTGTTTTAGGCTTAATCGACATTTTTGATATCATGATTCGTAGAAGCCAAGTTATTGTTTTTGTGTGTATTTATTACCTTTATCCGAATACCAATACTTATATATTTTAATTGCAAGTATTATAGGCCACATTTACAACATAAAAGCTAACAACATTTGCATTTATCACCGTGTAATACTTAAAAATTATTATTAGTTATACCTGTCAACTGACTTTATCTTTTGCTGTATACAGAGGGTGCCAAAAACGTATACACACTTCAAGGAAAGAAAACACTGTTAACATAACAAAACTGAATTCACACAAACAGAAAATGATGAGCACTAATCATTTTACACTTTTACAGTTACAACAGTTGCTCAAAATGCCCATCATCGGCGTCGATATACTTCTGAGTACGTTGAACTACTGATTGAGCAAAGTTTGCGGAAGTGTCCTCAGCGATTGCGGCACATGCAGTTTCAATTTCTTCCCGAAGTGCTGTCAGTGTAGCTGGTTTTCTACGGTATACAGCATCCTTAAGAGTTCCCCATAAGTAGAAGACCAACGGAGTTAGATCCGGAAAACGCGGTGGAAACTCAATCGGACCTCTTTGTCCTATCCATTACCTTGGTATATTGTCATCAAGGTACGCACGTACATCTTGTATAGTATTGTGGTGGTGTACTATCCTGTTGGAAGTAAAATTTATTTTCATAGGGTGTATAAATGGCAGGTAAGACGGGATTGTTACTCCCGTTGGCGATTCTGTTTTGTACACACGTCTCCATTGCCTTTGAACTTCAACAACATTCTCCGTTTTCTAATACCACTTCAAAATTGCTTTCCGCTGTTCAATCGATAATCTTGACTCCATTTTGTTGTAGCAACGCTAGCATAACGTAATGTGAATCAGGTCTGTTTACAGAACATCATACGATAATCTTGACTTCATTTCTTCATTGATTTACGATAATCTGAGCTTCACTTGTTCGTTGCTGATTTACCTGTCACGTAGCAACGCTATCATAATGTATGTGAGTCACATCTGTTTACAGAACATCATACTACACATTACTGTTGTTTTTCGGTAACTTTGAAATATATTAAATAGATATCTACTGTGAAAGTGTGTATACATTTTTTGCACCCTCACTATATTCTTTAGTTTTCACGAATTTGAAAAATAATTCCTCTCATGAATAACTCAAATTCGCAGCTATCGTGTAATTCTGCTATTATAAGCAAATAGTACTGAATTTAAAAAACACGGAATCCAGGATTTTGCTCAAAATGTGGTCGAAATACGGGATTTCCTGGGAAATATGAGTTAGTAAATATTCATATAGCTATTAGTAAATGAGTACAGTTTTTGCCGCCATTATTAACTGTGATAATTTTGTAACGCTTGAAGCCAATTCCATTTAAGTTTTCAAGATATGCCAGCGTGAAAAATTCTGCAGCAACAATCGCTCGATTAAAAAAATCTCCTTTAAGAAACATGGTATAATTAACCAAGTATCTTGGTGAAATAAATTCTAACGTCGCTAAAATTAAAAAAATTCGTTTGTTAACGCGCCGTTTGAATGCGTTCAAGGAAACTGTGAAACCGACCATTAGTGTAACAGCAAAGAGGAAAACAAAGATAATGCGGGGGTTAGATGGGGGGGGGGGAGGGAGTTGACTAACAAACAGTTGTTCACTGACAAAATGACGACACAATTGATCTGGAATCAAGGCTGCCACTTCCAGAAGCCAAGGGAAAAACAAACACACACATACATGTGTTCACTCTCTAACGTTGATGCATTTGGCCTCGAATATAACTGTGTTATTGCTTCCGAGACTGGCAGCAGCGTTTTATGACTTTACGGTTCATTTTCTCTGCCACGCACAGAAACAATTGCTGCACGTATAAACATAATGGATAAACGGACGTGATGAACGATTCGAAAGTAGGACGTAGATAATTTGCTTCTCTGGACGTTTCTCATCCTAAATCACTATTAATTATTACTAATTTGTTTTCATATTTATATGCAATATAAGCTATGGCATTTCTGGTTTTATCAAGGGCAGTGAAAATTGTTATTTATTGGCTTAATTTGTGTATGCACAAAGTAGAGGTAAGTGATTTTTTAAGCAATTCTTATTTGGATCAAAAAGAAACTTCACATTAACTTAAAGTGCTAAAGCAAACAGAAATGTGCAATAACTTTATTGCTTAGAAGTTTGAGGTTATTTATTCTTTGCTATCAGCCAAGCTACTAGAGATGAAGTTAACCTCGATCCAAAGATCCTTTGGCTGTCTCCAAGTATTTCACATCACGTATAGCTGTATGTCATTAGTTCATTGACAGTTAATAATTCTGAAGATTTTAGTGCTTTAATGGCGAATTAATAAAATAGCCGGGCTTCCATAATGTGCTCTCACCGCTGGCATGGCGATTCGGTCTTGGCCAAGGTCGGCTCCCCTTCCCAATCATTGCGTCTCTCTGCCTGTCCTTCAACTTCCGAGCAGTCACCAGTTCGCTCGCTAAGATGGCAAAACAGCTGACTTTAGAACAATTTATTTTTGTGTACGAAATCAGCTCGTCGCTTTCGAGAGAAATTTATTCAGAAGTTCATTGGGCAATTGCCTCCTTTCAAGACTGTAATTCAAGATGTTGTGAGTAAAATTGAAATACAAGTAATGACGTACAGTTTTAATAGAAGACAAATTACACAAAAATGGCGCAAAATCTTGAACATTCGCCAACAAATCATTACCGAAATTACCACAAAGTTAGGGAACCAGTGTCCTCTGCATATACAGCAACAAACAAACCTTACAAGTGAACAAGTGTCCGTTGTCTACGACAAGGTGGTGTCGTAGCAAGTGTACGTTATTGAGACTGGTTTCTTTCATCAGTAACTGAAGGGTTAATCGATGAATAAGCTTGTGTTCTTTTCAGACGAGGCGGAGTCACCGAAATGGTCGTACGAACACTCAAATCACTCGCTATTGGTGTTCTGAAAATCCAAATTGTATACAAGAAACCCCATTTTATGATAAGAAAATTGGATTTGGTGTGCTATTAGCGCAAAAGGCACAGTCGGTCCGATTTTTTTACTAGAAGTCAGTAAATGGAGAAAGATATCGAAATGACATTTTCACCCCATTTTTTTGTAATTAGCTGACGAAAGAAGAGAAATCATATAGGTGGTTTCAACAAGATTGGGCCACTGCTCATACACCAGAGGAGTCCATGGATAAAATTAGGCAAGTGTTTGAAGATAGAGTGATTAATGTTGATGTGTGGCTCTTTTGCTCCTCAGATATTTTGCTTCTTCTTCTTGGCTGGTCAGCCATTTGACGCCATGCCACCCAGTACATCCGTGCTCGTCCTTGTAATGAGTCTTCTCTTGAGTCACTTGAAGTGCTGTACATTGTAGAAGATGATCAGCTGTTTCTTCCTCTTTGAGCAGAGGGGGCAGATCGGAGAGTCCATTACGCCGATTCTGTACAAATGTTTTTGTTGGTAGTAGTGGCTTGTGGCCATCCTGAAGATGTCTACGGCCACTTCGCGGGGCAGGTTTTTGGGAATAGCTCCCCCGATCTAACAGTCCGTACTTTTTATTTGTGGGTAGATTAAAGGACAAAGTATACAAGACAAATCCTCACACATTGGAAGAACTCAAGAAAAACACAAGAAATGCATATAAAACATTACACAGGGCGAACCAAATTGTGTTTATTCTGCAGAATGTCTGTTCAGCTGAGATAGGACATTTCCAGCATTTGGTATAAGGATGTTATACATAATTTTAAGAAGCCAAGTCAGAATACAAGCGCGACCGTCTGTGACATGTCCAGTTGCCGAGATGCAAAACCCCTTTCTAGTGGTAAGGACATATCCTGGAAACCCTGTGTTTCATTATCTTTCATAAATGTTCGACATGAAAAGGAGCATTACAGAGCACATTGCGCGATATTTGATGCACTTGTTTAGTTGTTTGTTATTTAGCAGAAAATATAAAACTATGCAGTTTGCCGTAATAAAGTATTTTATCAACGGAAATTCAGAAAAGAAAATCACTTGTTGCTATACATTTATGTGAAGTGGAACCCGTTGTTTAAAAATGATGTAACAATTCTGGGAGTGTCGTGAGATAGACAGAACGAAGTGTTTGTTTCTCCTGCTTTGTTTTGCCAAACAAAACACGCTTTGCGAAAATATGCTTGGTGTAGATTTTTGGAAATGGCGTGTATTTGATGTAGTTTAACAGAATCACATGATCTGTATTCTGTATGCTTTGTTTTTAATATACAAAAAGTGCTGAACTGAACATGTTTATATGTATTTTACTAGAGACTTTCAATAAATAATGTAACATTTTCCCCCCCAGTTTATCGTGGAAAAATGCAGCATTTTATATGTAGTTTCATAACCTTTCCACCTATCTCCATCTTTCCACCTTAGTTAGCTCTAAGACTGCAAGTAATGTCGTTATAAATAGACAGCAGTTACTGAATTTGCTTTCGTGGAAAATGAAACCATCACCATCATTTAGAAATGTTTTGGGGGTAATGTTGGGGTATAAAAGCATTGATTGGCAGAAAAGGTGTCATCATGGAAGAAGATCGAGGCACGCTCCGGGGGACCGCACGCAGTAATCATGCTTGCAATGAATGACCGCCACGGGTGGCCGAGGTCGTTAAGGCACGGACTCGTGAGCGGGAGGTCCGCGGTTCGAATCCCGCCAGGACCGTCCTCCCTGACTGGGGTTTTTTCCAGGTTTTCCTCAGTCTTCATAACTGGCAAATGCCGGGGAGGTACCTAAACTTAGGCCTGGAACGCTTCCTTCCTTAAAAAAAAAATATATATATCCTTTCCCAATTTATCATTTCATCTCATGTATCATCAGTGTCCACCGCCTGTGGTGCCTCAGTAGTAAAAACGGGCGTTAAACACTACTCAAAAAAAAAAAAAAAAAAAAAAATGCTTGCAATGATAGAACGGGCCAACATCCTTATTCCGAACCGCCGCGGATGGCCGAGGTCGTTAAGGCGCGGACTCATGAGCGAGAGATGTGGGTTTCGAATCCATCAGGATCGTCCTCCCCAACTGGGGGGTTTTGTGGTTTTCCTCAGTCCTCATAAATGGCAAATGCCGGGGAGGTACCCTAAACTTAGGCTTGGAACGTTTCCTTCCTTACAAAAAAATCCTCTCCTAATATATCATTTCATCTCATGTATCACCAGTGTCCACCACCAGTGGTGTAAAACAGGCGTTAAACACCACTCAAAAAATGCTTACCGGGGAACCAGGCTAATAACTAATTAACCCTGTTTAACTTGATATTTCTTTCGGCAATGCCAATAAGTAATCTACAAAACTTCTCCAAATATTCTGCTATATGGATCACCTCGACCATAAATAACACAGAATTATCATCGAGTTTATTCGTTGCGAGGTTGAAGGTAACGATTTCTTGTAACGGGAGATAAGGCATGGATTCATACTTTCGAGAAAAATAAATGCGTGAAATGCTATCACAAAATTTATTCCTCGAAAAATGTTTCAAATAATGCCTTAAGACGGTAAAGTTATGGTCACATTTTTCATAGACTCTTGTCACATCACACAGTGGTGGAACAGTGAACTCCGAAGTATATGTCAAAACTCTTCCGAAGCTGGAGAAGCGGTTCCGGCACACCCGTCCTCACAAAGGTTCTAAACTCTTCTTCCTCACGATCACTTGAAGCCACACACAAGTGTACAAGCATTCGAGAAGAAATCTCTAAACTTCCATAGACTGTCCTCCCTTGCCCACCCCGCTGTCTCAATCTCTTCGATCTTCAAAAAGAATCAATCCGAAGAGGAGATTTCGCATTACTAATTCAACACCATTCGCTGTAAAATTGCTTATGGTATAAAGTTTTGCTATTAATCGTAGTTTTATCTTTTTAAACTATGTCAGCTATAAAAAAATCCGTTTTTATTAATGTCATTACCAGTTGTAGAGCATGTGCACATCACATAAGAAGAAAAAACATAGTTTTTCATAGATGATTTTGAACGTGATCAGGTGAGTTAACAGAAGAATATATTGTCTAATTATGATTGTCTCCAGATCATTCCATTTATGGTCCTAAGGACCTATTTTAGCAGTCTGTACATTCGAATTAAAAATAATTAATAAGAAAGAAAATAAAAAGGGAGAATACAAGAAAATGAACCGCTTTCATAAATGTACGATAACATTTATTTATATAGTACATATCTATTGTTTTCACTTTATCTTCAGACAAAGTCGTATGACAACAGCATTACCAACATGCTCTGAAAATGCGATATTTTTATTTTAAACGCTTAGGACGTAAGAAGATAACATTAAAATGCAGAGCATCAAGTTTATACTTTTGTACTGCAATTTGATTTTTTTAAAAGGTAGCTCATGAATTGGGCACTGCCTATCCTTTCTTAATTTCATAGTTTCGAATGATTCAGTTAAGAATTATAGAAATAATTTAATCTTGGAAAGTGTGCTTGATACTAAGCATTTTGAGATTGGGAACGAATGGTCTTAGACGGTTCAATAAGGACCTATAGGCATTGATATGTATCAATGTTATAGTTATGTTGTGATTTGACGTCTGTTAACAGCCAGTGAAATAGAAACCAATGTATGAAAGAATTAATTATTAATTGAACTTAAATTAATACTTTTTTATTTATTTGATTTATTTACGGACGCTCTTTAACAGCTCAGGTCATCAACGTCCCATTCAATTCAGGGCGTCAAACAGCCGATAAATTTTGCTCAGACGCCCCTTCTTTCAGGCTTGAGGTTCTTTTAACGACACGGGGTCCATGGTTTAAATTCCCTTCCGAAGAAAACCATACTTAGGATTTTTACGGACGAAAAAGCCCTCTACCCTAGCAGGGATTGCAACCACGGTCTACGAAGCAAGTATGGCTATCACCCGACCCAATTAATAATACTACGGCATCCATTTGATAGAAATAAATAAATGTTTAAAGTAAACTGTTGTGTTTTCAGGCTTCTTCATCATTCACAAGTATATTTGTAGCTTTAGAGTTGACGCCTGAAGCACCACTAAATCGAAGCGTCCGAGACTATTTGATTTTATTCTTTAGGCGCCTATTTTTCGACGCTCTTTGTACTCAAATTCTTTGTGAGAATATTTTTTATGCATTCTGAATGTTTTGTAGTATTTCCAATTTTTTTTAAATTTATTTATTTGCCATGTTTTGCTACAATTAAGTCAGTAACAAATTATGTAGGGAGAAAAATTGAGGCTCAAGTGAAAAAACCCTGACATTTTAGTAAGCTGCCCATCATATCGAAATATTCAGGCTCCAACCGCGATCTCATTTCTCTAACTTGATTTGTTACACTGGAAATAATTGATTCCTTCTCAACCTGAGGAAGATAATTTCTCATTCTGTACATCGCTTCTGCTGTTGTGGTTATCCACCAGCTGTAAAAAGAGGTAGGCCATGAAACACAGCGCAGGTGGTATCGGCAACAGATTGGGAAACCTGCGGTGAGACTCAGAGCTATATTTTATTTTTGTATGAAATGTTCTACCAAGCAAAGCCAGTAGGAGATGGTTGATACCTAATAAACAGATCCCGAATGTTGATGTTTATGTCGTTTTTTATTTAAAAAGTCGTAGGTATGCTAATTATACTTAAATCTTGGTCGTAGATTTGTGGATGTAAAACAAGCATTTAATGTATTTTTCAGAGTGTTTCTATTTTCAGTAATTTTTTTTATAGTTTCAGTGCATTATTCTTCTTTTATGTGTGTATTTTAATCATATACTTTATTTCTTTTTAGATTTAATGTATTTTTCTTTTTGCAGTACTGCTGCCTTCCGCGTTTAAGCTAAGTTAGGACAGAATTTTTAAAAACATGCCTTAATCTTTAAATGACTGCAGTAGAGGATAAGGCGTTGAGCCTTGCGTATTAAATGTACAACTTTACCTAGTAACCTGCCAGGAAGTGTTATTTAAATAGCCAGCCACACATTCTGGAATCAAAGGGTAAGGTGTGATACAATGGAAAATCAGACCCTCTCATCACGCGACTATTGATTGAAATTGCTGCCAATATGACTGGAAATGACAGCGACTTACTGCACTCCAGCACAGCTAGTGTTTTTACCCCTTTCCTTTCATGTATACAGAAAACCTAGGAAATTAGTTACATGGAGGCCTGCAAATTAGCTGGTGTTTTAGTTGCAGTTCAGTTGCACTCTGAAATGTGTAAAGTAAAGCCATGTAAACAGTTTCACTTAAAACATGATGGTTTGTGAATTTAGTGAAAAGCTGCTTGCGTCTTTTGGTTTAATATTATTGTGGAAGGTTTGTGGAATTAAAGTGGCAGCAGATAAGAGATTCTCAATACAGCAGAGCATCAAAGGCAACAAATGCGTGCATGCTCTGGAGGACGGTGCCAAAGAGAAAGCATCACCAAAGTATCTGTTAAGCTGTAGCAAGTAGGATGAAATCTTCAGCATTTTCCAAAGAGACGTTCTGGTTTCAGTGAATACCTCTCTATATAAACTAAGTAATGGAAAACTAAAGAACTTTCTACAACGCTACACTGGTTAATCAATTCCCAGTGAGACGGCTGTAAGAAGAAAGTATATTCCTCGGTGCAAAGAGGACATCATAACAGAATTAGACAAACGATCTTTGTTTCTATTGATGAAACCAGCGACATTGAAAGCCACGCCGCATGCTAAGTCATTGTGGGGACTATGGAAATCAGCAGCACTGGTCAGTATTTGTGCTGAACACCGAAGTTTTGAGAGAAGTTGGCCGTTCAACAACCTGTGTGCTGTTCGACCGCTCCATGGGTCAAGGGAATCAGCACTACAACTTCTTCTGCCTTTTGTGACCGATGCAGCAATATAAAAAGCAGATAAAGCTATTAAAGGATTTTATTCAAAGAGTGCATCAAGCTTGCCTTCACAGGCTAAGCATAGGGTTACGGAAGAAGTTCGTTCCCACTTTCCTAAAGTAAACCAGCTTGTCTCAAACAAAGAATGTTTTGTTAAAGCTGCAGTAGATCCATAGCTGCAGGTGTTTTCCTGCCAACAGAAAGGGTGACGCTCCTGAATCGACGCTGCTGTGTACTACTGCAACAACTTCCAAGCCGTGAAATTCCTGGTTGACGCTCTGAGGACGCAAAATGCCCAAGCCACCCAGAGAGCTGTTTTTATCAGAGAGCTGTTTTTCCACAGTGAACTGGAGGCGAAGCTGGCATACTTATAGGTGAATTTGGGCTTCCTACCATTTACAATTGCGAAACTTCAAGAAACTTGGAACCTCCATTGAACTTGTCAATAAAATTCAAGTTGAGCTTACGATGTTTGTGGTAAAGTGGTGTAATGGTGAAAAATAAAAGGAAATGTGTGCTAGATAAAATTCCGGCGCACGGTTTATTAAGTGCTAACTGGTGAAAACTTCACTACCTTAAACTTCGAAGAAGAATTGACATCTAGTTACTTGGCATATTTAAATATGCTCCATTGTAAGAGCCGATATTGAAATGAGCATTTCAAAACTATGAACGTTCTTGCCGATAACAGACGCTCCTTTACTTTTTAGAATCAGCACATACACGCTGTAATTTTCGGCAATGAGAATAAGGTGGCTACATTTTTGCATAATAATTTTTCAGTTTCTTTTTGTTTACTGCAAGTAATGTAAAGGTTAGTAATTTACATTCAATAAAAATGATACAGGCTAATCCATATTACTTTTCATGAATTAAAAAAATAGATTATTTATCAGTCATTTTAAAACAGTGTTTAAGGTCATTTTTAGTATTTTAAAGGCATTTTTGGAAATCGATATAAGAGCCCTGCTAATAACAGTCGTTTCTACAGAGTATATCTATTTGGGCTCTTACTGAGAGTATTTTTGAAGTTAATTATCGTTATTATCAGAAGCGTTAGGCCCCATTTACAATGAAAATTAAACGTAAACGTAATAAAATGAGACGTAACACATTAACATAGTAGTGTGTAGGCATTCACAATGAAAGACGCAAACGTATGTATTAGCCAACAGAAAACAAAAACAAGCAAATATCAACTAACAGCTGATTGAAAATGGCTGCTTCTGAGCAGACGGCGGTAGCGTTTATGCATATGCAAAGTGCAGTAACTAATTTGCTTGAAGTAATATGAGCAAGGATAGCTTTCTTATATTGCAATTAATCTTTTGTCCACTGACGCCATACAGAGTCACTGATCTTCAGCTCTCTCTACCATAACTTGCCCTTACACGGAACATGGAAATCAACTTAAACTCCTGCGGTTAGCTGCTGCTAGTCCCGAGCGATAGCGAAGAGAGCCGAACTATACCGCGTGGCCGCAGTGTAAATGTTGTATGTATAATTTTTTGTTAAAAATAATGTAACCAATGCGTTGTCCTCCGTAACTTTTAAATATAAATTGATAGGGGATTGTTAGGCGGGTAAAATATTGTAACGGTGGCAAATCTGCTCTTACTGAAATTCGCAATTAATTCAATTCAGGTAATATCTAACGCAAACCTTGCGTAAATCCTATAAACAGGTAGACCCAGTAAATATAAATCGATAGGAGCGGGTAAATCACTATAATAGTGATAAATCTCCTTTGATTGCAGCAGAAAAAAAAATCATAAACATCAATTTATAGTGCATTCTGTACATGGTACTATTATCTAGCTATATCTGTGGTTTACTACCTTCGGCTCTCTCCGCCGTCGATCGGGACTTGCAGCAGCAAGCAGCAAGAGTTGCATTTGATTTCCGTGCTCCGTGTCGGATAAATTCTACCATAGAGCTCTACAAAGAGCAGCTGTGCTCTGATTGGCTGATTTCTTAAGTTTAAGTAAACGTAGACGTAAAACTTTGGACCTTGTAAGCTTTTAAGTTAACGTCTAATTGTACGTTTATTTTTATGTTTACGCGATTCATTGTGAATGGTTCCATAAATATATAGCATCTAATTTTTACGTTTAAGTTTACGTTGCATTTAATTTTCATTGGGAACGGGGCCTTAAGTACAAACTACTGGAAACTATAGGTAGCATGGGTTTGCAATCGAAGTATCCATGCTCAAGCAGCGGTGAGATATAAATTAGCGACAGATGTTGTGTCTGTTATCAAAGTGCCCGTGTTATATCTCAGTGCTTTGATACAACTGAGATCAAGCGTGCAATATCAAAGTTGGCGTTATAGATAGCGTTTAGATAGAACTCGCTGGATCATGACTGGGATTATATGTAGGATTATATACAGGCAACGGGCCTAGTCTAATCAAATTGAACTTACCCATATTAGGCCTTTATTTCCCAGTTGGTGTGCGCAACGCCGTCTTTTTTGGAAGTTAACGCATGAATTAGTCGTCGCTAATTAAGGCAAGTGCTTACAACAACTACATTTACTTCATTGCAGCTTTTTCTAAAAGTTTTAATTTCTAATGGGATAACATTTGTTGATAAAGTCAACCTCGACATGCAGTTAGGTCATTTGAGTTAAGGGAGGCTGAGCGCGGCTACTTACTGGAAAAATGTCAAGGTCATATAATGCATGTACTTGTAGCCTCTTGTAGTTAGTTTGAGGCAGACTTTCTCAGCGAATAGTTATGTGTTCACGTGTTACTCGGTGCTTTCTTTTTGAGTTAATTGTGGCTAATTGTTATGTTTCTACACAAATACTCATACAGTCTTGATGAACGGGTTTTATGTAACGATAAATATATGAAAACTGATGTTTGCAGAGAAATGATTAGGTAATTCGCAAGAAAGTTATCCTGGTACAGAAACTGTTCACTAACTTGTTGAAATTTTACAGAGACTGGACCTCTCAATGACAAACGTGTTCCGAATCGCCGTGGGGAAGAATAGTTAGATGAATACAAAAATTTCCTACGCAGATGCTGGCAATTTATTGCCTCTGAGGGGCATTATTTTCAACATATCTTATAACAAGGATAGTGCTTATTATCATCAGTTTTAAATATCTCATTTGGTGGTTCCAATAAAAATATAAATAGTAAAATAAAAATACTACCTTTATGCGCGGCAACTTTTATCATCTCTTTCCTGGTTGTGGCGGTTGCACTTCAGGCACCTCCTAGATTCTTCTCCTAGAAGACTCAGACCGTGCCACTGAAGATGTCCTCCGCATGTGGGGACGAAACGTTGGACTCCTTAGCTCCAACAGACCACGGCTTCCAGGAAGAAACTTCTAGTTATAAGTCATTCCTTAAATGGTTTCTATAATAGACTGACATATTGTCATGCAGATGAGGGCTGCCAGTTTGAAGACAGAATTTAGACGTTGAACTGCCTTTGTTCAGTCAATTTGTACAGAAATATCTCGTGTGGGTACTTTTTGAAACTTTTAATGAGCATCATTCAAACATGTAAAAATATATTGAGTATTTCATTTAAAATAAGGGAGTTGGAGCTGCTTTCGGCTAAACCGGAACTAGGAAAACATCGGTAATGTCATTTTTGAGTTCTCAGCATGCAACAATCCTCACACATTGAGTTTTCTGTCTCTGAGCTACATGCTTCAAAATTTATTTAGATAGTGCGGGACTTTTAACTTATCCTTGCCATTATTTTAGAAGAGACACTGAAAACAGTTCACATAACAACTTACCAAATCCATGATGACATTAAAAAGTAACAGCAGGTGCGAGGTGTGGGGGAAAAAAAAAAAAAAAATTCTCGAGCTTCATATATCAGATTTTCAATTTTTTTTAGCTTGTTGGTACACATGTTTCTGACCAATATTGGCGTTTTCAGCTGTTGTTTTGAATGTTTAGTTCACTGTTGACAGTCGAAAAGGTTAAACGTGTTTTGCTGTGCTCGATGATTTTTTACTTTCGAAAAAGATGAATCAAACAATGTGTATTAACTTTTGCTTTAAAAGTGGAATAAAGTGCAACAAAATATTGGAAATGTTGACTGAGGCTTCTGGCGAATCTGCTATGAGCAAGACAAGAGCTTACGAGTGGTACAGACGTTTCAAAGAGGGCCGTGAAGACGTTGAAGATGACCACCGTCCTGGACGTCCTAGCACATCAATAACCGGCGACAACGTCGAAGAAGTGAAGAAAATGATTCTGTAAAATCGCCGAATCCTATCAGAGAGGTTGCTGATGTTGTCGGTTGATGCCAAGCAACTTTTCGGGTGTTTTGACATGAAACGGGTGGCAGCAAAGTTTGTTCACAGATTGCCGCTCACACCTCGCTGCTTGTTCTGATTTTTTTTGGCAAAAAACAAAACCGTAATGTTGCCTCAGCTCCCATACTCGCCGGACATGGCCCCTTGTGACTTCTTTCTATTCCCGAGACTGAAGAAAACCATGAAAGGACTACGTTTTGCCATCATTGATGAGGCAAAAACACAATCGCTGAAGGAGCTGAAGGGCATACCGAAAAGTGAGTCCCAGAAGTTCTTCCAAGATTGGAAAAAGCGCTGGCACAAGTTTATTATATCCGCAGGGAGTTACTTTGGAGGGGACAGAATTGAAGTTGATGAATAAATAAAGATTCTTTAAGAAAAACGAACATTGTCGTTATTTTTTGATCACATCTCGTGTATTTTAGATCATAATTCTATCACACATGTAAGTGATATTTGATGTTTGTACTTAATCATTCGCCTTTCAATACACTCTTCACATGTTGCATCAGCTTTTTTATTCTAACCGAAAACGTTTTCGGTTGTGCCAGAAATTCATTACTCCTTTGACATCATCACTCTCAAATCTTTCTTCTATCAACGCGTTCTTCAAAGATCTGAAATATCAGTCTCCTAATTGTATCAAGAGTTAAAGTAGCCATATGAGGGCGTGCGTCATCTTGAAGGAGAAGAACGCCTTTAGATAAAATTCCTTAAAATAGTTCTGCATTTCAGGCTACAGCTTTTCTTCTACAATGAAGTGCATCTAACGATATTAATTTTTTCACACTTTTCCTAACAGTGATTAAACTTTTAATTAATACTTTCATATTCCAGAAGGGAGTCGATAGAAATCTCCTGGGTGCTGAAGATTTATGCAGACTGTCTTCAGACTTTTAATATGCACACAGTGTTAGTTCCCTGTTAGGAAGTCTTTTCCTTGTTACGTGCTCCAAAAAGGTTGTGGAAATCTGCAGACGGGTCATTTGAGCACTCTCCGTGCACGCAACTTTACGGTACTTAAGAAACTGTGTGAGTCACTCAATTTCATTGTTTTTTTATTTATTTAATTAATTTATTTATTTATGTGATCCTTTCTAAATACCCAAGCCACGCTTGTCTTTAAAGAACGTACTACTCCATTTAAACTCAGGACATCATCTGTTTACTATATAGTAGGTCACGGCGTATTTCCCAGAAGTTGCTGACATAATCTGATTTATTTTAGCAGATATTGCAACACAGCTCTTCTTTGGCGAGTCTGATTCATCACTTCAACAGCTATGAGACAACGCATGAATTTGTACGCCACTTATATGTTTCAGGTATTTTTGCGCCACGTCAAATAAACTAGAAGTGGATCAGGGTGGAGCCTAGGGATCAACCCTTGCACATCCAAAAGTGTGATTTGAAAGTAGAGAGTAACGCTGTTTATGCGGGAGGAATAGAAAACAAAAAAATTCTGTAAGCTATGGAGGGGGAAGCTGTTCTGTTTGTAGAGCTCTACGGTAGAATTTATCCATACACAGAGCACGGAAATCAAATGCTGCTTGCTGCTGCAAGTCCCAAGCGACGGCGAAGAAAGCCGAAGGTAGTAACCCACAGATATAGCTTGATAATAAGGCTTTCAAGCGAATAATACCACGCACAGAATACGCTATAAATTGATGTTTATGATTTTTTTTCTGCTGCAATCAAAGGAGTTTTGCCACCATTACAGTGATTTACCTGCCCCTATCAATTTATATTTACGAAAAACCACGAATACACCGGTTTATAGGATTTGTTCGAGTTTAGCGTTAGGTTGTGTTGTATATGAATTAATTGGTAATTCCAATAAGAGCAGATTTGCCACCGTTGCAATATTTTACTCGCCTAATAATCGTCTATCAATTTATATTTAAAAGTTTACGGAGGACAACGCATAGGTTACATTATATTTAACAAAATATAATAATAATAATAATAATAATAATAATACATGCAACTTTTACATTCACAAGCGGCCACGCACAGAAGTTCGGCTCTCTCCGCTGTCGCTCGGGTCTTTCAGTAGCTAGCAGCAGGAGTTGCACTTGATTTCCGTGCTCCGTGTAAGGGCAAGTTATGGTAGAGAGAGTTGAAGATCAGTGACTCTGTAGACAGAATGACGTCAATGGACAAAAGATTGATTGTATTATAAGAAAGCTATCCTTGCTCATATTACTCCAAGCAAATTAATTACTACACTTTGCATGTGCATAAACGCTACCGCCGTCTGCTCAAAAGCTGTTAGTTGATCTTCGCTTGTTCTTATTTTTGATTGGCTAATACGTACGTTTGCGTCTTTCATTGTGAATGCCTACATACTACTAAGTATTATGTTTACTTTATATTTACGTTTAATTTCTATTGTGAATGGAGCCTTACTGAGCGCTTCTTTTCCCATGATGTGCGGATCCGATGCTGACATTAAATTCCCTAGCCAGATTTTCCGAAGAAATTTACCTGTTCTCACGTATAATGGCGTCAGCCTCTCCTGCTTGACACACTCTCTCATCATTGGAATGACGTAACCATGGTTCATATTGGATTCGTGCATTTTTAAACGCATCTACTGATTTTCTCACCAATGTTGCTGCATACTGCTATGAATTTCACAACACAAAACTCTCATGACCGCTGGTTTCTCCTCTACTGTGCAAAATACTGAACGCCGCCATTTTGTATATGCTACACTTCCGCTTAAGCATGTCATGCCGTCTATTGGGCAGCGTAAACACATTTAAAAATGTATTTTTCCTGCGGGTATTACAAATCACCTGGATTTTGTTTGCGTAAAACTCAGTCAGTTTTCTGGTACAAGCTTTCATAGAATATGAATTGATTGATTGATTGATTGATGATTGATTTATTTATTTATGGACGCTCTTTAACATCTCAGGTCATCAACGTCCCATTCAACTCAGGGCGTGAAACGGCCGACTAATTTTGCTCAGAGACCTCTCGTTCAGACGTGAGGTTCTTATCGTGCCGTAAATGTACGACACGGGACCCACGGCTTTACTTCCCTTCCGAAGGAAGCCATACTTAGGATTTTTACGCCCCGAAAAAAATCCATCGGTCATGGCCGGGTTCGAACCCGCGATCTTGGGTTTAGGAGGCAAGTATGGTAACCACTACACTACCAGGACCGACTATAGAATATGAAAGCAGTTGATTTTGGTAGTAGGCTGTAAAATATATTACTGTGATAATTACTCATAGCTAAAATAAACGAAACACAAATGTACTAGAGATATAAAATTCTACCGACCCAGTAGCATTCTTCTCGAAATGACGCACTTGCAGCAATATGATACAATATGACTGGAATTTCAAGGCGCTTTCACTGCAGATTTGTGTTGGCAGTGCGCCTAATACCGTGCTACCTCCTTCATGAATACCTTATTAGATAATGTACATCAGATATGAAGCGACGTGCCTCCAATTTTGCTCACGATAAATTATCATTGTAACTTGTTCCTATTACACAGTGAATTCCTTTGAAATTGTAATACGCTAGATCAACTTGAAATCATCCAAGCGTTTTAAGTTCCGTTGTTTTCAGTTTATGGCCCAATTTCAAGAACGTCGGAATTTATTTACAGCATTATAATCAATTTCAAATGTATTGAGAGCGCGTATAAACAACGTCAAGTCTTATCGATACCATTTCTCGCCTCATTGGCCTTCAGCCGATAACCGCCAACAAGCATGATAAACAACGGTTTTTTTTTTTTTTCAAATAGATCAAGTTCCAGTGCTTGTTTCTAAGGTGGAGTTCTTGTATCGCAAGTAAAACCTGCTTTATTAGGCTACAATTATGGTTCAACGCTAGCGTTCTGCTGTTATTATGCTAGTTTCGTTGCGAATCGCGCTTTCCCCCCCTCTTTAGTGCCAATATTTTCCTTACACACTGTCAACGTTTTTCATGCGGAGGATATAGACCGTAACAACCAGACTTAATACCCTATTCATTTTATAGTTCTGTGAATGGTAATAAGAACGTTTCTGTGGTCTTCTGTGGTAGTGTTTGCGACTACTAATCCATAAGCCCTGACTTTGATTCCTGGTCAGGTCGTCAAGCTGTCTGGGTAAGATTTTTTTTCCTGTGTTTTTCTTTACCCTGAGAAAGTAAATGGCAGATAGCTTTAAGACGTTAAGGACTCGGAACTCATTTGAGGCATCACTAATTCATCTTATACATCAAGGATTTAAGGACCTTCCTGGTGCACCTCCAGGATTGGTTCTTCAGGTGAAGCCAAGTGAAGGGTCACTTCTCCACTTTTCTAACAAGATACATTCGAACATACTTTTGGTTTCTATTTTAACATTTTTATTTTCATATCCTAGTATTCATAGAGGATCTGTATTTTTATTATTTTTTATTTATGATTAAATCACTATGTGGAGAACGAAAGTCGTTAGCCCTGAAAAAAAAATATTGCGACATAATCAGAGAAAGACAAAACATTCCTCTGACAAGGAAAAAGGGTGGTTAGCGAGCAAAAGGTTTCTTTTCTTTCGAGACCTAAAGTCGCTTGTCCAAGTGCACGTTTAAGCCGATTCGTTTCTTTTCTGCTCTCGATGTTCAGTTGCATGTTTATGTCTGGTTGTCATCACAACCAAATAAAGCTGCGCTGTGGCGTGCTGTTATACTCCCTGCTTCGAGACTACTGGAAGCTATCTCCCTGAAATTTGTTTATTAGAAAAGGTCTTTTGTGTAGACTGTTTGCAGGTTTGAAGCTCTCCCTAGCTTCCCGTCGATTACAGAGTAATTGAAATAATTAATGTTTGTAATTTAGAATCAGCTACTCTGTAATTATGTGCAAGTATGTTGTGCATTTTCTTTCAGTGGAGGAACTTTAATGACATAACTCGTATATGTAGAATTAATATTGTTTAGTGTTTAAATACGTTAATAAAGTGTAATTTTGGTGATATTTAAGAGATGACATATAATATAGCAAGGTAAGAAAAAATTCGCTTGTTTCTACGGACACAGAAAGATTTGGAAAAAGTCTGACAATGCAAGATATTCCCTTATAGCATACAGCTAGGGTTGGGACTGTCCCTGCCTCGGGCGGGACACCGGCCTGTTTGGTGACAAAGTTGCAGGTGTCGGAGTAAAAGCTTCAATGACAGTAACGTATGAAATCTGTTCAAATTCATCTTATTGACGAATAGCAAAGCATTTGGCTTGACCAGAATTGTCCACTGAATAGAAATGAAATTCATTGAGGTAAGCACTGACTTATGAGTGAGGTTAACACAAAATTGGCGGGAGTATTTCGCGCCGCTCTCCGTGGATAGCGTCATTTTGTGTTGTGTATAAAAGGGCTAGTTTTGCTCAGAAGTAGTGCAGTCTCAGAATTTTCCAGGCCCAGATAGGTGTTGCTGCCGTTGCCGGAGATCAGTGGAAGGGCGGCCTAAGTATCAAGTATCAGTTCCGGCGACGAGGCTTGAATGTCAGTCACCACGCTAACTGCCGATACACCATTGAGCTGCATTAAGAATTCTGTTGAATTCTTCGCACTCGGCACCATTTGGTTAACGCAATAAACTACGTGTTTGCAAAGATTGCCTTGCCTGTGGTTCAACGTGAGACTTAAGTTTGCTTGAATATTCATGTTAAGGAGAATTAACGATATCAGCAACTAAACAACGAAGCGTTATTTGTCGTCACCTTTTTGTATCGGAATTCCGTTCACTCAGTCCCGGGTGGCCCACAGCCGCCAAACGCCCTCGAGAGAGTTTCATCGAGGAAGAGTGGGGTGGTCTGCAGAAGCCGTGGCGAAACCTGCGATCAGCGGGCATAATTACTCACCGCAGCAACCATACAGCCCATTCCTGTCCCCCACCAACAATCCCATTTCGAACTGGCCCAACATGGAGTCATTAATAAACACCCCCACCAACAGTCCCGTTTCAAGTTCATTTGCATTCTGAAAACCTTTTGCAAACCTTGCAATCCCTTGTGTTTTGAAATGTTTGTCGCTTTGTTAACATAACTTTTGGTCACTGCTTTTAGTATGTGAAACCCGTTTATGGTAACTGGTACGCTTATTAAAGTTAGCTGCCGTGAGTTGTGTAGAATTAAAGCATCGTCAATAACTTAACTTTTAAATATTTATAAGCGATTTGCAATAAATCCGCAAACTGATATAGCGTGTAGTGTGCTACAAACACCATTTTCAAGGTAGGCTGAGGGCGATAAATGGGATTTGTTACTAACGGGAGACCAAAGCCAATTCTTAATGTGTCAGCGCAGAAAGTGGAAAGGAAAGATGTGATATAGACATTTTAAACGTTCATGGTATAGTGAATATGGGTGTTTGAGCGGCAGTTGTTACTTGCAGAAACTGTTTTGTTGCCCTTGTCTGTTACTTGGAATAAAAAAGACAGCGTGGAATTCTGATGGCTTTTGTAACATACTGAATATGAACTATTCATTGCATAACCGTTCAGATTCTGCTGAACATCTCAAGTCCACATTGCAATTAAAACAGCTCGAGAAGTGTAATATAACGTTGAAATAGGTAAATTACACATGTTATGTGTTAGGCCACGAGCCGCCACTGTCACCATCATTTCCACTGCGACAACATAGCGGCAGCTTCTGAGCTACAGTTCCGCCATGCTTAAGTTCATAAACAATGATAAAAGTGTATAATATTATGTAAGGAGAAAACGATGCAAAACTATTCTTATTGTCTTAGATACAATTAAATCATTCTGTTTGTTGACATGCAATTCTCAACAATATAAGTCGGTCCTGGTGGTCTAGTGATAACCATACTTGCCTCGTAGACCTAAGACCGCGGGTTCAAACCCGGCCAGGCGAAAAACTAAGTATGCCTTCCTTTGGAAGGGAAGTAAAGCCTTGTGTCCCGTGTCGTACATTTACGGCACGATAAAGAACCTCAAGCCTGAAAGAAGAGGCTTCTGAGCAAAATTTGTCGGCCATTCCCCGCTCTGGTTTTAATGGGACGCTGATGACCTGAGGTGTTAAAGAGCGTCCGTAAATAAATCAAATCAACAAATCAAGAATATAAGTCTTGCGGCTGACTCCATTACCTTCACTTATTTGTCCCCATATACAAGTAAATGATGTTAAAGCGATGACATGCAGTAGCAGGGTTCATCTGTTTGAACATCCTAGCAGGGTGCATTATCTCTGTCTGTTCTGGGAAAGGAATCGCTCTGTTAGTTTCGAGCTGGTTGCGCTTGATGAACTGTAACGAACACTTGCAAGAAACCATGAAACGAAGTAACAATTGCATGCTCTCAAAGCCCAAAATGGTTTTTGTTCCTCATGCACAAATATCATTACAACATAGTATACTTTGTCTACTTATTAATGACGTGTATGCGCGAGACTTCGTCTCTATGCTCCATATCTGACCCAGTTACTAGCAGACCTGACAATTTACTTCATGACAAAAGAACGAAATGTATAAACACGCGTGCGTAGTTTCAAAGATCAAGCTATGAAATGACGATATGGACTGACTCAATAGGAAAATGGAGCCTGTCGAAGAAAGAACTGTGCTTATATACCTGCAAACTTAGGAAATGTTTCCTCCTAAAATGGATCAAATCATTCAGCCACCTAGTGGGAATATGCCATGACATACGAGGGTAGGTCCATAAGTTTCCAGCTTCGCCAATAAGGATTATCGCCTTCACAAAATTCTTATCTGGTGTCAAAGCTTATCTGCTAAGTAAATAACTGCAGCTGTAACTTACGCTCCAATGTGTTTAGTATTCAGATATAATTGCATAAAGAAGGTTATGTGTAGAAGATTGTGATATGTTCAAAATGCAGTGTCTATCTGTTATTAAGTCCCTCATAAAAGAAAGAATGAAATATGGCGATTGGACCGTCTATATGGGGAAGCGTCAAACTTTTTCGAATGGGCCAAGAAAGTATTGAAGACAAAGAGAGTGCAGGTTGGTCCTTGGAGGTGCAGGTTGGTCCTTGGAAGACCGGCGGCTCAAAGTTACAGAAATAGCAGCAATCTTGGGTCTTTCTAAAACAACAGTCCTTCGAATTATTCATTAACATTTAAACATGAATAAGGTTAGTGCAAGATGGGTGCCTAGACTTCTTTCCTCAGTCCAAAGTCATCTGTTGTGAGGCATTTTTGGAGCTCTGCCTTGACAACGAGAGAGAAGTTCTGCAAACCATTGTTACAGGAGATGAAACTATGGTCCTCTACTATGATCTCTTATCCAAAAGAAAATCAATGGAGTGGCGTAAACCTGGCGAAGCACCGTCCCAAAAGAACAAGGGCACTCAATCAACCAAGAAGATCATGGCGACAATCTTTTGGGACTGTGAAGGAATATTCTTCATTGACTAAAGGAGAGGAACACCACAGTAAATGGGGAGTACTAAGCTGGTCTACTGCACAGACTACGTGCTTTCATCAAAGAGAAAAGCCGAGGAAAGCTGAGTGCTGGTGTGCGCCTTCACGTCAACGCGCCTGTGCACACAGCTCTTGTTGCAAAGGAAAGTGTGAAGAAATGTGGCCTCAAAGAGATCGACCATACACCCTACAGCCCAGACCTAGTCCCAGTGACTGTTTCCTCTTCTCAAAACTCAAGAAGGACCTTCGAGGAAGGAAATGTGTGACGAAGAAGTGATGGATGCTGTTTATGCCCATTTTGCAGACAAGACTTCTGTTTGTTTTTTGGTGGGTGGGGTTGAAATGTTAATTGAATGCTATGAGAAGTGTATAGAAATAAAGTAACGTATTGAAAAATGAAATATGTCCCTAATCATATCTAGAAAATGGTTAGGCCGGAAACTTACGGACCTACTCTTGTTTGTACTCAGTGCCAGTTATAATCTTTTGATCCTGATCTTAATTCTACTGGAGGTGTATTCTGACGTTTCATTGTTGCCGCCGTAACACACTCTACTTATTCTATTACGGGCATCGTTTCTGTACAAATCTGTACCTGTAGGTCGTACCACACAGGAAATGCTTTATAATTTTAGGAGCGTAAGAAATGCAACTTTTTTCTTTTCTTTTTTACTTGTCTTTTCATGTTAGTTCATCTTACTATCATTTCCTGTCAGCTGAACTTAAGCACATTCATGCACATGCACAGATGTCTAGAAGGTGTTTCCTGGCAGGTGTTATCAATTCCATGAAACAGGAAAGAGGAAAGAGCGTAAAAGAGACGAGATAACATTAATGGTTGTCAGGTGCGGACAGCAGAGATGAATCACCGCGCCAATTGGTACTGTGATAATGTAAGGTAGCCTGTTAATTGTTCAGTAACGCTAACACATTACGGAACATAACGAGGGTTGTTACTTATACTTCATCTCCGACCACTGCTATAGTGCGTCTCAACCTTAGAAGACAGTACAAGTTAAACGTTGCCACGTGTGCTGTATGTACGCTAGCATCTGCGATCGGTCCACTAATTTAATGTCATCTAGTGTACAGTACATCACCACATAACGAAATATCTGCACTCCTATTTAAGGTTGTTGTTACACATGCAATTTTCATGTGCACTCTCTCTCTCTCTCTCTCTCTCTCTCTCTCTCTCTGTATTATTTTAAAGCACTTGGAAATAAGGTTTTACACGTACAGAAATATATATTATCAACAAAATATGATGATATAACATCAAAAAGCTTTAAAAAGCTTGTTGGTTACCTTTAAGCCACGTCACTGTCCTATAATTCCCATTTCGTTTTTTATTGACCTGCATGGAATGGGTTCTGGCGAATCAAAATCAGGTGATGATGATTTTGAAGGGACAGTTCTTGCTCACGACGAGATGATGATGATGTTGATTTGTTTTATTTACGGACGCTCTTTAACATCTCAAGTCATCATTCAAATCAGAGCGTGAAACGATCGGTGAATTTTGCTCAGAGGCCTCTTCTTTCAGACTTGAGGTTCTTTTACATGGAGTAAATCCACAACACGGGACCCAGGGCTTTATTTCCCTTCCAAAGGAAGCCTTACTTAGCCTGGCCGGGATTGAACCCGCGATCTTGGGTTTACGGGTATGGTTACCACTACACATCAGGACGTACAATGATGATGATGATTATGATGAAACAGTTAATTAAAAGAGACTATATGGTCTTGGGTTTAGTCGGCGATTCACATTACACTTTCAATCTTTCTTTTTTTTTGCCCACGTAATTCGCCCAATTTTGCACCGTAATACGTTCGCCTCATTTCTGCTCGTCTGAATGACACATTGTTATTTTAATGTGACTATACCGTCCTATGGGTTTTAGTTCACAATGATATGGTGGTAAGCTAAGAACTTTTTGCCCTACTGTCTTTGTCATTTCACCAACAATGCATTTGACGTATCTCTCTTTATGTTGAGACACAATAAACAGAAGTTTCCGTTTAAGTATGTCATATTCAAACGGAATTCCTTTCTGGAAAAGCAACCAATGATGTCATTTTTCCTTCAAGAAATGACAGGCAAAAGTTCACTTTTCCTGCTCTGATACTTTGTATTGTCGATTACAACAGCTCCCTCGGTGTTATTGGGAAGCAACATATATTTCACCTTTCATTTCGTTTTGCTTCGTCCGTATTGCACAAAAAAGTTAGTTCAGCATTTTTGATCAACCCTTACTCATTTCCAGCATGCACCAAAGTTAATCTATGCACACCACCACTCAGCTTTCCTCGCCTTTTCTCTTTGATGGAAGCACGTAGTCTGTGCAGTGGGTCAGCACAGTACTCTCCATTTACTGTGGTGTTCCTCTCCTTGAAGTCAATGAAGAGTATTCCTTCACAGTCCCAAAAGATTGTGTTCATGATCTTCATGGTTGACTGAGTGACCTTGGCCTTTAGTGCTTCGCCAGGTTTACGCCACTCAATTGACAAGGAATCATAGTAGCTTTTATCTCCTGTAACAATGGTTTGCAGAAAAAGTTTGGTTCATTCTTTTACAGTAGAATATGAGGGGGATGCTTCCCCATATTGGACGATATAATCATCCAATCGCTGTTTAATTTAATTTGGAGTAAGTCCTTATTTTGTGAAGAACTTAATAACAGGTCGATACTCCATTGTGAACACATCACAATCTTCTATACATAACCTTCTTTATGCAAATATATCTGAACAACTGAACACGCGGGGCGGATGTTACTGCTGCATTTATTTACTTAACAGATAAGATATGACACCAGATAAGGATTTTGTGAAGGCGAGAATCCTTATTGGCGAGGTCGGAAATTTATGGACCTACGCTCATGTATCCAAGTTCTAGTTAAAGTTTGTCCACTTCACTAGCTGTTGAAATATATGTAAATGTAACGCTCCATCGGTCGTAATGTTTTGTTTTTTTCTCAACGAAACTTGGGATACAACTATTAATTAACAAACGTAGAGTTCATTAACCAGCAAAAATGGACAATTTGGGAGGGTTTAACCGAAAATGAATTTAAAAAAATTGTATAAATCGCTCCAGCGGGCTCAATTTTTATTTATTCCGAACGAAACAGTAAATTTCTTTAACATAAACGAATAAAAGCAATTTTCAAAAGTCATGGCAATCAGGCCGTTAGGAATAGAGAGGTATACCTGAAAAAAGATTGGGGGTTAAAGCAAATTTTAAAATTTGCTTTAGTGGCCGTAATTTTAAATGTTTTTAAAGGAAACTCGATATATGCCATTGAAATAAAATAATAATAATAGTTTCCGAAAATCAGTGAACTCGGACTATTAGGGCGGGGGATTATCTGAAACCCTAAATTTAAAAATCGCTCCAGCGGCATAACATTTGTTTTTTCGCAACGAAATTCCGTATAAACCATTTAAATAATGTAAAAATATAGTTTTTGAAAATCAGGGAAATCGGGTTTTTAGGAGGGGGGGGGTTAACCTGAATTCCAAATTTAAAAGAACGTTCTAACAGCATCAATTTTTGTCTTTTTCACAACAAAACTCCCGTATATTATATTTAAATAAAATAAGAAAAATATTTACTGAAAATCAGGGATATCTATAGAGGCATTAGGATAGGGGTTTCACCTGAAACCCACTCTTCACAACAAAGTGCGGCATATAGCATTTAAATAAAATAAGGAAAACAGTTTCTGAAAATTAGGGGAATTGAACTGTTGGAAATAAAGGTATACTTGAAAACCGAAATTAAAAAGCACTCATGCGTTTAATTTTCTATATATTGTTTTAAAATAAAAGGATAAATTAATTAAGCATATAAACAGTGTATATAACGATGCATGTGTTCTATTTATATTTAACAAAAGCATCGTCATGAAGATAGCAAATGTGAAATATTAATCTGTGTTTGAGAATTATATTTTTATTTAAGAGCGCTCTGTAATAACCTTCAAAAGACGTTTGCGTTACTTTTTTACTACAGTAATATTTAAATTAAATTTCAAAGTCAATGAAAATCGATGAAAGTTTCGATTTTCATTGCGTGATGGATATCATTCGCGGTACGATAAGCTGTAAAAATAATTCTGTCGTTAAAATTTCTCAAAACGTTTAAAGAATGGTGATCTGTGACAGATCATTGTTAAAATATTTATGCTGTAATTCATTTTGAGATAATTATTAAAAAAATTGGCATTTCTAAACATTTATGAGCTCTTGTTATATCCCTTGCAGATACAGCACACTTTATGCCATTTTTTTTTCAATTAAGGTAATTATGTGCGGATAGCCTGTGCTTTAGAACTAATATTTTGCTAACAAATATAATTATATATATATATATATATATATATATATAAACCACGCGAACCAGGAATATTTTGAGAATCCCCAATACAGAAATTCACATGACAGTTGCAAATTGTTATAATATTTGTACTAGAGCCCACTGTGTGTGTACGCTTTCAAGTTAAGGAATCTTTAACTATGTTACTAGATTTAATCTCTAATGAAATATTTTTGTACTCAAATAAAATTACATTCTCTACTCTTAAATTAACAACATTAGTATGTTTAATCTTACATTTACTTTCTAAAAATCATCTTACACAAACTATGAACTGAACTTTTTTCTTCTTCTTCTTTTAAATAGTGTTTAACGCCCGTTTTTACTACAGAGACACCACAGGCGGTGAACACTGATGCTACATGAGATGAAATGATATATTGGGAAAGGATTTTTTTTAGGAAGGAAACGTTTAGGAAGGAAGTTTAGGGTACCTCCCCGGCATTTGATATTTATGAGGACTGAGGAAAACCTGGAAAAGCCTCAGTCAGGGAGGTCCTGATGGGATTCGAACCCTAGATCTCCCGCTCACGAGTCCGCGCTTAACGACCTCGGTCACCCGTGGCTGTTGCTGCTGAGCTTTTTGAAAGGCGATACATTTCTTGAGCACTCTAATGCTATCAAGTTCTTTTTCCGTTAGAAACTCGTATTTTCCTTTATCATTTATCGATCCTGTTTCTCTAAATGTTAGAACAAGTTTTTTTACAGTATCTCTGTGTGGAATCGGGTGACCAGGAAGTTCCTCTACAAATTACCTATCGTGCATTCCGCTCTATAGAATTCTGTTTTAACTCAAGTATTATAAACAAATGTTCTCTCTTCTAGTGTTAACTTATGGGGGGTGTCAATATATTAAATTTAATTCGTACTCAGTAATGAAGTCATGTGCACATTAAAAGTATTGTCGACGCACTGCAAGCAAAACACCAACTGTCTTTATAAGAACTCACGTAAAACCCGAAATATGAACTTAAAAATTACTGATCGACAACAACAAAATTTTGCAGGTCTGCCGACTGTTGCAATACCGCACTTGGGCGGCAGATGGCCGACTGGGACGATAATAAATTCATGTTTCTTAGATTCTTGTGGCAACAGCTATAGCGTTAGTGAATATATATAGAGATTATTTTGAATTATTGATCGCTTCCCTTGAGCGCGGCTGTTTACTGCAGAATTGCAGTTGCTCCAGTCAGAAAAAGGGAGTTACAATTGCGCGCATAAAGTTAGTACTTTAACCTGTGTTGTAACAATATTAAAAATGATGCCTCTAAGCGACAATTCATTGCCGGCATCTGCATAGCTCCTGTGTCTCATCTAACTTTACTTCCGTAAGAATACGGTGGTTAGGAATATGTTTCTTGTCATTGACAGAGCTTGTCTCTGGTAACTTTTTAACTAGTTGGCGAAAGGTTTTTCTACCTGGATCACAATACTTTCTTGCGAATCGCCTTATCACTTCTCTGCAAGAATTCTTTTCATATGTGTATCATGCTAAAATCACGTTCTTCAAGATTATATATATATATATATATATATATATATATATATATATCGTCGGTCCTGCTGGTGTAGTGGTTACCATACTTGCCTCCTAAACCCAAGATCGCGGGTTCGAACCCGGCCAGGATCGATGGATTTTTCCGGGCGTAAAAATGCTAAGTATGGGTTCCTTCGGAAGGAAGTAAAGCCGTGGGTCCCGTGTCGTACATTTACGGCACGAAAAAGAACCTCAAGCCTAAAGGAGAGGCCTCTGAACAAAATTTTTCGGCCGTTTCACGCTCTGAGTTGAATGGAACGCTGATGACCTGAGCTGTTAAAGAGCGTCCATAAATAAAGCAATCAATTCAAGATTATATTTATGTAGTGACATAACTATCGAAGAACAATTAGTTATTCGCGATTTACACATAATGAAAATATAGAGTAAAATGCGAATGCACAACCACTCGCCAACAAAGATTCCTCAAACTACAGGGTGCTACCTGTACATGCATAATCGCCCAAGACCACTGACCTGTACGCAAACGCGCTCTGCCAGTCCGTAACTCAAATGATCCTCTGTGCAATAATTTACCATAAGTTCGAAAGTTGTGTTGTATATTTGAAATTATACCAGTCTACTCAACGCCTCATATACAAAATACATTTAGAAGTACTGCCACGGGTGGCCGAGGTCGTTAAGGCGCGAACTGTCCTCATAACTGGCAAATGTCAGGGAGGTACCCTAAACTTGGCTCTAGAAGGTTTCCTTCCTTAAAAAAATCCTTTCCTAATATATAATTTCATCTCATGTATATTCAGTGTCCGCAGCCTGTGGTGCCTCAGTAAAAAGGGCGTTAAACACTACTCAAAAAAAATTACAAGCAACCCCTCCCCCCCAAATGTCATAATTATTTACCATTTTCTCTCCTCCTGCTCAACTTTAAAAAAACAAACAATGCACATAAACAGCAGTACTTACTTGTATCTTATGCAATAAGAGCATTTCCTCTCTATTGTAATACCGGAAGCGCGTGAAGCTCACAGGCAAACCCGGAAACTTTTACGTTTTAAACTTATACCTTCAGGGGCTACAAAGATTTACGAGAACGTAGACGTATATTTGTCTTCCTCCAAAAGGATTAGCCTTTCTCCTGCCTATTTCTTCATTCTCTTGGGTCAGCCCATGGCCAGTTTTTTTTAATGATGTTTAACGCCCGTTTTTACTACTGAGGTACCACAGGCGGTAACACGGCGGTAATAGTTTACGTTTCAGGCCTAAGTTTAGGGTACCTTAAGTTTAGGGTACCTCCTGGGCATTTGCCATTTATGAGCACTGAGGAAAATCTGGGGGGGGGGGGGAAAGAAAGAAAAAAAAACCGACAGTCAGGGAGGACGGTCCTGGTGGGATTCGAATCCCAGTCCTCCCAATCACGAGCCTGCGTCTTAACTACTTTGGCCACCCGTGGAGTCCCATGGCTAGTGTTCAGTATTCTCTCTTTTCTTAGGAAACAGATGTTGAGGGCCTACTGACACCACGCATAGCTGATTAGGGTTGTTTTCGCACTTTGTTTGAAACTGGGTGGCTTCCTCGCTGTTTGTCAGCTGAAATTTTACTTTCACAATGTTAACTGTTAAGTTGGAAGTGAAATTATTTGGATCTAATCAACCAGGAGCTTACTGAGGAAGAAGTTACAATATTAAGAACGTTTGTCGTGGTTTGAGAAAGCATCTTCACTGATAGTGTGTGAAGTGAGAAACGTATCTTTTCTACAGGAATGAGATTAGAATAGAAATAGAAAGGGCAAGTTATGTTTTTGTATAGGCCGAGGAAATGACATTATCCTATTACATGCATGTCACAACTTGTGATATTACGATACACCAATAGCGGTAAACTGTTGAAAGGTCATAAGTTCTGAATTGACTGCCAAAGGCTTAAGGCTTAGCAGGTGAATTAGACAAATTCTGTATACCCAAAAGTTAATAGGCACAAACGTAGTTATGAGAGAATGTCGGGAGGAGATAGTCTTGATAAGAGACCTTCCCCCTGGCCCGCCCTTCTACAGACTACGAGCCCTCACCTCACACGAGTGTTCAGGAACACCCTATAACATCCTCAGCTGCATTCCTTGGCTTCCTGGAACAAATAACCACCGGAAGCCTCACACATGTGTAGAAAAAACGGTATCTGAAGTGTTGCTGGGAAGCTGTCTCATTAATTCAACTGGGCAATACCGGTCTTTGAACCAGAAGGAATGTCCGACTGGGAAACTGTTATCAAGAAGTCTCTACCGCGTTCTCGGATGAAACACGCGTTGTAAAAGTTTCTAACGTTTCGGAAAGCTAATTTTGTTTTCTTCTTTTTAGAGCTATTCACTAAAGCAGTAGTATGCTAGACCATCTTGCAAATCAAACACCCCTTTTGCTCAAATCTACACATTGAAACAATGTATTATACAAAACATTCTGATACTGCAAGCGCTACCTTTAAAACAAAAAAAATGAAGAGAGAAACGCGATCATGTTCTCCAAGTAATTTCACAGTGGCAACCGGTAGAGATCGGGGCAAATCAGGTAACTTCAAAGCTTCAACACATTTTGAATTTATGCTGTGCAGGAGACAAATTATTTTTGATAATCGATTCCTGTACAAAAGCCAAAGAGGGTGTTTGTCGTTTAGTAAAATAAAATTCAATTGGTGTCCGGTTAACTTTGCTAGAACTGTTTATATTTTACTTGAAAATTTGTTCTTTTCCTGGAAGGTGGAGTACTGAGGGACAAGAAAGGAATATTCCTATTCTCTAGTTCTTCATCAGAATGTATCTGAACAGAAATATTAGCAGTTAACACTTTTTGCCAGTTCGTTATGTAATGGCGCTGTTAGATGAATGTGGAATTCAGCTGGTCCATTGCGTATTCTTGTGAACATGGCGAGCCTCACAGGCATTGTCACCACCATGAAACTCCAAGGAGGCGAAAAACTTTTTAAATCGCCTCATTGCTTCATACCACGCCTCCCTGTATACCGTCATCTTCAAATAATTTAATGATATAATTTTATAAATTTGTCTGATCTTTCCATTATTTTAAAGCTTCTCATTTTCTTTAATCATTTTGTTTGTAATTTAATATTTTATTTCGGACTCTATGGTAAGACATGTTTTTATCTAATCTAAGAGGTCATGTTGCTATAATCTGGTATTTTTTTCTGTTATTCTGAGTTCATTTCTTAGTCTCCCTCATGGTCTATTAATGCATGGCCTGATATTACAACTATAGCCTGTCTCATAGCCCCATGTGGGCCTTTGGCTTACCACGACGACTGCTGCGTCCTCTACCTCCATCACGATATCATTGGTAGGGAGCAGATTTGCAGGCGGGTATGTGATCAGCACACTGCCGGTCGCTATATCGTGCCTTAGATCGAAGATCGCCACCTCAGGCAGCTTCCCCAATTGTCCTCACAGGCTGGGTGGACCCCGTTCCAGCTTAGAAAATTTCCTAAGCAGGTACCGGGAATCGAACCCGGACCTCCTGGTCAGCAGTCAACAACGTGGTCATAGCCTGGCATTACCCTCAGAAATTTCATTTCAGTTCTTTTATCTTATTTTGTGGTCAGTGTCTAACGTTGTTACCTGTTCGAGCAACGAAACTGTCATCACTTCATGAAATTTAACGATGCTGCTTTCTAGCAGTTTCCTGTTAATGTACACTTTGCAGTTCTGGAATTTACTTATTTTAATATTTACACTCAGATTTTTCTCCAGTTTAACATATAGAGCAAATACTTAAAATTACTTATCTACTGTATTGCTTTACTTCTGTTATTATATTTATAACTTAACTTTTTATTTGGAGTGCTATTATTTTCGATATGACTTTTAAATTCTCGTGTATTGCGGTTTCGTTTCGAGAATTCTGTGTAAATTACTTTCGTGATTTGCGATGATTATGTGAGCTCCGAAAATAATTAGATATTTACCATTTCATTATCACAAGTAACATCACGACAAGATCTGAGATTATCGATAAATTCACGAACGTAGCGAGTCTGGAAAACTCAGACCTCCAGTGATATTTATTAGGACTATTTTACGATTAAAATAAGAGTTTAAACATAATTACTCTAAACTTGGCTTACAAAATTGTAATAATTGTATATTTGTACTTAACCTTTTCAAGCAATCTTGCGACAGAAGAATGTCGATTGTGTGTAATACCAATAGAAAAGAGCAAAATATGGGTTTAGGACTAATTCATGAAGGGAACAAGAATAAAAGTGATACATATATTTGAAATTCGCGCAATTAACACTTGTTATATTTATGAATATCTATTCAGAAACCGTGAGACTGAAATGAACAAAATTATAATCGTTACCTTCGATTTTCTAATACCAACTGAGGAAAAAATTTCTCTTTGTGTTCTGTGGTTTGGGATTCCCTAATGATAAAATCAATTTGCACATTTGACGCATCACCAAAACGCTTTGAAGAACCCTCCATTTTGCGTTATGATTGTTGATTGTCCATGCTTTTGTTGCTACCAATATCTCACTACCGCCTCTACCAAATGTGGCCAGTGATGCCTGTTCAGGAATTACATAGTGGAGGTATAGAGTTAGGTACTCTGACCGCAAGACAAATGCACGTGGCGTATTTTATAATTTTTTTCCGATAATTTCACTCTGTAATCCGGCTGCGATTGATCAAAATTCAAAATATTGTTTCGTTTCATTGGGCAGTTTTAAGATGACGTCATATGAGAGAAATAGTCAGTATAAAATTTGGAACTGTTTCTCTTTGCCAATTTCTTATAGCATCAGCAACATGCAAATTAACATTGTAAGTGATAATGAACATCCTTTACTATTCTGGCCAGTTTAAATTTAATGCATTTTTTATTTTTACTTCTCTTCTCTAATACTTTCACTAAGCAAAAGAACCAAGATACCACTCTATCAAACACTTTTTTTTTTCAAAATCTTAAAAAAAAAAAAAAAAACTGGAAATTAATCTTTTGTGTGTAATCTGAGGAACTTAAAAAATACAATCTAAACTTGAAGGCCCTTTTTAAATGCACGTTGTGTTTCGATATTATAGTTTTGGTCAAATACTATTTTATATTGTTTAATATATAGGTGTACATTTATAGCATTACGTTTGCTATATCTAAAAGAGGAAATGAGGCATATTTAACATTTATTTGTTTTAATTATTATGCGATATGCTCTAAGGTATTTTTTATTTCTTCTGGCGTTGTTGGTCCTACATTTTCATCATTGTCCTCTAAAAAGCATATTAAAGTCCCCATACATCAAGATTGTGCAAAAACTGTCACACATCCGTGTAATTTCTACATCCCGAAATGAAAAATCTACTAATTTACTAGCATAGGGGAAAACATTGGTCCGTTCCGAATGTTTGACTGTATGGGAATAAAGATAAAGCAATTGGGAAGAATTCTTTTTGTGTCACTAATAAGAGATGTAATATTTTGTTTATTGTTATTCAATACCAAAACAGGAATTGTAGAATTGGAAAAAAGAGAATTTATCTTGATCCTCTTGTTGTAGCTTGTGTTAAAACTTACCTCTGTCAACAGCGAACATTTAAAGCATACTTTTATAGAGCCTTCTAAAAGTTTAATTTTGAAAGATGTAAGGAGTTTGTACGCCAGGTTAATAATAAATGAATAGCTACAAAGAAACTGAAAATGAATGGGCGGGTTACAGAAAAACTTCACACTTCATTCCCAGTCCGCAGAACTCTCCATACCTTCCGAGAAGAACCTGAGGGCGGAACCCAAGCTTCAATTACTGGCACAAGTTTGTCCTATGCTCTACTCGCATTTGTACAGCAACACTAAAAATGTTAATAGCATTTTACTGCACACGTTATCTTGAAACGTGGATTTGAAGGATTAGCATGTCAGCTTTCATTGTCAAAGTAAGAACTGCCAAACCTTCGCCAAGACAAAAAACGCCCTTGGGCAGGAATACTGTTGTATTAAATGTTTATTGATTGTGCAATTTTTTGTCTGTTTACCATTAGTCTCCTTTATTAGTCGCTAGTTTTTCAGAACCATGGTTTTAGCTACTTGGGAAGAATAAAGCACGAAAGTTGGTTAAGTAAAGAAAATAATTCGGCAAGCAATATTTGAGCTTACGCTTTGCAACTGATGATCGAACCCAATATCTAGTCTTGGCTGTTCATCGCATTAACACTAAACTAAGAAAATAAGTGCACGCTATATGTCTTTTTTACAACTTTAAATCGTGTGAGAATGCAGCTAAACACACATTTTAAACTGCATAACAAGCAAATACCTCCGACTCTGTGCCTCATCCCTTAAAATTCTTGTAAAATAGCAAAATTGTGTTCTTTGAGAACATATAGACCCATTCGAATCATAGGTTTATTATTCCAGAGTAGCTGGTTGTTTATACAATATACCTAAGAAAATATAATTATACGAAGGACGTTCAATAAGTAATGCAACACATTTATTTCCTCTATCAGGGAGAATTTTATTCTATTTTGAAATATGTTGGATTACTTCTCATTTCTTTAGCTATACAAAGCTATTTTCCAACATAGTATTCTTGCAAATTTATGACTTTACCTCACCAAGGTGTTAGGGCCTGTATGCTTTCGCCTCTCTCAAGCAACTTCGCTATGAGATTATTTGTCACCTTCTTCCTACGGATTGCATCTTTTAGAGGGTCGAAGAGATGGCAATCAGAGAGTGTCATATCCGGTCTGTAGAGGATTGGAAAAACAACACACCATAGTTAAAGGATCTCTTCTCGCGTGCGTAGATTTTTATGTAGCTTTGCGTTATCGTGAAAAAGAATTGTGTTATATCTTTATGTATACAGATGCATGGAACCGCTTTTTTAACTTTCGAAGAGATTCGACATATACTTGGGATTTGACGGTTTTACCCATCAAAGTATTTCCTTCAGACCCCACAGAAGAAACTGATTAGGACTTTACCGGCTGAGGACGAGCTGGGTGGCTCAGGATCTTCAATTGTCTCGTGATTCTGTCTAGTCATTTAGGAAATGCTGTGTGGATGTTTACATTTCACGAATGCTCCGCACTCCCATTTCATATCATTTCATTTTGTTGGTTCTAGTGCAGAGTCGAACGTGCCAGAGCGAGGTGGGCTGGCGCTTTGTGATGGCGGCTTTCTCTTTGGAAAGATGTCTGCCCTGGTCTCTGGAATGGAAGTGAATCTTCTGAGGGACTCAAACAGACACACTGGGGTGGGAGGCTCTACCGGCGTCGGTATGTTTTATCTGGAAACATGTTATCTCATACGCGTCCGCGCAGTCACTGCCCGCAAAACTTGGCTGTCCGTTGTTTCCCTCACCCTAGCTGTTTCCCCCGGCAGTGCCTCCATTGGGGCCGTAGGCACAAAGTACTAACCATGAGGAACGCTCAAGTACCGAAGTATCTCTTCCATTCCAGGCCATATATCCCTTACCGGCTGAGAGTGCAGTCTTTAACTTTTTCCCCGAGAAGTAGTTGTGTGATGCTACTCCATGGTCTTAGGGCTCGAAGTGACGAATCTATGTTTCATCTCCCGCACAATGATAGACAAGAAATCGTCATCTTTACCTCAGAACTACCAAGCAATTTTGAACAGATAATGGTATTCTTTAAAATGACAAAAGGATTCATTTATCACAAAACTTTGAATATTATAACTGATTGGTAGTTGTGCTGTCACTGCCGATAGATATATCAAATTAGTGAGGATGATGATTATGTCCTTTTTGCTCAAGAATTAACAGTGTTTCATCATTGTCATCGTCATCTCTCGTTACACATTTCTTTTAAATGTCTGTGAGGGCTGGTTATGGTCTCCTTTTATCCAGTAAAAAAATAACTCAAGTACTACACTTTGTTTAAAGCGCAAATCAAGTATAGATTGCATTTTGAAACCTACAATGCCACCTAGTGAAAGAAGACGAAGCTACATTGTATAATGTGCGAAGGTTTAAAGATACTACATATGATATGTTGTAATTTCCCAAGATAAAATATGCGTTGCATTACTTATTGAACGTACCAAAAACACGTTGCATTACTTATTGAATGTACCTAAAACACGTTGCATTTTTTATTGAACGCACCTCTTGCTTTGATATCAGCGTTTAAAAGGAGTCTTTTCTCTCAACATTTACAGCTGAAATTGATACTGAGCCAAAGATAATGTTTTAAGGATAACAGTGTATAGTGTTGGAAATTGTGTATATCTGTAAATAGAATGTTAAGATTGACTAAACAATTAGAAATTGCATGACATTACAATACACAATACTAAAAAAAAAAAAAAAGGTTCGCCACGGGTAGCCGAGGTCGTTAAGGCGCGGATTCGTGAGCGGGAGGTCTGGGGTTCGGTTCCCACTAGGACCATTCTCCCTGACTGAGATTTTTTACAGATTTTCCTCTCCTCATAAATGGCAAATGCCGGGGAGGTACCCTAAATTTAGGCCTGGAATGCTTCATTCCTGTAAAAAAAAATATTCCTTTCCCAATTTATTATTTTTATCTCATGTATCACCAGTGTCCACCGCCTATGGTGCCTCAGTAGTAAAAACTGGCGTTAAATACTATTAAAAAACACAAAATAAGGCTAAAAATTTCATTCTTGCAAATTTATCGCTGAGGGCAACATTCCATAGCATGATTGATATATTGCTGCTCCAGAAATGTGATGGGAGTTCGCAGAAGAAGGGCCTAGCAAGTTGGAGAAAGTATGGGTGTAAAAGATCTGTAGGTCTCTATGGGGTTCTGAATCAAGTAAATAAGTAGAAGATGCTTATTATTTGAAACACTTTATTCTGATTATTACAGAACTAAACTATTGTTGTGCATTGACATAAAACATTTACGATACAGAAACACGTAAAATTACCGGCAACGTAATTAAACCCTCTGTGAACTACGCAAAGAGATAATTATAGGAATATCTATTTTGAGTGTAGTGGGTGCAGGCAGAAGCGTAGGAATGTGCGGGAGGTGTCAGAATGACCTCTAGTAACCTTCATGGCTGTTAGACCACCATCCCCACTTGCCTGGGGACCTTGCCAAACCCAAGTCGTGACATAGGCGACAGTTCAATTCACAATGTTGATCTGTATGCCGTAAACCACACTCAGTGACCTTCAAGGTACCTTCCAGTGTGCACGTAATGTTGTTTATTGTTATTTCACATCCTTGGGTGTCCTGTATATGGACGCATAGCGCAGTCTTGCGATACAAAATTCCACGCGCCTCGATACGGAAATTTAAGAACAGCAGAATCCTTTTTGGTGCTTGTTTGATGTTAAGTATTGTCCATGCAACAGAATCATTTTTCATGTCAAATGTAATAGGCAAGAAGATTCCTGGTGATATTCATTTCCTTATTTTTCCCCTTCTTAACACATTCCAGACAGATATAGTGTTTCTAGAACTAACCTTTCAAAACAATGTTAACTATTCCTAGCAAAATGAAGTCCTTGGTATAGTAGATAGCGTTACTGACTGCTGGCCGGGAGGCCTGGGTTCGATTCTTGGTACCTACTTAGGAAGTTTTATAAGTTAGGGAGGCTGGAATGGGATACACCCAGCGTAGGGGTTGCTGACTGCTGGCTGGGAGGTCTGGGTTCGATTCCTGGTACCTACTTAAGAATTTTTCTAAGTTAGGGAGGTCTGGAACGGGGTTCACCCAGCCTCGTGAGGACAATTGGGGAGCTGCATGATGGAAAGGCTGCGTTCTAATATTACGAAAGCTGCTGATAGGCGACCGGCGGAGTGGCGGCATGCTGATTACATGTTCCCCTCTATCAATGAAGTCGTAAGACGGAGGTAGAGGAAGCAGAGGTCGCAGCGGCAGGCCAAGGCTCACCCCGGCCTGTAGTGCCAAACGAGAAGAAGAAGAAGAAGAAGAAGAAGAAGAAGAAGAAGAAGAAGTAGAAGAAGAAGAAGCATACCAAAGTTGTAACATTTAATTAGTGTGTGTAGTGCAGTAGACTAATTTGCTTTTAAGGTGTTTCTAAGTAAAAATTCTAAACATTACTATCTCTGAAATTCAATTGCAGCAGTACATACAAGATCACACTGAAAGCTGAGTGATCTTGTATCTTTAAATATAATTTTTCTGATTAAAAAAAAAACAGAAACAGTATTTGTTTAATATGTAGTTTAGAGTCATCTACATACATAAGAGAAGGGTTATAGTCCTGAGAATAATCGTGACTTTTTACTCAAATTCAGTTGGTGGTGGAAAATATTTCTGCTCTCCTCCGCCCACTGCAGCATTTGAGTTGTACAATCAAATCCGATTATGGCATGAAAACAAATCAAGTTATTCTTTAGCATTTTTACAGAACTTTTTTTTATCGAAAGGTTGCCCCACATGAGCTATTGTTATTTGAACGTAATAATACATCCTGAAACAAACATTTGCTCATTTTGTTAGGAGCTCTCTATAAACATTTGAGAACTGAAGTTCAAATCCTACTTGGGTCAAACTACCTGGGTGGGATTTTATGACCTCACAAAATTAAAAAGTAGCGAACATTTAGACAGTTGATATAAAATATCAATACTCAGCGTGCTTCACCGCCACGGGTGGCCGAGGTCGTTAAGGCGCGGACTCGTGAGCGGGAGGTCTGGGATTCGAATCCCACCAGGACCGTCCTCCCTGACTGGGATTTTTTCCAGGTTTTCCTCAGTCCTCATAAATGGCAACTGCCGGAGAGTTACCGTAAACTTAGGCCTGAAACGTTTCCTTCCTTAAAAAAATCTTTTTCAAATATATATTTCATCTCATGTGTCATCAGTGTTCACCGTCTGTGGTGCCTCAGTAGTAAAAACGGGAGTTAAACACTACTAAAAAAAGGTCTATGTATTTGAGAGGCGTAGGATACTGGGATACAGTGAGGTCCATTTTAATTCCTTTGCACTTTTCATCAAGTTCAGCATCTGACACCAACACGAGTACATTTTCTCTCAAAATGCTGTGATTATTATCTATTTGAACGTATTATAGCATGTTTAACTTTATCTAGTTTTTCACTTGCCAGCAATTTGTTTGTGTGAGAAGTGTTTAACGCCCGTTTTTACTACCGAGGCACCACAGGTGGTGGACACTGATGATGCATGAGATGAAATGATAAATTGGGAAAGAATTTTTTAAGGAAGGAAACGTTCCAGGCCTAAGTTTAGGGCACCTCCCCGGCAGTTGCCATTTATGAGGACTGGAAGAAGAAGAAGAAGAAGAAGAAGAAGAAGAAGAAGAAACAGAAGAAACAGAAGAAGAAACAGAGAGGACGGTCCTGGCGGGATTCGAACCCCATACCTCCCGCTCACGAGTCCGCGCCTTAACGACCTCGACCAGAAATGTTTTTCCTTGATTGTCTGGCAGCAATATACCAAAAATAACATTACCTACCAACTTCGTCCGTGATTAAAGTGTGCATTTTCGAGTTTCTGGAATGGAATGCTGCAGTGAACCATCATTTCACACAAAACCTTTAAAAATTGAGATTATCTTCTTGAAACTGCAATAGAGTTAAGATTTTTCATTATGTCATTATTTGTTTTATATATTTGCTTATTAGAACTTATAAATATTTCTTTTATTTTTGTATTATATACAGCATATACCTTCTTTTGTACAAAAATATTCTTTTTTAAAAAAAATCCACAGTCTTATTTAAACGTTGATGTAACACTCCTTTTGTTTCCGTCATTATACTGCACGACTTATCTTAAACACAACTGAACTGATCCGTTTCAAGAATAATATCAGACGATATCTGTGCTAGTCCCAAAACCAGTAGGGGTACGTTGACATGCAGCCTTGTGTACTTAAGGACAGCTTATGTCATATATACCTAACCTAACCTAACCTAACCTCGCATGCTTTAAAACTTAAACGGTGAGGGACTAAAATACTGATTAATTGTAAGCTACACTTCTATGATTGTTGTTGTTGTTGTTTTTTTTTTTTTCACAAAGCGATTGTCTATTGAGTATGCATATCAATAACAAGAGAAAAGTATAATATAATTATAAAGAAGCGTAATCAATCCAGCTTCCGGTTTTAAATCTGTAGCAAAAGAAGAAAATTAGACAGTAGATAAAATATGCGTGTTGTTTATTATGAATCAACGGGCACAAAGAGTGAAATGGATTTGTTTTAATTCAAAGTTTATGTGGGAATAAATTGACTCCGTTTGAAACTGTACCCTAGAACGGCCTCTTCAAATCTCTACCTGACGTAATCAGTAAACCGAGCATATAGAGTGATTTAAATAAGGAAGGTGATCGGAGCGGTCTACACTTGCCCGCGGCAGGTTGAACGACATCGCGGTCTTGCGTAGGGCTCAGGTGGTGTCCTTGGCAAATCAGGTCCTGTCTTGTTTACGGCTTGTTTGTTCACCTTCCTTCGCTGAACATGTGTTTATGCTTAATGCAAACCTTAGGGCAGGGAACTGTTCAGTTAGGTCAGTGGACTGAGGACAGAAAGCGCAAGAAGAATAAAACTTCACCCTATTTATTTTCTGTTGCACTCATCTCTGGTTTCAACGTTCAAGGCAGTTGGATAGTACATTGCCCATACCCTAGATGTTAAATCGAAAGAACATTCTGTAGAGAAATTAACCCTTTTTAAGAAAGATTATATCGTGTTATGCCATGCTTAAATGTTTCCCGATAACATAGAGAAGATATACAGAGTGAATAAAATTAACAGCGCAAACTGAAATGGTTGAAAGTATACGATAATAGAAGCAAAAATGTTCCAGGAAACATGGGTCCGCAAACTTATTGTTGCGGATGTGCTGTTATGAGCCACCACTGATTTTATTCGTTGTCCGCATCATGCATCATTCGTTGCGCTTTAGAAGCGGTCCGCGATGTGCACGTTGTTTACAAAACTGAACATCTAACGCTGAGATGTGGTCCAAAATGGATAGATCGAGGAGGACCTGTATCTTGGCCTCCACGATCACCTGATCTCAATCCTTTAGACTTTTCTGTCTGGGGTCACCTCATCAGTTTATTGTATAGCCTCCCGTTGATACGGTTGAAGTATTGAAGCAGAGCATTGCACATATTTGTAAAGAATTCCGAGTGTTTCTAAGAAATCGAAACTTACTGCAGAGACGAGTGCAGTATTGCATCCAAATGCATGGGCGATACTTAACAGATAAGCCAACTTAGAAAGTAAATTAAACGAAAAATCTACTTTTCAAATTAATTTCCACTAACTAGGATGATGTTTCCTAATGAAGTCAGTGGCGGCTTGTAACCATACATTTGCAATTGTCTCGCATATGGCTCGTTTGCCGACCCATTTTTACTGGATCATTTTTGCTTCTATTATCGTATACAAATACTTTCAGAGCATTCCTTCCCAGTCCCAAAAGAGTGTGGCCATGATCTTCTTGGTTGATTGAGTGACATTGGCCTTTAGAGGCGGTGCTTCTCCAGGTTTACGCCACTCCAATGATTCTCTTTTGGACAGGGGATCATAGTAGAGGAACATAGTTTCATCTACTGTAACAATGGTTTGCAGAACTTCTCTCGTTGCCATGGCAGAGCTCCAAAAATGCCTGGCAACAGATGACTCGTTGCTGTTTTTGGACTGAGGAAAGAAGTCTAGACACCCATCTTGCACTAACCTTATTTATGTTTAATGTTCATAAATAATTCGAGGGACTGTTGTTTTAGAAAGCCCCAACCTTGCTGCTATTTCTGCAACTTTGAACCTCCGGTCTTCTATAGTTTCTCCTTCCACAAGAGCGATGTTTTCAGGAGTGAGCACCTCCAAGAGCCGACTGCACGCTCTTCGTTTTCAATGCTTTCTCGACCGATTCGAAAAAGTTTGGCGCATTCTTTTACGGTAGAATATGAGGGGGATGCTTTCCCATATACACCGCCCAATCGCTTTTTTTTTTTTTTTTTTTTTTTTTTTGAGTAGTGTTTAACGCCCGTTTTTACTACTGAGGCACCACAGGCGGTGGACACTGGTGATACATGAGATGAAATGATAAATTGGGAAAGGATAATTTTTTTTTTTTTTTAAGGAAGGAAGGAAGCGTTCCAGGCCTAAGTTTAGGTACCTCCCCGGCATTTGCCAGTTATGAAGACTGAGAAAAACCTGGAAAAAACCCCAGTCAGGGAGGACGGTCCTGGCGGGATTCGAACCGCAGACCTCCCGCTCACGAGTCCGTGCCTTAACGACCTCGGCCACCCGTGGCGGTGCCCAATCGCTGTTTATGTCACCAGATAAGGGTTTTGTGAAGGCAATAATCCCTACTGGCGAGGCCTGAAACTTATGGAACTACCCTCGTATATGTCCTTTGCACATCTTGAATTTATACGATATCGTATAAGTTTTTCGTATTGTTACGTTTCTGTGCACGAATTGGAAACGTCTATCCTCATTTCTTGTGAGAGAAAATGGGAAACATTTAAATAAATTTTCACCTTATTTTGAACTATAAATTTATTTGTCTATTTTTATATGCGTAATTTTTATTTAATGCTGCAATAGATGTAAAACTATTAATTTGGCGATACTGGAAACAGTTACTTTATGCTATGGATCATAATATTTACATAATATGTATAAACCAAAATTTTCACGAACACTCCTCTGATTGTGTTAAAATAAATGTTTAAACTTCAGTCTAGACCACTTACTTTGTTGTATTAATGAGCAGTGTGACTTTCCACTTAACGACAAGATCTTAAGAACTGCAATATGGGCATGCATTAAGCAAATTGGTGACATAGCACACACTTAGGGCGGTTTTCATCAGGAGATCTAAAAAAAATTAGACTAATTTAACATTCAAATTAATAAAATTCTGTTTTATTTACAAAATATTTGTGTCATTAACCAATTTTAACTTCAACAAAGTGTTAAACTTCATGTTAACATCGCCTTTCCCATACATTAAAAGTTCAACAACTAATAATAGTACGAAAATGGCGGCCTTAAATCCAGCTGTAGATGTCGAATTCTACATTTAGTTCATAACAGTGAAAGAGCTCTCAGATATTTTTACGCAAAAGAGCAATTTTTAGGATGATACAGAATGTGAAAAGCAGTCGTTATAGGATTGTAGATGAAATACGAGATTTTAGAACATGTTTGTGCCTCTGCTCCTTTTAATATTCCGTGCACGAGCCGTATGTTTTAATTATTCTTGCAAAAAAAAGTACATCGGAGTGCGTCCAAAAGTCTGTCGGTTATGACACTGCCTTCTCTATCTGTGCTTTTTGCAATACTCGGGAACCTTAACAATGTGTTAACTAACATTATGCTAGAAAAGCTTAATTGAACACATGAGTAGTAACATGTTGTTAAAATATTAACACAATGTTAACAGACCACATGTTAGTGCATTTTTGACATTTGTTGATGAAACCGGTCCATACCAAGCATAGAACGGACGAAAAGAACAAGGATTTAGTTAAAAAAAATGTATTCACATGTAAAGCACTCTGGTAGTCAAACTTAGAAAATGAATATTTAACATGTAGTACCTTTTAGTTTCCATAATGTATTCCATTTAGTATAATGTTCTTTCACAGTGGCAGTAATGCAGTTAGCTTTAGTCTCTAAGATAGTAACATTATACTATGCAAAACACCAACATTTGCAGAAGCGTTTAAGAAATTTATATGGAAGATGCGTGGATGAAAGCGCTGTCAGTTGTTGAGCGAAAAGGTTGTCATCATCTGAGGTTGATCATCCGCGCCCCAGATGGCTCCATTCTGAAATCACACATGGTCTGCTTGTCAACTGACGGGTGCATGTTCGATCCCCGTTCGGAACATGTTGCCTGGATAACGTATTTCTCGTAGTTTTTCCTTTTCCTGAGGTAACTTTAGAGATTAAGAACAACGAAATTATTTGTCACATCTTCATTTATTCCATTCATCGTTTCTAAAGACCTTGGCAGTTGATAGGACGTAGAACGCTCACTAAAAGGAAAAGGTCACAATGTTAGAATGGTATTCGGCACGTTCAGCAAATAAGCAAATACGCTATTTAACTTCATAACTCTGTCATTGTTAAATTGTGACATTAGTTGAATACTCAAAGAATTTTAATAAATGGATCCCTCAAAGCGTAGCTGCCGATCAGAGAGCCAGCATTCGTTCAGGGTTCTTGAAGGAGATGATCGATTGTCCTTTGTGGCGGAAGATGAAACGTGGAGCATGAAACTAAAACAAATCCATGGAGTGGCAACACAAAAGTTCTCATCGGAGCAAATAAGTTCAAGGCACTCACTCAGCGGATAAAGTCATGGGCACATTCTTCAGGGGCTATGAAAAGATTTTTACTAACTACGAAGTTTATCAAAACTCTTCGGAAAAATGTGGCCAAAGCTCATATTCTTCATCACAACACGATCTACGTACCGGTGAAGAGATCACTGAACTTCAATCCACTCTCAACCTATAGCCCGAATCTTTCACCTTGTTGCTCTCTTCTTTCATGTTTTAAAATCATTCAGCGGGAGGAAAGTTGACGACGATGAAGCCATGAGTACAGTGCAAAAATAGCTGTGAAACAGACACGCAGAGCGGTACGGCTATGGCATCCAGGCTCTGGCAGTTAGATGGCGGGCATCCATAACATTTTAATCGTGTTTTACTGCTGAGACTTGTTTCATGTTTTAAAATCATTCAGCGGGAGGAAAGTTGACGACGATGAAGCCATAAGTACAGTGCAAAAATGGCTGTGAAACAGACACGCAGAGCGGTACGGCTATGGCATCCAGGCTCTGGCAGTTAGATGGCGGGCATCCATAACATTTTAATGGTGTTTTACTGCTGAGACTTCTTTCATGTTTTAAAATCATTCAGCGGGAGGAAAGTTGACGACGATGAAGCCATAAGTACAGTGCAAAAATGGCTGTGAAACAGACACGCAGAGCGGTACGGCTATGGCATCCAGGCTCTGGCAGTTAGATGGCGGGCATCCATAACATTTTAATAGTGTTTTACTGCTGAGACATCACAGCCGATAGATGCTGATGAAACATGAGATGAAATGATAAAAATGGGAAATATTTTTTTTAAGGAAGAAAGGCTTAAGTATGGGGTAACTCACCGGCATTTTCCAACTGTGCGGACTGACGAAAAACTGTAAAAATTCTTAGAGGGCGATCTGGCAACTGAATCCCAGCCCTCCCTCTCACGAACCGCGCCTTCAGATTTCCCGTGTCGGTATCCATAGATACGCAACACTATACCGTTAAGTAGCAAGCGCCTTCTAGAGAAAGAATGCAGTGCATTTGAAACCGAAATAAAACTGCAGTTGCCATGATCAGCTCGAATAATGGAATATCGCTGACACTTGTGCAAGTGCGCTGTTCGCTATCGCCCATTTCTTACGTGGGGTATAAGGAGAGGAATGCCTCGCTCAAGAGAGATATAGCCTGTCAAATACGAGTATTGTTTTCGTTTATTACCTCCTATCCTTCCGAATGACACTGGAAACGAGTATTATTTTTAATCGTCTACGCTGGTTATTTAGTATTGTTCTGACGCCTTACCCGATAGTATATCTTTATGCAGAACCAAATCTTTCATAAGAGGTTTTTAAAGTAATTAACTCAGTAAGGTTTGATTGGTGGGCAGCATGTTGCTTCGAGGTATGTACGCGTTCGAAGAAAGTTACCGTTAGACAAGTGCATGCCTTCCAATGTGCCATCGGGAGAAACTCATAAATTATACCCCATTAACGCTCTGAACTGAGCAGAACTTGAAGCTGTAATATTACTGAAGTAAAAGTGGGACATAACCGCGATAGATCTGCATACATGTATCTGAAATAACGTTACATTATAGAATTCCCTCCTCGTTTTCCATAACAATGGATGAATACGATATTATTGTTACCAGATCCAAAGATAGACTTATTTCCTTTTTCTTTAGTTCGGTCACTTTTTACAAGGAGTTCACATTTGTTATTCTCTTTCAGACTTTGTCACTTGATTGTTTCTTAGGTCTTTGGGTACACGGTGCTATTTTTCATAATTCTGTCCTTGCAAATCTTTAGCTTTGTTCAGAAGCTGTTTCTTCAATAGGCCATCTTGTTTATTTGGTTTATTTATGCACTCTCTTTAACAGTTCAGGTCATCAGGGTCCCATTCAATTCAGGGCGTGAAACAGTCAACAAATTTTGCTCAGAGGCCTCTTCTTTCACGCTTGAGGTTCTTTTACATGCCATAAATCTACTACACGGGACCTAAGGCTTTACTTCTCTTTCCAAGGAAGCCATACTTAGGATTTTTACGCCCGAAAAAGTCCATCGACCATGACTGGGATTGAATCCGCGATCCTGGGTCTATGAGGCAAGTATGGTTACCACTATACCACCAGGATCGACTCTCAGCCGTCTTGGTACTGTACCCATGACTTGTGGTATACGCCGAATTCCCTTTCGCGCATCTTTCAGAAGATCGAAGAAATGGGGTAAAGGTGCCGGAGGAAGATATTTCGGCACCCCGGCTACTCTAGTACGCCTTTTGTAGCTACGAACCCAAGAGGCACTTTTTTTTTTTTTTTTGAGTAATGTTGTAAGGCTCGTTTTTACTGCTGATACACCACAGTCAGGGAGGACGCTGCTGGCAAGATTCGAACCCCAGACCTCCCGCTCATGAGTCGGTTCCTTAAAGACTTCGGTCTTGGCGGTGCACAGAAACAGAACTATACTTGTGCATAGTACTATGTACTAATGTACTAATTTTGTTGTTTAGCTTTAGTCTTTCACTAAAGAAAGATACGCCACTAATTCACTCAAATCGTAACGAAGCTATTGCTCTGCAGTACTGTGGCCAGGGGTCTGGAAACGTAATAAGAACATAATATGGTCTGCTGACTCTGATGAGCCTACTGACCCAGTACTGCGGAATTAAACTGTGGCACGTTCAACTGGAGGAAAGATGCGTCCTTGCGATTAGTTGCACTCTAATTGGTGCCCCTTTACACATACACAGCGAAGTTCCATATAGGTCTTGTAATGCATACAGCAAAGTAGGATAAACCTAAGCACAACATCAAGAATTTACAACGCGGTCTGACGCGACTTATCATGAAGAGTTAATGTGTTGTATTAGTGTTTAACGCCCGGTTTTACTATCGAGGCGCCACAGGCGATGTGCAATGTTGATACCTGAGATGAAATGATAAATTGGGAAAGGATTTTTTTTTTAAAGGAAGGAAACGTTCCAGGCCTAAGTTTAGGGTACCTCCCCGGCTTTTGCCATTTATGAGGACTGAGGAAAACCTGGAAAAAACCTCAGTCAGGGAGGACGGTCCTGGCGGGATTCAAAACCCAGATCTCCCGCTCACGAGTCCGCACCTTAACGACCTCGGCCACCTGTGGCGGTAGCCCAAAGCTAACACTCATCTCTTAAATGTTCCCACATTGAAGCTCCCGATGTAACCCGATTTCTACACTAAGTGAAAATATTGAGGATGCCAAAAATGTACACACACTTCACGCTTCAAGGGGGAAAAACCCCAACTGTGTTAACGTAACAAAACTGAATTCACACAAACAGAAAATGATGAGCACTAATCATCTTAGACTTTTGCAGTTACAACAGTTGCTCAAAATGCCCACCATCGGCGTCGATACACTTCTGAGTACGTTGAACTACTGATTGAGTAACGTTTGCGAAAGTGTCCTCAGCGATTACAGCACATGGCATTTCAATTTCTTCCCGAAGTGCTGTCAGTATAGCTGGTTTTCTACGGTATACAACATCCTTAAGAGTTCCTCATAGGTAAAGCGCAACGGCGGTTCTTTTGTTTCTTTTTCATTTTTGTTTGTTTGTTTGTTTGTTTTTTGATTTGGTTTATTTATGGACGCTCTTTATCATCTCAGATCTTCAGCGTTCTATTCAATTCCAGGCGTGAAACGGCCGACAAATTTTGTTAAGAGGCCTCTTCTTTCAGGCTTGAGGTTCTTTTTCGTGCCGTAAATGTGCGACACAGGTCCCACGGCTTTACTTCCCTTATGAAGGAAGTCAAACATAGGATTTTTATGCCCGAAAAAATCCATCGATCCTGATCGGGTAATGAACCCACGATCTTGGGTTTAGAAGCAAGTATGATTACCACTACAGCACCAGCACCGACATGAATACTGATCATAAATTGTTGAGAGGCTGAGAGGTTAGGAGGCGGAACACAGATACACAACTAGTAAGAAAGTAAAACACATTAATTAGTTGCTTCCTGGATGTTCATAATACTTTCATTCTATAAATGTAACGGTGATTATTTTTAATATCTAAAACGGTAAATTTGGTTATTAAATAAACCAGCATAGCTGTTTTTATGAGCGAGTAATAGCCAATCGCAAATTACTTTTTAGAGAAAGCAGCTACTAGTAAAACAAAATGAATACAAGCAATTGCACTTATTTTGAGCAGAGGGAGATAATGCAATAGTTTTCAAGGGAAGAGCATCATGAACATCCTCTTCTGTCCCACTCTCTTTCTGTTTTAAGAGAGCTCCTTTTGTTGTTTATATGTTTACAAAATGTTTTCCGCTTTTTAGTTGTTAAAACATTAACTTCAGGCCAGAGTTTTATTGTCGTTACTAACGCAACAAATAAATAAATGGAAATAGTAGAAGTTAAATTTCACTGTATCTAGCTAAAGATACATAAACAATAAAGCCAGTGTAATCAGCTATCAGATTATTTTCATCCTGGCTGGTACATACATACTCCTACAATTTTATCAAAACTTTCTGAGCTTATTTTCAAAACATAATGATTGATAGAATTTCTGAGTTTGCTCATTTCATCGGTATTGTGCTTTTAGTGAACCAAAATAACCGTTCTATAAAAAGAAATCGTTGATGAATAATTTCGTTGAACCGAATTCAGCTGACTTTAATCTCGTATAAACTGACATTACAACCTTTTTATTTCCTTGTTGATGGGAGGGTTACCAACTTGACACTTACGCTAGCAATGTGTTATTGGGTTGAAACAAAGGTCGCAATAACACATCTGCCACTTTGCGTAATAATATGCACCGCCACAGGTGGTCGAGGTCGTTAAGGCGCGGACTCGTGAGTGGCAGGTCTGGGGTTTGAATCGCACCAGGACCGAGCTCCCTGGCTGTTTTTTTTTTCCTAGGTTTTCCTCAGTCCTCATAAATGGCAAATGCCGGGGAGGTACCCTAAACTTGGGCCTGGAACGTTTATTTCCTTAAAAATATCCTTTTACAAATTATTTCATCTCATATACCGTCAGTGTTCACCATCTATGGTGCCTCAGTAGTTAAAAAAGGCGTTAAACACTATTAAAATGATAATGTGCCGTTACTGGAATTGGTAGAGGAACAGATGAACGCTCACGAATGTTTGAAGTAGGAGAGCCAAAGAACACCATCCCAAAAGTGTTTTTTCCTACGCTTGACGGGCAATGGATTAACATTAAGTATGGAAGGAATGCTAAAGAATGTAATGAGGGTGTACTCAAAGCATGTAGCCATATCGGACGGTTGCATGTTAGGTGTCCATACTTCGGCAAGGACGTAGTAGAGTGGACGATGCGTCATATACAAGTCGCTCTGACACTGATGAACACTACGAGGAGTTGAACCAACTCCACTAGAAGAGGAATTGGTTAAATAAGTAGGAATAAGCAACCAATAGTGTTGTACGTTTTGAAAGATTTGCTTGTGTATCGCAAAACCGCATTCCATTGGGTGCCTAATAACCTTACGGATGTTCAGAAAGGACCCCGTTGCGCCCTTGCAAGCGAGTGTTTGATGAAAAGAAATATGGGACATATATTGACAGGACAATCATTCTGATTGAAATGGGGAGCATTCTTAGTAATCAGAACTGAAACGTCAGTTCAGTGAATGACAGCATCCATCGACCCTTGGGACCTCCCCCCCCCCCAAAAAAAATTAAGAACTCAAAAATGTGACATTGATGCGGATAGTGGGCTGTGATGTACAAGGTGTCATACTTGATCCATGCAGCTCCTCAGGGTCAGATGTTAATGCCACATACTACCACAAGTATCTGGAATATCACCTTCATTCTGCTTTGCAGGGGAAACGGCAACATTTTCAAATCACCGCATCTGTTTCTTGCGCGATAATGCCCGGTGTCACACAGCTATTATTGTGATGGATTTACTGATGCCTTGTGGTGTGAGGTACCCGAATGTCATCATATTCACCAGACATGAATCTCTGCAACTTCAAACTGTTGCCCAAATAATGAAACGAGAGTGTTTACACACATGAAAAGAAATTCTAGCAGTAGGGCGCTCGTTTGCTGACATCAGCAAAGTGTTTAGCATCTTCCAGAGGTGTAGGATGATAAAGTGTTGCGAGAAGCAATATTGAAAGAATGTAACAGCATGCTGTTTGTGGAATATATGTTTTTTTCATATATGGATGTGTTGACACTGTTTTCTTTTTTTTTCCCCCAACTCTCGTATACTGATAATAAGATCTAATCTTCAGATGATCATAAGAAGATAATGTCTTACAGAGATTAGCACGAATTCCATCCCATGTTTTCAACCATTATGATAACTGGCGTAGGTTTCGTGACTAATGCAAAATGCATTCCAGTTCCATCTGTTAACCCCCCCCCCCCTAAAGGAAGGAGAACAATTGAGAAACTAGAAAGAAAGGGCGGTGTCAAGCCAGACGCATGCGACGAAATGCCACAGTAAGAACGCTATGTTTATATCAGTGACGTCATAAACAAGGGCGTTAGGAATGATGCAGTCCAAGATGAAAACAAGGTTGGAAAATGATGTAATGAGTTTTTGTGTCTGGCGAGACCTACTTTCAGGCTAGCTTTCTGCCATCCATAGATTTTTCCAAAAAAAAAAAAAAAAAAAAAAAAAAAAAAATAATAATAATAATAATAATAATAATAATAATAAATAAAGCATATGGCTTAAAGTGCTTTGAGATCTCTTACACATAAAACAGTTCCTTTGCTATATTGATCGTTTATAAAACAATGCTGCTATTATTGAGTCAAAACGCCATGATACTAAATATAAACACAAGCATTTAACAGTTTGTTCAAACATTTGTGCAATTATCTAAGCAGAAAAAATTATAGTTCCGTAGAATATTAGAATTCTTTTGTATTGCTTTCTGTTGCCTAAGTTTCCGACTTTGCCGATAAGGATTATTGCCTTCACAAAAGCCTTATCTGTGTCATACTTTATCTGTTAAGTAAATAATTGCAGATGTAACATCCGCTCCGCTGTGTTCAGTTGTTCAGATATAGTTGCATAAAGAAGATATGTGTAGAAGATTGTGACATGTTCAAAATGAAGTTTCGAACTGTTATTAAATTCTTCACAAAAGAAGGACTTACTCCAAATGAACTTAAACACCGATTGGACGGTGTATATGGGGAAGCATCCCCCTCATATCCTACCGTAAAGGAATGGGCCAAACTTTTTCGAATGGCTCGAGAAAGCATTGAAGACGAAGAGCGTGCAGGTCGGCCCTTGGAGGTGCTCACTCGTGAAAACATCGCTCTTGTGGAAGAAGAAATTATGCAAGACCGGCAGCTTAAAGTTACAGAAATAGCAGCACGGTTGGGTCTTTCTAAAACAATAGTCCTTCGAATTATTCATGAACATTTAAACATGAATAAGGTTAATGCAAGGTGGGTGCCTAGACTTCTTTCCTCAATCCAAAAGCAGCAACGAGTCCTCTGTTGTCAGGCATTTTTGGAGCTCTGCCGTGCAACGAGAGATAAGCTCTGCAAATCATTGTTACTGCAGATGAAACTATGGTCCTCCACTATGATCCCTTGTTCAAAAGAGAATCAATAGATTGGCGTAAATCTGACGAAGCACCGCCTATAAAGCCCAAGGTCACTCAGTCAACCAAGAAGATCATGACCACTATCTTTTGAGACTGTGAAGGAATACTCTTCATTGACTTCAAAGAGAGGAACATCACAGTAAATGGGAAGTGTTATGCTGGCCTACTGCACACACTATGTGCTTCCATCAAAGAGAAAAGGCGAGGAAAGCTGAGTGGTTGTGTGCGCCTTCTTCACGAAAACGCGCCTGTGCACACAGCTCTTGTTGCAAAGGAAGCTGTGAAGAAATGTGGCTTCAAGGAGATCGATCATCCACTCTATAAAGATGTGAGAAGTATATAGCAATAAAGGGTACCTATATTGAAAAGTGATATACAGTTTTTGTCTTTATCGTATCTACCAAATGGTTAGGCTGGAAATTTATGGACCTACTCTTGTATCTATCGCCCTGACAGAGTGGAGCTATGCAAGCTCTCTATCAATTTTTTATTTACAGAAGCTCTGTAACAGGGAGTGAAACGCCCGATAAATTTTGCTCTGAGACTGCTTTCAGGCTTGAGGCTCTTTTACATACCATAAATCCGTGGCACGGGACCCACGGCTCCAAAGGAAACATGTTTAGCAATTTTAGGATTACTGAAATAGAGACATTGCGTATGTCCCATCAATGCAATGCACAAAGGTTTGAAATTTGTATAGTTGCTATGCAGAGGAAACAGTTTCGTATTTGCCAAAACAAATCCATCGTTACAGTTCCCCCCCCCCAAACAACAGAAAACTTCAACCGACCTTTTTTTTTCCGTGGTGGCGGCGAAGTGATCGTAAACAAATTGTGCTTTTATAAAACCACCAAAATATTTTAATATTACGGTATCAAACATATTGGTATATCAAGAGTTTATTATAACAAACAAAGTTGTTTCCATATTCCAAGTTATATGTTTTTGCATTGGAAACAACTGACGAATCGCCCTCATAGGGTCGGTCCTGGTGGTGTAGTGGTAACCATACTTGCCTTCTAAACCCAAGATCGCGGGTTCAAATCCGGCCAGTATCGATGGATTTTATTAGGACATAAAAATCCTAAGCATGGCCTCCTTCGGAAGGAAAGTAAAGCTGTGGGTTCCGTGTCGTACATTTACGGCACGATAAAGAACCTCAAGCCTGAAAGAGAGGCCTCTGAGCAAAATTTGTCGGCCGTTTCACGTCCTGAATTGAATGGAACGCTGATGACCTGAGATGTTAAAGAACGTCCGTAAGTAAATCAAGTCAACAACCTCATAGGACCTGCACTGTCGTAGAATTTCGCTAATGCAGTGTGCTATTCATTCTTTATAGAAAATGAGACGAAAACCAACATGCAGAGAGCATAAAAAAATGTGATGGGAAAGATGGTGATGGATAAAAGCGTTGCCAGTCATTCGGGCAAAAAGACTGTCATAGGAAGAAAGTTCAGCCAGCATTACTGACTTCTAAGCGCGGACTGCCTCACACCTGCAATGATGTAACGTGCCGACATCTCTATTCGAGACGAGTGGCGAATAACAATGAAACAACTCGCTCATAAACGAGGTATCTCTATCGACAGTGTCAACACAATTATCCACCAGCTAGAGTATTCAAAGATTTGTGCTAAATTGATCCTTCTAAACCTAACTGCCGATCATAAGGAACCACGCGAAAACCACCATTTGTGCACTTTAGCATGAGAAGCGAGAATCCTCAAGGGAGGTAACAAATGATAAGCGGCAGTTTTCCAAAGAAGAATTATAAGGTACAAGGTGCGCGGGTAAATATCATACCCAATGAGTGTTTACATAACATGTAACAAAACAGTAATATAAAAGTATAATAAAAATTGCAAAACACATAAATAAGCAAGCCAAAAGGGCGAACATAGTTATATTAATTATTCCGTAACTGCATCGTAATTTGACTAAACAGTAACAGTAACAATTGATTACTGAGTAGAAGACAACAAAAAACACAGCTAAAAAGTGTTAATCCAGCAAGGAAATTTGCTACATATAATATAAATACAACTTACATAAAATCTGAATTATATCAATAACTGCAAAATTACAAAGACGTATTTGCTAACATCAGTTCCAGAATTAAAATAAACATTTTACATCAAAACATTATTTATTGCATAACAAATTGACTAGAATGAATACTTCAGTGTGCTATTACCCGAGTCGCTGTAAAACAAATTTGAAACCCGCTGAAATGAAGTCTCAGAAGTGACTGAGTGTGACTCAGACAAAGATGTCACATACACTCGGAACATAAACCGATAAAGTTGTAGAAAATCGGCCGGAAGCGAAGGCGATCAAGATGACGGTTACCGATATACATATATGTTCAGAGTTGCTCGTGTCAAGTTTCTTGTACAGCATTGTAACGAAAGAGAGACACGGGTTCTTTATTCGATCCTAAGAACGATAGTCGACCCATGGAAAAAAAAGTTCAAAACAATATTCTCAGTCAGAGGTCATGGCCACATGCTTCAGGCACTTTGAAGTAATTATTTTGAGAGATATATTACCTCGAGGTGAAACAGCTACTGAAGAACTCTTCGGAAATTGATCAGCAAATAGTTGATTAAAGTTCCTCCTTCTTTGGAAACACGAGGCCACATACAAGTCTACGCACCAGAAAAATTATCGTTCGTGAATTTATCTGGAAAGCTCAGACCCTCGGGTGATATTTATTAGGGCTATTTCACGAATAAAATAAGAATTTAAATATAATCCCCATAACCTTGACTTATAATATTGTAATAATTGTGCCTTTGTACTATGAATCCTTAACCTTTATAAGTCATCTAGCAACAGACGAATGTCGATTGTCAGTAATGCCAATAAAGAAGAGCAAATTCGGGTTTTGTACTATTTCATGAATAGAATAAGAATAAAAGTAATGTATATTTGAAATTCGCGCACGGATGGGTAACAATTGTATAAAATGTTATGCTTATGAATACCTACCTATTCAGAAGCCGTGAAAATGAAATAGACGAAAGTCGACTATTACAATCGCTATTGTTCGATTTACAAAACCAACTGAGAAAAACAAAAACAAGGAAAACATTTTACCATCCTGAACAACGTGTTTATTAAGATTTATGGCTGCTTAGGAGACATTGTTATATAATTTACAAAATGATTTCGGACTGTTTGGATGAATTTTCAGAAACAATTGCTTGAGTGAATGCACATCAAGCTAATTAAATTTACAATTACTGAAAATGTAGAAAAATGGTCAGCGATACATGCTCAGGAACTATAAAGTCGCGTGATAAAACAGATTTGATACCTTTTTTTTCCTTCGATAATTTCACTGCGATATTCGACTGTGATTGGACAAAAGTCAACATTTTGTTTCGTTTCATTGACGTCATATAAGTGAAATAGTCATTGAATCTTTCCTCACCCATCCTACTTTGCCCCATTCTCTTCAGTCCTGTAAATAAGATGCAACCCGCAGAAAGATGTCTGAAAAATAACTAAGCACTCAGAACCGTAAGAAGATAGTTGAGAGACAGACCTGCATAATGGCGCATACACCCCCTTGGCTCAGAGTCATTACTTGCAAGGAGATTATAGCTAAAGGGTCTTATAAGATGAAATAAAACAAACGTTTAAAGAAAGGTTTTGTTGTATTACTTAGTGAGAGATTCTCCTATACGTTAGTTTATGTTTTATGTTAGCAAACTAGCATTTCTTTTGTCACTTTCATCCGCTGCTGTCAACAAGCAACTACTGATTATAAACTGTAGATCTGTTGAACTTAGAGGCTTCAATCCTCATATTGAGTCGTGTTTTGTTTTGTTGCACAGGTTGAACAGTTCGCTAGGTTACCGCCACGCGTAAGTAGACAGGCCAGGTCCGTGTTGCGAGGTCTTCACTTACCGAACTGATCATTCATTTATAAAAGCAAGCTAACTTACGAAAAATACAGTGTTTAATATTCGACACACGTTGTATTATTAATGATCCTGCAGTTCGAATTAGCCTAAATTATGGTCGTGTTCAGCGAAAGGAAGAAGAGTGTGGGAAAGTGCGGGTGGGAACCAAAGGAGCATGGAGAGGTTTTGCAGGTTTCGATCGCCAGCCGTGCCGAAGATGTTCTATTAACTATAAAACGTAAACACTTGTTATCCCCCACTCCAAATGTCCCACATAGCAAGGCGATCGCTCGGCTGATATACTTATAAATGGAAAGTTTCAGCAGCTGACATTGGCCCCAAACCTGTAATTTGTTGCATTTACTAGACGTATAAAAGAAAAAGTCTGGAAACGAGAATTAGCGTTTTTATTTTAAAAATTCTGCCGGTAGGTATTCGATAAATAAAACAGATGTGCACTAACAGCTAAAATAAGAGTGGCTATATATGCTTCCAGTCCGTATAGTGTCATATACTAGTAAGTCATTGCTTAAATATTAATTTTTATTTATATGTGCTAAACTGTGTTGCGCTGCATAAATATATATGTACTAAAATATGTTAGGTATGTAATAAAAATGCGGAATTTAATTTGGACAAATAAAATAGAAAATTTTCATTAAGAGGCAGTTCAACTAGGTAAATAAAATACAAGCACTCACATGGCATTAATTGTAATGAAAAATTCGAATAAAAATGTTTTATTCTCTGTTGCTGAAACAGGGAAATTACAGTACATCTTGATGTTGTCCCTAAACTGAGATTTATATTGACTGAAAACTACGTTGAACGTCGTATGAAGTAGGTAATGGGAGAATTGTTCAATTAGTAATGTCTTTGGGAGTAAAGCACAATTTGTATTCACATTTGAATGCCGCAATAAAAACGCACTAATCTCTGTATTTTTTCATACCCAGGAAGATAACAGATTCTACCTTATTTTCAGCACATTTGCAACTTGTTCTCTACCACAATGTAATTATTCAACAATCTTATACACAATCTTAAAACTTTCAGAAAGAGAAAGATGGCTATTCTGTAGATGCTTATTGCTTTTATAATGCACGAAAAAGCATTTGGAATGTAACTTAACAACAGTCTTGACGCCGATTACACCCCCACCAGTGGCCAAGGTCGTTAAGGCGCGGACTGGTGAGCGGGAGGTCTGGGGTTCAAATCTCACCACGACCGTCCTCCCTGACGGGTTTTCCAGGTTTTCCTCAGTCCTCTCGAGGTTAAGTCGCTGAAGAGTTGGCAACAGGGTTATCGTGCTGAAATGTTTATAATACACTTTGTCATTTAGTATGCTGTTTTGGAGGACTAATACGTTCGTAATTGTTTACGTCGGAATAGAAATAACAGGAAAAACAGTTTAATTAGTATTGACTTAGGTGGTAATGGAATTTCAAGATAAATTTTATTAGGGCTTTGAGGGGAACATTTTTTTTTTCAGATGAAATCAATAAATGCAATTCGATACGAAGTACTTCGCCCACACCATGAAAGTTGCGTGGATAATTTTAATAGATACTTGTCTAGGTTTCAACACGTATGTTACTAATAAAAAGCAACACTATCAAATTTAACTTCCTCGAGTCAAAGAATGCCCATTGACTCATTTCACAGTTTAAAAGAATTGGTTCAAAACATTGTCCATTTAACAAACCAATGACACATTCGCAATTAGCGTACGTTCTTTACCTAAAGTCTTGTCAATAGAAACCCAAATTGAACCCTCTTGAATGTCTTCTGTCATCTTCAGCGCTGTTTCATTGTAGATGTTCAACTGTCGTTTTTTTCTGAGTGTGGATTCATCCAAGATATCAAAGATTACTTGAAGCTCCGGCTGGTCAGTTTGTGAAAAGTATTAACAAAGGCTCGGCACAGTTCCGCGTTAAACTGAGTTATGTATGGTTCTGTTACAGACAGTGTCTGTGCTTCGAACTTCCTTGTTCGTTCGCCTGTTTACCAGTTGAAATCTGTTATTGAACTAGGAACCTTTGAGTCTCCCCACCACTTCAGTTTAACAGAAATTGCACAATATGCTACGTCAGTCAGTAAACTTTCATCTTTAAACTCTGATAGGTAACTACTGAGTTTCAAAGTGAGCGATTTTCCTTCTCTTGTCATTGTGACAGTCTTCAATTGGTCAGTAAACAGAACTAAATCCCACAATAGTTGGATAGTGAATGCACACTTGTACTTCTCTCTTTGGGGCATCTTAGAACTTTGAATTTCAGCTCGAAATTTTGCATTTGTATTCTCTATTGTTGGATAGAATATTGCAATAACAGATGTGTTGTCTGTGTTCAAGAATAGACATTATAAAACAAACAGAATGATAATGAACAGAAAGCATTTTAGTGCCTACATACACACTAGAATTCCTGGGGCCGATCAGGTTTACTTCCTTTCGAAGCAAGAACAGTGTACACATCTGGTATTTAACACATTATATGAGTGTAACGAAACGTTTGAACATATGGAAATGATGTGTAAGAATACCTAAAATATATAAAGTATGTGCTGAAAGTTAATATATGTAAAAATATGTGAAATAAAAATAGAACACTTCGACCTTATGATTCACAAAGATATCCGCTATACCGATCTTGTGCTGATTTTGCTGTCAAGCCACAGCTGTTATAGCAGTAATAGCGGTCTTGACCAAATCTTCGTGAGATTTCGTTCTTAACAGCCATACTGCCAACCGATTAAATTTCATATCGCCACTTTTGTAGAAAGTATCGTTCATTAAATACTTCTGCATTCATCTTTTATTAAATTTACGTTTATCTCTAGGTCAACTGTTGCCATTTTTTCGTCTTTGATATCTAAAGAGGTATTTTTAAAGATATTAGGTGGCTATGAAAACAGATTACCAGAATGTTGTTGTTGTGTTTCTTTCCCAGGTAGTTTTTCTAGTTCACCACCATATTTACGCGAATCTAATGCGCATCGTTTTGTCCAAATGTATTAAAAGATGTAATTCGCATTAGATTTGATGACGTATTAGATTCGAGTGCAAATCCGTTCCGTAGTTCGGCTGTAACTTCATTCGAATTTATTGTTTATTACATCATAGCAGTTCTCGACTTCGTTACATTTATTGTTGGTCTATTATTGCATAGAGCGTCTGAATAGTAGGTAGTCACGAAATGGAGGACAAATAGACAAGAACATCTTACTTTAAAGCGTAAAGTAATTCTTTATGCTGGAAAAGTGCTGCTGGCAACAGAAATGTAGTTGAAAACAATCGCTTATGGCTGCAACAGAAATTTATTTCTTTTCACAGTTTTCCAAATAACTTTCTGTCATCACAAACAACTTTTGCACGTTTCATTTTACTTCAATATAAACCTTTCTCTGGCACTAGGTGAAGGAAAAAATCACGTCAACAGCGTCACACGTCACTAACAGTGCGGAGAAACTTATGTGTTTAAATTGTAACTTCAGCAAAAAGGTTTATTTTTACGGAAAAGCCAACTTTTGTTTGTTTATCACTTATGTTGGAACTTTGTGAAAACTTTTATATCTTACACACATCGCCGCAGTGTATGCTAACACCTTGCTGTATTACAACGCATCGCCAACCTCTGCTTGTATTAAGTCATGCTTCATCTAATGACGCAATTACTTCGCAACTGTGACGCAAACTACTGCGCAATCAGTGTGGCGTAAATGTGTAGCGCTTGACGAATCTATAATACCTTCAAATTAAACATAGATGATTTATATGAACAGAATTGATTACTTTTTTTTCACTTCGCTGTACGCTTTCATCAGATATTGACAGGTTAGGTTTCTCTCTTGGATATACTTGGGACATGTGACTGTAAAGCACAGTACTTCTCTGCACTCAGTGTTACTTTACCCACGTGACTGTCTTTCCACAAAAGTATGATCTAATACATTACTAGTGCATTACAAGTGTATGGACTTGTAACTTGTAGATATTAGTAAAATTCTATTCCACAAAGATTGTTCGTTACAATTCTATGCTTTCAAGTGTACAAGTAGTTTTTCGTTGTTTTGTTCCACAGAAGTATTACTATTACTCTGGCACTTGTAACTTGCGTAGCTTTCTCTACGAGTGTAGGAATATTGGTAATTTTAAATATTAGCGCAAATTTTAATATAATTTTGATAATTTTTGGAATCAGTTGACCTAAATATGCTACGTCTTAGCGAAAGTGATGATAATGGTGAAAATAGGAATATGTATAAAGAGAGAATAATACACAACTAAACGTTTATGTTTTTTTAAAGTTCTTGCTACATGCCACGAAATTAATTTCTATCCAGTCTTCATTCTTTTTCTTTAGACACAATTTTTCCAATTTTATAATGAAATTGTGAATTGTCAAGCAATATAAACAAACATATTAATATTTATGATCAAATGAAGTAATAAAATAAATGACCGTCAGCATTCGGGAAGCGCAGTTCTTCTGCCATCTCTCGACGACTGAAATTGATGCTCTTAACCTGCCTTATACAACCGTCGTCTCAAATTGATTATTATAATAACAAATGCATAATAAAGCTTTTTAATTATCATTATTTCTGGGGAAAAAATACAATATGCACTGGCAGGACTGACAATAATCCGCTCTGTGCTTAAAAATGGGAATTTATTACTGTGATAAGGCAGATATAGAAGGGTTTTGTTTAATGTGTGAAGAAAACAATACACATTTTCATTATTTGTTACATTGTATTCAAAGTTATGGAGAGAAAAGGTATGGAATAAAAAATGGAGAAATTTTAATTAGGAAGATTTCAAATGTAAAAGAGAGGGATATAAAAATGATAGGGAACTATTTAGGTAAAGCTAGAGAGAAATGGATAAAAATGACGAAAAGGATGATGGAAGGAAATGTAAAAAGAAACCGCCACGGTGGCCGAGGTCGTTAGGGCGCGGACTCGTGAGCGGGAGGTCTGGGGTTCGAATTCTGCCAGGACCGCAGTCCCTGACTGACTTTTTTTCCAGTTTTCCTCAGTCCTCATAAATGGCAAATGCATGGGAGGTATCTAATCTTAGGCCTGAAACGTTTCCTTCCTTAAAAAAAAATCCTTTCCCAATTTATCGGTGCTCACTGTCTGTGGTGCCTCAGTAGTAAAAACGAGCGTTAAACAACATTAAAAATGTAGAAAGAAGTGTAACCTTAGAAGTTCAATAATTGAAGAATATTACAGAGTATGATGTCACCAATGCACTAATAACCTGGAGTTGTGTGCAGGGAACCAGAATATTAACAAGCAACTTAGCAAAATTAATAATTATGTTCAATTATTATAAAAACGGAAATACGTAATTTTTTTTAAAGTTGTTGTGCTTGTTGGAAGTAAATTCAAATTCAAAGGAATGGGCATTCAAAGTATGGCGATGTGTGGCGAACACCTGTTTATCTTGACCCAGCTTGCTCTTATATGGTAACTTGTAACTAATTCTTTACAAGTGTTCATTTCTTTCGTGGAACAGAAAGTTACAAGTTTATATTTTACAATGACTTATACAACAGTAATGCATTCGACCATACTTTTGTGGAACACGGCCCTGGAGTCTCAAGGTACCCAAGTGCAACAGAAGCAAAGCAGTGGCTACAACGCAGTGGCCGATAAACACCGGCTTCACTCATTGTAGTCATACATTGAGAGGGTGCACAGACGCCGACAGATTTTGCCATGTTGTTAAAGTTTTGTTCTAACGTTTTTACAACGTCCTGGAAGAAGTGGTGACCACTCTTGCACAGCAGTGACTTCATAATTTGAGAAAAATTTCTCATTCGAAGATTGTCTTTCAGTTTTGAAGTCTTGAGTCGCACGGACTCAAGATTGTATCGTTTTTGTTTCGGCAGCACTAGACATCGGTCGGAATGGACAAGCTCCGTCATGGAAGGCGATTACGAGATGGGTCAGGCAGTTCACGACAATATCTACTTGAAACAAGAAACCAACTGGTATATCATCTATGGTTCGCATTCCATAAATATGGCAACAGTAAGAGCTGCTTTAGAGCAAAGTCCAACGCGATCAGTTCGTCGGCACTCGCAAGCCCTCAACATAGCGGATAGCAGTGTGCGTCTTTTTTTTTTTTTTTTTTTTTGAATGATTTATTTATGGACGCTCTTTAACAGCCCAGGTCATCAGCGTCTCATTCAACTCAGGGCGTGAAACGGCCGACAAATTTTGCTCAGAGGCCTCTCTTTCAGGCTTGAGGTTCTTTTTCGTGCCCGTAAATGTACGACACGGGACCCGCGGCTTTACTTCCCTTCCGAAGGAAGCCATACTTAGGATTTTTACGCCCCGAAACAAAGGCAAGTATGGTAACCACTACACCACCAGGACCGACAGTGTGCGTCTTATTGTTGTCATGTTTATGGAGTACGAACCGTATGTGACCTACCAAATGGCTTCTTGTTTGTTGCCGAAACAAAAGCTGCGTTCTTGCAACTCAATCACCGCATTTGAAAAACGTTTCAACTGCAAACACACCGTGTTCATTCAACCTGCATCCCATACTGACTGTCAAGTAGTACTGTGTAGCGGAGCGTGCGGTCAAGGTCATGTAATATGCCGTACAGAAAATGTTTTGAACTGCACTACGCAAAGGTACAAACATCATCTCTCTAAGAAGTCGTGACCAACAATAGCGCACGATTTAAAATGGATCGCTGTTTCTGCCGCACTTTGTATATCGATGGTTTGCATTTCCGTCAAGATCTAATGTTTTTATAAAAGAATACGAAGACATCAGACAATGAAAACGTAAAATTAACGGCCTAAACGTTTTAATGTGCCGCTAAATTCTAAAGACGAAAGCAATAAAGGGGAGGAGTAAAGCGGGAAATGCAAAGTAATATTTTACTTTCAAGTTTCGACGACAAATTATATAAATACTGCACGTTCCACTACAGTTGACATTAAATAGAAATGGAGGGGAAAAGAGCTATAGATGAAACGTTACCAGCCTAAGACGCGGCCCCGTAAAGTAAAATACAATTATGGTAGTATAAGAGTACATTTTAAAAACAAGTAGTCATAGTAAATTATATTTATTGTTAAAATAATTGCATCATTTCACATTACCGCAGTACAATTAAAATGGCGACTACTTTAATTAAAATTGATATCTTTAATTCTGGTCCTTCCTTTGGGCTTCAGGTCCTAAAAAACCTCAGAAGAGGAGGCGCTGCGACCAAAGGGAAACATTGAAAACCCTTCCTACCTCCCCCAGGCAGTGACGTAGAACATCGCTACTGGGATGGGCTGAGCCTTCGATCGTATTATTGGTGGTTGACTACGTAACAGACAAGCAACAATTCATATAAGTTTTTTATTTGGTTTATTTACAGACGCTCTTTTATCTCAGGTCGTCAGCGTCCCATTCTATTCAGGGCTTGAAACGATCGATAAATTTTACTCGGAGACCTCTTCCTTCAGACTTGAGGTTCTTTTACATGCCGTAAATCTACGACATGGAACCCACGGCTTTACTCCCCTGCCGAAGGAAGCCACTCTTAGGATTTTTACGCCCGAAAAAAAATCCATTGATCCTGGCCGGGTTTGAACCCGCGATTTTGGGCTTAGGAGGCAGGTATGGTTACCACTACACCACCAGGACAGACAGTTTAAATAAGGAAAATATTCAGTTTGTCAATTAAAATTTATATACTTGTATACAAGTGTATATCTTATAGTACTTTTTGATTGTGCATATATAGAGCACTGAAAACAATTAATTTAAAAACGCATTGTGCTTTTTTCTTTGTAATATTTGAAAATAATAGCAAGAATGAATTTTTATATGCTTTTATAAATTCTTAAATGTTTGATAACAATAATAATACCGTGCTCTTATTTTTCAGGGGAAGGAAGTCAGACGCCTTTTCGAGGGTAAGTATACTTTCACAGTTAGCATTGTGTTCTGTAAAGAAATGGATTTAAGTAGGAAAGAGGTAACCTCGGATCGACAGGAAGAAGCAACAGGTGTTGTTGGGATAGGATGCTCGGCCGTGGCCATGCTAATCAACTCGAGCAACGGCTCAGAACCGGTCAGAAACCAATGCCATTAACTTGCTCTATAAATCTGCGAAGATGGCAATCATTTTCCCTTTCTTTCGGTAGCCAATTTCTCCTAAAAGAGATAAATAACACTCAAAGAAATCCGCGTTAACATTTACGGCCTACTTTCCCTTCTTGAAGTTGCAGGTGCAGCATTTAAGCATGTTCAGAGCTAAGAATTGCCGCTACTTTTACAAGAATTAATTTGCTTTATTCAGAGCAACATCCCGCAGAAAGGAAAAGGTAAAATAAGCTTTGCAGTGCGTCGTCTATTATCAATTGTTTAACAACACAGTCACTCTGTTTCTGACTCGCAATTGTTTCCTGTTGCATAGCGTTTCCTCAGCGAGAAGTTTACCTTTATAGAATGCACTCCTATAGTTGTATATTATCGTCTCAGTGACTTTATCGTGAAAATGGATATGAAAATTCTTTTGATGTCTATTAACATGTAGTGAAGAAATCATGTAAGCCAAAAATAAAATCAAATGGATATAAGCTAATAAATACCAGGCTTTTGTTATAAAACTTGTCCGCTCACGCGATATTTTACTTCTTGACTACTAAGCGTGCCGCTACCGCCATTCCCCTTCTTCCAGTCCCGCTTTCTAAAACAGATGTACAATTTTACATGCGGGAATTGTAGTCCTCTCTTGGCTAAAGGTGGTTGTATCAGGAAACATATTCAGCCACCGTCTGATTTCATTGCCAGTGTTTTCATTTACATTTCGAAAGTCCCACTTTGTCAAATTTCGGGAGTGATTTTATTAGGGAACGTTCAGTTTTGTCGAGTTTTTCCTGTATTAAAACTGCACGTTTTTGTTTGTTTGTTTTGTTCGTAAGAAACAGTATATGCAATGGATCAGAAAACTGCAGTGCGTAGGTAACCGAAACGTAAAACACCGCACGAAAAGACATTTAACTGCAACGAGCTCAAGATTAAAAGTTACTTTGTGTGTTGCCTCTTTCGATTAATAGCGAAGAAACAATGGAAACACATCTTACAACAATATAAAAATATTTCCATACAAGACCACACCAGCTTGACAGTCGGCAAGTGTCAATGACACAGACTTACGTTGTCTTTTGGTCTGTCATAATCCATGATAGACATCCATGTGTAAATACTCTTTGATATTGCTTTATTAGGTGTAGAGGTAAAGGTGGGTCAAAATAGAGCTAGCAATTGCCCGATACAGAATCATTTACAATGCCAAATACTAAGCAAATTTACAGACGATATCACTGTCAGAGTATCATAAAGCTGACACATGTATCTGCAGCTGGTCAAAGGAGAATATGGAGTTTTTTAAAATTTCTTTTTTAACCTTATGTAATAATAAACTCACCTGCAGAAGCCTACAGAAAAAAAAAGTTCATTTTCACTTTTATATGTCCACCTACAGCCATTACAGAGAAGTCAAATATGACCGAGATGTTGATATTGTAGAATATATAAGATAGAAGAACCAGAAACATAAAAAGGCACACTAGGAGATGAAATGCAGCGTCTGCACTTAACAATGATGAACAAAAATTACTAGCAGCTGTCAACAAAAATTTAAGGTAACCAGGAAGTGTAAATCTAGCAAACAATGCAGCAGTATACATTTTACACTGTATCTCAGAAAATTTTAAAGCTATCAATATGAACTTTTTGTGAGATGTTAAAAAACCTAACTAAATATGCTCTGTAAATTTTAATTCTTTAATGCACTTAAAACTTTATTACATTTTTTTAATAAAAACAAAATCTTATTAAAAAACGAAAACACTCTGACATAATCATATATTTTTCTTATAAACTATTGATGAAATTGCATTTTTTATTTAAAAACATGTTATCTTAGGAACTAGAATAATATATCTATGCCAGTTGCTTGAAAAGAAATTAATTTTAAAAGTTTAAATAAAATAGGAATATTTTTCACTTCTTATTTATATGGATTTTTATCAACTAACAATAATATTCAAACACTTCTAGTTACCACACTTCACATTTGCATGTTCACATTATATGTATGCAAATTTTCAACAAAATTGGTCCATTTATGTCAAAATTTAAGTTATCGGAAATAAGATTTATTTTTGTTTAATTTTTTTAAATGTTTTAGGTGCATTAGAGAATTGAAATTTACAGAGCATCTTTAGTTAATTTTTCTTAATATCTCATAAAATTTTATAGTGATAACTTTAAATTTTCTAAGGTACAGTGCAAAATATATACTGCTGCATTATTTGTTAGATTTGCAATTCCTGGTTACCTTAAGTTCGAATTCATAGTCCAGGCTTCTGGGAAAAATGCTATTTTATCCATTTTCTTTGAGGAAACCAAGATGCAACTTGCAACATAATTGCGACACAAAGACTTTACAAGAAATATTGTTATAAATGTTTTTAACGTATGTAAAGGTAATGAATATGTGATAATATAAATTGTAATGATAGTTCGACCTGCTTACTAATATTAAACCATTTTATTCTACCTGTAGAACAACCAGTCTAATTGAGGGAATGAATTTTAGTATCAAGGAAAAGGAAGACGTTTGTAAATGCCTAGATAAAAGTATCTGAGTTCAGAGGACAGTAGACATACTACCACGTTTATGACGTCACTGTTTGTTGATACAAATGAGGGCGTCACAACAGGAACAGATTCAAACTTGTCCTGGGCACCGTAGGAGGTTTTGGCTAGCGTCATATCCTGCCCATCTCACCTCAAGAAAACTATTTGATGAAGCCTGGAAAAGAACTTCTTTCAACACTAACCTTTGGTTCCGAACATGAAAGATTAAGATCGGGAGGTCAACTGCTGTATGGATGGGCACAGTAATAATTCTTGGAAGGTCTGACCCTGCCGCTAACGAAGGAAAGTAGACTAGAAAAGTGAAACAGCTCGGAAAGTGCATACCGGTGCAGTAAACTTTCCTTGTCACTAGCATTGCCCAGACAGAGCTCGGGTTCAAGTTTATCACCTCCACATGGGATGTAACAGCCTTTCACTTTCACTGCTCTTTGCCATGAGAAATGAGGCGAATATCAGAAGAAGGAAAAGTTGATTTTATTGTTAAAAAGTCTCGTTTCTCTTTCTGAAGTCTACAACGTATGCGTGCCATTAACGAATATTTTGATAGTGTGAAGAACGAACAGAAAATAAATGCATAAAGTTATGAGTGAACACTTAGTTGAAATAATACGGGAAAGTTATCCTCCACGTGGTAGAAAAAATTGCTTCCTAGAACCAAGATTGAGTTATGACTTTTTTTAGTAGTGTTTAACGCCCTTTTTTGTTACACACGCACCATAGGCGGTGAACACTGATGATACATGAGATGAAATGATATATTGGGAAAGGTTTTTATTTTTAAGGAAGGAAACGTTCCAGGCCTAAGTTTAGGGTACCTCCCCGGCATTTGCCATTTATGAGGAATGAGGAAAATCTTGGCGGGATTCGAACCCCAGACCTCTCGCTCACGAATTTGCGCCTTAACGACCTCGGCCAGGCCACCCGTGACGGTTTGACATTCTGTGAAGAGACATTGTTAAATAGAATAAAGAACAATTGTTAGATGAATGGAGGTGGGGAAGATAATACTAATAAAGACAAATAAATCTTAACTTAAAATAAAAACTACATCTATCATCCCACAAACCATAATTTTAAATTAAATTATTTAAGCCTGTATTCAAACTGAAATAAAAATTTAAAGGAAATCAATGCAGGGAAATGTGTTTTGTATGGTTATTGATCGGAAAGTTTGAATCGCAATGGTCTTTCGTCTTTGTTAATCTGTTGCTTCAATTATTATTTTTAACATGACAGGACTGACCTTAAAAATAGTTAAAATGTGTAAAGTAGTATTAAACTTTTTGTCGACAGAATTCAGAAAAAAATTATCAAACGACATTTATTTGTCATTGAAAATAAATAAAAGTGTTCACTCCTAAATCCCATGTAAAAGGTTCAAGGACCCAAATATGTGCTGCAATAACTAAGTGACGAACTCTTGAAGGATGAATCACTGAAGATGACAAACCCACATGATAGACAAGAAAAGGAAATTGAAGAAATGAGAAATATTTACTTATAGAATGGGACAGCAGGTCGCTCTTCTCAAAACATTTAACTTTTGTTTCACTTTCTTTACAAGTTTGTTCGAAATGGAAAGGAGGATTCTTCACACACAATTTACATCGCTTAGAAACAGGTGTCATAACAACTCACAATTCATATTCTAGTTCTGAAACGACTGTTGGATCAGCTTTTACAAATAATTCAGAGCACAAAAACTTCATCTTTAACTTACCTCAACATGATGCGTTTTACCACGTAGGTCAAAACATTCATTTGAAACAAGTTCTTAATTTGAAACCATGAGGCGATGCTGCACCTTATTGCCATATTATCCGCATTTCGACAAAAAGATGATTGTTTTCAAGTTCTGTAATAACCACTTCTTGTAACATCTCAAGAACTGTTAGCTGGTAAAGAGTTTCTTCAGAAAACTAACACCACCGCAAACCACCCTCTTTATTTCTGGGGAAATTTAAAACTGAAAGTAAATAAATATAATTCCTGGAAAATTAAATACGCAGAGTGAGTAGTCAGATAGCAGAAGAGTGTCGCAAAACACTCTTTCGTGATATCCGATATGATTTAACGCAAATGGACATGACTTTAAACATTTACTATGAAACCCGTATGAGACAGTCGAATTAGTTGGTCCTGGTGGTGTAGTGGTTACCATACCTGCCTCCTACACCCAAGATCGCGGGTTCGAACCCGGCCAGGACCGATGGATTTTTTCGGGCGTAAAAATCGTAAGTATGGCTTCCTTCGGAAGGGAAGTAAAATCTTAGGTCCCGTGTCGTACATTTACGGCACGAAAAAGAACCTCAAGCCTGAAAGAGAGGCCTCTGAGCAAAATTTGTCGGCCGTTTCATGCCCTGAGTTGAATGGGACGCTGATGACCTCAGCTGTTAAAGAGCGTTCGTAAATAAATCAATCAATAAATAACAGTCAAGTTAATTGTCTAGTGTTTAACTTATTTTTCTCCGTGCGCGCTACTCCCTCGACAGAGAACGAAAACAGTCGGCGCTTTCACTGTTGGCGTAAACTCTTGGCTGGTTTGGTCTGTAGAAATCTAAACATTTCATTCTTGTTGCTTTTCTTATATCTGGAGAGAAGTTTGTTTTCAATAATTACGAAATGCCTATTTTAAAACTACAGTTAATGAAAGTTTCTGTTTTGAAAGGCACACACATTTGTGCTATAACACTGAGGCTACAAGAAACATTTGAAATCTTAACATGGTTATGTCTTACACGTGTTCTTGAATTTTCAGCTGACTTTCCCTATTTAAGTTAAATTAAAATGTCCATTCAATAACTGTAAACCAAAAGAGGATAATAATATTTTTAGTCTATACTATATATTGAAATAATAATAAACATTTACCATACCTTTTCATAATGCTTAGTAGCTTTTGATCGAAAGAGCTAAACTTTTTAAGGAATTTACTTTATTACGCACACCTAATAGATCTAATGAAGGTTCACTAGCCTTACCTAAACATTCTCAAGTATAATGGCATCAATAAATAAAAAACAGTGCTAAATACACGTCACCAAGATAGAAACCTGGATCACATGTTCAAGCTTACTTGCAATAAGCATTTGCGTTACATTTTGAAGTTCGATTTCCTCTCCAAAAGTTAACTACTTTTGAAGAAACGGTTTTATAGAAACCCAAGGCTTTCTAACAGAAGACAAAAGTAAAAAAATGTTATTCCAGTGCAGTAAGTCTTCTAAAAAATGAAAAAAGCGTGCTCCGAGGTTGAATTAACGACAAAGAAATATAATTGCACCGCTCTCATGTAATGTTTCTTAATGCTGAACAGGAATGTTTGTTATTTCTTGCAAGGTCGCTCTCAAGACCCAACATTGTTGTGACATCGGCGGGTTTTCCAGCATTCTCGCACTGACCCAGTTGGACACACGCAGTTGCGTAACAAAAACGTTTGCGTAATGAGTTTCATGTCGTGGATTTGTCATGTCAATGAAAACAATGGTGTTCACGTGTTGCCAGTTCTCAAGATACCTCATTACATTTTTTCGTCGTTTCTTTGATATAACTTAGGATATAAAATTTAGTACTTGCAGGATACTGTCTTCAGCAATATTTCGGCCACCTCTGGTCTTTTGCTATTATATACTTCCCTACTGAGTGAAAAGCAGGCGACAACCAAAAATTCTAAATTGAGGCTCTATGGTGGATGGGGCAACAGTAATACTTGCACAGAATCTGTAGGAGACAACATTGACACTTTTTGTACAAACAAGTGGATCATGCTCAAATCTAAATTCTTTCCCAAATCATTGACGTAAAACAGTTGCATCTCGAGGCGATTATCATTGATTACAGGGCATCGCAGTTTGTTGACACGTTTAACGTTATACCGAAAACCATCAATTATGGGACCCTTATGCCTTCTTTTTCGCACCCGGGAGTTTTTTTAATGCAGCATTAGCCGTATGGGATCAGGCTTTATTTTATATTAACATTTTTATGTAAACTATATAGTATACAAGAAATGATTCACGTATTTACATAAGCTGTAAATAAAGTAGTGGCAGCGTAGTTTTTACATACGAGTATTGTAGAAGGTGCAATGACAAACATAATATAGATCTTCGATATAATATTGTGCTATGTCCTACACTGTTTCCGAATCCGTGGTACCTGCCGTTTTTTTTTTTTTTTTTTTTTTTTTTGAGTAGTGTTTAACGCCCGTTTTTACTACTGAGGCACCACAAGCGGTGGACACTGATGATACATGAAATGAAATGATATATTGGGAAAGGATTTTTTTTTTTTTTAAGGAAGGAAGAGTTCCAGGCCTAAGTTTAGGTACCTCCCCGGCATTTGCCAGTTATGAAGACTGAGGAAAACCTGGAAAAAACCCCAGTCAGGGAGGACGGTCCTGGCGGGATTCGAACCGCAGACCTCCCGCTCACGAGTCCATGCCTTAACGACCTCGGCCACCCGTGGCGGTATACCTGCCGTATGAGGTTCGTAACATTGTAGGCGAAAGGGGGAAATATCCGGAAACCTGATGCCTCGGAAGGATTCTTTCAACTGAGGAAAACGATCGAAATCACACGGGCTCATGTACCGCGAGACCGTGGCAGGTGATGCTGGAGAAACGTCCGTAGGCCCAATCTGCAGTTCCTTCAGGGTTGCACGAAACGCTTTTCCATCATTGCCACACTTTTCCTGCAACCCCCATGACACTGACATGCATTTGTGTCACAAGCCCCTTTGATTTTTATCCAAAAACGCTGTTCCAATATCGTAAACATGCTTTAGAGCAGCTCACACAAACTTACCCAATTCAACCGCATACAGCACCACAACCATAACTATACTGACTGCTTTCGGCACTGCACACCTCGACACTGGTTCAAATTACCAATATCCCGCGCACAAGCATGCACATTACTCCTACCGAAATAGTTGCCTCTTTGTACTTTATTTATAACCCATTATGTGTGTAAAATATTTAAGTTTAAAATGAGGATTATTTCGGACACTTGGTCAAAGGATGTTTACATAAATGTTGTTTAAATCCATTTGTGTTGCAAAAAATATTTGGACTAGACAGTGGTTTAAGTACTGCCCGAAGATACATAGAAATCATTTAACTTATATGGGATGCTATATAAGAGGATCACTAGATGTTGCTGTGCAGCGGAAATGACTTACCCTGGCATATTATTAATGTAAAAGAAATCCTTCTAAACACTATGCCCGCGCAGTTAGATGTGAAGTTTATACAAATTTGTATAAGTTTTAAATTGACCTTATTTGTACACAGTAATTTCAGCGTCTATGCCAGGTTTTCTCTCAGGTGCAACAGTATGTTCGACGAATTTGAGAGGAGACCACAATCTCTTAAAGAGGAAGAGAGGGGCAGCACGTCAATTTTTTTTTTTTTTTTTTTGATTAGTGTTTAACGCCCGTTTTTACTACTGAGGCACCACAGGCGGTAGACACTGATGATACATGAAATGAAATGATATATTGGGAAGGATATGTTTAAGGAAGGAAACGTTCCAGGCCTAATTTTAGGGTACCTCCCCGGCATTTGCCAGTTATGAGGACTGGGGAAAATCTGAAATAAAAACCCAGTCAGGGAGGACAGTCCTGGTGGAATTCGAGCCCCAGACCTCCCGCTCACGAGTCTACGCCTTAACGACCTCGGCCATCCGTGGCGGTCAGCAGGTCAAGAACGCAGTGACCAAAAGACATTAAAAAACTCACGGTGTAAAACAAATGATAAGAGAAGATGGTTTACGAGGATTTACATTTAATTATAAGGAGCAGCGTTTCTACCATTCTTCATGAACACTTAAGGTGAAAAATGTGCCTAGCAGTTTAATGTAAAAGGCAAAAACTCTGCAAGGTGAAACAGTGTCAACAAATGATTCAAAGACGCAGCAGCATTGAAGAAGCCTGGCTTAGTGTGTCACAAAAGATAAAACCTGGCTCTACCGGATTCTGAAACCAAACGCCAGTCTGAATCTTCTCTGATTACGAGCCACCTGTGAAAGTCAAAAGGGCAAGGGGTGTTGGCCTCCACTTTCTTTTCAACAAGTGGTCATCTGGCGACCGCTGTTCTAGAAAATCAGGGAATATTTACTGCAAAATTGTGTATTTACTCCACTTTCCAAAGAGTTTCGGCAAAATTCACGAGTGTTGCCTATGGGACATTTTTGCACCATGATAATGCTTTTGCTCATATTTTTAGAGAGCCAGAAGCAATATTGTTGATGCATTCACCTTACAGTCTTGACCTGGCACTGTGTTTCTCCCTTTTCCCTACTGTGAAGAACCACATTCTAGGTCAGCGAGTCGGTCCTGGTGCTGTAGTGGTAACCATACTTGCCTTTTAAACCCAAGATGGCGGGTCCGATCCCGGCCAGGGTCGATGGACTTTTTCCGGCGTAAAAATCCTAAGTATGGCTTCCTTCGGAAGGGAAGTAAAGCCGTGAGACCCGTGTCGTACATTTGGCACGATAAAGAACCTCAAGCCTGAAAGAAGAGGCCTCTGAGAAAAATTTGTCGGCCGTTTCACGCCCTGAATTGAATGGGACGCTGATGACCTGAGGTGTTAAAGAACGTCCGTAAATAAATAAAAATTAAATCAAATGGAAGTCAGCGATTTACCAGCTCTGAAGAAGGAGCCACGGTCTATGAAGATGAATTTGCTTCGGTGTCAGAAAACGAGAGGCATGGGAAATGGTTCCTTACCGTTGTACAACGGTAAGGAGAGAGCTTTGGGAAGTTATGCCAGAACAAAACTCTTCTGTGACGCTAAGTTAATGTGTATCTCCAAACGTATCTAGTGAATCCTGCCTGGATAGTCCAACCGCCTCCGTGGTATTGTGGACAGCGTCTTAGTATACAAATCGAGAAGTCTCAGGTTCGAATCCTGCCTGAGTAAGATTTTTCGGAGTTTTTTTCTTACCTTGTAAAGGTAAATGCCGAGTAATTTTAGGCACCATGGTCTCCGGATCTATTTACGCACTCATTTCATAACAAAAACACAAATTCTCGTCTCTTTAGACCTTCGTTGTTCATTAAACTATTAAAATATTTTTTAAAAAATTATAAACTCTGATGGGAAAGGAGCAATTAGATAAGTGATTTTTCTCAATGAGCCGTATATCTATAGAAATCATTTTTTAGCTTCAGAGGCTCATGCAATGATGTTGGTGTAATTCAATTAAACTAATGTAAATAATTGTACATGAACAGTATGTTTATAAAAGGCGCTCAAACCTGCGGGTGCTACATTTATCACAGCATGAAAGCATGTGGATAATACTTGCAACGAAATGATAAATTGGGACTTTAAGTTTAGAGTAATTTCCAGTTAATTTGGGTGCTGCGATCCCATATACCTTTAAGTAGTTCAAATCAGCTTTTTAACTCTTTGAGTTAAATTATTGGAAGATGTATAATAAAACTGAATATGTTTGTAAATAAAAGAAACATGACAACGTTCTGAAATCTTCTGGAGCACATGCCAAAGTTTTGAAAATCTCATCCGTATACTTCCAAAGTAACCGTTATGTTACAAGTCAAATGCAAACGAGTGTTCCGGAAGGAAATTTAGGTAATTAACAATAGAACGGGCTTCAGTCTTGGTATTGTAATTGAAGAAGAAGAAAAAGAAGAGGAAGAAGAAGAAAAAAAAAGAAGCAGAATAGAGGTTCTTTTGTAAGCAGCATTTGTGTGCTTGAAAACCTGAGCTGAAAAAAATCACTCGTTTTATTTGTGCACAGTGGAATTCAGGAACACATTACAGAAGGCAAGTTGTTAAATAACAGAAATTTTACAATAACTTTTATAGTGCACTTAAATTTTTTTCCGACATAGTCTCCTTACTATGCAATATACTTGCTCAATAAGTTGCGGAAGCCGTAACAGAAAAGCTTTATGTGTAATCCTCAACATTTTTGTACCGCCTTCATTAATTACCTCATTGTCATCTGCAAATCAGCACTAGTCACAGGCAGTTCTTTTTCTGGAAAGGAGCATGTTATCCCCAAAAAATTGTCAATAAGGCTTTCTCAGCTGAAACCCACGTATCATGAATTTTTTTCTCGGCCGGACTGTCTTACTCTCTGATTTATGACACACCCAGAACTCGCTTCTTCTGAAGAAAAGATCTTTATGAGGAGATGGTCTAAGTGTCACTGACAAATTTTCTGTCACGCATATTTAAGATGACTAGACATTTGCTACATTTTCCTACTATCCGAAGTTATTGCGGATAATAATGTACGCAAAGCGTGATCCGTGTTGAATTCTACGACATTTTCATCATCAGTGGCAGCCCGCAGTCACAGATCCACTTCTCGATCTGCTGTTTTCATCGTGTCGGTTGCAGTGCAAACTGCCTTCCTCTCTGGCGTTTATCACCAGTGCTTTGTCTTCCGCATTTCACTCATTCGTACATTCTCCTATGGCTTAAACAACTGTCTCCGTACTGAAAGCTCATTCTGCTTTAGATTTCAGAAGGTTTTACTCCCATTGGCCATAAATGCGGCGGTGCAATTCGACAAGCTCTTGCATACTGCTTTTGAGTAACATGTTGCTATGGAGTCATTTTATGTCTCGAAATAACAGTTTTCGTGTGTTTACATTTCCCTGAGTTGTAGAATAAATAGCTATGATTTAATTACTTTTCTTCGTATTCCAATTTCAGAAAATCTGCTCTACATTGAGTTTACCGAGTGAAGGATGATTGATTAATGTTTTAAGGCGCAAAACCACAAAGGTAATTAGCATCCGGACACAACAAAACTGGGCCAAGAAAAAATAAAACTATAACACTTGAATTCTGCGCAGAAAATAAACGAAAACAACAGAAGGTCGGCCATTTAAAGTATACAATGAAAAGTTTACACTTTGTTCCACAAACGTGCAAACTATAAACTCGTCCGTGAGAACACCTGCAAGAGAGAAGGTTAAGCGCAGGGAAACTGGGAGGCGAAAGCTGTGACATTCAATTAAAATGTGGCGTAGTGTACATGGGTGGCCACAATGCCCAATCTGCAAACGGAATAAACTGCTTCTTCTTGGAAAACAAAGCAATAAGAGCTAGACCAAGTAAAAGCGGCAAGTTTGTTCCCTCGGAGCGAATATCATTCCTCCTGCGCCCGAATGAATAAAACGTATGCAGCAAGCAAATCAGGTTTTATGTTTGATGGTGGTCGGTCGGCAGTTAATCGGTGGTTTTTCCTGTGTATCAAGTTTGATCTTGGGGCAGAGAGAGTTGTGTTTATGAATGGAACAGGCGTGACGGTCAGTGACAAGGCAAGTGCACACAGTAAGCTTCGAGCAATGAAAGGAAATCGTGTCCCGTGTACACTTTTGCGTGACCTCCAAGTCTTTAAGCGATTTCCGTAACAGCACAGACAAGCCAAAATGGAATTGAGAACACCCTTTCATGTACAATATAGTGTCTTAACTCGAGAAATTTAAGTAAGCTATCTTATTTTTAGAGCTCTGACGCCCATCGCGGACCCTATGATATCTCACTCACTATACATTACACAATTTCATCATTCGCCTAAATGCTTAATGCCAAATGTTACGTAAGCGTTTACACTTTCTAATAATATGTGTTATCCTTAATTCCTTATTAGTTCCAATGGATAATAATCATTAATTATAAATTATACTGAACATGTTGCCAACTCTCGATTAACTCTCGAATTATTTCATATGGAATTGTCATGCGCACTTCTCTCAAAACATACACACAATTTCCAATCGTAAGTCATAGTAAAGGATTATTTAATACAAAGCTAGTGACTGGTGGTATAATGGTAGTCATACTTGCCTCCTAAACCCGATATCACGGGTTCGATCCCGGCCAGGGCCGATGGATTTTTTCGGGCGTAAAAATGCTAAGTACGGCTTCCTTCGGAAGGGAAGTAAAGCCGTGGGTCCCGTGTCGTACATTTACGACACGATAAAGAACCTCAAGTCTGAAAAAAGAGACCTCTGAGCAAAATTTTCGACCGTTTCACGCCCTGAATAGAATGGGATGATGACCTGAGATGTTAAAGAGCGTCCGTAAATAAACCAATTCAACAAAATTAATGAAACAATTGGCTTGTAGAGCTATCCAATTAGTTTCTAAAGTAATGTTTAAATTTCAGTGTAGCATGAATTTACAAAAACTCTATTGATACCATAAATCTATTGAGTCCAGAAAGGGAGCAAAAGCACCATTCGCGTTCAAAAGGAAAATTCTATTGTGGCATACACATTGTTGCAATATGTGTTGAGTTGGTATTATTGAGCGGAGATAAAAGTGTGCTAAGTGAAAACGTCGGTTGCTTGAAAATGGCGGGTGGATATCCGTTACTTGGAGACTTTAATATGATTGGTGGTTATAAGTATCCCACCTAAGAATAGCTCGGGAAACGTTTAGGAAAAAGTAACTTGATGTTATGTTTTCCTCCATTCTGTCAGTTCAAACTGTTTGCGCTGTGCGGGAAAGAGAGCCGGAAATTCAATGCCATTGTTGGGTGTTTATTTCTAGATGGTCTGGCGTTGCTTGTTCTCAGGGTTCGGGGTCGCTTTATGGAATTATTTAATGTGACTTTTGTTATATTTACGGAAATATATTTTCTATATTGTTTTTGTGACAGAAATTTCATTTAGTTTGAATTAAGTCTTCTTACACATTGATGATATTTACAAAACGTAAAGATATAAAAAAAAAAAAAAAAAAAAAAATCGGATCTTGTAGACCGTTCTCTTGACACGCATATGATGTACTCGCTATATAGAGCGTCTACCTCTCACTTTTTATAGTCTTAGTACGGATTTTTGTTATTATGATGTCTTCAGGTTAGCCAACTGAGCTTTTTGTAGTACCAAAGAATAACAATTGGTTCTTCGATTGTTTTTCAACCCCCCGCGTTACAAAGCGATGAAGTAGAACTTTCTCTACCTTAAATTACACTGTTTGCAATGTTTTGTATCGGTTTCCGTCTTAAAGAATATTTCAGAATTTTTAAATTTAAATACTTTGTACATTTTGGTCCTCCCGTTCTCTTCTTCTTCTTTTGTGTTTAGTATTCTGTTTTAGAAACGAGAATTGCCGTAAATAATTTTTAATAGTATATGTTTTTCTCGTTAAAATAATTTGTAGCCACAGATGGAAATTCAATGCTCTATAGAATTATATGAACGCAAGACTGCGTAAACTAAGCGAATTCCTCACGTAGTAGAGTAACTTTAAAAACGAATATAAAATTCAAATTATATCTTTGAAATTAAATAAGTTATAGCATTATTGTGTAGTATTAGAGAGACAAAATTAGAATTCTTACAACATATAATTTTCACAAAAGGGAAACCACATTTTTACAACTAAATGTAACCATTATTATATACTTATCCCTATATCTTCACATTCACTTAAATAAACAGAAAGTTTGGAGTTACATTGTGTGTTTAAGAAGATGGTGTTCATATGTTTCGATAAAACAAAAAACATGTTAGTATTCAAAAACAATTGCAATGTACTAAGCAAATCAAATAAACAATTGAAAGTTTAATCGATTTTCATTGGCTTTGAAATTTAATTTAAATGTTAATTGTAGTAAAAACATATAACGCAAATCTTTTCTGAAGGTTATTTCAGAGCGCTCTTACTTACAAATTTAATTTTTAAACACATATTAGATTAATATTTTATATCTTCATGACGATACTTTTGTTAAATATAAGTATATGCATCTTTATAAATACAGTTTATGTGCTGAATTATTTTTTCCTTTTATTTTAAAAATAAAAATAAAATTAAAGGCAAGACCTTTTTAAATTTCGGTTTTCAAGTATCCCAACTTATAATGGTCCAATTTCCCTAATTTTCAGAAACTATTTTTCTATTGGTGCCACTAATAGCCCGTTGTCCCTGATTTTCAGAAACTTTTTTTCTTATATCATTTAAACGGTGCAAATGAAATTTCGTTGCGAAAAAAACAAATATTAATGCCACTATAGCGATTTTTAAATTTTGGGTTTCAGGTACCCCCCCTCCAAATGGACCGATTTCAGTGATTTTCGGAAATAATTTTTTGTTAAATTTCAATAGCGTACACTGAGTTTTCTTCGAGAAAAATGAAAATTTCGGCCGCTAGAGTGATTTTTTAATTTTGCTTTAACCCCCATTTGGTTTTTAGGTATACCTTTGCTCCTTATGGCTCGATTGTTCTGATTGTCGGAAATTATTTTTATCAGTTTATTTAAAGGAATGCATCGCGTTTTGTTGATATATTTTTTAAAAAGTTTTCACTTCAGGTTAACCCCCACCCCAATGTTTCAATTTGCTAGTTAACAAACTCGACGAATCGCTTGTTATTGTATGGTTATATGGATAGTTTCGTGGAGAAAAAACAATTGCGATCGCTAGAGCGTTAACTGATACACACTATGTATATTCATTGTAATTTTAGGTGCCTATAGGTAGAATCTATGGAGATTTGAAAAAAAAAAAAATCCAAAAATTGTTTTATGGGTACAACCGCAATTACTTCAGAATTCGCTAAAACACTCTTAAAACACCCTTTTCAGAATGAGTCGAGCTTATGGAATTAATTATAGTCATTTACATGGCATTTGGAGCGTTTTAGAACAGGATTTCGTATCATTCACTTCCTTACATCCTTAATTAAACAACGTGAAAGCATTTATTGCTTTCAGCTCTATGCAAATGGCGACTAGAGTCGTTAAATGAATTATCAAAGCAAAACAAAAGAGTAAACACCAGGATCTAATTTTCTCAGAAGTGCCAACTCTCTGAAGCGAGATGTAGGGTAGTAGGACGTGATCTGAACACTTAGAACAATCAACACTTTCGTTGAAACGTGTCGCACCTGCGGCGTAGCGTCTTTGTTTATTTGCGGGAAAGTTCAATTTACCTTTTGGGAATGCTCATAGCTTAATGATTTCCAACGGAACCGGAAACAAACTTCCATTTGCTAATTTCATAGCAACGCAGGCCTAGAAATCCTCTGGCTACAGTCCATTAGGAATCACGTAAGTGGGTTAGCGTATAATGTTGTAAAATCACTCATTCCTGCACTTTAATCAGCATATTCCATTGCTCCAACGAAAGATGAATAATATGTTTGCAATTAGAGATCCACATTAGTTAACAAAATTTAAAAAAGGTATTTGAAAAACTGTTTTACAGAGAGCGGGTAAGTTATTGGACGATTTTGTAACGTCATGTTTTCACTAATACTGAACAGAATGCTTGACACTATTACCACCATTAGAAAGAAGAATATATTAATGACATTCCCTGTGTGCGCAGATGTCCAGGCGCATTCTCTCAAATGTATCTTTGCCTGACGTTTCCGATGTGTGTTCTCAATTGTGGCAATGTGTGTGTAAAAGAGTGAAAGGGAAATCTTCACCACATATGACTACATTCTGGAAAAGTTAATGCTGCCAGCGTGCACATACTGCAGCCATATTGTAAACAAAAATAATTTTAAGCAACAGCAAACATTGCGCATTAATACATTTGGGATACTGCTTGGGGATTACAAATATATAGCTGAAGGTTTAAAGTCAGCCCTCAGTAGTTTTTCTTATGATGTACACGCAGCCCAATATTTTTTTTTTTCGCATGTTTATCTAATAAATCATTCTTATCCACAAATGTTCATTTGAATCCAAAAAAGTCACAAAATGTTTACTTTTATTTCAGTTTGAAAAATGTGGTGGTTTGCAACCGAACAAGACGATATTTCAACCATTATCTTGGATTTCTAAAAGCTCTCATCTCAAACCAATGAAAATATTTTGCGAAGAAGCGCAGTGCACTATAATGATGTCCTGAAAGCCAGAAGGACTCGCACGTAACAATTATGGAAAATTATGCAGGCTGCTGGGGGTAATGTAGTTTCGTTCAAGTGAAATACTAAAAAGGCTATTCGTTTCAAATGAAAGTAACGTATGCATGCTGGGAAGTCTATAAAGTTCTTATGTTCTTGCAAAATCGATCTGGCGACATTTTCCCTCAGATTTTGGCAAAATCTGAAACTGTAAACACTATATAGTCCGCTCGGAAATGACAACCTTGTGTATTTTATTTCATTAGACTGATTTTTATCTTAATTTAAACATATTTGCAAGTTGCACAACAAATAATACATTTAATACATTAAATTCTTTTACATTTATTTATTTATTTGGTTTATTTAAGGATGCTCTTTAACAGCTCTGGTCATTAGCGTCCTATTCAATTCAGGGCATAAATAGGTCGATAAATTTTGCTAAGAGGCCTCTTCTATAAGGCTAGAGGTTCTTTTACGTGCATAAATCTATTATAAGGGACCCACGGCTTTACTTCTCTTCCAAGGATTGTTAATGCCATTTAAAAAAAATCCCCTGACCCTGGCCGGGTTTGAACCCACGACCTCGGATCTAATAGAAAGTATAGTTACCACCATACCACCAAAATCGACGATGTTAAAAAACTAAACGTTAGTAATATAACATTATGCCATTAACCGCATTAACAGTTAACGTAAGCCAGTTTTGTTAATTCTCAAAGCTAATATATGTCTGCCTGTCATAGGCAATTAGCTTATGAATAATATTTACTAATAAGTTAAAAACTGTTGTATAAAAATTGTTATGAGGGTTAGAATTATAGCATTTTTACCAGAGCGTGTCGGAAAGACTGGTATCTTCAAAGTTGTCATTTAATCTGAGTGCCTCATTTGCATACGACGTGAACAATGTTGCTTAAATATGTTAACAATATTACATGAATTAAATCTTGTGAAAAGTACAGTGGTGCTTTATATCGAACGTGGCTAACTCCAAGAGTAGCTTATTCCTCTTGAGCTTTCTATTGAAACCAATGTTAAACATCCCTAATACACCAATTGTCGACATTTATTTGGATAATTTGAAGGCAGGCTATTTTATTTATTAAAATGAAGTACTTATTTTTGAATTCCAATTTACACTAATTTTACAGTAGTCAGACAGCAAGCGATTTCAACTGTTCACAGTATCCTAGGGAAGCAAGCGTTTGTCCGCTTTACTGCACCTATTGTTTTCATCTTCTCTTCAATAATGTGCCTTTTCCACCTCTTTTGTACGTGGGTTCAACCCCAAAGCTTATGTTCCTTTCACAACCTCAATAATGTGTATTTCCCATCTTTTGTGTTTGTGTGCATGCAGGTATTTTACCTTCAGCCCCTTCACCCATTAAGATATGCAAGGGAGGGGGGAAGGGTTTGAAACTCTTCTCAACTGTACTGAAGTTAGTGACCAAAGGACGTTAAATTGTCAGCTGTGATTTGTTCATGAACAGTGTGTTGTTCGCAAAGTCGAAATAAGGTGTGTATTTTAGCTAAATATTGCAGAAAACGGTATACGTCATTAAACAAGTGGATAAAGGCGCAAGGAAAATGTGACATCGCTAAATATTATGAAAACATATTTTATTAATTTGAATTTTATATTATATATATATTCGTATTGCCTTAGAGCGTCGGTATATCACCTGTGTGTCCGGGCTCGATTCTCAGCTGTCTTGATTTTGTGTTTTCCTGATGAAGACAATTCTGCGATGCGCTTATCACTTGTCACACTGCGCTCTTAGGAAAATAAGCGTATCTAAATTCTTCTTGCTAGGTAGAGAAAGACAAAGCCTCGAAACAGGCTGTTATATTACAGAAAAAGAAGCATGTTTAAATACAGAAACAGGTTCATTTACACCATTAATAAATAATTTACTTCAATGAAAAAATTTAATGAGGAACATTTTAAAAAATCTTATCCCAATCTGTTTAGATATGCAAGGTTTCACTTGCTCGGGTGCAATTTAATCCAATGAACACTTAGATTTAAGTTTACTTTTTTGTTTTGATTAGCTACCACCATTTTAAAAGGTAGACAACTTGCCTGTGCCACGGGTGGCTGAGGTCGTTAAGGCGCGGACTCGTGAGCGGGAGGTCTGGGGTTCGAATCCCACCAGGACCGTCCTCCCTGACTGAGGTTTTTTCCAGGTTTTCTCAGTCCTCATAAATGGCAAATGCCGGGGGGGTACCCTAAACTTAGGCCTGAAACGTTCCCTTCCTTAAAAAAATTCTTTCCCAATTTATAATTTCATCTCATGTACCATCAGTGTTCACCGCCTGTGGTGCCTCAGTAGTAAAAACGGACGTTAAACACTATTTAACTGCCTCCTAAATCCAAGATCGCGGGTTCGATCCCGGTCAGGACCATGGATTTTTTAGGCCGTAAAAATCTTAAGTATGACTTCCTTTGGAAGGGAAGTAAAGCCTTGGGTCCCCTGTCGGACATTTACGGCACGAAAAAGAACCTCAAGCCTGAAAGAAGAGGCCTCTGAGCAAAATTTGTCGGCCGTTTCACACTCTGAATTGAATGGGACCCTGATGACATCAGATGTTAAAGAGCGTCCGTAAATAAAATGAATAAAAGGCTGAACTTAGAAACCATAAAAAGGGATACATTTTAGTACTACCTTAAAATTCGAAAAAAGGAAAATATTTATTAAATCGGTCGTTACAATAACGGTGAGCATATTTAAAACAGGTGATAATAAAAAAGAAGGGGGGAGGAACACTCTCTTTAGATGTTTTCTCCATGCTGACCTTTATTGGTACTTTCGTGAACAGCTCCAGGGTACACAAAGTATACCACATTCGTGGTCACCTGGTGCAAATTAGTTGAATACAATTGAGCTAGCAGGTCGATACATGAAATGCTTTTAGTATTACATCTGCTCCAGCTTAGCACTGGAAGGGGAAATGAAAGTGCTGCCACAGATCAATCAAATCTCAATTTTCTTTAACGTTGGATAAATTAAGAGATTTGGTGCAGCAGGTTTAACCAAGGAAGGACAAAATCGTAATGCCGGAGCCAAGAATCGATTCCAGATCTCCATAGCAGGTATAAGATACAAAGAGTACCTAACCTCTTACCCCCTGACAAGAATGATCTATTTGTGCTCTTTTTGCATTGCGTGGCCTTATTTACTGACCTGGTCCTAAGGCTCTTCTTCCATGGACACTCTCCAATAACATTTTCTCCATGCAGATGTTGCACGTGCAGTTAGTTGCTCTCACGTAAGAAGATCAATTGATTCGGCTGAAGCCCCGATTTCGCTCCAGAGTGCCAATACGTTTTTACCGATCCTTCCTACTAACAACATGGTTTTGTTTCCTCGCCCTGTTCCTTGTTTATAGCACATTCCACTTTGCACACATTTGCAGTTTATAGTAAGCTTTTTCTAGATCATGTACGTTTTTTAGTGTTTTCAAAGTGTTACTCATGAACGTGTACCACTACCCTGGCTCGAGAACTATACACAGTAGAACTTCGTTTGTCCGAAACAATGGGAACAAAGATTATTTCGTATACACCGGAAGTTCCTGATCTTTGAAGTGAAAAACTATTATTAAAAATGTCTTTGTACTCTAACGATTTATTAATTACATCCTTTTTAAACACCTTTAAAAGGGTAATCAGATATTTTGCTATGAGTTTTATTTTTCGCAATGTTTCTTTACTGACATGCCTTATTATCACTACTGAAATAATAATGTACCATAATTTTGTTTGTGTGTGTGTGCGTGTGCGTGTGTGTGTTAACTTGCAAACTTCTTGAATATGGAATGTTTTAAACTGCATGTTGTCGATAGAACATGTGCTGGTGTCTACTATAAACATCAGCAAACAAAAGATAGCCCTTCTTTAACATCTTCAACCTTATTTAAAAATTATGAAGAAAAGACACTGCCTTCAGAAATAGCGAGGGAAGCAGACGTTATAAAAACTAACGGTACAGTGTACTGCACCTGACAAGGAGATAAAAACCTCCTGAAATTTAGTGCAGTAATTTGTGTATTGCAGTAGCAAATAAAACTAAAATCATTCGGCTAACCGAAGTTCGGATAAACGGGTTTCTGGTATACGCGCTTGCTTATAAACTGATAAAACTAGAGGGTAGATTTAACTTCCATTACTGTAGCCCTTGATACAAAGTGCATGGGTTTTCCATTACTGTGGCCCTTGATACAAAGTGCATGGGTTTTCCATTACTGTGGCCCTTGATACAAAGTGCATGGGTTTTCCATTACTGTGGCCCTTGATACAAAGTGCATGGGTTTTCCATTACTGTGGCCCTTGATGCAAAGTGCATGGGTTTTCTAAATAGTTCTCTCTATAAGGAAGGAGTGATTAGAAAAATTCATACACTGAAGTTAAACTTTAATTTTGTTTCATAGTTTTACGTTATTATTATTATTATTATTATATTTTCCAAGATATCTGGGCACAATATCCTAAGTTACTCGGTAAACAGTGCAACAACTGTTTTCTCAACAAATTTAAAAAAAAAAATACCTTTTATATTAACCTTCGTACACTATTTCATTTACTTTCGTCTTCTTCCGCTGTTAGCGTGATGCAGTTAGTTTTCAAAATGAAGTCAGTGTGCGTTATAAACAAAGAGCACTGAGTGAATATCTTTCAGCGGAACTAACGTTCACAGGCGTTCAGGAAATGTGAAAAGAGAGTTAATAAACGCTCTACCGGTCTTTGGGGGAAAAGTTTGTCATCATCGGGAAAGAAGTCGAGGCTGTCTCACTGATTTTTCCTCTCGGCGGCCGCACACTTTGAAAAAAGATACTGCCGACATCCACGTGCTGAATAAGTCCCTCCAAGAATAACCACCTAATAAGAAACAGAGAAGCATCAATTTAGAGGTATCTGCTCTTTACGAGAATAAAGGTGACAGTTTTCTCTAGCATTGTAAAGGAAATAAAACATGAAACCATCACTTCAAGCTCTCGAGGACAAAAAGATAATCCACGAAATGCCATCACAATATTTATTCCAATATAAAAATTCAAAACAATAATCTTGAGTCAGTAAAGTATCGACTTTACTTTCTTCTCTGACTTTGATAGAATTATACTGTCATGGATGTATCCTCAAGTATGTGTCAAAATTCTTCAGAATTTGAAGAAACTGTTCCGGTATACATCCTCAAAAGAAGAGAGCAACGTTATTCAAGACAACGCGAACCTACACACGTGTTCACTCGAGAATATGTCTCTAAACTTTGGTGTTCAGTCCTTCCTCGCCTGCCCTACAGCCAGATTATGGATAACCCGTGAAAAGACATTTGACACTGTATTAATTAATACTTGTAGTGTTATGACTGAGAGATAGACCTGCCGTTTATACAGGCTCTGACAAGAAAATGACACAAGCTTTATTCGTAAGGAGATTTTATTGAAAATAAATACATGTATGTAGTCGAAGAGTCTCGAAACAATTTGAAAAGTGGGAGGAGGAGAAAATATTTTGAATAACTTACTTAATGTTCTTCCCAAAATAGAGTTGCAAATTCTCCTTGGATGGTCAGGCAGGGGTAATGATAAATTTAAAATAATCAGAGCAAAGCATCAAGAAATGCTTAACCCAATCGCAGCCCAGTTTCGCAGAAGCCTTACGCTTTTTCCTTTTTTAGATGTTGTGAATATCCTTAACAAGTCTTACTTTCTCTCGCGCGCATTCAGAAAATACTAGAGGGAGAAAGGGTAAAAAAACAATAATTAAGGTCCCTCCCACGTGTGGAACGAATCAGAGATGGTTGCAGATAAACAAGTGAATGTGAAGACGGGATCAATTGTGTCTAACCCGTTTCTGCAGCCCCTTTGTTGTGTCTATTGGAGCGTGGTATCCAGCATGCGGAAAAGGTTTCAGAATCGTGTACCAGCTATAAATCAATGCACTCATCTTTACAAGATGAAACGGTTCAGTTCATCTTGCTGACCTTCCTTCGAGAATCAGCGATCGTCGAGTTTTCTATTTATTTTCTGCTTCACGTACTTCTAAACGAAACTGGCTGTAACCTTAATTTCGGCTGATTTTATTGATCTGAGGTGTACAGCATTTCTCTTGAAGTTATACTCTGCGGTCTTTATGAGAAGGGATGGGTAACAATAAGAATTAGAACTAGCGCAACCTTTTAGCCTATAAAGAAACTTCTGAATAAAATAGTGCACAGCGGTACCTACCTCTCAATGAGTATAAAAAACTGACAAACATTATGTATACAGTTTGTTTATAGCTGATTTTTTATTGATTTATTTATGGAAGCTCTTTAACATCTCAGGTCATCAGCGTCCCATTCAACTCAGGGCGTGAAACAGCCGAAAATTTTGCTCAGAGGCCTCTCTTTCAAGCTTGAGGTTCTTTTTCGTGCCGTAAATGTACGACACGGGACCCACGGCTTTACTTTCTTCCGTAGGAAGCCATACTTAGGATTTTTACGCCCGAAAAAATCCATCGGTCCTGGCTGGGTTCGAACCCGCAATCTTGAGTTTAGGAGGCAAGTATGGTAACCACTACACCACCAGGACCGACGTTTATAGCTGAGAAAAATACATTTAATTACACTTTTATTTATATAATTTTAATTTATAACATTTTTTATAATACATTTAGAAAACAAAATTTGACAAGAGCGTTTTAAAAGTTGTAACAACACATAAAGGAAAACATTTGTTTATTTATTTAAAGAAAATAAAATGTTGGTCCTGACAAATGTCCTGAAATTAAACCTGAACGAATAAAGGCATAAAGCATATGAGTAGAATGCATGTGTACATATATTTTACGCTCTTATTTCCTTAATCGTTTCTTATATATTTTAATCTAACGAAAGTTACACACAGCCAATTCAAAGTCATGCATTTGTTATACATCTGTCCAGAAAATATCCTCATACCTAATATTAAAAAAGAACATGTTTTTACTAAGCACAATAGCGTCTTTAACTCCTTCTTTGGAATTTATATAGATATCTTGTATTTTTTCAAAAAGAACCCTCTTTTGGAGTCGCCATATCCTAGTTGTATTCTCCTTCATTTTGATCTTGATGTAAGCATTCTTGATTTCTTTTCAACGAAATTAAATTACGTCTCTCAGGGGTGTGCTATGATTTGCCACAAGAACGCTGCACGAAGCTTAAATAACGGGCAGGCGGGTCTTTGGGAATGCAACTATAACAGTGTCATGCAAAACTCTTCTTCGTTACGTTGACAGGCACACCTTCCCGCTCGCCCCTTACAGAAACATAGATAGCAGCAGACTACCTATTCCTTCAATGGAAAATGTCCATTAAGCCAGTATACCTTCGTTTGGCTGTTATAATAGTTAAATAAATAAATAAATAAATCACGTGACATTGCCATTACAACAAATGCAGCACTAACTAATAGCGTAATACTGTGATAAACGATTATATTATTGTTCAAAGAACGGCATTACTTGTATTGAAGAAATGATAGCATGAAAGTAGATTATTACGTTTCATTGGTTTTAATGGTTTAACCACATGCATATTCCAATTTGAACACTTCGCTACTTCAATTTTACTCACGGCTGCCCCTTGGTGCCTATGCGCTCAATGGGACACATGCAGGAGGCCAGCATCCTTGGACGGCGACGGCGCGGACGCAGATGGTATCCCTAACATGTTTCCAGATAAAACATCCTGACGCCGGTGCAGTTCCCCGCCCCCAAGAAGTTTCAACCTTTGAGAAATCCACGTCCATATTAGACACCAGGGCCGAACCGTTACAAAGCGCAAGCAATCACCAGCATCACACTATATCGCCCTGACACTTTCGACCAACGGAATGAAATCAAAGAAAATGGGGGAACGGAAAATTCTTGGGATATTGCAGTATTCAGAATATCAAGGTGAGAATGGCCGATCCAACGGAACTGAACCCGGGACAAGCGTTATCACCTGAGTCACGCTGCTCGGCGGTTACTCCAGTTACCGTGATATCTTATAATTTTGTTCATTCGCTTACATCACGGTGTACTCGGGAAGCAAAATAAAAATTTTACATAATAAACAAACACTACAGACTTTGAAATCGACAACGAAGGATTCTGTAAATTCAATAACATGGAAAATACTGAACAGTTAAAATGTACCGCTAGGCTGAAATACAAATTTTAATATCATGGCTCTAATTGGCTCACGTACAGAATACTTAATTATTAGATTTCAGATATATAAAAGCAGGAAATAGGTTGGGACGTAGTGTTAGAACCTCTTCCTATAAACAAGACACACGCGGCGATGAGGAGAAGGGGAAAAAAACTGACGAAACATTCAGATATTGACAGTGAAAATGAAACATTGATCTTCATTTCTTGTAAATGTTCTACTTATTCCCTTATCGCAAAACTTGGGTGTTTGTTGACTTAACCAGTTCACAAAGCCCCTTAAGTTCTTTATCTTTTTTCAAAATGTTTTCCAGCAAGATGCTTCTTCGTCTTATGACAACCCCACTCCCCAAGCCCGGACTGTAGGGTGAATTGTCAAAAATCATGCAGTAAGTCTGTGTGCGGACAGTTCACGTAAGAGAAGTTCTGAGTAGACCGACGAAGATGTCTTAAAGCCCCATTCACAATAACCCAAATCGCGGGTTCGTACCCGGCCAGGACCGATGGATTTTTTCGGGCCTAAAAATCCTAAGTATGACTTCCTTCGGAAGGGAAGTAAAGCCATGGATCCCGTGTCGTACATTTACGGCACGAAAAAGAACCTCAAGCCTGAAAGAAGAGTTCTCTGGGCAAAATTTATATAGATGTTTCATGTCTTGAGTTGAATGGGACGCTGAGACCTGAGATGTTAAAGAGCGTCCGTAAATAAATCAATAAAAAAAAACATTCACAATAAAAATTAAATATAACGTAAACTTAAAAGCTAGATGCTGTACTGTAATGGAACCATCCACAATGAATCACGTAAACATAAAAATAAACGTAAACTTAGAAGCTTGCAAGGTCCAAGGTTTTGCGTCTACGTCTAATTTAAACTTAAGAAATTAGATCAGAACACAGCTGCTCTGTTTTTAGATCTCATGGTAGAATTTATCCATACATGGAGAACGCAAATCAAATGCAACTCTTGCTGCTGCAAGTCCCGAGCGACGGCGGAGAGAGCCGAAGGTAGTGAATAGCTGGATAATAAAGACTGAAGCGAATAGTATACCACGTATAGAATGCGGTATAAATTCATGTTTATGGTTTTTTTCTGCTGCAATTAAAGGATATTTGCCACCATTACAGTGATTTATCCATTCCTATCAATTTATATTTGCGAAAAACCACGGGTCCACCAATTTCTAGGAGGTTAGCATTAGCGTTGTTTTTTTTTTTTTTGTTTTTTTTTTTTTTGAGTAGTGTTTAACGCCCGTTTTTACTACTGAGGCACCACAGGCGGTGGACACTGATGATACACGAAATGAAATGATAAATTGGGTAAGGATATATATATTTTTTTTTTAAGGAAGGAAGCGTTCCAGGCCTAAGTTTAGGTACCTCCCCGGCATTTGCCAGTTATGAAGACTGAGGAAAACCTGGAAAAAACCCCAGTCAGGGAGGACGGTCCTGGCGGGATTCGAACCGCAGACCTCCAGCTTTAGAGTCCGTGCCTTGACCTCGGCCACCCGTGGCGGTCATTAGCGTTGTAATATGAATTCAATTAATTGCGAAAGTCAATAAGAGCAGATATTTTACCCGCCTAACAATCCCCTATCAATTTATATTTAAAAATTACGATGAACAACGCATAGGTTACATTATGTTTAACAAAAAATAGTACATGCAACATTTACACTGCGGCTACACACTATAGCTAGGAGAGAGCCTTGTGTTGATTCAAGTAAAGCTGGTTTCTTTTGTGCGTAAGCGATTTACGGTATCATTATTCTTGTTATATTTTTATATTTATTGTTATAGTTATTGTTACAGTAACATGACTATAGTTCGTCAGAATCAAAGCAGAAAAATAAATCGGAACTTATAACAGCGATGTAATGGCGATACAAAATTGGCAACACAGACTCTCTCGGTCATAGGAAAGGGTACGCAACTGTAAGATAGTTTCGTAACACTGTAAATAATAAAACGGGTGTTCTCTTTATATTGTGATCGAACTTTTGTTGCTGTTTATCCGTTATGAGTAATAACAGAGAGATATCTGATCTCTTTACGTTATGGTCATTTGTTCTCCAATTTTTAAACGTTATACACCACTTTCTTACTTGTTAATAGCTTCTATATCCGATACCTGTCAATAGGTCTAACGTTTTCAACGATCAAAATTGAATAATTGCTAGGATTGGGCAGTCGGTGAAATATCAACGAGATGTATGTTCATTTTCAAAGATCGCAATCAACAAACGAATATTTACGTGACAACAACAGCAACTAATGTAACAATACAGCTGCACAGTCAGTATCTCAAACACGAAATTCAAAACATAATTATAATGAAATATTTCATAAAGGAATGCGTGTCGTTTCTTGATTGTACACTGACTGATTTGGTAGAATTTGATTGCACTTTAGTGTCTGATCTGTTACATTGGAAAGATTAAACGACTGGGGGAGTTGAACGAAACTGATATCTCAACAAAAATAAAGCCCAGCAAAAGCACGACGGACGACAATTTTTCTGACAAAAGGCCAGTATATTAAACCATTTCCACATCCGCAGATCTTCAACAAATACAATGCTAATAAAGTATTGCAAAGATAAACACAAAAGAACTACCACTAGAAATTTGTGATTGTTCACCTTTATCGCGCCACAAACAAGGGCTACATCGCCATTGATATAAACAAAAACGTTTCAAGGATCTTAATGCTTACAAAATGAATGGCTAACCCACTTTCTTCTTATTATCGAACATGGGTCAAGCGCTTTGCAGTTTTTAATACCTTGGAACGGTTTCAAGAACATTCCTCTGGCATTCCGAACTGTTCCAGCTTGGACTGCACAAGTACTGTTAGCTTCAAGCATTTATTGCTTTGTTTCATTGAACCACAAACAAAGAGATATCCCTCATAACCTAGTAGAGCGTTCGTAGAAAATATTTTAATTTCTGTTGATTGTAGTACACGTCACGGTTGCTAGATGTAGAGTGAGACCATGATAAATGAAAACTGTTAGATATTTGCGTTTTAGGGTGGTATCTGAATCACAGGGGAACGACGCCATTGTCTAACACCCATTGTCTACATGGTTATTGTGCGAAAGTCTAGGAGCGGCCGCCAGCCAGTGTTGCCATGTTCACTTGTTTTAGAGCTCGACTTAATTTCCACCATGTCTACTCTTCTACTTCTAAATTTGAAGAAATGTAGTAATTTTCCTTTTTTTTATTGTTTTCCTCTAAAATATAAATATTTTCCTCTTTTAAACGATTTTTCATTTTTAGAGATATATATATATATCTTATTTCTCTCAAGCTAAACATGGAATGTTTTAAATACTAAATGTGCAGATGAAGGGACAAAAAGCGAGGAAGTGCAAATGCACCCTTCCAGCATCATCATATCCCAATGCTTCATGTCGGTCCTGGTGGTGTAGTGGTAACCGTACTTGCCTTCTAAACCCAAGATCGGGGGTTCAAACCCGGCCAGGATCGATGGATTTTTTCGGGCGTAAAAATCCTAAGTATGGCTCACTTCGGAAGGGCAGTAAAGTCGTGGATCCCGTGTCGTACATTTACGGCACGAAAAAGAACCTCAAACCTGAAAGAAGAGGCCTCTGAGCAAAATATGTCGGCCGTTTCACGCCTGGAATTGAATGGGACGCTGATGACCTGAGATGTTAAAGAGCGTCAGTAAATAAACCAAATCAAAAACCTATGCTTCATTCCCTTCTCAGCCCAAGAGTGTACGTCTCCTGAAACGAAACACCTGCGTTAAGAATATGGACATTGAACAGCTATGCAGAAAGATGACTGCGGACACATTAATTATTGTTGATTTCAACGTCACTTAGTTCCGTGACAGTTTAGTATTTGAAATAGCTCACGTGTGATGTACAAGAGAAGGGAATTAAATTTATTTTAGGCGTCAGCTTCGAATTATCAGTGCTTTTAAGTGCTTTCATACCATCAAGTTGGTAACTTTGCAGTACTAAACAGGCAAATCATACTATAAACACGAATTCAGTGTCGAGAAAGAAGGGAAAATATTCATAAAATTACAAATCGAAATGGAAGGAGGAGCTTTCCAGGGTTGCTTTATGAGAAGTATGAAAGGGGCTTTGTTTGTTTATTGTAAGTCACTTGATTTTCACATAAACATTGCTTCGAGGGGTAAAACCGTATTAGAAAAATATTCCGAATGCAAAAGATAAGTAGAAAATGTGAAAATTATTGTTAGACAGCCTACTCTATCCGAATTTATTGGTGTGCCAAGTGAATTAAATACTAAAGTTTAAGAAAGTGAAGTTTGTCTGTCTGCTTTCATAGCAAAGCACAACATTTCCTTGAATATAATGGAACATCTGCTGTCATTAATTAGATCTGTGTGGCCGGATTCTGAAATAGGAAAAATATTACTTGTGGACGAACATGTTCATAATAATTCTATCCATTCAATTGCCCCTCTGGTATCTTTATTTCCCAACCTGTCCTCAAGGAGAGATCCAGAAAATAGACACCGAGTGGCGGTTGTTCAGTAACACTGAGATTGAAAACAGCAATGAACTGGGAGTGGAAGAATTTCGAAAGGTTGCGCAGTAAAAATATGCATATAACAACCCATTATTCTGAAATTTGGCAAAATTTGGTGTATGTTGAGCCTGACACATTCTAGCGCCGCTGTGGAAAGGATTTTTTCTTCGGTAAATCTGATGAAAACAAAAATTAGGAACAGGCTTGGCCCTAAAACGGCGAACGGAAGCTACACACAGATTAGTTAGTGTTATTCATTCAAAGTGGTCAATCTTTATCAAAACATGTGATTTTTTATTTGTTTTATGTACGAACGCTCTTTAACGTCTCAGGTCATCAGCGTCCCATTCCATTCAGGGCGTGAAACGGCCGACAAATTTTGCTCAGAGACCTCTTCTTTCAGGCTTAGGTTCTTTATCGTGCCGTAAATGTACGACACGGGACCCACGGCTTTACTTCCCTTCCGAAGTAAGCCATGCTTAGGATTTTTGCGCCCGAAAAATTCCATCAATCCTGCCAGGGATTGAACTCGTGATCTTGGGTTTAGAAGGCAAGTATGGTTACCACTACACCATCAGGACCGACTAAAAATGTGAAAGTGTACATGCATGACGACAATAATGAAGACTAAAACGGCAGATGAAAAAAAGGGGAAGTTTCGTTGTTTGTAAATATGAGATAAGTTATTAAAAATATACGCAGTGTTTTAATATATGCATAATTTATTCAGTTGTACCTAAGAATAATTTCTATTGGGTTTAAAAAATTTGGAAGAATAATAACCTCTAATTTTGTTTCTACTTAATTCTCCTCTAATTTTGCACTAACATCTCTATTTTCAACATCATGGGTTGGTAAACATGTCGCCAGCCTCTTTAGTCTTACTTTGAGAGAGATCCACAACACTGTCCCAGAAAAAAAAAGACAGCCGACTAAATATGAATTATCAGGGAGAAAGTGCACTCCAATCATAACTGATGCTTATTATAAATAACGAGTAAATAACATTTAAGTGAAAAGCTTTAATTAAATACATAATCTTTGTAAACCGTTTTAATAATAATTTCCTCTGCCATTACTTTTATCATCGTCTTCCTCAGGATGTACTCCTAGTTTCTTGCTAATTTCAAAATCGAAAGTTTGTCTGCCAACCTTATAATAGACTGCGGTCGCTGATATAAGAATCTATGACTGTTTGACGTTTATCTCTCTTCATTTAAATCTCTAGCCTTTAGTTGCGTTTCGTTTCTCTATCTCTGACCCAGCAAAGATAAGTGAGTCCCAATGGAATCGAATGCGCATGAGGTCCTTTTATAGAAATCCATAGGAGTCATCATAAAGACCTACCAAATTAAAAAGCCCCTCTAACAAGAGGAACAGTATAATTATAGTTATAGGCTTTAGTTATAAAAATTGTCCGCGTAGACGGTGTTTGCGTCTTAGCTACTGAACTTACTGCAGCCGATAGCGACGGTATTTCAACTCTGCTTCCTAAAACGATAATACAATTTCACTCTATAGAAGATATTGTCGTTCTCCCTCGGCTAAACAAGGCCTCGCTTAACAGTTTGACGTCTCACTTAACAGTCAAGTCTAAAGAGACATTGAATGAATGTTTTGACGAAATGAGAGCGTAAATGAACGCAGAACCACAGCGCTTAAAGTTTCCTGGAATTCATCTTTTCAGGGTAAGAAAAAACTCCTCAAACAATCTTAGCCAGGCAAATGATCTTAAGAATTCGAACACGGAATCTCCGATTTGCAGGCAGTCGAGCTGGCCACAAGACCACGGAGGCAGTGAAACAGCCACTGTATCGAATGATTTCATTGTTAATGTTTTTCTTTACATTCTGAAACCTCCACCTTAATCTGGGAGCGACTTTTTTTGGCTAATGTTCAACATCTACGCAAATTTTGTCTTGTGACCAATCTTCTTTTTCGCTCGTGTTTTTCATTTTACATTAAAATAGTGCATTCAAATTTTGTCATTATGAATTGCGTTTCTGGAAGAAGAAAATTGCTCAGGAAAGTTTGAAGTCCCTAAAGCACACGATAAGCAGATTTTTATTTATCTTTAAATAACATTCACACACAAAATAGAATTTCTCTAGAGTGAACCGACTTATAATCTTCGTGAATAAATGCATACTGCCGTGAAACCGTCACAGGCACAGAGAGAGGTGTTCAAGTACATAACAAAATGAGGACGAAATTTAAGTATGAACGTCGCCGGCTGTGGCACCTCTACCGCCGAGACAAAATACATCGCATGACCGGAAAGGTTTATTATTAAAGCTCTATAATAATCAAAGACGAAGAGAAATTTACAAATATATCATATGGATTAAAATTCAGTGAAGCTCCAAAGCTTTTCCTTTGTAACCAAAGGAAAAGCTAATCATTAGTCATTAATCAGAAGCAAGCATCAAACCTTTTACCGAATATTAGAACATAGGATGTTAAGCCTGACAGAAGACGCCTCTGTATCCCAAGGACACTTATAAATCAATAGCTAAGGGAAATTTATTGAATGTTTTCCTAAAGACCCAGCGCAGAACATGGAGTAGGCTGTTCATAAATTTCCACGATGCATACCATATATCCTGGAAAAAACAACCTCCCGAAGCCTCGGTCGTAGTATTAAAAAAAAAAAAAAAAAAAAAAATTGCATAGCTGCTCAAGCTAAATGAAATAATTGTATAATAACCTCTGGACATGTACAAAACGAACTAAATGTGAATGATAGGGAGGAAATAAAAACTTTTTCTGAATTGCCAATTGCTAGAATGTCTCAGCCTCCATGAAATATTTAATCTTTATACTTATGACGAGATTCTGGGAACGTGAAACATGTCAGATCCCATTTATGACTAAGATTCTATTAGAAACATTCAATAAGTAATGCAGCATTTTTTTCCTCTCTGCCAGTTTATATGTTATTTCTGTTTCAATTACACTGACTTGTTTTACCGTATTGCTCAATATAATCTTCTTAAGTTTTGGCGAACTTAAATTTCAGAGCCTGTACCAGTCGTTGAACCAAACTGCAGATTAATTTGTCACAGATTTTACTGCGGGTATGGTTTCCTTGTCACGTCAAATCTCCTCCTATGGACTACATCTATTGGAGGACCGAAAAATGCAAATGAGAAGATAAAAGATGCGGGCTGTAGGATGAATGAAGAAAGACAGTGATCTTGTCTCGGGTTCTTAGACTTGTGTGTGTTTTTGCGTTGTAATTAAGTAGTTAACAGGAAATATGGTTACATTCTTGTGAGAATGGATGCATAGTACTTTTCCATAACTTCCAAAATATTTTCACATCTTTTCAGAGTCCCAGAATAACGTAATCATAAAATTTTTCCGGCTGAAGGTCAATACAAACACCTTGAACTGTGTTTTTCGCCAAGGAGCTTTGTAATGCATTATCTTTAAGTTTTAGGCTCGAAGTGAAGGTCGCGCCCGTGCTTCATCTCCCGTTACATTGCTAAATCTGCTCTCAACAAGGAAGCATTTCTAAAAAGACGGTGTTTCTTTGTACCTTAGGTTCGTCAGTTAACTTCGAATGACCATTTAGCACAAATCTTTGAATATTCTAACTAGTGGATATTTATCAAGCTGTTTGGTTGTTATTCACCGATCGTTCCGAACAAGGATGTCGGCACGTTCCATCACAGCTGGTTTGATTCCTCCGTAGCGTGGATGACTAGGCTACACTGCCTCAATCTTCCTCCGATGATGACAGGTTTTCAGCAACGACTAAGAATGTACCTTTATCCAAGAAATTATTATCTTAGGCGTCTCTGAATGTTGGTGATGCAATTTTTCAGCAAATTAATTCAATTACTAATCTTTGTATATAACACACACCACTTAGAGTCTCCAGTTTGAAGGTTAGTGTATCCTGGCATCTAGTAGAAGAGGATGAACCAATGTAAAGGTTCCAAGTTATGCACATAAACTAATTTATTTTTCTAAGATAAACTGGCCGAGCTAAAAACATATTTTGCATCAATAATCTCTTCTGAGTCGAAATATTTAGAATACTATTTATGGTTTCACTTACATGAGATTTACTCAGGACATGTTTCGTGGAACATGTAAATCCCATGTAAGTGAAGCCACAAAGAGTGTTCAAAATATTTCGACTCAGAAGAGATTATTGATGTGTGTTTCGCTGTGTTCCATTCCACATTGAATTAATTTTGATTGATGAATATTAATGCCCTTCAATGTTAAAATATTTACTTTGCCAAAATGCATCTCACTGCCAGGCTGGCCAATAGAATTGATCTTTAAGTTTTTCATCCACATACTCCTACAAAGAGCTCTTAAAAAACCAAACCTGTCAAGGAATGTTCAACTAGGTTTCCAAAGATTCCATTATTAATTCGTTCACAATTAAATATCCATGACGAATGCTGCGATTTTGAAAAGGACAATGTCATTGAAAAGTGAATAAAGGAGCAAAGTGCAGGGTGAAAACTTCAAGAGGTGTACCTTGACCTGTTTTATATTTGTGATTCTCAAGTTCGAAATCAAGCATTAGTGCTGACACGCAGTAGACTGCACTTTTACCCAATGACATACAAACAAAAGGTAAAAGTGTTGGTCTCCTAGTCTCAACGCCACTGATTACTGTGTAGAGGAGAGCCTGCAGGTTGGGTCCAGTTTTTGCTGCTCTTCTCCTCGCGATGATATTCTCTCAGTTGAGTCATCGTCATTATTTTATATTTTCCTGAGGTGCGATGCAGTGACTCATCCTTCATGTATCACAAATTCTGTCGACAGGTTTTCTTTCAGTCTGATGTCGTGAGTAATGCCAGCTCAAAAGTTACAGCCCTCAGGGTAAGGCAATAAGGATTTCTTTGAATCATTAGAATCATTAACTACTATTTGAAATTGGTTTATTTCTAACTAATAGCATTTGTGATGAACTATTGTTATCATATTTTGTAATCAAGTTTTTAAAATGATTACCTTACATATGATTGATGTTTCTTAATACTTCGTTAATTTTTCATGCTTAGTGTCTACAGTAATGTCAAGCCCACATGAATGGTCAAGGTTGATGAGGCACGAATTCGTGAACGGGAGATCTGGGGTTCGAATCACGCCAGAACGGTCTTCCCTGCCCAAGATTTTTGCAGATTTTCTTCAATCCTAATAGCAAATGCCAGGGAAGTATCCCAAACTTGGACATGGAACATTCCGATTTAGGTATTAAAAACAATGATTTTCGGTGCCTAAAATAAGCTCTAAAAGTAATACATATACATTGTAAAACAGAAAATACACATTACAATACAAGGGATAATCAATTCATGCCAATTATTTTTTGCGTCCCGAACAAGAAACATTTAAATCTAAGATATACGATTGAAAGTATATGACATTTACTGCTGAGTGGTGTCACCAACGGAAGGCTGGATATAGGCGAATCTCGTAGGGAAGAAACAAAACACAGACAACCGGACAACATTGATTTATTATGGCATGAACAAAAGCTATACACAATTACTTACACAGGGTTGCAAATTTATCTCAAGACGGGCCACGCAGATGTAATCGACGGTGTTTAGCAGCTTTCCAAGTGTCTGCAAGTACATTGACGGTTCGTTGCCAGTGGTAGGCAAGGCGCTGAATACCATCTTCTGCATGTGAGTTGCTAACGTGAGCCACCTCGCGTCGAAATGTAGTCAAAATATTCGCTTTATTAGCAAAACGTTCCCCACGCAATGGCTGCTTCACTTTGGGGACGATATCATAACCATAGGGACTGACATCGGGCAAATATGTCGGATGCGGAAGAACTTGATGTCCTGGTCACTGTAAAAGACATCCGACACTGTCGACTGTGTTAGCTATTGCATTATTGTGGAGAATAATGGCGTTGTTCAGAATTTGTGCATTTGGTGCATATGACAGAGTGAAGCAAAAAGACCTGCACCGCTACGGGTGGCCTAGGTCGTTAAGGCGCGGACTCGTCAGCGGGTGGTGTGGGTTCGAATCCCGCCAGGACCGTCCTCCCTGACTGAGGTTTTATTATCAGGTTTTCTTCAGTCTTCATAAATTACAAATGCCGGGGAGGTACCCTAAACTTAGGCCTGGAACATTTCCTTCCTTAAAAAAAATCCTTTCGCAATATTTCATTTCATCGCATGTATCATCAGTGTCCACCGCCTGTGGTACCTGATGTTGGAAGAGAACTAATGTCAAAGCTTAGATTAATTTGTACTTAACACTGATCGACCATTTAAACATATAAAATAAGATATTGAAGCGCTTTCATCCCACTAGTAATTGAAATTTATTAATGTGGAATCTTTTGCAGCTTGCCTTATGTTTTCAAATTACTCTCTGGCTATAGTAAATCGTCACGTTATTGGGTCAAAAGTATTGTGAAGCGAAAGTTGCAGAACTACCAATTAACACCTGGCCTAGAAAAAACTACAGCTTCCATTATTGTCTTTAATGACATCATTGATAATGATGACAACCTAACTGCCTCTCTCTGCAAAGTGGGACGTTTGCATGCATTTTCGCATATTCGAGCAAGAATCATCCAGTACCATCTAGTGTGATGCTAAGGTGAAATTGCTGGTAATTTTTTTCCAGCTACTTACTCTTTCAGACATAGTTCTTTAACGGGTCCAAGGTTTAAGAGCCTTCCGGAGTACTTGCATTCGAGATTTTTACCTCATGGTTTGAACTGACGAACCTTGGGTCTAGAGCAGAGACGCAATGTACTAAATTTAATACACAGAAGAACGGTTGTTATCGCACAAAACACCAACTGACTTGCTGATAGAGCTGACTTGACACCTGACATATGACCTTTAGCGGGAAGTTTGCGAATCGATAACGTCGGGGCTTTGATCAGCCGGCCGGTCGTTAAGGCTCACGATCGTTGGCGGCAGACAGTTTATTGGGACGTGCGATATTAGCATTGAATAATTAGCTATATATATATATATATATATATATATAATATAAATGAAAAATAAAAATAAAGTAACACTATTAACAAAGTATATATATATATTTCTGACAACTTAACAATCTAGGTGAAAATACATTTAAAATTGAGCACCGTATACCTACAGTGTTATTAATTTATACTTATTCAAACATGCTATTGGCTTTACAGCTGACTCCCTTCATGCTACTATCCGTAATATAAAAGTTACAATGAAATTCGTTTTTACGTAAATTTTGATAATTTTTGTACCTTTCAGACTATTACAGAGATACCCAGGCTTGCTAGTTCAGTAAAGTAAATGTTTAACATGGAACACGTTTCAGAGTATAGACTGAAATTATGTAAATGTGTGTTATTTCTTCAGCCCCCTAAAGCCTGAATCACAAAAATGTAAAGATGGTTAGGCATCATAGCATTATATAAATGCACTGAATGAAAGTAACATTTCTTAAAGCGAAACTTCGTGTACCTAAAACAGTGAGCAGGCTGGTTGCTGTTTGCTTCCAAAGCTGTGGGTTAAAGGAACGATAAAACTTCAAAAAATAAAAAAATAATAATATATATAAAAATAAACTAGTTGGTAGCGTTGTTGCCTGGGAAATAAATTCTTTGGTAACAGTGAGCTCAAATAAAACTGAATTGTTTCTAAAACTCGTATATCCAACCATATTAACACAAGGCAGGTGATGACCTTAGCACGATAATAAGCGGTAGCACGTAAAATATGACATGCATTTTGGTAATTTGGAGTTCGGGGCAGGTTATCTTCAATTTACAATCATATAGCATCATTTTGCAGTTCATATTCAGTTATATGTTGCATATCTATGCACGTTACCTCCCAGGAAACAGCAGCCAGTTTGCTAAATTCCTCCACTAAATTATAATTCAGTAGCTGTAGAGCAGTCGCTAAGATAACGGTGAGTGCAAATAACGCCACGTTTCTCAGTGACCCAGCGCACGTTACGGAGTTTCCCACGTGTACTGGAACGCTAGAAATATTTTGGCTCTGGCTACCGTCTTGCAGTGGAGCGACAGAATGCTGATCTCTTCATCTTAAGGGATCTCCGGTTTATGAACAGTCACTGAGAATCGTCGTTTCCCTTAGAGTGTATCACATAATCATCATCAGTGCCACTTGTATCACTACTACCATTGTAGCCATCAGCAGTACACTATTACCACTTGTAGAAGACAAGTGCAACACTGTGATCGCCGCAGTATTATGATATATGAGAGAATTCTTTAGGTAATTAAGCTTAGTTTTGTTTCCTTTTAAAATACAAGATTTTTTAATCAATTATTTGACTATACAGTGTTATTTTTCAATACCATCTCCTTGCAAATTATGCCGTTGCAACATCTGAATGTCGAGAGCCTACAAGCCGTCACGGTACCACACTGAGGTCTGTCTCAGCATCTCTTACTGTGGTTTAGACTTCGTTGTCTCCGTCAAAACTCTCCCGCAGGTTGCACCTGCTAGAGGAACAGAAAAAATGGAAATGAGAAGTTCAAGATCTGAGCTATAGTGTGGTTAATGACATGCACCGAAGTTTAATGAGTTCTTCTTGGGTAAGTAGATTAGTCCCTAACATTTTTATGGAAACGGTCACGGTGGAGTCGCTTCTTCTTAGCGTATATCTAAAAGCTTCACTTCTGAAGTTTAAAGATATATAATCTGTAGTTAACAAACTAGTGACTAGGAGTGCATAAATCAAAAGAATTTATTCGGAGTCTCAGAAGAATATGGCAATGACCTCATTGGGAGTTTTATTTATTTATTTTTTTATTTATTTATTTATTTTCCAGAACAGAAATGTTGTGATATCACTCTAGTATCAGGCTCGAAATGTTTAATGTGATGAGCAAATGTTTCTGGGCACATGATCGTTCACTGTTGCTTAATCAGAAGTTAGACTTCGAGGGAGTTAAACAGCGAGTTGTTCAGTTGTTATTTTCCAATAGCAAGGAATAAGGATGTCGGTAGGTCCCTCATTGCAGTGCGCAGCAGTGCGGAGCGTGAAATCTCCACAGTGCAACAAACTGGATGCTGAACAATAATAATGCAAGGTCGCATATCTTATAAGAATGAATGTGAAGTGTGTCCCTGACTCTTCGTATAGTCCCATATTTAGCCTCACGTGACTTTTTGTTTTCCTCAAATTGAGGAAACGCCTTCGTGTGAGACATCTTCCAGCATCAGAAGCGGCGGTGAAGGCTGCGGTGGAGACGGTTCTGTCAAAAATCATTTCCAGTATGTCTTTAGAAACACTGGGACAGTTATAAGCATCCAGCGGGGACTACATTGAGAAAAAAACATCAAAAGTATGAGAATGAGAAATGGTATGTTGTAAATAAATATGATTCGTTCTTTATTGAAGAGTCCTATTACTGATACTAAGAACTTATAATATTTCTATTTGTAATAAAAGCAGATGTGTCTTTTGAACTATTTCTGAAAGTACAGAGGGCAGAAGTGTCATGTGAAAACCTCGCAAATAAAGCGTTTTAGTGCTTAAAATATTTTTAAGACTGCACATGTTTAACAAACGTGAATGTGATCAACGTGGTAAGAAAAATAGAAAGCATAAATTTTGGAATCCAAAGGCTTCCCCTTAATCGTAATCTAATTTGATATGTATTACTTTTTCATTGTTATCGTTTACTTAACTATTTCACGTAGTCGAAATAAGCATTTTGAGGCATTGAATGTATGAGGAATTAATTATGCATACAATGATGAACTGTTTGGAAATAACTGTTTCACATAAAAGTGTCTTGCAAAATTCTTTTAATTTCTCCTCGATTCAGTGCGCGGTTCACAAGGTAACCAGCAAAGCTATACAGTCACTGCAGCATGCACTAAAGACACTGTCTAGTGTGTGTTCCGGCAGAGTGGGCAGTAATGCCGTAGTTAAGCGCACAGGTTCGCCTCCCAGCATGAGGAGCTTACGCCTAGGAGAAATTGCCTTCTAAACTGTTGGGCCATCGCTACCCTAACGTTCTCTTGATTGTGACTATTACGTTTGCAGGCAAAACGATCACTGCAGTGTGCAGTCGCTACATGCGCGTTGTAGATACAGCTCCCCGAAGTTCTCCGATCGACACATAGAATATGGGGATAAACAAATCCAAAGGGTTCTTGAATATGTGTTATTAGAATATGATTCTACAAAAGACTCTGCTTTTAAAAATAATGTCAGTAGTGAGTTTATCAAACACCTCTATAGCTGTACACATGTTCATAATTAATTGTTGTACTGTTTAATGGAATGGACAACTTTAAAGGGCTCTTAATCTATTACACCTTTTTATATGAATTTATACAATACTTTACTTGCATTTGTGCATTATTTTTCTCTTGGAAGTAGCTGGAGGGCAAAGTATAATATTATAATGCTACTTTTTTTCAATTTTTTGGTCGACATTTTTATAATTCAAGTGTATCTTTAGCAGGCGATGCCTCATAAGATGCTTTGTTCATAAAGAGTCCATCTTTCCTTGCCATGAAGCCAGTGCTTTATGATAAGAATCCAAAAACTTTTGAAATTCCATTCTGTCGTGAAGAACTGAAAAAAAAAGAAGAAGAAGAAGAAGAAGAAGAAGAAGAAGAAGAAGTTTAAACAAGAAAGGCAACAGATAGAGAATTTAAAACTAGCAATGTTGCAATGAGTACAAACCAAACGGAGCTTTAGTATACAGTCAGTAATATCAAATCATATGTAAACATTTTGCAATTCTGGAAAACTAAATTATGATTCAACTATACTCGCTGCAGTCAGCTTTAAAACTGTATATCCACTCCAACCAAAATTGTAAAGAATAATCCATGACATTGAACATCTTTAGTGTTTTGATGAAGGTAACTTTGATGAATTAAGGATTATGCATACAAGCAGTTAGACCATGAAAGAATGTTTATGCACCTAACAATTAAATTCAAATGGAAAAGCTGTAACATCCAGTTCATAAAAAAAAAGCACCCTGAGCATTATTCGAGCAAGATTACCCTTTTTATGAAATAATGACACATGCAAGATAATTTAAATGCTCTCTATTATATTTTTTACCAGAATAATACCAAAGAATTTTGGAAACCAATATTTTTTTAATTCTAACGTTTATTAAATTTATCTGTTTATTAAGTTCCTTATTTGTAAGTCAATGTTTATAGTAGAATATAAAATATTTTTCTTAATATACATATAGTTCCATATATTTATGAGATATCATTATTATTATTATTATTATTATGTGAACTGAGTCTTCCGGGCTGTAAGGCCGTGGTCCACTGGGATTCCTCCCTTCATCTTCCCAGACGTTTCGTCCTCGACTGCGGTGGACATCTTCATAGTTCCTACCTCGTCTCTCAGTAGACCACACTACTGAAGATGTCCACGGCAGTCTGGACGAAACGTCTGGGAAGATGGAGAGGAATCCCAGTGTACCATGGATGGCTTTACAACCCGGAAGATGTAGTTATATAATTGACGCCGGCCGTGAAAACTTACGTTCTGTTGTTGTTGTTGTTGTTGTTGTTGTTGTTGTTGTTGTTGTTATTATTATTATTGCTGGAATATGCCATAGTTATGTAAATACCCAATAATATACAGAGCTGAAGTATTTAGAGTTAGGACAGCCCGGATGTGCACGCCGCTGATTGTATGCAGCGTGGTCCGTGGACCTAAGTGCGTTTTCTCTGGAACAGTGCCCACGTGGGAAGGCGAGACGTGCCTGTTGAGAGCTGTGCTGAATTCGCAACGCAACATCAAATCCCCAATAGAAAGCACCCACTATTGCCTAATGTCATTCCTTCGGTCGAGCGGGAATCAGGGTTATGGACTTGCGTGCTCAAGAAAATTAAACAGAAGAAAGGCAACTAGGGTTTAGTTTAGTGTCGCTTTGAGTGCACTGGTCTTCTCGCGACGCTGTAGGTTGTGGACCGAATATTATAGATGTAAGTTTGTAGGGATGAATAAAACGAATTAATAATCACGCATATGAGCTTAGAGTCTTTGACGCCTTAAAGTTATCTGGTATTCAGCTTCTCAGAGTAAGGAAAAATTCCGAAAAAAAGTTTTATGCAGACAGCTTGACCTGACCGGAATTCGAACCTAGGATCCCCGAATTAGTAGTCGAAAACGCTGCCACTAGGCCGCAATGCTGAATTCTTATAAAATAGTAAGAATAAGAACCACTGCTATAAAAGCAAAGGGTGAGAGAATAGAAGCCAGGGGAAGGGTTTACAAAATGAGTATATGAACAGAGAGAGAAAATAATAAAAATATAATAAACGAAAACAGCGAACAAGAATTGATAAAAGTATAGGCACAAGGAAACTAGTAAGGAAAATAAAATGTGATTTACCAAGAATAACGAAAGGAAACAACAATAATAATAATAATAATAATAATAATAATAATAATGAACAAAGAAAATATGCAATGCAAGGGGAAAAAATAAAATATAAATGTAAATAAATCTAGAGATGTAGATGGAAGAAAAAAATAATAAAGAAAATAATGAATGAGGAAATAATAAAAGAAAGATGGAAAGAAAATAAATAAATAAAGATAAAGAGTGAGAGGAAAAAAATAAGACCATAAAATAGCCCATTGTTAAAGCTAATAAAGTTGTTAAGACCCCAACTTATATTCCCTGTCTACTTACCATCTTGTTAACAAACAATAAACAAATCACATACGACAAAACCAACTGCATATTGAGTCTGTGGGACAGAGCCCCGCAATATTAATTTCAATCAATATGATTTGTTTTGCGTATTTATGATCAGGTATATAATACCGGTGTACAAGTTTCATTAGCAGGAAACGGATTTATGTATTATATGCAAGACTTATAAATAAAGGTTAAATACATTCAAAATATGGAAATAAATACAGGGCTAAAATTGAAAAAACGACAAATTACATTAGGCAAGAAGCTCACTCACCTTTTATTTATATATTTTGCATATCTTTATATATTTATATATACTAAATAAAAATCACAGTTTTAGTTATCACTAATTTCTTTCCGCGTGTATTTTTCAGGTGTTGCTAGAAAATTGCTCATCAACAACTGACTGGTAAGTGCCAACCACTAAAACAAATTCATATATAATAGAATTAAAATATTAAAGAGTTTTCAATTTCTGATTTTATTGAATTTTACATTGTGGGTAAAATCATATTACTGTGATAACTGTAAAGTTGGTTCGAACGAAAATGTGTTCTTAGTTAATAACTATTGAGTCTGCAGTAGTTTTTGGATATTTCTAACTAAAATACCTGTAAACATTACACCTCGTATACACCAGAGATTTGCCTCTACTTGAAACAGAGTATTCCCTGTTTTAGTTCGTTGTGGGAACATTTTAACTGCTATGCACGTTTTAATGGTCATGATCGTAACTGGTAAAGTTCCAGATAACATTGCCAAGTGCACCTGATAGCTTTCTGGCACCTGATACGGCCAGTGTTAATACTTTTGGTTCGGTGAAACTTCCATATGTACTCGTACATTCCACAATAAAATGTTAACTTATCTAGAAAGCAAGTAAGAGTGAATACAAACATTACAAGAACGCGATGTGAATGAGTTAAAATTTAGTAAGCCATTCACCGTAAAGTGTGTGCCAGACTTTGATAGCTGAAATCAGACCAAGAAGGATAAAATGGCGGCGTTGAGTACCGATGTTACTGTTGTACCAACAGCAAGAAAACCACTAAATAAACAAAATTGCACTCAGGGTCATTGACATTTAAATGCTGCCCATGAGACGTTATATCATACCAACAATCAATATGCGTTTTGGATTGTGGGGTAAAGTGCACTGGATAGCAACGCACAGAAGGGAATAAGGGGTAAAAACTGAAATAAGTCTAATTTCTTACACCAAACTAAACCTAACGCAAATAAAGATTCATTATTACAAGGATCCTCAGAAACTTTCACCTAATCTACGGGTTAAAATATAATTGTATTCACACCGCGTGCGATCCATAACAATCTTATAATGTAATCTGTAAATTAAGTTAAGTTAATGAGTTAAAGTTAAGTTAATGGGTTTAAGTTATAGCGGTAGTCGGCGTTTGCTCCCCTCCCCCATTATTTAATGATAATGGTATGATGTCATAGCCGCCTTGGTGGAGAAAAATAGAAGACATGAACATGGCTGTGTGAAATTTTGCTATAGTAATAACGTACCCTCTAAGTCTAAGGCTCTGTGCATGACACCATAGACTCCAAAATGTTTACGTCGTAGCCTCCAGTTATTACATCCTGTTGTAACAATGTCTCCACCCTCTCTCCTTTTACTGCTCGCATATACGGAAGGGAGGTAAGAAGTGGACCGGAAATAAGGAAGTTTGTATTTTAGTTCCAGTCATCTTGTGTTTTATAACACCTTTTTCCACTCCCACTATAGTAAACATGCTATTATGATAGATGTCAGTCTTGTATACCAGCTAAACTTTAATAATAATTATTTCTGAATGCAATCATGTTAAAACATTTACCGTTAATACTAAAGTTTAAAGTCACAGGGTTGGTAGTTCTTGATTATGTTGATACTAACCGTTCCTGTAAATTAAGGTCTGTGCATAAGTTTGTGGTAGCACAGGTTATGTCTGTAATACAAAATTTAACGCTGGATCGAATTTCTGATTAATTTTGTCCAAATGAAGTTCTAAGTTTATGCTTTTTAATTATTGGAAAATCTTTAAAACATTGAAAAGTGCTTCACCGAATAATAATAAAACTCTTAATATCCAATCGGGTGATAATTTCTTCTCCTTTATTATTATTATTATTATTATTATTATTATTATTATTATTATTATTATTATTATGTTAGGCTGTTCTTATATGGTATTAAATTGACAAGAAATTGAATGCAAACAAGTTAACTCGAGGTGTTATTTGTGCGGTGAATTTTGCTTCTGGATAATACTTTTATTTAGTACTTTTGCAGAACACAACACACATCTCCTTATATAATCTTCTTTTTTTTTTTTTTTTGTCCCACGTATATGGTAATAAGTATAACGTAATAAAACTGCTGTGAAGCGCGGAAAACACAATATCGTCTATTCAGAAATCTGTCATTTGCGGTAATTAGAAAAGTAAGCTTCGCTCGCCGCTCCTTAACCTAACTTTTTGTATCCAAGTGAAATACACAAACTTTATACTGTTTCTCACCTATAATATATAAAGCAGGGACTTAGGAAAAGAGTTAAGCAATAATAATAATAATAATAATAATAATAATAATAATAATAATAATAATAATAATAATGCTTGACCACTATTCAGAAACGACCAATAAATAAGCAAAACCAAAAAAAAAAAAAAAAAAAAAAAAAAACAGAGTAAAAAAGCAGAAATGTCTACCTTAATTGCATTGGTTTTCTACATAATTCCTTTTTATTTATGTCTATTTCAAAATAAGAAGTAAATTTTCATTACAGTTGTAATTAATGAAACTGTAACTTGTATGTTTAACAGCTGTTCGTTAAATAACTAGCAACGATGTTAAACGGATTCATCGACAAGTACACCCAACTCGGTGTGGAGTTAAGAAGCAAGACCCGACGCAAGCTGTTCCTACTGTATACACTGTGGTCGCAGTTTTACTATGTTGCTAAAGTTTACCTTACAGACAGAGGTCTCTTGGACATTGTTGCTAACAGCACTCAGTTGTTTTCACTTCGGAAACTGAGTCCTGAGCTCGCCACTTCAAAGAATGACTCAGAGTCAGCTGCTTTCACTCCCGAGTCAGCTGGCATTTGCAGAAAATTAACAGCGGCAGTTCTCACACCAAGAGCTCGTTACTAACGGGAAATTACGCAGAGAGGGTGTGCGAGATTTCGATTTTCACCTTTGTACTTCACACGCCCAGTTTCCATGCCATGCAGAATGAAATTCCAATATCCCTTTTTTCTTAAACACGTACAATGTGAATGTCATTCGTTCTTCTGCTTGGCGTTCTAAGATTAGACAGCTATTTGCTTAATGAGGACTTAAGTTCGAATCTTGCCTTGGTGACTAGCCGAATGAGGATTTTATCTTCTCAATGGCGAGTAGGTGGATTTACCCGGTCCATGCTTCATAATAAAATTGTCAGAGTAAGCTTATATAACCCCTACCTGCTGATTCTGTTCTAATCGAATCATCAGCAACATGTTTCTGTTTTAACAACATATCGTTATGAACGGTCCTCCTTACTTTACATAACAGTATCTCTTTTCATTAATTATTTCCGCATAGCAGATTGCTACGAGCAACTGTTTTACATTTCATTCGCCCTACGCCCCAGGCATTCACTCGTTTTCCCCTTTCTCTCTTTAACTCATGATTGTTTAAGCTATGGTTGAATAAACCATTTTATTATACATAGTTGGTTCAACAGAATTTTCTCTTAGACAAAAAGTTTCCTGGTATTTCTAGAAGCTTTTAAAAGACTTGATTGTTTCTGTTTTATTGGTTCCTGTTTCTTTATCCCTTCTGTAGTTCGGATTTTTAGTTAATTATACGTTGTGATTTGCATATTATTGTAATTGATGTAAGCTAGAGCGAGTTGCCTCGGCAGTAACGCTTGAAACTCGAAGTTCGGAGATCATAGGTTCAGTAGACCAGCATAGTACTCCCCATTTACTGTCGTGCTCCTCTCCTTGAAGTCAACGAAGAGTATTCCTTCACGTGCCAAAAGATTTTGGCCATGATCTTGATTGACTGAGTGTCGTGGGCCTTTAGAGTCGATGCTTCGCTAGGTTTACGTCATTCCATTGATTCTCTTTTGAACAAGGGATCATAGGAGTTTCATCTCCTGTAACAAAGGTTTGCAGAAATTATTTTCGTTGCCACGGCAGAGCTCCAAAAATTCCTGTCAAAAGATGAATCGTTGCTGCTTTTGGACTGAATGAATGAATGAATGGTTTTTTAACGCCCGTTTTTGCTACAGAAACACCACAGGCGATGGACACTGATGATACATGAGATGAAATGATATATCGGGAAAAGATTTTTTTTTAAGAAAGAAAATGCTCCAGGTCACATTTAGGATACCTCCCCGGCATTTGCCATTTATGAAGACTGAGGAAAACCTGGACAAAATCTCAGTCAGAGAGGACGGTCCTGGCGGGATTCGAACCCCAGACCTTCCGCTCACAATTCCGCGTCTTAACGATCTCGGCCACCCGTGGTGGTTACTTTTGGACTGAGGAAAGAAGTCCAGGCACCCATCTTGCACGAACCTTATTCATGTTTAAATGTTCATGAATAGTTCGAAGTACTGTTGTTTTAGAAAGGCCCAACCTTGCTGCTATTTCTGTTACTTTGAGCCTCTGGTCTCTCATAATTTCTCTTTCCACAAGAGCTATGTTTTCAAGAGTGAACACCTCCAAGGCCGACCTGAACGTTCTTCGTCTTCAATGCTTTCTGGACCCATTCGAAAAAGTTTGACTCATTCTTTTACGGTAGAACATGAGGGGGATGCTTCCCCTTATACACCGTCCAATCGCTGTTTAATTTCATTTGGAATAAGTCCTTCTTTTGTGAAGAACTTAATAACAGATCGATACTCTATTTTAAACATGTCACAATCTTCTACAAATAATCTTCTTTATGCAACTATATCTGAACAAATGAACACAGCGGAAATTACAACTGCATTTATTTACTTAAGAGATAAGGTATGGCACCAGATAAGGGTTTTGTGAAGACGATAAGCCTTATCGGCGAGGCTGGAAACTTATGAACCTACCCTCGTTATTATACCCTGGATTGTTTGTCATAATGGAGGGTGGCTTAGGGAACTAACTCATGCGCCTGTCCCAAACCTTTATTGCTCAGTGTACAAGCTCCCTTGTGCATTGAGCGATTCGCATCACCATGTTTTTGGTTTTGTTAAGTATCTGATGCAAAAACAAGTTATCAGACAACAAAGGCAATTTAGAAAGCAATGCATCAATGTCTTCGGTAGAGTAAAATGGAACCGCAGGGGATATTGAAAATTCCGAACGTACCGTTACGGGTGGCCGAGGTCGTTAAGGCGCATACTCATGAGCGGGAGGTCTGGGGTTCGATTTCCACCAGGACTGTCCTGCCTGACTGGAGTTTTTTCCAGGTTTTCCTCAGTCCTCATAATGGCAAATGCCGGGGATGTACCGTAAATGTGGCCTGGAACGTTTTCTTTCTTAAAAAAATCCTTTCCCAGTTTGTTATTTCATCTCATGTATCATCAGTGTTTACCGTTTGTGGTGCCTCAGTAGTAAAAACGGGAGTTAAACACTATTATAAAAACTTCCAAATGGGGAAAAAGTGTACAAAAAAGGGATTATGTGAAAAAGCAAACAAGTCAATGGACTAGGACAGTATATTTGTTTTTCAGTACACAATTCTTATTATAACTTTTTGTGTGACGCTTCGTCATCGGAGTCCTTAAGCATTTAACTTTATCACTTCTAGATCAGTACAAACAAAGCAAGAACACAAGTTATGAGCCACCGTCCGGCAGGTAAACAAGATCTGATGCGTGACAGCCATGAAGGGAGAGACTGCTGTGTAACTCATCACCTAATGCACCCCTCCCACATGTTGTCTACAGTCCAGTTTCAATATATCTTCATTTTGGTTTTAGTGCTTAGAAAGTCCGATGTCTGTCATGGATGTCTTGAAATAAAAACTCTACAGTACTGTGGATTGTTATTTTTAGCTGAAAATTGTCATTTTATTAATTGGGTTTTTAGTGTATTGTGAAATATAAAGGTTCTTGTTAATTGCTTGAGCATACCAAATGCATAATTAAGCTAATTATGTATTTTGTTATGTATTTGTTTTTTATGGATATGAACTACACAGAAAAGAGAACAGACATGGATAAAAATAACAGGTTCGAAAATTAATTCCAACGGTGAAATATACAGGACTTTCACTCCAATCTGAATCACTAATTATTTAAGATATATTTAATTTCAGCAAAATAAAACGTCAATTTAGAAATTGAAGGGAAAGTTTAAAACCAGTTTTGATTACAGTATGGGTCTCACTACCTTGTCCCAATATGAAGTTTCATTTTTTTTTCCAATGGTGTTAAACACCCGTTGCTACTACCGAGGCACCATAGGCAGTGGACACTGATGATACATGAAACGAAATGATGTATTGGGAAAGGATTTTTAAGGAAGGAAACGTTCCAGGCCTTAGTTTAGGGTACCTCTCCGATATTTGCCATTTATGAGAACTGGGGAAAATCTGTCCTGGACAGAATCCAGTCAGGAAGGACTGTCCTCAGGATTCGAACCCTAGACCTCTCACGAGTCCGCGCCTTAACGACCCCGGCGACCCGTGGCAGTTTGTAAGGACTGCACTTGAATGCTATGTATTGCGTGACAAGCATTAAAACAGCGTTGAGGACATATTTTGGAAGACCGGTATCATAGGAGATAATTGTTGGTAGTTTTAAGTGACGCACTCTATCCATTGTCGTTGTGCGAGATAGCAATGTCCCTCATATCCGTGGCCTGTACAGTGTTGTCCCTTTCTATTGGAAAACCGACTTTGAATATCATCTGAAGATGCATGTTCTGAAGGGTCGTCTTGTAGGCTCTTATAGGAGGATCCTGACGAATGACTTAAAAGATCGGCAGTTGAAAGAGAGGGGAACAACAAACGTCATGGGCTTCCATCTCCAATCCTCCTCATGAACAGACGGTTGGCTTAAGAACACCAAAATTCAAATAAATAAAATAGACAATAAGTTACTCGTTCGCCGTTCATTTCTATTTAAGCAGAAAAATGCAACACCTACTGGTATTTACTGTCGCTTCTTTTGCTAGCAAAGAGCTCGATTAATACGGTCATGCGAACTGGGAAACCATTTCAATCTCGCTTTCTGTCGAACACAATTGAAATAAAAGGAACTTTCATTGCGGCGTGTACAGAGATTTGAATGACACTCAGTAAGTGGCTTTATGTAGGATGGGAATTTCAAAGCCAGCATATAAAACATGTGGCAGAAAGTGGATCGCATGCTGGAAACTAACAATTGCATCGTTGTCGTAGCATGGGCGTGAATTGACGCACATATGGAAAGTAATTATTTTCTGTATCTTCCCCCATTTGCCTCCGCCCCCACCTCTCTCTTTTGTTTCTTTTGCTTTGGATCATAATCCTCAAAACTGTTTTCCAGGATTGCAGGGTGAGTTCAGTTCTTATAGTTAAGAGCAGAGGTTTTTGTATCTACCTTCGGACCATCAGCCCGTCTTTCTTCCAAGGTATATAGAGACCTCTTACTATTCTGGTGGCCATTTTACATTTAAAATGTAAAATTGCTTAATGTATTTGTTCTGTACTACAGTGTTTCCTTCATCATCGTAATATCACTTATTTCATGGGCTAGACATTTTATGTACATTAATTTATATACTGCAATTGATACAAACAATTATATTTCAACTACTATCTTATTTCTTTGTTTCCTTTTCTTATTAGTGTGCAATGCGCAAGTCAGAACCATGCACCAATATAAGGATTGCTATTTTTAATAATATTTGATGAAGTCCTTTCCAGCTCTACTATTTTTATTATATGTTAGACTTTCTTCTTTATTCCGAAAATACAAACAAAATTGTTTTCTTGAAGTTTCATTGTCGGTCCTGGTGGTGTAGTGGTAACCAAACCATACTTACCTCCTAAACCCAAGATCGCGGGTTCAAACCCGGCCAGGATCGATGGATGTTTTCGGGCGTAAATATCCTAAGTATGGCTTCCTTGGGAAGGGAAGTAAAACCGTGGGTCCCGTGTCGTACATTTACGGCACTAAAAAGAGCCCAAGCCTGAAAGTAGAAGCCTCTTAGCAAAATTTGTCGGCCGTTTTACGTCCTGAATTGAATGGAACGCTGATGACCTGAGATATTAAAGAGCGTCCATAAATAAAAAAAAAGTTTCATATATAGGGTTTTAACTATAAAACTGGTCCTCCTATGCGAGTTTTATGTCTCGACAAGTTGGCATACCGTACCCGGCAGCGCCTATACCTTAATTCCGCATCTACCTTGTTATGTCTTTGCAAATCGTTTTCTGATCATGTTTCCTACCGGTCTTACGGAAGCATACATTCGTTTGTCAAGATGGTTAGATAGATGACTCTAAAGAAACGTATTAAAGTTATTTTAAATCCGAGTTAGCTTCACATCTTCCTCCGGCGAAATTATGTTGGCATTTTCTTGATCAATTGACTTCTTTCAGGACTACAATTCAGGATATTGTGTTCAAATTTGAATCTATTGGTTCAGTGCAAACAAAAACGTACAGTTTTAACAGAGTAAAAACTGCCCAAAATTGACGCAAATTGTGAACGTTCCTACATGAAAATGTCTCCCAAAATTAGCACAAGATGGAGTTTCGAAGTGTAAAAGAAAACATTAGCAATGATATTGTTCTTTAAGTGGCCGAACTTAATCGTGTCAATCAGATTGTGTTTATCACATACATTGACTGTCTAGTCGAGGGGCAAGTTAAAAGGTAAGATTGCATACAGGTTTTAGAAAGCGAAATTAAAATCTTGATGTCCTGTTAACATCAAGGTGTGTATCCCGCAGCATTCGCACTGCATTACTTGATGTTCATTAAGAACTCGACTCCAGAAGTGTAGGGCAGGAAAATCAAAATAACTTGAAATCAGCTTGACCTTGCTTCTAAGGTTCAGTTTCCTGAAGTAGGTAAACATAAGAACAAAAAGAGAGAAAACTTTCTGGGAACATCTCAGATTTAATTGAATCTGTTATAAAGACTAAGAGCATAGTGGCGAAAGTTTGTGCAAAATAAACTTTAATTATGTGTTACCAAAACAAAGTATTCCTAGAAAGTAGGGAGTAGTCACGGAGAAAGACGTCAGTTGAATTCGTTCTCTGCCGGCGCGACACTGTATGCGGATATTAGTAATTACAGGAGATGCTTGTACGTAGGACTTATTTTGCGACGCATTCCAAGAAATCAGTGTTCCGGTCAAAAGTCAGGGTTAAAGGACGCGGGGAAAATTTTCTGCAGCTTTCTCTCAAAACAAACGAGAGTGGAGCAGTACGAGAGCATTGAAGGTCGTCGCGGAATATGAGGGGTCACTGACCTCAGAAATAATGCACATGAATAAGGTACCGTTTATTTATCCATATTCCACATGCTACACCGCCTGTAAGGTAAAGGCTGAAATAAACATTATTATGTGTCGGCTATTAAAATATTGAAATTATTTTCTTCTCCAAAGTGTGTTACACTCTATTAATATCAACATTAAAGCACAAAACAAAAGTAGAATTTTTAAATAATACAGATGACTAACTTCAATCATAATGTCAGGAAATTACTAAACCGCCACGGGTGGCCGAGGTCGTTAAGGTATGGACTCGTGAGCGGGAGGTCTGCGGTTCGAATCCCGCCAGGACCGTTCTTCCTCACTGGGGTTTTTTCCAGGTTTTCCTCCGTCTTCATAACTGGCAAAAGCCGGGGAAGTACCTAAACTTGGGCCTGGAACGCTTCCTTCCTTAAAAAAAAATCCTTTCCCAATATATCATTTCATCTCATGTATCATCAGTGTCCACCGCCTGGTGCCTCTGTAGTAAAAACGGGCGTTAAACACTACTCAAAAAAAATTACTAAGAATTACATTTATGAATATAAGTTAAGCTTTATTTTTATAACTTCAAAGACAAGATATGGCTATGCTTTATGTTTCTATAGTGCTATGAAAGTAATAGGCGCATTACCTGCAGGTCACATAGGGTGGTTCCGGCCGGCCGGCAATGACTTTGGGTCACACTTGGTTTGATTGATTTATTTATGATCGCTCTTTAACATCTGAGGTCATCAGCGTCCCATTCAACTCGGGCGTGAAACGGCCGACAAATTTTGCTCAGAGGCCTCTCTTTCAGGCTTGAGGTTCTTTTTCGTGCCGTAAATGTACGACACGGGACCCACGACTTTACTTCCCTTCCGAAGGAAGCCATACTTAGGATTTTTACGCCGGAAAAAATCCATCGGTCCTGGTCGGGTTCGAACCCGCGATCTTGGGTGTAGGAGGCAAGTATGGTAACCACTACACCACCAGGACCGACGGTTAAACTTGGACTCTAGAGTAATTGTTTAATAAAACGATGTTTATCACCAATTATAAAGTTAAGTACTCACCAATATTACATCCCTTCATCTTCCTCACATTTCTGGTATCTGGTTAGAAAATCACCTATTAGGCTTAGATAGGAAACTCTTTGAGAAACTCTTATTAGTTATCTTGGTGGGTGTATTCTATGTCGTCTACACTTTATCTTTTATATGTCACTGCGCAAGCTACATACGAGGGCCATCCAGAAAGTAAGTCCCAATCGCGCCTGGAGATTGAACCACTTGTCGGACAGGAATGCGCATGCGCAAGAGTAGAGAGGAAGTATGTGGGAATAATGCAGTAAAGTTTCAGCCTTGTGACGGCCGTGGTTACCGCGCTGTGCAAGGAGAAAATGGCTGTTCTGATATTGTCTCCCGCCAACTACGAGGTTCGTGCAGTCATCCGAGGTTTACACGCTCAAAAGCAAAGTCCAGCTGAGATCCATCGCCAATTGTGTCAAGTGTATGGACACGACATTATGTGCGACAGAATGGTAAGACGATGGTGCCGGCAATTCACTGAAGGACGAACCAATATTCACGACGACGACCGTAGTGGCCGATCGTCCCTGGTGACGGCAGAAGTGTTGGAAAGTGTGCGGCAAGCAATTGAGCAGAACCGGCGCTTCACAATTTCAGATCTCTCTTGTCAAGCTTCCGGGAGACAATTTCGTGCACAAGGGAGCGAGACATCTTGGGAATTGGCGATGGATCTCAGCTGGACTTTGCTTTTGAGCGTGCAAACCTCGGATGACTGCACGAACCTCGCAGTTGGCGGGAGACAATATCAGAGCAGCCATTTTCTCCTAGCACAGCACGGTAACCACGGCCGTCACAAGGCCGAAACTTTACTGCATTATTCCCACATACTTGCTCTCTATTCCTGCGCATGCGCATTCCTATCCAACTAGCGGTGCCATCTCCAGGCGCGATTGGGACTTACTTTCTGGATGCCCCTCGTATCTCATGATAGAGATGGGAGGACAAATGCTTTGTGGACAAGATATCACAGCACAGCGTATTAAGGCGAAATGTCAGAGAGAGAGAGAGAGAGAGAGAGAGAGAGATGGAAAAAAGGTACGTAAGCTCTCTATCAATAAGAGAGTTTAATTGCATTAATCCAATACTGTTACACGTCTCAAATCGACAAGTACCCCCATATGTAGCTTCAGGGCCAATTTTAGAAAAAAATGCAGGAGAAAATGGTAGTAAGTCCGCAGTAGACCAGTGCGATCAATTTTGTTTTCCCCTAGAGTGTTTTGCATATGGCAAGCGCGCCGCTCTTAGCCGGTTAGCCGAAATGCAGGGTCTCGGTGATTAGCGGGAGAGTAAAACAAAACAAACCAATGATGCAACGATACACAAACAATTTAAGAGGCTTATTACTTACTGAATTATCAAATGAGGTATTGAAAATGCCCGCCTTCATTCTCCACACATTTTGGCATTTCTCTAGGAAATTATTCATCACTCGCTGTAGTTCATTTTGAGATATCCGGACAAATTTGAATTCTTTATGGTGTGCGAACTTGTCTTGTTTATGGAAGTTTTTATCATGCCCTTAATAATCGCAGGCTGTTAAATCGGGAGACCTAAGGGGCCACAAATCCCTACTAATAACTCTTAATAACGTATCGTGAATTGCTCTCATGGAATTATTTGCAATGTGAGCAGTGGCAGAGCCCTGTTGAAAAAATGCATTATCATGTTCCCTTTCGGTTAATGCTCTGAAAAAAAAAAGTTTATAATGTTCATATAAGCAACGAATCAACTGTAGGCTAAACAAATTGAACCTATGCTTCTTTTGTCACCGAGTTAACACATATAAATCGTACGCAACAGTTGTAAACACATGCGGCATAATACCCTTTTTGTGTATTTTTGAATTAAGAAACGAATAACACACACACGCGGGAACAGCTGCGCTACGACTGCGACATTCATCAACGTCAACAAGTAAGGAGGCAGGCTCGCTGTCCCCTCCATTGCTCGGCAAACGAGTGGGAGCTCGTTCATAGGATAAACCCCGCGCCATGGGGGAAAACATCACTAATAGCACTGCTTTAGCACTATTTTGCAAGCTCGCAAGAATAATAAATAAAATAAAAAGACAATCTATTTCGAACGATGATGCACAATATTTTATGTTCGCGCCACTTATGAAAAAGATATATTGCATTATTTATTGAACTCTTTTCGTACATGGGGTTGCGATGTACAATGCTTAATTTTGAAACAATTTATACGATTTTAGGATATACATGTTTGTGTTTGCATAAGACAAGATGGGCTGGCTAGCAGGAGGGAAATTGTAAATGAAGCTACTATTTGGTAACGGGACTAAAAGAGAAACATTAGTTACTGCGCAGTTTTTACAACAGGTGCTGTGCGTGTAGGTAAAAAGTTTCGACTCGGATATACCATCTGGCTTGCTTCAGGTATCACATGTGTTTTGTCCTCAGCTCCAAAGATATTTCAGAAGTAACTTCAAGTCATTAGGATTTTTACATTATTATCCATTCTACACGTGAAGAGAGGTTTTCCAAACAGAATCAGTCAATGATAGGAACAAGACTTTTAACTTGGCATGCATAAAAACTGGGAAAGTACTTTACTGAGGAACATTTTGATCTCTCCCGCTGAGCCAAGCTGTCTGTAATCAGTTTTCTTTCTTACTTACCTTTTTTTTTCATTTTCCCTCATTCTGTAAACGCTAGATATTGTCATAAGAAACAATTAACATCATTATTGAACCGTTCACTGTATTTTGTTTATAGATAACTAGAAGTCATCATGATGGAAACTATGGGAGATGAGAAAGAGAGGATTAACACAATACAGGATAAGAAAGAAAAAAAATGTATTATAAATCGAATATAAAATTATAACAACAGACAACGGAGTAACAGTAGGAAAAAGGATATTGACAAAAACCAGGGGTTTAAGCAGAACTGATCTTTGTCTCCCGCTGTTTTTAACACATACCGGGTGATTGAGAAGATACACGAAAGTAGGTCCATAAGTTTCCGGCCTCGCCGATAACGCTTATCGTATTCACAAAACCCTTATCTTGTGTCATACCTTATCTGTTAAGTAAATAATTGCGGCTGTAACTTCTGCTGTTCAGTTGTTCAGATATACTTACGTAAAGATTGCTATGTGTAGAAGATTGTGAGATGTTCAAAATGGAATTTCAATCTGTTATTAAGTTCTTCACAAAAGGACTTATTCCAAATGAAATTAAACAGCGATTGGACGGTGTATGTGGGGGAGCATGCTCCTCATATTCTACCGTAAAAGAATGGGCCAAACTTTTTCGAATGGGTCGAGAAAGCATTGCAGACGAAGAGCGTGCAGGTCGGCCCTTGGAGTGCTCACTCCTGAAAACATCGCTCTTAAGGAAGGAGAGATTATGGAAGACCGGCGACTCAAAGTTAAAGAAATAGCAGCAAGGTTCGGCCTTTCTAAAACAACAGTCCTTCGAATCATTCATAAACATTTAAACATGAATAAGGTTAGTGCAAGATGGATGTCTAGACTTCTTTCCTTAGTGCAAAAGCAGCAGCGAGTCATCTGTTGTCAGGCACTTTTTTGGAGCTCTGTCGTGGCAACGAGAGAGAAGTTCTGTAAACCATTGTTACCAGAGATGAAACTGTGGTCCTCTATTATGATCCTTTGCCCAAAAGAGAATCAATGGAGTGGCGAAGCACCGCCTCTAGAGGCCAAGGTCACTCAGTCAACCAAGAAGATCATGGCCACAATCTTTTGGGACTGTGAAGGAATACTCTAAATTGACTTCAAGGAGAGGAACGCCACAGTAAACGGGGAGTGCTATGCTGGCCTACTTCACGACAACGCGCCTGTGCACACAGCTGCTGTTGCAAAGGAAGCTGTGAAGAAATGTGACTTCAAGGAGATGGAGCATCCAACCTACAGCTCAGAACTAGCTCCCAGTGACTATTTCCTCTTCTCCAAACTCAATAAGGATTCTCAAGGAAGGAAATTTAAATCGATTTACAACACATGTAAATGTGTCAAGATAAGATAATACATGTGTCAAGATCACCCTCACATGAGGGTGAGCATTATCTTGATGAAAATACATTCCTTTTTGATAAACTCGGTTTTTTCTGTGTGTTTTTGTCTTCAATAGATTCAAAAGGTTAACATAATATGCTGCAGTGATATGTTCCAGTGGAACGATATTCATTAACCTAGGAAGGCACTCCCTCGAAGATGAAGACCGCGCAAGGCAGCAGAAGCGAATGAAAGCATAGCATATGTTGCTGGAAGATATGTTTTATCGGATTTAAGAAACCCTGAATATTGGAAGGGCAGAAGTGAAAACAGTTCTCGGAAGAAATATATATATATATATAAAAGGAAGGATTGCAGTCGTTAGATCCCCCACCATCTCACAGAACAGAAAAAAGGATGTGCGGATTGGTAACAGAAAATGTTGGAAAAGGTTTATGGAGGAAGAAATAAAACATTTAGCATTGTAATAGGTGACGAAAGCGGAATATACCAGTACAATTTAGGAGTCAAATATTTACCCCATCCTCCCTAATATCCAGATCTGGCCTTAGGCAAATTTTTCCATTCCCGAAAATAAAAGAAAACATTCGTGGTCAACGATTTGAATCTCCTAAGGTCGCAGTGACTGCATAGGAACAAAAGCATAGCGTTCAGGATTTAAAAAATGGTTTGAAACGGATGAGACGTATAGAATGTAATGGAGAATTCCTGGAACAGATGCAAAGATCAGATTGTTATTTTAAAATGTTATTGCTTTCATTCTCAAAACTTTCAGAGTAGCCCTCGTATCTCAATCTAAAGTCAACGCTCCAATTGAGTTTAGCTGAGGCAAAAAAGACCCTACTGCGACAGTATGCAGAAATATCAGGAAGGGGTGAGCTCTACTTCGATATCTAGAACAATTCTACAAAAACTACTGTCAGCATAGTTAAAACTTGCAACGCGATTTCCAGCAAACAGAAAACTACTAGCTATTGGAGCAATCCTGTACCGCCACCGGTGGCCGAATTCGTTATGACGCAAATTCGTGAGTGGGAGGTCTGGGATCGATTCCCGCCAGGACCTTCCTTTCTGACTGTTTTCCTTTCCCAATTTATCCTTTCATCTCATGTATCACCAGTGTCCACCACCTGTGGTGTAGTAAAAATGAACGTTAAACACTATTAAAAAAATTATAAAAAGGGCGTTAAACACTTAAAAAAAACGGGCCTATAACCACAGCTTCCAGTGAATATCATTTTCCACCCTCAGTCGGTCCTGGTGGTGTAGTGGTTACCGTACTTGCCTCCTAAACCCAAGATCGCGGGTTCGAACCCGGCCAGGACCGATGGATTTTTTCGGGCGTAAAGGGAAGTAAAGCCTTGGGTCCCGTGTCGTACATTTACGGCACGAAAAAGAACCTCAAGCCTGAAAGAGAGGCCTCTGAGCAAAATTTGTCGGCCGTTTCACGTCCTGAGTTGAATGGGACGCTGATGACCTGAGCTGTTAAAGAGCGTCCATAAATAAATAAAAAAAAAAATCCACCCTCAGAAACTACACAAAAGTGAACAAATTGGATAGACTTGATCTTTTAATATTCACAGAATATTAGTGCAAACTGCAGCAGACGTTAAAGCAACATTGGAGGGGGGGGGACAGAGTTAAATGCTTTTTAAACTGCGATTTTGAATTTTTTTTTTTAATGAAAACCGAGAATGTTTTTGAAGTTCAAAGGCAATGAAGACGTGTGTATGGAACAGAACCGCCAACGCGAGTAACAATATCACGCATTCGAGACAAATTTGAGACTCGTGGTATCGAAATGGTATGGAAATGAGACTTTTTACTTTCAACAGGATGGTGCATCACCACATTACCACCGAGATGTGCATGAGTACCTTGATGACAATCTTCCAAGACAATGGATAGGACGAAGAGGTCCGATTGAGTTTCCTCCGGATCTAACACGTTGGACTTATACCTATGGGGAACTCTTAAGGATGTTGTATACCGTAGAAAACCAGCTACACTGGCAGCACTTCGGGAAGAAATTGAAATGGCGTGTGCTGCAATCGCTGAGGACAATTTCGCAAACGTTGCTCAATCAGTAATTCAAAGTACTCAGAAGTGTATCGACGCCGATGGTGGGCATTTTGAGCAACTGTTGTAACTGTAAAAGTCTAAGATGATTAGTGCTCATCATTTTTTGTTTGTGTGAATTCAGTTTTGTTATGTTAACACAGTTTTTTCTTGGCTTGAAGTGTGTATACATTTTTTGGCACTTCTGTATTTATTGCTTAGAATCCAAACTTTTCTTGCCAGCTGAACTTCCCCATTTCAAATGTCCCAAACAAAACAATATCTGTTTTATCACTAGTAAAGTAATCAGCATGCACTAGCACTTATATTGCACTCAGCTGTTCAATAATGATACCGGAACTTGAAACGCAATGTTAATGAGAAGAATAATATGTAATTATGCAATCTAAAAGCTCAAAATTAAATATGAAAAGAAAAGGTTTAATATTGAGTACAGTAATATACATGTTAAGTTAATACACATGCTCAGCTATAAGGGGGCCATGGCATTGGCCTTTCGATATCTGACACACTAGACGGATGTATAAGCGAAACTCTTAGGGCAAAGTGATGAGCATTATGCCCGTTTCCGCTTCCTTCAACACAGAGACAGAGGAGAAAAAACTACAAAATCCACCCGTGTCATATAATGGGCTCTGTCACCACTTATATGAAAACATATTTTAGCTGTTTGTCTTGCAGTTCTAGCGAGTTTGAGATGCTAATGGAGGTACTTCGTGTTACTAATGCAACTATTCCTACATTATAGGAAACTGTTTGAACAGCTACGAACGCGAAAACGCAATATTCTGATTGGATGTACAAAAACTGTTTTTTATAACGTGGCAAGCTCTTGGAATTTATTTATGATGCTTCAATTTTAATATTGAAACAATCATTAAATACCCACGGGTTTGTGTACACTTTATAGTTTTAAACCATTAACATTCCGCGTCGAGTGTTAAGCGTCTTCAAACATTGAGAATTAATCGTCATCGTCGTCGTGTTCCTGGAATTAGGACTAAAGACCCGTTTCCACTTCAAAGAAATTGATCTTGCCATCTTGTTAGGGGTCGGCCAGTGCTTTCCTTTGGATTGTTGGTTTAGTAATTGCTTAGAAATTCTATTGTCACTCATTCTTTGAATATGGTAATAACAAATTTATGTAGCCTGTTAATTCTATTGAATCTATATTTAGTTCTGTTTCTTTTCTTACCCAGAAATATGTAACCTGTTACTGAATGCAAGAATTTAATTTCTGCTGTTTCAATTTTTTAGAGCATTCCGAAGGAATGTAGCAATTGCGGTGGTATCCATGAAATGATTTTTGAAAATTTTCTTCAAATCTCCGTCGATCCTACCTACTAGGCAAAAAATGACACTGTGTGTGTGTGTGTGTGTGTGTGTGTGTGTGTGTGTGTGTGTGTGTCCTTTAACGCTCCAATGGTCGCAATTTTAATTATTTCTAGGAAACTCGGCATTAACTATCAATTAACAAACGATTCGTCGAGTTTGTTAACCAGAAAAATTGGGCCATTGGTGACTGAGGTTAACCTAAAGTGAAATTAAAAAAAAAAATAAATAAATAAAATAAAATAAAAATTGCTCTAGCCGCTGCACTTTTTATTTTTTCTCAACAAAACTAGGTATAGTTCTTTAAAATAAATTGATTAAAGCAGTTTCCAAAAATCAGGGCGATCGGGTCCTTAGGAGTAGCAGTATACCTAAAAACAAAGTGGGGATTAAAGCGAAATTTTAAAATCGCTCTAGCGGGCTTAATTTAAATTTTTTTAGAGGGAACTCAGTATTTGCCTTTAAAGTGAAACAAAACAAATAAGTCTGAAAATAAGTGAATTCGGACTATTAATAAGGGGGTTCATCTGAAATCCAAAATTTAAAAATCGCTCGTGTCATTAATATATTTTTTTTTTCGCAACGGAAACTCCGCATACCATTTAAATAAAATAAGAAAAATAGTTTCCGAAAATCAAAGAAATCCAGTCATTAAGAGTGGGGTGTTTTCCTGAAAACAGAAATTTAAAATCACTCTAGCAACACCAATATTTGTTTTATCACAACAAAACTTATATATAATTTAAATCAAACAGACAAAAATAGTTTCTGAAAATCAGTTAAATAAAATTATTAGGAGTTTACCTGAAACCCAAAATTTAAGAATTACTCTAGCGGCACCAGTATTTGATTTTTCACAACAAAACTCCTATATGAAATTTAAATAAAATAAGACAATTGGGTTCTGTATTTCAAAGAAATCAAGTTATTAGTAGTGGGGATTTACCTGAAACGCAAAATTTGAAAATTGATCTAGCAGCACCAATATTTATTTCTTCACAAAAAAAATCGGTATATACCATTTAAATAAAACATGAAAAATTAGTTTCGGAAAATTAGGGAAAATGGATCATTAGGAGTTGGGGTATAGTTAAAAGTCGAAATTTTAAAAAGCGTTCTTGCATTTAATTTTCTCTGTTATTTTAAAATAAATGTACAAATTAATTCAGCATATAAAGTGTGTTTATACAATCATATGTTTTATATTTAACAAAAGCATCTTCGTGAAGATAGCAAATGTGAAATATTCATCTAATATGTGTTTGAGAATTATATTTGTATGTAAGAGCGCTCTGTAATAACCTTAAAAAAACGTTTTCGTAGCATAATTTTACTACATTAGCATTTAAATTACATTTCAAATGCAATGAAAATCGATTGTTTGTTGTAGATTGTGTAAATTAGTTTTTGTTTTTAAACATACCATGTTTTTATTTTATTGAAACACATGAATACCTTCTTAAATACACAATGTAACTCGAAACTTTATTTCTCTATTTTAGTGAATGTAAAGGTAAATATCAAGGATTCAGTTCATATACATGGTTACATTTAAAAATGTTTAAAATACCCATAGAGTATAGCTTTATCTATCAGTGGCCATATATTTAATTTAATTAATGATATACCATTAATTTTTGTGGAATAATTTCAATAATAATAACAACAACAATAATAATAAAAATAAAAATGTGGTTTATCTTTTAGATTGCAAGAATCTGTTCCCATAATACCACACAGTAATGCATAACTTATTTCATTTCATTAATTAATAAGGCCATAATTTGGATCTTATATTCTTTAAGTTATTTTGCTAGGTGAGGAATTCGCTTAGTTTACGCAGCTGCTGCGTGACGGACTTTTTAGTCACCCAGTTCTCACTGCCAGAGGCACATTCTAACACCTAAGTAGCTACGCTAAGTGCAAGTCAAAAACTTCTGTGTTCAATGAGAGGAAAGAAAAAAACCATAGAAAATGCAAAATATTCGTTTTAAAACATTTTTAAAGACCTAAGTCTAAATATGGCTGACTGTGAAGCCCAAATTCCTTCTGGGAGTATGAGAAGGATCATTTATACGGAAGGTATTTAGTCTCGCCGACCAAGTAAGGAATTAAAAATATTCTGTCTCTAGAATGGACGAAAGGACTGAGACAATGGACTTCTAATATCTGGATGAAAGTTGTTTTAGTAACAAATTATGTTTTAGGAATGTTCACAAGAAGTTCAAGTTGCAGTACGTACAACAAACTATAAAACATCCAACTGTAATCATGTTGTGGGTAGCGATGTCTGTCTTCAAGAGTAACGGGCTAAAGATGTAACATATTTACTAATGAGCAAGAATATTATTGTCTCTTGGCTAGCGGGCAGATGACATGAATATCTTCGAAAACATCTGGAACTTTGTGAGAGACATACTAATATATATATATATATAAATGCAGTTCATTTTCTAGTGAAGTAATTACAATATATAGGTCTCTCTGGATATAACACTGGGTTTGGAAGTAAGCCGCATGTACTTCCATTTGCATATAACAGATCTTTTGTAATAGACAGATATTGGGGCAGGGTTTAGTTTAGCGGGAATGCGACAACAGACACAAAGACAAATCTGAAACGTGCGACCCCAGTAGTTAACCCACATTAAGTGTGCCAGTAATCAACGATTGACGTAAACATTTTCTCAGCAGTGTTTTGTCTTCAGCGATCTTGGTAATAAAGGAAAAAACAGAGAAAAGCCAATATTCCCTCATTCTATTCATAAAGCTCGGCTTCAGAAACAAATGAAATGCATCCTGCTTTCTAGCAAATGCCTCTTATCATGACAGCCTGGCAATTAATCAACCAGCAGAGATAAAAACTGAAATACGTAGCTTAGCGACTCAAATGTGATCTTAGCGGCTACACAATAGTTCTCAAGAGAGCGCCATTTTGATTTTCGGCACAGACCGGAAATGTGAAAGACAGTTTCAGGATGTCTTGAAGAATAGAACGCATATCTTGGAAGAAGATTTTGTTCATATTTTCGTTTCCGCTAATGTTTTCCGAATGCAATTTAACAAATGACAATTTTCGCGAATTTCTATATTGCCGAATCTATTTTTTGAAATAAAATTCTGCAAGCCATATTCCCAATAAGCTATTTTCCATAACCCAGTTTCACGAATGCGGCACTGTCCGTTTTCCCACAATAATTAGACGCCAGTTATATGCAAACATGTAGCCATTGTTGTTAATTTGATTTATTACGGATGCTCTTTTAACATCTCAGGTCATCAGCATCCCATTCAATTCAGGAGTAAAACGGCCGGTAAATTTTGCTCAGGGGCCCCCTTTTTTAGACTTGAGGTTCTTTATCGTGCCGTAAATGCATTTTATTAAGTGTTTTAGCTTCTCTAGTTCTTGTTATTGCTAAAATAGCATTGTTCCAAGAGCTGCTTTAGTTTTTTTTTTTTTTTTTTTTTTTTGATTGATTTATTATGGACTCAGGGCGTGAAACGGCCGACAAATTTTACTCAGAGGCCTCTCCTTCAGGCTTGAGGTTCTTTTTCATGCCGTAAATGTACGACACGGGACCCACGGCTTTACTTCCCTTCCGAAGGAAGCCATACTTAGGATTTTTTACGCCCGGAAAAATCCATCGGTCCTGGCCGGGTTCGAACCCGCGATCTTGGGTTTAGGAGGCAAGCATGGTAACCACTACACCACCAGGACCGACTGCTTTAGTTTTCATTTATAGTATATATGTATATATGAACACGTTTAATGATCGTTATCCTTTGGGCGTTGTTCTACTTCTGGTTCTTGGTCGAGCATGCGAATGAGTATAGGTCAGCATGTAGAATGTACGCATTCCAAAACGAGAAATTATCTGGAAGAAACAAATACGGAGGCAGCGGCGGTGTTAAGTTGCACTCTCTGAGTCAGGGACTTGCTTTCGCATCATTCACCTTTTATGGATTCAGAATTTAAACCTTTATCATTTTTATTTGCTCTTGTAGTTTTAACAAAAATTTTAGAAATTTCAGCATTGAAAAGCGGAGAATCGATAGTAATTAATAGAGATGGTATAATCACAGTAGAACGAAATTTTATAGAAAAAAAACGAAATAATAATAATAATAATAATAATAATAATAATAATAATAATAATAATAATAATAATAATAATAATAATAATAATGTAAAGATGAAACTATATGAAAAAGAGAAAAGAAAAAACCCACCTTATATTAAAGTAACCTACGTAGTTTGTACTTGTTGAACACAAGCAACAAGTGCTTCCGTTATTAAAAAAGGAACAATATATCAAAACCCTCATTTCATCAATGCTATGCTTCATCAGAAGCTATGTAGTATATTTCATTATAAGGAAATTTTCTCGCTCTTGGTAAATTAATAAAAATATGTATTTATTATTAACGTGAACTATTAATTACTTCTGCCGTTCAAGTAACGAAGAATGTCCGAGATCCTCTTCTTCTCCTCCTCCTCCTCCTCCCTCCCCCTCCACCATATGGTGATGTTTCGCAGAGAATCCGAACAAAGCTGTAAATAATTTTGCCCTCCGCAAACGTTCGAGATACAGCATGTACAGGGGAGCGTGAGGGAACGGGAGATTTTGAATCGATTAGTAAAAACCTAAAAAGTCACAGTTAAAGTTGATAACATTGTGAAGCCACGATAATGCTCGGTACAATGTTGCCAGAGTGGAGTTTCTGGCGTCTTTCCTGTGTATACGATGATGAAAATTTTAGTTTGGCTACTGGTCATTTAAAGTTATCTGATGATTTTTATCGCTCTTTTGAAAAAAATAGTCCAAAACTAATATCCTCACTATTGCCATAATGCTACGTATATTGTGAGCTTGGAATATCGCTGCCTGCTGAAACACGGAGCTCCCGAAAGTATCTCGTAGTTCTTTTCAGTTGATGTCAGTGTAATAGTATACATAAGATTGCATAAAATATTTATAATATATGTTTTGCATTAAGCTATAGTGCAATGGTGTGATCGTGAGTTTAAATGCGTAGGCTTGTGAAGATGAACGGTGGTAAGTAATCCATGGGAAATAGTGGCAACAGAACAAATCAAACTTTGCAAGATCGACGCGACATACCACAATAAAAGCACAATATTTTAACACTTACGAATATTGAAAAAGAAGGAGATTCCTAATTCTTGAGTAACATTTAAGATACTTTCGGACAAACTAGGAGAGATCTGACATTGTTGTGACTTGAATGAATCATTGACCATCAAAGTAAAGAATGGAAACAGAAGGAATGTCCACCCCCTAAGAAATTCAGGTTGCAGCCCTCATCTGGCAAAACTATGCTGTGGATACACAAGGTGTTATTGTGGTTGATTATTTGCTTAGAGGAGCCACAATATCAGGCAATTATTACCCATAAAGGAGAAACTGTGAAAGTTAAGGCGAAGTGATCCATTTCTGTAGGAGAATGCTTGTCTGCAATAATAAAGCAGATTAAGCTACTGGAACATCCTACTTACTCTCCAGATTCAGCTCCCAGCGACGCCATGGCGCGCCAAAAACTGACAGGGAGGAAATTTTCATCAGATTATGAAGTCATGTGGGTTTGCAAAGGTCGGACAGCCCTTCTTCCAGGAAGCTGTAGAAATATTAAAGCACCGGTCTTTAAGAAAGACAGATATGAATCATTCTAACGTTATGCACATTCCTCTCCTTTTTTAGGAAAGCAGACACCTGCCATTTGATCTGATTATACTTTGTCCAGAATTCTGGGCTCTCTAAGCTTAATGCATAAGCCGGGCAGTTGAAGACGCATAACAAGGAAGAAAAGGAAAGTAGCGTTACTTGGGTTGAGAAAGCTATTAATATCAAACGTTTTTGTTGTAGCAAGTGGAATCCATCCTTAGGTGAGTAACTGTATACTTAACCGTCATTAAAACTTTAATGACTCTGTCGATACATAAAACATTTTTTCCAACAAACGTGTGAGAGAAAACAAAAGAAACACAATGAGGTAACTGTTTTGATGTCAGTTCAAAAGCTGAGCAAAGGAGCGAGGTGCGTTTACTTATTGCGAAAGTTATGCAATGCCACGTTTGCTTTGACATATAAGTAAAAAAGTTTACACTTCTTTGTTGCAATAAAGGGCTAAGTTCTTTCTGCCAGCCGAGAAAACTCGAAAGTACAAGATTGGTATCTCAGTTTTATAATATGTTTAATCTTCATGGTAAGGCATTAAATTTATCATGTTATCTTCCAAGCAGAGCAAGAAAACATTCAATATAATTAAAATTTGTATAAAAACACTAAAAGAGATAACCATGGGAATAAATCATGGTGGAACTGGGGTTCAGATAACATTTCTATAGAATTTATTAAATATCGCAACCAAAATCATTAGAAATAATCGTCATATTGCTTAAAGCTAATGCATGAAGAAGTCCAGAAGAGTGAAAAACATCTTTTATGTCGTTGTTACGTAATAGATGAGAGAAAGTGTAAAACTGTAAGTAACAAATACTTTCACTCGTAATAGAATTTATAGTCACAATGGTTGAATTGGAATATAAAGATATGGAAATGGAAGAACGATCTGGTTTTAGGACAAGAAGGTCAGGCCAATAACTGAGGAGGGGGAAGAAAGAAAGAAAGAAAGAAAGAAAGAAATAAAGAAAGAAAGAAAGAAAGAAAGAAAGAAAGAAAGAAAGAAAGAAAGAGATATTTACCGAACATGGTGTCTCAGTGGTAACGCTTAATACTCGCATTCGAAAGGCTGCGGGTTCAATTCCCGTTGGGCCGGCCATCCGACCTTGGGTTTTATCATGATTTCCCTTGGTTACATAAGCGAATGCTGAAATGGATGTTTACATTCTGTGAATTCCACTCTCCCATTTCACTTCATGTAGTTCATATAGTTCTGTTGCAGGGTCGAACGTGCTAGGGCGAGGTGGGCTGGCGCTTTGTGATGTTGGCTTGCGCTTAGAAATGTTTCTGCTCTGGAATAACAGAACGGGGATCTTCTTAGGGTCGGGGGCTCCACAGGCATCTAGGTGTGCTGTCTGGAAACCTGTTAGAACCCCATCTGCGCCCGCGCAGTCACAGCCCGTAGTTCGTGGCCGCTCTGTATCAGCCCCATTTCATCCCTTCCTACCAGGTCCCCCCATTGGGAGCATAGTCACAAAAACCAGCCGTGAGCAAGGCTCGTGTACCGAAAGAATCTTTCTCCGCCCCAGATCATTCAACAGAGATTTCCGTCTATTTTTCATCGATTTAACTAAAGTAATGGCACTGGCCCTGAAAAAGGTAGTACGGAAGTTTAGACGAATGACCCATTAATATTATAGTAATGCAACTTATAAAATTATATACAATGGAGCAGTTTCGTAAATAAAGCTGGAAATAAGATAACAAAGGAATTAAGAATAATTAAACGTTTAAAGCAAATGTGCAACATATCCCCAAAACTAATTAAAATATATCTTAAGAGATTGAAGAAGCTAATGGTAACAAAAAGGAAACGCAATTAAAAAATATACATACTCAATTTTGTAGGGTCGTGTTAGCACAAAATCGTGATTATATGAAATATGTGACAAGAAAACTAAAGGAAGAGTATAAAACTGCGGCCAGGAGGCCTGAGTTCGATTCCAGGTACTACTTAGCACTTTTTCTGAGTTAGGGAGGTCTGGAACGGGGTCCACCCAGCCTCGTGAGGACAATTGGGGAGCTGCATGATGGAGAGGTGGCGTTCTTCTTTCACATAAACTGCTTAATAGCGACCTGCGGGTTGCCGGCATGCTTGCCACATGCCCCCCTGCAGTACTGCCCTCTATCCATGAAGTCGTAAGATGCAGAGGTCGCAGTGGCAGGCCATGACCACCCCGGGCTGTAGCGCCAAATGAGAAGAAGATGCAAAATGGGAACTTTGCATAAATGTTTTTAAAAACTAGATATGCACAGGAGAAGAAAAAGAAAAACTAAACATTGATAATGGAGAAGAAGTAAATCCTATTACTGAATACACATATTTAGATACAAGAATACTCCATTCAGACGATAATATAGTGGAAATTAAAAATAGATTCACAAAAACAAAACAAACAATGAGACATAAATATAAAATAAGAAATAAATATATCAATGAAATTATGGGAGTACAAAAGCAGCTGAACATTTTAGACACCATTGAAAGGTAGAGATTACGGTGGTATGAGTATGTCAAAGCAAAGATTGTCAAAAATGGAAAATAACTAAGGAAGAGAAAGAGGCTGACAAAAGTTAGAGGGTGTGTAATAGCAGCGAAAGCGAGAGGTAAGGAACTGGATAATGGCTGGATAGAGAGGAATAGAATTTGCATTCCGTGAGACAAAGGCCACCGGAGTTGACGATGATGTTCCAAATATTTCAGTTTACATTAGTATAAATGTTATTATTGTAGTTTTTCTATCTTGTTTTCAGTTCACAAAGAAGTTTGTTTCTGAATGCAACAAGTCGTTTATTGTGCTTGTCTAATCTTACATTTGTGATTGATGATTGTGATTAATCGTGTGTGTCATGTCGTCCATCCAGGAAATGGGCACCCCCAACATAGGAGGTTTCGGTTGCCAAGGTGAATTTCAGTTACAATAACGCTTGTATTACGAGCAGAGGGACAGGTGTCTAACGCCATCTGACAGAAAACTAAGGTGTTATTTGGATGTAAAACGGCCGATATTTTTGTCTAGAGATTCCTTTTTTCATGTAAGGAGTTCTTTAATGTGCCGTAAATCTACGACACGGGACCCACGGCTTAAAGGTCCCTCAAGAAGTTTACGTTCTGAAAAAATCTTTTGACTTTGGCCCGGTTTGAACCCGCGTTAAGACCACTCTACCCTTGTAGGCCTAGTCTGCCGAGAGATTACCCGTTGTTAAACTTTTGAACATATTAGAGGGGGGGGGGGAAGCTATTAGATCTCTTTCTGTATAACTGCGGTATAGAGCAGCTAAGTTTTAAATTCATGTTCCATCATTCGCAAAAACCGCTTTTAAACTGACATCAGCCCACAGCGGCATTATTAAAACAACAAAATACTTCCAGGATTACGTTCTCTGTTCATATTTCTAGTCTCTTCTTAACCTCTTCTTGTACCATGAACCATACATAAATAAACGGACAAATGTCATGTCGATCATTAGTATTTCCGGTCAAAGTCGATAACGGTTTGAATTACGTTGTCGTCTTAAATGAACTTCTGTTGGGAAGTAAAACATATTCAAATACGGAAGGCATTGTAAACGCTATCATGTTGTGTAAACACAAAATAATGTGCCTTATACGTTTGAGGTAACGCAAGGGCGCATCGTAGAAAGCAGATAGTAAATAACCTCCAGTGAAATGTTGAGTTAAGTTGCTTCACAAAGTTTTCGGAAAGGGATGAATTCCTCTCCGATACACAAATGAAAAAGACAGTAATGTCAAACCAAACGCTACCTAGCTTAAAAAAACAAAAAAAAAAAAAAAAAAAAAAAAACGTAGCTTTTATTATCAAATATAAAACATTTCCGCTAAACGCGAAAACGAGAAAAGCTTGGGAAATAACGGCAAGGCAGCGTCATGTTTTGCTTCATAACAATGGACTTTTCACTTGGTGGTCTTGTGGTTTTCTTTTGCAACAATCCACAGGCCAGTCTTTCCGATCTCTGCCTTAGGTGTGTTCAGTAAGTAATCGAAAATGTTTTATTTAATTTTAGTTGCAGCGTGCTTTAAGTATGAAAACCGTTTTAATTTTTTTTTTTAAAGAAGCATGGCACTGTGGTTGAACATTGAACATGCAATTATCGAAACAAGATAATAGATGAGAGAGTAAAGAGGTTCTAAGAGATGAGGTTCTTCCTATCAGAGATGACAGCTTTTGAGAAAAAAATTCTACCAGAAAGATAAATGACATATGACCGCGCCTATGCAACAGTACAAACAACGATAATTTGCTAAGCACGCGTTGTCCCGTTACCGGCCCATTGTGATTCAGGAAAGACATGACCCTCTTTGCGGCAGCTTCCGCTAGGTTTTCCCTAGTCCTCTACGCATGCATCTTCTGACTCATTTCGTGACAGTTTCTGCAACTTTGACGTCGAACAGTGGATATGTTCTACGCTCGCAAGATTGACAATTAAATGTTTACTCGCAATTACAGAACTAGTAGGAGGAGACAGTAAGTTCTTTACTGCAAAAATGACTGATTTGGCCCAACAATGCACAAAAATAACACTGGGTCGAAAGTGTTGCGCCAGCTTGAGGCGAGCATTACAGCATGATAAATACAGAGAGAGCCACGAAAAATTAGTCCCAGACATATAAATGAGTAAGTAGATAGTGTGTAGCTATTGTTACTGTATTATTCGGTTATTACATTAATCTTATTACTGAAGATTTGCGAATATACAACGACTGCTTTATCTTAATAGTTTTACAGGCATACTTTTATCGCGCAAAATTTAACTTTACAACGCAACTTTAATGTATAATGTATACGTGATGTTAGTTCATTGTTGTCACTGCCGGGTCGCGGCTGTGAGAGATATGCAAGTTCCGCCTATAGCAAAGTAAACGTGACACGCGACGAAATGCTGCTTTCGTTTCAAACATCTGCTGAGTGAGGCGTATGCAATGCAACGCTTTCCTCTAGCACAGCTGGAAGAAGGTTTAAAGTGTTTAAAGAGGAGAGGCCATCAACTTCAAAGGAAGGTGAACCCGTGCTCCAGTTTGTGCTCTAACGGAAGAGAACGTTAACATCGCTGCTGAATTGTGAGAGAGGATCATCGAATAACATTAAAAGAAAACCTTTAAGAAATTCTTAAAATTTCACTGGGTATATTCCACACGTTGGTAACTGCAAAGTTGCTAATGAAATCGTTTGTGCATGGTGTGTCCCAAGACAAAAGAATGTTCCCGTGCAGATTTGCATGCAGTTGAAGATGCAAGTAGTGTTTAACGTCCGTTTTTACTACTGAGGCACCACAGGCGATGAACACTGATGATACATGAGATGAAATGATATATTGGGAAAGGATTCATTTTTAAGGAAGGAAACGTTCCAGGCCTAAGTTTAGGGTACCTCCCCGGCATTTGCCATTTATGAGGACTGAGGAAAACCTGGAAAAAAACTCAGTCAGAGAGGACGGTCTTGGTGGGATTCGAACTCCAGTCCTCATGATCGTGATTCCGCGCCTTAACGATCTCGGGCACCCGTGGCGTAAAAAGTTGAACATGATGTTATCGCAAGACACTGAATTCTTTCCAAAGCAACCACCACTGACGAAACTTAACTGCACCATTTCGATCGTGAGAGCAACAACAAAGTTCTGTGTAAAAAATATTCATCACCAACCCCCCCCCCCTCCTCCAATAAAAAGTGCTTGCTTGTGTCGAGAAAGTTTTCATTTTCGATATTCAAAGAATGTTGTTACCAACAAGTCGCACCTGTATTTGGGCAATACTACAGAGGTGTCCTGAAAACTCTGCAAGGCCATATTACACGCTAAAGACTACATTTCTGCAACAAGATAATGTATGTCCGCACATCGCAAATGTTGTTGCTGAATGTCCCACAAAAATCAACTTGAAGTGTGTCCCGCAGCCTCCCTATAGTCCAAATTTAGCCTTGTGTGGCTTTTTCCTTTTCCACAAATTGAAGAAACAACTTTTCTATCATCAGAAGCGGTTCTGAAGAGGGTTTCCAGCATGTTTTTGAAGATTGGCATAAACGGGGACAGGCACATTGCATCCAACGGAAACTACCTTGAAAAATATTAAAATTATGAGGACGAGTTGTCAAAAATGATATCATTCTTTATTAAACAGCATCATATTTGCGTGTCAGGTGCTGACGTGGCCCCCTTTTATTTCAATACATCAGAAGGCCTTGGTGACAATAACATCTCGTTAATAGTTCGTTCTTCCGAAAATAAATGCACGAATCTTGTGAGATGCGGTATGTTTATATTAAACGTCGATTTTTTCCTTTACACAGGTCTCATGTTGTCCCAGCTTATTGGTGGGGGGGGGGGGGGCAGTACTTTATTCCTCTGGTGTGACCGTAAAATATCTGTTGGTTGTTACCAAGAAAATCAGTCCCACGTTCTTACCCATGTCGTTTCGTACCAAAGGTCAGATTTCTGACCGTGCAGTGGCTGTTGAGGGTTTTCAGAAGCCCGGCATCTCGAATCTACGAACCCCCCCCCCCCCGGCTTTCATTTCAGTCATTGTGTTGAACTAAACATAAATCGAATATTTCTGATTACCTTTAGAGATGTTTTGTGTGTCATATATTTCTATATTTAGGGAATTTTGATCATATTGTGCATATTTCAGCGTTTTAAAGTCATATTTGAACTATATTAGCGGACATGCTCTTTTTTCAGATACTTTAAAATATGCTGGATATTTAAAAAAAATAATATGCACCTATATTCCGTGAATTACCTCTTCTGAGAAAGAGTTAATTATATTTTCGTTTGATTGGATCAAGTTCTCGCCTGGACGCAATTGATTTAGAGCTACATGAAAGTTTGGAATTGATGAAAAACGTAGAAAGAAAAATAGGGAAACTAAAGAACAGGCTTAGGAAAGTACTGGATGAAAATCGCGATTTTCAACAAGGTGCAAAATTATTGACATTTTAAACCACTGCAAAGCTGTTTTTGGTGCAGACGATCCACAACTAGAGTGCAGGGACTTGCTCCCATAACATCTTGCGACGTGGAAAGAAGCTTCTTGCGGCACAAAACCATTCTGACAGACAACAGGAAAAGATTCCTAAGATGCACCTGTGATATACTGTAATATGCCATAAACGGAGAATGAAAATGGGCACATAATACTTAGAACTTTGTTTCACTATAGACAGGTATTTGTTTATCCCCTATTATTCTTTACAGGAATAAGAGTGGTAAATAACAGAAGAAAATATGCCTGCTACTTAAACCATTACAAAAATAAATAAATAAATAAATAAATAAATAAATAAATAAATGAAATGAAATGAAATGTATATTAATGCTTAAATAGCGTGCCTGAAATAATGTAGCAATTGTGTGTAACTAAATTTGTCATGCATTTGGTCATATTTAGCTATTCAAATAATGTAGTAATTATGTTAGTAAATATTCGTGTGTTTGTTTAGTTATGTTTTGTACTTTTAAGTCATATTTGCTAGCATATTTCCCATGTTTAGGTCCTAAACATCCGAATCCTAGTAATCACATATCCTTCCACTATCAGAGAACACCATCTGCATGTTGCAGACGCGAGCTGAACAGCTATGAACGGTGCAATGAGTAAATTGTTAATTGCGATATCTACAATGATAAATGGAGTCAAATAACAGTTGACGTTTCCACGCTGTATAACACAGTATTACTCACTGTGATATTGACAACGTGGTTCTACAATAATAGGCAACATTTTCCTTCTGTAGGTAACATTGATTATTGAAAGACGGGTTAACTGCTTAAATCTGTAGGAAACTGTATTCTATCCGTGCTGTATATTACATCGTCTTCATTATTACATTAAAATAGATTGAGCCCGGTTGTATATCGACAAAGAGAAGAAATATGTGCTAAATACAGTTTCTCGTAAGTAGAAAAATAAACTTGTAAACAATATCCGGGAGTACATAAATAATAGCTCTGGAATGCAATGCCTCAGAAATTTAACTTGGGCACGGACTGGGGTTAAGCGGAAGTTGGTGACCGGATACAAACTGAGATAGAATATTCACTTCCGAGTTGGTTAATTGCTACAAAACTAAATGTTTATACTTAACAGAATTTTAATTGGCAATGGGAGTCGCCCGGCAATTGTTTAACGCATTTGACAACATAAAATATGTCATATAGATGTAAGAGGTAACATATGTATTACTTTTAAACTATTAGTTTTAGATGCCATTATCTTATCTTTGGGATAATATAAGTTTCTGGCATTTTTGTTCGTGTAAGATTAATTGACTTATGAGTGGGGATATTATTATTTAAGTATGATACAAGTTATTATTTTATTCATTTGAATTTCACAACACTGCGTTTCTAGAACTGTGTTTATTGTTTGTCATCTGTCATTCGTTATTTGGAGCGTTGTGCTTATAAACACGCCTTGAATTTTTCAGATTTGAAGAAAATTTGCGCTATTTGTGAGCTAAAGAAAACGGAGTGTTAAGTGAGGGGGGGGGGTAACAAACATTTCCTACATATTTTTCTTTTTTGCGTTCAATAGAGGAGCAAAGACAGCAGAGGCGGCTCGAAACATTTGTGCTGTCTATAGGGAAAATACCAATAGAGAAAGTAAGGCAAGAATTTGGTTGTGTCCTTTCAAAAAGGGCCAATTTGACGAGCTTTGATAAAACCTTCTGCTCTATTTAATAAATGATTATCCACGTCAGTCAACCCGAAAATTAACAGACGTGGTGAATTGTGACCAGTCAACCATCTGTGACATTTGCATTTCATGGGCAAGGTTAAAAAATTCGGTATATGGGTACCGCATGCTTTGAGTGAAAACAGCACTTGTTATTTTTTTTTTTTATTGATTTATTTATAAACGCTCTTTAACATCTCAGGTCATCAGCGTCCCATTCAACTCAGGGCGTGAAACGGCCGACAAATTTTGCTCAGGGGCCTCTCTATTCGGCTTGAGGTTCTTTTTCGTGCCGTAAATGTAGGACACGGGACCCATGGCTTTACTTCCCTTCCGAAGGAAGCCATATTTAGGATTTTTACGCCCGAAAAAATCCATCGGTTCGAACCCGCGAACTTGGGTTTAGGAGGCAAGTATGGTAACCACTACACCACCAGTACCGACAACAGCACTGTGCATCTCTGCTTGCTCGTCATCGATTAGTTGGTGAGTAACATCGTCATTGAGGGAGAGTCAAAGATAATTTGGGAGTATATATTATTGATTCATTTGTATAGATTAGCACCTCAAATAAAATTTTTTGATCATAGTAAAAAAAACTCTACCAACTTATAGTAATAGTAATCGATATTCCTTTTATAATACATTGAAAAGGGTACTGTAACATGTTTTCCTTAGAGATGTTAAAAACTGCAAAGTCTGGATCCAGTTTACACCAGTATTATCATAGAAAATGAAAAAGTTCCTCGGTTGGAAAGTATAGTGGTACAATAACAAAGTTCTGAACACTTCATGCCTGTGCAAAGCCTCTGATGACGGAAATATGCGTCCGAATTATTCATAAGCCATATGAAGCAACATTTATAAACTTCATGTTTTTGCTGTGTATTAAACTAGAGAGAAGGAAAAAGCATGCTGCCTGTCTGCCAGCCGAGCCGTCGAGAGCGAAATACACAGCCCCGGGGCTGCAGTGACTCAAGCCCAGGTTCCAAACAGAAGCAACATTCCTCCCAGTGACTCAGTGTTTGCAGTGCGCGAGACGCGAACCGAAGTGCCAGAGCTGTCGCACAGTGGGGGCATGCGATGAGTCACCCCATGGCTTCGTCAATTAATCAATGAAAGTGCTGCGAAACCTCTATTGGTATCCGTTACACGCTGTTAATTTGGGGCACCCAGTGGCGGAGCTCGACACCAGCTATCTTCTCAGTCCTTTCAATTCCAGAATAGCTGAAGGCCATAGTAAATTTGTTATTAGTTATCCAGTTATAGCCGTCCTGGTGGTGTAGTGGTAACCATACTTGCCCTCTAAACCCAAGGTCGCGGGTTCGAACCCGGCCAGGACCGATGGATTTTTTCGGGCGTAAAAATCCTAAGTATGGCTTCCTTCGGAAGGGAAGTAAAGCCGTGGGTCCCGTGTCGTACATTTACGGAACGATAAAGAACCTCAAGCCTGAAAGAAGAGGCCTCTGAGCAAAATTTGACGGTCGTTTCACGCCCTGAATAGAATGGGACGCTGATGACCTGAGGTGTTAAAGAGCGTCCTTAAATAAACAAATAAAAAACAGTTATAGCCGCGTTTTATTATTTTATTATTATTATTATTATTATTATTATTATTTTATTAATTCCAAATATTTGGAAATAACAGCTTTGACGCTGAAACATTATTATTTTTTTTTCAAATATAATAAAAATATGATGGACGTCAATAACTAATCCAACATATTTTTCTCTCTTTAAATTTTGTATTATCACAGTTTGAAATAAATGGGATTGTTCCTAAATTCTTTGACTGTACACTATTATTTTTCCGTACAGTCCTTATGCAAATCTATGGCTAAACGTCAGGGTCTTTAAGTCATCATTTGCAGATCTGTCTCTGAACCATCTTCGTACTGTGGCTATGGCTCCCTCGTCATTGTCGAATCTCCTCCGGCTTATCGCGTCTTTTAGAGAACCGAAGAGGTGAAAAACAAAAAGTACAAGACCCGGGCTGTAGAGTGGATGAGGAAGGAAAGTCCACGAAGTTTACTGATTTCTTCTCGAGTGAGTAGCTTGTGTGTGGGTGCGCATTGTCACGATGAGAAAGAACTTGGTCACATTTTTGTCAGACAAAATTGCTGGAACAACCTCTTCAACTTCCTAGTTTTGACATACCCTACTGCAGAAGTAACTGTTTCACCACGAGTAAATATATCAAGCAAAATAATATCTTCAGAATCTCAGAAAAATGTCGTCACGATAACTTTACCAGCTGAATTTATTGAGGATGCTAATCCATGAATGTTTTGTCGGTCCCAATATCGGAGTGGTCGATCCATGTATTGCAGCTGGGACAAAAAAGTCGTAACGAGCAAACAAATCTGAACACATGATCTTATGATCGGCAGTTAGGCCTTGATTAGCACAAATCTTTGAATAATGAAACTGATGGACACTGCCGATAGAAATACCAAGTTGAACAGCAAGTGGTTTGGTTATTTGCCGATCGTTCCAAATAAAGTTGTGGGCACTTTCCGTAATTGCAGAGTGAGGCCCCCAGAGTTTGGATGATTTTGATCAGTGACACTACCTGGATCATCTTCCGAATATTACATTTATTTTATTTTTTTTTTTTGTGCACGAAAAGTGTTACAGCCTATGTCTATGTAAAGATATATCAATATTTAAAATATTTAATTTTAGTTTTGAAGTTTGCTAAGGACATATCGGAGGAAGCTCGTCACTTTAATGGTTTAGATGTGAAGCTTCATACCCTCTTGAGAACAGGTGCATTCTGTCAGAGGGTGATGAGCAGTTCAGTTTGGCAAAGGCATTTTCTTCATTTTGTAGAGATAGGAACGGAAAGAGACGTGGTTGGACAGGAAGTGCTTAAGGACGTACTTTGGTCAAAGAGACAAGGAGAGCCCGTGGAAAACTGTGGGAATTAATAGTTTGCTATTAGCTGTTTCTTTTTCAGAATCGATATATATATATATATATATATATATATATCATTCCAATTTTTTTGCACAATGTTCTAGTACCTGTTTGCCTCTGATGTTAGGGCCGTCTGTGGTGCCTCAGTAGTAAAAACGGGCGTTAAACACCATTAAAAAAATCTGATGTTGGGCAGGGCATTTTATGCAATAGTTTGTTGTCGCTGGCTATAATCTTGACAAAGTAATCTGTTCGTTCATCGCCTCTGGGTCCTGTGTGTCCTTTAATACTGCGAAATGAATTTATAAATGAGTTCTCGAGATTGATGGTGAGAAACAACTAGAGGGCATTCGTCACCATGGCGAGTAGAGCTACTTTCATGGATTGCAAAAAATGTTTTTCTTTTGTTTTTGGATCCAGTCTATAGTCAGTCATATATATTCCTCGCAGTAAAACTACGTCCAACTATTGATAGTAATTTATCTCTCCAGACATACCTCTTTCTTAAACATCTCTTTTTTATTAAAGGCAATTAGTGTTCTAATTCCATAGAGACTGCATATTGGAAGCTAACTGTGTCAGCACCGGATAAGGAAGATGAAATGTCATGATTTAGTGTTGAAGATTTAAGTTGCTACAAATAAATAAAGTATTTTTTCAAATTAAGCTAGCCGATGAAAAAGTGTTGCATTATTCATTGAACGTATCTAATAATGCTGTTGTAATATTAATGGGCTACTTTTTCTCACGTTTATCTTAAAATTCTAGAAAATTAAAACGCTTACATGAAAGGTTCTTTCGATATAGAGCAAAATGTGCCAAGTTATGTATCATTGGCTTTATACGAGTAATACAAAGTTAAACAATTAATACGTTCTATTGTTTAGGTTTTAAGATATAAACTTTGGAACTTTTTTTTGAACGGGAGGGAGCTGGTTAGATAGTACCTACAATATGAAATCCGACTCTGGCAGCAGTATATGTATTCGCTAGGGGTGTGGTTGTTTGGCTTCAGCTTGTTACCTCTATTCCATTTGCATGCACTCTACTGGCACTGTAACACTTTATGTATTAAGGTAGCATTCAAAGGATGGAATTCACTACCTGGTAATTAGCTAAGAATTGCATTTTCCTTAGGCTGGAATTACCAAATGTATTTCAGGTGAAAATGAGATAGTTTACGCCATGCTGATACACATTGTGACTAAATAATGAATTATAAATATGAAAAAAATATGTGACAGGTCCTTATACCCACCAATGCCCGAGAGTGGACGTATTTATATAATTTAAATAGTAATAATTATTAAATATTATATAGCCTGTAGTAACAATTAGGAACATTTCGTGTATCATAAAAATGTATTCATGGTTACCTGGAGGTATAACTCTTTGACGAGAGGGAAGAAGCTACCTATTGTAATCTTTTGTGCTCTCACTTACTGATAATCGCTTACTGATAATGACTCGAGCAATGAGTCTCTCTCTATTGTGACAAAACTAAGTGTATGCAGGTGTCCGAACAATGGGTCTTTTGGATCTTTAGTTGCTGGAGATGCTCCGAAATTCGTTATAGTTAGAAAGGGAACAGGTGCTGGCAATGACATCATTACATCGAATGATCATGAGTTACCCAATGAGTCAAAGAGTTGATGGATTTAAAGGGAGCGCGTTTGGGAGCACAGAAGTTCACCAATAATATTTGAATATCTGAATCCATGGGCGCTATTCTGTGACCCCCGTGAGCTCTCGCGATCACGTGGGGACACTTTGAATTCAGTATTTAAGGGGAAACAACTTTGCAAACGCACTGCAGTTCAGACAGACAGTGGAGAAAGATCAGGCAGTAGATCGCAGTCCCAGGGAGCTTCTTCATCTTCTTCGTCAGTACCGTACAGTAGAGAACAGAACAGTATCGGTACAGTACAGTAATTACGAGATGCAGTCCCAGATACAGTAGGTAAATGTAGACAAGAGACAAACGGATGCAATTTCAAGCAGCGTATGTAGCTCGGGGCATTAAAGTCAAAGAGGTAACGAATTAGGTGGTCGACAACAAAGTGTCGGGTGAATAAACACTTCTAGGCGTTTAATAAAACAAATGACCGTGTGATTTGAACCTCCGCCTTCCATCTCCCTCCTCCCGTGACCACAAAGGCACAAAAGGCAACTTCGGGACCCTGAAAGACCCGGGGTATGAAGTGAGACCGCGGGTACACCCATTCAACATCACATTAAAAACCCCTTCACATCTCTATAACGATATACGAGATAAAGTAAAGTAAAGTCATTTCTCCTGCAGATATGTCACATCTCTTGTGGTAGATATATGCATGAGATAACGTGAACGAAGAATGACCTTTCTGTTCTCAAAAATGTCTACAATTGTTCAGTTCAGTTCATCTGAAGTTAGCAGTTTACGACTTAATTTAGCTCTTGCTACGCATTCTTTGCTACCTTTAAGCGCTTTGTAATGACTTCATTTAATTTGTTTGATCTGGAACAATATAGCTACTTGTAATATTGCGAGGGGCGTTCGATACGAAGAAAAAAAAAAGTTCGTGGCAATAATGCGTTATCTTTAAAAATTGAATCATATTCTGCAGAAAGGAACAAAACTACAAATATGTGTAGGTTTTATTAATGAAAATTTAAAGAGTTATATTTTATTTGTATGCACATATTTACAGTCTGAAACTGTAGCTGATTTGTTACAATTATTCCCGAGTTTTTAATTTAAGTTTAACTTTAACAGCAGTTTTTGTTGTGAGTTGGTGCCTTTCTGCAGAATGTGGATTCACTAGTCTTTAAGAGCGTGCGTTATAAGCAAAGAGGAGTAATTGACTTTCTTTAGCGGGAAAATCAGTCCATTAATTATGTACGCATAGATGGCATTGTATAAAGCACTGTAAATAGTTAGGCGACATTATCTTTGGAAGCGGGTCCAGGCACTCTTACGGAAGTTCAACACTCTGCAATAATGGAGCGTCCGACATCCTTATTCGGTAATGTCGGAGAATAATCGTTGTTCAACTTGATATTTTTGTCGGCAATCGTTCATTATATTTGTTCAAGGATTTGTGCTAACAGCCGATCATAAGAAACAGAGAACAGAGTTGCTTGCTCGTTAAGAGACTGAAGGCGAAATAGAATCTGGGACCAAAAAAACAATCTATGGAGTAATATAAAAAAATATTCTCTTCGGTAAAAAACAAAAACCACGACAGTATCAGATAAAGTTATGATCATGTTCTTCTGTCACTCTGAAGGAAAGGATTAAATTGTTAATTTATTACCTCGTGGTGAAACATTTTTTTTTTTTTATATGTCAAGCTCTAAGAAGTTTATTATTTTTTTCGTTTTTAACTTTTGCAAGTGTTCAACTTTCCATCAACTGCCAACGTTTTTAGAGACGATGATTGGAATGAAGGAAAGGATGAAGAAATTGAGTCCGGAGTCCTTAGCATACAAAGGTCCAAGTATTCAACTTTCAGGGTAAGAAAGAAGCCAGGAAAAGTGGCTCGAGAGGTACCTCTGTCGAGAAGCAGATGCGCTAGTACAGAGTGAACGATCCTTCACGTAATCGGTTTCGCGGCGTGCGGCCGGCAGGCCCGTCCCGCGGTTGCGTCAAGCATTGCTCACCCTATAGCTGAGTCATGGCGACGGACTCTAATTACTTTGAAGAAGTGATTTCGGTACACACGCTCTTACAAAGATGTGACCAATATCCTCTTCACAATGCAAAGTCACAGCCGCACAGCAAGGTATACAGGCTCTGATATCTATGACACAAATCTATAGATTTGCAAGGAGAGTATATTAAGATAATATTATATAGCCAAAGAACGGAGCAACAATTAGTGCACTTGACACTAAACATGGCAAATCCTTTGAGGAGAAAAAAAAATGGATTATTTATGGAGCACTCCTCTCATATCCGCGTGCACTACGAAACGTCGCGCCGCTGGGCACCGAGTTTTATGGCTTCCTTCTAGTCACCTTTTACATCCGAGCTCCCTACTTGCGGGTCACATTTCACCACGCCGTATTTTTCACTGCCCGCTCGTGTCACAACAATATCATGTCTACTGGTCATGTCTCATTCCGACAGTAGCACAAAAGGTAAACAGTGAAAGTAAGTTCATCTTTTTCCCAGAAAGGACAACATGTTCTAGAAAAAGAATTATGCAAGAGATCTTACAACAGGAATCTTAAACTGGGGGAAAATATTTAATAATCATTGAAAGAAAACGTGATAGAAGCGAAATGATATTTAAGTAGCATAAGCATTGTATATATAAAGCGTGGGGAAACTTTTTCCGGGGAGAAGAAACAGCTAACAAAGCCTTGTGGCTTCTTAGGCTATTGCAGAAACCAAATGAATATCCAGCTTGTCTTGATCACAGACTGAGCTCAAGTTTATTTGCTGATCTAAGTAGATAATTTAATAATATTAGCAGTATTGATACAACCGTCAACGTGTTGGTTAGCATGTCATTGGATTCCATCTACGTAAGCAAAAGATGCACGATTTTAGTTTTTCACGTGGCCAAAGTCATGTTCCTGAAGATTTAGGTAATCGAAATAGAACAAAATTGTAAATAAATTATTCACAGGAAATAATGACAAATACTGCACGTGAAAATGCATACGTTCAACAGTTCGAACAGCATTTACATAAATTCAACGTTTTCTTACTGTATTGTTTGAGCAAATAGTATGAACAAGAATTTCATATCTATATTAATATTCCCCATTGCATATATATATATATATATATATATATATATATATATATATATATATATAAGAGCCTAACTGGAAATATCGTGTGTTTTTAGTTTTCAGTTTTGTCATAGTTTCAAGTGTTAACTTTTTATATTGGAAGAGCTGAGTCCTATTCCACAGAAGTCAAGTCTAATACATTATAAGTGTATTAGTAAAGAATGGAGGTGTACGTTTTGTTCACGAAAGAATACACAACACAATGTAACACAAAAAGATTACACGTGATATCATATAAGCGCATTTGTTTTATTTATGGATGCTCTTCAACATCTCAGGTCATCAACGTCCCATTCCATTCAAGGCGTGAAACGGCCGACAAATTTTGCTCAGAGGTCTCTTTTTTCAAGCTTGAGGTTCTTTATCGTGCCGTAAATGTACGACACGGGACCCACGGCTTTACTTCCCTTCCGAAGGAAGCCATACTTAGGATTTTTACGCCCGATCATGGCCGGTTTTGAACCCGCGATCTTGGGGTTTTTAGAAGGCAAGTATGTTTACCACACCACACCACCAGGACCGACATCATATAAGAACAATATGGAGGAACGCTGTTTGCCGCCTTGGATTAGATAGTGCCCACTCCTTAGTAATAAAGTCCTATTTTTAATGTACAGAACGGTTTGTTATTATTCTTGCTATATGGGTCTGATTTTTTCTAAAAGATAATGCTCATTTAAATACTTTATAATGTAGCTGTCAATATTCAAGCGTATTATTCCACTTTGAGATAATGCTCGTATATTTACGCTTACGGCTATATCACAGTATCCATTTCAGTCGGGAAATGGCAGAAGAATCGAGCTTACCTAATACACTTGGCGTTTATTTTATTAGTCCATTTGATCATTTATATATATGTATATATATATTTACATATTTGGCAAGTACAGTTTCATACAAGAAAATTTGTGAAATTGGTATCAAAAGAGATTTTTAAACAAAATGAAGCAAGGAAATAAATTATTTTCTGGCATTTTACCGACAATCTCAACAACAACATAAACTAAGATGAGAAACTGGAGTATGTAAATCCGATATCAGTCGTCGTACTTTAATTGCACTAAACGTAATATTAGTACCGAAATACTAAACTATTCTCTCTTTATACACACTCCTGTTCGCATCATTATCATCACTTTAGCTAATACTTCATGTGTTTTGGTCAACTTATTTCCTAAATTATTAAAATGGCACTAGTACTTCAAGTTACCAATATTACTACACTTGTAGAGAAATCTAAACAGGTTACAAGAGGATGACAATTTTAAAACGTCTGTTCACTTGTAAGTATGGAGTTGTAAAGTACAAGTGTAGCAGAAACCTTCATGGAACAGAATTCACACATTTGTAATGTATAGGATTGGATGGCATCTTGCAGAGGAGGATAAGCGACTGCGACCACTAGACGTGCCCATTGTACACGCATCTCCGGGAGGAAGGGATGAGATAGAGGATACCGGCGATGCACGAGCGTAGGCAGGTCTCTAACAATTCCACAGATGGTAAATCCCAGACCCCGGCGCAGTGGCCCATGCGAGAGCCATCCCCGGTCCACCAAGGCAGCATGCGAAATGTCCCGCGGTCCTCGAGTGTTACATTCGAACCTCGCCAGACGCTAGAATAGGAACATTTCAGAAAGTAAATCACCGCCACATCGCAAGGAACCGCCAGCCTCGCTTCCGGCCCTGTAACTTGCTATGGAATAAAATAAAAGGAATACATTTTGCACTTGTCTTCAAACAAAGATCCAGTAGTGGGTTGCTCTTAGAAATCAAATTGCAAGCTTGCATATGGCATGTAGGTCTAAAGCCTAAATAAAATGAATGAATCATAAGTGATTCTGAATTTCATTCAAATAAACGCTGTTTTCTGTCTTCCTTGATGCTTCACCACATTGTGCCAACATTGGGATATTTGTCCACACGTTGAAAGCTCGCCAAGAACCAAGTTTCGTCAAGTTTCTGTAGAACTCTCCTATCAGTTTTACATTCAACATTAAAACCTTAATTTTCTAGTTAAAAAACGCAATTTGAAAAATTGTACTATATTGAGTACTCGGCAAAGATGAATTTTTGGAGTTTCCAGACTTTTAATTTCAAAATATTTCTACTTGTTATATTCTGAAATCAGCGATAGTCAATTTCCATCTTATTCTCCCCTCCTAGTTCAGAATTAGAGCGTTCCAGTTTATCCTTCTCAAGCGGCGCCTCGGTTGATAATACAGTTACCGAAATCTTGTTGCATGACTCACCTGTTAGCAAAAAGCAGACTAGAAATCTGTCCTCGCGTCCGTTATTTGTGGTCGGGTGATGTTTTACTGTGGTCACCAACCTTAGCAGAAACAGAGTTCACAAGATATGAATGTCTTCTAAACTGTTGGTAATCCTGACATCTTTCACTTCCCAAAACATTTTTTTTTTATTCGTTTTATTTAAGGACGCTCTTTAATATCTCAGGTCATCAGCGTCCCATTCGATTCCGGGCGTGAAACGGCCGACAATTTTTGTTCAGAGGCATCTTTTTTCATGCTTGAGGTTCTTTTTCGTGCCTTAAATGTACAACACGGGACCAACGGCTTTACTTCCCTTCCGAAGGAAGCCATTACTTAGGAACGCCTGAAAAAATCCATCGATCCTGGCCGGGTTTGAACCCGCGACCTTGGGTTTATTCCCAGAACAAGTATGGTATTCAGTCAAGAGATAAAATTCTTTTGTTTATCGTTTTAGAGAGAGCTGCACGAGAAGGAACATTTTACAGTCAATTGAAGGAAACATTACGGCGGACTGGCATACTGTAACTGCTAATACCAGCAGTTACAACTATTGGACATATGGAAGGCAGGGAGCAATTCCGTACCGCGTTCCAGAATTCTTGCGGATCACTGAGCGCTAAAGGATGATGGGGATGAGGCAACCAGGGAGCATTAAGCGGAAACCAAAGGAACAATCCGCCGCCGATTATCATTTACTTATCTTTGGTAAGACCAACAACCATGCAAGAGACGAGCTTTGCGGATGTTACAAAAAGTTGTCGCAAGTAATATCACGAGAGGGTCTGAGATTACTGATAAATTTACGAACGTAGGGGGTGAGTTTATCTGGAAAGCTCAAACCTTCCAGTGATAGTTATTAGGACTATTTCATGTCAATAGAGAAGAGCGAAATACGGAATTGGATTATTTCATGAATAGAATAAGAATATAAGTAATATATTTGAAATTCGTGCACAGAATATTAACACTTATATAAAACTATTATACTTATGAATATCCATTCTTTTCAGAAACCGTGAGAATCTGAAATGGACAAAAGTCGCTACCGTTCGATTTTCTAATACCAACTAAGGAAAAAAAAAGTTTACAGTGTCTCTATTTTCCTTTTTATTCTATGGGATCAATTTGCCATTTGACGCATCAACAAAACACTTTGAAGAACCCTCCATTTTGCATCATGATTGTCAATTGTTCGTGCTTTTGTTGCTGTCGATAGCTCCCCACCGCCTCTAGCAAAATTGGTCAGTGATGCATGTTCAAATTATATAGTGGAAGTATAGAGTTGACTACACTGACCACAAGACAAATGCACGTCTTTGATACTTTTTTCTCGATAATTTCACTCCGTAATCGGCTGTTATAGTCGGTCCAGGTGGTGTAATGGTAACCATACTTGCCTCCTAAACCCAAGATGACGGGTTCAATCCTGGCCAGGAACAATGGATTTTTTCGGGCGTAAAATTCTAAGTATGGCTTCCTTCGGAAGTGAAGTAAAGCTGTGGGTCCCGTGTCGTATATTTGCGGCACGTAAAAGAACCTTAAGCCTGAAAGAAGAGACCTCTGAGCAAAATTTGTCGGCAATTTCACGCCCGGATTTGAATGGAACGCTGATGACCTGAGATGTTAAAGAGCATCCGTAAACAAACAAACAAAAAAGCAAAACAAAACAAACCCGGCTGTGATTGATCAATATTCAAACTTTTGTTTCATTTTATTGGTAGATTTAAGAATACGTCACATGAGCGAAATAGTCATTATTATTATTATTATTTTGCCCAAAGCGCCCCGTCATAAAAACAAAGCGTTTGCACCCCAAACTTATTACCTAACTAATAAAAGTATAAAAGATGATGACTTACAAAATCGTGAAATTTCCCCTTGAGAGTTCACTCATTAAGTGTGTGGATGAAATTGGTTAAAAAAAAAAAAAAAAAAAAAAAAGTGTTTTTCTGTTTATGTGCGGGACGAAATTCGTACTCACAAAAATCCGCAATTACTTCCCTACTGATGATAAAACACTGAAATAATGTACTTCAACAAACAAATAAACGTATTCTACTTTTAAACAGACCAGTTCCCCCCAAAATTAAATTAAATTACTGAAAATGTACTTTGCTATATCCCTTTTCACTTTGTTCCGCCACTTTGCACTGCCATGTGTATTTCGTAAGAATTGAATCGACACGTACATAAGTATGATAAGATTCTGTAAGAAAAATGCTCGACATCTTGTGAACACAAATCTTTAAGTTTATAAACTTTCCAGTAATATTTATCCTTCGCTACATGCTTGAAAATAACCCGATTTAAGTCCTTCTTAAACCCCCTCTCCAAAAATTTGTGATTATACTTTAACCTGACCTATAGTTTAATGAAAAGGGCTGTGACATACAATATTACGTAACTGATGACGTCACGCAACCGCCTGTGGCAGATTCACTGTATCTTCCGTTCGGCGCGCTAGCAGAAAAGTACAAGAAGAAGTTAGATGGCCAACGATGGTCACGACTAGGCCATCGGGTATCGCACCAAGTATTTGAATCTCTCTTTCCGAGACAGTGTACATAAGGATGTTTCACTGAAGAGAACGGCAACCAATGGGCATCTGTGGGTCAGTTTAAAGGACAGAACCAATAAATAAAATCAATTAACATTACACGAACTGCTAAGCAACCTAAAAGAAGGATTAGCCAACATTTCGGAAGCAGAGTTCTGAAACGTGAATGTAAGTGAGACTACAACGCACAATCTCAAAGCAAACAGTAAATATTTTCGTATTTTCTTTGAAAAGAAACGCATTTTTCAATTTTAAAATAGCAAAAGTTTTAGATCTGCCCGTTTACGCTACTTTTTATCTTCCTTGTTCTTGATTTATGAAAATATCTGTACATCTGTTTTGTTCCGCTTATCGTCAGTAGTGTTGTCACTTAGCGGCTGCAGCGAGTCCTTTGATTCACACGTGGCTGCCGACCTGCCTACTGCATAAAGTGAAATCCAAACAAACGATTTAAGTTGCTGTCTCAAATGCCATTAACTGGAGTTTGCAGTATAACATACAATAGTGTATCAAAACTAAGTGTCCGGTTCTGTTTGTCTCCTATCGCATTCAAGAGTTTTTATTCAATTATGTCTTTATTCCTTGTATCTTTATTCTGCAGTTTTACATAATGCTGCGTAATTTTTTCTATTGTCTCTGTTTGAAAAACACCGCAACTCTGCCTGCTTATCAACTGGCGGGACCGGATCGAAGTTCCAGTTGAGATAAGCTGCCTGAATAAGACTGTATATTTTTTTCCGAGTTTTCCCTTTCCCTTAATAAAAGCGAATTGCAAATTGCGGTGCTGAAGGACCTAATAAATTCTTTATAATTACATTATTATAATTACACTTGGCCGTGTGACGCCACGGGTGGCCGAGGTCGTTAAAGCGCGGAATTGTGGGCGGTAGGTCTGGGGTTCGAATCCCGCCAGGACCGTCCTCCCTGCTTGAGTTTTTTTTTCCCCTCCAGGTTTTCCTCAGTCCTCATAAATGGCAAATGTTGGGGAACGTGCCATGTAGCCATGGAACGTGCCCTTCTTTAAAAATCCTTTCCCAATTTATCATTTCGTTTTATATATCATCAGTGTCTACCGTGTGTGGTGCCTCATTAGTTAAAACGGGTGTTAAACACTATTAAAAAAAAGTTGGCCGTGTAAGAAACAAAGGTGAAAGAAAGAGCCAAATAATAATAATAATAATAATAATAATAATAATAATAATAATAATAATAATAATAATAATAATAATTCACCGTAAACAATTGCATGCCAAAGGTTCGTCCTATTAAAAAGAGAGGATTAAAATATCAGCAAGGCTACTAAAAATTCTATAAAATATTGATATTTTAATAAATATGTTTTCAGATAAGCATTAAAATCAATACTTTCTCTAACAGACATGGATTATTTGCTATACTAACTAATATCTATTATAATAAAAATATTTTCTGTTTTTGACAATTTGCAAGCGGGATTAAATTAGTTTGTACTTTAGTACTGTGAGTACTAATCACGAAATTCAGTTTATTTTCATGACCGTACGTTCAACAACATGGGTATGAATAGAAGGGAATGTCACACTTTACAGTACTTTAAATAAGGGTTTACAGAATTCTCTGTTAGATATAAGTTGTGTTGTACGAATAGGTTTCTTTTGTAATAAATTTAATACTATGATCCACAACTGTTTCCCTATAACTGACTTCATATTTTTTATGAAAGACTATTGTAACAGTTGTACAAAGTTTTTAAGATAAAAATTAGCCTTGATTGTTTACTATAGAATTCGTCCATATTGTCATGTTAATTTATCCATCTACTTATAAAATCCCAACAATTTAACACCATTCACAGTGTCCATAGCAAGTTTAAGACCGCAGGTGGTAGTGTAGTTTATTCCAGATTTGGTCTACATGGATTAGCATTAAATATCGTCATCAATAATGCATGATAATACCACGATCATTAAAAGATATTTAAGATGATTGAAAAACGATGTTAATTTTGGCATATAAGCCAATCTGTTTAGGCAGCCAAAATTACAAATCGTTCATAGCAACTATAAGTAAAAAAGACCCAATAATAAATCCTCGAGGTACCAATAGCAGCTATTAATACAGGATAATATTCCTACTAGGTAAATAAGAGCAATAAATAAATTTTCTTTTCTTTAGAAACTCAAAACTCAATCTTTTTAATTATATTTTCTGAGAAAGACAGTCGAACGTTTTTGATAGATCGGACAAGATGACCTTTCCTTTTTTATAAACCTATAAGATCCAATTAACTAATTATGCCATTACTTGGGCGGTAGATTTCCCCTTTCGAAACCCATATGCTTCAATAAATGAATTATCTTGAGATCATCAAGGTGTTCCTGCTTGCGAGTACTACAGAACTTACCAGCATGGCGTAGTTGTCTCTCACTAAGTACTGCTATTCTTCCTGGATGAAAGTAATTGATCTAGGTGCGTTTAGAACTGCCCTACGAGGGTAGGTCCATAAGTTACCGGCCTCGGCGATAAGGAGTATCGCCTTCACAAAAGCCTTATCTGGTGTCATACCTTATCTGTTAAGTAAATAATTGCACCTGTAACTTGCGGTCCGCTGTGTTCAGTTGTTCAGATACAGCTGCATAAAGAAGGTTATGTGTAAAACATTGTGACATGTTCAAAATGGAGTTTCGAGCTGTTATTAAGGTTCTTCACAAAAGAAGGACTTACTCCTAATGAACTTAAACAGCGATTGGAAGGTGTATATGGGGAAGCATCCCCCTCATATTCTACCGTAAAAGAATGGGCCAAACTTTTTCGAATAGGTCGAGAAAGCATTGACGATGAAGAGCTGCAGATCGGCCCCTAGAGGTGGCCATATAGGCGCTCTCGTCTGTGAACAATCAGGTATGAAAAATGAAAGAAATAAACAATAAAGGCAAATCTACCGGAATATAGTGTTACAGTGTTCTTGCGGACTGCATTGAAGGTCAAGGCGAGATGTTTTCTTTGCGTGCACTTTTCCAGTCTTAGCAAATGTGTACGCGAGGCACGTCGACCGCGATTCGTGGATACAGGCAGTCAGTGGGGATGCCGAGGAGAGTAGGGACCCACATAGCCGTTGTCTTGCTTCAGTTGCGCAGTGGCTCCGGACGTGTTTAAACAAGTGGGTGTGAGCGCGTATCAGCTAGGGAAACCAGTTGACCGCTGTGAGTGACATGTTTGTGATCGCCTGTTAACCTGAAAGACAGCCGAGAAAATGACGTTAACAGACACACATTCCTCAAGTGTGATACCTGCAAGGTTTGTAACTTCATTTTTCCATGGGAGTGGCGCAAAGACCCAATGGTAGAGTTTATTATAATAACAGGGAAAATACATTCACCATCATGCTTCGTAAGTAGCATTTAAACAATGAAAATTGGTAAATTTTGCTACAATCATTGTTGGTTGGCATATATTTAAAACAAAATATTAGTGAACATTTACATACGTCTGAAATTACCATTAGGCTATATAAAGCCACTACGTTCATTTCACTAATGTAATATTCCTAAAAAACATTTCTAGGATAGATAATCATTTTCGTGTATTTATAATTTGAATTCTTTCACTAACTTGCTCTTAAAAGTAAAGCCAAGATTAAGCAATTTTATAATGCAAATCACTACTTCAATTAAGCTGTTTTAATGGTCGTTTTCAATGGTATTAAATATAAAAAGTGCTTGGAATTAATGTAAATAAACAGCACTCTTTAAATAACAGAAGAAAGTTCTTTAAACTTTCTAAAAATAATTACATAGCTCAAAGTTTGCAGTCCTTTACATGACATTAAAGAGAATACACGAACGTTTATGGACATCCCTAGTTTTCATTGCTTGCTTTAGACAGGATTTGGAATGGAGATATTTGACATTGACATTTAGCTTTTGATTCTTACAAGTAGTAGCAACATTGGCAATTTCGACTATTGTAGTATTTGTATGTATATGTAAATATTGCTAAATTAGCCAGATATAGAATACCCAATTATGGGTACACTCAAACATTCTTTAAATATAAATAATAGAAGAGAACCTTAATTTTTAAATGTTAACATTGTGACTGTTTTCTTAATATTTTTAGCATTTTTTTCGAATAAAATGTAAAGTGTAAGGCTAATTTACACCAAAATATCTTTATTAGAGTTAGCATGTATTTAATATTTTGTAAACTTCAAATCCAATAGCCTTGATGTAGGGTATTATATCCTTTATTCCGTTGTTTCGTCAGCAACAAATCTGTTCTTGACAAATGTTAAAAAAACGAGCTCTTACTTCTTGGCTTTCTCAACTTCCAAAGTCAACAAGACAATTTTTGTGACTTTGGGAAGTATAAATTCCACACTTCAAAATTATATAAATTATAAAAATTAATTTGTTAACAGAACTACGGGTACAACACTCAGTGACTTCCTAATAACTTAACCTACTCCACCTTTTCAAATACACATGTAAATAAAGTAAAAATAAAACAGAAAATACACGAAATCTTTTATGCTGCTTACCATGACGCGTTATTGCATTTATCAGAATCTAAAAATGATGAGGTGAATGTACAGAAGCATTAATTACATGATCAATGAATCAATTAATTATGTGAGGTGTACCAAATAAGAATGACCTAAAGGACGGTCACAAATTATTAACTTTTGCAGTGGAATAGCTTGTTCTCTTTTTAAGAAATCTACTACAGTGGGTTATATGTCAATTTGCGGATAACTACTTCATAATTTCATACAGGCAGGTCAATGACAGTGATATTTGTTATTTCTTGGCCTCCATATGCGCCGGTAAAAGTTTTTTGTTTACTGAATGTTATAACGTTACAAACATCACCAGTTAGTCCCGACATCTAGCCAAGAATACGCGAACTGTTTACCTTACATTAAGATTGCATCAACACCAGTAACGCGGTTGAGGTTGGCAGGAACTACAGCAGTAATAGATACGTTTGATTGGTGGGAGGAAGAGAGAGGTATGTCATTGTCATGCACTTTCTCGAAGACATTTTAATAGTTCCGCCTTACTCTGATTTTTTTTGCTTAATCGAATAATAATAATAATAGTAATAATAATAATAATAATAATAATAATAATAATAATAGTATACGGGACAAACGGTGACAAATATTGTCAACTTAGAGACTAGGATTACATAAACTAAAATTATAGAACTGAGTTCAGCATATTTCAAATAATATTTACATTAAGTTTTCAATTGACTTAACAATTGCACGTCTAGCATATTCCAAAATTGACAATGACATTGAATATACCAGGTAGGTCCATAAGTTTCCGCCTCGCCGATAAGGATTATTGCCTTCACAAACGCCTTATCTGTGTCATGCCTTATCTGTTAAGTAAATAATTGCAGATGTAACTTCAGCTCCGCTGTGTTCAGGTGTTCAGACATAGTTATATAAAGAGCCTATGTGTAGAAGATTGTGGCGTGTCAAAATGGAGTATCGAGCTTTATTAAGTTCTTCACAAAAGAAGGACTTCCAAATGAAAGTAAACAGCGATTGGACGGTGTATATGAGGAAGCACCCTCCTCATATTCTACCATAAAAGAATATCCCAAACTTTCTCGAATGGGTCGAGAAAGCATTGAAGACGAAGAGCGTGCAGGCCGGCCCTTGGAGGTGCTCACTCCTGAAAACATCGATCGCTCTTGTGAAAGGAGAAATTATGGAAGACCGGCGGCTCAAAGTTACAGAAATAGCAGCAAAGTTGGCCCTTTCTAAAACAAAGTCCTTCGAATTATTGATGAACATTTAAACATGAATAAGGTTAGTACCTAAATTCCTTCCTCAGTTCAAAAGCAAGAGCGAATCATCTGTTGTCAAGCATTTTTGGAGCTCTCCGTGGGGCTACGAGAGAGAAGTTCTGCAAACCATTGTTACAGGAGGAGAAACTATGGTCCTCTACTATAAAAGAGAATCACTGGAGTGGCATAAACCTGGCGAAGCACCGCCTCTAAAGGCCAAGGTCACTCAGTCAACCAAGAAGATCATTGCCACAATCTTTTGGGACTATGAAGGAATACTCTTCATTGACTTCAAGGAGAGGAACACCACAGTAATGGGGAGTACTATGCTGTCCTACTGCACAGACTACGTGCCTCCATCAAAGAGAAAAGGCGAGGAAAGCTGAGTGGTGGTGTGCGGCTTCTTCACAACGGGCTTATGCACACGGCCCCTGTTACAAAGGAAACTGGGAGGAAATGTGGCTTCAGGGAGATCGACCATCCGCCATGCAGCCCAGATCTAGCTCTCAGTGACTATTTCCTCTTCTCAAAACTCAAGAAGGAACTTCGAGGAAGGAAATTTAAGCGTAACGAAGAAGTGATTGATGCTGTTTATGCCCATTTTGCAGACAAGACTTCTGACTATTGGGGGAGGGGGGGATTGAAATGTTAATTCAACGACGTGAGAAGTATATGAGGGATAAGTCGGAAGTCATGGCAACATTTTTTTTCTTTGCAAACAGGGAACAACATGCGAAATCTGAGCTATACGATTAAAAGTAATGACATTTATTGCCGAATGGTAGGCGCCCCTCATAGGGAAGAAGTACAACACAGGCAACCGGACAACGTTGGTTTATTATGGCATGGAAAAAGCACGCAAATACTTATTCAGGGTTGCAAATTCGTCTCAGGTCGGCCCCCCTTTATTTATTTTTATTAGTGTTTAACGCTCGTTAGGACGGTTCTCCCAGGTAATCCACGGTGTTTAGCGGCCTTCGAAGTGTCTCCAAGTACATCTACAATTCGTTGCCAGTGGTGGGGAAGGCGCTGAGTTCCATCTGCTGCATGTGAGTGGCTAACTTGAGCAGCCATCTCGTGTCGAAATGCTGTCAAAATGTCCACTTTGTTAGCAAAACGTTCCTCATGCAATGGCTGCCTCACTTTGGAGATGAGGCCATAATCACATGGAATAAGATCAGGCGAATATGACGGGTGTGGAAGAACTTCCCATCCCCACTGCTGTAAGAGGCACTTGACACTATCGGCTCTGTGAGCTGTCGCGTTATCGTGGAGAATAATGACGGTTAAAAGTTCTGGCACCTTGACCGTCTTACACCAGAACGACCATGGCTTTTGTTGATGAGGAATTTGGCGAAACTTGCGTTTGAGTGGTGACCCAGAATGACGTCAATCACTGGACTGTCACTTGAGTTCATACGCCCTTGCTATGATGCGATTCAACGGGCCACCCCCTTCTTTCTGAAATATAGCCAGATTGATGCGACATATTTCTTAGCCATTCCATTTCTGTGCCTCACTTTGTACAATTTTCCGCAGAATCAGGTCCTCCCGTAAAATGCGGTGCACTGTTTTCGCCGATATTCCTGTTCGCTCTTCTTCCACAATTAACCTGCGCCTATCATCGCACAAGCATTGTTCCATCATCACTGTGCATCCTTGTTCCCAGACACAGGACGCCTACTGCGCGGCAGTTCGGCAATAAACATTGTCCCGTTTGAAGGCCTCTGTGCACCTCGCCACTCAGTGCTTCCCGTAGCTCTGTATGACATTCTCATGCATTCCTGCCGCAGAGAAACGCTATTTTCACATGTGCACATTGTTCACTTTTCATGACCTCCATTCCCGTCCATTGTCGCTCACCAACTGAACCTCGGGGCGTGCTGAGACATGCAACTCTGCTCACATACACCATATGGTCGCTTCATTCGAAAATACATTCCATATACCTTCAATCCACATCTTATATTTTTCGTGTTATGCCTTGTTCGCGAGGGAAAAATAAATAGCTGTCATGACTTAGCTCTCATAGGTACCGGAAGTCAAACTCCGCATCTCCTGGACAGCAGCCAACAACGCTAACTACTAGACCAGGTCGGTCTTTCTTTATAACTAGGCATCGGGAATTTTGAGCACTAAAACCAGAAAGAAGCGGAATTAAGACTAGGCAATAATGAGAGGGGTCACGAGGTGCAAAGCATTCTCTCCCATTATGCCTCTAACTCACAGTACTTGTTTACATGACGGGCAGTGGTTCATAGTTTCGGTTTTTGCTTTGTGTGATTAACCTAGTAGTTTGAGTGTATCTAATTTTATGTTAAGTACTTAAGAATTCCAATGTCTGTATAAACGCACACTATTTAAAATTATCTATTTCACTGCCAAAAGAAGATGAAACTACTTGTGCAAGGTTCAAAGATACTTTGCATTTTTCCAACCTGAACTAACCAAGAAGAAACAAAAGATCGCCGGTCGTTACTCTGACGTTGCACACTTGCAGAATACGTCACAGATATTGTGACAAAGACGATGGTGAATAAGCTCGAGGTGTTTCTGCCATTCGCTGAGTTGAAATAAAAGTTCATTTTGCTTTGTAAGCGAAGAGAAGAACCAAGATATTTACCTTGAGAGCAAAAAGTAACAGCAGAACTTGCGGAAGCATTTTTACGACATGAAAACCAATGCATCAAAAACCATGAAAATAGTACCATGTTATATCATTGACAGACCACAGCAATTTCCGGTCATTGAAATTCGTCCTCCAACGGATCTCATGTGTTACGTGGGCCGGCTGTTCTCATTTATATGTGAGAATTTCAGTATCATAAGCTTCCTTGTTGTTTTTATAACCTGCACAAAGACGTGATGAAATAGCTTCTTGGCATTCTTAATTAGAAGTTAGAGTTAAGATTTATCCACAGCTTTCCATATTTTCTATACTATATTCCTCTCGTTAGAAATGGGAAAGGAAAGGTGAACAAGATCCAGAACTGAAATAAACTGCCATTGAATGCACATTTCGTATCCCTTTAATCCGTTGTATCACCGTGATTAATAAAGCGAATAAGAAAACAGTTGGCTAGTACATAATTCTTGTACCCCCTAAGGAAGCCAATGCTAATATAGAATAATGAAATTATGCATAAAAATGAAACATTTTATGCTTTATTCACATTTTATGAATTATAGGATATTTATAAAATGGCGCAAACTGAAACGGTTGAAAATATAAGATAATAGAAGCAAAAATGGTTCCAGTAAACATGGGTCCTAAAACGAGCCATGTGCGAGATAATTGCAAATATGTTACAAGCCGCCACTGACTTCATTACAAAATATCGTTCTAGTTAGTACAAATTAATTTGAAAAGTAAACTTTTCGTTTCATTTCCATTCTAAGCTGGCTCAAAGTTCACTCATAGCTTAACCCAACAAGGAATACAATTCTACTTTAGTATGTTGTGTACTGTACACTCATCTGTTAAAGAAGGTGTTCAAAGTGTCGTCCTTGTATCTGGATGCAATACTGCACTCGTCTCTACAAACACCCCCGGATCATCTCGGAATTCTGACAAGTATGTGCAATTCTCTGTTCGAGTACTTCAACTGTATCAACGGGAGTGCTATACACTGCAACGTATAGCACTCCACCACACAGAAAAATCCAACGATTGAGATCAGGTTACTGTGGAGGCCAAGGTACAGGTCTTCCTCGATCTATCCAACTTGGACCATATCTCCGCGTTGTATGTTCAGTTTTGTAAACAGTTGCACATCGCGGACCGCTTCTAAAACTCAACGAATGACGCATAAGATGTGTACAACGAATGAAGTCAGTGGTGGCTAATAACAAACATTCGCAACAATAAATCTCGCACACGACTTTTTTGCGAACCCGTGTTTACTAGAACTTTTTTTTCTATTATCGTATACTTTCAACCGTTTCAGTTTGTACTATTAATTTTGACACACTGTGTAATGTAATGAAATGAATTTTGATTGTAAAAACTGTAGTGTACGAATTTAAATCTCTGCGCTTTTTAGCGTTGCTTTTAGGCTTCTACAAGAATATTTTGGGAAATGCTGCTTTAGAAACCCAAAAGAATGTTTACGATAAGATAAAAAATAAAAACCATAAAATCGCTCTTATAAAGCTGAAAATAATTAGGTGCCTTCAATACAAAGCAAGCTTTTCGTTTAAAGCAACTAATATTTTATCATAAATATTCCCTACTTATTACAACACAAAATTTAATATTTCCAAAACTAACAATAATGAAATGGCAAAGTGTATGTAACAAAACAATTACACAGTTAGATAGGGATCAAAATTTCATAACTATACATTTTTGAAATTTTAACACAGACTTGCCTTAAGATATCAGTGTTCATTGTGGAAAACTATTCCCTCCATCTTCCATATTAGGTTAAATCATCTGTCAAGTTTAAATGTGTAAAACTGGTGTAGTGTAACGGAATACATTAAACAAATGAGAGTTAATATGCAAATATTCTTTCACGCTAAAGTCTTGAGAAGAACTGATAGGCAAATTATTTCTTTCAGAACATATATATTTCTGAATTTTATACAAAGTGCAATATATAGGTCGGTCCTGGTGGTCTATTGGTAACCATACTTGCCTCCTAAACCCAAGATCGCGGGTTCGAACTCGGGCAGGATCGATGGCTTTTTTCGGGGCGTAAAAATCCTAAGTATGGCTTCCTTCGGAAGGGAAGTAAAGCCGTAGGTCCCATGTCGTACATTTACGGCACGGAAAAGAACCTCAAGCCTGAAAGAAGAGACCTCTGAGCAATTTATCGGCCGTTTGACTCCCTGAATTGAATGGTACGCTGATGACCTGAGATGTTAAAGAGCGTCCGTAAATAAATCAAATCAAAAATTATATTCTTTGGGGACAAAATTATTTTGATCGATGTCTTGATACGTGGTTAAACCGTGAACTCCAGAGAATGCACCAAAGTCCTTCAAAAGTTGAATCTGTCTCTTCCTCACAAAGATGTGGTATGTCTACACACCCTAGAAGAGACAATTATACTTCAGGACTGCTCTTCTTACCTACCCTACATCTCTAGTCCTACACCTCCTGAACCTCCTGCGTCCTCTAAACGATGCAGAGGAATTTGTGACGATGACGAGGAAATCAAAACTGCAATATGAAGATTGCTGAAAAACAGCCCGCATCGGCATACAGGTTCTGACATCTAGATGGCGCAAAGCCATAAATTGCTCTTGAAAATAGCAACGTATAGGCAAAGAAATCGAACAAATCTGGAGTTTAAATTGAAGTAAAACAAACGCTTGAAGAGAACAAAAAGTGTCACATTACTTATTGAGCGCTCTTTGTAGAATTGTCCGGAGTGAAACAAGATTCAGGACGAAGCGAACAAGACTTGTTTGTATTTGTAAATAAAATGTGACTGAAAGCGCGAGTTAACATCATTGAACCTTATTCGATCAGGAGGGAAAGCGCTTGTATGCAAAACACAATATCCGTTAAATCTGCATCTTTATCGCTGAGTAAGCAAACACAAGCAAGGTCTTCCTCCATAGATGGTTGGACTCGATTCCAATGACGGACAAACCGCCACAGGTAGCCGAGGTCGTTAGGACTTGTGAACGGGAGGTCTGGGATTCGAATCCCGCCCGGACCGTCCTTCCTGACTGAGGTTTTTCCAGGTTTTCCTCGGTCCTCATAAATGGCAAATGCCGGGAAGGTACCCTAAAAATTAGGCCTGGAACGTTTCCTTCCTTAAAAATTCTTTCTCAATATATCGTTCCATCTCATGTGTTATCAGTGCTCACCGCCTGTGATGCCTCAGTAGTAAAACGGGCGTTAAACATAATTTAAAAAAAAATGACAGACAACGCAGCATTAGATGATTGTACTCCGTGTTCTTCGACTTCTGCCGTTACTTGCACAATTGCAATAGTCACCATCATCTTATTGTCCTCTTGGAATTTCAGTTAAGGACATATAATGTAGTAGTGGTAAAGAATAATACCAGCCCTATGGTTGGTAATCAGAGTTCCTGACTTCTATACTAGGGGTTCTGGGTTTTATATCTGGATATGTCATAGAAATGTTTCTTTTCAGAGTATTATTTTGTATGGTTAATGTAGCTCCCCCCAGGTTTAAGGACCGCTTTGCATATCATATCTTCACCCAAATCCTCACTGGAACAATTAGCGGCATACTATATACTTCCAGCTGGCATTGTCAATATATATTTAGTGCAAACTAGCATTCCAAACAGTAATATATGTTTTATTTTTAACTATGACTCTATTTTGTGTGCTTTTGCAGAAGTACTTAATTTTCCGTCTTGGCATGTATTTGTAACAAGGGTATCCAAAATTTCCTGGACTAGTGCTTTCAATTGAAAAGTATTTGTATCAGTATAGTGCAACCTAGATGATGGTACTAGCATATTTTAGGAGCCAACGTAAGAAATTTAACAAAGTCAGTTGAACATGCTGATCTATTCCACCCTTTTATTTGGGGTTGTTGTATTTAGTCTGCGGCAATCTAATGATGAAAACGAGAAAGGAGTACCAAATGTGCATAAATTTCGTGTAAATCTGGGAAAATGTGTAACGAAAGCTTTGGCAGCGATTAGACAAGCATTCGGGAAATAAAGCATGAGCCGTCCGAGAAGTTTAAGTCATATTTTCAATTCAAAGCCAATTTGGTATGCGCTAAAGACGATGAGCACACAAACAGGCCTATCAGCCTTCAACATCCGATATTGTAGCGGAAATTCTACGTGTCATTCTTGAGGATTGAGTCCAGCCATTTGTAGCCTTGCTGGGGTAATCGGAATTGATTACGGGACTGCTGAATTATGACAAGCGTGTTGATCTCTGCAAAGAACTTCATCATAAAGTGTTATAAAATTCTTGTCCAGGATCATCACTGATGACGAAAGCGGATTTACAGTTGTAAGCCTGAGACGAAACATCATACCTCCAAATGGAAACTTGCAAATTCATCAAGAGCGAAAAAACGCGCGAGACAAGTGAAGAGCATGCTCCTCATTAAGGGGACTATTTAAAGAGAATTGCTTGCGCATACAGTGATGTTGCATGATAAAGTGCGAAGATGTCGCTTCCGACAAAAGCGTTGTTGTAGTGCATCATCTCACATCAGGGAATGTTTGACCAAAAACAACGCGACTGATGTCCCCAAGCACTCTACATGAATGATTTAACCCTTGGCTTTTCTGTTTTCCTGAGTAAAGATTAAATTGAAAGGGCATCGGTTTGATACAATTCAAATGACCACGGCAGAAATGCTGAACACCCAGACAGAACACGTATTTCAGATGCATTTAGGATCGCTAGGAACGATGCATTCATGTGGAAGGGACGGAGTAGGTCTAAATTTATTTTTGGACCAAATAGCAGAGCCAGTTCGGGAACTTTCAGATATTATCTTTTACATTTAATAATAAAGTTTGTTTGTTTAGCTTCATCCATTTCTTAGCAGGTAGTAGTAGTAATGGATGTTTTATTGTACGTTTTAGAACATTCGCTGTCGCATCGACATGTTAATGTCGTTCTTATAGCAATCAAAAGTGCCATATACATACACACACACACACACACATATATATATATATATATATATATATATATATATGATATATTTACGTTTTCTGTTAATAATTTTATATAAAAATACATAAACATGAATGGAACCCTTACTCTTGACCCCCCTTTTATTTACCCACACTACCTGTCCAACTCCCCCCTCTTCATTATAGCCATTAACCTTCTCTGTCGGGTCTTCTCTACAAATATTCTCAAAGTGAATATCTCGCATGCACCAACACTTCCCGGCAAATGCTCAAAATTCTGTTGGAATTAAACAATTGCGGTGCTAAATACTCATTTCTTAAAATCTCCGTTTCCCTCCATTCTGCCATAATATGCCTCCAGGTATCGCTTTCTCCGCACATGGGCAAATTCTTTCCCCGAGAGCATCAACTGATTTGTTTCCTTTCCAAGCCCCTAATCTGAACCATGCGAGACCACTTCTTTCTTCTCTGCCACAGATATCTAAATAATTACCCCTCCAACAGCCCTGATATATATTTGAGCCTGCAGGTTAAGCGATATTCCTAGCAGGTATGCAAAATGAAGAAGGCACCAACATAATTATAAAACATAGTCGGCAATATCTGCAGCAGTATTTACATTCCTGCTGTATACAATTGTCTTATAGATTCTCAAGAAGTTATAAATGGAATTCATGCTGTTTAAGCAAACCGATGGACAAAAGTGAAGTTGACATGTGTAAAGACCTCAGCCGGACTTAGGTTTTCCGGTCGGTGCAGCTGCTAACTGCATCCTCTGCCCACATACTTCCAGTGGTTGGTGCGACTGTACGATTATCAATCACCACACATAATTAGCGTTTTTAGAGATAAAGTACTGTTTCGTCTACTTAACCATGCAGAGATGGCGAAGTAGGGTCTATGGTTCATCTGTTTTTACTTTCTTATAGTTCATTGCTCGAAACACATGTAACTGTACATAGGAGTGTTTAGAACGTGGGAAAAACACAGATTTCTCCCACAGGAAGAAGCAAACCAAAAGTTGAATTGTCGTCAAAGGTTTTATTTCTTGCTTGCTTCCTTCCTTTACTCTTCCTCATGTTATTTCCTGTTTTAATTCTTTCCTTTTTATCTACAATTCTATTTTCATTTTTAGAAATTTTCTGTGTGTGTTCTGCTAGAAAGCACTGGTGCCTAAGTTTATTTAACACAGGGCAACCTATTGGAACGTGTAAATAAAACACCTCCACTTCGTAATCTGAGGGCGGGGAAGTGGACAATACTTCGAGCTCTATCAACTAGAACAGAGAATTAGTACGACTTTGTGGAACTTTTTATTTTGTATTTTTAATGTGTTCATTTCTTCTTTTTACTTTATTACCTGTGCTTACTTTTAACTTCTTTGCTTGCTATTCTTTTCTACTACCACACACTCGTACATATTTCTTATAATACTAACACTTCCAAAGCAATTTTTCAAAATTGAAATCGTTACAGCTTGTATTTTGAGAAGGAGAGGGCAACTACTGTTTGCAATACTTTTCTTGTCCCCTTATTCTGTTACTATTTCACGCTGACGTCATTTTCACAGACTTATTGCATTGTCGTTTACTCTTGAAGTTTAAGCATGCAAATATATCACTTTTGTTGATCCATTTGACTTAAGCATTACACTAGAAATTACGTTTGTATTGGTTTTTCAGCATTTCTTTGGTTTAGATTAGCTTAAAGTGTACCATTTACATCATTTTAGAAATAATTTCCGGTATTAGCTGTAACAAATATTGCATGAAACAATAAGGAAGTTTAGCTGCATGTAGGCTTATGGAAGATTTGCTATAGCAACTGTTATTTTTTGGTGTAACATTAAAACTTTCGTTCTATCACTATTAGCTTCACCAAACGTATTAAAAACTCTTTTAACAACTTTGAAACACATTCAGAAAGCTATCCAAGTTTGTGTTCACGTAGCGCCAAGGTCTTTGTGTTCCGGCCGGCTAAAGCAACACGTCTTGATGTTTACTCGCAGAACGATAAAGTAGACATGCAGTCTGTTTCTTGCTTGACCTTGGAGAGCATTAGCATGCCAATTTGGTCTTATCGTGTGCATTGCCGGTATTTTTCATTTATATTTTCATACAGATTATAATACTATAGCAAAAGCACACGCACACATCATGTTCTAATACTAATGACAACATAATCACATTATTAACCGTAGTTTGATTATCTTTGAATATGATTTTATTCCATATATTTTGCTCTAGGAAGTCATTTTTGTTAACAATTGCTCCGTTTATTTGTAAGAGCGTTTGGTAGAACATATTTTATGTTCAGTGTCTCTTACTTTCCACAAATATGTGTTATTCCATCTTATTCCACAAGTGACAGTGACACGGTTAATTTTTAAAATGTAGCTTCTAAATTGTGTGTGTTATAAACAAAGGACTTTCTCTTGATCAGAGTTGGACGTGTTTCTCAATGCGTCCATCTGATGTCGCAGGTATCATTGTCGCTAACATAGATGTTTAACGAACAGCTGTTAAACATAGAAGTTGGAGACTCATAAATTAAAGCTTTGATTGTAATGAAAATGCGTCTATTTTTTTTTTCAAAATAAAAATGAAATTCATGGATCTGTCAATGAAACAAAAGGAAATTATGAAGAACGCCACATTTAATTAAGGTGACTATTTCACTCATGTGACATCATCGAAATGGACCAGTGAAACGAAACAATCTTTTGAATTTTGACCAATCACAGCTGGATTATGGAGTAAAACATCGAGAAAAAAAATTATGAAACCAGTTTTATCACGAGATATGCATTTGTCTTATGGTAAGTGTATTCAATTATATCTCCACTATATAATTCCTGAACACGCATCACTGATCACTTATGCTAGAGGCGATGGGGAACTATTGATAGTAACAAAAGTATGGACAATCATGATGCAAAATGAAGGGTTCTTCAAAGCGTTTTGGTGATGCGTCAAATGTGCAAATTAATCTGGTCATTAGGAATTCCAAACCGCTGAATACAAAGAAAAATAGAGACATTGTATGTTATCTTTTTTGTTTTGTTTTTCTCAGTTGGTATTAGAAAATCGAACGGATTTTCTAATAATAAAATTATTAGAACGAATAATGAACTTTTATCCATTTCAGTCTCACGGTTCCTGAATAGAATAGACATTCATAATATGTGTTAATATTCTGTGCGCGAATGTCAAATATATGTATTACTTTTATTCTCATTCTATTCATGAAATGTGCTAAACCCGTATTTTTCTCTTCTCTGTTGGTATTGTTGGCATTCTCCTGTAGCAAGATTGCTTGAAAAGATTAAGTATAAATATGCAATTATTGCAATTTTGTAAGTCAAGTTTAAAATAATTATATTTAAATTCTTATTTTATTCATGAAATAGTCCTAATAAATATCAGTCGAAGGTCTGACTACGTTCGTGAATGTATCGGTAATCTCAGACCCTCTCGTGATATTTAAATAGTGTATTTTTCACTCTGGTTTTCGGTTTTGGTTATTTATTGGTGGTTTGTGAATAACGATAAAACATCGTTAAGCAATACTATTATTACTTTATTTTGTCTCCTAAATTCCAATTTTATATTTAGCTGGGAAAGTATAACAGCGTTTCTGATATTAAAAATTAGGTTAGGGAGCTGGAGAGCATAGGTTAATTTGATAATTACCGTAAATGACAGATCTCTGAAAAGCGCACTGTAATTGGCGCTCTTAATAGCAGCTTTACCATATGATAACCAAAAAGGGGAAAGAGAGAAGAATATTGTAAAGAGATATGAGCGGTATTCTGCAAAATTACTACATAAAATTAATTATTATCCAAGAGCAACTTTCACTGCACAAATATCATCTCGATTTGTTAATTTTTGTGTGTTCATTTCCTTGGTAACACTTTACCGCCTAATATAATCTGAAATAATAATAATAATAATATTAATATTATTATTATTATTATTATTATTATTATTATTATTATTATGACTGTGCAATTTGTTTTGGTGTCGGTGTTATTCATTGTTCGGTGGAATACTTTTCCTTGTTTTTAACATTTCTCAATAATGTGGCATTTAATAAGAATTATTCAAAGGAATTCGATTCAACATCAAAAGATGTATTATTATTGTAACCCGCGCAGGTGTTCAACAGAAAATTATCGCAGGCTTTAATTCACAAGAGCGGGTCAACTGTCAATAATCGTCAACTGTCATCAATCCGTTACAAACTTTAGCGTCAATAGTAAATATCGTATTTCGGCATAATTATTATTAGAGCTTCGATAGCTGTTTAACTTATTAAAAGCAGTAATGAATGTTCTCGTTTTATATTCAGTAATGCCATCCCTTCATTTATGCAGAGTCATCTGAAGGAGAATACAGATGGTAACATTTCGTGACATGCGCACTAAGAATTGAATCCCGCGAAATATCCAAATCGTTCGTATTGTATGTACTGTGATTATCACCAGCTAAATGATTCCTGCAAGCTAACTGCCGGTCATAAGAAGAGAGAATTTGATCTGCTCAAAGTTGCGAGGCTAAAGCTAACGATTTCTGTTACAAATCGTAAGAGGAGTTAAAACATGGTCCCATTACTTCGATAGGAAGACAATCCATAGAGTGGCATCACAAAACTTATTCTTGAAGAAAAAACGAAACAAAGACTATTTCAGAACAATATAATCAGCCTGTAAAACCATGTGGGACTCTGAAGAAATAGCTGTAGTGAAACAATTAATTCCGAAATATATGCCAAACGTCTTGGGAAAATGAGGAAGAAGCGATTCCTGCATTGTATCCTTACAAAGGCATGACCACAGTTCTTCCTCCCGACACCTCGAAGCCACACATCACCGGAGAATAAAGTTTCTGTGGACTGTCCCCGTAGTACATTGCAGCTTCAGAATATATGAAATGCTTTGGTCCTCTAAGAGATGCAAACCGCGCGAAGATCTGACGATGACAAGGAGTTGCAGTACGGGAATGACTGAGAGACAACCCTCCTCAGTAGTTCGACGATACATCCAGGGCGGCCCAAAGTCTTATAGACATAGAATTGAGAAGCACTGCACATTTTTGAAACTGAAATAAAACAAAGTCTAGAAAATGACAAAAGTGTGTTGCTTTACTGTCGGATAAAAGACTTGCATCGCCAAGACGAAAGCTTTTAGAAGATGGCTCTAGCGGAGAGAAACTGCATAATAAAAATCTAAAGTTTGGAGATTCAAGTTAAACTTCTGTTAGGTATGTACAGAGAGAAAATGCTATAATGTGATACTATTTATTTGAACTGACACGTGCGATAGGATTGCCTCACACACTGCGTATCCGGCAGCAAGAAGTGCTGCCATACTTTACTTAGTGACGTGTTCTTTTCGACAGGACTTTCACTACAGTGTCGTCATAAACGTTCAATATCCGGCTTCTTCAGTACTTCCGTTGATGTTGCAACTTGGGATATTCCAGATACTCGCTCTCGCTTTGCAAAAAGAACTGCCGAGCTAAACATGTTTGTACTATGAAAGAAAAATTAGCAAGGGAGATGAAAAGCATCAAGTGTTGAAGAACAGTTTGCCAAAATTGTTTACGGAATATGGAAACACAACTGAAAGATACAAAAAACGTGTAATTTATACAAAAGAAAAAGAGAATGAAGATCAACTGATGCACATGTTTACGACCTTGGTACATGTCCGTTATATACACCGCCATGGGTGGCCGAGGAAGACCCGAACTCGTGAGCGGGAGGTCTGGGGTTCGAATCCCGTCAGGACCGTCCTCCCTAACTGAGGTTTTTTCCAGGTTTTCCTCAGTCCTCATAAATGGCAAATGCTGGGGAAGTACCCTAAACTTAGGCCTGGAACGTTTCCTTCCTTAAAAAAATCCTTTCCCAATATATCATTTCATCTCATGTATCATCAGTGTTCACCGCCTGTGGTGTCTCAGTAGTAAAAACGGCCGTTAAATGCTAATCAATCAATCAATCCGTTATATGCCGGGGGAGGGAATAATTATACAAGAACAATAACAACAACAGCTGTATTGCTTTATTACAACTCTTAAAATAATGTCACAATGAACCATTTGTTCTGAGAGAATTGTTCACCGTGGTTACTGAACGGCGTACGGAACAGACAAGTAAGCTACATTATCCTAAAAAACTGAAATTAACCACTTAATACAATAAGGTTTCTGTGGACATAGGCTCAAATCCTGTGAACAACAAAATATTAATGAGAATATTTTCTGAGTCCAAGGGTGAAAATCTCGGAACCATATTGCAAGCACACACTTCGTTGTTCATGATCATGCATGATCACTCTTGGTATTAATTAGCAAACCCGAATGGGATTATTAGTACGTGGATGACAGATATTTAACTGATAGGCCGCAATTTGTGATTATTTCCTTAAATTTTATTTACAAATATTTTAAAATGTGTGCTGTTTGGTTAAAATTAAACGCTCATACATGTGCTCGTTTTCAGATCTGTAAACAAGCAAACGTGGAATGCAGTATCATAATTTACTAATAGTCAAAGTATTAATACAAACTATCCGAAAGACAAGCTTTGTGTAACTGATAGCGTTCGATAAAGAAACAAATAGCCGGCAAGTGAAATGACCTTACCCTTGTTTTTACCGTAAAGCAGGTTAATGGAAAGCGGAATTAAAGTGTGGGATTGCATTACAGGTTTGCCAACATCGTGAGATAAGAACGAGTTTTCCGAAGGTACTATTACTTTCATTGTCCTATGCCGAGGTAGCGTTGGAATGAGAAAATTTCACTGGCAATTCCCTCAAGCCTTCACATTTCCTGGTCGCGTATGGCCTTCTGCTTGTGTCTAGTTTGCCAATTTCATCATCAAGTTCTCTGACTCAAGTGCCTGGCTTCCTTTGAGTAATTGTTTTCATAACCATGAGCAATGTCCAAATAACGTTTACTGGATAACTACAGAGTCAAAGAGTACGGCTGATTTTGAAGGGAATGTGAGCCTACTTTGTTGCAGCAGATTCTCTCAATGTGCAACTAGCCCAACACAATTCATGACAGTAAAGCAGTCATATTGTATTTAATTCATTAACCCTTTTCTGTTTTAATGTAATAATGAAACAGATAATATGTCGTGATATTCAGCAGAGTCAATAAATGATTTGCTCTTTCAGGAATGACTTATGGTTGCAAAATGTCAGATGTGCTTTGAAGCAGGTTTTTTACTGAGGTATGTCGATGCCACCCCACGCTGGACGTGCCCGATTTGACGCGGTTGTTATATGCTGATGTTGATGTTGTTGTTGTTGTTGAACCGACTGTCCCACTTCATACCCCGGGTCGTTCAAGAGTCCGAAGTCGCCTTTCGTGTTTTTATTGGTCACGGGAGGAAGGAAATGGAGAGAGTTGGTTTAAATCACACAACCTTGCTTCATTTTAAACGCATTGAAATGTTTAGTCACACTACACTAGTTATCAGCCACCTGGTTCGTTATCTCAATGACTTTGATGACGCGTAGTGAATATGTTGCACCTGTGTGCCTCTCGTCTACTTCCCCTGGTAAAAATGATCTAGTAATGCGTGTGCTGCATTAACTCCTGATCTGAACTGCGGCTGCCATCTGGTAAAAACGATCCGGTAAAAACGTTCCTTTGCTAGGTTTTTTCCCCTTATATATGAAATTCAAACGTCGCCACGTTGTTTTAAAGCGTTACGTGGGGTTCACAGCACAGCGCCCACGGCTTCCCTGGGCTTTTGAAATATTTAAATACTATTGGTGAGCTATTGAGTACCCAAACACGCTTATTTTAAATTCATTGCCTCTTTGACGCCTTATTGGAGAGTTCCCGATCATACGATGTAACGATTTTATCGCTGACACCTGTTCCCCTCCTACCTTCAACGAATTTTGAAGCTTCCTCAGCAACTAAGATACAAAAGGATCTATTGTTCGGCCACCTGCATGATCCTAGCTTTGTTGTAGTACAGAGACTCATCGCTCTAGCCATTACCAGCAGGAGAAACACAAAAGATGACAAAAGGCAACCTTTTCCTCATTGTCATAGATTCAAACGTCCAGGTAGCCATGAATATATTTTTGCAATACATGAAATGCCCTAGTCTGCTACTATAAGCTATGCTTTATAATTATTACTATTTACATTATATATAAGCATTTACTCTTGGGCATGGATTTGGAGATCTGTCACAGGTCCTCTAGACTTTATGAATATTCTGCTCATAAAATCTTTGTTCATCAGAACTGTGTGACAAGTTTTTCGACATGATCAAGTCACAGTTAAAGTACAAACTAAACAACATAAAAATCTAGCTTAATACGATAAAAATTTTATTGGCGCTGTACAGAGGTTTATTTAATAAATACCGCTTCATTTTAAGCTTAAACATAACATCCTGAAACAATCGATTTATTGATAAAAGTGAAAAATTGAAGATTATGAAAACGAGGAATTTTAAGATTTAGTGCTACATACAAAAAAAAATTATACTTCTTTATTTTAATAATTGGCTATTTTGAAGTTAAACATATAGTGTTACTAAATTGTTATTACAAAACGATATGCTTTAAATTATCATTAGCATAGGAGCCTTCAAAATTATTTGGTTATTTTTACTTGCCTGAAATATAATTCAAACGCTGCTTGGTAGAATGTAAAAGCAATACTTACTTCATTACAATGAATGCAAAACAACAAACATGTTTAATTAACCTTCGAATTATTCATTTCTCTTGCTTAGCTCGAAAAGAAAGATATTCATTTCTGAAGTAAGGCACCGGTTGCTATTACTGCATTATGTCGGTGTAAAGAGGAGACTTAGAACTTGTCTTAGAACTTGAATCAAGGTGGATAAGGAGGGACTTGGCACTCTAACGTCTGATTTTTGTTGACTTATTTTATTTACGGACGCTCTTTAACATCTCAGGCCATCAGCGTCCCATTCAATTCAGGGCGTGAAACGGCCGACAAATTTTGCTGAGGCCTCTTCTTTCAGGCTTGAATTTCTTTTACACGCCGTAAATGTACACCACGGGACTCATGGCTTTACTTCCCTTCCGGAGGAAGCCATACTTAGGATTTTTATTTCTAACGTCTGAAGGTAAATAAAGGTTTCAAACTACATCAGTGTCAATCGAAGCTAAAAGCCTTGCCAATCTCTAAAGCGCTACTAGACGATAGAAAACATTACAATATTCATCTTCGCTCAACAATATGTTAAACAGTTTACTGCACCAAAGCTATTAATTTGACCAGGGTTAAGATTTACAAAACAGTGCATTGGGAATGAAATTCACTCTCATTTTCTTTCTCTCTTAAAGGAAAATAAAATTAATCAGATTAATGTTATTTATAGCATTTTTGTTTAACATGTAAATTCCTGGCATTTGTAAAGAAGGGTGATAAATCGCATTAGCCAGAGTGATTTAACGCAGTCTGGCAATTGCATGCGCCTTTGCTATGTTTGCTTCCAGACTTGATCACAATCCATTAATAATGCTCACCTATTTTATATAAACATTTTGTATAAATATTTTACTGGATGTATTCAAAGTGTATGCAAAGTTAAATTTCATCTTCATTACTTCTTGAGGCATATTAACATTTATTTATGCCTCGGAAGCGCTACATTAAACGAAATCACTGTTTAAATTTTTAGAAAGGTTTTACGTTTTTTATCTGTATATTTAGAGTAATATTTGTTTATTTGAAGTGTAAACTCTTGTCAAGGTTTTAATGTTCCAGAATGTTTGCGCTTTTCTGGCGTCTTTAACGACTGGATTTGAAACAAATGCAGGACGCTTGTAGATCTAAATATAATATAATAAGTAAGATTTAGAATGCTTTTCATTTTATGCCACCCTAATTTAGTGGGACTTGTGTGATTCTCCCCCAGCCTGACAGGAGTGTAGTCCACTTGAGGTTGGGATGACTACGTTTCTCAAGGATGATGATAAATTGATGATTCGGGCAAATGAGATTTTGGTACCCAAGTTTCTCAGGCATGATTTAGATTAATATTTAATAAGAAAGATCTCTCTAGTCAACTCTAGTGGAGAGCTCATTCCAAAGCAATTATCGAACGGCAAATTTGATCATATTTGAAATTGGTTTGTGAGTAGAAATAAAACCATGAATTATTTTCCTGCATTTAAAGAGAAAATGGAATTCCAAGAATGTGCTATGTCCTGGAAAGTGTCGCATCTCTATAAAAAAAAACACGCCATTTATTTATTTATTTTGTATCAAATTACTTTAATTCACTACTGGAGTTAAAGCACAAAATCAAATCATAAAGACTATTTTAAACAACAAAAATGTACATACAAGTCAAAGTTTAAAGAAATAAACAACAAGCAAGAGTAAAAATTTAAAGAAAAAAATTAACTATCAACCTGAATTCTCTAATAAATAACTTAAAACCACTAAAATAAAAATAATCAAAACACATAAGCACAAAAAACTCTCTCATTTCCATGCAACAGGTTAAAATAAGTAAAATCCACACCCCGACATTAAATAATTTTAATTTAAACAAATTAAATAAAAGTAATTTACACATTAAATTGTTGTTTATTCACAAATTTGTCACTTGAACTATCAATTTCCTCAGAAATTTATTACTTTTGGTAGCTTTAAATCATGAAAGTAGGTTATTAATATTGAATAATGCTTTATTAGCAAATGTAATTTTGTTACTGTAAAACCGTTGGTAAGAAATGTGTTTTCGTGAACCCTGAACTGCAGTAACGTTAATGATGCCAGTAATTGAGTGCAAAGTACAGAAACCGTTTTCACTGTACCCCAACAGTACTTCTTTATCTCTCTGAAGCCTTGTTATCTCCAGATCAATACTAACTTGTGTACATATTTACCTCTCGTTTACAGAATCGAAATGTGAGCATGCTGTGATCTAGGGGGTCGTCGTCATCGAGGTGGATGGCTCCAGGTATCGGCTTTCCCGCCAGTCATCAGCATGAAGGCAAAGAATCCGACGACAGATGCAACGGCGGAGGAGGAGGAGGTCGACGGGGATATACTCAAGGGTTTCGCCTTGAGGACTTCGACGCAGCATAGGTGGTCTACCCTGGATAGCAAAACAGCTCCCAAGTATCTAAACGCCGAGAACAAGAAGTGCTTGACTTTGGACGCCACGCATAGAAAACAATTTAATTCTAATTTTCTCAGTCGCTTCATAGAGTTTCGGGATAGCCAGAACACAAAAACAGCGATGGCAGTGCAAAATCAAGTGGAAATACAGATTGTGGAAAATGACATTACAACAGTAAATGGACAGGTTTCCGCCTCAGAAGAATCTCAAGTACAACAGGCAGTATCTACAAAAACTGAAGCATGTGATGGTAATAAAGCCAAAGATAAGGGTGAGGATCTGTTATCGTTAAAAGATGAAGATAAAAAGAGTAAAAGCATTGCACAGGAGCGCAAGAAGATATCTCCCGAAGACAATAGGAAAAGTGTAAGTTCGAGTATTACAAGAGATATTCATGATATCAAGAAGCTATCAGCAGTACACAGAGTGGAGGAGCTAAAACGTCGATTAGAAGGTGAAAATGAATCCAAGAACTTGAAAAATTGTGACGTGACTAGCAAGTGCGTAGAGAATTCACCTAAACAGAAAACAGAAGAAACGAAGAAATCTTCAGGAGGCACAAGGGAGAGCCCTCCTCGCCGTGTCAGTTTCAAAGTCCGCGGTGGTAGCACAAGCAGCTGCGCGGGTTTGAGGGCGGCATCCTCGTCGTCTGCAGCGACACACCGGCGCGCCGCCACAGCACCTCGTGTCACCAACAAGGTGGCCGCTCTGGCTTCTAAGTTCAACGCCATCATTCTCGAGAACAAAGAAGAAAAAAGTGTAGAGATAATTCATGGCGAGACCAAGAAGAAGCTGTTGGTTATTCCTCAGGCGCCATCAAAGAAGACTCCGGAGCCGAAGTTGGTGGTAACGAAACGGACGGCTGTAAAGAGGGAAGGTGTTGCTTCGTGCAATGGAAAAGCTGCTGCTAGCAGTGCGAAGTCTGTTTCACTAGAAGAAGTCAGCAGGGGCATGGGTAGCATCAAAGAAAATAAAAAGAAGACGGTTTTGTCACATCGCTCCTCGTCTGTTGCCACTAGGAGCGGAAATGTGAAGGCCGCAATACAAATCTTCGAGCAGAACGCCACTATCATCCGGACGAAGAAACCTTCCCCCTTGCAACCATCACCGTGCAAAGATGAAAAGGACGACGACTCAGCGACCGAATCGACAAAACAACCCTCGCAAAAGAATCACTCCCCAAACCAGGAGACCAGTAAGCCTTCTTCTCCATCAGGATTGATTAAATCCTCCCCCGTTCTTACGGAAGAAACATCCTCTACAGACATCGCCACTTCCAGTCAACAAAATCTTCAGTCAGTGAAGCCGAAACCTCCATCTCCACCACCGTCTTCATGCAAACCCAGTCGTAGCGGACTTGTGAGTCGTGAAGGTGAAGTGAACGAAAGTAAACACTTGCTTGCGTGTGACGAGGACAAGAAAAAGGAACCGAAATATTCCCGGGTGATGTTCAAACGCAGTGCAACTACTCTTGTGAATATAGCATTAGAGAGCGAGAAAGTGTGTAGTTCTAGCGTAGTGGGTGCTGAACCTGCAAGTGATAGTAAGTTAGTGCCTGAAGCATGTGCAAAACCACCTACTCAGACCAAGTCGCTCTCAAAGAGTCAATTCTACGTGCGTTTCAGCGACATTCAGGAGAAACTCTCCACAGACGATGGCGCTCAGGAAGAGAGTAAAAACAGTACCGTTGAACAAGAGACTCCTATGCCTAGGCCAATAACAATCAAGCCCAACAGATCGTTCCTCTGGGGTGCTTCAACGCCGGCGTCGCCATTGCGGTCTCCCGAAGACCCTTCCCCCACTTCCATCTTAGCCACAATTGCGAGAGAGGCAACTGCAGTACAAGAACCAGAGCTTAACGATACTGACAACCTTTACGATGATGTACAACCCCCTTCCTCATACCACAATTATTCCACTTTAGCTGGAGAACAAGAGGACATTTATGACGATGTTGGACCGCCCATAAGCAACAAGGACTTGCCATCAGGGACTGCGCATGCTTTTGAGTAAGTCACAAAATGATTTCCTTATTGTTGTATAAAATAAGAGGAAACTCTTAAGTCTTGTAAGTTACTTAAATGCATTGTCACTTTTCCTTAGTGTTACCAGAGGATTATGACAAAAACATTAGTTAATTTCCCTCATTTTTTGCAAAAAAAAAAAAAGGGGGGGGGACTTTTGGTCATTAATACGTCCGAATCTTAGAAATGGCTGTGTTCAATGTCTTTTTCATAAATCCAGTACTAACCGGAAAGTCATAAAAATAAATTGTTTTGGGACAAACAAAAACATAAAGGAAAAGTACACAGGAAGTTAATAATATGTGATTAATTACCCACTATAGACAGCAAAATCAACTGGATCACTGTAAGTGGACTTTTATAAAGAGTTGATAATGTTATTTCAATACACACTTATCAAGAAGTTAAACTTTCAGTAGTTTATTGGACAACTAAAATACAACATCAGAATACAATGAGTAGCCCTACAAATCACATGCAGATATTTTTTATTTGCAATTCACTGATGTTCATGTTTTTCTAAAGATCGGGCATTACAACAATTTTCAATCTTTTCTTATAACATTGTAAAAATTCCAGCTTAGGATTTACCACACTTGCAATTCTGACTTAATTAAGCGAGATTTTCCCAACAAAATTTCAAGCCCCAAATTATAGAAGTTTAACAAACGAAAAAAAAAAAAAAATTAAGGAAAATTTTACGTTAGCGATAAAGCGGGAAATTTTGTCACAAGACTTAAGACTTTGGGGAAATCGTTATTTTCATGTAGAGCAATTTTTCAATTAATGTTATCTTTTTTTTCTGAAGATAAGATTAAAACGTGTCTCATGAAACAGGTTCTTTCTGCTCTCTGCGGAATTATATCTATGGGAACTCCTCAAGCATTTTCTTCATTCTGGTACTTTATATTCAGTGATACAGCGATTAAAAAGAAAAAGGAAAGAAGAAACGAAAAAAAAAAAAAAAGATAGAGAAAAATAGAAGATCTAGGTTTATTTAAAACCGAAGTGCATTTGCTGTTGTGCATGTGATTTTTTCCCCTTCCTATCAGCTTGATAGAACGCAATATACGCTAGTGAGCAAAGGTTAGAACCCCCCCCCCCCTTTCGAAATTTACAGCTACCTATCTAACGGCCAATTTCAACAAACTTCCTTACTTAAGACGGCGCGTTTAATTGATCATTGGCATGTTCGTCCAATGTTGTGTGCTTCACCAAGTACCATTAAAACTGAAGTGCCTATTAGCCTGTCATTCATTGAATGGTACGCATTCGTGACGTTATCACCATGACAACTGTGTCTAGCAATAAACAAAATGGCGGAAAATATCCGTATAGAAATTATGCATTTGGAATTAAAAGAAGGAGAGATGATAACGTTTTAGTTGCTAATGATTTTGAACTGGAAAACTACGCGATTTATGAAAGGCCTAGGTTAAGTGACGAAGTAGCCAGAAAAATTCTGCAAGAATTAGAATGTATGTAGACTATAGAGCAATGATGAACTAGAGATTTCCAACCCTCATTGCTTTATTTCTAAGTAAAACATAGTGCTCTAGCATCATACCGCCATGGGTGGCCGAGGTCATTAAGGCGCGTTTTCGTGAGCGGGATGTCTAGGGTTCGAATCCCTCCCTGAATTTTTTTTTCCTCCAGGTTTTCCTCAAATGCCGAAGAGGTACTCTAAACTTAGGCCTGAAACGTTTCCTTCCTTAAAAATTCTTTTCCCAATACAATATATCATTTCATCAATATCCACCGCCTATGGTGCCTCAGCAGTAAAAACGGGCGTTAAACACTATTCCAAAAAATCCAGAATCGTATTAAATAGCAATCTGATTCTTTTCTGCTGTGCTTAAGGGCATAGTATATCTGGATATAACCCCTGCTTTTATTAGTTGTAAAGGTTTAAATTGTTGTGTTCGTAATACCACAGTATATACAGTAAAGATAGTTTGATAGCTGACTGTTTTCAATGAAATCATGTGATGCGGCTATTGCTGCAGCTATCAGATGTCTAACGAACACCTGTTAAACATAGAAGCTGCAGTTTTATTAATTAAAACGTTAACTATAATAAAAACGTAATGATTCATTTAAAAAAAAGATATGAATTGTAGTGTTAGTTACTGAGTTAGCTATACGAGAACACGATATTATTACAATAGCGCGTTTCAATTTCAAGCTATGCTTAGGTGAAAATGTCTTTCATTTCCATCGTAATCGCTGTATTTGTTAAAATGCACGCGAATGGCTGGATGTGTTTCAAGGTATCAGTAAAATTATAATATCCAGTCTTGAATGAAACGATTCGCGGCTATTGGTTGTGCTATTTGCTATTGCGGGAAATCCAGTCGAATAGTGGAAGGTAGTGGTAAATCGTATGTCGAAGCGTGGCTTGTAAGTTTTTGAATCTTCACCTCTGTAGAAAGAACGGACACGAAAAAGGTACTCTTCTCAACGTCTTCTAAATTCAAGAAGGAATTAAAAAAAAAATATATATATATTATTTTAAATGTCTCGCTCTCTCGAGTTCGGTACTCTTTGGGTTCGAATACCGCGAGGACCGTCCTTCCTGACTGAGGTTTTTTCAGATTTTCCTCAGTCCTCATAAATGGCAAATGCCGGGGAGGTACCCTAAACTTAGGCCTGAACCGATTCCTTCCTTAAAAATAAATCCTTTCTCAATATATCATTTCATCTCATGTATCACCAGTGTCCATCGCCTGTGGTGCCTCTGTAGCAAAAACGGGCGTTAAACAGCATTCATTCATTCATTCGGTACTCTTTAAGTCCTGATACACAATGTTATGACAAACGGATCCAATTTACATAAGCATGGGGGCCCATTTACACTACTGTGGAACCGTATTGCTTGATACCCATTTTATGCGGCGTGGTTTTCATTTATTACTCTTAATAATAATGACTCAAACTATCTAAATAAAGTAGGAATGAATTTCTGAATGGTCGCTACAGAGCGATTTTCCCCACTTACAAGTGATGGCGGTTATGGACAAAAGGGAAATTACCTTAACGTAGAATCTAAGGCATAAAGAGAGGGAGGTAACATAGCGTGCTATTCCTATGTGGAGGCTTGAAAATCATATGGCTGTATCCGAGTAACGAAACTAGAATGCGCAGAGGGCATCAAGTCCCTGTGCTTGCTGAAGTGTAGGGAAGCTACATTATGCCAAGGTAATGTTATGTAAACAAAGAAATTTAATGGAAATGTGAAGCAAACTATGCATAAAAAGTATTAATATTGGAAATTATCGATATATTACAGGAATGAAGTGTTTTAAGAAAGCCTAGTCTATAGTTTTCATAACTTCTGAAATTGAATTTAAAAATGCATTAAATTAGAGTAAGCTAAAGAAACTATGTACTTCATTATTCAGCATTATAACGCAACAATATATAATTATAAGAATTCAAGCGAACACCCAATAATATAGAGTTGTCCTTTTCGCTGACGCGTTGTTTTACGTCTCGACTATTATTCCTCAAATGTATTAATGCCTTACAAGTATATTAGTGCTTGTAAAGTATGCACTTGTAACTTTCTGTTCCACGAAAGAACGTATGCACGTGTAAAGTATTGGTAAACATTTACCAGTGATGTCATATGAGAACAAGATGGAGGAACAGCTATTGACAACATGTCGCCATACCTTCAGTTAGGTTATGCCCATCCTTACGATTAGTAATAAATTTGTTTAACGTTATTTTCATTCCTGCTAAAATGGCTAATGTATTTTTTCTCAGAAATAATGATAATTTAAATATTTTATTATGTATTTGTAAATATTCAAGCATAATAGCTCACTTTATGACGACGATCACATACGATTACATAGCAACATCAATTTCAATCGTCAAGAGATGGCAAAAGAATCAAGTTTCCCGTCATTTATTTTATTAGTACAATTGGCCATTATAATTATATAAATTTATTTTAATTGTTTGGCAATCACTTTTTCATTATAAACATAAAATTAGCAAATGATGTTAAAGTTAAAAGAAAACGAAGAAAGGAAAGAAATTAAAAAAAAAAAAAAAAAGATACATGTATTTGAAACAGGAAGGTCCAATTTCAGTCATAAGCCGTTCTTTAATTATACTTATTCTTTCTTTATACAAATTCCTGGTCTCATCATTATCACACTTTCGCCAATATTTCGAATACTTGGGTCAACTGATTCCCAAAAGTATTAAAAACGTATTAACACAATTTCGAGGTAGACGCATAAAATTTTATCAGAAAATTTCTTCAAGAGCAGGCAAATTGCTCTACAAGACTCTTGTCACATAAACGTCATACCAAAAATTCTTTGTTCTAGAATTAAGTTATAGGGTGGCATTTCAAGTCACTAAACTTAATTCACATGTATAATAAAGTCACTTGCGCTTTAGGGGCAGTTACTAGCACAATATAAGCCTTCCTTCGGAAAGGAAGCAAAGCCGTGGGTCCCGTGTCGTACATTTACGGCACGAAAAGAACCTCAAGCCTGAAAGAAGAGGCCTCTGAGCAAAATTTGTCGGCTGTTTCACACCCTGAACTGAATGGGACGCGGATGACCTGAGATGTTAGAGAGCGTCCGTAAATAAAACAAATCTCTCTCTATTGCATATCATTCTCAGATTCGGCCAGCAATACTAGGTCATCAGCAAATGGAGTATTTATTGACTTATTTGAACTGAATCTAATACTTTTGGGATTTAATGTTTGATTAACTTTAAAATGAGAATCATTTTTAGTATTATCTGGGTATTATCATATAGATTTAATTACATTAATCATATTATGGAGAGCGTTATAGTAGTTTAATATATCTCATAGTTTCTCTGTATTTAACTAAGTGTTTACTATTGTTAAAAAGGATATAGTTCTATGACGATTGCCATTAGTTTATTGTATATTTATTTAATGTTTTATAATGCGCTTCTAAAAAGATTTATTAAAGCTAGTTTTAATTAATGTTCCTTTTACAATTTAAAATAAAACACTGTTATAAATTTTCTGTATAAGTTCTGTCTCCTACTGCGATCTACGGAAATGGTAAGTTTTCAAATTATTCTTGAAACATTGAGTAAAAAATGCTTATTCACTTTATGGACGGTTTAGGCAAATTAGCCCTTTTTAATGATACACTGAGCAAGCTCATCAAAATATCATATCCCTATTGGGGAGGGAGCAAAATACAGACAGTAATTTCTGGCCTGCGTCCGCAGCAGAATGCAAACAGCGCGAGGCCAAAATGGCACCAGGCACCGGCTGCGATATTGAATAATTTACCCGTATTTCTACTCACACTACTTTAACAAACTTAAAAAATAACATGTCCAGTATTAATTTTATTTCCCGAGTCTCGTAAGTATTAACGTATGCTTAAGGAGTTGTTCTGCAGTTGCACAGTTCTCTGAAAATCTTTTGATATAATTTGCATTCACTCGTAATAGCGTAGTCTTTCAATTTCAGTCCTGACAAATCCTCAGCAGTATGATAGTTATTTATATAATTTTTGTTCTCTGTTCTAGTTGTAACAATGCAATAAAATTAAAATTTACTTCACTAACATGCTGTACTATTAATTAACGCACCAGTAGTCTATAATACTTATAGTATGAAAACAGAATAATACTTGATGTCGTAACTGACTGTATGCAGGCATCCGTCAGCGCGATGATATATGTTATAATGGTGACTGGCGTTACGTTGATCCAGCGCGCGCTGCGCTCAGCTGGGGAAAAGCAAGCCAAAAATAATTCGGTATAAGAAGTATGATTTAAGCGAAATGTTAGCATTTCTGCATGGATTAATTGTGATGCATATTTCTATATGAGACCTACTATAATTCCCCTCTCATTGATCAATGTCCTCAACGACCAAATTGGTGAATGTATTCAAACCAACCATGAATTTGTTTATCCCCGAAGGTTGGCAACACAAACAGAGGGATATTCTGGAAATATAAAATGATTTTTGGAGTGCTAACTAAGGTTGTACCTTTCCCAACAAATCCTTACAGCTATTTTGTCAATTTTGTCGTAGCACTGTCAAGGACTCTGAGGGCGATGACACGGACAACGACTATGAGTACTGCAGAGGTGCGGAGGGCGAGCTGTGCTATGACGATTGCGAAGGCGAAGGTTACCAGTGCATTGGAGAAGACCGCTCGGAAGACACAGAATCCAACATCTACGACGATGTCAAGTCCTTGTCTTCTACATTACGTACGGAAGTGGCAGATGGATTGGGGGCGGCGGATGATACCACTTCCATTAGCAACTGCTACGAGTCCATTTACTCCGGAGAAGCGCCTCCGCCTCAGCCGCCCCCACTACTTGATTCAGGAGGCGATGTGGGCATCATGCGACCAGGAGAATCCTCCTCCGCCTCCAGCAGCATCGGAAGTGGCAATCAGAGCTACTGCGATCAGAGTAACAGCCTCTATGGAGTGGGAGGGTCTCGCTTCGATTCTGCGTCGGTATCACAGGCCTCGACAGGTAAGCCAAGGCATTCTCATTGCAAAATTATAATGTTATAAGTTTGCAATCTTCCTTTAAAAACGTTTGAGCGAAAACTGTAAACAATGAATAGAAAAAATATTTTATAGCGATACGATATTAGTAGTCAATACCTCTTCCATTAATTTTAAAGACTGTGATTATTCTTTGTGCGCTCCCACCGAAAGTGTGAATTTCGTATTTCGTGTTTGTCATTTTTACCTGTTTCAAGACTAGGAACTTTCTCACCATTGTCATACGGCATTCAGTCATAAAAAATATAGATGGTTGTTTAAAACCAACTTTCTGGTTAAAAAAATAGTTATTGCAGATTAATACTATATGTATATAATGTATCAAATTAGCAGTAATAATAAAAATAGAAAAGGAAGAAGAACTCAACTAGTTCGAAATATAGCGATTTCAAGTGTGACTTTATCTTAGTGTTTTATCCTTTTAAATCTTTTATAGTTACTGTTAATTTGTTACATTGTTAATAGTATTACTTTATTTTTATTTTATATTATATATATGCAAATACACCATGTGGCTTCCTCGAGTGACACAACAGATTTAAATGCAATATTCTAAATTTATTCTCCTCAACCACAGCGGAGCTTGTCCGAGGCGATGTTATGACAATTGCCATGCGATCCAACAAACATGATAATGACCTGAAAGTTTTTGTCATACTTTGTTTTGTGGAACTGCAAGACACAGAATGCTTTATCCTCTTCAGATACCGACATGTTACATTGCTCTCTCCTAGCGACGAAGTATAGAACCAACAATGTATGGGATTATTTAAGTCAACATTTGTGGACATAAGGCACAGATTTATATCAATATATTGACATAATCCATATATTCACAATAAAATTGCAAAATCAGGGAGTTTGTTTTGAATAACTATATTTCCATATCGACGTTCTGTGGAACGCCTCCCGGCTGTTTCCCATTATATTATGAAGAAGTTAAGAATATGGCTTTACTATATTACAAACGTTCGCTTACTGAGTAGACATTATTAAAATTAAGTACCAGCAACATGGGAAACGTCTACGGAGAGAATATAAATATACAGAGTGCGGCAGAAACAATAATCCTTCCTAAAATAGTACGACGCACAGATAAATTGATGTTTACGAATATACGATTTTTTTTTTCTGCTACACTCGAAGGAGATTTGCCGCCATGCAGTTAGGCTCTCTCTGCTGTCGCTCGGGATTGCACCTTACAACCTGCAGTTTTCACCCAGAAGCAGGAGTTGCACTAGCAGACCGGTGATTTCCGTCTTGCCTGAATACGAATTCGAATAAGAGCAGATTTCCAACAGTTACAATACTTTACCCGCCTAACAATGCCCTCATTACAGTAATTTACCCGCCCCTATCAATTTATATTTACGAAAAGGAGGCGAGCGTAGGCCGTCAGGCCGTAGCGAGCTGCAGCAAACCATTGAATCCACCGGTTTTGGATTTATTCTAGGTTAGCGTTAGGGTTATTGTGTGTATATTGTTGAATTAATTGCGAATTTGAATAAGAGCACATTTCACCGTTACAGTATTTTATCTGCATAACAAAACCCTATACATATTTAACAGTTACGGAGGACAACTCATGCGTTACATTATTTTCAACAAAACAAAATATCTCCAATTACATTGTTACAAGCGGCCACGCAAACAGTAGTTTGGCTCTCTCCGCTGTCGCTCGAGATTGCAGCCTGCACCCAATAGCAGGAGTTGCACAAGCAGATGAGGAATTTCTGCTCTGCGTCTATGGGCGAGTAAAAAGTCCATATTTGCAATTTCCCCCTTTTCAAGTTCGCCAGGCTTCCAGAATATGTCCTTACCGCTCGTACGAGGGTTTGCGTCTAGGCCAAGGTTATTTTTGTGTGTAAATGCTATTATAAATACGAATCAGATGTTGCGTTCGTAAGGAATTTATTCTGAAGTTACCTGGGCAATTGCCTCCTTCCGGGACTGTAATTCACGATCTTGTGAATAAATGTTATACTATTGGTTCAGTGAAAAAACAGTAAACATACGCAAAGATGTACAGTTCTAACAGAAAACAAAGTTGACGAAATTGGCGCAAATCTTGAATGTTCTCCAACAAAAGTATTACCTAATTAGTACATCAAGTTGCGGTTTCGTCGTATTCTGCACACATTGTTAAAATTCAAACCTGAAAGTGTACACGTTTCTATTGTTACGACAAGGTAATTCCATAGCACGTGGTAGTGGTTTCTTTCATTAGTAAATGAAGGATTTATTGACACTTTTCAAGCTAGGTATGGTTTCGTCGTGTCAACACTCACAATGTTCTCTATTGGTATTGTGAAAATCCTAATTGTGTACAAGAAACTCATCTTTAAGATAGGAAAATCGGAGCTTGGTGTGGGGATAGCGCAAGACGGCCGGCTATTTGCAATATCAACAACGTTACAACTGCCTACTTTGGTTGTAGCACGCGAACAGAGTTTCCAAATCCAAAATTCCGAAAATAATTATCAGACTGGTGATTGCCATTAACTTGTCATAACCCTGTCCACAATTAACAAGAAAGTCGGGAGTATTCAAAACAAGACAAAGGTTACTACTTAAGTTAAAGAACGTACCATAAACATTTTTTAAACACTGAAATCTTTCTCGATGAAATTTTATTCTGAATGCGTACAGATGAACAACTGTTTTCAAATTATTTTAGAGAGGATTTAAAGACAAAAGGAGGTAAGCCATGATTGAACATTTTAGAAGAAAATTGTAAAAGTTATTGAAAAAAATGTTAGAAAACTAATTGCATGGTTTAAAAACTATATAAGGAACTATCACTGTGAAGCCAATCTTATGAATTTAAGTCGATATAACCAAAATGTTTTTAATCTGCGTGGTGTTAATTCTAAACAATATCTTTGCTCTTTGCATACATTTTTATTTAATTCGTTCCATTTGTTTCCACGACTTTGCACCTTGATCTGTTTTGCTTTAGAGTATTTTTCCTCACAAAGAACTTTCACCTTCTAAGAATAGAATGCACAGTTCCCCCGACGTTAGACAACAGCAAGGTGAAATGTTATTGTTTCGTATAATGTGGGTATAGACACATGCCTATTAGACACATGAATGGAGACAGTGTTGTTAAATGTTATTGTATTATACATTTCAACCCCGCCCCCATTTTTCTCTTCCGTGGTGACACTTAAAATTTTTCAACAAATATGCATAAATGAAATATAATATTTGTTTCTACAGATAGGTAAGTTGCGGCGCGTTCCAGTCAGGTATCTGCTGACAACGCACGCCGCGGCCCACGGCATCCGACCGATCGAACATCAACCTTATCAATTCTTAATCTTCCCAAATATCAAACGCTTGCACAATATTAAACCAACATTCAAATAATCTCATTTATGAGAAGTGGTGGGCGTCTATATTCAGGCATTCTTGACTATTTTGATAAAATTAGCATTCACGTGCAAAATTCTTCAAATTTCTGTTCTTAATATTGTCTTTTATCACATCTATAGTATAAGGGCTATTTTAGGGTTCCCACAAATTAGTTGCATGCACTAATATCTGAGGAACAAGAGGATCATAGTAATAATCTTCTAGAAATTATTGTGTCATCACAAACCTCCAAAGAATCACAGGCAGTTTAGGCCCTGGCAAAATCTTGTGGATAATATCCATGTAATCTCTTATTATTGGATATTTGATAAAATAATCTGCGAATAGATGGTATATAGTATATAGTATAGTATAGTATAGTGTAATGAAAAAATCGAATCTCTATATTATTCGACACACAGTTACAGCCCATTATATGCCACTGTTTGATCTTATGTCGTCAAGCTGTAGTAATTCTTGATCTACACTGCTCTGTAAGATTTCAATTTTAGCAATTATCTATCTCTGAACGGCACATCTTTTCGAGATGTTTATTTCCTGTGATACACGACATAGACATTTCTTTGTAGAACATACTAACGCGTTTTCCACAAGAAATTCTATCGTTTACCGATAAAGTATAGAGTTTTCAGGGTGACATTTCTCTACAAGATTCTGTTATCAAATAAGTACCGCCACGGGTGGCCGAGGTAGTTAAGACGCGGACTCACGAGCCTTCGTTCGAATCCCACCAGGACCATCCTCCCTGTTGCTTTTTTTTTTTTTCTCCCCAGGTTTTCCTCAATTCTCATAAATGGCAAATGCCGGGGAGGCACCCTAAACTTAGGCCTGGAACGCTTCCTTTCTTAAAAAATATCATTTTCCAGTTTATCATTCATTTCGTGTATCACCAGTGTCCACCGTTTGTGATGCCTCAATATAAAAACGGGCGTTAAGCACTACCCCCCCCAAATAAATAAATAAATAAATAAATCACATAAGTGTCATACACAAATATTCTCTGTTCTAGTATTAAATTGTATGATGGCATTTCATTGCAATTCAAGCCAATCATTGACTGACTGTTACAGAACTATTAACTCCTGAAAATGACCTTGAGCTTAGGGGTTGATTACGTCGGGAACTCGGTAACTCTTTCGGGGCAGATAGCTAACGGGAACATACTATTGAGGCGTTGAAGACCGCACTCGGACCACATTATAGCAAAATTGGAATAATTTAGTCAACATGACTCTGCGCTGCCAATTTTGTTTTCTATCCTTAGAACATTAATTTAATTCACCCTTATATATTTTACGTGTTCAGAAAATTAACAGTATATTCCGGCTCTTTCCTCTTAAAATGTATCGTGCTTTAGTTATAAACCTTGTTCACTCAAACTGTGGTTTAATATTTTGTTTCTGAGAAAAGTGTTTTTTCCACTAAATTCAACACCCCAAATTTAGGTAGTATCATTATACGTACTTCAAACTAGATACAAAAAATTGTTCACTAGTGTAATTACGTATATACTTGGAGCAACCAGGCTGTACCTGCTGTACCCGAAAGCCGCCTTGCAATAAACTTCCACGACTTTCCTTCCTCATCCACTTTACAGCTCGGATAAGGTACTCTCTGATCTCCATCTCTTCCATTTTCTAAAATATGCAATCTAAGGTAGATTTGTGACGACGAGAGGTCACAGCTGCATTACAGAGACGGACCTGCACGCACTATCGCGACGGCATATAAAGTTACATCTAGCCATAGATTTGCAAGCAGATTATATTGATTATTTCACTCATGTGATGTCAAATCGATCAATGAAACAAAACATGTTTGAATTTTGACCAATCGCAGCCGGATTACGGAGTGAAGTTATCGAAAAAAAAAAAGTATTAAATTCGTTTTACCACGCGACGTGCATTTGTCTTGTGGTCAGTGTAGCCAACTCTATACCTCCACTAGGTATATAATTCCTGAACACGCATCACCACTTTTGCTAGAGGCGGTGGGGAGCTGTTGACAGCAACAAAAGCATAGACAATCGACAATCATAACGCAAAATGGAGGGCTCTTCAAAGCGTTTTGGTGATGCGTCAAATGTGCAAACTGATCTTGTCATCAGGAATTTCAAACCGCAGAATACAAAGAAAAATAGAGACACTGATGCTATCTTCTCTCTCTCCCCCCCCTCTCTCTCCTCTCAGTTGGTATTGGAAAATGGAACGGTAGCGATTGTAATAGTCGACTTTGTCTATTTCGGTCTCACGATTTCTGAATAGATCATAAGTATAACAAGTTTTAATATTCTGTGCGCGAATTTTAAATATATATCACTTTTATTCTTATTTTATTCATGAAATATCCTAAACCCGTATTTTGCTCTTCTCTATTGCCATTGCTGATAATGGATATTCTTCTGTTGCAAGATTACTGGAAAGGGTTAAGTACAAATATACAATTATTACAATTTTGTAAGCCAAGTTAGAGGAATTATATTTAAATTCTTATTTTATTCGTGAAATAGTCTTAATAAATATCACTCGAGTGTCTGAGCTTTCCAGACTCACTACACTAGGTATATTCTTGAATTTATTAGTAATCTCAGGCCCTCTCGTGATATTACTTGTGAAAAATAGTACTATACTCGTATAGCGAAAGACTTAAGCGTATTTAAAACAAACCTAGAACCTAGAAAGAGGGGAAAAGTATTGCATTACTTATTGAGCTTCACTTATACTATCACAATACGTTGTATTTTATGTCGTACCGTTCTTACATGCGATGTATTAAAAACATTAATCAAGCTTTGACGGTATTTAATATTAACAAATGATATTTTGCTGTCTGCAGTGTCCGCAGAAGATGGACCTCATGAACTGCTGACATATCAGCTGACATCTCTTGGGCAGCCTCGCAGCGAGACCAGCGACGAGTGGATTGACCTGGAGATGAGTGGTTGTGAAGATGAGGATCAAGATCAGGATCACATACGGGGTAGTGGAGCCAAGCACATGTAAGTAACGCATCCTACATCTGTTGATTGTTGGCTCCTCTTTCTGTGTACTTGTAACACAGAGTAGGAATTGTTTGGTTTGGGCGTTCTGAGGCGAAGTGTTGAGCGATCATATCTAAGATAGACCGGATAGCAACCTGGAAAGTGGTAGGTCAGCTCAGTCATTGAACCAGCTGGGTGTAGGGCCAGATGACCCTCGAATGTAATATGTAAAAGTAACGGCGGTTGAGTAGTGATTTAAGGAAAATATAGGTATTTAGCTCTAGGGATCTCTTTCCGCTACGGAATCGAAAATTGATTTTGCCGAGAGGAAGTTGCTGCTTAACGACCTCGCCACCTGCCGAGGGAAATAATGTTGCGCAGTCGGAACTCAGCGCGCTCATTTGTTTCTTTCTTTATTTACTAGTATTAAATAATTAATTTTGTACTCACTATCATAGAGATGCTCAAAGTACTTGTCCTCCGCTGTGACATGGCTGAATCTTTTTCAAAATATTTTGGCGCATTCGCCACAATTTATTTCCCGGAATATTGTAAGCTGCCTTCAGGATATTTTGTTTCAGCGCCTCCTAGGTTTTATTTCAGGTATAGCATTTATTTTAATTGGTGAAGATGTAGCAGGTGAGTGGCTTTATATGCACCGTCGACAAATACACTAACGTTCTGTGCTAATCATGTTAAAAGAATTTCAAACTGAACGTTCTAATCAATACTTTATTTCGCATATGTTTAAACCCGATTTTTTGGCATCGACTTCTTGTTAGCGAAAATGCCTTGAGCTCTCGAACTTCTGAATATTGTAGTCGGTCCTGGTGGTGTAGTGGTAACCATACTTGCCTCCTAAACCCAAGATCGCGGGTTCAATCCCGACCAGGACCGATGGATTTTTTTCCGGCGTAAAAATCGTAAGTTTCGGAAGGGAAATAAAGCCGTGTCGTACATTTACGGCACGAAAAAGAACCTTAAGCCTGAAAGAAGAGGCATCTGAGCAAAATTTGTCGGCCGTTTCACGCCCTGAATTGAAAGGGACGCTGATGACCTGAGATGTTAAAGAGCGTCCGTAAATAAACCAAACCAAATCAACCGCCATCGGTGGCCGAGGTCGTTAAGGTACGGATTCGTGAGCGGGAGGTCTGGGGTTCGAATCCCACCAGGATCGTCCTCCTTGAGTGGGTTTTTTCCCCAGGTTTTCTTCAGTCCTCATGTCTGGCAAATGCCGGGGAGGTACCCTAAACTTAGTCCTGGAACGTTTCCTTCCTTAAAAAAAAATCCTTTCTCAATTTATCATTTCATTTCATGTATCATCAGTGTCCACCGCCTGTGGTGCCTCAGTAGTAAAAACGGGTGTTAAACACCACTAAAAAAATGCTCAAACCAAATAAAAAAACAAATAAAGGAAAAGAAAGGAAAGAAAAAGAAAAGAAAATCAGAATATTGCACCCCCCCCCCCCCACAATGGAGACGTTACTCCTGGAAATTTAACATAAATTACTTTTTCAGTAGCTATACTTTTCTTTTGTACATAACAAATCATAAATAAATATTCCTTGATCCAGTACATCTCCCATTCTAGGTATATTCCACAACGTAAACATATAGTGTGACACGCACTTCCTACAAAAATGCAACTGAAACAATTGACCTGATAAACACTACTGAACAAGCTTAACTACCGATATTAGAACTTTAAGCACAGTCTTACCGAAAATCGCGCGTCCACTGAAGGACAGTCTGTTTTTCCTAATATCTAACGTATTACAAACTCCGACTGCATAAAGCAGTGAGGGTACGGTATAAACATTATCTTCTTACAGGGCGTTACGTTTCAGGTACTTGATGTACTGTTGCCAGCGGCGGATGCAGGTAGTGTCCCTAACGTTCCCAGGATATTTTACTTTCGTTGATCTGTTACGTCCCCTCTCCAAGGTGTCCGAGTCCTCGAAATGGCTACTGTCACATCAGATGTAAGCGAACCTTTCCAACGAGCAAATTCCATCACTGCACACTGCCAACCCACCTTGCATGACCTTTTAAACCTAAAACGATGAAATGGGAAGGAATAAGAGACAGTGAAATTCGTAAGTATCCATTCAGAATTCACTTAAGTGACCAAAGGAAACCACGAACCCAAGATCAGAAGTGTTAACCGCAAGTGTTAGCACCTGAGCTATGCCGTTCGGATTGTTGATTTCTTTGCCTAGAATGTGCTATAGATAAAGTAATTTTTTTACTCGGTTTATTTACGGACGTTCTTTAACATTTCAGGTCATCGGCGTTCCGTTCAATTCAGGGCGTGAAACAGCCGACAAATTTTGCTCAGAGGCCTTCTTTCATACTTGAGGTTCTTTATCGTGCCGTAAATGTACGCCACGGGACCTAAGGCTTTACTTCCCTTCCGAAGGAGGCCGTAATTAGGCTTTTTACGCCCGAAAAAATCCATCAATCCTGGCCGAGTTAACCCGCGATCTTGGGTTTAGAAAGCAAGTATGGTTACCACTACACCATCAGGACCGACGATACCATAAATGGAACTATAGAACAGGAGCAGCTAATTAAATTTCTAAAGAGAGACCGGATTCATATATAGTTGCATATTTTTTTCCTTTGTGGTATCTGTCTGAAAACTTTAAATGTAGCCAAATTAAGCTACTTGGACTATTATATTTAATTTTAAGGCTACATTTTTTACATGTTTCTCACTATATTACATATGTTTTAATTTATTACCATTCAACTGTTTGTTAAATGCATTCAATTATAGGAAATTATGATGCACAATTTTAAGTTAAATTTTAAACTGAAATGTGGCATTTTTGACACTAGTTCAGTTTTGTGGTTACTATCTCAAGTGAACATTGAACAGTTGTAATTTATGCTGGCTTGGCTCTCGTCGCAAGTTCTTAGGCACCCGGACTAGATGAAGCTTTTACCACGAATTATGTCATGTATGTGAAAATATTACGCTGTACAATGAAATTTCAATTAGAACACACACGAAGCGTGCTTCATAGCAAAAATAAACAGTTGTGATTAGTTAAAAAGCTTGTATATTTCTCTAGAAACGAGTTTTATGAAGACATGCATGAAACTGACCGTAGCAAAATATACCATGGAACGAAGTCCAGCACTTTTCTCGAGAAATACATTGATCGTGGAATTCTTGACGAATTTCCACTTCCCAAAGGACACTCGCAAGCTGTGGAGTGCATTAGAAATGAGACAGCTTCTTTCCATATCTGATTGCTGTGAATGGAGCCGTCGATATATTGCAAACTTTGTCATGAGTTCGGATATTGCATCGAAACCTCACGCCACTGCTAGCAGAGATCACGCAACAATTACCCGATTCGTTAATTACGGCTAAACGTGTTGTACACTGGCGCAGCAGCCTACGCGAGGCAACTGCAACTGCCAAATCCTCTGCGGAGAAACGAGAGACCCTCCAGAAGACATTGTTACCAGCAGCTACACCGGTGACATCGCGCGATGTGGACAGATCGTTTTAACTACATAGGAAAGTACTTACCGATCGCCGACGGAGCTTAACTTCAGAAAACACGAAGAACTATCTTTTGACTTGTGTTTTATGTCTTGATTGACTTTAGGATTGCATCAAAAGCTAATGTGCCATATTTAAATGTACAATGTGTGTCAAATGAATACATTTTTTTTTTATATTTACTTTATATAAAAGTATTTTGGAAAGCAGTTTTAAGTTATTGTGCAATTGGGGATAACACATATTTAATAGATATTTTGAGATTTTTATTGCATATTGTACATTTTTAAGAATAATATTACATAAAATCCGGACTCTAGCACTTAAAACCCGTAAAGTTATCTTGCGATCGAGTTATAAGCTGGATACAAAAAGGACTTAAAGGAATCCGAAATAGATTGTGCTTATCTCTCTCTCTCTCTGTCTTTATTCCTCTGATAATTGAATCTATTTGTTAGGAAGTAATTAAGCATTAATTTGGAAGTGTAGAGTACTACTAGCGGAAAGCCTCTATATACTCTTTGAGTGGTCAATAGGGGCAGAATTTTAATGCAAATGCACAATTCTTCTCTGCTGTCATAAAGTACGCTCGCTTGGTATGTGAGTTAATTACTAAATTTCCAACAATTCAAACAATATTTTATGTTGCATATAATGAATATTTTGCCTGTTTTGTTAATAAGCATAATATTTCAGCAGTTTGCAAATTATGGTGCATATTTGCTTGTTTTGCATGTATATTTTTATTTTATTTATTTTATCTTCATATTTGATTTACAAATACTATATTACCGAACAATATGTGCCATTGAGTCAGTTTGAAACTTGGCAACACTAATGGTAGCTCACACGCAACGCAATCAATAGGTCAAGTCATAATGGCGAATCCCTGCCTTATCTGGTCGTAGACGTTCCCTCACAGTATGAAGGTGGTTGTTATGGAGTTCTTGGAATTAAGTGCAAGTAACAGTTGGGAATATAGTAAATACCATTTGATCCAAATTATTCATCAGTTAAAATTGCCGAAAATATATTAAAGAATGCAGAAGTAGAAACTAACCTTTCTTACATATCTTAATATTTCTCTCATCTTCCTTCCACTATTACTCCTTTGGAAATAAACAACATTACGTTGTGCCAATCGTTAACGTACTTCAAAAGCACTGTCTCCAAATAAAATTCGGTAAATGGAAGTATTGGCAATGTAGTGAAGGAAAAAGTTAACTAGTATTCTTTCAAAAACCCCAGGATATTATAAAATGTGTGAGATTGAAGAAATCATAGCAGAGAAACATTCCGAGCTGCCAAGTGAAATATCACTAAAAGCAGATCAAACTGCAGTTTTTTTATATGCCTGTGAGCTTGAGAGAAGCTTTCCTGCTATAATGATATCTTAAGAAGCAAAAATGTGAGTACTATTATTTATTGTTTTTTGTTTTTTATTTTTTTTATTTTTTTATTTTTTGCATTTTTAAGGAAAATTATCCTAACTCTTCAAAATTAAAGATCACTTTTGATGAGTTAAATAATTCATATGAGTTCCACATTATTTGTATTCGTGGGGAGATGAAATAAAATTGTGTTAAATTTTAATTTTATTTCAATATGGTATGTTAATATTTTATATGGGCATATTTATGTGCATGTAACTGGAAGTTTACATATTAAAGGGATTATTAGAGCATAAAATTTCCATCCCTAGTGATCACGCACAGAACTGTTGGATAAATATAGCATGATTAGAGCGTGTACACTTCCATAGGCTTATCGCTGTCAGTAAAACAAAATGCAATTGTTTAAAAATAAATTAGGACAGAACTTGATCTTGCATTCCGTTTATAAGTACCAAGTTTGAGCAGCCTACACTCTGTATATCAGTTTTTTTGTATAGCATTGCGATGAACTGATTTCATAAAAGGAACGAGTTTTCCTTAGTGCTCATTAATATCTTATCAAGAATTAATTTTATGATTAGGAGTACCGGTGTGATAAAAAAGGAATTCTGTGAAGGCGTGAGTACAAGGATATAATTTAAAAGATGTCATCACACAGGTGGAGTATAGTTGCGTCAGCAACTTGGTGACAAAGTTAAAGATGAAACTAATAGCAGGTAGCAAGCTTAGGGATGCGCATGTCTGAGATTTTGTGAAGCAAATTAAAGAAAACTTATATAACAGACTAGTATAATTTTCTGCTATTAATTAGCACATAAAATGTTAATTTATGTGTAATATGCGTTTTATATATAGCGTGAACGGATTTACAGTGAAACCTCTCTAACCTGGACAGATATGGTTCAATGAAAAATTGTCCAATTTAATGAGGTTCCATGCCAGAGGGAAGTACGTTATCATAGTATGTACACAATTAAAGGAAATTACATATTACGCATTAATGCGCAGTAATATTAAACTATAACTCGTATTGAAACTGCAAGCAAATACATTTTGCATTTCTCGCCTCAACAGTGATTGAAGACCATTGTGTTAATTTTCGGCATTCAATTGTTTGCTTCAGTAAATTTACAGTTATGTACATTGTACTTTCTGGGAAATGCCTAACAATTTTAAATTTTGTAAAGAATTGAGGAAGCAGAACAGTAAAAGAAAAATCCAGCCTTTCCACATCATTCTGCTTAATTACCCATAGCCAACTATAGAGATAAATGTCAATCAAGCTCAAACAAGTAGCAGAAAGCCAGTTAGGGAAAATAAACCATTCTTTTTATTTTACAGTACTGTGTACTTGTTAATGGCACATTTAAAGCTTAGAGGTAATTTCCAATCAAGCTTGAAAAGTTAATAGAAATACATAGCAGAAAGATTCTTTGTCCTAGGGGGCTTCCAGCTTCCAGGATTCAGGACATAGAGGATATAATGGACTAGTTAAAGCATCGGCCTCAAGAAAAAATGTCCAGTATAAAATATAGCGTAGCCACATGTAGAAGTTTTACTGTACTGACAGATTTTTATTAAAATAAATGTTGTCATAGAGGTATTTCCCCTTGAGATAATCGCAATATTCTTTTGCACTACAGGAATTTAATTATTTGTTGTTCTACAGATTCTCTCAACATGTAACAAACATTAAGGAATTTTAACCATAAAAATTAGACATGAAAGATTTTTTTCCCGTTCCCAGAAACCGATTTTCTTTTAAATGTTTTTAACGTGTGTCAACAATATTACAACCGCATTTTGAAAAGTCGTTTTATGAAAGACCAAAAAATAAAATCTTAAACAGAAAATTTGTCTCTTATCTAAGATCTCAATTACCTGTGTATTTCTGCCTCTATTTTACTTAATTGCAACCATAATTTCTTACATACTTTCTCTGTCCATGTTTAAAACCTCGGCTAAGTGTGTTTCACAGCGGTCTTTTATGTTGTATTTTGAAGAACAGGTCTATATTACCCTTATTTTATTTCTTTGTTTTTTGTGGGTGCATGGTGGAAGTAAAAACTTTGCATTTTGCCAAATTTTTTGGAGAAAATGGAATTAATTTAAAAGGGCATAACACATACACCTAATAAACAAACTCTAAATTCATGATGAATATCGAGAACATTAACTTTGTAAACCGAGAAAATAATTTGGCTTCAGAAGAGGAAGAAGCGTGAGCGACTTTGCCAACGCATCCTCGAGGTAGGTCGACTTCTCGACAGGTTAAACAGGAACATCCTCTAGTCGAAACTATCAGTGCTAGAGAGAAACAAGAAACTCACAACATTGCCATTCAAATATATCAGGCATGTAATCAGTTCAAGGAATATCGCAAGCTATATATAAATTAATTGTGAAATAAGAGTTTTAAAAACTTGTTTAAATACTCCATCTGGATGATTCAGTTAATTCAGAGAAACGCTTGGCTTGCAAAAATATCTTTTCAGTTTTTTCTACCAACTTCCCCCCCCCCCATGCTAACTTTCCTTGGTTTATTTGTAATCTTGTTGTTGCTCTGTGGGTTTTAAATCAAAGATTTCTTCGCTCACGTGTGTTCTACCTTTTTATATGATACGCACGAGGGTACGTCCATAAGTATCCGGCCTCGCCGATAAGGGTTATCGCCTTCACAAAAGCCTTATCTGGTGTCATACCTTATCTGTTAGGTAAATAATTGCATCTGTAACTTCCGCTCCGCTTTGTTCATTTGTTCAGATATAGTTGCATAAAGAAGGCTATATGTAGAAGATTGTGACATGTTCAAAATGGAGTATCGACCTGTTATTAAGTTCTTCACAAAAGAACAACTTACTCCAAATGAAATTAAACAGCGATTGGACGGTGTAAATGGAGAAACATCCCCCTCATATTCTACCGTAAAAGAATGGGCCATACTTTTTCGAATGGGTCGAGAAAGCATTGAAGACGAAGAGCGTGCAGGTCAGCCCTTGGAGGTGCTCACCCCTGAAAACATCGCTCTTGTGGAAAGAGAAATTATGGAAGACCGGCGGCTCAAAGTTACAGAAGTAGCAGGAAGGTTGGGCCTTTCTAAAACAACAGTCCTTCGAATTATTCATGAACATTTAAACATGAATAAGGTTAGTGCAAGATGGGTGCCTAAACTTCTTTCCTCAGTCCAAAAGCAGCAACAAGTCATCTGTTGTCAGGCATTTTTGGAGCTCTGCCGTGGCAACGAGAGAGAAGTTCTGCAAACTATTGTTACAGCAGATGAAACTATGATCCTCTACTATGATCCCTTGTACAAAAGAGAATCAATGGAGTGGCGTAAACCTGGCGAAGTACCGCCTCTAAAGACCAAGGTCACTCAGTCAACCGAGAAGATCATAACCACAATCTTTTGGGACCGTGAAGGAATACTCTTCATTGACTTCAAGGAGCGGAACACCACAGTAAATGGGGAGTACTATGCTGGCCTACTGCACAGACTACGTGCTTCCATCAAAGAGAAAAGGCGAGGAAAGCTGAGTGGTGGTGTGCGCCTTCTTCACGACACAGCTCTTGTTTCAAAGGAAGCTGTGAAGAAATGTGGCTTTAGGGTGATCAACCATCCACCCTACAGCCCAGGCAACTAAGAGGAGATAGAAATCGTTAATATGGCCTGCAATTGTTGTGACTCATTAGCTTGACAATGCGCAATGACATTCAGTGATTAATGGAGAAAACGACTCTCTATAGTTGGGATGAAAGCAATATATTCTTCTGATACTCATAAAGTTGGCAAGGCTGAAATATATGAACAGGTGTTCACACTAGTTAAAAAAGAAATCCCTCTAATTAGGTCAGTAATATTTTTAAAAATGCGATTTTTCTCTTATTTCTCAGAAAAACCTTCATATTACATTTTGTACTAAATATTGCGTTTATTGCGATCGCAAAAATCCACGCATGAACTCTCATTGTGCTGCTAAACACGACTGTTCCAACTTCATGGCGTAACATAATCTACACTTAAATAACAAAATCAAAATTGTGAGAATTGAAAAAAAAAACCTTTATTATTGGATAATCCTCTATTTTTCTCTTTAGTACTCCTTGGTCTACTTGATATTCAGATTAAATTCATAAATTGAAGAAGAAGAAGAAGAAGAAGAAGAAGAACGGAGCATATGTGTGGCTTTTTTTGCTGTGCTCTCTTAGCAGCTGATAACAAAGCACTGTTGGAGTGAAACTTTACGGCAGAGGGATAAAGGAAATGATTAGAAAAAAGATCTACTGGATCCGCATTAATGTCCATGTCTCCTTGTTATTGTCGCAGCATATTACTACTACCTGTACATAAGGCAGGTTTCAGTTACCAAGGAAAGCAGAGGAACAGTGGTAAGCCCATCGCCTCCAAAGCCATCTAGCAGAGAACTAAGGCATTCCTTGTGCACGAAATGGCCAATAATTTTGTCCATATGGAGATATGGAGTTCTTTAACTTACCATAAATCTACGACAGGAGATCCACGACTTAAAGTACCAACACGACGGAGGACTTATGCCCTGAAAAATCTTATGTTTTGAACCCACGAATCTTGGGGTCAAGAGAAGAGCGGTACCCCCAGACCACTCCGAAGGAAATGACTTACATGGATATCGTATGAATTATGATTTTTCACTGCTTAAGGAAAGTGAAACGCAACATTTCACGACATTTAAGATAATAAACAGTGTACTTTCTCAGAAGTATGTTAAATACTGTGTTGAGCTCATATGTGAAATGAACTGAAAATTTTCGAAAGCTTTAGCTAGGGTGAGCGTTATATAAGAATCTATTCTAGCCATATTTTTATTTTTTGTATTATTTATTTTTGCACATTGTTTTCATCAGAGTTTGAAAATGAAAGCAAAATATAGAATATTATTTTCATGCGAGCCATGTGTAAAATGTCAGCACGAATTGCCAACTTTGATGCAACTGTGACTTTGTATTGTTTTCTCAAAGTGCGTCATTGTCTAGGCTGAGCTGTTGATTTTTTTCTAAGTTAATTTCGCGGCATTTATGGGTAGTATGTAATGTGCTTGTTTTTCAGATGTGTTAGCCATATATGGCTGTATAATATGATCAGGTATCTCCCAATGGCAGTTCTGAAAATCAATTAACTGGTTATTTAATAACCGACACTCACACAGAAGTACGCTTCCTATTCATACACCAGACCCTAGACATGACTTTATATACATATAAACATTGTGTTCAGCCGGAAATCGAACTCAGGACATAGCACAGATAGAAGACTACGCTTGGAGACCAGCTGATTGCTTTCTTCTAATGTAAAACATATGAAAATAAGTGTCAAGATAAATATTTCAATAAAATAGGATTTTAATCTTATTCTCTAGAGGTTAATTGACGCATCTACGCAGCAATGGGGAACGAAGAGAAAGTTCTATAAAATTTACTAGCATTTAAACAAAATATTCGCAAATTCATTCTTTTTATTGTGATGGTATATTTCTATGACCTTAAATGTTCGTTTGCAAGGTATTAATGCACACGCCAGTTAACACTTGCCAAAACACATATAACACAAATATATAGGAAGTTAGACTCTTCTCCAGGTAAAGAGATTCTCCATATTTTCTTTATTATGCTTTACCTACCTACGATCAGGAGACACTAGTTTACAAATTTTATAACACTCTGTGAAGCAATTTACACTACTTATGGTGTGCGAGTATATACTATCAATGTAAACTTAAAGCGGGCATAATCACTAAAACGATATGCTGAATGTATTGCTCATCTTCCATATATAGAAACATGCTGCTAATAACTTGTATTCCTTTCCTTGTCACCACGAATGAAACGCATACAATTTTCAAATTAAAATGTTCATGGTGGCCTTGACTCGGTTAACAAAGTAGCTCAGATCAGGTGAGCGAGATATACGTAATAGTGACGTAACCGTGATAAACTTTAATTACCCAGCACGATTTCCCTCTTCCGTACATTGCTGCCTGACTCGCTGGGTTAGTTAACTACAGTGCTATCCAAAATGGGAAGCGATTTGATCCTTGAGGTATGCTTATATCGCCCAAGCAGACTTGTGCATTGTTGCCAAGCTGTATTCCCGCACATGTAATGCATCTTAGAGAAAACAATCACAATCACTGTACGGTTCCTCAAAATGTTCTAATTTCACTTAGATAATCTACTAGGCAAATAACACATTTCTGAATAGTACGTCGAAACTTCATATTTCGCCTTTAATAAATTTAATTTTGCAATAGTTTCAAAGTTCCCTTGCATTAGCATCACAATAAATGGTTTTTGCGAATCCCCATACAAAGCAATACAAAACCTTATTGTTTTGGTGTTCATCATCGGCTGTTATCTGCCGCAAACTATCTCCTATTGATATAGCCGCTGGCGCTGATTGAGCTTAAAAGAATAAAGTAGTAGTTGGGAGCCTCTGTCTCCTTAATTCAGTAGTCAGCTTTCATAGCCAATCAATGTACGGGTTCTAATGCAAGTGTTTCAGTAGGCATATAATATTCCTTAAATAAAACTGGTACAAGCCGTAAAGCCAGTGCCAATGGTATGGGGGAAAAGTTACAGGGCCATGTTCAAATTATTGTTGTTGTTGTTGTTGTTGTTATTATTATTATTATTATTATTATTATTATTATTATTATTATTATTATTATTATTATTATTATTATTATTATCATTGTTGTTGTTGTTGTTTTAGGTTTCATAACTTTTACAATAAGTGCTCTAAGAGAGAGAAAAATTAATTTTGTTCTATAGACTAAGAGAGAGGAAAAATTTTACTTCAAAATGTGCGGAACTGCAAAAGCGTGTGACATATCAAGGCTAATGTGTCACGCATCTGCTGTAAGGACAAGAAATCAAGATTCTAGCAGTGCTCCAGTTTTTCTGTTGCCAAGGAAGCATGCCGGACCTTCAAAGAGATTTACAAACTTTGTTACTTTTAAAAGGATGTTGTGTAAAGAATTGTTTTTGACTTCCGCGACTGAGGCAAATTTCCAACAATACAAACGTTACTCCTATTTAAAGAAAGAAAGAAACAAACAAAGAAACAAAGAAAAGGGGGAAAAAGAAAAATCACAGGCTCCAGTTTGTTCACTTTTAAATTTTTTGAAATTTCGGTTTCATGTGCAAAAAGACGAGCGATGGACGCACGACTTGGGCTATTAAAGTCAGTCTGGCTATTGCACTAAAAAGAGGAACTTAGGTACCTGTGGGACGAAGTAACAGCCCTATTGTTTGTCATGTGCAGACCGCGAGAGCAGGCCCCATAGCAAAGAGCAGGTGGATTTAGGTATAAAGACATCCTGTTACCATGAGAAAATGATAGTTGCTACATTTAAGAATTAGTTTAGAACAAATTAGAAAGTATTTGGGAAAAAAAATATAACCCATCAAGTAGAAAATATCAAATTACTGAATGGTTACAACTAAAAATATGCTACATATGTCCGAGAATAAGCTTAGCGTTTCTTTAGAGAGGTATTATTTACAAAGAATGAACGCGATATTTATTTACAGAGAGTATTCATGAAATACGAGCAGATGTGTTAGCGGTACTCTCCTAGGACTACTCACTCAACATTACGCTGACGAAGATAACAATGCGTGGATTCCAATGAAGAATCAAAGACAGACGCCCCTGTCTTTGTAAACTCTGCATTCCCATGTGTTGAAGTTTGTAGCATTTCTTCCAATAGCAAGGCCAGGAGGGCACTCGTCAATGCAGATCTTCGCGATGATGGTAACAAGTTCATCTACTGTTGGTGTTGTTTTGTATAACACTTCTCTCTTTGCAAGATGCCAGTTTTACTGACACGAAGCAATTGATCAGAAATGGCCCGACGCTATCATCTTCAATATTCTTCATTGCTCCCATTTTGAATACACTCCTCTGGTCACATGGACTACACAGTAACATATTCCGATTTATGTCAACAAACTTCATTTCATGAAATAGTCGCTGCGCATGTTTTGAAATAAACACCCAAACAGATAAGAACTCCTACACTTAGAAGCACGTTTCATGTGATCTGTGACCGCTTGCTCTGTGCGTACTGCTTCTTAACTTTAGCTTCAAAAGCGAACAAATCCGTTGAGGGAATGCGACTATATTTTGGGACAGAGGTGGTAGGTATATTGGCTACCGAAACTGATAACTGATAACAGCGTACTACTCCACCGAAACTAATTCATGTGAGGGGATCTTCCAATGAAATGAGCCATGAGATAAAAGCACATACCTCCTTATAATTGTCATTACAATCCAGAATAAATTCTGTCTCAGATAAAGTATGAGGCTGCAAATATGAATAACACTTTTAAACTGAAAGAAATGGAAATGATTTTTAACAAAAGCAGTACAGATAGCCAGAGAGTCCTGTCTAAAACAGCAAGAAGATGATTTCAAAATATTAGAACCAATTACTTTTAATTTACAAAATTCTGTAGAAGACAATGATGAGTTGCGCACCGACATAGACCTCCCTTATTATAAAGGGATCCCTCCCTGTTACCAGGGGATGTTGTCGTGGGCAAAATTTGTCACAGAGATCTGCGCATCCCGTAGGTTTTTGCATTAGGACGGCACCTAGAAGCTATTCCGACCCGCCGTTCGGCTGTAGACGTTTGCGACGCCCAGACGCGCTAAGTTGCCTTAGCTACCAGCTTCTTACTGGTGGAGCGGCCTCATCTAGCTAGACCTACTCGTGTTATAGAGGTGAGTTACTCCAGCATTAAGGTAGTCACCATCCTCCCCACGAACGACAGCGATTCAGGCGAACCTGCCCCCAGGGTACACGCCATAGGCACCCCCTGGGACACGCTGCCGTCGTGAGTATTCAATTTCCCGTGAGTTTCGGGACCACTGCCAAGCCGAGTCCAACCCAATCCGGACAACTCCTTTACGGGAGGGGCTCGTTTCAAGTTCGGTCCGGCTCCTTCTAGTAGCGTCAGAAGTACCGCGGGCACTCAGGGTCCGCAGAGACCGCACCAGGAGCATCTGAAGAGCAACGACCGAAGCCGCTCCCCCCCCTTACGGGGAGACCTCCCTTATGGCAACGATGTTAATTGGGTTTATTTACGGACGCTCTTTAACATCTCAGGTCATCAGCGTCCCCCTCAAACCCGACAAATTTTGCTCAGAGACCTCTTCTTTCAGGCTTGAGGTTCTTTTTCGTGCTGTAAATGTACGACCGGGACCCACGGCTTTACTTCCCTTCCGAAGGAAGCCATACTTAGGATTTTTACGTCCGAAAAAATCCACCGGTCCTGGCCGGGTTTGAACTCGCGATTTTGGGTTTAGAAGGCAAGTATGGTTACCACTACACCATCAGGAACGACTACGTCGAGATGAGCCCGTCGTATTACCATAGGATTAAAGTCACAGGTAGTCTTAATGAGTGTTAAACTTTAATTACTATTTCTGTTTCGAGCATAGTAATCATACATGTTTTAGTTTTGTTATGGAGCATTTATTATTAAGTTTGTAATAGTTTTTATTAACTACATTGTAATGACTAAGAATAAGTGTCACTTAGAGGAACATAAGCCGTAGAATTTTGTAGGAAAAGAAAAAGAGAAAATGAATAAACTTAAATATTGTTAGGTTTACTAAAGAGAGTAACAGTTTGGTTTTTATAGCTTTCACCGAACGATAAAACATTAATCTTAAAATCGAAAGTTGCGATGTTCATTCAAAAGTAAATCTCCCTATTTTTATCTCTGAGAGAGAGAGAGAGAGAGAGAGAGAGAGAGAGAGAGAGAGCGCGACAAATTTCATTGTGGTGAATTTGGCAATCCTGAAGCAGTTTCATTATATGACCCGCTTTACTTTGGCAATAATTAAAGACATCATAGAGCTGCCACTAAGATACATATCTGGTTGAGAATTGCTTGCAGTCATATTTTCAATGATAATAATAATTAACAATACTACTAATAATAATGATATTTTTGAGTCGTGTTTAACGCCCGTTTTTACTACTGAGGTACCACAGGCGGTGGATGATGATGATACATGAGATGAAATGATATATTGGGAAAGGATATTTTTTAAGGAAGGAAACGTTCCAGGTCTAGGTTTAGGGTACCTCCCCGGCATTTGCCATTTATGAGAACTGGGGAAAACCTGGAAGAAACCTCAGTCAGGGAGGACGGTCCTGGTGGGATTCGAACCCCAGACCTCCCGCTCACGAGTCCGCACCTTAACGACCTCGGACACCCGTGGCAGTAATAATGATAATAATAAAGATAATGATGATAATATTAATGATGACGATAATAATGATGATAAAATGATGATAATAATCTGCTGCAAATATCCATCGCGAGTTTATGGAGAGGGTGTATGAACATTCACATGGTTCATGAAAGGAAGTAAAAACGTGCATGACGAACAACTAAGCGGAAGGCCAATTGCAGTGACTGACTGTGCTGATGCAACTTTGAGCCGCGATCAAACGAAAACGCCCTGCACCTTTGACCTGCAGGACAATGCTTCCCCCACACTCATCTGAAAGAACCCAAGACTTGCTTAGAAAATTAAAATGGGTAAAATTTCTGACATCCGCTATATTCTGCCGATCTTGTCCCAATTGATTTTCATCTTTACAACGAACTCAAAAAGCAACTCGGAGTCTACAGATTTGAAAATGATAATGCAGTGAGTAGATGACTGCGGAAACAGGACAGACAAGGTATCGAAAATACGGAAAGTGCTGAAAAAATATTGTGATGTTGTATAGAAATAGTATAAGAGTTGTAGAATATTACTGACTTTATTTCAAAATAGAAAGTGGAGTTAATATTTTCCCCTTAATAGAAAAACTGAACTTTTGGATAACCCCCTTAAACGCCTGGGGAAACAATCAAGTTTTTTTTCCTACTCCTTAACGACTGTTTTCCATCTAGAATCTTCTCGAATCGTCACATATTCTTAATGTATCTGTTTTGGTACAAAAGTTTAGCATTTTTAGGAACGTTCTCAAAATTTAGCTCGCAAAATAGGCTAATAGAGGGGCGTCCAATAGGTAATGCAGTACTTTATTTTCTCTCCATTAGTATTTATTGGAAAATGCAATATTTTATATGTCGGTCCTGGAGGTGTAGTGGTAACCATACTTGCCTTCTAAACCAAAGATCTCGGGTTCGATCCCAGCCAGGACCGATGAATTTTTACGGGCGTAAAAATCCTAAGTATGGCATCCTTCGGAAGGGAAGTAAAGCCGTAGATCCCGTGTCGTACATTTACGGCGCTATAAAGAACCTCAAGCGTGAAAGAAGAGACCTCTGAGCAAAATTTGTCGGCCGTTTCACGCCCTGAATTGAATGGGACGCTGATGACCTGAGATGTTAAAGAGCGTCCGTAAATAAATCAAATCACGCAACATTTTATGTTCGTATCTTTGAACGTTCTCACACTAAGTCTTTCGCTAGATGGTACTGTTGCATTTAGCTTTCAAATTGCAGTCTCTAAACAAAGAACAGTAATTGATTTTTTTTTGTGCAAAATGACACTCACGGACATTCAAATGCATTTGACAAACGAAAGCACCGTCAGTCGGGAGAAAAATATTCATTACTGGAAGAAAGTGGAGATAGTGTGACTGATTATCCGGGCGGGACGATCGCACACTTGCAGTCACACCTGCAGTGGGGAAAAAATCGCTCCATCTCTTGATCCTTTGTTTCCACAAACTTCTTCACTGCAATGCAAAACCACTCAAGTCTACGCAGCTAAAAAGACATAATTAAATGTCGATGGCCTGTCATTCCTTACCAATTGCATATCTCTGATATTCTTCTGATTTGCATTTATTTGCTCATCTAATTGGTGCAATCCCCGAGGGAAGATTTGATCATGAGGATTACGGAGTTCATTCCTTAATTCTAAAAGCATATCGGCAATGTGCATGTTTTTTGGGTTTTGCCGATCGCCCATAGTTCCGTGACTTGCTTTAATGGATTAGTGGGTCGCGCGCACTTTTGGCTGTACGGCATAAAGTGAAGCCCAAACAAGGCATTGTCAATGTATATGAAGTTTATAGTATATTACTAATGAAGATTAAATATCAACTGATATTCTCCTCTTGCGACTCGGGCAGTGAGCGCACCGGTCTGTAACCTTCAGTAGTAGAGCTGGGAATGCCTGAAGTCGACAGAAAGCAGTTCCTCTCGTCAGTAGCGTAATGAGTAAACAAGAATTACAGTAGCCTTTTGTGCAAGCATTATTATACAAATTCTCACCCACCCCCCAACTAAAAGGCGTCAAATCTGCGAAAATTTTAAGAAAGCTCCGGCACAGTCACAGGAACCTTTGGCACAAAAATGTTCGGTCCGGGAATCTGTGAAAAACGAACCACAGCCACGGACACGTGTTACAATAGAAACGATTCTTACTGTTTGTGACATTACTAAAGTAAATAGGCAGATAAAGACTTAAATAGCATAACAGTAGGAAAAAACTACGACAGTACTCAGTACATCATCAATAATGACCTTGACTACCAGAAATTGTCTGTCAACTGGGTTTTTCATATTACCCAGGAATAAAAACGTGTTCATGTTGAATTTTGTCAAGACTCCTGACTCGCTACGAAAGGGAAGAACAAGACTTTTTGCGCCGTATTTTCACTAGCGATGAAACTTGGATCCCTGAATTAAAACATTGGAACATATACTAAAAATGAATGTGCCTTAATTTTGATGAAAGCAATCCCTGAAGGATGCAATACACTTGTCTCAGCGTTTCTTCAAAGACATGCTGGAAACCATTTTTTTGACAGGTCCTTCAGTATTACTTCTGCAGCCTTCACCACTGCTTCCGATGACGAAGAATTCCTCCCACGATTTGGGGGAAAAAAAAAAAAAAAAAAAAAAAACAGTTGTCTAGGCTACATCTGGACTATAGGGAGGGTGATACACTTCACATTGCTTTTTGTTAAATATTTTCAGCGACGTTTGCGGTGTGCAGCCATGCACTATCGTGGTACAGTATGCAGCTCGTTTGCACAGAAATGTGGTCTTTCGTGCGTGATATGGCCTGCAGAGTTTTCAAGACAGTTCAAGACATGCCCAGTGACAGTTGTGTGTGCAGATACGACATGCTGGTAAACATTCCTTGAGTATCGAAAACTGAAATGGCGATAACTTTCCCAGCAGAAGCTATCGCTTTATATATATATATATATATATATATATATATATATATATATATATTGTGATTATGGAGATTTCTATACAGACATCTGCTGTTTACTATCAGGATCAAAATGATGTAGAAAAATTTCATCAGCAGTGATAACCTTTGAAATGAAATTTATATCTTCATGCGCGCGCACGCGCGCGTTTGTGTTTGGCACCAAGTGAAAATTTCAAATGTTTTCTTAATGTTATCCGTCAATACTCTTTCACAATGACAGCAGCGGTTTTAACGTCTTCTTCCGTTAGAGCACAAAATGGAGCTCCGTCTCCCGTTTCCTTTGAAAGTGATTGTCTCCTCTCTTTAAACATGTTAAACCATGGAACTGTGCTATAGGGAAGAACAAAATCTTTATAAGTTTTCTGTAACATTGCATGGGTCTCAGCTGAAGATCTGTTGAGGCGAAAGCAGAATTTCAGAGCAGCATATTGTTTGTCTCTATTTGCTACAGGCGGAACGGAACATCTTGCATGCGGGAACCGGAAGTGAAACAATGAAACTAGTATACATTAAGCTAACAACATATTGTATATTCACATTTGAGCACGATAAATTATGTCTGCAAATCATTTATTATCATTCTTTGTGGAACAGCCATCGTAAATTAGGAGATATTTAGAAAAGTGACATCTCTGTCCATTGATTCAATAAAATAGAATAAATTTCGGTGAATATTTGATTCACTCTCTTATTAGAAATGTCATCTTATAGTTTGTTGCATCAGGCCTAAAATCACATATCCTAGGTGCGGTTCTTCATTACATATAAGAAACTTAAAGAATTCAAAAAAATGTTTAGGCAAACAAAGTTGTAGTCACGAAGTTACTTAAGAAAATGTTCTGTTTATTTTTTAATCGCGTATTTATTTAACCATGCATCCAAGGTAAATTTCTTAAGTAACAGCTTTTGTAGCTACGTTTGTACATAACCCCTTTCTTTAACCGATATTTAATATCATATCACAACGTGGAAGTGTAAAAAGTAATATATTTTCTTCTTTTTAGATACCAAAGTCGACCCAGAAGTCGAAGAAGTCCGAAATGGTCGAGAAAAGTGAGAAAACAATGGTCAAAATCTCCAAGAAAAGCTACGGAAAACGTGAACGGAGGTAGAGTAAATATCTATTTAATTCTTACTAACCGCATGTACTTAATTATAAGTTGTATTAGTGCAAATATTGCTGAAGGCAATGCAAAGTATTTTGAAATGTGTTCAATGTGACACGTAAATAGTTTTGTGCCATACCATCAGTTGACTGAATTTTAAAACGTTTCAAGACACACATATTCTTTCCTCTCAGGCACACCTTATAGAATTTTCATACACTGTACGATAACGCCCTGCATTACGACATTAGGACACAATTCATGCCAAGAAAAGAAACTGTAACGTCTCTGTAAAGAGAATATAGGTTAAAGGGAAACTTTTACATAATGTTTACAAGATCACATTCAAATTTTGCTCAATGTATACCCTTTATCCTCTTCTCCTATAATGATGCTCTTTAGTAAATTTAAATATGTTAGTAGGGTGAACCATTCATAATTAGAAGTACAACAGGGCACACAAGAGGGATCCGTGTTGTGCTAAACACTTTCTATTACACAAGTTCCTGGTGTAATTCCACTAATAAATATTAACTTAATAAAAAACAAAGGAACTAACACTCTACGTTGATTTACTTCCAATTATAAACCAATGTAATAAACCACATAACTGCAGCGAACCAAATGAACAATCTCATGTGCTTCATAGCAACTACATGCCTGACCCTCGTTCGCCGCCATTTTCTATAAAATCGATACTCTCGTTGGGATCAGGGAAGTGAGGACTGTCTAAATTAAATTTATAAATAATAAACTGATCAGCTTTCATTACTGCTCTTATAGCAGGAGGAATTCATGTGCTATAGGGATTAAGGCGAAGGCCTCTGCAAGCATGTGCCAATTGCCTTAAGTACCTTCAAAAATATGACGGGCATTCGTTAAGTAAAGCAACACATTTTTTTCACTTTCAGAGTTTGTTTAATTTCGGATGGAAATACACAAGTTGTTTCTCAATTGTTTGGCTACGGTAAATTTTGAAAATCTATGGCTTAGCGCCATCCATATGCCATCGCGGTTTGAATGCAGGTTTCAGGACATGGAAACTATTCTGACCTATATTTCTGTTCCGTTAATGTTAAAGATGTTCCTGGCGGGAATAAAATGGAATTGTTAAATTTACAATGTGATGATTTGTTGAAGGACAAATGTGAATCTAAAGACGACATTAGTAGGTTTTACAAAGATTTCTATCAAACATTCGATGCATTAGCCGCTCAAATGTTGTGTATATTTGACAGAACAACTATTTTCGCAAATGAAATTTGCTAATTCCAAATCAAGGGATTCATTGTCAAAGCACAATCTAACAGTTAGTCTAGATCAGACAGATTAGACATTATTGATAAGCTTGGTGCAGAAAAGAGAAGCGAACGATCCAAAGCACTGTAAGCATCTGGTACTACATGGTTCTGCCTAAAATATTTCCATTGTTTTGCATTGTTTTCATTCTAATTGATTAAATTGATTAAAACAGTAAATTACATATGTTATTTTCTATCAAAGAATATTCTTTCTGTTAAATATTAATATAACACCTAAAGAACCAATAGTTATTATTTGTAATAAGCATGTACACAAAATATGCATCGCAAATTATTGGTTATTTTTATGTTTTATTTATTGGCACTTTGACTGAATTGGGTTTCTCGCGACTCCATGGATTGTGGACTGAATACTGTAAGTTGAGACTGTAGGAACATGAAGAGAAATAATGGCGGCGCAAATGAGCTCGGAGTCCTTGATACCGTAAAGCAATCTTTCGGGGTAAGGAAAAACTCCGAAAAAAAAACTTACTTGATCTAACCGGGAATCTTAACCCAGTCGCAAACGCTACCACTAGACCATGTTAGGTATAATGTAGAGCAATCAAAACTTGTGCTTTAATTACTGAACATGTAGAATAGCTACCTACTAACATTAAACCACAAGATATCGCGTTAACACCACCCCCTTTATATGCTACCCACATTTCAAATGAACCCCGTCGAACGCAGTGAGGTGCCATCACAAAGTGAGTTCCTGTTTTGCCCTGGTCTAGAGCGCCCTTGAAAATTCTTCCGGCAACTTTATAGGATTTGCCAATCAATTTGTATCTTAATTTTCAACAAACTCGTAAATTCACATTTAAAAATATAATCCATTATAACTTTTAGTAAATAAAAATCATCGAAATAAAATCCATGCTACTGTTTTACAAATCGATGTAATAGAACAATAGAAAATCTCATGGCAGATCATTAAAAAAATCCATGTTCTTGGAGCACAGTAGTTTAATGCAGGTCTAATGATTTAGAAACAAAACATGTCCTCACTATTTCTTGTTTTGTATTTTGTTACCATAGCTGGAAAGACAAATAGGAAGTCGAGGAGAACAAAATTCTGGACTTTGATTTCCTATTCCAAGGAGAGAGAGATAGGAGGGGGGGGAGGTGAGGAGAGGAGGAGATCCCTCGTCTCGCACTTGGTAAATATAATTTTGATTGTGGCAATAATGCAGAGATTCAATGAGTTCTTCTCTTTACTAATAATGAAACATTTGCTCTAAATTATCTGTAAAGTCAAACGGTGAAGCCATTCAATGAATATTTCTTTGTGGAAAAAAATGGAAAGCACGTATCTGTTGCATCTAGTGTTGACAAGTGGTCGAGAAAGAGAACTTTCAACTCTCCCAGGACTGTAGCTTCTGCCAAATGACAACTTTCTGCACTCCAGGATCCCAGCTTTCTCTTGAAACCTTTTATTCGTTGGTTAAAGTAACTATTGTTTCCTAGACCTTGCATTTAAGTATTTAAATCGTTAGGTCATTAAAACTTCTACCGGTATGAAATTTCCAACACAAGCATCATTGTGTAGAAATTGGTAAAACGTTTCCTAAACCCCCCCCCCTTAAAATAAGTTTCATTTGTTTGATCAAAAACGCTGCTTCTCTAAACAGTCGACTTTCATCTAGGTGTATAATATTAATGAGACGTTTGTTGCACTCATTTCCCAAAATAATTGTTCAAAAAGTTACGCTTATTGTCATGGCTTAATAAAATTTTCCATTTTAACAATTAGATTTAAGTCCTAAATCAAATGTTGATCACAGTTATTGTTTGCAATTAGTTCAATACAAAGAAAACAATAACTTATAATACTGGATGGGTTTTCACTCATATCTCTGCTGATGATAAAGCCTTTACTTTTCTAACGTTGGTTGCATTACACATGCCATAACAGTCATATATAAACGACATGGTCGCTAAGAAAGAGAGAGAATACAAAGACCGGTTGTTGATATATTATATCTTCACACAACAGAAACTGCCCAACATAAATCTTAATCATGTGTAAATAAAAGTGTAAAAAACAAACAAACACACACACACACAAGAACTGCACACTATGTCTTTGTTCTCATCTCCTGTAAAGCAATTTTAATTTTTCTTATGGCTGGTCATCTATGACCGAATTGGCGGCGGGGGACTGCATCGGCCGATGGGCCAGCTTGGCTAAACGAGAGTTGGGGCGAATGGGGGGTTTACAGAACTGCTACGTTAGTCTTGAGTCTCACGCCACTCAGTATGTTTTAGCAGCGAAAGAAACACAAATATCTATTCTTAAAGTAAAGTCTGATAAGAATACTAAACGACAAATATCATCTTAATTATTCTATTCCACAAGGCGTGTTTATTTATTTATTTATTTATTTATTTATTTATTTATTTATTCATATGTCCTTACCGAGTTCGTTCTTTCTGTCAGGAGATTATTAGAAGAGAAATTTCCAGGTCATCGAGTTCCAATTTGTAAAGCGATCCAAATTTAATAAATTTCACTAAAAGGACGAACGTTTTCAAAATTAGAAGGGAAGAAGACGAGAGTTCTTACGATTCTGCTCAACAGCTAGGAAGTTATTTAAGCTACAGCTTGTAATTTTTGATGAATTAAGAAGGATCATGGGTAATTTCCACGCAGACGGTTGCATCAACTCCTTGCGTAACATGGGCGAGTACATAACACTTTATGTACATTAGAATTTATTAGATTGTCACTAACATTTCTATTGTTGCCCCGTCTGCCCGTCCACATTCTTAATTAGCTCGCCTGGCCATGTTTATAGGCTAATGAGTTCCCGCTGCCGCATCTATCACCAGTTAATTGGATAACGCGATATTATTGTAGAAATAAAAATATGAATTCCAGTTACTTGATCAAGCGTGAGTTAATTAACAGCCTATCTTCTTTTACAGTGGTGTGAGCTTTATTTCTTTCTTCAATTTGAAATGAAAACTCAAGGCATTATCAGCTGTAGTCGCTCCATAACTATTCTAAAGTTTGGTTTTTTTCTGTCTACTATTACAGATTACTTTCCTGCTAGGTAGCTTATACCGCTTCGGTTGCAGGTAATATGACAACATTGCTTAATATTACACTAAGTTAATAAAGCCTTAACTAATATGGCTTTTCTTTGCGTTTGTTATCTTTTGAATAGGACGCGTCGGAAGAAACTTGAAATCTTCAAACTAAAATCTGCAGTGGGAACTAACAGTTTACATATCTTCATAATAAGCTCACTGTAGTAATGTGGGTCATTATAAACTCTTAAGAATGAATTTGTTCATAGGAAATATAACAAAAATGTTAAATAACACTATCAGATTGGTGTTAGAAATTAGTATCAAATGCTACGACACTAATAAATCATGTGGTATATCTGTGATGCAAGATGTGACATAACGTAGTGAAAGTTATCATTAATTAATACTATGAGAGGCATTTAGTAAGTAATGCGCCACGTTTCTTTTTCTCTGCCACTTTAACTTGGAAAAATACCATACCTCAGAATCTCTTAACCTTCGCGCACTGTTTTATGATTGTGGCAGTGATGCAGTTAGTTTTCAAAAGGGAATCTCTGAAATGATGTACATTATAATCAAAGAGCAGTAATGAAATGTATTAAAGGTGTTTAAGAAATGGAGAGAATGCATTGGATAAAATCACTGTCATTCGGACAAAACGTCGAGGCAGTTTCACTCAACATCCACGCTCCGGAAAGTTATACACTGCGGTCACAATTGCAATGATGGAACATGCTGATATGCTTATTCAGAACGATCGGCGAATAAGAACCAAACAATTCCTAATTAACTTAAGCTCTCTTTAGTTTGCAATGTTAACAAATTATCCAGTTGTTTACATAATTCAGAGTTTGTATATCTTGACGCTTAACTGATGGTCAAAACAGAGAAACATTATCTGAGTTGCTTGAGGACATGTAAATGACAAGATGCAGGATAAGGGCTGTAGGGTGGGTGATGGAGTACAGTTTACTAGTACCTTGTATGTGACTTCTCATTGTTATGAAAAAGCACTATGGGTACATCTTCGTACGGATGGATGAGTCAGATCAAAATAGTCTTTCTCTTCAGGAGCCCATAAAATGCAGTTTTATACAGAGTGTAACAGATAGATGTAAAAATTTGGGGGAAACATTTCTAAAATATACAGGATAAACAATATAATATGAACATGGGTACGAAATGACATTATTTCCTTGTTAGAGCCATTTCCCACCACTTATACCACATAGCAGAATATTCAAAACAAAACTGTGGGAAACAGAAAATCATATGAAATGTTTCAAATGTCCTGTGTTAGTACGGATAAATCCATCAACCCTCCGTCACACGAACTCAGGGATGCAATGATGTATCCCTGGAGTATCTCGTATTATCTGGCAGCCTTGCAGAATACGAGCACGAAGACTCTACACCTTGTCTAATCCATAGATCATTGCCAACTCTGTATTTGAATACCCCATTTTACTGTATTTGGAACGAGGTACATGAACACAAAGAACTGACACTACGTGCTCGGTGCTACATCAAGCAATGAAGTGAGCAGAACAACTGTGGACTACATGGAACAGAACGACCACAACAACTGTCAACCTAGGAATTAAGCGTAGTTACAACACACCCACCACATTTAACTACAGGTAAAAGCGAATGTTTACCTACTGTACTTATTAAGCAACTGTTCTGTGTTGGGGTTATTGCCAAAGTAGATGTACTGGCATTCTAGCTTGCATGTCACACCGTGTAAATGGAGTAGTAGACAAAGGGTTCTAACGAGGAAATAAAGCAATTCTGCACCCATGTTTATATAAAATATTTGCACTCTCTATATGCAAGGAATGTTTCCCCAAAGTTTTGACTTACCTTTTTGTTACATTCTGCATACACATAAATAGGGTATTTCGGAAACATTTTTACAAACTTTGGTGACGGGTTCCTCACACCAAAAACAAGGAAAAACAAAGTGTACATAAACATATGTCCGAAAATCCTTAGTTTTTGAGTTATTAATAAAAGTGTACTAAAACAAGGACAAAAAAGATCCACTTGGCGCATCAGCATTTCATACTTATGTGACAAAATATTATTCGCAAAATGCATCAACAGCACTGTTGAAGGTTAGCCATTTATGTGATTTGGTAATAACCCTATAAAAGATGTGATAGAAATAATCATTTTAACTCTGCCGTAAACCTTTGATAATAACTTAAAACCTAAGAAATTTTTTTTTTGAATGATTTATTTATGGACGCTCTTTAACATCTCAGGTCATCAGCGTCCCATTCAACTCAGGGCGTGAAACGGCCGACAAATTTTGCTCAGAGGCCTCTCTTTCAGGCTTGAGGTTCTTTTTCGTGCCGTAAATGTACGACACGGGACACACGGCTTAACTACCCTTCCGAAGGAAGCCCCGAAAAAATCCATCGGTCCTGGCCGGGTTCGAACCCGCGATCTTGGGTTTAGGAGGTAAGTATGGTAACCACTACACTACCAGGACCGACTTAAAACCTAAGGATTTACGGACATGCTTATTTGAACTTTTATTTTCTTGTTTTGGTAAACTGTAAATATTACACTCTTTGGCAATTTCTCGAATAGCCCGTCGTCGATTTTCATACCTCATTAGTTCTGGCCGCACTGTCGGTCCTGCTGGTGTAGTGGTAACATACTTGCCTCCTAAACCCAATATCGGGGTTCGATCCCGGCCAGGACCGATGGATTTTTTGGGACGTAAAAATTCTAAGTATGGCTTCCTTCGGAAGGGAAGTAAAGCCGTGGGTCCCATGTCGTACATTTACAGCACGAAAGAACCTCAAGCCTGAAAAAAGAGGCCTCTGAGAAAAATTTGTTTGCCGTTTCATGCCCCGAATTGAATGGGATGCTGATGACCTGAGATGTTAAAGAGCGCCCGTAAATAAACCAAATAAAAAAAAAACTCATAGCACTAAGTACAGCTTAAAAAATCTGCTTAAGCTTCATTCATCAACTCATGTGCTTCGGAAGTTTCTCGCAAATTTAATGTTAATGCGCTACTCATAAAATCCCACGATCTTAAAAATATCGCCACGAGTAGCCGAGGTCGTTAAAGCGCGGACTCGTGAACGGGAGGTCTGGGGTTCGGTTCCCGCCAGGACTGCCCTCCCTGATTGAGGTTTTTTTCCAGGTTTTCCTCAGTCCTTATAAATGTCAAATGCCGGGAAGATGCCCTAAACTTAGGCCTGGAACGCTTCCTTCCTTTAAAATAAAATTCCTTTCCCCATTTATTATTTCGTATCATCAGTGTCCACCGCCTGTGATGCCTCAGTAGTTAAAACTGACGTTAAAAACTATTTAAAATCTCAATAATCGCAGAACACTGTTACAAAAAACAGCGGAGAACTCGACTGAAATGAGATAGCACGGTGCGGCAAACGGGACGAGTGTCTAAGCCAGAGCTAATCAGTGCCACCAACTGCTGTTTACTGCAAGGCGACATTTCTTTGGCGCAGTTTTTTATAGATCGGATCTTTTTTTTTTTTTTTTTAACAAACCTCATACACATTTTAATTCTTGAGCTTAATAAAACCATTTTCGTTTTAATTTAATTTTGCTGTCTTTAACACAGAAATTGTTTCATGGTAGCATAAGAATGCATTACGATTAAAAGTGCTGCAAGTAAGCACATTGCAAGACAATACGACTCTATGACTTTATTTACGAATCGGATTTATAAAATGCTATTAAATGTTAATTAATAGTTAAGAGTTCCTCATAAGCTTGCTTTGGCAGATTGGCTCAACATTTAATGTCCGTTAAGCCTTAGTTGCTTTGGATTTAACGTCTTTCGTAGACTTACTACTTTTTCAATACACCAATACGATATCAATGATCCTCGAGTTTGACCCAATCTATGTATATTTTACTAATAAATTGTGCAGTAAACTTTTGTTAATGAGTAACAATACACGTGATTTATAGTTTACAGTAAATGTAACACAATAAGTTAATAACCTTATCTTGTTATTTGCTTTAGACATTTATTAAACATTAAACCATTTTTACAGTTACAAGTATATGATATTCAGTCCTTGGCAAAATCATATTTACTAATTTCCTTATCTTTACGTAACAGCTTACATAATTTTTTTTATAATTTCTGAAAAATTATTGGTAAACATATTTAATATTATCTGATATCGATACCTACATTGGAATCTGGTAAATATAGTCGGTATGTAATCAATATTATCTATACTCAGGCCGTTGAACCTTTGCACTTGACAGCTACCTTTACAGTTGACAATCATACAGAGTAACAAATGAGGAATGCTACCCGTTTGCACCTGCTGTACCGATTACAAAGCAGTATTATCGGTCAGTCAATCGTGAAGTAATAGCTGCTGTATTGCCGATTTTTCACTGTATTATGAATGCAGCTGATTTCTATCACGTGTTTGAATTTGAGTTATTGTGATTTATTGAAATGGTTTATTATTAGTTATTAGAAAGTGTCCCAAAGAGGTTGTTTGCAAAGGTATTCGCGGTGTGATACCTAATCCTTTGCGTCGAGGTGTTACACTGACGTATATCATAACGGCTCGAATCTTTTTCCTGTTTAAAATCATGGTCAAATCTATACACATTACATTTCGCACTTTCGAAAGTATGTTCTTTATTATCCTTACATTACTATGCAGCAATTTAATTACAGTTATAAATGATTCTGGAGCGAAATAATTCATTATTACGTACACTAAATATAGGTTTACGATGCGACATTGAAAGTTATACTATACCAATTGCTAAAACAGTGGCGGCCGTTGCGCTATCGCCAACATTATATGAATTAACTGTCAAGTGCAAAGTTTCAGCGGCTCGAGTATGTTATAGTCCTCGGCGCCGACATTTTGATGCGCATAGCTCACCTGCCGAGACAATCGATTCACAAGGTCGACTGTGAAAGCGAGTAGATATCTCGAATGTAATGTCGTCATGGCTGTTCAACAGCTGGCCTCCAAAGGTGGACGAGATGGCTTAACGAGCTGAATGTGAATAACGTGAAAGTTGTGAGCTGTTTTTCATGTCAGCGGATGTGATTGCGGTCGTAGTAGTGCTGTGATTAGAGCGTGTGAAGTGTTGTATACGCAAATAAATGAGATCAATGCAATGTTATTAGCTATGGGCCCTGTTCTGGAGAGAAAAATAATGTGCAGGCCATGTATTACTGTAGGGTGGGTCGTGCTAATGATGTCATGCAATGTCATTGCTGAAAATCAACCTTGAGAAGAAGGAATTCTGGAACGAAACTAGTGTAAAAGTTCAGGATTCAGTGTAAAGTTCTAATAGTGTACACAGAGAACAATGTTATATAATGGCTTTCTCTATTCGCAAAGTGAAACCGACCGCTACTAATTACGGGAAAAGAAGTCGCATCAAGGTCTGATTGTTGTGTAGCGAGATTTGTTCTCAAGAAAATGTAGAAATGACCGGAGGTTTTCGCGACAGGCATACATACGCTAATGTTTCTCGAGTGTCGTTTGATTCATTTAATCGCCGACCTAGACCGCATTGCGCTGATCAAGGTTAGAGTTTAGATAAATTACTCGTTTATAGAATGCCGGCTTAGTATTACTGTGAATATCGCATTATTATTTGAAATAGATCTAGAAATAGCTCCAAAGCATGATGGCCATTTGTGATTACTACTATTGATTTACATTTGTTAACCAAACCTAACCTAAAATAGCTGGCATCGATTTCTTGAGTTAAACTTTATACCTATATGGCACACTATCAAATTTAATCTCTACTTCGTTTACAGTTTTTGTATCTTCTCCTTCTGTATTATATTTGGGCACCTCAGATCCTATAGAGGCGAAAGATGATAGTAAAAATAATCCGCCTAATCACAGTGCAGCTAGAGGCTTGGTTTCTTTAAGATTGACTCTGCATGTTGGAGATCACCTTGAGAGTCAAGAAATGACTTTTTTCGTGGAAAAAGAAGGTATGATATAGTGATGCAAGACTTGGGAATACCAAGAAAATGTTTGAGAGTGAATAGTTGTGTGAATATTATCAACTGTATATTTTCAGGAGAAAACAGCTCAGATTCAGAAAATGATCATCATTATGAGATGCTAAGTGATGTGTTGGGGAAAAACCAGACTGAGTTGGAGCCTTATGATGATTTCGACTCCTTTGATTCAGATGAATCTGATGAGACATACATCAAACCTCTACATCAGGTATGTTATCCATCTCATATTTCCTCAAATAATTATTTTATTGTAAAACAATGCTTTTTCTCATATATAACATGGCATGCTGCAATAGGATGATGGGCATGTGGATCATTATATAAGAAATTTTAAGTAAATATGTGTTGAGGTTTAGAAGTCAAAGTATGTAAATTTGTAAGTTTTTGTTTTTTCCTCCATATTTTTACTTAAGTAATGTTATCCAGAACCTGATACAGAATGTAATTTCTTTTAATAATCATTTAATATGTATAAATTCTTTGAATGTCCTTTATATAATAAAACAATAAAGAAATATTTGCACAAGGTTTCGTTGCACTACCATTGCTTAAACCATGCACCAATATCTCAATAGGTCAATAATGCTGGGATTTGTTTAGTTGGGAGCTAGATTTAATTGCCTGTCTAGCAGGTAGTTATTAGAATGCCTGTCTTTACATTAAACAAATTTTTAAAAATGCATAGTTGATGTTTTGGGAAAATTGAGCATTTTCAGTGCAAATAAATGTTTCATCGTAATGTAACTTGGTTTAAATTGGAATACAATTAATTGAGAAATACATTTCAGTTTTCAGTACAGATTTTTAAAACTATTGTAAATAAAAATTTTAAATATGTTCAATCTTTTGTAAAGGATGGGTTTGACATTGCTAATGGAAGACTACCAGAACCTCCATCTGCACAAAATATTTATGGCATTTCAAAGATTGCTGAGGCTGCTGGGAAAAAAATGCTTAAACTTGGGCAGAGTCTCCGAAAGATTCGCAACAAACGCAACAGTAGTGGTGCCTCATTAACTAATGTGCATACAGAAAATAAAGGTAAATTTTATGAGACTGCACTAATATTACAAACATATAGCATATTTAAAACCTTCCATTTGCAAGTTAGTCATTTACTAGCAAGATCCCCCTATCATCAGCAGCAATTGGCATCACAACACTTTACCTTTTTAAAACGTACAAAATTAGAAACACTTCACAGTTACCCCGTCTTAAACTATTATTTGATATTTTCTGGACAACACTTCTAGCATCTGTAAGAGGAGTTGAGTGTAGAATTTATAATTTTTATTTGTAGTAGCCATGTTTTTGAAAGGTGACATGTTGTGGCATCATGAATTCAATAAGGGCCAATTTGTAAATGGAAGGCTTTAAATGTATTGGTGAACTGAAGTATTCCTGAAGCTTGCACTTGGTGTACATATTTCTCATTGATTTAATGTTTGAAGAAAAATATATTTAAAATAACTTACCTATTTATGTGCTCTTATTTTCATTTTAGCAGAAAATCAATATTCTCTTAAAAATGTAATGTATATAGTTGCATGTCTGTTGGCAGTATCAAATGTTGTGCATAATCATTCCATTATTTTTAATTTTATTTTAACAAGTCTTTGCTCTTTATTTAGATTTATGCATTTCATAATTCTATAATGGAAAATAAGGAAACCTGCCAAACATAAATATGGATACATTTCTTTTAACACACTGAACAGAGTTCATACTTGCCCAAATCCACTACTGTGACATCAATCTAAAAGTATGATGGCCAACATTACTTGAAAAAAATGTGGAAGCAATATGCTCCAACAAGCAAATAAATGGAACCTCTGCTTGATCAGATGATTGCTACAATAAATCAGTTAAATATTGTGACATCACTCTGAAAGTATGATGGCAGGCACTACTACGAGAAAATGTGAAAGCAATATTCTACAAACAAAGCAAATAAATGGAACATTGCTTTGAACAGATGAATGTTACAATAAGTCAGTTAAATAGCTGCCAAAATGCTTCTTTACTGTATTACTTTGCATTTTGTTCCCATTTTGCGCTACCCCACATATATTCCATGTGCACAACCAAATCTAGATTGACAAGTTTATAAGTATGATTCATTGTATACTGCTTCCAACACTTTGGGTCAAATTCATAAACATTCTTAGTATGGACAAACTAGTTCTGGTGATGGGCCTATATTTTTCATATTGATAAAAACAGAACTTGCAATGGTCTTGAGTATTAAATGCCATAGTCCAGTTAAAACTATAGTCTTACTCTGAGGATAGATTAAAGGCAGATTATATTTGCAAAATAAGTGATTATTATAATGGGAACTAGGCTTTTGTGTGTAGAATGAGACAGCAGAGGAAAATATATTGGGCCAAATTGAATATGATTAGAAAGCATGATGAAATATTATCTTACTGGAAGTGCAGTCACTGCGCTGGGAAATCAGATAACAGTTGCTATGTGTATAAGTTAGTATTTTTTTTTAATATTTATGTTGTTACTGAAATGCCAAATTTATATTCTAATTAAATCTGGTAATAGCCTGTTATAAGTGATGTCTCTCATTGGAAGTGAGTTGCTGGCCTCTGCATAAGTAATTCTGTATTTCATCTAAGTTTTCATCTGTAAGAACACAATTATGCAAACTCAGTCTTCCAGGTTGTAAGAACACAGTTCAGAACAAATTTCTTATCATTGAAAGATTCTGTCTCTTACAATTTTTTAACAAGTTGAACAGTTTCTCTACCAGCATTATAAATGCCATAATATTTCTTGAAAATCACATTAACACTTCTCTGCACCAGTCCATTGTTACATATGTATGTAAAAAACCATCTTCAAGACTATTTATGTATTGTGTTTTTCATATGGGAAAGAGATTTGATTGCAGCCAATGGATGTAAATGCATGCTCAGGGTTGCCATTACACTAATAACCCTTCTAACTTCAATTGCCCTCTCTGTCATATTTATGCAAACAGCATCATATCTTATAACAGTTACTACATTTTCCCAAAAATACATGCACTGCTGTGTATCTAATATTTAATCCAGTGGAAGTGCTAGAGGCTCGTCTATGTCAGTTTCCCTATTATCACCATTATCATCATCATTGTCAGCAGTTTGTTACTATAGTTATCAAAATCTTGTAAATGTATTATTATTGGTTCTGACATTTCATCATGTCATATTTCTTTCCTAAAGTCTTCCTCTTGTAATTTTTAAGTGTGTTAAACAAAGGATTCCTAGTCTTTTTGTGTTGCATCTATTTCTTTGTTAACAAGTCTTTCCATTCATTTAAGAACTTTCGAAAAATATGACATTTTTAAAAAATTCTGTTGGAACTCACACAGTGAAGCTTGTTAAATGTAAATTATATCTAATCTGTCATCTAACACACTATTATGCTTCACTTACTTTTAAATATGGTGGGACTGGTTTCGAAGAGACATCCTCTCCATCTTCAACCAACTTGACGACTAGTGTGCTAGATGACAGATTAGATATAATTTACAAGTCTTTCCATGTTTTTTTTATAATAAATGTCCTATTTTTATTTGCAACCCCCAACTTTATTTTAGATCACACATTTTCAATTATATTGTAATGACAATGATAAGGAGGCAGTCAAATTACCTTTTGCCCTGTTTCATTACCTGTTGATGAAGTATGTAATTTTAGACTGATTTTTGAACAGTGAAACATATTGCAAAAGTTAATTTCTTATTTTGTTTGCTGAAAACTGAATTTCCATTTTTTTGCAACCATTGAATGATATCATCTCTTTAGTTGATGTATTTGGAATTATGTTTATAGTCACCGAATAATAAGGAACTTATTACTATACTTCCTTCTTCTAAATAATTATGAAATTATTCAAAAAACACTTTAAATGTTGAAACTATCATTTCCTCATGATAGAAGTTAATTTTGAATGAAATACCCATTTTCTCTCTGGTACAAAACCTGATTTTGCTGATCCTATATGACAAATGATAGGTCTGCTGCCCTTCTTCAAAAGTGCCTTCATTCTATCATGATTTTTGAATGTGGTTTTGATTAACCCAAGTTTCATCTGAATAAAAGATTGGTCTTCTGTCACCGGAAATTGAGTTTTATGCATTATATGCATGAATTTTAACTGTGCTGCCACAATGTCACTCCTTTCCGTGAAGAGTTCATGTCCATCATTTGTCTTTCTGTATTTGAAGCCTAAACTGTGCAATATTCTATAGTTGGATAAATTAGAGCCTTTGTGTGACATATTGCTTTTTAAAACATGAGTAATTTTGTTTATTACAGTTCTTCATTCAATGTCTTGGTCAAAGTAATTTAAATGTGTAATTCTCTTAGGGGGTTCCCTTATGTTTTCAAGGTGGCACAAAACTGCCATGGGTGGCTGAGGTCATTTAGGTGAGGACTTGTGAGCGGGAGGTCTGGGGTTTCATTCCCAACAAGACCGTCCTTCCTGACTGGGGTTTTTTCTAGATTTTTCTGAGTCCTCGGCAAATGCTGGAGAGGTACCCTGAACTTAGGCCTGGAATGTTTCCTGCTAAAAAAAACATCCTTTCTCAATTTATCATTTCATATATCATCAGTGTCCATGTACTGTGGTGCCTCAGTAGTAAAAACAGGCATTAAGCACTATTCTCCCTCCTCCCTCCCAAAAAAAAAAAAGTGGCACAGCACTGGAGAACTACTAGAGTCTGGTAAATTCATGTCAAATCAACCAATGAAAAATTAATTTTGGAACATGGCATGTAATTTGTTAATATTTTGTATATTTGTATCTTACCATAATATAAAAAAAATTGTTTTGATTTCAACCATCCATTTTTATTATATACATTTTTTAAAATGCCAAAAATATTGCATAATTTGCTAATAGCCACATACTTAAATGTTAGTTATTTGAAAACTATGAGGGCAGTTTGGAAACTAATTACCGTTATTCCATAGCCCTAGTAGTAAATATGTATTTGTATTGATGTGTTGAGAAACATTATAAAATGGCAACCACCTAATTGTGGCTTTGAACTTTTTCTAATGGAGATCCATTAAAAACTCTTAAGAATTTATATATTGTAATTACATCAAACTTTCATTTTAAACAAATAATTTACTTCTCATAGCATATACATGTCACTAACTCATCAATAGTGTATTACTGGAATATTTATTTATTTAAATAGGCTAAATTTACAAATATTATATGGCATGGTTCTAACCCAGTTTCTATTCCAGGCCAATATTTTAAACTACTTCAATATAAAATTTTAATTAGCATACTACTTTTCACCATCCAGCTGACTGTATTTAACAGTATTTTCTACTTAGCTTCATTTTGTCTCTCTCTTATTCCTTGAATTTCTTTTCTAACAACCTCTTTTATTTCTAATGTCATAAGTAATGTGAACATCTTATTGTATTTCATTTAAGAACTTTCGAAAAAGAATATATTTATAAAAAATTCTGTTGGAATTCACACAGTGAAGTTTGTTAATCTTATTGTAAGTTTTATGGAGAGCTAGAAACTGAGAAACTCACTGGAATTGTGTTGAAACAAGTCTAACACACTTGTAAAATGAACATTTGAATGCTTTTTTGTTCCATTGTTAATAAACATGGACCCATTGAGCAGAAAGCTCAAAACTTTGTTTAAAATTTAATGCATGCAGCCTACAAGGTCTTTACAGTGTCAGCCAACTTGCATACCTTCAATCAGCAATCAATGAGTAGGGTGTGAATTTTTGTCACAATTTCGTTGATCATAGCAGTTTTGGGACACCCTAAGCACTCATCATCTTGAAAGGATGTACAATCATACTTAATTTCAGCATCCCACTTTTCTTATGACTCCCAGAGCTTGCTGTATACACAACCTTCCTCATTCACTGCTCATTTAACTCTCCTGCTAGTAGTACTGAGTGGAGTGGTTCCATTGTTACATTAACGTAATCTGTGATTCAGTAAACTTCCAGTTTACTAGTGGGAGCATCATAGTGCCATGTGTTTGCTCATTATAATCTCACAAAATTAATGCTTCAATAGAAAATCCTTCCAAACACTAAGTGCATGCCATGATAAGATTTCTTTCTGTAAAACATCTGTCAGTAGCAGCATTTCATGATGAAATGTGTGCTGTATGTGGCCCAAACATTATGAGTGAAGGTGTTCTGCATCAGCGGATCCAATTTTTTAAAGGTAGAAAATCAAATATTCGTGATGAATGAGGAGTGGTAGGCTTTCTGTAGTTAGTGATGATTGTGCCAAGAAAATTGATGCAAATGTTCGTGAGAACCATCGATTCACTATCTTGGATTTTTCTAAAACTTTTTCAGCAAATTTCTTGAACTGTATATATGAGGATGTCGCCAAAACATTAGGCTACTGGAAGTTCTGTGCTCACTGGGTACTGAAAGTTCTAAGGAGATCTACAAAACAAATGAATGGGCTGTACATTAGAATTTCTTTCATGTTACAACATGGAAAGAAAAAAATTTTTGAACAGAATAGTGTTGGCAATGACTTATGTGGCATATGTGAACACTGAGGCAAAACAACAGTCTATGGTATGGAGAAATACAGTTCTCCAAACAAGCAAAGGAAAGCACGTCAAACTTTGTCAGCAAGGAAGCCATTGTATTTTGGGATGCAATGGAAATCTTGCTTTTTGAAGTCAGTAAATGTGGTATGACAATCACTTCTGAAGTTTACTGTTAAACTTAAAAAACACTAAACCATCCAGAAAACATCGGCATCTGGTGTTCTTGCATGGCATCATGGTGTTATTTTAAAGCTTATAAAATGGGCTTTCATTTAATATATAACATAACACCATTATGGATTTTTTCAAAATTCACTGCTTCTCAAAATTTTGAATTTTGAATTTTCAAATTTTCTTAAAATAATTATACATAAAGAGGTATATGTCTTAACTGCCGAGTTTAAATTTCCAAATGATATTATACAAAATTTATTTATTTATTTTTTATTTATTTTTTTTTTCTTTCTTTTCCTTGCCAATGACGAGATATTAAATGCTTCAAGTTCATTTTTAAAAATTATATTGTGAACTTTAAATTAATCTAATAAAGTTATAATTTGATTTATTACATATTGAAGTTTGAAAGAGATAAAGAGCTGTTTGGAGTAGGAGTGTCTTATATTTTGACTTGAAATAAACTCAGACATGTTTCTACTGCTTGATTATATGCTCTTCCACTCATCTTTTCTCGCAGCTCAGTTGAGAATTGTTTCTCTTTATGTGCACTGCAGTATGTTTGAATTATGTATTTTAAGTGGAGCTGTGTGTGTTCATCCTTAGTTTTTTGCGATATTGGGCTGTATGAGGAATAGTATAATTCAAAACAATATTTTTTTCTAAATTAAGGTTTTGTGTGAAGTTTAATTAATCAGGTTTGTGATAAAATTTGTTTCATTTTAAAAATGGAGAGAAAGCTAACTGATTGGATGGTTTCATTAAATTATGAAATCAAACCACACATGAAAATATGCATTTCATGTGGATTGCTGCTGGGAAAGGAAAAGACTTAATGCTGAATAATTCAGATATTCAAGATACAGCTCATATTAAGGAAATTTAATATGTGGACCCGGATGCAGGTATAAGCTACTTAAATACCTATGTCCTCCTTGGTGAATCTAGTTATTAAAGAAAAAATAAGAGTTCTAAGAAATATTGTGAACAAAAGATGAAGATTAAAGGGCATACAAAAACTCATTGTTTACTTAACAGTGATTCAGAGGAGGAAATTCAGTACACCGTTGTTCATTTGAAACTATTAGCAAGTTCACAGAAGATTTTGTTCACTTTTCAGCTAAGCTAAACGTTTTGAAAAAGCACAATTTCATCGCTAAACAGCAATTTACATCCTTAAAGAGAAGAAAATTGAAATTTGCCCTAATGAAGCTGTGGTGACATTTTATTTTGCTGAAAACTATTCCTTTATTGTACAAGACAAAGCCCAGTCATTCCATTGGAACAACTCAATGGCAACTGTTCATTTATAGTGTACTACAAGGAAAATAATGAACTGACACATAGGATTAAATAACATATAGTGAACTTTTGTAACAGTGATGTCAAATATTAACATTTAAAAAAGTTGACACATAGGAGTTTGGTTTTTATCTCAGAATGTATGAAACGTGACAGTGCTTGTTTATACCTTCCAAAGAAAACTTCTTGCTCTTTTGAGAACAGAATTGCTCCCAAACTTGAAAAAGATATTTTACTTTTCAGATGATTCAGCAACACCATACAAAAATTGGGAAAAACTTTGCAAATTTGTGTAACCCTCATAACAGTTTATAAGGAATTGAAGCACAGTGGCATATTTATGTCACTGCACATGGCAAAGGAGTTTGTGATGGTGTTGGAGGCACAGTTAACAGACTTGCAGAGCAAAGGCCAGTTTTCAAAACATTATCTCTAATCAGACAGACACCTTGACAGCGTGTTGAATTAAAAGTAAAACTACTAAAATCATGTCAACACATTAAAACTCTCTTGACATTTCACATTAAAACTTTTTTATTAAAAAGTAAGTTGGGACTTGTTTTGTGAGTCACTTGCTCATATTGTCAACCATTTGACGACTAACGATCACTTCAAGTGGGATGTGTACTTGGCTGTGTGTGCTCTGGAGGTCTGCTGATGAACCTGTACAATATGTTGTCTGCTTCCGGTATATCAAAACTCATGTCTATGTTCATGTTTTTTTTGTATAAATCTTTTCCCATATACTAAGTTCCTTTGGGAGCTGAACCGCTCTTAGCAGTATTATGTCCTTTTCTATTTCATGATTTTCATTCCAGAAATATGTTGCTACTGCCTATTTTTCCATTTGCTTGTATCTGACATTTCTCCAATGCTCTTTCAATCTAATACCCAAGCTTCTTTTGGGCTTGCCTATATATATTTTATCACAATCCTTACAGTTGTCCTATATATGCCTGAACTATCTTCTTTTGATCTGGGTTCAATTTTGTTTAGATTCAGCAATTTGCCTACACTGTATCTATTTATGGGTGCCAAAGTGATGTTGTATTGTTTGAATATTTTTTGAAATTTGTGATTGATGTAAGGGTGGTACGTGAACTTTTGATGAGTTTTTTCTTTATATAAATTACTGAGTATGGTGATTTGTTTGATTTTCTTTTGAATCTTTTTATTTTTTGATGTATCATTTGTTTGCTAAACCCATTAACTTTTACTGTGTGTATTATATGTAAGTATTCATTCTCATATTCTTCTTTTTTATATGGTACATTAATCTACCTATAAATCATACTATTGAATGCTGCTGCTTTGTGAGGTCTAGGGTTGAAACCTGTAGCTTTTATGTAGTTATCAGTGTGTGTATCATGATTTTAGTAGTTTTACTTTTAATTCAACAACATTTATGATAGTTTTACTGTGTGGATTCCTACATTCAGTTTTAATTGACCTTGACAGCTATTTGAGTGGGAGAAAGCAAACATCCCTACAATAAATTTTTTGTATACTACAAATGAAGAATAGCTGGAAACAGAAATTTTCACAAGTGCAATTTGATGAAGCAATTGCTGTTACTAGAACTCATCATTTCATGCCTTTCTCCCAGTGTCAACTGAAGATTTTGCAATCAAAGCATATTCAACTTCCGAAGAAACTGTTTTATATTGCATTAAAATCATTCCCAGATTTCAAGATCTATATTTTGACAACATTACTGGTTTTATGACATGCACCTGTGACAATGCATGGTGGAATGGGGTACATTCTTAGAATGGATGCTGTTGAATGTGAAGTTAAAGTATCATTCTTTCTCCTAGCTGGACCAGCTACATCTTTCTCTTATCCTAAGAAACCAGTTGTTCTCACCATGTGAGGAAATTTCATTCTTTGCAAACTGGATCCAATTACAGCCATAGAGAGAATATACCCGCTAATCCCACAGGAGATGACAAAAAACATCCAGTATACTAGCTAATAAGAAAGACATTTTTTACCATTAGATATAAAAACATTTCCATTTAATTAGAAAATTCATTGTTATGATAAAGAACATTTAAGTTTTGTATGCTATGAAAATACCACCTTGAAATTTGTACTGAGGAGCTACAAAACACATACCTTTATGTAAATATTTTTTTAGAAAATTTAAAATTTCATTTCTCTGAAAAAATGTTGAAAAGCATTGAATTTTGAAAATATACATAATGTTGTCGTGTTATATATAAAATAAAAGCCCTGTACACCACGTTCCTCGTGAATGTAGTTATAGTTTTGTACTAAATATAGTTTTAAATGTGATTTGCAAATTTTCAGAATTTTAAGTCATTTTGTAAATTCAATATCTCAAAAAAGAGTGGTCCAAAAATTCTGAAAATGAAATCTTAAAACATAAAAGTGCAAATGTACAGCAAATTAACTAAATTCATGGCATTAAGGTTTTATGCATTGGTTGATTTGACATAGATTACCCACTAAGGTCTTTTGACCTCAACACAGATGCATAACAAAGTATTTTTATTTACATCAAAGGCCTCTGCTGTTGTGCTTTTTCACTTTTTAAAATCAAGATTTTGTGTCTTCTTCTGAATATTTTTTAAAAATATTGCACATATTAAAAATCCTCTTTTGCACATGACTTCTTAATATTCTTTTAGAAGCATTTGTAGTCAGTTTACTGTACGACATGAATAACATGATCACACATTATCCACTTCCATTTCACTTGTCATACAGGCTAGTGACTATTAGCAAATGAACTTACTAAGGAGTAAGCAGAGAGAAAGATATGTTTGTTAGAATGGTATGATATGGCCGTGCAAATATTGACAGATTTTGCCAACATTGCTACTGTTGTGATTACTTCTAATGTCATAAGTAATATGAACGTGTTATTGTATGTGTTCTGGAGAGTTAGAAATGGAAAAACTCACTGGAATTGTGTTGAAACAAGTCTAAACACTCTTGTGAAATGTTCATTTGAATGTGTTTTTGTTCCATTGTTAATAAACATGGGACCCATTGAGCAGAAAGCTTTTGCATATCCAAAACTTTGTATAAAAGGGCCTACAAGGTCTTTGCAGTGTCAGCCAACTTGCATAACTTCAATCAGCGATTTGAGTAGGCAATGTTAATTTTTGTCACAATTTCATTGATCATAACAGTTTTGGGACACCGAGCACTGGTTGTCTTGAATGGATGTACAACCATACTTATATTCAGCATCCCACTTTTAACTATTCAACCAAGGGGAAAAATCTTTAATGTGGAATCTAACTCATTATGTTTTTGTTGGGGCTAAACCCTTCAAAATGAAGTATTTATCACAGTTTATATTTCATTTGATCCATTTTGAAAACAAAATGTTTAACATTAGTTTTTTAACACGATCATCACAATTCACTACATTTACATGTCTGAAACTTGACAATATTCCATCTAAAAGATGATACTTAACAATTATCAAAGTAATTTGATCATCTTCACAACATCTCTGTGTCAGGCCGAGAAATTTTAGAACGCTCCTTGTATATAGAGGCACCAATTTACGCAGTCATTTTATGTAAACATTTCATGTTTTGACTGAGTTTAATTTTTAATGAAATTGCCTTTATTGGTAAGCAGTTTTGTAGTTCCAAAGTTTGGTGTATTTTTTGCAGAATGTCCACCGCTCCCAACAACACCTAGACCTTCTGAAACCATTCCACCCCCTTTGCTTCCAATTCGACCAGAACCACCGCCAAGGATCGCAGGAAAATCTGTGTCCTCAAACAATCTTTCTGGTCGTAAGTATTGGTCTTTAAGGAAATTTAAGCGCAGCGTGTCTACATCTGACCATTCAGGCCTTGCATCACCTCACAGTAGCGCCAAGAAGGAAACTGCCACTTTCTACCTCACCCAAGTTGTGGATGCTGACACTGGATCTGTGGAGAAAGGAAATTCTCTCAACAGGTAAAAACAAACATGTACTTATTTAATCAATATCATTGTGTGATTGAGTCGAACTACACATTCTTTGGCTCCACTTGCTAATTTAAATATAGAACATGTTTTGTAGACACCATCTGCATCGGCAGTTAACTGTCGACAATGTGAACAATGGTGTGCATAACATTTAAACAAGTTAAGTGGAGCCAATAAGAATGTATGGTTTGATACAATCATACAATGATAATTTTGTGATTAACTTCTTTGTACAAGTTCCAATTAACATTTCAAGTTTATGCATTTGTTTACTTCTTTAGAGTTGAGTTTCACCTGAATATAATAGCTTTTTTATTTAGTAAGAATAAACGAATTTTTTATTCCAAAAGCAGTTATTTCATAGACACAATTATGAAGAATAAAGAGCACTTGTATATTATAATTAACAAGAACAAAATGTTCGTATATAATAAAACATAAAGCAAAGCTGATGCACACAGCACACAATATTTCAGATGATTAAGAAAAAAAGTACACATAGGTATGTGAAATAACCATATGTCAACCAATCTACCAACCAATGTATCACATTTGGTCTTATTGACTCATAATCTTCTCACCGCCAAGGGTGGCCGAGGTTGTTAAGGCGCGGACTCATGAGTGGGAGGTCTGGGGTTCGAATCCTACCAGGACCGCCCTCCCCGACTGAGGTTTTTTCCAGGTTTTCTTCAGTCCTCATAACTGGCAAATGCCGGGGAGGTATCGTAAACTTGGGCCTGGAATGTTTCCTTCCATAAAAATGTCCTTTCCCAATATATCATTTCATGTATCATCAGTGTTCACCACCTGTGGTGCCTCAGTAGTAAAAATGGGCGTTAAACTACTAAAAAAATTCTTCTCATATATTAAAACACTTGTACATCTTTGATTAATAAAATCTTTATATAATCTTATTTATGTTACAATGATTAATATAACCTGTTTTAAGAGCATATGTTCAAAAGTTCTGCTTCCGAAATTTTCCAATTTTTGATTGTATATTGCCTTCGGTTTATCTGTAGTGTGAGCATTTTTATTGGACATTATTTAGCAATGATTGTCATAAAAAATCTCCCTTAGAACCCCCAAAGAATCAGAACCAGTGTATACTCTGACTGACTCTCTTTGAAAACATCCGTGTTCTCTCATTATCAGGTAATTGTAAATGTATTTGTGTGCAATATCTCTGAAATTGCAATATGTTCAAAAAAATATGGGCCATATTATTATTTGCCTTACAGTTATAGCAAGCCACAGCCCAATTTTTTCATCATGCAAGAAACTGTGTGAACTAGTTGCATATTTTATATGTATAGTTTTATGGACACACACAACTATTTTTTTAGAAAGGAAAAGCTGTTTTTCTTCTTCTTCCTTCCCCTGTTCTCTCTCTCCCCTTCTCTCTTCTTTTTCTTTTTTTTTAAAGTACGTTATCACTTTATTTCAAGTGAATTAATTTCTTGAAGTATAGAATGAATTTTTTTTTACAATTACAGTCAACACGTTCATTAAATTCTTAACCAGCTTAAACAGCTTCTTAATTTACAAAGTATGCTTTGTCCTCACGTAAATGACCTATCCACAGTGCCAGTTTTCAACTCAATAACAACAGTCATAATGAGCTGGCCTCTGACCTGAAGAGAGATATTCAACATGTTCAGTTGGTCAGTGAGATACATGAGAAATGTAATGGATAGCCAGATGGGATCATTAAGTTATGGTACAGCTTTCTTTTCATTACCATAAACTGTGATATTATCTAAGAATATGAAAAAATCTTTTGAGCATCCTGCCTTGGCTCAACCAGTGGATTGTATGGTGATATCACCATACTTTGGCATCAGTATTTCAGAGTAGTTGCAGTGAGTGAGTCATGTGTTCTTAAATTATATAGTTGTTTCCATCACATCACTGATCTGTGCCATTTTTGAACATATTATTTGTTAATGAATGAAGCAGTGTATAGTAATTGAATCACACCCACCATAATTGTGAGCTTTTCCTTCACTAGTACAGGAAACTCAGTTCTTTGGCAATGCATCACTGGGGCAGAATCAATAATCATGAACACTAGATGATCCCAATATAGTCCAACTTCATTCAGAGATTCCTCCATAGCCTTAATCATGTATTGAGCCTTTTTAACAACAATATAATGAACAGTTCTTCAGCAACCTGAAGATTGTGGTCAATCCCATAAAATAAATTTGGTGGACTGAGCTATATCTGACAAATCTGATGATTCAGCAAATGCCAGAGAATATCCTTCAGAATGTATGTTTCTGTCATACATCCTGTAAATTTCTCAATGTTTTTTGAACAGTATTTTAATGTTCATTTTTACTGCTTAGGCATCACAGGCTTGAACACTGGTGATAAATGAAATTAAATGATAAATTGGGAAAGGGTATTTAATTTTAAGGAAGGAAATGTTTCAGGCCTAAGTTTAGGGTACCTTCTCATTTGCCACTTAGAGGACCGAGGAAAACCTGGAAAAAATCTCAAATCAGGGAGGACGGCCCTGACAGGAATCGAACCCCAGACCTCACAAGTCCATGTCCTAATGACCTTGGCCATCCATGGCAGTTTTCTCTAATGTGGGTCAGCAGCTGTAGTTCTTTTTTTATTTATTTATTTATGGATGCTCTTTAACATCTTAGGTCATCAGCATCCCATTCAACACTGGGCATGAAATGGCCGACAAATTTTGCTCATAGGCCTCTCTTTCAGGCTTGAGGTTCTTTTTCGTGCTGTAAATGTATTACACGGAACCCACGACTTTATTTCCCTTCTGAAGGAAGCCATACTTGGGATTTTTACGCCTGAAAAAATCCATCGGTCTTGGCCGGGTTCGAACCCGCAATCTTGGTTGTAGGAGGCAAGTATGGTAACCACTACACCACCAGGACCAACAGCTGTAGTTCATGAAAGGTGAACCACTTCAAACTGATTTGGTTTATTAGGACACAATACATCTGCTGCATCAATCATACACTCTATTAAATCAACTTTGGTAAATTACTTTCCTAATGCAGCAGTTTTAGATGCTATTTTACAGCTCATGCATAGAAGTGCACCATTCAATGGTGTTAATTAGTTACAGTCTGATAGTTAAAAATAGACTTTAACAATTCAAAGTCCCTAACTACACTATGCATATGATTTCAAATTAAAGTGCATTTATTGAATCTCCAGTTTACAAAGTGTTTTTGTTTAGAGCATTTTAAAATGTTTAATTTTTATTATTTTAATTTTGTATTTTCCATTATTTATTGTCATTCTCTCTTTGCAACTATTGCATTTTTTATTTGACCTGTTTATATATACTTGGGAACATGCACTTATAACTAAAATTGCAATTTTAAAAAAATTGTAACATGGAATTACTAGATAAAATAGATAACTTAATATTTGGGTGAATTTAATATAAACAGGAATTTTGCCTTTACTACTTATAGTACAAAGTGAGACATACCTTTGAGACGTTATATACATGTGGGAAACATCTTTGCCTCACACATCTGTTTTGTTTGTCAGTAGCAGCTTGTGTGAAATACACGTCTCCTGAATATTCCAGTAGTAGACTACTGATGAGCTGAAAAAAGCTGTATGTAGTAAGGCGTAAATTATTTTGTTTAAAATGAAGCCTTGATGTAATACAATATATTGTTTATACAAGCATTTTTACTGGGCAACATCTTGTAATTGGTCAGGGCCAGAATAGTGGTTGCCATTTTGTATTGTTTCTTAGGACATCAATAAATACAAAAATATAAATACACATATATCTGTCCTTTGAAAAAGAAAAAAAAGTTTTCAAAAAATGAATACACCATTTTTTGGCAGACAATAAATTTTGGAAAATATTCCAGCAGTGCAGCATTATCTTAGCTTCCCAGAACAAATTTAGTGTAAGTTATTAAAAATGCTACAAAAAGATAAAGATGAAACAAAACAATAAATCGGGAATATACCAAATAAATTGCAGAGAATTTAACTAAATATACATATTAGCCAGACAAAACAAAATTTAAACATAATTTCAGAAACAGAAAAATCTGCAGTAGTTGAACATTTTTGAGCAAGATATAATAATATATCATATATTTTATTCATCTTTGGAAATTTGTTACAATTTCATGGCTTCATCAATTACAAAATATAACAATTTCAAACAATTAATACTTATAATTTATCTGTATGGGCAGTTTTTTAAAATATGCATTGAATTCTTGTATACTATAAAAACACTGATTAATTAAAAACTTATTAACTTTCTTCCTAAATCTAATCGGGTGTATATCTGTGATTTCGTCAGTTATTAAGTTATACATTTGGATGCCACTATGCAGGATTGAATTGATCTTTTTAGTTGTTCTGGCAGCTTGTAGGTGGATTTTGTTGCTGGTTCTTACTGTGCTTATGAATTGATTTATTGGAGTAAAATTGTTGTATATTACTATTTATGAAACATGCACTTTCTAATATATGTAGGCATGGTAGGGTAAGTACATTGTTCTGTATAAAGTAAATTTTATGTATAATTTTCTTTTGTGCTAAAAAGAGTATATAAGTATCTGCTGAATTACCGCACAAGATAATGGCATAAGTAAGAACTGATTGTACATATGCAAAGTAGATCATTTTATATGATCACTTGGTTGAGACTAAGCTGTTGGTCTTGCCCTGTAGCTTCAGACCTCCCCTGTAATATAAATACAGAAACAAAATTATGAAGAATAATAAAAATCCGTACAGAACAAACAATTTGAGAAAACAATTTTATAAATAAAAACAAGCCTCATGAGATGAGTTTTGAAATCCCATCTGAAGACGACCTTATTGGGAAGTTCATTGGACAACCCCAAGAGCAAGAAGGAGAAGGAACAAGGCAACAATAGTTTGAGAAAGGATCTGAATTGGTGAAGCTCAAGTGTCAAAAATCCGACCATATATTATAATTTAAATAAATTCAGAGTTAAAAGTCCTGCTAAGTAACAAACTGAATGTTTATTGTCAGAAACATAAATACTGACATTGAAATGTAAGAGATTATAGCAAGTATTTCATTGTTATTCATTATATTAAATTTTACAGAATTATATTTTTAAAGCTGCAATCTGTACTTTTAATTTTTCTTATAATTATTATTATAAAAATGACTTCTTTGTTCAGTCATTTTGTAAAATCTCTTAATGGCTTATGATAATGAAATCTCAATTTGGTTGATGTAGGCAGACAATTGATGTTGCCCAGTTGTGTGCTGACAACAGTGATATGGCCTATAGTCCACAGAACAATAGGCTTGTGAGTGGAGACACAAATAGAGAGACAAGTCCACTGTCCAAAAATGGTGGTACCAGTTCATCAGGACAGAAGACTTCTGGTAATGCAGGGAAGAAGTCAGAAAAGAGGTACAGCAGTGTTCGACCCAATTCTCCGCCACCTTTGCCTCCCTCGGCCACAAATTCTAGTTCTGCAGGTTAGTATGCCATGTTATCAAGATTTATATATTATACTCTATGGGGATCTTACGTTATTTAGTAAAAGTTACTATTTTTGTAGGTGGAATTAATCGTAAAGCTTGTGAGTTATATGGATATGAAAGCTTGCTAATGTGAAGCTGATAAATTGTTAGCAGATTATAAGAAAAGGCAGAAATGTGCCTGCATTTATATGGAATACTGAACTTCTCATCATGTGTCAATTTGGTCTATAATGACTAATCAGCTGAATTAGAAATGACATTTGCTTCACTAGCATAGTCATGTTGGAAAATAAGCGTTTGTTGTTATATGTCAGAAATCACATAAACAAATAATATAAAAAGCAGACTTATAGTGGAAAAAATTAAGAGTTGACAGCTATCAGCATTGCTTAAAAGGCAACGCTTTAGAGTTCATAAAAAAATTCTAGCATAATCAAATGTGTAAAGAACTATAAATTTGAATAGTTTGGGGATTTTCACAGTGAAATATAATATCATATAACAAATTATTTTTTAAGAAGTCACTCAAATTTCACTAGTTTTATTCCACTTACTTGGACATGTTTCAAAGGCAAATTTCCTTCATTGTCAGCATGGTTCCACTGTCAGCTTTCCAGTGTGGTATTAAGATGTCGCTCTTTGGATTTTACAAACTTTTTGATGAGGTTGCTGTTGTTTGGAAGATCAAAATTAACTAAATTTTCTTTGTTTTCATTCAAGAATATATTTTCCCACACCAATAATTCTATCGGTTTTTGAAGAACTTTTAAGAGTTTTGGTTCATTTTGGAATTCATGGTTTTCTAGCCATACACTACTGCTGATTTTTCCATATGTTTATATTTTACACTTCTCATGTGTTCCTTAAACTGTATGGAAATGTTCCTTTTTGTTTTACCTATATATTTATTATTGCAGTCTTTGCAACTGATTTCATAAATGCCTTATTGTTTTGCTGGCAGAATTTTGTCCTTTGTGTTGGTTTTTAGGAGGTTTTTTAAATTGCATTTATTCACTGGAGCCAAAATAATGTTGGCCTCTTTAAAAATCTTATTAAATTTTTGGTGTGCCCATGGATGGAATGTAAATTTTTTATATATCTGCTCTCCTTTGTAACCTTTCAGTGTGGTGAACATGGACCATGGCAAAACAGCCCGGAAGATTTTAACAACTTATAGCTTAATCATATTGATACTTTCCATGTTAATCTTAGAGTGTTAATATTTTTGGAAAATTGGAGAGCAACTATTTGCTGTCCATATTAATTATTGATTGAGTCTTTAGTGTGTGTTGGCAAACTCTTTCTTTTCTCTTTGCAGATAATCCAAAGAGACCTGCAAGGAAGGAAAAGCGAAATACTTCTTGGTATGCAGAATGTGGACTATTTGACCAAGTGTCAGATGCAAATATTACAGCTACAGGTATGGCTAATGATTTTCTATATATGCCTGCATTTAACCCACTTGGTGCTGTCCATCAATCTGATTGACTCTCTACGAACAGCTGCTTTTTTATATATATGTATAAGTAGAAAAGCTAAAACACTAAGATAAAGTCACACTTGAAATCACTATATTTCCAACTTGAGTTCTTCTATGGCAAGAAGACAAATGAAGGTGATAAAAGTAAATATTGAGTATCGAAGGTAACGTTATGCATGGAAACAGATGAAACTAGAAATGAGAGGGAAAAAATTAGCATGTAAGAGTTAAACCAGGTGGCATACGAGCTTTATGTAAAAATATAGCTGCCATTTCTCTATCTCTGAGTAAACTTTCAGAGCATTGTGTAGGTAACGCATCAATAAGTGTTAAATTAAAAGTATCTTCAAAATCCTTACAGTCAGACAAGGCATGTTGGGCAACCAGCAAGGAAGACTTGGTTTTAACAGAACGTCTATGATTATTCATAGGTAGCCAAACAACAGTCGAAGTTAAACCAATATAAAATGCTTTGCAAAGCTTATAAGATAACATATATATGATGTTCTTAGAAGAATGGGACTAGTTATCTAGCATTAGTTAAACAGGATCCTTGGAACAGCAATAACCAGGGTGTAAGTGTGTATAAGGTCCTAAGGAATAAGCAGTTCTCAAGGATAGAAATTTGGCTGAATAATTAAAAAGAAGGGCGGTTTAGTATTGTATATGCAATATTAACTAATATTGTATTGAATGTATTGAACTAAGTGAAAAATATTTCAGGGGCAGCTAAATATCTATTTTTGAAAACATAGGTTTTCAAATATAGATGATAGTTTCATTAGAAGACTATTGCTTAAAATTTATATCAGGGTCCTTGTTATCATAATTATCATCATCACCACTGCTATCATCCAATACATTTACTGTATTAATATGTGTTAATGCCAAGTTCAATGCTGCTAGAATTAACTATAAATGCCTCCTCTTTACTTGTAGAGAACCTGGGGTCTTGCTTAGTATAATTTCCTTACTGTCAGAACTGAAACAGCTATCATCAGATTTCACATCTGCATTAACTTCACATTGTTCAAAATATGACATTAATTTATTGCCATCAACTATTGGCACAAAAATGTAACAAGAAACCCTTGCCATTTTCAACTTGCCAATCCAGAAAACTCGTCTTTTGCTAACAAGTTTATTTCAATACCACCTTTGTGGAAAGTGGAAATGCTCACAAAAGAATACCATTGGAGGAGTGATACCCTATTCAAGACTATAGGCAGTTTTAAAATCATCTACTATAGGTTGTCAAAAAATAAGTTTAACACTGTGCCTGCTGATCTAATCCGTTCTGTCAGTGTTAGACTGGGTTTAAAAGCTGTCCAGATTGGCACCTGGCATTTAAATGGCTGGCAAGCACAATACCATATGGCTCCAAGAGATTTAGTTGGTCTTGTTATAATGTTTCATATGTGGGTGCTCTGTAGGCATATGCTATTTAGTTCTCTTTGCCAAAATTAGACAAACATAAGTGCCTTATATTGTAATAATAATATAAATACCACTGTGCAGATAATCAGACATAGAAACTGAGTACAATAGTGCAAAACTATATGAAGCTAGCTCCATTAGTTATAGGAAAGGACAAATATTTATGGAACTTTTGCAATTTAGAGTTACCCTGGTACAAACTCTGGAGTTAACCCAGATACCTGCCTACTTACCTACCCATCCAACTTCTATGAATGAAGCTGATGATGTGGACAAATGCTCCACTAAACATGTCCTGAGTAAATCTCATGTAAGTGAAACCGTAAAGAGTACTCTAAATATTTCGATTCAGAACAGATTATTGCATATGTTTCACCGTGTTTGACTCCAAATTGAATTAATATTGAAATTTAAGAGTCTTGTTTAGCACCCGTTTTTTTAATATTCTAGCTGCTTGATAATGGTTTTGATATTGATGACAGAGTTATCAAGGTAAAGATTGAATTCAAATTGTACCTAGGAATAGCATATAAAGAGTGAGTTGTTTGGTTGTTATTCATTGATTTCCCATATAAGGTGTTTGCACATTTCATCATTATAGGCATGGCCACTGTATGTGCTCACTTAGAGTGTGGGTGATCAATGACCTTCAAATATTGCTGGCCTTTTTGCCCAATGAATGATGGTGCTTTTATCCATTCCCATCTCTCTCTGGATGTTGGTGATACTCTCATTTTCTACCAAAATAATTTTAGTTACTGCTCTCTAATTATAAGGTAATTATAAGTAAAGACTTCATTTTGAAAATTACCACTGCCACTGAGCAGAAAGAGATGAAACTTGCTACATTCAATAATGTAAAAGTTTAAAGAAACTGTACAAAATATATTTTTTTCGAGAAAACTGCAGATTTCTTATTGATCACAACTTGTAGCTAATAATGTACTGGTTATATAATTGGAAAAATTTGCATATAAATGAAAAGTTCTTATAATCACCAGATATTCCTGGTTTGGTTTATAGAAAATGATTATATATATCACAACTAGGAACTAGAATTTTATTGCAGTACAGCTGCTTTAAGTTCTCTAATGTAACTTTTTATTTTGTCTGTAATTTCAGAATCACCAAAGAGAAATATAATCAAGCAGGAACGTCCAAGTTCGAATGCATGGTATGCAGAAGTTGGTCTTTGGGATATGAGTGCTTCTAGTGCCAATGATAGTTCACTATCAGAGCAAGGTGGGTAAGGTAGCATGTCTACCTAAAATGTTTACTGGAAAACTTATGCTGAAATTTGATCTCAAAAGTAGAGAATTGTATATTTTTAATTTGCTGGCAAACACTGTAAATTTTCACACTTTAAAATTATTTTGTATTTTATTAATCTCCAATTAATTAATATTTATAAATGAGATATATAAAGCATTGAAAGTTAAGTAAATAATTTTATCCACATTCATTTAATAATAACCTTATTACTGCACTGGATGCAGTAATGAACTAAAGTAGCTACTTACATTTCATCCTTCAAAACAACTCCTGCAAAAAGGTGACTTAAAAAGAAATGCACATTTACTTTGTTTTTTATTTATTATACATAAATTTACAATACCGTCCTTTCAGTTAAATAACTGAAGACCAGAAATCCATCTTCCTTTCCCTTAAAAATTTTGCAATTTTGTGTTTAGTAAAAATTTTAGATATCTTTGCTTTATATCCTTCGCTCTTTCTTTTAAAAAATGCAGTTAAAAGTAGTATTATTTTATATTGAAGTTTCTTTTCATGGATATTACAGCTGGCAACATAGAATAATTTGATTTAATTTTTTGTCATCAAAACACTCTTAATGCTTCACTTACTTGTCATAAAATGTGGTACATGTTTCGAAGACGTTCGTCTTCATCCTCGGCCACGGGATGACTGATTGGAGACTCGATTGCACTTTTTGTGTCGAGTCATCCCGTGGCCGAGGATGAAGACGAACGTCTTCGAAACATGTACCACATTTTATGACAAGTAAGTGAAGCATTAAGAGTGTTTTGATGACAAAAAATTAAGTCAAATTGATTAGCTTCACTGTGTTTAGTTCCATATATAATTTTTAAATAGAATAATTTGCTCATATGGATGTTGATTGTTGATCTGATTTATTTACGAACTCATTTAACATCTCAGGTCATCAGCATCCCATTCAATTCAGGGTGTGAAATGACTGATAAATTTTGCTCAGAGGCCTCTTCTTTCAGGCTTGAAATTCTTTTACATGCCGTAAATCTATGAAATTTGACCTATGGCATTATTTCCCTTCTGAAGGAAACCATACTTATGATTTTTACTCCCAAAAATATCCATCGACCCGGGCCAGGATTGAACCCGCAATCTTGGATCTACGATGCAAATATGGTTACCACTAGGCCATCAGGATCGACATGCATGGATGTGGGCTTATATGATTTTGATAAATGCTCACAATATGCAAACAAAACCTCATTTATATCACTTTCGCAACATTTTACATGGTACTTATGTACCAATTTATATTTCACCTTTAATTTACTTAGCAGAAGGCATGAAATTACTATAGAAGCACCTAATTCAATATCTAAAGTTAAATTGACTCCAGAATTGCTCATTTTTGAAAAAGAAATACTTTTCCTTCCTCACAGATTTTTGTCCATTCTATTTAATTGTATATAAATTATCATAAATTAACATCATTATCATGTTATTTCTGAACCAACTATAATCTATGGACTACTAAGCATACTCTACATTAACTCTTAATGCGTTAAAATAAAATAGAATTATGTTATTATTAGATCAACAACATGTTATTAAAAATAATTCAATGTAAGTAGTTATTAAATGCATGCAGATAAAATATTGTATACAACTGGTGAGATGAGCTTCATTACAGCTCATGGCTATCACCTTATTCTGCAAACACATTCAAGCTTTAACGAAGATTATATCCTACCAGTTGTATTAATAACTATTAAAACAAATGCCACTGCACATTTATATGGCACACAAGATCAATAGGTAAAATACTTAATAACTAGAGTCATGGACCCAAATGGAAGATTTACACTTGGTTTCAGGATGATGCTGGTAGGTACAAGTTCCATCTCCCATGACAATATCAGATATGTACCAGGATATCCCCCAATTGTTGAATCTTGGAAGATTTCTAATGTCAGCTTGTTCCAGAATTCTCCATTGATGTTATTTTTAAAGCATTTCTTTGCACCATTCCACATTCATATTTTACCTTTAAGTAAAACAGAGGGGCACATATTTCTGAGCAAATATTTTTACATATAAGAGTTCATGAAGAATGGAAGAAACACTTGGTGAATTAACCCTTAAGAGTCCATTTAAATCTGTAATCTTTAACTATAGTATACCCAACTCATTTGTTCCCAGAGCTAACACAAGGGGATACACGAATTGCATGTGGAGAACCACCAGAGTCAAAACATGCATTTTTTCTATGCATTTTCAGAGGTGTGACCACCAAGCACAGGCCACAATTGTATATGATCATTATTGATACTGCAAACTCATGGAAATACAAACACTTACAAAAGCACACAAGCATGGAAGCCTGAAAGTGGATACACTGTGTGTCATGGTTCAATGGACTAATGCACTTTTGTGATATGAGAACGAATTTTGCCGCGGTTGCAATGAAAATGTGCAGGCTGCCTTGTTGAAGATGTGTTTGCTACGGGGGTGGTAGCTTGCAAGCGTGATGGAATGGTGGCAATTTTTAAATTTCATTCTAACCAAAAGGGAATTTAGAATATGTTTTATCAAGACAAAAATTTTGTCGATATTGAGATACAATGCAGGTGATAAATTATGCAAATATATTCATGTGCTTGAATAAATTTCTCCACAGCAATTCGTAAAGATAACACATTAAGAGTACATCTGAAGTTTCATGCTGCCTCCTAATCTTACACTTAGCCCTCATCCACATGTTTTCTATGTTTTGGGTGTGAATTTAATCACTGTCTGAGTCTACAAAATTTTGCTCATGAACCATTACATCATGTTCATAAATCTGTCTGTTGATAACCAAAATATCAGCATATACCACCAACCCATCCAAAACAAAAATAGTCCCAGGAAGTATGAAAATATTGAAGAAAAAATGCAAAGGAAAGTATATCTTGCACCCATTACTACACAGAATGAGGCATAATAATTATGCCACAAGAATTTCAGAACATTTCCTGCCCCCCCCCCCCACTATATTTTGACTCCAGCAGTTTCACATTCTGTTGATTTGATTAATTTATGGATGCTGTTTAACATCTCAGGTCATCAGTGTCCCATTCAATTCAAGGCATGAAACGGCCAACACATTTTGCTCAGAGGCCTTTTCTTTCTTTCTTTTTTTTTTCTTTTTCTTTTTCTTTCTTTCTTTCTTTCTTTCTTTCTTTTTTTTTTTTTTTTTTTTTTTTTTTTTTTTTTTTTTTTTTTGTGTGCTGTAATTCTATGATACTGCACCCACAGCTTTACTTCCCTTCTGAAGAACACCATATTTAGGATTTTATGCCTGAAAACAATCCATTGATCCTGGCCAGGATTGAACGCACGATCTTGGGCTTAGGAGGCAAGTATGGTTACCACTACACCACCAGGACTGACAGTTTTACATGCAACCCATGTGCATCATTGGAAACACACAAAACAAATGATTTGGGTGCATAGTACTCAAAGATTATCCTTAAATCATTATGATTCACTTTTGGATCTTCTTTTATCATTTGTTCTATCTGATGCCATGTGGGATTGAAGGGGAATGATATTGCATGTTGTTCCTATTGCTCAACTCCATTTTGGTTCATGGTCCAAATGTACATTTTTTAATACTGCCTTGACCTATATCGGCCAGATGAAGTGTTATAGAGGGGAGTGGTTTTATCATCAACATTGTAAGGTCTCTACTAAAAATTCCAATTTAAGCCAAAAAAGCTTCCCTTGTAAGCATGAATTAAAAAATGTCTACAACTGTAGTAATTTTTTTATTAAGGACAATAATTGGAAGTAACAGCCTGGTGTTACTTGGTGATGAATTGACCAACATTAAATACCTAAACTTCCTTGAAATCAAAATATTTGTGTTTAAGACATCGTGTATCCCTTCCCTTAGTAATGTAGTTTTTTTTCTCCCCCACCTGCTTTGGGGAGAATTAGAAAATTATCAAGAAAAAGCAAATAACATTGAACGAAATATGTAGAACTGACACAATAACTCTGAACTTGGCCTACGTCATACAGCTGAACGCAAACTTCTTTTCTACTGCTATTGACCTCTGAGACCATTATCAGAACATGTCTGCTGAATGAAAAATACATTCTAGTGAACTGTTTGAATTCCTGTTACATTAAAAATAGCTAGTTACATAAACTAAAGATTGCATACAAACACTTTACTTTATTTGTACCCACGCATTTACTTTTCTACCCATGCATAGAACTGTGTGCAAGTTAGAAATTATACCTGCTGCAGAAGAAAGTTGTGTTCAGGTACAAGATAGTCTCTCTCTGTTACTAGCTGAACAGCTTCTTTTTTCCACAATAAAAAACTCCAAGTGCAAAGTTATCATGTGGCAGCACTATTTACCAAAATTTGCCACTGGTGACATAACTCTAATGTGCTGCATATTTGTACTCTCTCACTATATTCCACATGATGTGCATGCACACCCAAATTAAGGTTAATAAAATTATAACAATGATTCACCATAAAGCACTCAAAATCTACAACTTCTTACTCTTCAAATTTAAAATCATTTTAACTATCTGTATAAACAAAAGAATTCTTTGCTGCATGCTTAGAAATAGCTTCAATTAAGTTGCACCTAAAACATCATCTGATAAATTCCCTTGCAGTCACATCGCCAATGTAGTATACAAGAATTAAAATTGAGAACCATGTTAAGTCCTTTAGAACAATTCTTCTTGGATAACAAAACACCTAGGTTTGTGATAGTTTTTCTTTCTCTGAACTGGGAAGAGACCAAAGGATAAACTTCTTTATTTGCAAAGCTAACTTTAAAACTGAGCCAATAAGAAACCAAAAGAGCCTTGATATATAATATTATGTAAATGATGACATCACAACACTTTTATTCAAGACTAAAATGGAAAAAAAGTAGAAGCAATATATTATAGCTTTGTGCTTCTTTTGTTTAAAACTAATACTATGCTTGCTGCCTAAATCATTCTGCCATTTATTCCTACACCCTGAAGATTTATGATTAACTTAAATCTGATCTACCTATTAAGAGTTTTTAAGTAGTTTAATAAAAAGGGATGACATACAAGTGGTAAGTGATGATTTCACAACAAAAGTCTATGGCAGACTCACTATTATTTTCCATTCGATTGCTTTAAAAAAAGAAATGCTGTAATGATCATTAGTTTAATTTATTGTTGATTTATTAATGGAAGATCAGTTTAAGGAGGTAATCATTATAATGATGAATGTGATGTGATAAGAAATATTTTAACTTAAGTATATCTCTTTCTTTATCACCTACCAATTTAAATTTTTTGTTTAAAAAAAAAAGGAAACAATATGATTGTGCAATCTTTTACAGCATAGCCTCATAAAGTATAAAGCTTGTTTTTATATATTTACTTATTAACCCCCTAAAACATGTACATGTGTTAGGACACGCCAGTACTGTGAAACATATTTGATAAACTAACAAATTTAATATGTTGAGTTGAATTTGTAACACTTACATCACTTATTTTAATTAAATTAAATAATAAGTGATGTAAGTATTACAAATTCAAATCAACTACATTAAATTAGTTAGTGTGTTAAACATCACTGTTACCAAAGTCCACCATACCTAACATATTTGATAAACTTGGCTATAAATTTCTTGAAATAAATGCACACTTCTTAGTTGTAAAACATGTAAGTTCATTAGAGAGTAGCTAGTAATGATGCTTATCAGTGTACAAAATGACAAATATATTTTTGGTTATGCCCTTTTATAATGTTTCTCATTCATGATCAGATGCACGGAGTCAGCATACTGATATGAGTGGTGGAGAGACACCTTCTACTGCAGGAAGCCCGGAGAACAGTGGTGTTATTGAAAGGCGTTTTGCTGATGAACCTCTGTATCAGTTTTATAATGCTTCAGTAGTAGAGGTAAGAAAGTTTTCTGTCATACTTAACATCTATGATAATCAATCTTTTTAGTTGTATGAATAAATTTTCCAAGTTATAATTGATAGCCATAATCATTATTATGTACTTGTTATATTATATTCACATTTTTATTCATTAAGCATAAGAAATAATCATGCAAAGACATTCAACACTTTAGAAAGATAATAATAATGATGATAATAATAATAGTAATAATAATAATAATAATGTTTTAAGCAACTAGTGTATAAAGTGATTATTTCTTCACAAGAGAACAGTAGCATAACTAAGAAAGCATGGGCCCCCCTTCTCATATCTGCTCATACCACAGGTGTTGTATTGCTGTATCAGCAAAGTATCTTTCATAACTATGCGTGCAAAATATTATTATAATAATAATAATAACAATAATAATAATGGGCTTACCTCAAATTTTCCAAAGTGCCATTGCCTCATTGACAGAACTCAATGACAATTTTCTTGACATCAATATTCCTGCTTTCTTTATTTTCAATGAAGAGTGCAGATAATGAACTCAAACTCATCTGCAACATTGCATTATGCAGGTAATTCATCATTAGTTTTAGTTTACTGAATGAGCACTCAATCATTGCTGTAGTGACAGGTAAAATGAGAAAATTTTATGGAACTGTACACAGATCAGGAACACTGCTGACATAAGCAGGATTATCAACAATTAATAATTTGGCCAGTTTCTTTATTTTTGAAAGTTTATGAATCTCTTCCATCATTATGGATTGAAAACTGATCAGTTGCCAAGGAAAAGTAGGAGATAAATCTGTAGCATAATATTTGCAAAGTGTGTTGGCTTTTTCGATCATTTCCTTTTCAGTTAATGTCTTGAGTTTTGATGGCTGGAGCAGCAAGAATTTAGCTGAGATGGCATTCGTGCTTTCAAAATGTAACTTAAGTTGCTGAATTGTATATCCAGGCACTTTTAAAAACAGATACTCAAAAATTCATTCATAAACTGCCAATTCATCTCAAAGAACTTCTTAAATGGGTGTTGCCATGTTGTTCTTAAAACAGGGTCTGTTTTTCAGGAATTTGAGATTTCCTTTGCTTCCTTTAAAAGCACTCAAAAATGTTGCCCCAAATCCATTTGAACTTGTTTTAACAGTGATGTGGCTGTCATTAAATCAGTGGACTTTTCTTGTAAATATTTTGAAACAATATTGATGTACTGTAATTTTATACTGGAAATGAAGCATAACTTCAAACTGAAAGGAATTGAACTCTTTTTTTTTTTTTTTTTTTTTTTTTTCAGTGCAAGAGCTGCATTTTTTGTAGAAGATTTGTTTCTGATCTGAAGTATGTTCTCAAGGCATATTACCTGAAATAACCCACTTTTCAATGAAAATAAATTTCAATTGCAAAAACTATCTCCTAGAACAGTTTTTTCAGTATGTGTTTAGTTGTACCTTAACCAAAGCACTATTTAATCAGTAAACTTTCAATTAAAAACATACAAACTTATTCTACAGATGTGTAAAAGTCTCTTAATTTTAAATGTTATTAATGAAATCATTCAAAACTAAATTTGATTTATGGTCCATGCAATGTACATAATCAGCTGTTCACACTCTACATTTGATACAAGCTTGCTTATTTTTTAGGTTCATGACTGATTCTTCTCTTTCATAACCTAACTTACACTTTTGTGGTCTGCTTAAATATTTAGATTTATTTAATTAAACTCATGTTTTCCTAATTCTCTGAGTGCATTTATTCATTTAAGAGGAAACTTGATTATCTGTGACTTATAATTTCTTTGTATGCCAGCTGTGCACTCTCATAATTATTCTTACCTATACGGGTGGCCAAAGTCGTTAAGGTGCGAACTCATGAGCATGAGGTCTGGGGTTCAAATCCCACCAGGACTGTCCTCCCTGACTGTGATTTTTTCCAGATTTTCCTCAGTCATAAATGGCAAATGCTGGGGAGGAACCCTAAACTTAGGCCTGGAGCGTTTCCTTCCTTAAAAAAATCCTTTCCCAATATATCACTTCATTTCATATATCATCAGTGTCCGCTGCCTGTGGGACCTCAGTAGTAAAAACAGGCTTTAAACACTATTTAGAAAAAAAATCATTCTTGATATACATATTTAAAAAAGTCTATTAAAAGAACATAAGCTGTGTATAATTACAATGTATATACTATATTTATATCAGAGATTAATTTAGTCCTCCAGTTACTAAAATGTATATTATTATACATATTCCAGACATGGACATCATTGTTTTGTACACAAGTTGATGATTTGTGTTAGACAAGGATGGAAGGAGTTGAACAAGTGTTGTAGAAGTGGGGTGGAGATTAACATAATAATTGCTTCATTGGAAAGAAAAAATTATAACTTGAGAAGTGATTGTTGAAAAAGCAAAACTCTATATGAATACTGTAAATGTATACCTTTGGAATGCATGATGGAAAAATGTTATTCAAAATTAAATTTAGGCTTATATGGTTTTCTGAGCCCCCTTACCCCATGGGCCCCCATGCATTGCAGATCCATTTTATCCCCCTGCAAGAGAGCATAGCTCATGTTTTAAAATAACAAATGCAGGAAGGTTATTTAATATATTTGATAAATTTTTATATTACCATAACTTAGAACAGAAATTGATTAATTTAGTATTTAAAATCAATTAAAGTTATGTCTGGGTTGTGATAAGGCACAAGTCAATTTCAGATTATTTATTATGTTTAATTAAATGCTGTCCACTGTCACCTTTTTAGTAGGAGTTTTCCAGAAGATAATGGTTCAAATAGCAGAGATAAGATATATGGAATATCACAGTTAATTGCAATGCATTGCCTCTTGTTTTATATGAGTTTCCAGAAGTTGAGTGCTTGCTAGTGGCCATAGGGGATGCTGATATATATAATTTTTTTCCCTAGCTTCCCAATAAAGAGCTTCCAAATTATTTTTAATTAGTTTGTTGCTATTTAATTGACTGCATTTAAGTTTAAGATAGTATTCATGTGCTTACACAGTGGGCAGTGACTGTCCTTGATTATTTTCATCCTGAAGAGATGTTCTGACAGGTAATCATGCCCAGCAATTAAGCAAAATTGGGCAACTCCAATTTTACTTGGCTTCAATAAAAGTTGTTTGAAAATATTTAGATCTTTATATGGTTTTCCTTTAACTTTTTGTTTGATATTTAATGTTCTTGTTCAGTTATTAATCTTTTTATGAGTTTCAATTTAGAGGGCAGTTGCTAGTTCCAAAGCTGGTAATTTCCTGTTGGATAATAGTTGTTTAGTGTACTAAGTGTTGTCAATCTTAATACTTCAGGTGCGTCATTCTTCTTGTAGTGTATCCAGATTCACTTTGATATCTATATATTGTAAAGGATCAGTTGGTATATGACATGTTTAGTGCTTATTTTTAAATTTTTGTCTAAATCTTCTTTCTGTATGTAATTTTTTAAAGTCTGTTATATTTTTAATCACTATACGTTCTCAGGAATATGAAAACATTTATTCCTGTGTTGATTACTTTTTAATTTCTGTCCCATTGTAGCTGTTTTAATATCTAGCTCTATTTCAATTGGCAGGTTGTTAGTTATGCTCTACATGTAGCAATTGATATTGTTTTAATATTTCTTAGTTATATTTTCAATATGTTCAGAGAAGGAAAGTTTTTTGTCAAGTGTTATACCAGGATATTTAATATGTTCTTTCTTTTGTACTAGTTCTTTCTCTTGCCATTAATGAACTAGAGGAAGAACATAAAAGTTTCCAGAAGTTGGTGCTATAAATACCACTGGGTAAGACAAGACAAAGAAGTAAAGAAACAACATCTCTGTGAATAAAATAATTGCATCCTAGGCAACGAATTGATAATTCATTCATATTCATCTCGGCATGAATATGAATAAATTCATTGGCACTTATGATTTGCCAGAAGAAATGTGCATTGAAGCAAAAGCAGCACCTTACATCTGAAAAGCAAAATTATTAAGATAAAAGATTTTATCAAGTGATTTGAGGGGAATAAAATTGTTTGTGAATTTCCTTAGTCAGTAACCAAGCAGTTAAAAATATTATTAATGTTTTTTTTTTTTTTTGTTTATTTAAGGATGCTCTTTAACATCACAGGTCATCAGCATCCCATTCTATTCAGGGCGTGAAACGGCCGACAAATTTTGCTCAGAGGCCTCATTATTAATGTGAATAACAGCATAATCAATTTTGATATTGAATGTAAACATGGACGTTAATAATGCCTTTGCTTACATTATTTTTGTCAAGGTGTTTGCAACATGCAATAAAGTAGTTGTTCAATTTCATTTATTTCTTGCTTTATCTAGCAACATAAAAAAGGCCTTCTTTAAATAATTTGTTGCACAGTTTTTTTCAGTTATTTCTCAATTTACTTAGCAGGATACAAAAAAGACCTCCTTTAAACACTAACAGTTCATAAAACATCAACTTTAAGTTATGGTAATATAAAAACATAAAAAATAAAAAAGCTTCCTAGTTCAGGGCTAAAAAAATTAATGCATATAGTAAATTGTTCCATAATCAGATTTAAGTATTACAAATAAGCCTATGTTACTGCATATTGATGCTCTGCAGGAAAAGGCAGTTGAATTGCTAGTGTTAGGCTGACAAAAAGAAAATAATTTCTTTAAAATCTCAGTAAATGAAAAACTAATTAATTTATGAATTATTTTAAGTAACATTAAAATATTTTAAAACGTATTAAGACTAATCATAACAGTTAAAAAAAAAAAAATAGGAAAATCATGTAGAAATGTAATAAAAAGCATCAAACTTTTAAGTAGATAAGTACCCTTTTCTCACCACTTAGCTTTGTACAGTGATACAAAATAACTCTATATTGAAAATCATAAACAGGATATAATATATATTTTTATTTAGAATGGAACTTATAGTAATTAATTTTTTCACTGTATTAAATACAATGCAAACTACATTATAAGTCTATGTTTATGATTTTCAAAGTAGGGTTACTTTTCCCTATATCAAGTAATTTTTGTATCAAGCAATATAATATTTTTGTTAATGGTAGCTTTTCTTCTCACAGAGCAACTACATGTTGGAGTTACAAATAGGACAGCGACGAAGTGACGCACTTGCAGTTTGCAAACTTCATATATAATATTTATTCAGTACTAGGCAAAATACAAAAGAAATTAAAATTTATAAGTTCTGGCCTGGCTGCATTTTTTTGTACACTACACTACAATATTTCATACAATCATGTTAAGTTAAACAATCAATTTTAAGATTATAAATGTCCCTTTAACTCCATTATTTCATTGATTATTATTCCTGCCTTCTGATAGCCAAAAGGCAACAAACACTAAACCATCCTTACACAAATTAGGAAACCTGCCCCTTTGGTAAGTCAGAAAGCATCGCTCCTCAAATTTATTCCTCATAAAACAAATTAAATTTATACATTATGAATTTAATTTTAAAGAGTTATATCTTTCTTAATCTAAGCCATCTTCTTTTAATTATTCCTTTTCTCTACTCCATTGTTCCTTGACACACACAGAATGTAAATAGCTTTTTCATCTTCACAATAAACAGGATTAATGCCTTGATTAACCTTGTCCCTGTAATATTTAAGTTTCATTTCCCCTAGCCTAAATCAAGTTGGTCCTACCCTTTCATTGTTATTACACATTCCAATATCTCTATTATCTCAATCACCTTTCAACTGTTTGTACAATATAAGCAAGCCTTGTCTTCCATGACCATAACTATTTATTCCATATTCTCAAGTCTAGTACTATAACTTTACAGAATCATGAGATACTCCTCCTCTAACCAGATTTCTTCTATCCCACTCTCTATAATTTATGGGATAATATGTAACAAAATATTTCCATACTTTGTTCTCAGAGGGATATACGAGGGGAATTCTCAGATGGCTATGAAGAAATTGGTGACATTGGTCGCAAGAGCCTTCCATCTCGACCTTCTGCAATGGAACTTATTCGGCCACGTGAAGGAAGACACAGGACACTTTGGTGTGAGATTCCTGAAGTCATTAATAGTAGTGTTTTAAGTAAGTGAAACTTAATATGAAGTCAGGGCACAACTACATTATCATATTACACTAATAACTGTAATAATTTGCAGGTAATAGAAAATGCTATGACATTAAAGTTTGATTATTTATTACAGGTACAATAAGTCCACACCAAAAGAAGTTGCAAGAAGCCAAATTTGAAATAATTACATCTGAAGCCTCATATGTTAATTCATTGAATGTACTTGAAAAACATTTCATATCTAGTCCAGAATTGTGTGATGAGTCCATTCTTTCCAAAAATGACAGACGAATCCTGTTTGCCAATGTAATTCCAGGTTAGTTCATTAATTTATTGTAGTTCTTTGAATGACCAAGATAATAAACATAAGATCTAAATGCATTGGATTTTCCTCTTATTAGAAATTTCCGTACTGTCTTGCCTTGGACAAATTGCATCTTTTGAAAGTAAATAGTATACCAGTAACATTAAAACTTTTTATTGGTTTTAATCATTGAATTTACTGTAAATTGCTAGCAGTAGAGCATGCCAGAGGCTAGGAAAATAATAAACTTCTGCATAAATATTTCACTGCAGTATAATTATTGCATGATGTGAAGTTTTGTGCTCTCAACAAGCATTCTGATGTATACAAGTTTTATAAAACCTGGATCTGTCTTCTCATCTGCTTTCCTGATAAATAAATTGTAATTTATTTATAGCCAATAGTAATTTATCTGCTTATCATTGGTTTTCCACTTCTTCCAAACATATTTCAGTTGTCAAAGTATAACATTTATGACCATTCTCTCCTTCAAAGAACTTTAGTAGCAGCTTAAATCAGAACATCCTTAGGATTTCATCCACAGCCTTTTGTAAATAAGCTTATCCTGCAAAAAATATACTAGGTTATCAGTCTTTGGTTGTATTTGGCATTTTCAATCTTTATATCTAAAATTAAAAGTTATAATAGGTGATATTGTTTTATATGAGTTTTCATTCATTAGTGTCATTTTGCTTACAATAATAATTTTATACAATATGAATGATTTTAGTTTGCTGCTGGCCATTTCTTGGACTTCTAAACTTGTGATATTCTTGAATTATAGTGCAGAACAAAGAAGAAATGTAGCAATAAAGTTAAGAATCTGAAAACAAAAGGATGGCTCCTTTACTTCATAAAAAGATTATACATTTTTCATTTGCATATTTGTGAGTAATTTTTAATTGCTCTTGAATTAATTAGCACATCTTCATGTAGCTTTGACACCTTCAAATCTTATTAATATAATTAAAATACCGAAACATGCATAAGTGCACATAAAATGTTGCAAAGTCTCAAAGCTCTCTTTTATAGATACTCAAGTTGGGTTGGGGGATATGATGATAAGCTCCATCATAATGGCTATTTTAAAAATTTTACTTCTATAATTACTGATGTATAAGCAATCATAAATTTGTGTTAACTTGCCTCATGTAATGAATGATATACTCTATTGGAAAAATACTGTAGAAATTTGAAAATGTAAATTAAAACAGCTAATACAGGGTGAACGGTCCTTCATGCAACTGGTTTTGCATTGTGCGACTGGCTGCTATGTCGGTAGTGTGCTACTTGCGCAAGGTTTCAACTCATACTGAATTTTCGCGCAGCTGAGGGGAAATTACCTCCGCCGACATAGCAGTGCTGGCTGGTCCTGCGATTGCGTCAAGCATTGCTCACCCTATATATATGACCTTATTTATGTACCACATTACATTTATCTTTTGAAATGCATGAGCTATAACAGTCATTTGCATATTGTAATTCATAGTTCAACAATTGTGAAGTGTACAATGATTCTGTACATTTGTTATTGATGCCAAGTTGGGCCATAATCAGAAGAGTGATATTTTATGTAATCTACATTTCTAATATACACAACACATACTAATATATCCTTCCATTGTTTGCATTAGGAATACTGTCACATTTTCAGGAATATACGTGACTTGAAAGAGAGTTGCAGTTTGGAGTGCAGCAGTAGGGTCTTTTGAGGTTCTTTCTAATGAAATAAGTCATCAACACCTAATTAAACTATGTGTTAATTCTAATTTTATAGTACACATATGTTATTTAAGGAATTCCACTTCAATTTAGCTTATTAACATGGTACTGCTTTCTTTGTGTGCATTGAGACTCCAGGTAGTCATATGTGACTTTGTTTTGGCCCAGGTCATTCTTAACAATGAAGGCAGAGTAGATAAATGGCAGCTAAATTTTAAAATTCTAAAGCCATTTTTCCATAAAAAATAAATAAAATCCTTTGCTTTTGGTTTGCAACCATAATAACTAAGCTTAAAAATTGCGGGAATTTGTGGCTTGAACTTTCATTATTTCTGTCCTTATGTTCATTGTCATTCATTGACAGTTCATCTTCCTTTAATTTAAGCTCTTTCTTCCACCATTTCTCTATTACCGTCCCTACAAAGTTACCAAATTTTCTCAAAAAAAAAATTCTTCCTGCCATTTCCAAACAAATTTAATATCAATATCAACAATTGCTTACTGTAGGCTATCTCATTTTCTATTCCTGCTCAATCCCAAGCAAATCCTTCCCCTTCCCTTCTGTTGTAATTATTAGCCAACTGACTGCTCTTCTCCTTTTCTAGCATTAAAATCTTTTACTGTCTCAGTTTCACCATCTAAGTCATATTTTCTAATTCCATATATAGAGCTAAAACTTTGCCTTTCCTTTGTAAACCTTTTGTCTGTCCCTGATTTGTTGGCACCATCTATTTCAGTAATGCTCCCCAAGGGCAATGACACCATACTCCAACCTCCTTTGTTTTAGATGTGAAAGCAACTAAAGATTACGTGAGACAAAATTTGGGTTTTGAGACAAGGATGTAAATTGAGCTCAATACTATTTAATTTGTTCATAGATATCTTTGATAGGATCACGAAAAACAATATGCACTGCCCAATTATTGAAAAGAAGTACTAGGATTGCTTTAATCTGACAATCTAATAACAGAAGCAGTAATTGTGATGATAGGAATACAATATGCCATTGATGAAATTACTAGATTTTGTGCAGAATGGGTTAAGGATAAATAGTTAAGAATCAAAAACAATATGTAGTATTTAAAAAAGGATCAATGTTCAAGAAAGATGAGACGTTCTATAAATAGAGACCAAATAGAGGTAGTGACAGAATTTCATTATTTGAAGGTGAAATTTATGAGCAACAGAAGATGGAAAGTGCAGTCTTAAATGTGCCCAAGCTAAAGGTAATAGCTATGAAAACTGTCAAAATAAGTTTGTATAAGGCTCCCACATTGCCAATGAAATGGCTATAAAGACTATATGAGGTTGTGGTTGAGTTAAAGAATGTGTAGTAGAAATTTACGGAGTGTCAAAGGAGGGACAAAGGTTGTGGTACATGGAATGTTTTGTAAAGAACTTCTGGGGTTATCAAAAATTTGCCAAGGGAGATGAGTGGCAGAACTAGGAAGAGTAGGAAGGAAAGGTATAATTATCAGCGAGAATCTTGAAATATTGGCACATATGTTTAAAATTATATAATGACAATATATTAAAATAACATCTTAAGTACCAAAGAGAAGTACTGGGAAGAGAGAGCTGGTTTGGAGAGGCGGAGAAACTATTAAAGAAACTGAAATGGGGGATGTGTGGCAACTTAGTGAAAGTAACATATTGGGTTTTGAAAAGAAGTAATGTACAGAGGGTGTAAGATATAGAGAGGCGAGAGATTTGGGCTAGCTTTGAAGATAAAAGTTCTTTAGACTTCTATAAAATAGTTCAAAGATATTGGGGACAAAAGAAATATATAGGTAATTGTGGTCAATTCAGAAGAGTAGGTCTTGCATGGATGCATACAGGGTATTATTTCTAAAAGGATTAAGAAAAAATTTTAAAGAAGGATGTATTATGTGTGGGAAAGTGGAGAGTCCATTCTATTGCCTTAATAGAATATGCAATGGTAAAAAGGTGGAAGAATGGTGTTTGGGATGAAAAGTGAGACAAACTACAAGATACACTGGCAATGAAAATGTTGTCAGATATGAGAGTAGAGAAAATAGCAAGTTTGGGGAATTCTTGGGAAAAGTAAGGGATGAGTGGAGAAGTATAAGGAAGGAGCTTGAAGGCACACAAAGTTATGAAAATGATAATTTATTTTAGGAGTTCTTTACCATTCATATAACTTAGTGGTTAAGGTATGGGAGAACCTTAGTTTTGGTAATGTTAAATTCCTAGATATTTAGTTTGTTTATGTGAATTCAATTGCAGTGTTTACTGAAATAAAAAAATTCATTCACCTATGTGCTGTTCAGCAAATTGTGGAATGTGAAGATAATTTTTTTTAATTCCAATGTGTTATACTCCAAATAGTAATTTTTCTCTTCATGAAACCCCAGTTTTTATTTTAACAAATTTCCACTTTTAAACTACATAACAGAAAAAAATTAAGAGTATAGCTGATGATAACCACACATTTTTAAATTTTATTAAAATAATCATTATTCTTTTCCAGTAAAGGGAAGTTCAGAGAAGTTCCTTGCTGAGCTTGAAGCATGTTGGCAGGACAACATTCTTTTGCATGGTATATGTGAAGTTATCTACAAACATGCCAGTAACCATTTTGCTGTCTACATCAAATATTGCTCCAATCAGATTTATCTGGATAGAACTTTACGAGCTCTCAAGTAAGTGTAATGATAATGAAAAATTAAAAAAGTTATTAACAGTGAAGCAATATATAATTTGATCACAGCAGTTGGAATAGTAACCTCACTTGTTTAAAATCCAAAACATGTTTCAAGAGCACTTGCTCTCACATCAGCTGCAGGGTTTGTTTGGATTTTAAGCAAGTGAGATATAATAGGGTTACTATGCAGACTGCTGTGATCAAATAAGTGTAATGATGTTTCAGTTAAGCTGCATTCCAATAGAAATAATTTGGCATGTGGGCAATTGAAGTACTAATCTCCCATGATGATCCTGGAAAACCACTATGGTGCAGATTGTTGTGTCCTTTACAGATTACTGCAAAACTGTACAAACTTACAGCTAGGGTTGCATTAATCTGAGAGTCAAAAACCAGGACATAATCAGAAAATTGAAATTTGACGAGTAAGGAGTTCTTATGTAGGCTATATATGCATTTCACTATGATGTAAAGTTTGGGGAGTACTGTTTTGTTGTCTTTGCCCATAAGAAAGCATTTATTACTGAGAAAAGTGTGTTAAATTTATTCAGTAACATATGCTACTACCATAATTTAAACCCTTTTAAACTGTCATACTTCCCACAGCTTTGAACAGAAAAAAGGAGCTTGATCTGGTTCTCAAATCATTTTGTAAAATTCACTGCAATGTAAATTTTTCCTTTTATATTGTATTTGCAGCAAATACATTAACTGATTTTATTGTTGACCTATTCTTTGCTTCTGTCCACTGAGCAGTCATCAGGAAAAATACTCTTTACCCTCTCTCCTCCTCTTCTTGGCATGACAATTGTCTTTCAGTAATTGCTGCATCTTCTGCCTCTAACTTGTTGCATTTATAGAGGGTAGTATTACATGTGATACCAGCATGCTAACAGGCCATTGGTTGCCTATCAGTTATCTTCCATAATCAAAATTAACTCTCTCAGTGTAACAAAATTAAATCACAAGCATAATAAACCATTATCTACATACAGAAATGATCAATATACAGATTGACATCAAGTTAGCAAATAAGTGAAGTGACAACAAAAGAAAATGGAAATGATAGAAGTTTTTTTTTGATTGATTTATTTATTTATGGACTCTTTAACATCTCAGGTCATCAGCATCTCATTCAACTCGGGGCGTGAAATGGCCGAAAAATTTTGCTCAGAGGTCTCTCTTTGAGGTTTGATGTTTTTTTCGTGCCGTAAATGTACGACACGGGACCCACGACTTTACTTCCCTTCCGAAGGAAGCCATACTTAGGATTTTTATGCCCAAAAAATCCATTGGTCCTGGCCGGGTTCAAACCCGCTTGGGTTTAGGAGGCAAGTATGGTAACCACTACACCACCAAGACCAACAAAATGATGAAAGCATTGCCCAAGGATTAGAGATGTTGATTATCACATATTACCAGATGACTAACCACGGAAAAATACTCTTTACCCTCTCTCCTCCTCCTCTTGGCATGACAGTTGCCTTCCCAGTGATTGCTGCATTCTCTACCTCTATCTTGTGACATTTATAAAGGGCAGTATTACAGAGGGGCACATGATACCAGCGTTCTGCAATGGCAAAGGAATAATGTTTCTCATGCTTCCTTAGTGGAAGTTTCAAATTAGCTGAAGTTTATTTCAGATCTTGTAAAAATTGCAGACTTTTGTCTATTCAGCCCGAATTTTTCATTCATCATAAAATCACTGAAATCTGTGGCATATGGTAACCCAGCTTACAGCTAAGGGTATTTCTTTGGCAGGTACATCTTGTATATACAGGGTCTATCCCTGACATTGTTACACATCTTTATAGTAAACATAATCAATATGAACAAATTTCATGTAGAAAACTGTGTCCAGAAATGTTCCATTTGATAGCAATTAGGCTTGATGTGTGTGCTAATTGATTTAAGTTAAACTGAAGATTAGTAATTCGAACATTTATTTTCTTTTAAACCTTTGATTAATGCATATCAATTTACAGAATAATATGAACTAATTAATGATTTATTTCAGCAATTAATTAAAATTAAAATTTACCTAATTCCACATTACCTTTATAACTATTTACATAACTTCATAATTACATCAATTTGTTAATTATACATTTTCAGCATATTACATTACAATTTAATTTACATAAACGTACAAGGACTCTAAAAGTTTGGCAGTACTAAAATTGAGATTCTCCCATATCTTAACCACCAGGTTATATGTATGGTAAAGAGCCCCTAAAATAAATTACTAATTTTCACTACTGCATGTGCCACCAAGCTCCTTCCTTATACTTCTTCTCCACTTATCCCTCAATTTTCCTAAAAATTCCCCTAATAAGTTAATTTTCTCTACTCTCATATCTGATAACATTTTTGTTGCTACAATTTCTTGTAATTTGTCCTATTTTCCATCCCAAATACTATACCTGCACCTTTTTACCATCGCATTCATTTAAATAATGGATCTGACTTTGCACTTTCCCACACATAATGCATTCTTCTTTACAATTTATTCTTAATCCTTTTAGAAATAATACCCCTATACACATCCAAGCAAAACCTAATGGGTCACACTTGTCTATATATTTCTCCCGTTTCCAATTTCTTTTAACTACTTTATATAACTCTAAGGATTTATATAAAGTTGTTAATCCTGTAAGCTAGCCCAGATCTCTTGTCTCTCTGACTTCTACCCTCTGTCTTACTTCTTTCCAAAATCCACAAACATTATTTGCACTAAATCACCATGCATCTCCCATTCCAATTTCTTCTAATAGTTTTTGCCCCTCTCCAAGCCAACACTCTCTTTGTTATGTAAGACATTCTTTTAGTACATCATTATTGTCTAGTTTCAAACATCTATACCAATATTTTAAGATTCTTTCCACTATTATTCCTTTCTTTCCTACCCATTCTAATTCTACATACTTACCCCTTTTGTGAACTTTTCAATCACCCCAAAACCTCTCCACAAAACATTCTATGCACTATCTTTGTCTACCCCCTTGACACTCCTAAATTTCCACTGCATGCATCATCTTCGACTCAACCACAGCCTTGTATTATCTTTCTAACCATTTCATTAGCAATATGGTAACGTTATACAAGATTATTCTAACAGCTTTCATAGCTAATTTACCTTTTGCTTGTGCACATTTAGACTGGATCTCCCACCTTCTACTCTACTCTACTCTATTCTACTCGTAAATCTCACCCCAAATCAAATTCTTTCACTATTATTGGACTTGTATTTATAAACCATCTCACATCTTTTCTTAATTTTGTTCCCTTTTTAAATACTATTATTTTTTAATTATTGCTATTTATCCTCAGGCCCCTTATGCACAATATCTAATAATTTCATCAATGGCATGTTGTAATCGTATCACAATTACTGCCCCTGCTATAAGATCATCACAAAAATAATCCTAGTATTTCCTTTTTTTCCAATAATTGGGCAATTTTTATTTTTTTCCTTAATCCTATCTAGGATATTGTCTATAAAATAAAATCGAACTCAATTTACATCCCTGTCTCAACCCAAATTTTTAATTGTATAGTCTGTGAATCTATTGCCTTCATATCTAACACAATACCTGCTTCCTATATATAATTTTTGAAGTTCTAAAATAAATTTGGCACTAATTCCCTTACATCTCAATTTGTATACTAGTGCATCCCTATTTATTGTATCAAATGCTTTCTCAAAATCTGCAAAGAAAATACTTGCCCTACCCCTTTTATTTCTGAAATATTTGCCCACTATAATATGAATTTTTATATTATCTATTGTTCTTTTTAATTTTCTAAAACCTGCTTGAAATTCTGATGATTACCTTCCATTTTAGCCCACTCATGCAATCTTACTACTAATATACCAGTGTATATTTTACTTACCATTGATAGTAGACTAATTCCTCAATAGTTACTTGGGCTATTTATACCACCATGTCCCTTCATATATTGGAACGATCATGCTAACGTTCCCACTCTCAGGTATTACCTTTTTCTCCTTAATTCTATTTAATAATTCTGTTAGCAGCCTAATACCTCCATCCATTTCCCCCAAAACCTTCCAACGTTCTCCTGGAATTCCATCTATTCCTGCCGCCTTTTTTCAATATAGTACCCTACCTCATTCATAGTAAACTCTTTATCTAAACTTTCTATCCTATACAGAGTACTATCTTAAGTTGAATTCATAATTTGAGATATTCCTGCCACCTAAAAAATTTCAAAAGTAATTCTTTAATTCTCTTGTGATTATCTTATTTTCTACCCTTTTCTTCCAAGACATCCTTCAGCAACTAACCATATATATTTATTGTCTGTAACTGGACTGTTCCTTTAATTTTTTCACCCATTCTCTGTTGCCACTCTTTTTTTTATCCAGCTATAGGCACTTATATGCCCTTTTTTGAACAAAAAATTTGCCTATCTTCCTCTTCTGACCTTCTCCACCTTATTAAATCCTTAAACGCTTCTTTCTTTACCTTAACACACTCTCCATCATACCATCCATAACCTTTTGCATTTCCTCTTTGATTCACTCTCATCTTACTTTCTGTCCACCTTACCATTGACTCCACTTTTCCAATGCTCTATCTTTCCTACTTCAGTGCCTCTAGAATTCCATACTTTATTTCCCCTATTTTGTATATAAAATTCTCCCAGAAAAGCTCAGAATATTCCTTTTTCCATCTAAAACATTTTATGTATTTCATTTCTATTGCTTCCTCCTCCCTATTGCATTTCCCTAAACTCAGCCCCATTTTTAATGGAAAGTGTCCACTACTTGTTATCACATCCAGGATTTTGAAATCTACCAACACCTGATCAGTTCTTCACTACATACCATATAGTCATTCACACTCTGACCATTTATATTCATAAATGTAAATTCATTTAGGTCTTTGCCTCTTAAACCATTGCACATAATTAAATTATTCAACTCGTAAAACTGATTAATTTTCTACCTTTCTTATTTAGCATCTTATCTCTACTTTTCCTTACCAGCTCATCTCTTTTCACCCATACACATTCATTCTCCAATCCCCATAAATCTATATCATTTCACCTACTCTGACTTTAAAATCACCAACTATAGTAAACCCCATACTAGGTACTGTCTACTTAATTACTCTGTACTGTCATTTAGTATTAAGAGCAAATTTTCATTGTAAAACTCCGATGACTCAAGTGAGTTATACACTATACCTAATCCTAAGCATAGTTTAATTCCTTTCATCTTATATATCTTTAACCACATTACTTGCCCTTCTTCTACAAGTAACACCATTCACATTTAATTCACAATTCTTATTTATAAATATCCCTATACCACCAGAAACCCTCCCTCTATTACTCTTCCTTATACAATGAACACCTATGTAATCATAGCCTTCCACTTCTATCTTTTCATCTTGGTCCAACCAAGTTTCAACCATTACATCATGTCTCCTATCTTTAGCACTTCAAACACCTCACCACTTAACATTTTTGGTCTTAAACCCTCCACATTCATAATACCACCTTCCAGTCTATTTCCTATCTTGAACCACTCTCTCCTCCCTTAAATTTCTCCAACTTCCTCTATAACTAGTTCTTTTTTTGCCTGCAGCCGCATTCTCTATACCAGCTATCTCCATTATTCTGTGTTTAGTAGTTGACACCACTTTAAGTAGGTTCAATCCCGGCCAGGATCAATGGATTTTTTCGGGTGTAAAATTTTTAACTATGGCTTTATTCGAAAGAGAAGTAAAGTCGTGGGTCCTATGTCATAGATATGCATTATGTAAAAGAACTTCAGGCCTGAAAGTGGAGGCCTCTGAGGAAAATTGATCAGCCATTTCACACCCTGAATTCAATGGGATGCTGATGACCTGAGATGTTAAAGAGCATCCATAAATAAACCAAATCAACAACAATCCTATTATCAATATTACTGAAATACATTTTCCGTAATCATAAGATTCTGAATTCCTAGCTCTATATTCTGAATACCCCTTTAAAGAATTTATTCCATTTCAAATAAATCAAATCTGGCTCAATACACCACACTTTTCTATTCCTACCATTACTTATTTTACATATTCTTTACATTAACAGAGCCCACTTACTACAGACCTTTTTTGATTGCTAGTTCTAGCCTCAGATTATGTGGACTGGTAATGCATTAGTTTGATATTAATAAGATTATGATATGAAATTTACTTTAGTTTCTAAGATGTGAATTAATAGAGATTTTGGGAATTAGTAGTAAGAAAATTCCATGGATTGGGCAGATGTTTTAACATATGATGCACTACTCTTGCAGAGATCATCATGGGAAATTTGCAGAAGTACTGAGTCAGTTAGAAACAAGTCCTGTGTGTCAGTCACTCTCCCTGCACTCATTTCTCATGCTACCCATGCAACGCATTACAAGACTGCCTCTTCTCATCGATGCTGTCCTGACAAGGCTGGATCCTCAGGATGAGGAATACAACACCTGCAGATTAGCTCTTGCTACACTGAACAAGGTAAGATTAAGATTTTTGTAATGTCTGGTACTTTAAACAAAAAATTAAATCATCATGACTTAAGAGTAAAGAAAAATTATTCTTACTAGATAGAGCTTGAAGTCTATAGAGTTAACTGTTAAACTGCTGACCACACTTTTCATGTTAAAATTAGGGAGTTCAAAATGTTAATTTGTAGTGAGTAGTAAAACATATAATGCAGCAAATTCTAACTAATCTGATGTCTAACACTCTCTTATACTTCACTTACTTTTAAATATGGTGGGACCATATTTAAAAGTAAGGAACATCTCAGAAATGTTAAGTACAAACAGATAGATAGGTCAGCGGGGGCACACCATTTGTAGATCACAGCATAAAAAAAGAAATAAAGTTACTTAAAGAAGCAGAATTGGACACATGGGAAAAGATTTACATTCATAAACATAGGGATCATCTTAAGAATTTCTACATTTACAGGAGAATGTAATGCAAATTTCCAGTTTATAAAAAACACCACCAGAGAGGAGCCACAAGGTCCTCATAGATGTTAGTTTCTCCTATCGGTCGTCAAGCTGATTGAAGATGGAGAACATGTCTCTTCAAAACTGGTCCCACCGTATTTAAAACTAAATATAGCATAAGAGTGTGTTAGATGACAGATTAATTAGAATTTACATTTAAAAAGCTTCACTGTGAGAGTTCCAACAAAATTTTTTAAAAAAAAAATTTCTTATTTTTCGAAAATTCTTAATGAATATAATACAGTGTTACTTTTATAATATTTATATTACCTCTTGTGTTCCATTGTTTGAGAACTGTTATAACTGTTTCTAATTGCTTTAAGTTCACATGTGTTAAACCAAATAAATTGGAAATGGCATATTAAATGAGATTATATATATATAAACAATGTATACAGTTTTTTTCAACAGCTTCGTAAGTACACTTAATTGAGATTATATATATTTTAATACAAATTGTATTAAGATTTGGAATTACGATCAGATAGGAAAATTTTGAGATCACACCCATGACTTCAGCCACAAATCTTCAGCTTATTATGCTGATGCTCTTCTATCTGATCTATCAAACCCTGTTCATCATCAACTGCAAATTTCACTCATCTGTATCTATGTACCCTGGAGACCTGTTAAGATTATCTCATTACTAGGCATCGGAATTTTAAGCATGAAAATTTGTTTAAGGCATATAAAATAGGTTACAAAATAATTTAATTAGACACTATTAATTTTAGGCAAGAAAATATTTATGTTTTTACATGTTCATGCTATAAGCATCACATGTTATTTGTTTTTATAATTTGCAGCACAATATATTATCAAGAGTCAACGGTTAGGCTATATCTTTTGTCTGTTAAAATAATTTTAAAGGTTGAAAAAGACCTTTCCACAGACAGAAATGTTATAAGAGCAAACTTATATTTTGTTTAATACTTAAATGTAAAATTGGAACTTAAACACAGTGAAGCCAATCATATTAATGGATATCATTGTATGATTAGTTGAACTACACACTCTTAAAGCTGTTAGTATAAACAACATCTTAAAGATGTTGTTTATACTAAAGCAGACAAAGGAAACAGAATAGTAATTTTGGATAAAGAAGATTATAATAATAGAATGCAGAATTTATTAAATAAAAAAGAATATGTTCCGATCCCATCAGACCCATTGAAAAGGTGTGTTAATTCCATCAATGAGGTTCTGAAAACATGTACAGTCATTCCAAAAGAAACAATATTCAAAATAAAACACAGCAACCCTAAAATAGCTAGGTTATATGGTTTACCAAAAATTCACAAGACTGGAAATGGTATGCGCCCCATCATTAACAACATCAATACTCCCTCTTACTATTTAGCAAAATGGTTAGCTAATAGATTCAAGGCTTTACCAAAATTTCAAACCAGGAGCATAAATAATTCATATCAGTTAATAGAAAAAATTAAAGACATAAAATTGCACCCCTCTGACACTCTTATATCTTTCGATGTAGAATCTCTGTTTCCTAGCATACCAAAAGAAAAACTCCTGATTTATCTACATGATTGGCTAAAAACAAGTGGAATTAATGATATACACATTAAAGAATACATCAAACTGACAGAAATTTGCATAAACCAAGCCTTTTTCACTTTCAAAAAAAAAAAATTTATAAACAAGGAGCAGGACTTACAATGGGCAGCCCCTTATCTCCATTTCTAGCTAACCTCTTCATGAGTAGATTTGAAACACACATCAACACAGCGTTTCCATTCATATTTAAGGTATGGTACAGATATGTGGATGATATATTTGCCATAGTTGACAGAAAACTCATTGACGATGCCTTAAAACTTCTAAATATTCAAGATAAAAACATTTCATTTACATACGAAATAGAAACAGATAACATGCTGCCATTCCTGGATATTAAAATAATGAAATGCCAAGAAAAACTTAAATTTGGAATATACAGAAAGAATACACATGCAGATAATCACATCAAAGCTGACAGTTTCAACCCTACAGCACACAAACATGCAGTAATTAACAGTTTAACACACCGGCTAGTTAACCTACAAATTAGCAAAGAAGAATATTTTAAAGAATACAAACAAATAGAAGAAACAGCAGTTAAAAATGGTTTTAAAAAAGAACTAGTACATAAAAAGGTGCAGAAATTCAAGAGACAAAAACATATCAAAGAAACCACAACACTTTCAGCAAAAAAAGATAAACTTATTTTTAAAAAATTCACATATCATCCATGGGCCACAAAAAAATTTCAGAATATTCTTAAAGATTTTAATACCAGGTTGGCACCGATTAATAGATTTAATGTTCAAAATTTGCTGATAGATAATGTTAATGACAGTATTCCACAAGAAGAAAAATCAGGTATTTACAAAATAAACTGTGCAGAATGTGAAAAAATCTACATAGGGAAAACAAAGAGAAACATTGGCACACGGTTAAAGGAACATTTCAGGAACATAAAGTACAAGCAAATAGAGAAATCAGCAGTAGCATATCATTTTTGGACACAAAATCACGACATAATAAATAAAACAAAATTATTAAAATCAGTACAAGGACCTACGGAATTAGCAACCTGGGAGAAAATCTACATCTACAAATACAAAAACAGCATAATGAACTTCGACATTGTCGGGGATGAAAACATAAACTACAAGTTTATCACACCGCCACCAGAGCAGAATATACATTCCCACAGCTCAACAAATGATCCGACAGTTGAACCTTAGCATGGCTGAAGATGGGAACAAATGTTCTCGAAACCGGTTCCATACATTTATAAAAAGTAAGTGAAGCTTTAAGAGTGTGTAGTTCAACTAATCATACAATGATATCCATTAATTATATTTTGTTAATCTCTTCTGAGTTGGATATTTAAAACACTCTTTATGGTTTCACTAATACAAGATTTACTCAGATCCAATACCTACCTACCCACCACCATGAATGATACAGAAGTCTTTTAACAGCTAATGATGTGGACAAAAGTTCCACAAAATATAGAGCTGCCTATATCCAGGTGCCCCGGCATGTTAAAATAGGTTGAGAAAGAATAGGAGTTTCTGGAAGTTTTTCCTTGAAGAATGCAATGTGGGATGGACATTTGTAGGAAGTTTTCTTCATATCGGAGGTGAATATATTGACTTCAGGAAATTCATTCCTTATGATTTCCAAGATCTGGTGAAAGGCATGGGCTTAACAAGTGACATATACAAGTTTAGGGAAGAATGTTTTCAGAAGAGAAGAGGCTGAGATAATGTGGGAAGCAGTGTCTGTGCAAAGAAAAACCCTACTCATTTCTTAATGTAATTTTATTTACAATGAAGGGAATAGACTGCCCATTGACTTTATGGAACACTCTGGGTGCTACAAGATGAGGACGATAAGGCATATCTTCGAGTTTACTGACTATTATATTTGCAATTTATGTATCTGTTGAGAGCATCCATTATCTCGTTGACTCCTACCCAAATACAGGTATCTCCTATGTCCTCCCCAATTGCAGCAACCATTTTCTGATACTCATTATCCAAAGTTGTCTTTCTGAATATGTACTTAGATGGAATAAGTTTTTAGCAGTACTTTTCAATGCCCTGTAAAGATCTGAATCAAAGTTATCAGTTGTTGTCAAATTTGCAAAAGTTTTGAGTCAGTTAATCAGCAGTGTCACAATGGCTAACCAGGTTGCAGATGCAAGAATTATACGTACCCTAAAGAAGTATTATGAAAAATAAACTTTATTAAATAATGAAAATATGTCAATTTTTAAAATATGTCAGGATATGTGGTTCATCAGCTAACATTCCATGAAACATGCTGTAAAATTACATATTTTATACATTTTTTGAAAAGTTATGCAGGGCATTTTCAATTACTTAGAAAACACAATAAAAAGAAAACAGAAATTTTGATTTTCTTATTATATCATTACTCATGCCATCTCTCAGCAAACACATTTAATGGCATACATTTAGGAAAATTTTAAACAATCAGAAACTTAAAATATTTACTATTCCTATTCAAAACAACAGGTGAGTTCAAGTTCTAATGCGCACAGGTGTGTGTGTACAATGTTGAAGCCACAACTGCATGACTGCAGAGAAAGCTTCTTTGAGAGGTCTATTAATAACTACTGGAAATTGCTAGGAACAAGCTCAGGTGATTAGGGAGAGTGATGAACCAGTTCAAAGTTATTAATATGAAAAAACTGCTCAAGCACCAGCTGATGAGCAGGAGCTTTGTTGTACATGCCCTTTTGCAAACATTTCCGGCGCAGTGCTGGAAAAAATTCTGCAGAACTTCTTTGTAGGGTGCAGTCATCATTTTATATCCTTGGGGATGCAGTGAACATGGCACAACCTATTTTTGACACCACCATCAATTAAAAAATGTTCAGTGGTGGTGTTTTTTCACTGCCCAAACTGGTATTTTCTTTCAGGATTGAAAACTGACCTCTATGTTTAGTTTGTTGCAAGGGTTAATAAAAGGAAAGCGCCATTAATGTGTCATATGTCAAAACTTTGTAACATATTGTCAAACCTACAGCTTTGCGTTCATCAGTCAGCATTTGTAATATACAGATGAAATATTTGTGCACTTTTAGTCTTTCATGCCGAATGTATGCATGAATCCTGCAGAAATGCTAACTTCCAAAGTAATTTATTTTTAAGGTCGATCAGCATTTCTCTGTTATCACAGATTCCACTCATGCAATTATTGTCAGAGTGGCTAATGGGTTCTCTGGATGCTTCAGCTAATTCTTACAAGATTTTTGAAATTTTGACCCACAAGCATGCATTTTTCACATCCATGATGTATTCACAGAATGCTACATGAATATTAATAGGTGTCATCCCACACAGATGGAGAAAACAAATTATAATATACTGCTTTTTCAATGTGAAAATCATCATTAATATCTAAAATGCCCTGTTTGCAGCTGAAAACACAAGTTTTCTATGAGTCTAACAGTTCTGCTACCTGTCTCTGTTAATCATAAAGAATTGCTGCATCTTCCATGTTTCTTCCTGCTCCATTCCTGGGAAAAAAATAGCAGACCTTGGAACTTAAATACATCTTGCAAAAGGATTCAAGAAACTTGTGTAAATAAATAGGAAATTGTGTATAATGTATATACCAACTCTGAACAAAAGTAAGCCATTTATAAACTGATTTTACAGGTGGTGCAAGATTGCAATGAAGGGGCAAGACGTATGGAGCGCATGGAAGAGATTCTCATACTCAGTCGCCAGCTGGACTTTCCACGTGAAGTAAGAGCAATACCCATCATTTCCAGTTCAAGGTGGCTTGTTAAAGCTGGTGAATTGACCCAGTTAGTTTGGCGTGGTGATGAAGGCAAACTTACATTTGGCAAGAAGTTCTCCAAAATCACATTGTACATATTCCTCTTCACTGACCTACTGTTTGTTACAAAAAAAAAGAGGTATGTGATTTAATTTAAGTTTCTATAATATTAAGTGATGCATGCTAATTTCATAGATTCTGTCTGCTCTAATACTGTTGACAGTTTATCATCATCACTTCTTATCCTTAAAATATCTAAGAAAAAAAATATTTACTACATAATTGCTTATTCCTATAGAAGTAGCTACCCAAAATCTAGAGGAAACAGAAAGTTGCAATTGAAAATCAATGAGGACATGCAGATGTTCTGGTGTAAGGGACCCAAAAAGCAAATAGGAAATTTGGCAGATTTAATAATGTATAATTTTTAGGTAAATATTTTAAAATATGAGCAAATGTCAAAATTTTTTAAAAATTGTAAATCTTTAAAAAAGTTTTCATATGGAACTAACACAGTGAAGCTCATGTGAATTGAATCTGTCGTCTTAACACTCTTCATGCTTCACTAACCTTAAAATTATACGGCACCAGAGCGGAACATTGCTTCTGATACTACGCAACAACAACTGTTCACACCAGTCGTCCAAGGCCGAAGATAGAGATAACATATCTTTGAAACCGGTTCCATATAATTTTAAGGTTAGTGAAGCATGAAGAGTGTTAAGACGACAGATTCAATGAGCAAATGTGTTTTGAATTGTTTATAACCAAATAATATAAAAGAAATTCAGAATTCAGAAATACTTAGTTTGAAATATATTGTGAAAGATTTCTGTCTTCTGGGGAAAGGGGGATTTTCCAGTATTAATGTTAAAAATAGGGGTTGGAGTCGACACCTTCTGGAACTGCTGAAAATCTTGCCCATAATAATTACAGAAATTTATAAATTGCATTATTTAAATTTAACTGAATGAGAATTTATATATAAATTTATCCAGAATTAATATAAATATACATTCATTCATGTACAATTTTTAGATTAAATAAAATTATATAACCATAGAAAAAAACATCATAAACATAAATATAAACATTTTAAATGATAAATTTTTTGTATTTTATACAAAACTGATAAAGGTAATAAGAGAGTGATTTTAGATTAAGAGAATTATATAAAAAGAATGGAAAATTACAAAATGTAGAATATCCAGAAATTAAAAATAAATAAATAAATAAAAAATATAAATACATTAAATTCCTTAGCACATCTGCACCATGTCAAAAACATACCAGAAAAGAAAAAAATTACACTGATTAACTCTATCTCTTATTACTTAGAACTTATGCATTTCCTAAAATTCATAAACTGTAATAGTATGGTTCCAGTAATCAAAAATGTGGATGCATCTGTGTATAAAAATTGAGCAAAAGTTTAATATATTAGAGAGGTTTGATAGTTTAAACATCATAGTGGGGAAAACTTAAAATATACCTGCATTAACTGAAGATTCTGTTTTTTCCTTCAATGTCATAGACTTTTAGAGTTCTTATAGAGGAGTTACTTGTTTCAGAAATGAACTGAAGGTATGGATGCAGTCTAGTGGTGATTCATTCAAAGAGGAATTTGCTTACTACACTACACCTCAAAACCACATAGCATGCTTCAGAATTTATTTTCAAACAAAATTCTTGATTAGATACTTAACTGATTGATTCAACTAGTCCATTTTCCCGCCAGCTTTGCCATCTTCAGAAGCTGCCAAGTTCATACTGTAAATAGGGGTAGAACATGTGTATACCTCTTGGCACTCAAGCTGCAAGGGCCTTTTGTACTTTCTTATAAACCTACTTTATAGTTCCAGATCTAGTCCTTTAGTAAATTCCAGAATTTTCTGTACAAACTTAAGCAAGTTCTTTGTCTATATGCAAGCAAGCATTGTAAGAACAATTCCCCTTGAAATCATGCCTCTGTGGTAGTTCTGTATAAACTGAGGAATGGAGGTTCTTTTAGAATGTTTTGAAATATTCTGACCAGTTTTCATAGCTTCTAGAGGTTTCTGGAATTGGATTTTGAAGTTAAAAAAACAAAGGCATACAACGGGTACAAACATTACTAACACACTTATTGTAAGTTTGTTGTGCTGGATTTCAGCCTTTGACACTGTTTTTAAATGCAGAGATTTTGCTTTTTTCAAACTTGTAATTATAAAGGAATCAGTCCACTCATCCAAACAAGCATTAATTCTCCAAATTTAATGGTTTTTAATACTTCATTTACAGGGATTTTTAAATTAGCACATTGTTCCCATCTTCAGCTTTTGACTGACTGCTTGGTAAGTTTTGGGCTGTTTGGTGTGGTTGTGGCTAGGTTACAAGTTGCTTCTCTGTCAAAACACCAAGCAGTCAGTCAACAATAGATGAAGATGGGAATGGAGGTTCCCAAAACTTGTCCTAATTTAAATACCCTTAATTGAAGTTTGTGTCAACATTCAAGTACATTCATTCATTGCTGCACTGTTTATAACTTCTAAACATATATAAATGGTAATCATTAATCCATCCATTCTTCCTACTTCGCTTATACTTCATTATTAATTGTGTCTTAAAATATTCCTAGAAGTATCCAAAGATGACCAAGTTCATTCACCCCTAGCTGTGTTGTGCCTAAATTAATTTCTGAACAGATTAGAATGGACATCTTGTAGAGTTAGTATTGAAAAAGAACGGCAAGAATGAGAAGAATTGGGCTTGAAGCATGACTTAACAGTTTAAATTGTCATCACTGGAATTAATCAATTTTAATTATCTTGAAATTTGAAGCATTGTGTTATTTGTGAACATAAATATAATGGTCTCTCTGATTCAGAATCCAAGAGGATATAAAAAAAATATTGAATTATCCAATGTGTGAATTAGCAACAACATAATTTTGTGTAGTATTCCATAGTTTTTAGTAATGTCACATTTTTTCCTCAAACTTTTTTCATCTTCATTTAGAACTTAATACTATTTTCTGTTATATTAAGCTACAGTACTTGCCACAATGGACAAATCACAGATGACAACTCATGTTCCTTTGGTCACTAACTTCATTATATTAAGATTTCACAAATTTTTGTTCTTAAAAATCTTAATGTGATTTGAGGGACAAACAAACACCAGTAACATAAAAGAGGAGGAAAATTCGCAGTATTGAGGAGATGGTAGAGGCAGATACTATTGGGGATGGGGTTGAAGGATAATGCCTGCATAAAAAAGGTGGGAAAAATCTACATTAAAGGAGATGGTGAAAGCTGCAGATATGGTACAAGGAAACTAATTTACTTCCATGAATAACTGTAAGCTAATTAAAATTCTTAATACAAAATTGGAGTTCAGAAATAAGTACTGCTTTTTGAATAAATAAAATCCTGCTCTTAAAATATAAAAATAAAAGTTAACAGATTTGAATTAAATAAGAATTTTGATATTGTTTTCGATAGAAATTTCAAGAGGGGGGAAAAAATACTTCTGTTCAAATTATCCAATAAATCAACTTTATGTACATTTGAAATAAAAAGAGTACATTATATTATAAACATTATTGTTATTTTGTTTTCTTAATTGTGTTGATCTAAACTGAATAGTTCAGTACATTGTCATAGTACCACTGGGAGCATTATTTTTGCCACATTATTAGAACTACAGGGTTTGAAATGTAGTACGTTTCTGTTACATTACAGTGAAGAATGCTATATGGTTGTAGACTACTGTCCAAGAAACTTGGTACAGATGACTAGCACCGAAGGCATGTCTCATCTGCCCATCAAGTTCACAGCTGATGGTGGACGCAACTTACTGCTACTTACTATGCTGCAGAATCATGAGAAGAAGACGATTGAAATGGTAAGAAATAGAATATGGAAAGAGTATAATGCCAAGAATGCTTCTCAGGTGGTCATATATGCATAAGCTGTCATTAAAAAAATTCATAAATAAAATTAAAAAATGACATAATATGAAGAGTATAATCTCATCAGTATTGAGGAGAAGATGTCACAGAATGAATTAAATAAATATTTAAAATAATTCCATAAATTAAAGAGACAATATTTTCTTTAAGAAAAAAAAAAGGCACCCTCTGAGGAATGTATACAATTTCAGTATCAACTTAATTGTTAGAAAATCATAATAATGGTGCTTGCATCGGCAAATTTTAGTAAATATAATTAAGATCCAATGATCTTAATTATATGATAGCTTCACTGTACAAGTTCCAATAAACATTTCTAGTTACTTAGTAAATATATTTGACCTAAAAGTAGAAGTCACCTAAATTAATTTTGTGTTACCCATTTTCAAATATAATGTTAAAAAAACTGCCTAGAAGATAAGATTCCTAAGTCTTATTTACTGCATATAAAAATTTTGTTCTTTGGATAGCATTCGTGTCATGTAATTATAAAATGTAAAATTTTAAACTTGTTTCACTATCTGTTTTCCAAGATGTTAGTTAACTGGTAAGGAGAACTTTAGCCTTAGTTTATATGAACAACTAACTTCAATTTAAACAAAACTGGAAGTTCAACTTGCGAATTAATGGTTTGCTTGGAAAAGGGACGGCTGAAATGCATCTTAAATATTGGCAAATTATAATTACAAGACATGATTGTTACCCAAAACCCAAGATTTTATAAATAAAAAACTATGTATTTATACTTGTATTGTATCGTGTGATCCATCTAAATCTTTAAAATTTATTTAATTTTAGTTTCTTTATAGAAGTTGAATGATAAAGATGTTTCCCTTAAAGGACAAAGGCCTCCTAAGAAGCAGGGTAGCTCATTTTTTCCTAATGTGGTGAGCTATTCCATGCTCTTTGTTTATATGCTGTTAAGATACTAGGTTGATTTGTTCTTTGGTACACTATTTCTCACAGCACTGTTTATTCTCTGCACAAGTATCTTCTCAAGAGATTTACATTTTTCTCTTCCTCTTGCTACTGTTGACCACTGTGAACCTGCATGTTCCTTGAAGATGTCTGGTCATCCTCTTCTGGGTCTGCCTTATGTCCTTTTTCCTCTCTGGGGGTTCCAATCAAAGGTCTCATAAGTGTACCTGTTGTCCTGCATTCTTGTACCATGGTTAGACCCATTGCCATTTGATGGTGGCTGGTTGTGTGATGTTGCACAGGCTACATTTATGGATATAGAAGGGGCATTCAACAACACCACCTACTTATCCATAATGCAAGTTCCATTTGCAAATGGATAAACATGCAGTAGAAATATTCAAGCAGTACTTATCAGTGAGACACAGGAGATTGTTGCAAAAAGGGGCTGTCCTCAGGGAGGAATATTATGCCCCTTGTTTTGGAGCCTTGTGTTAAGACAACTTACTAGTGGACATGAAGGAGAAAGAACACTATATACAGGCTTATGCAGATGACTGGGCTGACTGTAATAAGAAACTGGTGCATGAAGGAGGGACTTATAGTGAACCCCTCGAAAACAGCCATTGTACCTTTTACAAAAAAGAAAAGCCTAACAAGGCTTTCATAACCTGCAAATTTTTGGAATGCATGTAACAATTTCCATGGCTACTAAGTATTTCGGTGTAATGCTGAATAGGAAGGTTACGGGGAATGGTCACATAGGTAAAGTAATCTGAAAAGGCAAATGGGTATTTGTGACCTGTAGACGCAGTATTGAAACATCATAGGGAATGAGGCCTATGATTTGCTGGTGGTTATATACTGTGATCATTAAGCCTCAGTTAACTTATGGTATCATTGTGTGGTTGGCTGAAGATGCCACTGTGATATCTAAATTGTCATGCTTCAAAGACTTGCTTATATGTGTACAATGGGGGCCCTGAAAATACCCCAACTGCTCCACTAGAGATTTTGCTTGATTCAACATCACTGGATATATTTCTTGAAACAGAAGCAAGACTCGCAACTTAATTATATTGGAGGTCATGGATAATCCAGAATTAGAGATAAGATCAGGTCTTATGATTACCCATTTCTGTTTTTGATAAGCATATAGGATAAATCTGGGATTTTGATATGACTGGCAAAAAGGATTAAAGCCAAAGAAGGTCCAAGGACAATTAATATGGTAAACTAATAGCTCAGATTCTTAATCAAGCCAGAGCATGTATTTACGGTGAAACCTCCAGGACTAACATTAGTATAAGACTTAGGAAATATTGAACCATGTTTCAGACAGAGATTTTGGCAATCTTGCCCTTATTCAAAAGGCATAGAGAAGGGCTATCATGGTAAACATATTCTGATCCTCTTGGATAGTCAAGCTGCTCTTCAAGCACTTGATTCTCACCAATTTAACTCAAAGTAGTATGGGACTATCTTCAAAAACTGATAGCCCTGTCAGATGATAAATCTATTGACTTCAGGTGGGTACCAGGCCATGGAGGTGTGACAGGGAGTAGATAAACTGACCAAGAAGGGAGCATGAAGCCCCTATATTGAACCTGAACCAGCCTGCTGGGTTAGTAAATCCTCAGTCAGAACAGCAACTAGGCTATGGGCAACATAAAATACAATGATCCAACTATCCCGGATAACCCTTTGGAAAAATTTTTGTTAACAGACCGGTTCCACACTCACTAAAACACTCCTGAAGTTAGGGAAGAAAAATTTAGGCAAGGACATGGACATGGTCAATTTAGGAAACATTCCAGAAAATGGGACTCTTTTCAGGGAGAGCCCATTTGTAGACTTTGCAAACAATTTCCATGAGACTGCAAAGCATATGAATGAGTGAATATGAATTTTATGTTTCATACATCAACATATGAAACTTTTTAACAAAATGAACACAAAGAAAAAGCCATTAATTTTAAATATAACTAATAAAATCGGTGCCTTCGGCAATTCCAGAAAGCACTAACTCCAGTTTATTCCAATTTGATTGGACCAGCCCCCTCAGTCCCAGGTTCATCAGCAGCTACCTACTGGAATATCCAGGGGACCAGGCTCCTATCCAACTAAAGAACACAATACTATAAATAATACATTCAATACAATATTAAATTACATTTCATGTAATATTGAACCTTCCTTTTTCAATTAAACCAAATCAGCTAAATTTCTATCCTTGAGAGTTGCTTATTCTTTTGGATCTTATACACAAACAAACAAAGTGTAACCATATTAAAATCAAAGTAAACAATTTCCCTTCCCATGTTCTCAGGTCAATACACTTACTAATATTTATAAACTTTTAAATTTTCCACTTGCTTACCTTGACTTTATGGAATTGCATTCCTTCCTTACCCCATTACAATTAACCGCAGGTTGGGGAAGCATATTCTGCTTGAGTGTGAGGTTCTGGAGAAAAGGAGATGCCAACTCTTCATTCCACAACCATATGGATGATCCTCTTATAGAAAGTAAGGACCTGAATCTTGTTAAGAATACAGAATTCGAATTAGTATAAGGGGTCTGGGAGCAAAACAAAAAGTCTATGGCAGAAGTGCGAGAGTCTTCTTCTTCTTCTTCCTCTTTTTTAAAGTACTTCTTCACCACCACCACTGCCACCTTCTTAGTTTGTGTATAAACTTAAGGGCCCAAAATCCTCACCATGTGAATGCGATTCTTTGTATTTCTTTTTCCATTTTATCTTGGAAGGAAATCTGTTGTCTTAGTTATGTGTGTTTGCTCACATATGTATAAGAAGACTGTTTGTATCAGGGTTTAGGTTTGTTTGATATATAGAAGTTAACACACTTAAATTTGGATTCTATATGATAGGAATCAAACTAGCAAAAATGATAAGAGATGAAAAGGAATGTAGCAGTAATTAAAGTAGGATAGAGACCATGTAATTCCAAGCAATTTCTACATTGGATATTGCAAGAAGTACTGGCCATCTTGGGGATAAATATGGTAATGCAAAAAAAATTCATTTATCATTTAGGCATACTGCAAGGCTTCTGCAACAGTTGTTCAAAAGTTCCTCCCTCTAAATGGATACAGGATGCTGCTCGGTGTGTGATATCTTCCCAAACATGATGCAGCTTTTCCTTGCTCACCAGCATTACAGATCCATGAAGTCTTAAAATGACTCTCTCAGTGCTGTCAACAGGCTCTTAGTGTTTATTTGATATATGTTAAGTCTGTACAAAATAACAATATGCCCTGGTTCCAACCCAAGTTCTACCTAAGGCCAAATTGAAACACATTCCAACACAATAATTTTAACAAACACGTTCATAATAATTGCAATATTTCTAACTACAAATTCCACTAAACAAATACGGTCCAAATCAATAGTCCTCTATCCTTGCAGACCATATTAATTTATTCTTAACTCTGTACAAATATTGCCCCAAATTCCTAATTTGACATTGATCATCAACCATTTTCTTTGCTGCAATTTGCTTATTTACCACCATATATCAATTGTTGTCTCCATTCCCTTGTTCCTGAGCATTCAAACAGAATATGCTCTACATTTTCCATATCTCCACACATTGCACAAAATCCATGCACACCACTGGTTCTAAAATTCCTTAATCTCCAAATTCCCAATCTAAATCATGCCATTCCCCCTCTCTCCTGCTATTACACTTACTAATGTATCTTTAACATCCCCTTTTATCTTCTGATAAAACATTAACAATCTCTTTGCCCTAATTATGTAATGTAACATGCCCATCTATATCCTCAAACCACACTTAATCTGTTTCCAGAAACCTCTCCCCAAATCACCTCTTCTTGGTCATAGATCCCCCATTCCATTCCTCCTCAACACTTCCCCAACTTTGTGCACCCAATAAAAATTGCCTATCCCCCAGGCTCTTGAAATTTTTAACATTCTTTTAACATAGAAGTTTGCAACATTTGTTTTAGCCTGAACCAAGTAATCTCTCCATCACACACCCTCTCACACCACCCATCACCATTGCCAAGAGTGCTTCGGCTTTTGCAGCATTTTGTGGGACTCTGAACACAATCTTACAAAACCTACTAAGTACCTTTCCTCTATCCCCCATGTTTCAATACGGTATGCCTACCTAGACTCCACCAATGCCCTACATAACAGGCCCTTAGTAGACAAGTCCTTTTAAGATATTCCCACAGGAAAAAAATTTAATGGATATAAATGCAGTACACTGGTTCATCATCTCTACTGATCCATCTAGGGGAAATGCCGTAAATTTTTATTTTGTTAAGCTTACTGCAGTGTAGAATGCCTGGATGCAGAGCAAAGAGCATTATGGATTGAGTTTGCATGTATAATATTCCATTGGAAATAATGACTCTGTCCACATTGAGAATAGCAGGTATGAACCTACTCTACTTCAAGATTGTATGGATGAAACGTTTAACAAAACTATGGAGAACTCAAGAGTGCTGATTAAGCTAGGAAATGGACTACTCATGTGACGAGATAATAGAAATTAGGATACAGTCTCTCACAGAACTTTTTTGGATGCAATGGGATGTAATTGAATTCTCTTAGTATATCAAATTGGCAATACATACTACACATATTCTGTCCAGAATAGGAGAGGGGCAGGAAGGAATAGTTGTCAATCCAAGTTGTACCCATATCTACAAAGTTTAGTTTTGAACACTATCATCACAGCCATTTTGTGTAACAACAACATACAGAAATAGATGTATTGAGTTGTTTTTGTATCAAAATGCTTATGGCATATTAATTTTCTTGAATATGGTGAAATATTTTAGCTGCTTAACCTCACCACTGTCTATACCATGCTCAATATTGCCATTATATTGTTCTGTAACAATAGATATTAGGCTAAGGTCATTTCACTGATTAAAGGAGCAGAAATGAATATTGCCAGTGCTGAGGAAACTATAGAGTATACCCAAGAACAGCATCTTATGGAAACAATTTCAAGAATAGGGGACAGACATTCACACATTTCTACTCCACAATAGGATGATGCATTAATAGATGCTCAAAAATGATAACCATTCACCACTGCAAAATACTTGAGCAGGATTATGGGACACACATGTGGATTCGGGTACTACCAGGCCCTGGGTCCAAAGGGCGTAGCGCACGCACTACATCACAGAGGTCTGTGTGCCCAGTGGTTTTTTGCATTAGGACGGTACCTTGTTTCCTAAACCGACCCACCATTCGGCTGCAGGCGATTACGTCGCCCAAGCGCCCCGAGTGAACTGCAGCTTCAACAGCCGAGCGCACCCAGCTACCAGAATTTCACTGGCTGATAGGTCGTACTAGCTTAGACTTACTCCATTATAGGGGTGAGTGACCCCAGCATTAAGGAAGCCACCACCGCCTCACAATGACGGTGTTTCCGGCTCACCAGTCCCCAGGGTACACGCCTGCAGCACTCCCCTGGGACACACCGCTCTTGCGAGTACTCAATTGCCCGTGAGTTCCGGGTATACACAGGAAATCAGCTAATACAGAACCATTTAAAGCAGCAATCAAAGATATATTAATGAAAGTTCACAGAATAGATGACATTACATTTTGCCAGGAATGTTACAAATATCAGCAGGAAAATGTAATATTTTCAAAGCCAATATCAACCTATACAGGCATTTCGTTCTTTTGAGTTCACAAGTTCCAGCCCGAATAAAGAGCATCAAGACAACCTAGTGGACTTCTCTTTTACTGTTGATGATGAATTTCTTGATTAAGAGGACCTGTATGGAAATTGAAGGACATTTGACTTTTCAGTATTATATCCACACACTGGAAATTGATATCCAGTGTGAGCATGTTGCAGCCAGCTGGAAGGATATATTTCCAGCAGGTAAATGAGCAATATCATTTTAAGCAAAAGTAAATATTGCATATTAATGCATTGGAGATTAATAATATAGTTCATTCTTACAAATCATAGTAGCTGTTCTTCAGATACCTACTTTGGTGACACCTTTTACATTTATATAGGACATGTAAATTATACTTGTCTGCAGACTTCCACTTAAAACAAATCAGTTAATTTAATTATTACTTTTTAAATTTGAAACTTGTGTATATGTAAGCTGATATTCATCACCAACATTTTTTTAATGCAGAATCTTTTCTTTTTCCACACATCTCTGCCATGCCTAAAAGTCATCAAGATGATATTTCTTTCTTTCCTAGAAGTTCTAAAGAATAAAAATTATCTTAAAATAAAATAAAAAGAATTCAAATTTCTGATATCAGCTGTAGAACATTTGAGCCAACGTATAGCATATAATGAATGACATTCTGAATGGCAGACCTCACACATCACAACAGTATGAAAAATATAAATGCTTCGAGATTGTGTAGTTTTGTCCATACATTATATATTAATGTAATTGACTTCTTTGAGAAGAAGAATGGATGAAATTATGACATACAATGGTAACTGGAATTACTGTTGATAAATCAGCCAAAACAAGTGATTACAAAGTAATAATCAACTCTCATTCTATAATTTCCTCATTACAGTAATTTCCATTTATTAAATGCTGGATGTAACTTGTGAAAATTTAATCTTAATTAGCTAATGAATCGATTTAATATGCCTATGCTCCACTTACCATTGAATTATACAGAACATAAGATCTCCAGTTTATAAAATATTTTAAAATGTTAAAAACACATCTGTGGCTTCACTTCCAATGAACACAGAAGCAGTCTGAGTTAAACTTTTAAAATATTGATACAACAATAAAACACTATTAATGTTTCACTCTCAAAATTAAAAAATTCAGGTCATGTTTCTTGAGACCTTTGCTCACATTGTCAACTTTTAAGCGACACAGAACATTTTCACAGGCTTTTGCTTGCATCATCAGCTGTGATTCAACTACACTAGCTAATTAAGAACATATTAGTTGCTTCGCTGTATTAGTTCCAACACAAAATTAATTTAAATTGTGACAATTTATTTACAACAGTACACAATATGTTATATGTCTCAATGACCACTTCATGTTCTATTTAGTAAATATTGTGGAAACAACTAAATAACAGTTTACTATTGGTTACCTAGCTTGCATATTTTGAGGAAGCATTTCAAACAATAAATAGGGATGTTTTGGCATACTCATTTAGGTGCAAGGGAGCCAGTACTGAATTTATTCTAGAACTTCAAAAATTGTATAAAGGAATTAGGTTGTGTTAGAAATGAAGATAATGGAAGTACAGATTGTGCGACAAAAATTGGGTTTGAGACAAGGATGTAAATTGAGCACATTATTAATTTATCTTACACTAATGTATTTGTAAGTACAATTTATTTAATTAATTTGTTTATAGATAGATAGGATGATGAGAAACAATAGGCACTGTCCAACTATTGAAAAAAAGGAAGTACCAGAATTGCTTTTTGCTGACATTCTCATAACAGGAGCAGTAATTATGATAGGATTACAACATGCCATTGATGAAATGACTAGATCTTGGGCAGAATGGGGTCTAAGGATAAATAATAAAAAATAATAGTATTTAAAAAAGAATCAAAATTAAGGAAAGATGAGATTGTTTGTAAATAGAGACCAAATAGAGATAGAGAAAGAATTTGACTATTTGGGATTGAGAAGATGTGAGGTGCAGTATAAATGTGCAAAAGCCAAACTATGAAAGCTGTCAGAATAAATTTGTATAAAATTCCCACATTGCTATTGAAATGACTAGAAAGAGTATATGAGGCTGTGGTTGAGTCAAAGATGATATATGAAGTAGAAATTTGGGGAAGCTCAAAGGGGTGGACAAAAGTACATTGAATGTTTTGTAGAGAAGTTCTGGGGTTGCCAAAAAGTTTGCAGAGAGGTATAAGTTTGGCAGAACTAGGAAGAGTAGGAAGGAAAGGTTTAATAGTGGAGAAAATCAAGGAATATTGGCACATATGTTTAAAATTAGATAATAACAATGTGCTAAAAGAATGTTATATGTACCAAAGAGATGTACTAAGAAGAGAGTTGGTTTGGGGAGATGGGAATATTATTAGAAAAAATTGGAATGCGGGATATATGGCAATTGGGTGAAAGTAGCATCAGTGGTTTTTGAAAAAAAGTGAAGCAGAAGGTAGAATATATAAACAAGCAAGAGATTTGGGTTAGCTTTGATGATAAGAGTTCTTTAGAGTTATATAAATTAGTGGGGGAAAAAAAATTGTGGGGATGGAAGAAATATATAGATATTTGTGATCAATTCAGAAGAATAAATCTTACATGGTGCATACAGAGATATTATTTCTAAAAGGGTTAAGAAAAAAAATAAAAAAAGAATAGATTGTGTGGGGAAATTTGGTAGTGCATTCCTTTGTCTAATACAATATGAAATGGTAAAAAGCTGGAAGGATGGTATCTGGGATGAAAAGTAGGACAAAGGCTACAAGATATAGTGGCAATGAAAATGTCAGATATGAGGGTGGAAAAAAATAATGAGATTCGGGAATTCTTAGGAAAAATAAGAGATGAATGAAGAAATATAAGGATGGAGCTTGAGGGGACACACAGTTGTGAAAATTGTAAATTATTTTAGGGGTTTCTTTACCATACATATAACCTTGGGTTAAGGTAGCAAATTGGTGTTGAATGTGACCTGAATGACATAGTTTATGCTCAACCAATCTTATTCGGAGGAGCCAAGCTTTCAACTGCCTTACCAACAATAGTAAAATCTAATTTTAATTTTTCAATAAATTAAAATAATAACACTATTACTTTTTAGGCTTTCGTGGCAGATGTTATAATTAAAACAGTTTTAAAACACACGCACATTAATAATATCTATGTAAATTATAACTAATCTGTCATCTAACACACCCTTATGCTTTACTTACTTTTAACAAGCTTCACTGAATTTTTTAAAAATTTCGAAAGTTCTTAAATGAATGAATTAACTCTGTTTATTTTTTCTTTAAATAGTGTTTAATGTCCATTTTTACTGCTGTGGTATCATAGATGTTTGTATATTTTATTATAGAATCAAAATGAAAGATAACATAAGGAACATTAAGCCTAGAAAGTTTTTTATGTAATAATTTGTCCATTATAAATGTAAGGTTTAATGTGAGGTTTATAAGTATTTCCTTGCACCAGATACTGTCATGTCCACTGGAATCTGATCGTCAGCGATGGTTGGAAGCTGTAAGCCCACCAGTTTCTGATAATCCAAATGAGACTGTTTATGAAGAATGGGACTGCCCACAAGTAACTGCTATTCATGCATATGTTGCACAGCAACCAGATGAACTCTCTCTTGATGTTGCTGATGTAGTTAATGTTCTGAGGAAAGTGTCAGATGGTAAGTTCAGATATAAATATTCAAAAATCTTTCTAGTTCCATTTTTACCTGCACTTTTCTTATTGATTTTACTCAAAATGAAGGGTAGTTAGTATTATTTTATGATTTATCCATCTCTAGAATAATGATTATTTAGCAAATATACATTCTTGGTTTATATAGTGAATAGAATGTACCTTACTATGTTCTTTTATCATTGTAACAGAATCCAACCTAGAGTCCATTAATCTGATATTTCTTTGCTAAGATAAGCATAATTTAATAGTGATATGGGGACTACAACCAATACTGTAAGGATGTTTCTTGATGGGACTGTTTGCAAGTCCCATGATAGCTAGGCATGAAAATCTGAAGTGCGATCAGTGCAATTGCCAACTTGCAACAGAGTATGTGTAGAAATGTTGACAAAGGTTGCATACTCTTGTGACATTCCAGGCTGTAAATCTAAATTCTAACTTCACTCCTTAACTTTTTCATATTTTTATTAATTTCTAAGTATGGTATGTTTTTCATTTAAAATAAAGAAATTGTATTGATAAAAGTGCAACTTGATTAAGATAATGTTCATCTTATTTCCTTTTGCCATGGATTAGGCATGTATTTGTAGCAATCAACTGAAAAATGTTTTCATTCTTGATGATACCACCACAGGTGGTCGAGGTATTTAAAGTGTGGACTTGTAAGTAAGGGGTCTGGGGTTCGATTCCCACCAGGACCATCCTCCCAGACAGGTTTTTTCCAGGTTTTCCTCAGTGCTCATAAATGGCAAATGCTGGGAAGGTACCCTAAACTTAGACTTGGAATGCTTCCTTTCTTTAAAAAAAAAAAATCAATAAAGTATTTTATTTTGTATATCATCAGAGTCATCGCCTGTGAGGCCTTAGTAGTTAAAACTGGTGTTAAACACTATTCAAAAACAAAATTCTTGATGGTGCTATAGCCTCTTCTGGGTCTTGATCTCTTTAAAAGCTGTCCAGTCTTTCCTTCCTTGGATTCATCTCCTCCATTCTGATTCCTAGCAGTTGTGGAGTGTCTTTATATAGCACATTTCTCTTCTGCCTTTGCTCTTGCAAATCTAGAGTTAAAAAGTTTACCATTTAATATATTTAATCTGTTTATTTCTATTGGCTGTCATTCTCATCTAAGATTCCTAATTTCAAACCTGTTTTAGGTATTTAGCAAATTCTGAAGGAATGTAGAGCTATTGCAGTTGTACCCATGAAACAATATTTCAAAATTTTCTTCAAATGTCCATCGATCCTGCCTACTAGGTACCGGGAATAACAATGAAAAAGATTTATATACAGGATGTTAATGAGTTACACTGAAATAATTTCAGAGAGTGTAGAGATGGCATATTTAAGCAATTTGAGATAGGCAATGTATGGTCCATAATTAAACATTAGGTGGTTTTATGATGCTAAACATTTTGGCATCAAATGCTGATAAATTGGTGTTAAAGCCAAGCTGAGTAAAAAATAGGTTTAGAATGTATTGTAAATTGCCTTGCAAGCATAGAAACATCAATTTTTCGTGGCTCTTTATCAGTGTTTTCAAGATTTAGTGCCATAAAAATCCTTGAAAAACTTGAACTAAGCATTTGACAGTGTGACACTGAACATCTATTAACTGCCTTCTTGTACTATGTAGCCTACTCTAGAGGGAGCTCTTTAACTGCAGGTGTGGCATTATGTATAATGCAAAAGCTGATGTTCCATAGGCTGCAGGTTCAATTCTTGTCATGCTGTTGAATTCTTTTTATTTAATATGAAGTGCTGCAATATGCGCTGGTTAACTGCTTGTGATGTAATGCATAATGCAAAAGTTGATGTATTACAGACCTAGAGTTCAATTTTTGTCAAGCTGTTATTATTTTTTTTTTTATTTAAAATGAAGGTACTGTCGTACACATACTAAATAATTATGAATGAATTTTTATAATCTTTGAATATACGACACCCAATTCATTAAAGTCTACCTTTGGTAAGCAAGGGTTGTAATTAAATGAATTCATATGTTGATTTAAGGCATAAATTGAAACATCTTAAAATGTAGGTGAAAAGCTGTATTATTAGGCCCTAGTCAGAAAACGAGGGGGGGGGAATTGAATCAAACTCAAACTTGAAAACAAATGACCACCTCTTACTTGAAAGCTATTGTCATAACCATGGCGCCAGAATGATACGTTCAGAAACCTGTCTTCATTATCATATTTTATGCTTTCAAGGGGCATGTGCATTAGCCAGTGTCGTACTGGTGCTTCAGAAACTTATAGCCATAGCTTCAAAATGTGAACAAATAGGCCATGTGTTATCTATCCCAAATTGCTTATATATGACATCCCTACACTCTCTAAAATTATGTTGGTGTAGTTCATTAACATACTGTGTATATGTGTCTCTCTCTCTCTCGTTAACGCTGTAGTGGTTGCAATGTTTGTTTCTTCTCAATGAAACTCAGCATGTAACCATCAATTGGCAAACTATTTATTGAGTTTGTTAACCAGCAAATTGGACTATTGGGGGTGGGGGTTAACCAAAGCAAACATTTTATAAAAAAAAAAAAAAATTGCTCTAGTGGCAGCAATTTTTGTTTTTTCTCAACAAAACTCAGTATATTTCATTAAAATAAATGAATAAAAATAGTTTCTAAAAATCAGGGCAATCAGGCCATTAGGAAAGTATGCCTAAAAATTGAGTGAGGTTAAGAATTTAAAAATCGCTCTGGCATCTGCAATATTAATTTCACTGTAGCAGCACCAATAGTTTCCTTTAAAAAAAAAAAAAAAAAAAAAAAAAAAAAAAAAAAAAAAAAAAAAAACTCTCTCTCTATGTAACATTTGAATAAAAAAAAAATAATTTCTGAAAATCAGGGAAGTCCAGCCATTAGGAGTAGGGGTTTTAGTTTCCTTTAAAAAAAAAAACACACACACACACTGTATGTAACATTTGAATAAAAAGAAAAAAGTTTCTGAAAATCCAGGAAGTCCAGCCATTAGAAGTGGGGGTTTATTTGAAACCCAAAATTTGAAAATTGCTCTAGCAGCATCAATAATTTTTTTTTGCAACCAAATTCATTATATAGCATGTAAATAAAATAATTAAAATAGTTTTGAAAAGTAGGGAAAACTGGCCATTTGGAATGCACATATTGCTGTAAATAGAAATTTAAAGAGTCGAGGTTAAAGCAAAATTTAAAAATCAATCTGGTTGCTGAAATTTTGTTTTTTCTCAATGAAAAACTGTATCGGTTATTGAAATAAAATAGGAATAATAATAGTTGCTGAAAATCAGTGAAATCAAAGTATTAACAGTGGGGGTTTACTGTAAACCAAAATTTAAAAATTATTCTAGCAGCACAAATATTAGCTTTTTCAGAATGAAACTTAGTATATACCAATTAAATAAAAAAAGAAAAATAGTTCCTGAAAATAGAGGAAATCGGATCATTAGGAGTGGGGTTTACCTGAAATCCATAATTTTAAAATTGTTGTAGTGGCACTGTTTCTTTACAACAACATTCAGTATATATCATTTAAATAAAATAAGAAAAATAGTTTCTGAAAATTAGGGAAATCAAACCTTTAAGAGTAAAGATACACTTGAAAACCAAAATTTAAAAAGCTGACATTTTATTTTCTCCCTTTTGTTTTAAAATAAAAGGTCAAATTAATTCAGCATATAAATAGTATTTGTAATATTGCATATGTTTTAAATTTAACAAAAGCATCATTGTGAAGATAGAAAATGTAAAATATTAATCCAATATGTGTTTGATAATTATATTTGTACGTAAGAGTGCTCTGTAATATCCTTTGGAAAATGTTTGCATTATATGTTTTCACTACAATATTTAAATTAAATTTCTTAGCCAATGAAAATAGCTGAAACTTTAAATTGTATATCTTTATTGTGTTTATTTACTTAGTACATTATAATTGTTTGTAAATAGTAACAAGTTTATTTTATTGAAACCTGAACCTCATCTTAAATACACAAAGTAACTCAAAACTTTCTGTTATTTGTATATTTTAGTGAATGTAAAGATGATATCAAGGACTCAATTCATAACCATGGTTACATTTAAAAATGTTTAAAATACTAGTCATATATTTAATTTTAATTTATAATATTCCATTAATTTTTGTAGTTTATCTAAATAATAATAATAGTAATAATAATAATAATAATAATAATAATAATAATAATTCAAAAAATGTGATTTCTGTTTTGTAATACTTATACATTGCATGAATTTTAATTTTATTCCCCCTAATTTTGAAAATTAATTTCAGTATAGACATTTATTTTCAAGTGATTTTGAAGGGGAAAAACAACCAATCTATTTAAGTATTGTATTATCGTTCAGTTTTTCTTTTATTAGTTAACTTTAGAGTTTGTCATGCTACCACAACTTATTTCATTAATTAATAAGGCCATAATTTGGATTTTATACTCCTTTTAAAGTTACTGTACTAGTTAAGGAATTTGCTTAGTTTGTGCAGCTCTGAATGATGCACTTTTATAAAGAGAGTGGATTTGTTCTACTTCATTTATCAGATCAAATTTTATTATATTAAGCTGTGTACTCAGCCTAATTTTTGCTCATTGTTAATAAATAATAGCCACTTCCTGGTGTTTCTGATGATATTTCATATTTGTTATATAATACCAAGTTTATTGAGAGTTTTCAGAATCTTAAGGGAGGCATTGAATCAGTAATGCAATAATTTTTCTTGTACAGTTTATTTGGAAAAATATAGTGTCTTTGAATTCTTATACTATTTCATGTAGTTTCATCTTGTTCCACTAGATGACAGTGGTGCAGTTAGCTTTCAAAAAGGAGTCTTGTACTTAGCAAGATTAGCAAACAGTGGTAATTGACTGTATATCATTCAGTTTTTACTAATTTCCAACCTCTTGGACATGTTTTGAAGGCAGTTGCTTTCAGCATGACTTTAAACTTTTTCATGTGGTCTGCAGATATTTGCTCTATAGGTTTTGCAAACTTGGAGATGAGGTTATTCTGTTTGGAAGATCAAAATTAACCAATTCTTCTTTATTCTTATATATAAATAATGTTCTCAAACTGTTAGTTCTGCCGGCTTCTGGATTGCTTTGAGAAGTTTAAGGTTTTTTTTTTTTTTTATAAAAATGATGTGCTATTGTTGATTTTTTTATAGTTTACATTTGATGTTTTTCATGTGCTTCTTGAAACTGATTAATGTTTTTTGAATAGTTTTGGATTTTCACTGTGAAATATATCATATAACAAATGATTTATGAGGAGTCACTCAAATTTCACTAGTTTCAAAGGAAAATTTCCTTCGTCAGCACGTTCCATCATCAGCTTTCCGACATGGTATTAACATGTCGCTCTTTGGATTTTATAAACTCTTTGATGAGGTTGCTATTGTTTGGAAGATCAAAATTAACTAAATTTTCTTTTATATAAATATTGTACTTATGAAACTGTTGACAATGGAGTGGTAATATATTCTAAACTTAGGTATTCTTGTAAATGTAAGTAAATGGAGTTTAGTGTAATAAAATGAATACCTAAGTTTAGGATAAATTTTCTTTGATATCATTGTATGATTCAGTTGAACTACACACTCTTAATGCTTGTAGTTCAACTGAATCATACAATGATATCAATTAATATGATTGGCTTCACTGTGCAGGTTCCAATTTACATTGAAGTAAATTTTCTTTGTTTTCATTCAAGAATATATTTTCCCACACAAATAATTCTATGGGTTTTTGAAGAGCTTTTAAGAGTTTTGGTTCATTTTGGAACTCATGGTGGTTTTTTTTTTTTTTTTTTTTTTTTTTTTTTTTTTTTTTTTTTTTTTTTGCCAGAAATGGTGTGCTACTCAAATCAAAATTTTTTAAAAATTGTAAATCTTTAAAAAAATTTTCATATGGAACTAACACAGTGAAGCTCATGTGAATTAAATGTCGTCTTAACACTCTTCATGCTTCACTAACCTTAAATATATACGGAAGAACCGGTTTCAAAGATATGTTATCTCCATCTTCGGCCGTGGATGACTCACGTGGAGTTTCGTCCATGGCCGAAGATGGAGATAACATATCTTTGAAACCGGTTCTTCCGTATATATTTAAGGTTAGTGAAGCATGAAGAGTGTCAAGACGACAGATTCAATTCATTGGTATGCTACTGTTTATTTTTCCGTATGTTTATATTTAACACTTCTCACATGTTCCTTAAACCATATGGTAATGTTCCTTTTTGTTTTATTTATGTATGTATTATTGCAATCTTTGCAACTGATTTCATAAATGCCTGATTGTTTTCCTGGCAGGATTTTATCTTTTGTGTTGGTTTTTCAAACTGCATTTAATCACTGGAGCCAAAATAATGTTGGCATCTTTAAAGCCTTTTGCAATTTTTGATGTGCCCATGGATGAAATGTAAATTTTTTATATATCTGCTCTCCTTTGTAACCTTTCAAGAAATCAGAATAAAACTAGTGAAATTTGAGTGACTTCCTCATAAATAATTTGTTATATGATTAATGTTTCTTTTGGTTTTACCTATGTATTTTTTGTTGTAGTCCTTACATATGATTTCACATAGGGGATCATTCAAATATAAAGAGGATGTTTTAAAAGTAAATTTATTCTTACCACAATGAATTACAAAACAAATTATAGACAAATAAGTGGAGCAATAAGAGTGTTTAGTTCGACTCAATCCATACAATGATTTCAATTATATGATTGGCTTCACTGTACAAATTTCATTTAGCATCTACATAGTTTCCTTCAACAGAAATGCATTTTCTCCACAGGATGTACTTTATTTCCTCATCAAAGAAAAAAGATGGACATGTCAACAGCCAAATGCTCAACCTCTTCAGCATTGCTGAACCTCTTCCTTCCGAGTCTCCTTCAATAGCCTGAACATGTGGCAGTCAGGGGATAAATTGATAAACTGTAAGGAAGGTGTTCTATGGATTTCAGGCAAATTTTCATTAATTGATCCTGGTTTATGGCTGCTATATGGGGCTTCACATTTTCATGCGAAGCAGTTGTGATTTGGTTTATATACAGATGCTCTAACATTTCTGGTCATCAGCATCTCATTCAGTTAAGGGCGTGAAATGCCCGATAAATTTTGCTCAGAGGCATCTTTTTTCAGGCTTAGGTTCTTTTACAGGCTGTAAATCTACGACATGGGACCCCAGCTTTACTTCCCTTCCAAAGGAAGCCATACTTAGGATTTTTACTCCCAAAAAAATCCATCAACCTGGCCGAGATTGAACCCACGATTTGGGGTCTATGAGGCAAGTATGGTTATCACTAGAGGACCGACATGTAGATGGTGCAAAACCATAAATTTGCAAGGAGATTGTGTTGAAAAATTATCCTGAACAGGCAAAGAATTAAACATTCAAGTGTATTTGGAACTGAAATAAAACAAAAAGAAAATGTATTTGTTTTACATATCGAATATCTTGCGATTATAAAGGACAGCTCATGGTGCTTCATGTACAAATGCAATTTATAACTGTTAGGCAGCAACATATCTGGACTAGAGCTGTAAATGTGGTGAAGCATGGCTTTTGTATACTGTATAGGGTACAGGGTACCAAAATTAATGGAAAATCTTTTCACTAAATATTTCATGAAAAGTCCATATTCCATGATTCACCCATTAAATTTTTTAATAGTGTTTAAAGCCAATTTTAACTACTGAGGTATCACAGGCAGTGGACACTAATGATTCATGAGATGAAATGATAAACTGAGAAAGGATTTTTTTTTAAAGGAAGGAAGTGTTCTAGGCTTAAGTTTAGGGTCTCTCCCTGGCATTTACCATTTATGAGGACTGAGGAATACCTGGAGAAAACCTCATTCAGGGAGGATGGTTCTGGTGGGAATCGAATCCCAGACCTCCCACTCACAAATATGCACCTTAACGACCTTGGTGACCTGTGGCAGTGCCCTTAAATCTTTTTATATGAACTCAATCTTCCTGTTCTTTTTCTGTGTATATATATATATTAATCACTCTTAAATGAATTCTGGAGGTTTCATTGCATATTTACCATCCCTATCTCTATAATCATAGTAAGGATATCACACCACTCGCAGAGGACAATTACATAATAATAGAAGGAAAACAGTTATAAATGAAGAGCTACCAACCATTCACACAGTCCATGGTCCCGCTCAAATTAAAATACTATTATGGGATAGTATGGCAAATTATTATTATGAAACACTCAAATTTCACTAATTTTGTTCCACATGCTTGGACATGTTTCAAAGACGTTTGCCTCCATCTTCAGCCTGGTCCCATTGGCCACTTCCCATTGAGGTATTAAGATGTCGCTCTGTGGCTTTAACGAACTTATTGGTGAGGTAACTGTTGCTTGAATTAACATATGGGAAAATATATTTATAAATAAAACCAAAAATTTTTTGGTTAACTTTGATCTCAAACAACAGTTACCTCATCAATAAGTTCGTTAAAGCCACAGAGCAACATTTTAATACCACACTGGGAAGCAGCCAGTGGGACCAGACTGAAAATGGAGATGCCTTTGAAACATGTCAAAGTAAGTGGAACTAAATTAGTGAAATTTGAGTGATTTTGTAATGATAATTTGTCATATTATACTATATTTCACTGTGAAAATTCCCGATACAAAAAACTATTATTATGGCAGTTTTAGAATGAGTTTTAAAAATAATAAGTCATTATAATAAATGGCAATTATTGTCAAAAGAAAATGATTATATCATTCCATATTACCACAATACAACCAAAAATAATGAAATGCAATATTTTAAAATGATATCATCTCTACAACATCCCAGAAGAGGGCAGACATAATCAAATCATCTGAGATCAAGATTAGTCTACATAGTAACAAAGACTTAATGAAAGACTTGTTTCACCTCTCCTGGAAGTGATTTGAAAATCACATGCCTGTACACTGCAGACTGAGTCTTCAATTGTATTATTGATGATATGTGTCACAGATACCATACTTGTTCAAATATAAATATTTTGGTTCATCAATGAAAATTAATATATATGTTCAAATACACTAATTTTGGGTAGACTCAACCTTATAGACTTAATGGATGCTATACCCCTAGGTATAGAGATATTTAATTGTAGGTACTGGAGAAAATAGTATCTTTATAGGATTCATATAATTGAAATGTAATTTTTTCTCCTAGAGATACAGTAGTAATTGGAATATTCCAGAAGTATGTGTAATAAATATTTCCAGCATAATATGAAATTTAAATGTCACCAATTCATTAACATTTGTTTTTGCTATAATATTGCAGCATTATGACCAGAACAGCTTTTCCTGACATAGACCGATATACTTGTTTCACTTTTTTATAGGTTGGTATCAAGGAGAAAGAATACGTGATGGAGAAAGAGGATGGTTTCCAGCCAATTACACAATTGAAATAGCATCGGCCCATGTCAGAGCAAGAAATTTAAAACAACGCTATCGACTTTTAGCACTCTCTGGTAATTTTCTAGAATCACAGCGCAAAGAGAAGCAATCAAAATAACTCTAGCCATATCCAGATCAAAAAACACAAGAAATGATCTACAGTATGTGATATCAAGCAGCGAAACAAAATATGTACAAATGTAATAAAAATGTTTCATAAATTTACAGGAATTTTATCAGATCGAAGTGCTTGTAAGGCATAATGATTTAATATTGTGTCCAGAACATGTAAGACACATCTTAAAAGACTGTATTAGAAATTCATATAAGTATTTTAATATGAAGTTTATTTATATATTGAGTAATGAGTATGTAGTTTATGCTATTGTATTTTATATGAACATTCCAGCTCTCTCTTCACCCAGTCTGGATGTTATTACTTAATAGAGTAATTTTCTATGGTTACATAATAAACAAAAATTCACATATAGGTTAACTTTAAAATAAATAACACTAGCAAGAATAAATCTTCCTAAGTCTTGTTAACTACATAGCAATATAATGCAGTTTTATTCTTAAAATGAGAAATGAATCTATCCAGAATATCAGGTTCAAGGAAGTAAAAATGAATCTGACTCTCATGTACATTACATGTGTTGTGATAAACTGTATGCATTTATACATAATATGAAGCATACCTGAATCTTTTTAGTGTGGAAAGCTGAAGTGCATGCTATCAAACTACAGACTTAAAATACCTGTGAATCAAAATTTTGTATAAGAAATTTAAAAAAATTAAACTGTAGGTAAAGGAGTAATAAAATAAATGTATTACAATTATAAATAAATCTCAGGGTTCCTTCTGATTTATCAAAATAAGATATTTGTTTTGAATGATTAAAAATTAAGATCATATTTTCATTTGCAAAATAATTTTAATTCCTGTTAAAACTTATGTTACAAAGAAAAGCTTAAAATTACAACATAATAACTATAAGGTATATAAACTGTGAAGTTAAAAAATCATACACTTCTCAGAAAAGTATTATTTTAAAACTCAATTGTATAAACTTATTGCATAGGCAAAAAAGTATTTCCAATAATATTTATTCTCCTAGAAATCTTATAGTTCTAATTTTACATTTATTTTATTTTAGGAAATCTTAAGTGTATCTAACAGTTTTATAAGCGAGTTGTAATAACATGATGCATTTCAACTTTCCACTTTCTTAGCCATAGTTATTACATTCCATCTTTCTTTATTAATACTCAAGAGAAATGTATAAATCTGTTTCACAGAAGTTGTTTTGAGAATCAGGTTGATTCAGAATTTTTAATTTACAATGTATATTTTATAAATAAAACATTTTCTAATGTTAAAAAACTTTATATTGTTGTAAGGGAATGAAGTTTACTTTTAAATTTCCCCCCCCCCCCCCAGAATAGAGTTTAGAAAAAAAATAATCATAAAGGAGGCATATATTTTAATGGGTGACTTAGTGAAAACCTTTAAAAAGAAAGCAATATATGTCAGTAATATCCACCATTGACAATACACTGCTATCAGAAGCCAAGAGTATATGAAAGCACCACATGATGCTTCAAACATGTAGCACTATGTGAAGTATGGGAACCAAATTTGGGACAACGTGCAACATGTGAACAATGGAGGCTTCCAAAGAATATAATCATGATATGATTTTTCATACAGATTACTTGGTGGTGTACATTCCCCGCAGAGTTGGAGTTGGTGTAACCTTATGAATTTTGATATCCCAGAAGCAGACAACACTTTATTTAAGTTCATCACAAGACCACAAGAGTCCACCCGGATTCTTACCTACCCAACTTCTATGAATGATCCATTAGTCAAGAACAGCTGATGATGTGAAAAAAATGCCCACGAAACATATGTCCTGAGTAAAATCTCATTTAAGTGAAACCAGAAAGAGTGTTCTAATATTCAGACTCTCAGAGATTATTAGTGCATGTTTCACTGTGTTCGATTCCAAATTGAATTAATATTGAACAAATTTTCCTTGTTTTTTTTTTTAATAATATATTTTGCCTTTTGTGTTGATTTTTAGGTTTTTTAAACTACATTTGCTTACTGGACCCAAAATTATATGAACATTCTTGGAATTTTGTAAAAAATCTTGGAATTTTTGGTGTGCCAATGGGTGGAATGATATATGATCTCATTTTTAGCCTTTTGATGTCTTTTATTTGTTTTTGTATTTTGAATTTTTCTATTTTCTTGTTGACCACTTTTTAATCTGAATGTGAGACTATTGATTATGGTGATTTTATGTTGTTTTGGATTGTGGCTGTTGTTTTTATAAAATTATCTGTGTGGGTATCTTTTCTAAATAGCCAAATTCCAGATTATTCTGCCAGGAAAATAATCAGGCATTTACAAAATCAGTCGCAAAGACTGTAATATGAAATATATAGGCAAAACAAAAAGAAATATTATTATAGATTTAAGGAACACATGAGAAATGTGAAATATAAACATATGGAAAAATCAGGAATAGCAGATCATTTCTGGCAAAAGGACTATGAATTTCAAAAGGAACCAAAACTCTTAAAAGCTCTTCAAAAACCCATAGAATTAATAGTGTAGAAAAATACAAAAACAAGGAAAATTTGGTTAATTTTGATCTCCCAAACAATAGTAATCTCATCACTAAGTTCGTAAAATCCACAGAGCAACATCTTAATTCCAAGCTGAGAAGCAGACAGTGAAACCATGCTGAAGATGAAGCCAACAGCCTTTGAAACATGTTCAAGTAGAACAAAATTAGTGAAATTTTGAGTGAATAATAATTTGTTACATTATACTATACTTCCCTGTGAAAATTCCTGCTATTCAAAAGTACTTCTCTGATTATTCCCACCTGCAAGAAGATTAAGGTGACCATATTTTAAAACAAGAAAAAGGCGCATTTTAGTTATTTATCTCAAAAAGGATGTTAGAAATTGTTTTGCCATAAATACTTAGGTTTGCAAACTAATAATAAATAATTACTGTGTAACCTACATGATGTAATCAGTAGAGTTCACTCCAGCAAACAATCATTAAGAATTAATTGACTGAAGTCCCTTCTAACTGCATATAATATGGTTCATACAAATAACTTTCCCACCAGGATCGATAAAACTCTAGCACAGCAATACATTTGTAAATTCAGACAAACTGTCATATTCTGTCTCTTCATTGATCAATGGTCTCTCTGACCATGATGCTCAAGTAATAATGAAAAAAATTCCACAATAAAACTCGAAGAATGTTATAGATATATAAAATATAGAGATATTAATGATGCTAATCTCAGTAAAATGGGGAGACACTTTGACAAGAATCCTGGAATAGTGTCTTCAGTGCAAATAATGTTAATAGTAATTTCAACAATTTTTTACATTCATGTTCTTAATTATCTAGTGAGTCGATTTGATAATTAAGAACATAATTGTCGCTTCACTGTAATCGTTCAGACACGAAATTAAATGTATATTTAATTTTTTACATATTTTTAAATTGCATTTTGAAGCATATTTCCCACTAAAAATTAAAAAAAAGAAGTTCTAATATAGCAGGGAATGGTTAACCCAAGGAATTAAAAAATCTTGTCAACATAAAAGACAATTATATAATGAGCAAAAGCTCAGTAAAGACCCTAAATTAAAAATACATTTTAGAAAGTATTGTAAGATACTTAGAAAAGTCATAAAAGCAGCAAAAGGCCTCCATTACCAAACACTTATCAATCAAAAAACAAAATAAATACTACTTGGAATATAATAAAACAAAAAACAGGACAAATTTGCAACAAGATGATGCAATAATCTTAAATATTAACAATCAAGAGATACAACACCCTGCAGATGTAGCGAAGTGTTTAATGATTACTTTCTTAATATAACAAAAAATTTAAATTTATATTCTGGTGATAAAAGAAATGCTTTAAAAATTTTACAATCATCAACTCCCCATCATAATAATTAATTGAAACCAGGTATCACTACCCCACTAGAAATTAGTAATATCATTAGAAAACTAAAATAAAAAATCTTTTTTGGCTATGATGAGATCAACAGCAAAGTCATAAAGGCCTGTGCAAAGGAAATTAGTATCCCCCTTAGTCACTTGTGTACATTGGGTACATTTCCTGAGAGGCTAAAATATTCAATAGTCAGGCCTCTGTACAAAAAGGGAGAAAAGATAAATGTCTGTAATTATAGACCTATAGCTATTTCACCTACATTTTCAAAGGTGTTTGAGAAAGTAATGTACTATAGGCTTTACCATTACCTTGAAAGTAACATTCTAGTTAGTGATCAGTTTGGCTTTAGAAAAGGAATTTCAACAGAAAATGCAATCTATAAACTCACTAATGAAATTTTAACTGCATTTAATGAAAGAGCACATGGAGGAGGAATATTTTGTGACTTACGACTTTTGTGGCTTTTGATTGTGTCAATCATGAAATTCTGATAGATAAATTAGCTTTCTATGGAATAAAAAACCAATATTTAAAATGGTTTATATCCTACCTTGACAAAAGAAAACAAAATGTAGTGATAAATGGTCCCTTCAATAATAAAAACAATGCATCAGAGTGGGGGAATGATTAACCACAGAGTGCCTCAAGGATCTGTTCTGGGTCCTGTTCTTTTTCTGATATATATAAATGACCTCTCCTTGTCTATCCAAGATGTAGGAAATGCTGTTCTATTTGCAGATGACACAAGCATATTGATAAATGGAAAGAGCCTTGATGATTGTGCCATTAAATTAAATTTGGTTCTGAGTTTATTGTGTGTATGGTTCAAAGCAAACAAATTGTCTCTAAATCTAGATAAAACAAATGTTATAAAATTCGTTACTCACAGATCTCCAGATCCACAATTACAGATAGGATATTATAACAGTGTACTTTCACAAACCAAATATATTAAATTCCTTGGTTTAATAATTGATAACCATCTGAATTGGAAAGGTCACATTGATCTTATTACACCTAACTAAGCTATGCATTGCGTGCATTAGTAATGTTGGAGTCAATTAAGACTTTAAAACTAGTTTATTATGTATATTTCAACTCAATAATGAAGTACGGTCTAATATTTTGGGGAAATTCAGTTAAAAGTGAACGTGTCTTCCTGTTACAGAAAAAAGTCATACGAATAATCGCAGGTGCACATAGCAGACATTTATGGAGAAACCTCTTTAGGAAATTTGAAATTTTAACTCTTCCTTGTGAATATATTTTATCCCTCATGAACTTTTCCATAAGAAATAAACAAAAAATTTATACATGACAAGAATACTAGACAAATCTACATCGCCCAATTTCAACACTTTCATGCCATCAAAAGCCATTTATTATGAGTGCATTTTAGTATACAATGGTCTTCCCTCTAGCCTAAAAGCCTTAATAAACAATGCCAATTCCTTCAAATCTGCTCTTAGAAAATACGTATGTAAAAAGGCCTATTATTCTGTAAAGGAGTATGAGTGACAATATTATACTGCACAACATATCTATGTATATAATAAAATTTGTATGGTTAAGTGACTTGTCTGTTGAGTTGTTCTAAGTGTTCTTTTTTATTTTTATTGTAATTATTTATGTAGATGGAGACAAATTTTTGTAAATACAGATTGAAAGCTACTGTGGTAATTGTATATGACAAGTTCAATGTTTGTAGGTCTCTGTGGCTGCTCCACGAATTCACTGAATGCTCTGAGAACTAACTAACTAACTATTAGTGCAGCATTCATTGATATTTTGCTGATGAATGGATGTTTAGTAAGCCCCTTTTATAAAACAGCATTTTGTAACGTTTACACAAGTGAGATTAAAGTTCACCTTATTAATCACATAGCTCTTCTTTCTTGTGCGTTGTCCACAAACCATTCATATAAGAAAACACTAGTTCAGAAGAACTTTAGTTGTAAGTAAACAAAGAAGAAATTCCAATATTTTAAGAAAATTGGAATGAGGAACATTGTTCACATTAAAATGTGCAATAATTTGTACCCAACAGTCGCTAGCTTAATATTTTTTTTTTTTTTTTTTTTTTAATATTTTCAGTGTTATGTATTATTTAATGTACACATACTGATGATACACACCAGTATTATCTATTACAGATGAAGCTACTTTATGAATGAAATAGTCGATCCATTTTTGTATATCCCTGCCTTAAGTGTTGTGCAAACTCCCAATGGGTGCAATCCATTTATTTAAATATTCAGCTGCAGTTTGATAAAATGCATTGACATACTGTTTAAATTTTGCAATTTTCTTTTCCAATTTACCAAGAATTGATCTGACAGCTGATGTTATGAAGCAATTTTCACCCTTGGAAACTATACTAGTTTTCAACTGTAATTGTTTGCCCCTCTGTTCTTTGAACTGCAGAGTTCAAAGTTGGTATTCAGTTGTGGAGAAAGTACAGCCATGTTTCTTATAAAGGATTTTCAAAGAATGATTTGATAAGAAATGGACATATATTCTGAGTTTCAAAATATGATTTCAGACGAATAAACCATCAGAAGACATTCAACCTCAGGGAGTAAGCATGCCCCCTTGTGTTGCTATACCTTAAACGTTGTTTGTACTGCTGGTCTACAAATTCATAAAGTTCTTTAAGACTTGACCATTACATAAACATAGAAATAAGAATATATTTTAGAAACATTGTCTTGATGGAAGGCCATCAGCAGCCATCTGGATAATATTGTGAATTATATGAGCAGAACACAGAACTCCAAATAAAATATGCCCTGAATTTCCTTTCAATTTAATTAAGACATTGTTAATGCCCTTATTAGATACACCTCTAAAATTGCAACTCATATTATCTGCACGAAGAGCAATAATTTTTTTCTTTTAATTTAGTATTTTCCAAACACTCACTCATATATGTAGTAATGGTTTATGAAGCTTCTGTAGGCATAAGATCCAAAATTTTAACTTTACTCTAGTTCAGAAATGTAAATGAGGTTAAAACACTTAGTGCAATTGCCTGAACTTTACTACTGCCACATGTAAATGTTGGTTGAAAAGTACACTGGATAAGTTTAGAAGTACAGTCCATGGATCTGAAAGACTGGTTGTGCTGGACAGTATGACAAGCAAATGCTCCTGCAATAACTGCTAATTTCATAACTTTTTAACCAAAACTTTTTTTTTAAAAAAAATACAGTAATAGAAGATGTACTTGCGTCCACCATTCTTTTATGTTTTTCACTGTTTATATATTCTAATATAACCAATTGCTCCCCACGGATTATACTTAAAGTAGATGCACACTTATTGCATTGAGCAATACATTGAGTCACAATTGGTTTTTTTAATGTACAGATGTGCCTTGGCTCTGTCCCACAAAAATCTGATTTAATACATTACAAGGGTATGGACTTGTACCTTGTAGTTACATTTGTACTTTACAACATCACTACTTACAAATGTACTAGTGGCACTGATAATTTATATCAATTTCTCTACAAATGTACAAAAATTGGCAACTTCAAATATAGGCACAAAATTATCTTTTTAATGATTTTGGGAGCCGGTTGCCCCAAATGTGCTAAATATTAGCGAAATATGATGATGAGTACGAATATTTCTAAAGAAAGAATAAGATTTGCGTACAATGATAAAGTTAGGTTAAGTGCAATTAACCTAACTTGTAATTATGATTGCTATTGACGTTTCCTATTCTAAAGGCATATTTCAGACCAGCGTTTTAGTTAATGTATTTCTTGCTACATGCCACGAAAATAATTTTTTTCATTCGTTCCCTTTTAATATAATCTCGACACAATTTTTCCAGTTTTTTTTTTTTTTTTTTTATAATGAGAACGTAACTTCAAACAATATAAATAAATATAAATGATAAAATGAACTAATAAAATAAATGACTTAGAGCAATCAGGAAGCTCTGTTCTTCTCTCTCGACGACTGAAATTGATGCTCCTAAATGTACGTGTAAGGGACTTCGTTTCAGCTCAAAATGGGTTATTACTTTTAAATATCGATAAATGCATAATAAAATATTTAAATTATCATTATATCTGAGAAAAATTACAACACCCATTTAGCTGGAATGACAATAATCCGCTCTGTACATTAAAAATTCCTAAGGAATGGACATAACCTAATTGAAGATATGACGTTATTTGTAATCTTTGAATATAGGGAACTCCGCTTATTTGTTTTTGTTTATCAGAATTAACACTGGTGATGTGCCAATCGCACATGAAAAACACCAGAGTCAAAACATAACTCTTTTTCATTACACAGAGGAAGTGACGTATCTAATTTCCACGCAATCGCATATCATTATAATAACCAACCGCAATAATCATTAACACATACAAACACTTATTAAAGCACACAAGCACTGAAGATGCGTAAACTAAACTGCCATTTTGGACTTACTGCTTTGTTAGGAAGTATTTGGTGGCTGCTAAAGAGGCCTTTGCCACGATTATGGTGAAAAAGTTAAAGTAAAAGGTGCAGTTGCAGGTTAAAGTGATGGAATGATGGCAGTAAAATTTAAATTTCTTTCTAACCAAAAGGGAATTTAGAATGTTCTGTCGAGACGAGAATTTAATCGACATTGTAAATACTGGAAACGCACGTTATAAACGACGCAAGTACATTCGTACGTTTGAATGAATTTCTCCACAGGAATGCGTGAAAATAGGACGTAGAGTGCATCCGAAGCTCCATACTGCCTCCTAATCTTGCGCTTAGCCCTCCTCCACATGTTTTCCAAGTTTTGTGTATGAATTTTGCATTGTCCAGGTCTACAAAATTTTGCTCGTGAACAATTACATCATGTTCATAAATACATGCCGCCCACCCATCCGATTCAATAATTAGTCCAGGGAAGTATGAACTGTCGAATTAAATTCGTCTTTCGGTTTAGTACTTCAACAAGAAAGCATCTTCCCGTCCCTCTTTGAATGCCCCGAAAGCCCGTGACCATCCCTCCACAAACCACGATGATATTTCCTGTTGAAAAGTTTCGATTCGTCAATTTCTACGATGTTAGGCTGGCCACATTCATCCAGCCCTCCAACGATTGAAGGATTTTTTTCGAGTCATTGCCCGTAAACGTTGCTACAAAAGTTGGCCCAATCAACTGTTGTACGGTACAAGGTCCTAACCCCGATTCATAAGCACAGTCCTGCTAGGGCACATCCCACATCCAAGAATAAATTAACAAAACTATAGTGACATGCGGCAGAATACAACAAATAGTTCAGCTATTCCACACATTTCCCGCATGTTTTCAATTCCCTGTTACACGAACATAGACTCTCGTTTGACTCCACAGATTTACTTCCACAAACGTAAACATATCCTCGTGCATCGTGGGAGTTCCCTATATGCAAAGATTACCATTACTTGTTAGTGTAGCATGTCATTCGTGGCTCGGAAAGTTACAAGAGCATACTTGTACTAATATAGTAGGTATTAGACCACATTTGTAAAACTGAATTCAGGTAGGGTGGCTATGAGATTCTAACTGTGGATTCTAGCTAGAGCAGATACCAAACTACCAATTTTAATGTTACATTGGGTGGGTTCTCACCGGAGTGTTACTTTATTTCGTAGTTTGTTAATAAACCACTTTGAATTTCGAAATAATGAACAAAAAAAATAATTTTACACAAAATTTGGAATAATATACACTACAAGTAGATAAAAGATCCACATTTTTGACTTCTTTAAGGTATAAATTAGCTATTCATAATATAAGTTTTTGCTACGGTCTGTTTTGTATTATTTAGGGAAACGTATGTTTACTTGCTGGCGACTCTGCTTTATCTGTGAATCCCCAGTACTAACTAATAGTTTATACGTGGCAACAGTGTATTGTTGTATGTAAACGTATGCGATAGTGTTGAATATTTCTAAAAATAGCTATAATTGTCTAACTACTGTCTTGGGATTTCGTCATTTTCTGTATTGTAAGTCCAGTAATAATATGTTAAATGATGCTCAGGTTTATTATATAAGTGGCAAATCACCTATTAAAAGCTTGTAATGTACAGTTAAAAGGCCTTCAATCTAAAGAAATTGCATGTTCTATATTGGTTGACCTTGCATTATAGATTAAAACGTAAGGAGCTGTAATTCATAACAATAAAGTTTAATCGACAAATTGGTATTAATGGAGGGGAAAAGAATTGCTTTTTTATGGCAAGGAATGTGATTCCTCAGAGATCTGTATGGGGACGTTGAATATTTACAGCCAATATGAACAACTGCATATTGTCCTCTGAAACTATCATACGTAGACGATACGGTTCCGGCTAACCTTTGATCGAATTAATGGGTAAATAGAATAATTAATAAATAAACATGCCACGTGTTTTCGGATATACTGACTATAAAAATAAAACAGGGCAATTTGTATATTTTGCTCTAAATATTGCAAGTGTATCTTATAATAACAGTAGTTATGATAAATTACTTAGGATTTATTTGGTTGGAAAGTTCGCCGAAAAAACAGAAAAAATGCATAAAATTTGCGAAGGAATGTGTGTACTTAAAACTTCTGTATAACAAAAAAATTATATTTATGGTGTAGTGCATTCATATTCACTTTCATACTCTGGTATGTCAGCGGATGTTAAATAGGAGTTTATTTGCCCAAAATAAAAAAAAATCTTTATTGGTTAAAGCCTTTGAAAAATCTGCATCATGTAAAACACATTTTATAGAATTAGACAGTCTTACAGTTCCTATTCTATGCTCTCCTATATGAAAAATAAAATTTAAATACTTTGAGGCTAAGAACTTTCACACATATAATATCAGAATTAAAAATGGTATATTGTACATTCCACAGTCAGATAAAGTTTGATTTAAGAATTTAGCCTTGAATATGCACCTGGAAAGATATCTGCGGTTATGGTGCAATAAGATCAATGCATGGTAAATGGTGATTAAATTAAGTTGAAACATAAATGATGAACTCTGTGTTTAATAAGTAACTATATATTGCAGCCAGAAAGCTGAAAACAGCATAATCTCATAGTTATAAATGTGTTGCTGGAGTACTAATATTGATCTTGGGCCCACTAGCTATTAATCTCAATCCCCTCCCATTTGCCTAATTGGTTTTGTTGGAACAGGCTCCTACCGATGATGAGTGCATCCCATCCAGTTTGGATATAGTATGGACAACATAACTGGGATTCTAGCAAAATTGTAGTGGGCAACTATGAAAAAATGTTGATTTGGTTTATGTACAGACACTCTTTAGCATCTCCAGTCATCAGCTTCTTATTCAATACAGGGCATGAAATAGCCTTTAAATTTTGCTCAGAGGCCTCTTCTTTCAGACTTAAGGTTCTTTTAAATGCCATAAATTTATAACATGGGGCCCTGAGCTTTAGTTCCCTTTCAAAGGAAGCCCATACTTAGGATTTTTACACCCAAAAAATCCATCAATTGGCCGCAATCTTGGGTTTAGGAGGATAGCTCTACACCACCAGGACCAACTAGGTAAAAATGGAATTCGTAATGAATTCATATATGCACATATACTAACCTAAACTCTGGTGAATCCTATAACAGGTGGCCTCCTATTCCTGAGTGTAAGTTGATGATTTATATTGTAGCAGATAGTGCTAATGTGCTAGCAGATAAATTATTGTAATAGTGCTGAAACTACTTTCTACAGTAGCATCATATGAGAGGAATACATCAGAAATCGTTAACATTAAAAACTGTTCATATTTCAAGATAAGTAACACCTTTGATTTACTCTTTTGTCTCACCATTTCTTTCAGCATTATCCATTTCTGCCTATTTCTCTTTTAACTGCATTCTTCTAAGCTATTGAGAAAGCTTTGTATAATCACATTTTAAGTAATTTTGATAAACAATATTTTGTCAATATCTACATTCAGATTTTAGGGGCATTACCCTGTATATTTATCTGTTCTATAGAATCTGAGTTTAAGAAGAACTCTAGGATGTAGAACATGTGAAAAACAAAACATAAGGATTAGTCCATGTCAAATCAGGCATGGACTTTAGTACACAAAAGTCAAAAAACAAAACCTTTACGTCATGAATTTTGTTAATTTTCTATGTGTTTAGCACCTTTACAAATGTGTTAAAATTTTTATTATCTGAATTTTTGGACCACTCTTTTGAGATATTGAATTTATAAAGTACTTAAAATTTTCAAAAGATGCTGACTACTATATATTTAAAACTATATTTACTAGAACGAGATACAGTCATGAGGAAGGTGTCATTTTAAGGTTTATGTATATGACTTTCATTTGATATATAGCATGACACTATTGTGGATGTTTTCAAAATTCACTGCTCAAATTTTCTAAAAATTTATATACATAAGTTACATGTTTTGTAGCTCCTTAATCCAAATTTCAAAGTGGTATCTTAATGGTCTCATACAAAACTTAAATTTTCTTTAGGATAATAACTGAACCTCAACTCATGTATTCACTTACATAAAAGTAAGACGCATTTCGGGAGAATTTCTCCCATCTTCAGTTGCTGACTGAACCTCCGTTACTCGAAACTATGGCTGGACAAATGAATGTTTCTGTGGTGGTCTCTGTCGGTTGAAGTAGGAAGTCACTGAGCGCATGGGAGGAAACTCAAAATTCATTAGGTTTTTTCTATTTTTTAACAGATTTTTAAAAAATAGAAAAAACCTAATGAATTTCAAGATTCCTCCCATAGATGAGCTCAGCGACTTCCTACTTCAACCAACAGAGGCCACCACAGAAACATTCGTTTGTCATGTCATAGTTTCGAGTAACGGAGGTTCAGTGAGCAACTGAAGATGGGAGAGATTCTCCCGAAATGCATCTTACTTTTATGTAAGTGAATGGAGTATAGTGTAAGAAATGTGAATACATGAGTTGAGGTTAGATTGCCACTCCATTGTCAACAGCTTCGTAAGTACAATATAATAACTGAATTTTCTAATTAAATGGAAATGTTTTCATACAAAGCATAAAGAATGTCTTTCTTCTTAACTAACATACTGGATGCTTTTGTCATCTTCTGTGGGGTTAGTTGGTACATTATCCTGACAGCTGTATTTGGAGTCAGTTTGCAAACAATGAAATTTCCTAGCATGATGAGAACATCTGATTTACAGTTATTGTAGGGATGTTTGCTTTCCTCCACTTAAATAGCTTTCAAGGTGTTAAGATTTCTGATTTGAGAGAGGGTTTCAAAGACTGACCTTTGCTTGCAAGCAAGCCTCTTAACTGTGTCTGCAACACCATCACAAAATCCTTTGCCATGTGCAATGGCATAAAAACGTCAATCTGCTCCAATGTTTTGAAAATTGTAATGGTGCACAAATTTGCAAAGCTCTTCAGATTCTTGTATTGTTCTGCCGAACTGTCTGAAAAGTAATAAATTCATGTTGCTTTTATAAGTATATCAATATTCTCCTCAAAAATATTTTGTTTTTCAACTCGTTAATTGTCCTGTTTTGTATGGTCAAGTTGGTACTATTTGCTGCCCAATTCAGTAATTTCTCAACGGTCTAACTAACTTGTGCCTTCTCTTGGAAAAGGACTTTAGCTTGAAATATTGTATGTGCTAATGTGTTTTATTAGTTTGTTTCTTTTTTAAAAGTGCTGAACGTTCCTTTTTTTCATAAAAAAAGAAAGAAAAAGTTCTGAACATTCTTTTCATTGTGCTTTAACATTACTCATGAAGGTTACACTATTTTTCTCAACTTTATATATATACTGTAATAAACATATACATAATTAAGAAAAATCAAATGCAAAACATTCATCCATATTTTGGAAAAATATGAATTTTTAAGAATTCTTTTAGAGATTATTTGGATTATATAGATAAAACTTCACTGGAATAACAGGCTTGCCTATTTTTCATATGTATAAACCAGATAAATGTTACAGTTAGCAAAAATGGAATTCCTAATCACGTGCCCACACACACATGCATGACCTAGACTTAATCTAATCTGGAGTGAATCCAGAAACTGAAGGGAATAGTGTTTTAATGTAGCAAGTAGAGGCCATCCAGTCAATACTCTCCTTTTTGGAATATAAACCAAATAAATGCAAGAGTAAACAAAAATGGAATTCCAAAGCAAATCTCTCTCCTCTCTCTCTCTCTCTCTCTCTCTCTCTCTCTCACACACACGCATGCACAGAAACAAACCTTAAGTGACTTTCAAAAACTGCAGGACCCAGTGCATTATTTTTTTTTTCTAAAAGCTTCACCTACTCTTATATTATATAGGTTTTAAAACTAACTAACATACGAAAGGGAATTTTGAAATTGGAATGTAGAAGTTTCAGTGATATAACTTTAAGTTCATTATTTAATTCTGTATACCTGAACTGCAGAATAGTGGACATTCTTCTGGAAAATCTGTAATGAGCTATCCAGCCTATACAAGTAATTCCTGTTTCTAGTATTGAGTTAATGTTTGGATACATTTTACACAAATGAAAAATAATTAAATTAACACTGAACAATGTAATTAAAATAGCAATAACTAAAGAAGCAGATTGAGAAAAGAAAGCACTTAAATATTCACAAAACTGTTGCTTGCTATACTTTGAACTGCTCATGTTCATTGACAAGAACATGAGCTATTTGAAGTATAGCAAGCGACAAATCTGTGAATATTTCAGTCCCCCCCCCCCAAGTGTGCTTCTTTAGTTATTGTAGTGTATAGATACACACACACTTCAAATGAAGAAAAATAATATAGCCTTCATTAGAGAATGTTAGTGCACAATGAACAGGTTTAACAACAATTTTGATGGAGATCCAAACTGATAAAACACACTAAAATGTAAATTTTAGCTGAAAACCTTTACCAAGAAAACTTTATTTTTAAGTGCCTCTTTTGAAAACCGGCTTCAATCAAAATATTGAACATTATAGTTCACATTATAGAACCAACAGATGCCGCCACAAGAACATCAAGAGACCCAACCGCCACGTTTAACAACAGTTTGTCAACAGGCTGAAGATGGGAGGGATCGCTTCCGAAACATATGTTCCAAATTTATGTAAGTGAATGGAGTTAGTGTGAAAAAAACTGTATACATTGTTTATATTATAGTGTGTTTTACCAATTTATGGTTCCTTTAAAAGTGTTTAGCCTTCTGTTATATAACACACACACACACACAAACATTTACACACACATACAGGGCTATTTAAAATGATGTGACCATTTTAATAATTTACCTCTACATAACTCTATGTACAGTTGCACTACAACTTTTTGCAAATGAAAGAGAGTAACTGTCAAAAGTTATGTGCACCTCCAATGGCCCTGCACACATTGAACTGATAATCAATCTCATGCCACACAGTTTATAATATGTTCACATCAATTTGCAAGACTACATTGACTATAGTTGTCTGAATTCTAGTAGTGACCATGGCATCAGATGTCCATAAACTATCTTTTTCACATAACGCCACAAGAAGAAATACAGTGGGGTAAGATCTGGAGATCTTGTCAGCCATTTCATCAGTGGTGTGCCCGCTTCTGTTGCATGACTGATTCAAGGATGCCTGAGACGCTCATTTAGACACACCCATACATCCAAATGGAAATGTGATGGGGTGCCATCCTGCTGCAAAATGAACTTGTTCCCATTCTTCCAGCATACTAAGATATGTAGCACCAGGCACTGTGGCCTTTTCAAAAAAAGAATTTTCCATTCATTTTGAGAAAACATTTACCTTTGGTCTGTATCCTGCATGCTCAATTATCACGTGTGGTTTCTCAGAACTTCAGATCCGCATATTGTGCTGATTAACATTCCCAGAGAGATGGAATGTGGCTTCATATAAGAAGACAACTTTTTCAAGCAGGTTGTTATTGTCAAGCATAGGTAATTGTTATTGATTTGGTTTATTTATGGATGCTCTTTAACATTTCAGGTCATTAGCATCTCATTCTATTCAGAGCATGAAACGGCCATCAAATTTTGCTCAGAGGTCTCTTCTTTCAGGCTGGAGGCCTGAATGCCATGCCGTAAATGTATGATACGGGACCTACAGCTTTACTTTACTTCCGAAGGAAGCCATACTTAGCATTTTTACACCCGAAAAAATCCATCCATCCTGGCCGGGTTTGAACCTGCGATCTTGGGTTTAGAAGGCAAATATGGTTACCACTACACTACCAGGACCGACGAGCCTAGCTAAGATATCAGTACAAGACTTTAACCTCTTTTCACGATCATTAGGCTTCAGTTCTTCTAACAAAAGAAATTCATATGGATGCAAACCCAGGCCTTTACATAACTCTCCTCACAGTTGTCTGGGGTAATGCAAGCTCTTTACTGGTCTTGTTTGTTGACTTCCCTGAACTCCTTATGTATGCCTGTCAGGTGCGCTCCAAGGTCTTCTCATTTGTGCTTGGATGCTCAGTGCTTTTTCTTTTGCAAATGCATCTTTTATATACAAACTGTTTCTACCACTTACGAATGGATAAATTCAGAATTACCTTTGCCTGCTGTAGTTGGCAATGTTTCTCTATAGGTTGGAATGGTATTTTATACTGACACATGAAATGTACATCACAACCAAAAATAATGTTTCAACTGACCGTGCAGAAAGAAACTACAGTTAAAACTTAATCACTACTACTCATTTCATAAACATATGCCTTGTCTCCAAAATAACAAGATGTAAATTGGTCACATCATTTTGAATGACACTGTATATAAGGGTCATTGATAAGTTCTTGGATTGATCCACAAATTGCTGTAGCAGTAGTTCCGAAGCAGTTTTGTTATCAGAACCTGCAACCTTCCATAGAAACGTTTAGCAATAATACATGCCTTGATCAAGAAGCATAGCAGTTAAAGCTATTTGTTCCAGTGCAGATGGGTGTGTATATGCAAAGAATGGCAAAATCGAACATCGTGCGGTAAACAAGTGTATGAAGGTAACAGAAATTCATGCAGATACGATAAAGATTCTAGGTGACTGCACCAGCATTTTCAACCATTTCATAGTGAACCATGGAGTTGAACATGAAAGCTTGGAAGATGACCAAAATCTGTCACATCAGGAATTAATAAAATGCATGGCATGATTCTTGAGCATTGCCAATACGAAAAGTGTACTGCTAATTGATTATCTTCCCACTGGAGCATATTATGCTAACCTTTTGGGCCTAGAAGACAAAAATACATGAGAAAAGCCAAGTTGATTAAAGAAGAAAGCCATCTTGCATCAAAACAGTGCTCATCCGCACATATTTGTAGTTGCGATGGTAAAAATCAATGAATTAGGGTACAATTTTCTGCCACATCTGCCTCAACCCCCCCTAGTTTGCTCCATTGAACTTCCCTCTGTTCTGTAAACTCAGAATATTTCTTAGTGGAAAGAAATTTTCATCCAATGAAGAGCGTAAATCATATTTCCAATATAAATCCTCCACTTGATCCTGATGTTCTTTGAATTTCTGTCCCTGGTATTGTGGGTGAAGTGCATTTGCTGCCAGGCTGTATATATTTAGAGACTGTTATCTCTACTTCTCAAGAAGATGTAACTTTGTCAGCATTACCATCAGGTAACTGTAGCACCATCCATAATTCTACTGCATCAGCAACACTACTTTTGAACTTATGACAAAAATTTATGAGTTTCCTGACGAGATCTAAGAGTGCAATTGTTTCATTTACTTGTGAAAGAAATTTTTCTTAAATAAGAGTGATTTTTATAGATTATGAAATTTTATTGGATTCATCATTAGCTGCTACTTTACACATTGCTGTGATATTATTCTTCAATGAGACACAGACACATCATTGAGAGCACCAATGGGTGTCCATGGCAAGATAACTGTAGAACCACCATTAGCTAAAAGTTGCTGTTGCTGATTTGATTTCTTTGAATGCTTTCAGTATTTGATTTATCTTTGATAAGATGTTTGTTGAAAGCAAGTCTTTAGCCAATAGATTTGCAGTGTGTGAGTTACAAGCAGAATGCCTTAGCTCATTTTTACTATTTTGCTCTCATTATTGGACACAGTACAGTTTGTGTTATACTGTGTTTTTGCTATTTCAGATTCTTCCTTATATCACATAATTTATTTCCTGTCTCTCATTCACTTGACAGATTAAAAGCCACCAGAAACATATTTCTTGGAAGATTTTTTCGTCCAGGCAGGGGGTTAGGTGGGTACAATTTCTATAACAAGTCCTTAAAATACTTGCTTTCCACAACACTAAATGGCATGTTGCAGAAAAAAAATTTAGCAAATACTGAGTCTTTTTTTTTTTTTCCTCCCCTTTCCCTTCCATGTCAATGTAACTGCTTATTGTTCATCAAACTGAACAGTTAAACTTTCGAAAAATAAGACATTTTTAAAAAATTCTGTTGGAACTCTCACAGTGAAGCTTGTTAAATGTAAATTATATCTAATCTGTCGTCTAACACACTCTTATACTTCACTTACTTTTAAATACGGTGGGACTGGTTTCGAAGAGATATCCTCACCATCTTCAACCAACTTGATGTCGTCTTTTTCTCTTAGTTCCGGTCATAAGTAAGTCCCTGCCCTCTTTATGACAGATGAGGGAACAAATCTGCCTGTAACTATTCAATCACATAATGCCATGGCTTTGTGGCACCTCTCTTTGTACTCATCTGTCACCTGGTACTCATAATCAAAATGTTATGCTTATAACAGGCTAAGAAAACCACTTCCTGTCTCTAGTTATCTAAACATATTACTCATTTCAAAGAATGGAAAATATGTTTAATCCTGGAGGCCACAGTATGATGTTCCAGATGTAAATTGTAATATCATTACAATAAAAAAAACTGAAAATCCATCTTTAAAGAAAGATTTTGGCAAACCTCTTGCAAAATTTTGGTAACCATCAGGGTGGTCATGAACCACAGTTTGAGAAATACTGCTGTTTAGCATTCAAAATTGGGTAGCAGCATTCGTTAAGTCTACTCTTGGTTTTAGTCCATACATTTTTAATAGGGTTCAATTAGCTAGTTTGGAGGCCGAAACACCTATTCAAAGATGTCTGTTTACTCGAGAAACCATTTTGAACAGTGGCCGACATATGTGCTGGGTGGTTATTGTGCTGAAATGTAATAATTCCTTCAGGATAGTACAGAAGGGGAATGTTGTGCAAAAAATCAATTTATGCTCTACTGCATGAGCTTCTCTGAATGCTTACTAGCATGCCTGCTCTTTCAAGAGAGATTTGCAGTACTAAGTGTTACTTATCGGAGAAAATTACTTCATTCAAATTGAAGCCCTTATATAGATGTGTAAATGCCATTCTATCTATGAAATGGCTATTGATTAAGTCCTTTATTACAACACATCCTCATGGAAGTCACTACATTAATAACAAACCATTCTTGCACAACCAAGGAAAGATAACAAATCTCTGTATTCAGCAGCAGACCAAGGGGGCCCCTTTTGATCTCTAGAATACCCAGAGATGCAAGGGCAACCTGTGCTTTTCAGCACAGCAACATGTCCCTTTTATGATAAATATTTGCCCCCTTGCAGTAATTGCAGGAACCTACAAACACTGTCAACTGTTTGCTGTATAAGTTTGTTGAATGGAAAGTGAACTGCATTACCATTCAGTTCAGCCACTTTGCTAGAATGAATAAAATAAAATAAGAACCATCATTGATGTCCATCGAATAAATGAAAGTAAGTGACTAATACAAATCAATAAATACTTTAAAAAAATATTAAAGACATCAAGTTTCAAATGCAGGTCACTGGAACACAAGGTGCACAATGCGCATGCTATCTCTTTGCTACCATTTTGCATTGCCATTTGCACTAACAGACATAAGATTAGCGAAGAGAGTTGCAAATGAGAGGTCATTCTTGTGCATTCAGCTAGTTATAAGTGGTGATAGAATATTTCCTGCCTCAAGAGTGTGCTCAACCATTGTTTCCCCCTCTATACAACAAGTGCCTAAATATAGAGAAGTAGGTAAGATATGAGGCAGAACTCATGTATTCAGTTTACTTTACCTTCCAAAAAAAAGAAATCATGAGCTGGAGTCTTGCCTTCTTACATGAACTGCATTGGAGAAGGCTGAGCCATTTTCAGGTAGTATGACTTCAACATCTGTAGGAGGATAATTACCACGATGTCCACGTCGTGTCCATGTATCAGTTGGTTAGATCATCAGGCTAATAATATGGAGGTAGTGGGTTTGATCCCCCCCTAAATGCAATTTTTTTTTTAATCTTCACAATTTGTCTACTCTGTTCTTAATATTATAAATAATGTTACTTATTAGAGAGTTAATGCATAGATTGCAATTTTACTTTTATTTCATGTACTATAAATGCTCAAATAAAAAAAAAATCCGCTGTTGCTTCATAACTTCATAAGCTGCACATTAGGTTGCAAATTTAGGTTAGGTTAGCTAAGCTTAGCATAAAAAAATATATATGCAACATTTATAGGGTTTAACCAATGCTTATGTGAAAAATTTAGATTAGCTTAAGTTTAAAAAAAATAACATATGCAAAACTTATAGTGTTAAAAGCTTATGCTTTTCCTGTAACATCATTATTAATTACTTTACATGTTACATTGCTACACTACAGTTTCCCATTTTATTTCGTCATATATTGAATGTGATGAAGTATTAAAATGCATTCCAAAAAGTTAATTTTTGGCATAATAATTGTTGTTTTTTCATATGCTACAACTGTTCTATCCACCTGCATTTGTTGGACACTACCATTTCTTGGGCTGGGCTGTCTCAGTTGCCATTCATGAAAGATGTGACTGCAGCTCCAAGATTCCTCTGTCTGTAGGAGCAAATTTCAGTTTCTTTTAAGATTATAACAGTACATTTGTTTATGAAAAAATGTGTTTTTACTCTGCAGATTATTTTTTAGAAGCATGGAACTATGTCTAGTTCAATAGGCCTTATACTGTTCAGACCTTAGATCTAAGCACTTGTTAATAATTAGTTGTATAGCATAGGCTTAAAGTATATATATATTAGGAAAATGGGTTATGATACAAATTTATGAGATCCCTTTGCACATTGGAATAAAAATGTTAAAATTAGCAGTATTGAGCAATTTTACAAATTTTCCCCTATTATTTAAAATATGCTCCTGTTTGAAATATTCTACTAATTGTTTTATCGTATATTTTTAGGATACTTCTAATTATGGATTGGAAGGAAATTGCAAGAGAACAACAACAGCACTTTAATATGTATTTTGGAGGCAGGGATTTTGATGTTTATAAGTATTGTGAGAGAACATTTCTACTAAGAAATATAGGTCATGCCATTTATGGGACCCCAGAAGAAGAACCCAGTGAGTTTAACAATAATTCAACAGGTAAGATGAAATTAGCAAACACCAAATTGAAGAGCATTCATACATTAAAGAAATTACAGCTTTGTTTGCAGTAAGAAATTGTGCATATGAAATGTGCTTTATAATAGTGGACCTTGGGGATTGTTGCAGGGAAAGGGAGGAGGTCCTCTTGGTAATGTTGTATAGCTAGCAATTAATTGTAGGCTTTATGGTAGTAAACAATAGTACATTTAACTTTTCTGATATTCTAGTATATTATTGAATCAAAAGAGAATTCCTAACCATATTTGTCATTAAATCCATTGTAGCCAATTCAATGTTATACAAAGTCTATATTTTTTTTTAGGTGTAATTGATCCACAAATATAAATCAGACGCATTACAGACACAAAAGCCATTTTCAACCATACTCAATAGCCTATCAGCCACTACTGCTGCATTCTATCACTTTGCCACTGAATTTTCACCAAATAGTGAACATATGAACATGGTCTGTGCACCACATTAACAGCCAAGTGCAAATTGCATTGTCATTCAATTGCCATACAATGCAACAGAAATTGATTGCAGAATTAGCAATATTTATGGTGAACATTTTATGAGAAACAACAGTGCAGTAGTGGTGCAGAACATTTTAAGAAATATGTAGCAACATGAAGGCAGTTATGGAAGACTGACTTCACAAAGGGTGGATCAAATGGTTCTGGAAAGGTGTTGACATTTTAGATTTAGGACTCAGAGGTTTCCACCTCTTACTCATATTATACAGATGTTAACAGGACAATTAAAAACCACATTATTTGGCTAAATAGGCAAGCAGCTAGCTACCTTCTATGAGGATGACAAAAAAGCTGGCAGCACACTATGATAAATGCCCCAATCTAAATGATGATTGTGTAGAAAAATAGTATAAAAATATACCTGGTGAGTCAGCTACCCTTTCCATTTCTGGAAGAAGGCAACCCTTCAATTGCACTTTTTGTCCATTTTCGTTGCTTACCAGTAATTAATTGACATTTTAAGATTCAGAGTAAAGGCTATTTAAGGGACACAAGGTACTCTGCACTAAAACATATGGCTCATTTACTGAGAGCTGCTTCTGGGTTTTCAGCCAGTTTTAAAAACTTTTGCATTACAACATACATAGCAATGCAATGGAGTAAATGCCTCTGTTAAAATGGAACTATCAGGTGTCAGAATCAGTTAAAAATGAAATGGCAGAATTTTGTAAATAGAGATGGGATAGGCTACGACAAATTAGAGGCACACCTATATCCGGAATGGATGCTATACGGTCAAGACACATATATTATTAAATAAAGGTTCATTTACATGTTGGCTTAAACTACAACACCTACATCTCAAATAACATACATCATTGCTAATGTCATTTAAATAATTATGTTAAAACATCCAACAAAGGACTAAAACTGTCTTAAAAGGCTTAAACATACAAACAAAACTTCGAGGTGGTCCTGGCATCTGGCATGTAAATGTAAGGTTCAATGAAGAAAGTTATTTTTATTTTTTTTTATTTATTTATTTATTTATTTATTTATGGATACTCTTTAACAGCTCAGGTCATCAGTGTCCCATTCAACTCAGGGCGTGAAACAGCTGACAAATTTTGCTCAGAAGCCTCTCTTTCATGCTTGAGGTTCTTTTTCATGCCATAAATGTACAACACGGGACCCACGGCTTTACTTCCCTTCCGAAGGAAGCCATACTTAGGGTATTTACACCCGAAAAAATCCATCAGTCCTGGCCGGGTTCGAACCCGCGATCTTGGGTTTAGAAGGCAAGTATGATAATCGCTACACCACCAGGACCGACAATGAAGAAAGTGCTATCAATCGAGCGTCCAAGTGGGTGAATGGAATTATCACCGCTGTGCTGTATTGTAACCACCAATAACAAGAGTTCATATTGTTGGCATTGTTTTTTTTTTCCTTCCTTTTTTCTTCTTTTTTTTAACTTCTCATTAAGGCTTTGAAATCAATTTTAATAGTGTATTTTTAAGAGACTCCGAGTTTTAATGGAATTATAATAGATCTCGGTGTATAAATTTTGTCATTAAAAATAATAGATAAACATAACATACTAATTTCATAATTTTAAGAGACTCAGAGTTTTAATGGAATTATAATAGATCTTGGTTGTATAAATTTTGCATGAAAAATAATAGATAAACATAACAAACTAATATTATGTAACATTATGATTATTTATAGGTATGTTAAAAAGAAACTTATTTTATGTAATTATGATTACTTATAGGTATGTTAAAAAGGATGCCTTTCTGTCCCATTTGACCGATATTACACTGCAAAGGGATGTTTTAAATGTAGACTGCCTTCACTCCTCAGGTGTATGTAATCATACAGAGTTTGTGCCAGTACTTCACTATGGATATGCTCTTTGTCTATGGAGAGGCAAGAGTGAATGCACAACAAATTCAGCATCTATACCACGAGAGATATCCAATAGATGACAAACAATAGCAAAAACTTTCCAGGATATTGAAGGACATCTGCATACAACAGCATCTATACCACGAGAGATATCCAATAGATGACAAACAATAGCAAAAACTTTCCAGGATATTGAAGGACATCTGCATACAACAGCATCACTCATAAAGATGCCTCCTGTTAGAGACGCACCAGCAACTTCTGGTGTTAATGCAGAAGTTGTTTTGAATGCCATCCTGAATAATCTGCATACTATTACATAGGCATTTGCATAAGAAGTCAACATTAGCCAATCTTATGTGGTGCGAACACTGCATACTAATAAGTTTCATCCTTATCATTTGCACCTACACCAAGAACTCCACGGGAGAGATTTCGAAGTTCGAGTGAACATCTGTGAATGGATGCTAGGCCAAGTGGCAAATGATATGGAGTTCATATCCAGAAACCTGTATTCTGATGAATTGAGATTCCATAACAATGGGACTGTAAATTGCAATAATATACATTTTTGGAATGTTGATAATGCCCACTTGGTAAGGGAGACAGTGTTCCATGTGTATTGGGGAATGAATGTCTGTTGTAGAATTTTGGGGTGACCACCTTATTGCAGCTTTTTTCTTCAAGGGGCTTCTATCAGGAGCACACCACCTGCAACTTCTACACAATGAGCTCCCACTGCTACTAGAGAATGTACCACTGGAGGAGCGAATAGCGATGTGGTTTCAACTCAGTGGTACTACACCTCACAGATCAATGACCATCTGCAATCATCTAAATGCGGCACATCCTGGCATTGGATAACAAGAAAAAGAGCAGTCTCCAGGCTAGCCAGATCACCTGATCTAACACCTCTTGACTTCTTCCTCTGGGGTTATTTAAAGCACCAGTGTGTGCAGATAAGCCAGAAGATTTAGAGAGCCTTCCCATTGTATTACACTGGCTTGTAGATCCATTACTCTGCCATGTTACACCAAGTCAGAATTTCCATGCAACAGCATGCTCAGATATGCATTAACCAAGGTCATCAGTTTAAGCCTCACTTCGTTAGAAAAGTCATGTCTGGGCTGTGTTATTCACCAGCAATTTCAAAAATAGAACTCTATTAAACAAAAGGGTCACATAACATCCCATCCCAACACAAGATGATATTAATACATTTTTTTGCACTGTATCAAAGAACCAAAATTGTAACTCTACTATTACAACTTTCATGGTAAAATATGACATGTATTTTCCTTACTGTCTTAGATCAGCTGTGTATTATTCCATCAACATCAAATGTACCTATGTCACATTTGAGCACTTATTTACCTGTAGTTTACCAGCAAAAAGAAAAACAAAATATTAAATACAAATAAAAAAATAAAATTGTAAATTGAAATGTTAAGCATAATATCAATTTAATCCAAGATTATTTATGAATATTATAACACATTAAATGAGAAGTTTGCAAGTGTGACTCGAATCACCTTTAATGCAGACGTATTTTCTACCAATGACACACTCATTCCAACTGAGCTATAAGGAGGATGAGAGTTTCAGATTAACACAATATGAAGTTAAATGAAATAATATGAATTATTTACTTGTCACAGTATATATTTTCAGTTATGTAAAATCTTTGTTGGCATCGGCTGTTTATTTATGAGTGCATTAAATGACGATACTATAACTCTGCCATATTATTAGTCATTTCACTAAGTGTGCAACCAATGTGTTGCAGAATTTGCATAGAAACCATAGGGATCAACGTTTTCATGCTGGAATATAAATTGCAGATTACATAAAACTGCAAAGGGCAGCTGACTCACCTGATTACTAGTGGCCATTGGGGATGCTGACCTTTTATCATTTGATCCGTAGATTTCCAATAAAAAGCTTCCATATTATTTTTTATTTGACTGCATCATTTCAGTAGATGTTCTTAGTTTAGGATAGTATTCATGTCCAATAGGAATGTCCCAATTAAATGGAATTGGGCAACTTCTTCGCTTCATTAAAAGATTTTAAAAGTCTTTAGATCTTCATATGGTTTTCTATTAGTTTTGGTGGATATTTTGTTCTTGTTCAGTTATTAATCTTTTTTATGATTTTCAATTTAAAAGTTATTTTTAGTTCAAAAGATTATGGATAACATCTATAGAGTTAAATTTTATTAAAACATAATTAATATTATGGTTACCATTATAAAAATGTTTCTGATTAACTATGTGTTACTTTAATTATTAGCAGATAATTCAACCCAACATATCTTCTAAAAGAACCATTTAGTATCCTGTAGAATCAAAGATTTTCCATTACTTCCCCCTTTTTTATGTTAACATCAGCTTGTATCGGTTCTAAGAAAGTTAGGTGTCGCTTAAAGATACAAAAAACTGTCATAGAGGTTCAAGAGTGAAAGTGTACTGGTTTATAGTATGTGAGTAATTGTTTTATATTGTTTTGTTTGCTTCAGGTTAGTTTGGGAAATGGATGGATACTCTATTTTAGATATTTAAAGTGACAACCCCTGTTGTATTATAGTACAATAAATAAAACAAGAAAAAAATTGTTGAATTTTTTATGCTTATGTGAAACACCAGCAGAATTTGTGACAAAGTTTGCATAGCACCTGAAATATGAATTTAGCAAGATTACATGAATCAATGTCAGGAATTTGATCATTTAGCCAGCAGATGGTTGACTGGGGTGCATAGGTAGCTTTTTTATTTCATCATTTATCACATGAGTGAATTATATACATCCTGTTAGTATATATATATATATATATATATATATATATATACAGTTGAAACAAGTTTAGTAACATACCTATGTATAGAAATTGTGTGTTTAATAAAATTATAAAATATTTAGGAAATTTTAATTTCTAAGAATTCAACATTGATCTTCAGCATATTGAAACTATTATTTCAAATGCTATTCCTCTTAAAAATTGCCCCTCAGGAGCCCATAATTTGGGTATGAGGCATAACTCTCACCAGGAACCTGAGCTATTTAGTTATAGCCACATTTTGCATGCTTGATTCCATTTCCTTTTTTCCCTCTTTTTCTATTTTTCAAAATTTAGCTATTCTTAACCTGATGGATGCCCCCTCAAAGGATGCAGTTACAAGTGCATGAGCAAGGGCACAATTCACAATACTGCATTATATAGGGTGGGAGCATATGGCATCTACAGGTAATACCCGTGGATGGGCCATTGCAAGAGCTGTGAATTAACTGAAGATTGGTTGTGTTGTTTCATATCACTGGGAGCAGTGACCCTGAGATGGAAATAGTCCAGGCCAGGACTACTTGCCCAAGCAGGGGAAGGGGGGTGTAAATATCCTAAATATGACTTCCTCCAGAAAGGAAGTAAACATAATAGATCTGATGTCTTAGGTTTATAATATGTAAAAAAACCTCAAGCCTGAAAGAAGTGGCCTCAGAGCAAAAGTTATTGGCTGTTTCATGCCCTGAATTGATTGAAATGCTGATGACCTGAGATGTTAAAGAGCTTCCATAAGTAAACAAAAAATAAATAAGTTTAAGAATAAACTTAGGTTTATTTAAGGTATGGTACAGATATGTAGACGATATATTTGCCATAGTTAACAAAAAAAATTGTTGATGTTGCCTTAAAACTTCTAAATATTCAAGATAAAAACATATCATTTACATACGAAATAGAAACAGATAACATGCTGCCATTCTTGGATATTAAAATAATGAAATGCCAAGAAAAACTTAAATTTGGAATATACAGAAAGAATACACATGCAGATATCACATCAAAGCTGACAGTTTCAACCCCACAGCACACAAACATGCAGTAATTAACAGTTTAACACACCAGCTAGTTAACCTACAAATTAGCAAAGAAGAATATTTTAAAGAATACAAACAAATAGAAGAAACAGCATTTAAAAATGGTTTTAAAAAAGAACTAGTACATAAAAAGGTGCAGAAATTCAAGAGACAAAAACATATCAAAGAAACCACAACACTTTCAGCAACAAAAGATAAACTAATTTTTAAAAAATTCACATATCATCCATGAGCCACAAAAAAATTTCAGAATATTCTTAAAGATTTTAATATCAGGTTGGCACCGATTAATAGATTTAATGTTAAAAATTTACTAATAGATAATGTTAATGACAGTATTCCACAAGAAGAAAAATCAGGTATTTACAAAATAAACTGTGCAGAATGTGAAAAAATCAACATTGGAAAAACAAAGAGAAACATAGGCACACGGTTAAAGGAACATTTCAGGAACATAAAGTACAAGCAAATAGAGAAATCAGCAGTAGCATATCATTTTTGGACACAAAATCACGACATAATAAATAAAGCAAAATTATTAAAATCAGTACAAGGACCTACGGAATTAGCAACCTGGGAGAAAATCTACATCTGCAAATGCAAAAACAGCATAATGAACTTTGACATTGTCGGGGATGAAAACATAAACTGCAAGTTTATGTCACTGCCACCAGAGCAGAATATACATTCCCACAGCTCAACAAAGATCCAACAGTTGAACTTTAGTCTGGCTGAAGATGGGAACTAAATGTTCTAGAAACCGGTTCCATACATTTATAAAAAGTAAGTGAAGCTTTAAGAGTGTGTAGCTCAACTGAATCATACAATGATATCAATTAATAATAAACTTAGGTATTCATTTTTTTACACTAAAATACATAAAAATGAAAACAGCATGAGACCAATAATAAACAATATCAATTCACCTACATACCAGGTAGCAAAAAAATTGATCAAAGTCTTCAATTCTTTAAAGAGATTCCAAAGTTTGAGCATTAAAATTTCAGTTGACCTAGTCAAAAAACTTGAAAATAGCAGAATTACGGCTGGAGATATAATGGTTTCATTTGATGTAAAAGCCTAATTCCTGAGCATACCTATAGAGAAACTTATCCTTATACTGAAGAAATGGTTAATATCAATAAATTTAAAGACAAAAGAAATAGAAGACTTATTAAATCTTACTAATATATATGTTAAATAAAATTATTTCAGCTTCAACAAAAAAATATTACCAACAAGTTTCAGGGCTAGCTACGGGAAACCCTTTTTCACCTTTTCTAGCAGATTTATTCATGAGCTCATTTGAAATACACATCACAAAAGCCTTCCCTTTAATTTTCAAGTCATGGTATAGGTATGTGGATGACATTTTTGCAATAATACCGAAGAAACATGCAATAGATTCCCTGAAACTTCTCAATTTGCAACATGAATCTATACAATTTACTATAGAAGAAAAAAGAAATGGGTGGCTACCATTTCTAGATTTAAAAATTATAAGAAATGGAGATTGTTTGAATTTTGGAATTTACAGAAAAGAAAGACACAGAAAACTACATAAAAATGAGAGTTATAACCCCATTCCACATAAATATGCAGTTTTTCACAGTTTGGCGCACAGATTGATGAATATTCCACACACAGAAGTAGAGTTCAAAATGGAATACAAACAAATAATAAAGACAGCTGTAATCAATGGCTTCAACAAAGACACAGTGATAAAAATTATCAATAAATCTAAAAGACAAAATGAGATAAGGGAAGTTTCCACACTGAAAAACACAAAAGAAATATAGTGCCCTAGAAGTAGGCTACCAAACCCCAGGAAAATAGACTCTTAAAGCTTCACAAGGAATAATAATACTCTTCTTAGGTACATCTGATAAAAGTTGTACAATTACATAAATCAGAGTAATAGAATGAGAGAACTTTAGAAAGTTTCCATTTAATTCCTGCACATGTTGCATCCATTAGATTTTGGGTAATAATGCCACATGTCTTAAGGAGAAGATGCTACATCTTGAAAAACGTTCCTTATGCATAAATGTGTAGTCGGATGTACAATCACCATTAGAAAATGTTGTATCCAGAGGATAAACAGAAACACTAATCCGGAAGACGTCAGATCCTTTTGATGGCACGTGCAGAGGCCACCGCTCTGGAACTTGTATAAATAGTCTTTTTCCTGAAGACACGAGGTCAGTTGAAGGCAGTTGAGGTTCATTGGTGTTCACAACTCCACGATGGCCAGTAAGATGATCGCCTGCATCATCCTTACCTTGATGTGTAAGTAAGGCGTAACTTCAGATACTGCCAGAGTAACATTTTCCTAGGATTCAGAAATTCATCATCTCATGTAGGGTAATTATTTGTAAAAGATAGTTAGAAATAGGGTATAGGGTGTTTTCTTTTATAAGTGTAATTATGTTTTTCTTTTAATAAATTAAGCTTAAGGAATAATTCTATTTCATATGTTCCCAACCCAATTCACCTCCTTAGAAGAGCACCTACCGATTACTAAAGAAGAATACAAATTCTAAAGCTTCACCTACCATCCTATTTACCACAACAAGTTCAAGAAAATCTTCAAAGAACATAGAATAATGTTAGCCCCAAAGAACAGATATAACATCAAGACTTTATTAGGTTGCACAGTAAAAGACTCCATACCAACAGAACAGAAATCAGGAATTTACAAAATAAAATGTGCAAATTGTGAATGCTACATAGGCAAAACAAAAAGAAATTTGGAAATTCGGAGGAAAGAACATTTTAGGAATATTCGGTTTAAACAGGTGGATAAATCAGCAGTAGCAGCTCACTTTTGGACCAAAAACCAGGAATTAAACTGCTGAAACATCTTCACAACCCATCAGAGTTATCCACTTGGGAAAAAATTTTCATATTAAAAAATGGGGAAAACTTAATGAATTTCGAGTTTCCTCCTATGGATGAACTCAGCAACTTCCTACTTCAATTTCTCGATAATTGAAATTGATGCTGTTATGGATTAATATGCATCTCAAAGTGAACATTTGTGTGAATACTGACAAATGTGTAATAAAGTGTTTAAATTAGTATTATTTACAGGAAAAATACTAAAACCATTTAGCAGGACTGACAATAATCTGCCCTTACATTAAAAAATTTGTTACTTATGAGTGGACATGGCCAAATTTAAAATATGGCAACATGTGGAAAACAACTGTTCCTCCATCTTGCTCTCATATGATATCTTCTTACTAATACTTTACAAGTGTTGTACATTACTTCGCTGAATAGAAAGTTGTAAGTTCATACTTTACTTATTATACTTGTAATGTATTAGACCTTACTTTTGTGGGCTAGGCCTGGTCAAGTCAGAATGGCAGGAAAGAAGTGCAGATTCAGCTGCCAACCACAATTGTTTTATTTCTGTGGGGGCCATTCTCTTGTACAGGTGTGAGTGCTGTTTGGGAAACAAGCTTCAGGAGCTCAAGCCTCTCCCTTTTAACTGGAATACTTCTCACATAAATTGTAGGAAAGAAACGGTGTTGGCTCATTCACTCCTGAGCAACTATTCTTTTAGATATCATCAGTATAAGGACAATCCTCTAGCTTGCCTGCATTGTGCCACTTCCCTGACCATTGTTTTGAGTGATTGCCACTTTTTGGCACCACCTTGCAATGTGCTATTTTCACCAAAACATTTTATGTACTTTTTAATGGATTATTTGGCAATAATAGAGCATCTTTGTACTTTTATGCTGCAGTATGTAAAAATGTATTTTAACGTGTATTGCCTTTATCCAACTATTTTCTGCATTTATGCTGTAATCAGGCCTTTATATTTATAATGCATTAGTGGCGGCCTTATTTCTGATTTTATTACATTGAGCCAAAATTTTTCTGAAGCTTTTTACTTGGAATATTTTTGCATTGGTTTTACTTAAAAGGACTACTACAAGCTGTTTCTTTTGAGATTTAACTTATATTTTTAAATAGCATTTTTCAGTTATGGAGTACTTTTGCTATTGCTATTAATAGCCTGGCAATAACCATTATGATATTAACTTCATTATTGCTGCTCTCAGAGAGGTGCTCTGCTGTGAAAGCAATGTAAAAATAAAAATGTGGATAATTACTTTTTAAAAGCTATACAGAAATATCTCGAATCCTCTTTTATTAATCTGTTGGTAAGTAATATATTATTATTGAAAGAAAGATTTTTATTGAATAATTTTATTGTGTGCTTTATATTTGTTAGATTATTCTATTATTATGTACATGAAATTATGCTTCTGAAATGTTTTTTTTTTTTTTTAATTTTTTTATTTAGTTACTTTAATAGTGTTTAATATCCATTTTAACTGCTGAGGCATCGCAGGCGGTGAACATTGATGATACGTGAGATGAAATGATCAACTAGGTATTTTTTTTTTTATTATTATTATTATTATCATCATTATTATTATTGTTATTAAGAAAAGAAGCTTTCCAGGCCTAAGTTTAAGGTACCTCCATGGCATTTGCCATCTATGGGGACTGAGTAAAACCTGGAAAAAACATCAGTCAGGAAGGATAGTCCTGGTGGGAACTGAACCCCAGATCTCCCACTCGAGTCCACATCTTAGGGTGACTTTTGTTTTCCCCCTTTCTTTTCTTTTCTTTTCCTTTTTTTTTTCCGTTTTTTCTTTTTCTTCTCTTTCTCTTTTTGAGCCCGTTTTACTACTGAGGTACCACAGGCAGAGACACTGATGATGCATGGGATGGAAAGGATTTTTTTTTAAAGAAGGAAATGTTCCAGGCGTAAGTTTAGGGTACCTCCCTGGCATTTGCAATTTATGAGGGCTGAGGAAAACCTGGAAAAAACCTCAGTCAGGGAGGACGGTTCTGACGGGATTCAAACCCTAGATCTCCCGCTCATAAGTCTGTGCCTTAATATACTCGGCCACCCCTGGTGTTAGGGTAACCGTGAAATATGTTATAATGCCTAAGTTTGAGGTACCCCCCCTGGTATTTGCCATGTATGGGGGACTGAGAAAAACTGGAAAAAACGTCAATCAGGAAGGGTAGCCCTGGTGGGAACTGAACCCCAGACCTCCCACTCACAATCCACATCTTAGGAGTGACCGTGAAATGTATTTTATAATGCCAACGTGCTTGCCAATCAAGGCATTGACATTTCACACCTGGGCAGCCGAGGATAATAGCATAGTTTATTTTTAAGTATGCACTGATAATTGGTTAACTACATTATGCTGAATGATGACAAAAGGTGAAGTTGGAAATGAGAGGATGGAACAATGACAGAATTAGTGGCAGGGGAAATCAGAATACCTGAAGAAAGCTTCTTTAATTTTGTTGGCTTGCATTTTTGGCAAATGTTCAAGATTTTTGCCCATTTCATTGCTGTGTACATTTTGTCTTTTGTTTCCACTAGGCCAATAGATTCAAATGTGTACACAATATCATGAATTGTCTTTCTGGAAGAAGGCACTTGATCATGAAAATTCTGAATAAATTTTTGCATACAATGAGGCTTATTCATATTATATATTATATAACTTGTACAGACAAAATTATTACTGAAGACTCTAACAATCTTTATAAATGAAGTGTGTTGTAAGTTCAACTGGAACATTTTCGGAAAGTAACATTCAAGGACATGACAGAGGATTGAGGAATGGGCACTACTGACTGTGGAAACCAAGTAGTTGAGCTGCGATACACCATGTGAGCAAAGAAGGTTTATAACTAAAAATCTACATAGATTCAGGGCAACGAGGAAATCTTAAAATCCTTTTTGCAGTATTTTACCCTTTATTTTTACCAATTATCTGATTCACACTCTTCGGCATTCAAAATGCAGTTTTTACTCTCTTCTGATTCTTCCCAAAAATGTAACACCATGTATGTATATGAACGGAAAGTTTATGTTACACTTAAAATTCCAAGCCAAAAGTTTTTAAGCTTATTCATTGCCATATGAATGCTGATTTAAAATCCTTAATTATATTTAAATCAAACATTTGCAGTAAAAAACTCGTTTGATCTTATAAACAAAATCAAAGATAATAAACTAAACTCAAATGATATCATGGTTTCCTTTGATGTAACAGCAATGTTTCCAAGCATTCCAAAAGAGAAAACCCTGAATTTGTTAAAAAAAATGGCTACTATCTATCAACATTGCAGAAACACTCACAAAAGAATATGTAAAACTCACAGAACTATGTTTAGACCAAGCTTACTTCATATTTGAAGGAAAGTTTTATAAACAAAAATCAGGTTTAATGATGGGTAGTTCACTATCTCCATTTTTGGCTGATCTGTTCATGAGCTATTTTGAAACACATATAACAAAAGCCTTCCGATACATATTCAAAACATGGTACAGATATGTTGATGGTGTGTTTGCCATTGTAGAAGATAGATTCATAGAAGATTCATTGAAACTGTGGAAGTTGCAAGAAAAAACCATAAAATTCACTATGGAAACCGAGGTTAATAATACTTTACCTTTTCTGGACCTAAGGATAATAAAAAGGAATAAAAATATAGAATTTGGTATATACAGAAAGGACACACATACTGACAATTACATAAAAGCAAAAGGTTTCAACCCCAGACCCCACAAGGAAGCAGCATTCAATAGTATGACATATAGGCTAGTTAATACACAAATCAGTAAAGAAGAATACAGGAAAGAATACGCACATATAATACACACAGCAGAAATAAATGGATTTAACAAACATATGGTAGATAAAAAAATAAAAAGGAAATTAAACTAATCACTACACTCAGTTCTTCACTTAAAGAAAATCAAAAATTCACATATCACCCGTATGTTAACCATAAATTCCAAAAAATTTTCAAAAAGTATAACATTACTCTGGCACCAATAAACAGATACAGTGTTGGTAAACTATTAAATCTAAATAAAATTAAACAAAAAAAGAAGAAAGAAGAAAATTCAGGTATATATAGAATTAATTGCAAGGATTGTGACAAAATATACATAGGAAAAACAAAGAGATCTGGGGATAAGATTAAAGGAACCCTGGAGAAATATTAGACACAAACAAGTAGAAAAATCAGCAGTGGCTGCGCTTTTTGGAATGAGAATCATGAAATAAAGAAGGACATAACATTACTAAAAACAATTCAACATCCAAAAGAACTTAATATATGGGAAAAAATTTACATAAAAAAATATGAATACAAACTTATGAATTTTGATATACCAGAAGCAGACAACATATTGTTTAAGTTCATTAACAGACCACCAGAGCAAGCATAGTAACATACATACTTTGCTGAAATTGACTCCTCAGTCGTCCTTTTGGTTGACAATGTGAGGAATGTACCTCAAGAAACATGTACCAAAATTACTTTTATAAGTGTGTTTGTGAAACTTAAAGAGAGTTTTAATGTGACGACATGATTTTTAGTGTTTTACTTTAAATCAAAATAAGATTAAAATGTTTGTTTATTTTATGTTTTGACTGAAGAACACAGCAAATATTTATCTTTGGTTATAAATTTATTTCTTTGTAACCAATCAGTATGTTTCATTGGTTTTCTGTTCCTTACTATATTGTAGGTAACAGTATTTAATAAAATAATGAATTGTTGCAGGATATTGTCAAAAGAAATTGAAGCATATTCGGCAAGTGTACACTTCTATAGAGCAAAACTGCAAAATACCTGTGGAAGGAAATGATGTGTGGGTAGCTACTATATTTGTCTGCTTCAGAATGGACAACCATTTTGTACCTGTGCCAGTTTTTCGAATACCAAACTACATTCGTACTAAGGAGGTATGTTCCTTGTAAATTTGAATGATTATTTTACTCATAATTTTCTTTGACAATTATGGCTTCTATTCTTAGTAGTTATTGCTGTTATAATGATCCTTAGTCCATTGCTGGTTGCTACATGCACATCTCTTGCCATTTTGTGTTAAAGGCTTATGTTAACTTTATTCCAAAACCTAGTTTTCTTTGTAGCCAAGTTTATTGCCTCCATTCATGTGCAGAATATGAAAATATTGAATATATATATATATATTTTCCTCCCACCCTGGAAGTGGTATAGAGGAAATTGTATAGAACATGTACTTTCGAAAAATATCTACAAATATTACAGTTGTTTATAAAGACTATAGTAATAAACATTTTAAGACATGTTTGCTTTATTAAATTTGTTTTACTGAAATAAAGAATTTGGAATCAGAGTAAGATAGGCAAACAGGTTATGACTGAAACTCAAACCATGGACCTATGGCTTACTATTTAAGCTATCGTACCTTGCGAAGATCACAAAGACTAATCTCTCCCATTAGTACGTATATTTTAGTGTTTTATCTATTTCTGCTTCTCAGTTCTTATTGTATTGGTACACTATTTCAAGAGTTACTTTATTTTTCATTTATTTATATATGCCAAGGGGACCAAAAAACTGTATACACACTTTCACAGTATATATATCTGTTTAATACATTTCAAAGTTGGACCGAAAAACAACAGTAATGTATAGTATGATGTTCTGTAATCAGATGCGACTCACATACATTATGATAGCATTACTACGTGACGGGTAAATCAACAATGAACAAATGAAGTCAAGATTATTGTATGATGTTCTGTAAACAGATGTGACTTGCATTGCATTATGCTAACATTGCTACAACAAAATTGAACCAAGATTATCATTTGAATATTGGAAAGCAATTTTGAAGTGGTTTTGGAAAATTATTGAAGTTGAAAGGCAATAGAGACTTGTTTACAAAACAGAACCACCAACTGGAGTAACAATTACATGCATTCAAGACAAATTTGAGACTCATGGTACCATGTGCGATGTTCACAAGGGCAGATCTGCCAGATCATATTACCACCAAGATGTATGTGTGCACATTATTTACAATCTTCCAAGGCACTGGATTGAATGAAGAGGTCTGATTGAGTTTCGATCATGTTCCCCAGATCTAACTCACCGCCACAGGTGGCTGAGGTTGTTAAGGCGCAGACTCGTGAGCAGGAGGTCTGGGTTCAAATGCTGCCAGGACCGTCCTCCCTGACAGTTTTTTCCAGGTTTTCCTCAGTCCTCATTAATGGCAAATGCCGGGGAAGTACCCTAAACTTAGGCCTGGAACGATTCCTTCCTCAAAAATAAATCGTTTCCCAATATATCATTTCACCTCATGTATCATCAGTGTCCATCGCCTATGGTGCCTCTGTAGCAAAAAGGGCGTTAAAAGATCTAACTCCACTGAACTTCTACCTATGGGGAACTCATAAGGATGTTGTATACAGTAGAAAACCAACTACATTAGGAGCACTTTGGAAAGAAATAGAAATGGCATGTGCTGCAATTGCTGAGGAAACTTTTGTAAATGTTACTCAGTCAGTAGTTTTAACATACTCCAGAAGTGTATTGACGCCGATAGTGGGCATTTTTAGCAACTGTTATAACTGTAAAAGTCTAAGATGATTAGTGCTCATCATTTTCTGTTTGTGCAAATTCAATTTTGTTAATGTTAGCACAGATTTTTCTTTGCTTGAAGGCACTCTCACCCTCTCTCTCTCACACATACACACACACACCGCCACCCACACACCCACACCCACGCGTCCTTGCAATGATTTCCTTAAAAGGTCTCCGGGGCATATAGACAAATACTGTACTCTGTAATTGATATTATATGATTTACTTTAAATACACACTCTTAATGCTTTAGTTATTGTCATAATGTAGAGAGCCAGTTTGGAGAACATTGGATCTATATATTGTGACAAGTAAGTGAAGCATTAAGAATGTGTAGTTCAACTAAATCATACAATAATACCAATTATATGATTGGCTTCACTGTGCAAGTTCCATTTTACATTTTAACTGTACTCTGTAACAGTATTAGTGTGATTACCTCAAATCTTGGAGAACAAAACTGCTGGAATGCAAGATGAAAGTTCTGTTCCTCATTATGGGCTATTTATCTCATCACGTGCAGATAAGTTTGGAAAAAATAACTGTCCAAAGGCTGCAAACTATATGTACTTGCTGATACAGGCATCTTTTTCTAACATTGTTTCATTTGATTTTCATTATAAGAACCAATAGAAGTAGGCTGCATATGGGAGAGTTTGGAAAGAATATCTCTTCACATAATTTTCCCTCACAACTTCCATTTTATGAGGTTGGCAGCCTAAAACATTCATCCTGCAGCCCAAGCACCTGTTTAGTTAGCCTTTATTGGACTAACTGTCATCATTTTAACCAATGAGTTAGGGGGTTAGCCAGCACGTGTACTTAATATATCAACCAGGCTTTTCCATGCTCATTTGCAAGGCTGGTTGATATGTTAACTGCAGAGAATAGCTCTTCTATTCAATATGAGGATCAAGGGACATTGTCCCATTTTCCATCTAGCATGTCTTGCATTAGTTAAATGAGTAAAGTGTTAATTTTGCATGTGATTCTCAAATAACAAAACATCTTACGGGGTATAAATGTGTAGAAAATGAGTTATTCCTGAACTCTCATCATTGCAAGATGCATAACCCACTAGTTTCACATGAATGAGCTTATAGATTAGCAAGGTCCAAACTGCTCATATTCTGATTTTGATGAAAATATGGTTATAGACAAACATGTGTTCAAACCTTGGGATGTCCACAGTGTTTTAGCAGTAAATCAGAAAGTGAGGTTTCTGGTATTATTTATACTTAGCTGATATTGTATTGAATGCCTACATTATTCATGCTTCTTGTGGATGAAAGGTGTTTCATAAGGAATTTAGAGAATGACTGATAAATCTTATACAATGCACAGGATTTGAACCCAGCACATTCATCATCTCTCTATGGAAGGCCTTCAACAATTGCAACTCAGATCTCAGACCTTGAATCAAAGCATTTAAATCATTGGATAGTGAAATGAAATTCTTGTCATTGTAGAATTTGTTCTGATAAGAACAAAACCTCAAAATCAAAGTTATAACAGTTAAGAGTTGTGATGCAGTCTTATGCTAATATCTATTCGATATGAAATTTTCAATCCAACACAGTGAAGCATATATTAATAATTTCTTGTGAGTTGAACTATTTAAAAACACTCTTTTGCTTTACTTATTCGAGATTTACTCAGGACATGTTTTGTGGATTTTTGTCCACATCCTCAGCTAGCTTTTGGATCGTTCATTGAAATATTTAGTTGGTGGTGTATGAGTTGTCTCTGGTGGCCTTGTGATAAGTTTGAATAAAGAGCTATCTGTTTTTAAATATATGGAAAGGATTTACATAAAGAACATGAGCTTTGAAATTAATTTTTCACTATTAATCTGTATAAATACAGTGAAATATATGTGACACAAAACCATTTAACAGCAATAAATGTCACAAATGAAAATCTGATAGGCAGAAGCAAAATTTCTGAATTATTAAAAAATAATTAAGTTTTAAAGACAACTTTCTGTTATACTAATAAATAAAACTCTTCTTCAGGCAAATAAAGTTCTATTATATTCTTTTCTTCCTTATAATTTTCATTTTCTTGTGAATCTTTAATTTTAACAAAAAACTGAAGAGTTTTGAAGCTGGCTGCTTTTCAAGAAGTAGAAATATCCTTTACCTTTTCACATTTGTTTATGACACATCCTCTTATTATTTTTTGTTGTATTACCAGCAAGTTCTTTGTGCTGGGGGACATCAGCATATTTGAATAAACATATGTTTTCAGCTTCCAGAGCCAGTGTTATAGTTTTTATTTAGTCTCTCTGGAAGAGGTTTATTTACCTTCAAATTATCACTCTTCACACTGTTATTAAAGAGACCCCTAATTTTGTAATGCTGACAGATACATTCTTTTAATGGTATTTGAATGGCAATTATGCAATTCTGTTATCTATAATTTCTGAATTAATGTATCAAAGCAACATAAAATTAGGCATCAGGACTTCTATTATCCCCTCATCTATTCTAGTTGCCATTTTCCTCCAGATTCAAAGTGATGCTTCGCTGTATCCTGTCTTTTTCAAATTAGGTATACCAATTAAGGTCTGGCATGTTATCGCCCTTCTCCCTAAAGGTACTTTTACGTAGAGTTTTGACATTTCTTATATTATTTCATGGCATCCACCTAGCAATGGAGAAGGGAAAAATGCCTTACAATGAAGTTCTCTTGTTGAATTTTAATGAACTTGAAAAGATTATAGAGTGAAAGTAAAAAAGATATTCACACAGAAATGTCTTAAGTTGTGACTACATTTCAGGGTAGTGACATCCACATAGAAAATAATTACATAAACTCATAAATTTTGTCATTCCGGAAGCAGACAATATCTTGTGCAAGTTCATCAACAGACGACCATATTCACCACATTCTCCTATCTTTTCAAACCTAATGTGATCCAGCATGCACCAGTCGTTTAACAGTTGACATGTGAAGAAACTTGTGCTGAATTTTTTAAATTTGAGAATGAAACATTAAAATTGATTTAGCATTGTATCAATATCTTATATGATTTTAACTCCGTCTGCTTCCTTGTGGAAGTAAAGCCAAAGAAATGTTTTTAGCATTTTAAAATATTTTATTTACTGGAGATCTTATACTGGTTTTCACTGTGTTGATTCCTAAATATATTAAAATTAGAATAATTACAAGTTACAAAAAGCAACAGATACAAAAAATATTGTATGATAGTGAAACAGGGTTGGGTCATTATGCATAAAAAAGGTTATTTACATTACAGTAATTTATGTGTAAATATTGCAAATTAACATAATTAATGTAAAACACATAAAAACCTCAACCGCTTTTAATCTTTGTACAGTTCACTTTTTACATTCAAGAACTAGTGCCTATTGATGTAGAAATCTAGTTATACTGCCAGCATGTAATAGTGATTTTGAAATACTGTATTATCTTAACAGCTTACATAATATGTAGTGTTGTGTAATATAAGGAAGTGTAACGAGAGTGACCATTGTTGCTTCTTGCTGTAAACAGTAACTGAGTCACCAAGTCATAATCATATTGTACTGACTCATATTGATCCAAGTATTTCCTCCTCTTCAGAAATAAGAGAAAGTCATGCTATTTTCGAAACAATCCAGTACCTTTTTAATAAGAGAATTTCCTCTAGAAGCTTTTACAACCAGGGGGATAAAGTAGCCTGCCTCCACGTGGTGCCCCGTGGGTAATGCAAAATAGGCTACAACATTGTGCAGAAGTTAGCAAATATAATGCACAAGAGAGAAAAGAGAGAACGGAAAACAGTACTTTTTAGTACTTTAACTTGGAATGCCGGTGGATTCACCAAAAGTATAGCAAAAAAGCAGTACTTAGATGAAATGATTAGGAAATATAATGCAGATGTTTTTGGCATCTTAGAAGCAAACTGTAACGATGACGGTATCAAGTACTGTAAATATACAAACTTTCATCTTTATCATCTGAACAAAAGAAAACAAGTAGCTACTGGTATAATTGTTGGAGTCAAAGCAAAATTAAGTTCTAAATTTAAAATAATCAAAGAAATGAATGAGCAAGATAAATCAGAAATTACACAACTAAATGTATATAAAAATGGGGGAAAAAAAATTCTGACAATCAGAATCTAAATATAGAGATAATAGAACCACAGAAGAAAACATTTATCTTGGGAGATTTTAATGCACACTCAAGACAATGGGGCTATAAAGATGTAAACCCTGCTGGGAAGTTATTACAGGATTTTATGAATACTAAACAGGTACAGCTGATATATCAGGATACAGATCCTAATACATATTTGCATTATACAGGAAATTCCATTAACCCAGTTCTCACAATAGCATCTGAGGACCTACATGGTAGCACAAGAAGATTAGTTACTGAAGAAGGAGGAAGTGGACATGGAGTTATAATTACAATCACGGATACTAAGAAACATAGTCCAAATATTGAAAAACGATATACCTGGAATTTTAAAAAAGCTAACTGGACTAAATATAAAAAAAAATATCGAAAATGAAGTACAAGAATTAGATTTAACAAAGAACGTAAATCAAGTGATTAAGGAATTTAATGACATAATGTTAAAATCAGCAAAGACAAACATCCCCAGAGAAAAACCAAAAAAATATAAACCTTTTTGGAACAAAAAATTAGAAACACTAAAAGCAGAAAGAAATGGTGCTAGAGATTTAGTACAAAACAATAAAAATAAGGAAGATGTAATAGAATGGAGGGAAAAAAATGTGATCTACAGGCTAGAATTAATTGTATCCAAACGAAAATGCTACAATAAATGCTTAACCAGGTTGGACTATAGAACCAATAGTACCAAAGTATACAAGCACATTAATAATGTCAGCGGAAAGTACGACAATAGTAATAAAAGTATATATATATTAAAAAAGGTAATAAAGACATACAATAACAAAGATATAGCTAACGAATTTAACCAACATTATAAGAAAGTTAATACACTAGGAAAACACCTGACAAAAGAAAATAGAACATTAAAAAAAAATCCAATATGATAGAAATAGAAAAATGCAAACAGTATCTCTGGATTCGAAGTTCTAATTGGAAGAATTAGAATAGGCAATGAAAACACTAAAAAATAAAAAGCAACCAGGACGAGACCTTATACATCCAGAGTACAGTAAGAATCTTCGAATAAGAGCAAAAAAGATATTATTGGAAATTGTTAATAAAATATGGTTTGAACAAGAAAATATGCCATCAAGCTGGTGCAAAACACTAGTAATACCAATTTTAAAACCAGAGAAAACTACAAATGAAACAAAAAGTTACAGACCTATATCATTTACCTCAATTCTGGCAAAAATGGCATACATTACCTTGAAACAAACAACATATTAACAGATGAACAAACTGGATTTAGAAGACAATATTCAACAGTTCACCAAATGTCAAGACTAATAGAGGATGTGAAAAGTAAACTAGCTAACAATATGTCAGTAGCTGCAGTATTCATAGATATTCAAACAGCATTTGATCTAGTATGGAACGAGATGTTAATTAAAAAATTAATACAAATGAATTGTCCAAAAAATATAATTAGATTGTATAGAAGATTCCTACAGCAAAGATGGATTGCAGTTAAATGGAAGAATACATTATCCAAATACACCCAACTCAAAACTGGAGTGCACAGGGTGCAGTATCCAGTCCGTTATTATTTAATATATATAATAACAATATGCCAAAGACTATAAAACAAACTGGAATAAACCATGCAATGTATGCAGATGATGTAGTTATATGGTCAGCTGAAAAAAATGATAAGAATGTATATATCAGACTAGAAGAAAAAATAAAAAATGTCTTAGATAAACCAGCAAATTGGGCAAAATTAAATAATATGACCATTAATGCAGCCAAAACTAAATATCAAGTCTACACTACGAAACACTTTGATGAAAGAGAAATAAACTTAAAACTTGAAATTAACGGAAGTCATTATTGTCAGTTTTCAACAGTACGGAGAAAAGGCTTAGCATTTCAAGTAGATAATATACTTATAATAAAGACATTAGTAGATAAATACTTCAAAGATAAAAGAGGGAAATTGTTTATGTAAAAATCAAAAACAAAGTGGCTTAGAATTTACACAGATTTTATGTTTGTGAGTTTAGAGAAAGTGTATGATAGGATTGAGTTACAATTATTGTGGTATAAATTAGGCAAAGGAGTGGGTCATTATATGGTAAACATTATTAAGGCACTGTTATAAGAAAAAATATTTTTTGTGAGAAATTTGAGGAAGGAGTAGTAACCAGAGAAATTAAGAATAAAGGGAATCTTAAATTTGTGAATTGTCCAAAAAATATAATTAGATCGTATCTGTTTCAGGGAATTGGTTGTGTAGATATTCAAGTGCTATAGCTCTACATACCTCTATTGAGTCTTCTTGTTTATTTAATTGTTCTGTCAATTTTTTATCTGTTACTATCTTAATATAATCCATTGGATTAGTTCTTGAGGGATATGGGATGTTCTTCTCTGCCAGGTTTAAATAATTGTAATTCTTCTCTAAGTAAGCTTTTTTTGTGTTCTTTGGATTGTTGATGAAACCATTGATGTTTACCTGGGTTTGTTTTTAATTTCATGTAATTGTGCCGCTTGAGTTTCAATGCTGGCTTTCATTGGATTATTATTTGTTCCGGCCAGAAGTGCATTTATTGGTGGTGTTTTCATGGCACGTGTTATCAGTCTTAAACATTTGTATAGAAGATTCCTACAGCAAAGATGGATTGCAGTTAAATGGAAGAATACATTATCCAAATACACCCAACTCAAAACTGGAGCAGCACAGGGTGCATTATCCAGTCCGTTATTATTTAATATATATATTAAAGGGATTGCAACAAGGAAGTAAATTAAGTTGGTTAAGTTCTTCAGAGAACTGATTCAATGACTACTACTATTCAGATCCTGAAATGGACATATATCAAGATAGTTTGCTTAGGTTGCAACTTGTGCCGTTGAACGTACTCTGCATGCTTGCGATACTGGATGTACTGGTTTATTCTGACTCTTTGATACCTCTGATCAATCACAGTATTTACATTGCAGATACACATCAAAGAATTAGGCTATCACTTTTAATGCATTGCCTATTAAATTCTTCTGAAAATGCATACAACTTTGCCTTCTGAACTTTTGGCATAGTAGGGTATTTGAGCTGCAATAACAAACAAGTACAGCAACATGAACAATTAGAAATTTGAGCCTATTTGTATTAAATGTCTAGGGACTGCACAGAAAACTGTGGTTGTAGCAAATAACTTTAACTAAAATTGGTGTTTTCTTTTGAAGATTTTTCTATAGTAACTTAGGAAACTGTTGGTACCACAAATTTATAAATATACCATTTTATAGCTCTTGTGCTCTTGAGACTGAAATTTTATGCACCTGCTCAAGAAGAGTGAAAATCTTGATTTTTCTATAGTAACTTAGGAAACTGTTGGTACCACAAATTTATAAATATACCATTTTATAGCTCTTGCACTCTTGAGATTGTGAAATTTTATGCACCTGCTCAAGAAGAGTGAAAATTTTAAAATTTTTCTACCCATTTTTTTTAACAAAACAGGTAAGATGAGGTTAAAAAAAGGTACTAAACCATCAAAGACGGTGTGAAAAGGGGATAATGTGCTAATATCATGAAAAGATATATAAAGTTTAAACAATACAAATCTTAAAATGTCAGTATTAAAAGAGCTATATTTTTGTAAAGGTGCAGCATCTAAAATTCCATTCTTTAGCTATGATGACAAAGGTTGAATTTGTGTTCTTTTGCTGGAAAGTTAATATTAGACCACTACATTGATTGTCATTTCCCTTTGGGAGTTTTGTGAAAACCATGTTTTATCCTCTATAACCTTTTGGTTGAACTGATCCATAATAATGATGATGCTCCAAGAAAATCTATGCAGTACCCATTAGCTTAGCCCACCTGAGAACATATGCAATATCCATATTGTACAGGTTTTGCAGTACTGTAAATATCAGTGAAAATTTAAAAAACAACAGTACAAAACATTTCCAGACACTTTGTGTGCACTTTGCTAATTTTAAAGTGTCAGTTCTCTTGATTGGTGTAATCACCTTTTATTTCAATTCATCCATGATGAGAGAGAGGCAACCTGATATCTGGGCATCATGTGCATTTGCTCTGCCATTTGTAAATATAGTGCACCAATTTCTGATATTGGCCTTAATTATAATGTATTTTCAATGGACTGCAACAAGTCTGATAAATAATAATAGGTTAATGCTTTAAGCATACAATAAATGAATAACTGTTCAAACTTCAGGTTTGCAGGATTTTCAATATGTGCATTCATTTTCAAAGATTGTTATACTCATAAAGTATATGCCAGCAACTGCACCGGCAAATGTTGGTACCAGATAGAAGTCAGCTGATGCAAGATTGACTGCAACAAAATAGCTGTGCAGTATGTGAAGACATTCTTTTGTGTTCTTCATTTTATGATCTTTCTCATAATAAGCTAATGAACAATATTGTGACAGGTCATAATTCTATAATGAGGCCATCAAGGAATGCATATAGACTGGTTTTTATCAGGATGCGCAAAAAGAGAATAAGGAATAGATTGTGATATTTAATGCCAGCCTGACTAAAGCCAACAATGTTCTGTGATAGTTGTATATAGAATTATAATAATCTCATAAAGCCATGTAAAAATGTTCATATTTATTAATTTAAAATGAATTTATCCTGATTTCAGGAAATCTGCAAAACTTTATAAAAATAATACTGTAACCAGAGGCATTTAGGATAAGAGGAATGTTTGTTTCTATAACAATTAAATATGCAGAAAAGAAATTCATATCCAGAATAGTTGAATGATAACGTTAACACTACATTGAACAGCACAGCAAATAAAGCAGAACAAATAAAAAATTAACTCTGTGACAATTTTACATATCTGTCCAAGCCGTCTTATATTTTCCTTGAGTCACATACTGTGCCTTATGTTTTTTTTATCCAGTTCTTTTCTTCAGCCCAATTTATAATTTTGGTTATCTGTAGCCTTATTCCTGAGGTTTATATACAATAAAACTAGCGTAGTCCAAGCATGCTTTGTAATCCCTGTAGACTGTCTAAAAGAGTTAATTACCTAATTAATTAGAATAAGGTATTAATTGATAATATCTAAATTTGATTTTATCTCCAAATTTACATGGAAAAGAATACAGAAAGTAATAAATTGCTATAGTCAAATTTATATACTAAGTTGTATAACTATATTCAAAAACAAAATACCTAAGATACATAGTTGACTCAAAACCTTTGGTAAATCAAGAAGGCTCTAATCACAGTGATTACTTGTTTTCGAAATGTTAACGATGAATGAATGAATAAATACATACAGTGATCATTTTATTTCCAATGTGGATAATTTGATTTATTAGGTAATTCAAACAGAAACTTTTTACCCTTAAAATTCTTGTTGAAAACAATGATAAAATACTTATTTAATTCATCTTTTTATTTGTATAATTCAAAGGCAGGGTTTTATTTATCCAAAAAATTACTTATTCCTGAATTCTAATTAAGGCTGTGTTAAAAAATTTTAGCAGTGGTCAAACAGCAACAGAATAAGCTGGGTTACATTTGTCTAAAGACAGTTGTAGGGAAGTAAGATTTTGTTCATTTGTACTGTACCTGCACAGCTTTCATCCCATTATCAACAGTGTAGATTTTCCATCTCTTTTATGTGCAGGCACTATCCTTTAGTCCCTCCTCGAGCTATGCTGCCTCCATCATCTTTATAATGGGGATTTGCCACTTTTTTGTATGCAGGTGTTTGTTTGTCCTGCAACCCTCCTAACCAAGTAAGATTTCTGAGAACAAAAACATTTGTGAAAATCTTATTAACTGTACTGAAGATAGTGACCATAGGACCCAAAGTTATCAGTTGTGAATTATTTATGTATAATACGTGGATCACAATGTCAAAGTTTGGTATGTATTATAGAGTTAAATATGGCGGACTTTTGTCACAGTAATGTTTAATACGAAGAATTTAAAGTGATTGAGTTGAATATAGACGTAGAAAATGATTTCAAAAAGAAGTGATAAATAAAGTAAACAGAGCAAGGAACAAAAATAGAATCAAAGACATCAGTACACTTATTCTTAACAAGGAAGAAAATAGTATGTACAAAAAATTCACATACCATCCACCAGCCTTCTATAAATCCCAAAAGATTTTCAAAAAACATAATATTATTTTAGCTTCAAAAAACAGTTATTCCATAAAAAATATACTAAATTCTAAACTAAAAGAGGATATTCTACAAGAGAGCAAATCAGGAATATATCAGATGAATTGTAATGATTGTGAAAAAATGTATATTGGAAAGACTAAAAGAAACATAAAAACACGAGCAAAGGAACACATCAGGAACATAAATCAAAGACAGGAAGAAAAATCAGGCGGTAGCTTGGCATTTTTGGAAGGAACAACATAGTATTAACAGGAATCCCATAAAATATTACAGGAAAAACAGAACTTACAGTCTGGGAAAACATTTATATCTGGAAGAACAAAAATCTTCGTTTTCAACTTTGAAATCCCACCAAGTGACATCTTAATACCGAACTTCATCCAACCACCACCAGAGACAAATCAAACCACCATGAAGAACAAGGCCGACAGTCAATCTGGAACTGATGATGGGAGCGATTAGATCCAGAAACTTAGTCTTCCTTTTTTAATTAGTGATGTAAGTGTTACAAATTTTACTTAATCATTTTAAATTCTTATGTATTATACAATTGTAAAGTTCTAAAAGAAGCAGAAAAAAGTATGAGGAAGAAATGTAACATTAAAGACCATGGAATACTGCAGAATGGATTATGTTATTCCTAATTCAATTTTGTTTTCATATCTTCTTGAAGTTCAAATTAAAAAGAGTCCACTGTCATTACATTTCATTCAAATTAAATTGTACTCTAAAGTCTAAAGAATTAGACAATTACCTAATTATAATTAGCATAAGGTATTAATTGTTAACGAGTAACAAACACATTTCATTGAAATTAATTTGTGTTCTAAAATACATTTCCCAATTTTTTCAGAAAGAAACACTTGAAAATTCATTTGTGGATAGCAATGGTCGTGTATATAAAGACTGGAACAATTATCTTGAAACAAATGAATTGCCAAAAGGTGTCTGTTGTTATCCAAAAGATGGTATATACACATTACACAGAGGAATAGTACAGTTGGATTTTGATTTCACACCAGCATGCAGTATTAGGAAGAAGGTTACTTCTGTTCTTGATACAACTAGCTCATGTGTCATGGTGAGTAAAATAATGAAAATGGCTCTAATTTCCATGGCTGTTTACAAAAAATATATTTCTCTAGTTAATGTAGCATGTTTTTAAAGTTTCTGTTTAGATTTCTTGTATATATATATGAACACTAATGTAACAAGCTTGTTTACACTAATTCCATGCACTTACATAAAAATTGGACATATGTTTTTGGAGTGACACTCCCATCTTCAGCCTGTTGACCAACTGATGTTGCTAGGGGGAAAAAAAAGAATTCTAGTAACATCAGTTAATTTACATAATTCCATTCACTTACTTAAAATTGGACATATGTTTCGGAAGTGATCCCTACCATCTTCACCCTGTCGACCAATGATGTTGCTAGGGGGGGAAAAAGAATTCTAGCAACATCATTTAATTTACACTAATTCCATTCACTGACATAAAATTGGACATATGTTTCGGGAGTGATCCCTCCCATCTTCAGCCTGTTGACCAACTGATGTTGTTAGGGAGAAAAAAAAATTCTAGCAATGTCAGTTAGTCAACAGGCTGAAGATGGGAGGGATCACTCCTGAAACATATGTCCAATTTTATGTAAGTGAATGGAATTAGTGTAAACAAGCTTATTACATTAGTGTTCATAAGAGTATTGTGTTTTTCATTGCACCATGACTTTCTTGAATAAGTTCTGCAGTAAAGTATGACAGGCATTGAATATACAGAATGTAACAAAATGGTGTGTCAGAACTTTGGGGAAACATTTCGTGCATATAGAGGGTGCAAATATGTTATATGAACACGAGTCCAAAATTGCTTTACTCCTTTGTTACAGCACTTTGTGTACAACTCTGCTTACACGGTGAGATATGCAAGCATAACTGTCCTGTAGCAATAACCCCACAATCGAATAGTTCCTTAATTCATACAATTAGCACACATGTGCTTTTATCTCTGGTTAAATAGGGTGGGGGTGTTGTAACTACTCTTACTTCCTAGATTCACTGTTGTGGTCATTCTGTACCATGTAGTCCACTAGTTATGCTACTAACTTCATTTCTTGACGTAGCCCAAGCGCTACTATGTGTTTACGGGTCTCGTTCCAGTTACAGTAAAATGAGATGTTCAAATGCGGAGTTAGAAATTCTCATTTGATCCATAGATTAGCCAAAGTGTAGAGCTCTCATGCTCATATTCTGCAAGGCTGTCAGAAAATACAAGATACTCCAGAGATACATCAGCCCATTAGGGAGTCCATGCAGTGGCAAGTTGATGGATGTATCCTTTCTAATGGAGGACATTTTTTTAATGTTTCGTGTGATATTCTGTTTTTTAATATTCTGCTATGTGGTACAGGTGCAGAAAAAGGGCTCTAACAAGGAAATAATATAATTCCACACCCATGTGCATATTACAAATTTATCTTCTATATGTGGGGAATGTTTCTCTAAAGTTTTGATATATATTTTTATTACATCCTTATAAAGTATTGTAGCATTTTTTTTCTCTCTCAGTTGATGTTTGTTGTATTTTAATTTCAAATATACAGGAATGTCCCTTAATTCCATGGCTATATGTGCTATTTTTCAATAGCTCCATGCAACTATCTAGAAGTGAATATATATTTGCAGTACCTTCAGAAGGTTTATCTCTAAGCCATCCTCCCACTACAATTATGATTTCCTCCTCCTTATCATTGAAACTCCTCTGAATTGTATCTTTAGAAAATCAAAGACATGGAAATCTGAAGGTGCAAGATCTATGCTCCTGGGTTTACAAAGAAGAACAGTCCACAGAAGTTAAGTGATCTTTTCTTGGATGTGTAAACCTGTATATGCTTTTCAATTCCTAAAAATTTGGTTACAAGCTTGTGATGAAGAATATGCTGGAACCTTCAGTTTCCAAAGAGTTTTGATTTATATTTTTAATTTAACGGTTTCATCTCAAACATCTCAATCAAAATAAACCCTTCAGAGTCCTAGATGATTGTGGTCATGACTTACCGGCTGAGAGCATTATCGTGAACTTATTTCCAAAGAGAAGTTTCATAGTACCACTTCATGGATTGTGATTTGGTCTCAGGCTTGAAGTGATAAATTCATGGGTTATCTTTTCTATGTGACTTTATGATTTCTTACAAGAATTATCATTTCTTATATGGCATCCTTTTGTTGATCCTGCATGAGCATTTAACTTAGGAAGTGGCTGAAAAGAAAGTAACCAGGATATGACCAGGAAACATAGTTTCCAAGTACAGAGAATATAATGCCTTGACATTTATATTTACTACAACAAGTATCATAAAATTATTCACAATAATTCACCAGTGGTGCTTTGTGATCTATGTAACTTCTTTAATTCACATAAAAATGTAGTCTGGCAAGCATTTTACTAAACCCATAAAGAAAGGTTTATATAATAATGTGCTTTCCTGCATAAAAATTTAAATATGCCCAGTTTAACTTTAAATATTACTCTTAACTAGTATTTCCTACAATTTAACAAATTAAAATTTAAAGTCTAAGTACATTAACAAAATTTAAATAACTTTACAAGGTGCTAACCAAACAATCTTTACATTAAATCCACAAAAGCTGTAAATTGAATTAAAAAATTATAGTTTCTGCTGACTTGGTATGTGGACGAGGCCTAGGAGAGAGTAATGATATTAAAATTTAGAAGTAGTATCCAAAAATGCTCTAAGCCTCATGAAGACACTACTGCCTCTCAAGCAAGAGGCACACCTTTGACAGGCCGAGGGTACAGTTGTGACGCCATGGTACTTCCAGTATATCCGACATTAATGTAATGTAATGTAAATGAAAGAAAGAGAACAGGGAGCAGTAGCAGCATGGGTTGGAAGGTGAGAGGAAGGAAAACAGGTATTTGGCACAAAAGCATATACAGATGTGTGCACTAATAGCACATCTGTTAAGATTCTTGGCAAATCACACTCAGCCTCATAATAAACAATAACTCTAAAACAGATTATATTTGCTGTTATAATCTGTGGATAGTCTTCAAGGGAACACATTTAACATAATCTTTGAATATTGTAACTAATGTATAGTTTTGTTGACACTGCTGACAGAAATATCAAGTTGCATGCAAGTTTGCCTGCAATGTGTAAATGGAGCATGGACCACCTCCAGTCTGCATATCTCTACTTATTTTCATAACATCTTTAAATTAGTAGATATCCTCTTCAAAGCTCCCATCAAGACAAACTTACAAAATTAGAGGATAAACATGTTACTCAACATGATTATGTAAATACGTGTGTGTGCGCGTGTGCGTGCATGAGAGAGAGATAGAGATATTACATTATTGTAATAGACATAGAACTGGATTCTTGCGAACTCTTTTCCCTGAAACTCAGTCAGTCTTTTTTTTTTTTTTGTTATCACTTTTTTTACTTTTGTGTAAGATCTAAAAGCACAAAATTCTCATGCTCACTAAAGTTTGGCATCTTATTAATTGGATTTAAAGTAAAACTACTAAAATCATGTCAACACATTAAAACTCTTGACGCATGTGTTGACATGATTTTAGTAGATTTACTTTTAATCCAATTAAGATTTATGATAATTTCACTGTGTGGATTCCTACATTCATTTTTAATTGTTTGACATCTTATTTATTTTCCATATTAGCTTTAAAACTTAAACGCACAAAAAACTAATTATACATAGCCTTCTGAACATACTAATATCATCCAGGATTACAACAATAGCATGAGATTTTGTAGGCAGTAAGAGCAATGAATTGCTTCAAATCACGTAAATATAAATTGCAATATTGTGAGGAAGCAAAATTGATGGTGCACAGATTTTCTGCAAAAACAGCGGTATTACCTTCACTGTGGTTTGGAAAAGATGGATAATATGCGAGGTTGGTGCATACTGGCATATATTTCCCTTTTTATATTTCACATCTTTTCAGGGACTGTTACATAAATGATGAATCTTTTATAATTTTCACTTCACCTTAGTGCAAGTTTCTTTAATGCTTGCTGATCTGGATTATTGGGAAGAGTCTCTTGGCAAAGTGCAATGGTTTGGCAATGAACAAATAGGAGAAAACTAATCACAAAATCAAAAGGGCATTTATTATGGGCCTGTTTACTTAGTGACAATTTTGGATAGTATGATATGATTATAAAATGGTTAACGCCAGAATAAAAACAAACATTTTAGACTAAATGTGCTTAAAATAAAAAGCATTGTCTCTTACCCAAACATTTGGGAATGCCAAAATAAGTAAAACTAGATTTCTGCACTGAGTAGAGCTATTCATATTAGCTTCATTTACTGAAAATGCCAGTTGTCCTAAGTAAGAAGATCTGCACATATTACAATATACTTATATCTTCAAAGTGTCAATTTCCTAATTAAATCAATAAAAAGTTCTCCAATAAGTTAAAAAGTAAGAAGTACTTCTCCAATAAGGCACTGAGGTACTAAAGATGCTAAGTAACCCATGATCGAAGTTACTAATTTATGGACAACACTTAAGTTTTTACATAGGTACATATATCAGCATTCAGAGGCAATAAAACCATGTATAGGGACATGTCTAATCCTTATTTAAAATATCTGCATGGAAAAATACAGAATGTCAGTGAACTATTGAATAGTGTTTTGTGGACTCATGTGTCAAAAACAGTGTTTTTGGTCTTGATATACACTAAAATTTGATGCTTTTGAAGCAGTATTAATATTTAACACTGGGAATATAGGAAGTGTTAGGGTTTTGAGTGAACTGTCAATAAGCCCCAGTTACAACACATCAGTGCAACTTCAAGAACAGGACCATATACATATCAAGAAAGCAGAGAGAATGGTGGAACAAATGAAAAATCAGCAAGAAAGGAACGAAGAAACAAGAAGAAGACCAGAGAGAATGAGGAGATTGGCAAATATGAACCAGGGAAGTTCAAATATATGTTAAGAAGAAGAGTTGAATTTGTAAACTTTAATGCTATTTTTCTCAGTTCGATAATTTTATACCTTATGGTACATATTCCTCCCACACTATTAAAGATAGTGAAACTAAACTTCTATTATGTTCCCATGTTAAAGAGCTATACAAATTAATAGGAATTTTTTGCAACTCATATAGGTTTCAAAGTACTGCAATTTCATTAAAATATTTTTTTTTAAAAGTTGTATATATAATGTTATAAAAATTATATTTTGGCAGTCAATTAAAATTTCAGAAAACTGCTTATTATTATAAATGAAGGTACAAATTACACATGGTGAAAAATTGAAGTTGATATTTCAATCCAGTTTAGAGAAAAGTGTACCTAAAATGGAAAATTAGCATGGGCGAAATAGGGCAGGCTTACTGTCCTTTATTCAAGTTTGACATATTGCACATGAGATTTAAATGACTAGCAGAGAGCATCTAAATGGTCAGAATGTAAAAAATAAGAACCTTTTTAGAGCCGAAACTTGGAACTATTTTTATAACTAATAAATCTCAAAATTTAATGTTTTTTGTCATTTTTTCATAATTTTCACATAACCCTTGTCTTAAATAATGTTTACTAACTTATTTTCCTCTTTTATTTCACTTTCTGAACATATTATGTTCTAACCCATAATTTACCCTTTAGACCAGCAATCGACTTGTTCATCTTCTTGCTATAATCAAGGATTCGTGATGCCCTAACATCACAATTATAAAGACACATTTATCAACTTACTCCAAAGCAATACAATGTATGACTATTGTTGATTATAGCACCATATACAATAAAATTTCCTTATAATTGATACCATTCCCTGATGTTCATCACTTTCTTTTGTTTCACTGAGGCTAGATTCTTTTCTATTGTTTTAAAAAGTGTTTATAAATAAGATTATCCTCCATGAAAACTTAATATACAGCTCTTGCTATAGAATGGAATTTATATGAATTTATTCATCCATTGGTTTAACTGCAGGTGCTAATGTCTTATTTGGCTTAGTGAATAGAATTTTTGAAGATATTAAATTCAAACACTTTTATCGCTTTTGATGATATGTGCATATATTCTAAGATATTTGAAGAACAATCGTATCATCTTGGGAGGTATTTCATAGAGTCTTACAGGATTGAATGATTAAGCTTAATATTTAAATGTATACTGAGTGTACCTAGTGCACAAGCAATTCCACCCACATCTAGGGTTCTTGAAACCGAGTCTATATGGCTTGTCTGATAGCAATCCAATAGTATAATTGAACACGAGCGCAAGGTACAGTTGAGTATCATACACTTAACTGATAATCAACTAGACTATGTTATATATTTCATCTTACGCATGAAGATGCAAATACTGTGAAAATTAAATTTCAAAGTCAACAATATAAGTTGCAAAAATAGAAAGCATATGTGATATATGGAATAAATTTCTTTTTGATGTAAACAAAGAAAATAGGTCATTGGATATGTGTCTTGCTTACATTACTCATCATTATTATTTCAGTCAAGAACAACTCATTTAAAGAAACAAAATGTCAATAAACCAACCACAAATGCATCTCCTTCAAGCTTACCAGATGCCATAAAAAGAATTAATGTGAAAGTGCATTGTAATATCTGCAAGATATACAACCTTTTGTTGTATTTATTGATGATTGCATTGAAGTGGCCAAGAATTAATAGAAATTGGTGAAAAATGTGGAAAAGTCAATATTACAAATGTGATACTTGCCACACGTAGACATGTTAAGGAACAAAATCAGAATTGAGATAAAAACATACATTATTGATGCAACTAGCAATCAGTTGTTTTATGCTATGATAGATATGTAGACTGATTCATTGACTCCATGCAGTATTAAACACTAACTTCAATAAAAATTGGTCATTGGCAACTAATGTTTCGTTCATGAGTAAATTCCCAAATGTTAAAAGTGGTGTGAGTATACTTAAACTAATAGAACAGAAGATAAATTAGTGAAATTTCACCACAACAGTTAAACAATCTTATATTTGTAACCAATCAGAGAGGTAATATAGTAAAAACTCTTGAGAACCTCAAGTGCCACCCTTATATTGCTCACTGTATCAATATGGCACTTAATCACACATTTGATAAGCAGAACAGTTTATTATGGAAACCCCAAATGTAGCAGCTACAATAAATGTCGCAAAATCTACATTATAATACATGGAAAAGAGCAGCCTGTGTTCAGATTTGCAGTCAACACTGATTAGAAATAAGTACACTTTCAAATAACTTATTAACAATGTTGGAGTCATTACCCTGCCAGTATGATAAAGTGGCTGCATTATTGGCAAAAAATAATAATACATCTAGAATAGAAGGTTATGAAAATCACTTTGAGGGACAGATTATGGATTTTCTTAAACCATTTAAAGAGGCCAAAATGAATTGGAATGCAGGAAAGAACCTACAATACAATTTGCTACTTTGGTTGCAGTTTGTGATATGAATGATAATAATTTTGAGATAAATTAAATTACTAATATTTTAAAACCAGATTAAAAAAAATTATATACGCTGCTGTTTAATGATTTTAAATACAATCTTTACAGGATTAAGGGTTGTGCCCAAAAGTATCTGATATTTGCAGAAAAATGTAATTACTACGAAGCACAAAATTATGATCTTCCTTTGGTCATCTTTATGACCTCACCATTCTAGAAGGTTAAGAAAAGGAAGAAGTGCTGAGAAATGTGCGAAAACATGGTGCAAATTCTGCTGCAAGATTGATGGCATTGTATTATCACTCTGCAAGAGAAACCATTTCAAGGAATGGAAGTGTAATAGAATTTCTGTAACAGTTAAATAGACCATATTGACCTTCTGCCTTGGTGGAAGCAGCACGAGAAGGATCTGCCAGCACTATTGCAAATTGCAAAATGAATTTGTGCATTCCAGCAACAAGAGCATTCAATGAATGCTGTTTTAGTAAAGTAGATATTAATAACAAACAGGCACAGCCAGCTAAATCTAGACCTTTTAGCAATCTACTGCGGAACTATAATAACTATAAATTAGTTCTGATAACATTTCAGGGGGCAATTTTCTATAAAACAGTATTTCTAACTTTATTTCAGCATTGTTATGAAATTATTAAAACAGAATACAAGAATAATTAAAATTCATTTATAATTTTATGTCTTTCTCAGATATGTATAGAAAATTTATTAGGTAATATTTTAAAGCAAATAACTGGTATTTAATTTTTTACATTACTTATATAAAAGAGTAAACATTTAAGTAAAAGAGACTGTATTTGAAAGTTTTTACGAAACATTTTAGAAGAATATAATCATGCAACATTTTCATAATTAACATGTGTGTCTAAAATGTTTGACAGTCAAGTAGCAGCTCAGTAAATGTTTGCCCATCCCTTTCCTCTCTATTTAATTCATTCACATATAGTAGAGAGCATGAGCAAAAGTCCCATAGATGTATTGATACCTATAAACCATTCCATAGAAATGTCAACTTCTAGCAAAATTGAAAATTAAGCACAAAGATATTGGGAAAGAATTATTTGTAATTCCTAAAGTTCATATATCGTGATACTAAATACATGGTTTCACATAAAAAGACTATCCCCATGAGTGGTGTTTTAAATGCCATCTGCTACAAGCGGCACTCCCAACCACTGAGAATCATCCGCTGTGTGTGCAGGATAGTTTTATGTGAAAGCCCTGTAGTTGGATATACAGTTCAAAAAAAGCTTTAACAATATATTGCGAAATGCAGTAGTAAATTTATTTTTTGAAATAAACAATATACTAATTTATTGATTCTAAACAGCCAATAGGAAAGCTAGGAGATATGTGATGAATCAAATTTCATGCAGCCATGTTTTTGTATTTTAATGAAGAGAATGATACAAGTGTTTTATATTAATGTCTAGGCAAATAAAGAGAACATAGTTTGAGATTATCTATTCATGGAATAATATGTCCACTATTAATTTGTAAGCAGAATGACCCATGAAAAAAATCCTGTCAGTTTTTGTGCTAAATGAAATATCTTAACTGTGCACAATTTATATTTTTGTAAAGTGATAAAACACCAATGTCTGGAAAACTTATGTACAAGACATAAATGCATTACTTTTCCCTTGATTATTGAAAGACATCACTATTATTTCTGGTAGTAGGGAAACTTTAATATCTAGGTAAACGTTTCTATATTTTAAAAGTTTGTATTTTGTACATTGTGGCATGTAACTAGATGTTTATAGAGAAAAAAGTAATTAGAAAATGACAATCATGAAGATGGAGTGACCCTGCTAACTATATTTTCTGTAAAGGTAGAACTTAATAGGAAACTGAGCATGAAGAATGGGAACTTGACAGAGGGCCCAAGTCCTCACAAGAAGCCAAGTATATGGCCAGATTCTTAACAAGAATAGCTAAATTTTAACTGAGTATGAGCCCTGTTTTGCATGTCTCTAGTGCTTAACAGCTTGCACAAAGCTGGATTGGTAGTTAATCCACATGAAGGAAAATTTGTTACAACTCATTGAAAATATCTAAATCATATTATATTTTTGGCTTGGGTTACTATGCTCCTGATGTATACAATACCTTAGGAATTTCTGGCATAACATAACTTATGCAGATTTTGTCAGTATTAATTATTTATAATTTATTAACTGTTATTCATAATTTATATAAGTTTATATCTTCATATGCCATCCATGTTATTGCAAGAGTATTAAGCAAGAAAAACATTAAATTTCATTGGGATTCTGAACAGCATCCAGCTCTTCATTAGTTCAGTAACTTGTATTTCTTGCATTGAAAATAACCATTTTAAAAAATAAAGAGGGCACTATCCTTTCATTTTTAAAAAAGATTGCCATTAATGTAACATATTCATGTTTCTTGCAATAGATTGGTAGTATGGCTATTGGAGTAAGCACAACATTCATTGCATTGGCACCTGCCGTCGCCATGGCAGGTATTGCAGGAGCAGTTGCTTCTGGAGCATATGGAATTGGACGAAGTATTGCATCACTTGTAGACAGAAGTGAACATAAGCAAAGCATCAGTGTTGCAAATGCTGAAGCGCGGAACTGCTGGTTATCCATAGCTGGGAGTTCCATTGGTATAGCAGCTGGCAATGCTCCCTTAGCCATCTCGAAACTAGTACAGAATGGATATCTGCTTTCCAGGTAAGTTGCAAAAAGGAAAGGTGAAAGGTGTATGGAATATTTCAATTTCCATTCTAATCATAAAGCTGATTAAGTTGACAAAACATTCTGAAATTACTCTTTTATATTTTTCCTGTTTTATATTCACATAAATGTCATTGATATCATTGTTCATAATTTAGGAAATATTTTTTAAAAACTGAATAATTATAATTTTAATATATTTAGGAATCAACACAGTGAAAACAAGTATAAGATCTCCAGTAGAGAAAATATTATTGTAGATAAAATATTTTAATTTTGAGAGTGAAATGTTCAGAGTGTTTTATTAATGTATATTTATTTTAAATGTTTTTAACTCAGACTGCTTCTGTGTTCATTGAAAGTGAAGCCACAGAAATGCTTTTAGCATTTTAAAATATTTTACCTACTAAAAACTGGATAATTTCTTGGAACATTGCCTTTGTAACACACAATACTTCAGAAAACTTATTATATTTGCTATTATAAATGAATTACATGAAAAGTATGGTATTGCACCAAAGAAGGGACATCTAGCAGCCAAATGCAGTCTGAAATAAAAAGAAAACTTGACTAATATTACTTTGACGTATAAATTGAATTAAATGTATTACAAGATTGCTTGAAAAATGAGTAATGTGAAGGAGTTGTTACAGTGAAATGAACATTAGCATTTTGAAGTTTGAACCATTACACGTTAATTTTGTTTGCTGAAATAAATTCATTTGTTTGTTCATTCATATATTTCAAGTTTGACTAAAAACTTTCAGTGTGATCCTTGTGTAACCATTTCCACCCTGCTCAGGTGCTGCACTGCTTACAGGGATTCATACTACCACTTTTAAAAATTTATCATTTAGGGCAAAGAGCTGAAACATGTTTTCCACCAAAAACAGGAGATTCTTGCAATCATTATCAGAATATCCCTTTGAATGTACTTTTATATTTCATTTTTGTGATATGGAGTGGATGAATTCCATTTTTGGAGATAAGAAGGTCTTCCATTCTTCAGTAACTATTTATTACATTAATTACTGCTGAACACTATTATCATTTCTAATAATTTTAAGTTTCTTAAAACAGGAATGGAGGAAAATTACAATATAGTGAATAGAAACTAGTTAATTAAGCACTTTTCCTTGAAGGAACTTCTCTGCGCATTACTCAAGATTTTTCAATGTCTCTTTGTTATGTACATCATGACATTTGTTAAACTGACTCTATGAATGGCAATGTTGGCCTTTTACTACCTACTAAATCATCTGTAGCCTCCTTGAAAACCCTCAGAAAGTTATTTCACATTTCATGATTTGTACACGAGAAAATGTCATTAACTCCTGTCAGTTATTTTCTTTCAAGATGCTCTCAATTTGGATTCTCTGAGAATAAAATGAAGTTAACATTGTAAATTAGCTGTTCCATATAGTTTCAATATCCTGATACGGTGTCTTTTCAGATCTTCCTACTAGTTCACATCATTTCATTAAACCTGTGTTTTTTCATGCACTGTAGATAGATTGGAACACCACATAAACTACAGCACTCAAAGTTTCACCTAATATATGTTAAAATCCTTTGTTGATACAGTGCATCATATAGGGTAAATGTTTGTGGTGTGTGAATTTCTTTTAATATTTGATGCTTTATCTGTCACAAGTGCAATTTGTTTTAGGCCAAGTGGAGTAATTTGTAGTTCTCCCATTTTATATGAAGTTCTTTTCAAATGTTTCCATCAGTTCTAGCAATATCAGGGAACTTGATGGTGACAGGCACATTGATTTGTTATTTTTATCTGTTCTGTCAGTTTTGTATATAGACTGATGTGTCAGATATTGTATCTTATAATACTTTGTCTCCAGAAATCGCAGGTTATTGCAAACTAACTTTTATCAGTCACTTTTAGGGATTAGTTCAGCCTTGATTTTATCAGTAATTTCCATTATGTTCCACATTACAGTCCTCTGGAATTTTTGTAATCATTTAATGTGCTGCAGATTGCCAAGTTTTTTGAGTTGAATGGAATAGATGAAATGATGACATAAAGGAGTCTGAAACCCAGAGCATCTAATTTTATCAGGTATTTGCCTTTTCAAAGTAAGGGAAAACTAAAGTAAAAAACCTTAAATACATGTTCCAATAGGAGATTGAATCTAAGTCTGCCAATTGACAAGCAGACATCCTACCATCAGAATCTTGGCTTTGAACGCCTTGGGAATGGCTGACCTTCTTTCACACTAGCCTATCTTTGGCACTTATGTGATGTCACAGCTATTTGTCCAGCCAGTTGCCTGTTCAATGTCAAGCTTGCCGTTGGTATTCACTTGATGCATATTTGCACTTTCTCCCAGCAAGGTTTGCTAGAAGTGGCCCAATTATTGATCCTCTATAATAGATGCATTTTATACAAGGAAATCCTTTTCTTATGTAAGGTGAAGAAATAAACAACTTATATCTAGTATACAATTATACTGAACAGTATTTTGTTGTACATTACTGTTTATTATATTATGTTAAATACAATACCTCTATTCATTAAGCAGTTTATTCTTATACTAAATTATACTACTAATAATAAATTTAACATCCATCTATATGAGGCCTCATTACACACAACCCCCAGATTATTGATAATTTCTTCATATAATCAAACTCAACCTGATGGACATTTACCCCTCGCTAAGGTGCATGCACATGTATTACTTACAAGACAGTATATCTATGGTATGCATAATGAAACCCCTCACTTAAATTTCCTTGTTAGCACTATTTTATCAATCATACGTGAATTCGCTCATCCTTCTTAACTATTCTACTTCATTTCTCCCGTACTTTTCCTAAATATTTCCCTATCATTTTATTTCTCTTTGTCCCTATATTAGTCAGTATTCTACATGGTGTACTTTCTTTCTGTAATTTATCCCATTTTTCTTTCCTCCCTCCATCTTTTTACCCCATCATACTCAAATAAACAATGAAATATTCCTTCAGGCTCTCTACACATAAAACACCCTTCCCCAATTTCTCCTCTGAGATCCTTTAAAAACAATGCTCCTGCTCGCATCCAAGCTATTCCCTCCCAAATTTATTACAAGATTGATATTCATATATATTTCTCTCTCTGCCCCACTCCTTTTTAATTTTAAAGAGCATTTTATCTCTAAAACTAGCCCAAATCTCTTGCTTCACTATATATTCATTCTTTGCCTTATTTCCTTCCAAAACCCTTGTCTACTTTTATCTCCAAATTCCCAAAGCTCCCCAACCCAATTTCTTGCAATATTTCCCCCACTTCTCCCATCCAGTTGTTATCTTTCATTTGTTCCCTTTGATATTTTATGTACTCTTTTAGAACATTGTGGTCCCTCAATTTCACAACCCTGTAACAATATTTTAAAGTTCTATCCACCACCAAATCCTTCCTCCCTATCCTCCCTAACTGTGCAAAAGCTACTCCTTTCAGTGAAGCTTTAGGCATCTCAGTACCTCTCTACAAAACATAAATTTTTAACCATCCTTTGGAAGTTTCCCATACTTCCACTCTGTATAACTTTTTTGATTCTACTACCACTTTTAACCATCCTTTGGAAGTTTCCCATACTTCCACTCCGTATAACTTTTTTGATTCTACTACCACTTCATACAATTTCTCCAACTAATTTATTGACATATTTGGAATTTTCTTCAACCATATTCAAATGCTCTCATGGCTACTTTACCTTTAATAATAACATTCTTCCCACGTGGTTCCCACCCTCCACTACTTGACTCCTCACCCCCAAATAATCAAATTCTTTAACCACTTCCAATAGCTCCCCCTATTCAAGAACCATTGCTCATCCCTTCTAAATTTACCCCCTTTCTTAAACTACTATTTTTGATTTCTTAACATATACTCTTAATCTGCATTCTTCACAAAATCTACTTATCTCATTTATTACTTGTTGCAGTTCAATTACTGTAGTTGCACCTACCATTAAATGATCTGCAAATAATAAGCTTGATATTTCTGTATTTCCTATAACTGGTCAGTGTTAATTACTCTTTAAAAATTTGTTCCGTAATGTATTCAATAAACAAATTAAACAAAACTGGATTTAACTAATAGCCTTGTCACAAACCTACCTTATGTTTTATCCTTGTATTCTACTTATCAACCAGGTTATCCTTTGCAATTTTTACATTATTTTCTCTCAAACTAGTTTTCTTAATATTTGGAACATCAGTCTGTGTTGTACACAATTAAAGAGTACATTTAAAATTGGTAATTGAATGTTGGCTTCTATGAAATTTTCATTGTTGAAAAAACTGTTCACACATACAGTTAAACGAAACATGCTGAATATATCAGAAACTTGCCAATGTAATCATGGAAATGAGGAATTGGAAAAATTTAAAGTAAAGTAAAACTATTGCAGCTTTCTTTTGTTTGGAATACATCGTTCCTTTCAGTATCACATTGCAGATCTATAAGCTGTAGTTTTAAGTTATGTAATCATTAAAATTAATTGTTTTCATGACAAGATTTTCTGCTCTGATCAATTACACAGCTGCAAGAGGATTTGTCCTTTCCCTTCAAGAGAAACATTAAAAATATTGAAGTGACTTATATAAATAGGGAAAGCAGATAGAAAATACTGTTAGAAAAGATAGAAAAGTTCAGAAGTATGCAGACTTCTCTAATTCATCCATTAAATCAAAATATTTTTCCAGATGTTTACCAGAGTTAACAACTTTACAGTAATAAAGAACATCCCATATTTACTATTACATTCGTCTAGATATATTTTAAAATGGTGCTGAGGCATTTCTTTTAAACAAACAAACATTGTGGTTTTTATGATGACACTCATGACATTTTAAGTTTCTTGCTTTTAGCAAATAAATTCTCTTCTGCTACTGCACTGCTCTGCGAAGTCGCCATCTTTAAATGTTCCAAGTTAGCTCATTCTTAGCCTTATTTAAAACTAATACATATGGCTTATTCACTAAAATCGTGATCTTGCCCATATTTATTCATAGCTTTGTTTTCAATGACTCCATCATTACAGCTCTCTCCATTCATGTATGTTTTTCATATTCATTACTATGAACGGCAAAGTATCTGTTTAAATTATATTCCTTAATTGTGTTAACCTTTGCACTCACTAAACACTTAATTGAATCATCCTGGTCTACATATAAAAATACTTCTTCCTAAATAGAAAAGCACAAAAAGAAATCAGTGGAATGTTAGAATATTTGGAATTATTTTCAGGAGTAGATATTTTAAATCGTTCACTATTGTGATATGATAGTGCACAGTATCGCTGACATTGAGTAAGGCTTCCCATTCCTTCAACTGTAACATAAGTATCACCAGCTGTAGTACCAGTCGCACTAAGATCACCCACTGCCTGAATTTGCACAAGTTAAAGGTGACTACCATAAAAGATGAAGCTAGCATCAAATTTTACAAGAAAATTCAATGTTTCAGAACCAAAATTATTTTGTACTAACTGCATTTTTCCTTTTTTTATCTCCTCCCTCCCCCACTATTTCATAGCATTGTTTGCTAGCTACCACCAAAGAGAAACTGATTAAAATTCAACTAGACAACATTAAATATGTTAGAATATTATTTTTCATGCTTAGTTCATGTTTAAAGTTTGGATATTAAGCTGGAAGAATTCAAGTTCATGGCATAGACTGGAACAATAGATCTTAAATGTGGAATGGGGATGCTCTAAGCCTTGAAATTGCAAAGTCCGTGAACTTCACCATGTCATACATAATATAGATTTTTGAAGACCTCATAGATCTGCCATTTGAAATTTTGCTCTTTCTTCTTTCAAAGGGCATTGTATAAATTAGCTATAGTACCTAAAAATTATATTTACTGACATAACTTCAGAATGACACTTTTTTCCCTCCAGTTTAACATCAAGGTTTTCGTTCTGTTCTTTATTTTTTCCGTATAAACACTGGCAATAAGTGTAAACATATCTTGTATGGAATCCTAAGCTACAGCTATATGACCAAGAAGATTTGTGACCTCACACTAACAGTGCTACACACATCAAGAATGCTCTTTCACACTTTATAGATTAGCTGAAATTTCCTTTCTTTGTTGCAAAAGCTCCCGGGCAGATTGCATTGTTTGACAATGTTGTGCCATTGTCATTGATAGCTGGTAAGTGCTGCAAATTTGTACATTCAAATACAGATTACAGCATAGTATAGTACATTGCAGATTTTGTATACATTTATTTGGAAGTTTTTTCACAAATTTCATATAGGATGTGCAGCAATTTTCAAATACTTAATTTTTGAATTATTTGCCTGATGCTGTTATTTAAATAATTACCAACTCCGTTCCAAGAGAATATTGAGGTCATGTTGCTCAATACAATATGCAAAGTATGTAATGTCCAGAATAATTTTAAAAAAATGTGTGTGAGTATTCTTATTTAAAAACATTTGCCTTAAATTTTTTTGAACTACTACTACCACCCATTCTTTGCATGACATTTTTTTACCCAAAAATATGTCCCTTTTGCTAATATGTTTTGCTCTGCTATAGCATTGTTGATCAATCCATCTAATAGTGTAAAGCCATGCTCAAAAATGCTTTTCTTTCCCAGACCAGAATACAGTAATTCTACAATCTTGTGACTTTGTTCTGGTATACTATCTCTTTCCTTTCTGGACATTGCCAAGCAGAAGTGAATAAGGGAGATAAGAATGAGAATCTATACCTGTTATATCCAGCTATAATCTATTGCTGCTGTAGGAACACTGCTGCCAGAGTTCAGATATTGGTGTGTCATTACATTGAATTTCTTTTAAAGCCTCCCAGAGAGTTTGACTCACTTTTACGTTCTTTGAAAGGTAAAAATTAAAGGCATAAAATTATGCTCTTGTTCCCATCAGAAGCCTACTTTTTGGGTACAGGGAGCAGTAATCCTGATGTGCCTATTCATCTCCATGCTTGTGGTGTTTGAGCAACTTTTATTTGCTCCCTTCTGTGGTTATTCATTCATGTTCACATTCTGATAGGTATCCCCCCATATATAATACAATAAAGTCTCTGGGTAGTGACATAACCCCAATACTGCTTCTCAATTAAGATGTATCCCCTAGTAGTGCAGGGCAGACCAGGCCAGGCATGAATTGTAAACACCTGTAGTTGATTAGGGTGCTACTGAAAGATGGGACTCAAAGGAGAATCAAATCAAGGTCAGGATTAAGTAAAAAGTAAAATTTGTACCTACGAAGCTGTAGACAATGGAGTGGTACTATATAATGTTTTCAGTTGTTAACACTAACTCCACTTACTTTTTTAAAACTTTGGACTAGTTTCGGGAGAGGTTGCTCCCATCATCAGCTGCTATTGACTGAATGCTGTTGTTCGAAACGGGGGATGGACGCCTGTTCGCTCCTGTGGTGGTATCTTGTGGTGAGTTCATCCAGCGGCGGAAAATCAAAATTCATTAAATTGTTCTTATTTTTTAAAATGAAAATTCTCTCCCATGTGGATAGTTCTATTGGGTCAGTAATTTAATTTCTGGTTTTATTTCATGATTTTTGATCCAAAAATGAGTTGCTATTGCTGATTTGTCTATCTGTTTCAATCTAATGTTCCTAAAATGTTCTTTTCTTCGAATTTCTAAATTTCTTTTCGTTTTTCCAATGTAGCTCTGTTCACAATCTGCACATTTAATCTCATATATTCCTGATTTTTGCTCTGTAGGGATGGTATCTTTCATTGTGCAATGTAGTAAATTTTTTATATTATATTTGTTCTTTGGGGCTAACATAAACCCATGTTCTTTGAATATCTTCTTAAATTTGTTGTGGTAAGTTGGGTGGTATGTGAAACTTTTGAATTTATATCTGTCTTCGGTGTTCTTAAGTGTGGAAACTTCCTTAATCGATTTTTGTCTTTTAGCTTTATTGATGATTTTTGTTACTGAGTTTGTATTGAAACTGTTGGTTATAGCCGTCTTCATTATATGTTGGTGTTCCATTTTGTACTGTTCAGGACTGTTCACCTAAGCTAGGGTGACACTCGGGAAGCAACAACCCAAAATCAAAGATAGTTGTGATAGTGAAAGATAGCCTCACTGCAGTAAACGAAACATTCCTCGGCTTATAACCTAAAGAAAAAGAGTGGACATAATAGAAGTAACTGAAATGTTGTTCCTAATTACTGAGTAGTTAGCAGAACTGAAGAAAGTCAGTCTTTTAGTTGAATGATCTTTTCATTATTCAGTTGTTTGTACCATCTGTTTGGTCCAATGAAATATTACCTTTGACTGCATAATGGTTCTCTTTTATTGGAGAAGTGGCTATCTCCCTGAACTAGTTCAAGGAGATAGTTCACCATTTTTCACAGATATTCTACCCATGTTGAGCAGCATTAAACTCTGAACTTTTTTTTGCCACTTCTGGGCTCGATAGATGTTGAATAGTAAAAATTGGATTTACCTGTGTTTCTTCTGTTTAACTCTTACAATGCATTCTGATGCCCTATACATGCTTAAAATGCAAGGATTCAATGCAGAAACCAGTTTTTCTAGAACAGTTAATTTGAGTGTTCTGCAACAGATGTTGCAAGTATGCATTTTTTTTTCCATGGTATCACATGCTGACCAGTGGAGGTGCCAATAAACACTGAGCAGTCAACAAAACATTTGATAGAGTTTGTTTCATACCAGGCTTTTTTTTTTTGGGGGGGGGTATAGTTCTGTATATCATGTATGATATAAAGGCGGAATGAAACAGAAAGACATTGACTAATGAAATTCAGATGGCATTGCTAAAAAGTGACAGCTACAATTATTCTTCATTTAATGAATATGACGAAAATGGTGATAGCAATAGTAATGGTATTATTTCTTAACTTACTGCAGCTGCTGCTATTTAAACCATTGGTGATAACAGTAAAAGTGAAGGCGATGATCTTGATATGTACTGGCTTGATGTGTAAGTAGGAGATAACAACACTTATCGGTCTGAAGAGCATGCTGGTTGTTCAAAACCTGGATCCCCGAACAGATACCTTTCTCTTTTTCACCACTTCATTCCTAAATCTTCTTGTAACAGAAATAAATAAATATTCCAAACAATTTACTGAAAACAAGAAATTTTGTCTCCTGCATCCAAAGTAAGAAGCTGGAAAAACATTGTTGGTGAAATGAAAAGGTGGTCCTTAGCATGCATCTTGAATATGGGAATTGTTATAAAGCCTTCAGTAGTGTCCTGCCGGTCCATTCTCCATCCCAATACTTGCTCTGATGCCATGGTATTTTCCCAAGAAATAGATTCCATCTTCTTTTAACATTTTTTCATATGACAGACAACACCAAATTTCCATCTTCAGGCCAATCTGATAATGGCTCCTGTGCAAAATTTTCTGAATTTATGGAACATGCTATTAGAATTTTCTAGCACCATTATGTACCCCATTAACAATTATGTGTAGATGAGAATATCATTGGAACTAAGAGCCATACTTAGGTGCAACAGTACCTATCTAACAAGCACCACCATTGTTGGGGAATAAAGCTCTGTATTTTATATGACTCTGTTGTCAATTACTGTCTAGTCTTTTTTGGGTAACGAGGAGCCAAATCAACTTTGATAAAAATGAAATTAAAAAACATGGATTGTTGTAATAAATTTACTCAAAATGGAAAATTGCCTGAGCAAGGTTTTCTATATTTTTATGAATATTTTTTTTTTTTTTTACAATACTTTGGCCAAATATCTCTACCAATGTTGCAATTGGTACAATTAGAAGAAACAGAAGAAAATTCATACTTAAAGGTCATTTGGCAAAATTCAAAGTAAATGAGAAGCAATTTTTTGAAAAGGACCCATCTAGACTGCAGGCTATAGACAAAGGAAAGTCAAAACAACAAATACTACTTCTGTCAACAAACTCTAGCACCAGAGAGGACAAAAAGTATAAAACTATGAAAAATCAAACTAAATAAATTGCTAAGCAAGGCGAACCAACTGGACCATATTTAGTCCAAATATCTGAAACAAAGGAAAGAGAATGTTTTATGCGCGTATAGGAAGGATAGGAAGAGAAAAAGATGAAGGACCATCTGTAAAGACTGTGAAAAGGGACTCCATCCAGACTGTTTTTCTGACCATAAATGTTCATATGGTGATTACCAAAAAAATGTAAATTATTATAATTAGGAAATTTCTCAAACTAGAAAGTTCAAATTTTGAAAATGAAGACAAAATTGTTTATCAAATATAATGGCGACTTAATAAAATTAAAGTGAAAAAATTACTACCAAGATCAGTTCAAGTGTGAAAGTTTATTTAAAATACTGAAAATTAATAATTAAAAAAAATTAGAAATTTGGGGACATGACAAAATCACAAGACATGCATAAGGGTATATCCTGATTAATCAAAAAAAAAAGTTTCAACTCTATAGCTTCAAATTTGAGATAGTACAACATTTTCAGTGAAACCTTACATTTTGCCTAGCAGTTTTAACTGCACTCTTTCGCTGCCAATCATTTTAGCTGGATGGCGAAAGTGTTAAGCAAGCAGGATGGAGCAGTAGTCCTGATTCACACTTCTTCCAATCCTTTAACGAGGGTGATTTCCCACAGAAGATCAATGTTGGATCAAGGCGATAGAAGTCAGTCAGTATGCTCAAAGCCCCAGGGTTATCATCGTCTAGCTCTAGTGTTTTGGTCACACATGTTTCTAAGGTTAACATTTCTGTTTACGCTATTGCAAAGGAATATGCCCTTCTGCCTTTGTCTCACTTACTAGCATTATTAAATGTGTTGCCACTGCGACAGTTGTTTGAAAAATTTGATAAAAATGTAAGTAAAAATGTTTATTCTTAACATCTGGTATTTCTCAACATAGTCTCCATTGATGTCTATACACTTGGTCCAGCGATATCCAATTTTTACATCCCATTGGAAAAATAGCATCTGTCAAACTTTGCAAAATAGTCGTTGATGGCTATGATCACTTCCTCATTTGATGAAAATTTCTTTCCATCCAGCCAAATTTTCAAGTTCTGCAATAGGAAAAAGTTACTTGGGGCTAAATCTGGAGAAGAGGGTGAAAAAGGAATCAATTCAAAGCCCAATTCATGCAGTTTGAGTGCTGTGACTGTTTGTATTCCAATCGATCTTTTTTCATTCAATGCATGTTTCAATCGATCCAACAATGAAGCATAATAGTCATGGATCTACCTTTTTTCAAGTAATCTTTCAACATTACACCCTGTAATCTAAAAAAATATTGGCCATCATCTTTTCCGCCGACAAAACAGGCCTTGGGTTTCTTTAACACGCTCTCGTCAGCCTTTGTTCATTGTTTAGACTGTAGCTTTGTCCCCGGAGTGTAATGGAGACTCAAGTTTCATCCACAGTCACGAATCGGTGCAAAAGTTCTGCGGATTGCGATAAAACAATGCCAGGCACTGGAAATGTTCTTCGGCATGTGTTTTTAGTCATCTATCAGCAATAGCGGCACCCATGTACACAGAACTTTCTCATTTCTAATTTTTCGACTGTCAATAATTTACTGAACATTACATCTGGCTGAAAATAGTCTAAAACCGAATCACTCTTATCCACAATTGTGCCACTTAACAAAATTTCCAAAGAACCCTCTTATAGTTAAACCTAATTTGTTCGAAGCTGATCCATTGAAATCCAAGAGGTTTTTACAGAGACAAACTTGAAGGAATTTTCCCTCATGAGACTAAGGAAGTCTAGCTCCCATGATACTCTTGGGAGTACAATACCGTTCTCGGCGATCTCCATCACCGCATGTCTCAACCGACAACCATTGCATATGTTGGAATCGCGTGATCTTCCTGTACGGGAAAGCCTGCTCTTTGGGGAGCTAGTGCTCTAAAAAATCGCCTAGCCCCATTAGAAAGGGCATGTTGAATCCTCTGCGTTAGCCAAAAAGTTAACCTGTGTGACCTTTCAGCTTATTTCCGTTGCATTTGCCATGGTTCTCGTAGAATGTACGTGAAATCCGCATCCATAGATCTGAGCTGGAGTTATTTGATTAATGCCGATCCTAAGCTTGCATGACTACAGGAGAGGAATTTCCGCTCTCAGATTAATGTCCGGCGCACTCCGGCCTTATATGATGATGATAATGATTATAATAGTCCTGCACATGGCGAAGTGATGATCGTGGCCCGAGAGGATGTATATAACTCTGCTGTCTGTGCAGTTCTGTTACAGACTGCCTCAGTTGCCGTTTCTTCTACTGGCCTCAAATTTTCTTTTTGCATCGTTTACTTCCATCTTGTTTCATCTCAAGGACGGATTTTGAGCACCCCTCCCTTCTACCACTACCACTTTTGTTGTCGAAAAATATTAATGTGTACCTCCCCTTTGGGGATCTACAAGGAAAAATGCCTTGCTTGCAAACGTTTTGTGTTCCATAGCCTAGCTCAATACTGTTGAACCTACTTATTTGTCAAACTCCACTTCTACCACCTAGAACTCTGCACCCATTGCATTCCACTATGCGTCTACTTGAAAAGTCATCTGTGATTAGTTACTTCAGTGATCACTTTCAATGTGAATTGCATCTCTAGTCTGGCGTACCGAAAATGCTTCTCCACAAAGCAAATTGGAGCCTTTGTAGTGTTCCGAGTTATGACACCCTCGACGCCATGGTTTTGCTTCTCGAGAACATAATCTTTTCCGCTGGGAAACAGTCTGTTTCCGATAGTCTTCTTACTGTCCTTGGTGCATCTATAAATGCCGGGACGCAGTGCATGCAGGCAAAAGTGCTCTTGGCAAATTACGTTCCCACTGCACTGAACTGAATTCGCTAAAAACGACTGCGCACCAAATGTCATTGATTACTCATGGATAGTGAAAAGGCATTTTGAGTTCGTGCCTTTCTCAAGCCCATCTATGCCTTCATCTGTTGTGTAGAATAACTTTATTGCATAGCCGATAAGCTTGGTCATTTGCCTATATTCAATATTAAAACTTCAGAACCGCCTCATAGTTTCCCCCGGTAGCATGTATTGAAGTCGAACTCTGCGAAATCCTTCGGCGCTCCTCACTGGGAAAATCAAGGGAATGTTAGTTTTGCACTGACAATCGGGAGTACGATAACGTTGCTGAAAGGTAAGGGGAAGCGAAGTTGTCCCAGGAAATTGAGAATGTTTTACCGTGATAGTGCTCCTGCATTATGATGGCAGGTTGGTGAGCCACCTAAAAGAACTTGGGTTACTCATCTGCAGAGTTGAGAAGGCTGATGCAGATTACCCGACCAATCAGACCTGTTGCCAGATTGTACTGGTAGTCTAGCTGGAGGGAGAAGGCATAGGTAAGCAGCATATCTGCTTCCACTCCTAAAGGGTTTTGGTAAACTAGGTACCATCCTAATGGAAAAAACACCAGTTGAGTCACCTAAATCATATCCCCTGCTGTACACTTATTTGTAACAATGCATCCCAGGAGCAGATGGTATTCACATAGGTATGTTGTAAAACAAACTCTAGAGATGCAAAAAATATTCAATTCCAGCTGTTCATTCGTATTTTTGAGTGCCGGCATGTTTTCATGCATTTGGATTATGGATGCCATCATTCCTATCTCTAAACTTAAAAATCACCTTTCTTCTAGCTACCACTGGATTTCCTGTAACAAATTCATTTACAAAATGATGGAACACATGGTTATGAGTGGCTTGTATGGTGGCTCAAATCTCAAAATTTCTGATGAATGTCCAGTTCAGCTTCATCAGCATTCTCTTCTGTGGATCATTAATGATGCCATGTATCCATATTAGGAATGGGTTTTTAAGAAAGTGTCAAACTGTTGTCACATTCTATGGCCTTGAAAAAGCCTATGATACCAGTGGAGAAATGGTCCATTGTTCACTTTATGAATGGAATATTCATGGTATTCTGTTTTTATTCAGGAGTTGATTTTAACCTAAGGGTGTGGTATTCTTTTATGTGCTCATTTTGCTTAGGAGAACTGGACATCTCTGTATTTAGGATCATATTTTTGCATGTGCTATTATTCCTATTATGGAGCGTCTGCCACCTGGTAGAATGTAATCATAAACCTCCCTCTCCTTTTTTTTTATCTTAAATTACATTCATTCATTTATTCTGTATTTCCCAAATCCATTATCTTTTGCAGATGAAACTAAGGTGTTATGATGGACAACTGCGTAAAGACATCACATATAGCGCAACTGAAGAGACAGTATAAGCATCCTAATTGTATTTTTTGTGTATTAAATAGCATAACCTGGGGGGCTGACTGGACAATACTGTGTGCCTCTGTTTTTAATTCGGTCTAAACTTGATATGGGTGAATGGTGCATTCTTCAGCATAGCCTTCACTTAAACTCGATTTATTACCGGGACATCTGTCTCACCAAGCCCCTTTTCCACTCTTTGCATGAAGGTGGCTGAACAACCTCTTTATGTTAGATCCTTTGGAAATGAATTGGTGGGTACACATATTGACTGACTACCCACCCTGTGCACTCTACCAATGAGGTGTTTTTAACACTTTGTGTTACAGCTCTTATAGTGCAAGGTTTCTAACTCTTAAGTCTCCCAGAATCAATCTTGAGAGCTTTGGAGGCTGTGGAGATCCATTGAAGTGATGTTTGCAGTATTTGCTCCTCTGCCTGTAAGTGAAGGCCCAGGCAGACTTCAATTATAAAGTTAAGTTGTGCTCACTGTTATCTGTTTTAGGAATATTTATTCCTTATTTGCAGGACTTGGTTATGTTTATATTGATGGCTAAAATGTTTGCATAGATGTGAAATTTTTTTATTTGGTTTATTTACGGGCGCTCTTTAACATCTCAGGTCATCAGCATCCCATTTAATTCAGGGCTTGAAACGGCCAGCAAATTTTGCTCAGAGGCCTCTTCTTTCAAGCTTTTTCGTGCCTTAACTGTATGACACGGGACCTGTGGCTTTACTTCCCTTCTGAAGGAAGCCATACTTAGGATTTTTACGCCCGAAAAAATCCATCGATCCTGGCCGGGTTTGAACCCGCAATCTTGGGTTTAGGAGGCAAGTATGGTTACCACTATACCACCAGGACTGACATAGATGTGAAATGTACTTAGTTTTTAATGGTTGCCGTATATTTTGGACTTCGCTCAGCAACATCTATTTTCACAGCAAAAAGGTATGCTGTTATACCTTTCTGAACATCTTTTGGGATACTGTAATTTGTTTAGATTCCCTGAGTGTTTTGAGTCAACATATCTGTACAATTACCATCCACATGCACAGAATATCCAGGGTACTCCATATGTGCTTGCATCATACACCATCACCACCACCACCTTCCTTTAGTTACTGAACTTGTTGGCATACAGGTTAATGAGGCTACAGGTGTCACAGCAAAGCATCTATTCCAGCACCATCTTAATGTTCCGCCACGTGTGAGAGAATTTTAGCTCTTTTTTGTGCAGAACAGTTTTCTTACACTAATGGGAGGAATGGTCTACATTCTGAAGTGATTAGTTCCTGGTGATTAAACCTCCTTTCTTGGCTGACTTCTTGAATTAATAATCAAGATGAATAGGCATGTTTGCATAATGCCCATTTTAACTTTTGAGGAATCACAGATGGTGTACACTGATGATACATGAGATGAAATGATAAATGGGAAAGGGTTTTTTTTAAAGGAAGGAAGTGCTCCAAGTCTAAGTTTAGGCTACCTCCCCGGCATTTGCCATTTATGAGGACTAGGAATACCTCAACCAGAAATCGCCATGGGTGGCTGAGGTCATTAAGGTGCAGACTCGTGAGTGGGAGGTCTGGGTTCAAATACTGCCAGGACCATCCTCCCTGACTGAGGTTTTTTTTTCCAACTTTTTCCTCAGTCCTGATAAATGGCAAATGCCGGGAAGGTACCCTAAACTTAGGCCTGGAACGATTCCTTCCTTAAAAATAAATCCTTTTCCAATATATCATTTCATCTCATTTATCACCAGTGTCCATCGCCTGTGGTGCCTCTATAGCAAAAACAGGCATTAAACACTATTCATTCGTACCTCAATCAGGGAGGACAGTCCTGTTGGGAATCGAACTCCAGACCTCCCACTCACAAGTCTGCTCCTTATTTTGAAAATGAACCAGCTCATCATGCCTGCATTCTGGTGTCTTGTTTATTTTATGTCATATTTTGACTGAGTCACATTCTGCTTCAGATTTTTCTCTCTGCTCTCATGGATATTGTTGAATGCACACATGGTTTTGTACACATGGTTTTGTACAACATTTTAATTTATGGAGCAGTGTATCAGTTCTAATGGCATTTTTTAACAGTTTTCTGTCTTCTAGCATTTTGAATTCCCATATTGATCTCAGCTTGGTGCTGGGAATTTTAGGTTTATTCTTTTGTTGCATTATTTTATGATTTTATGGCCTGTTGGTAATTGCTACATGTGGCTAGTCAGCTAATGGTTTATGTTTAGTTTTTTGCACTTTAGTATTGTTTTTAATCCCAGACAAGAATTTTAGTCTTTCCTGTGTTCTTTGACCATGTGTGTTCATTTAGGATGCTAATGATCATTGCATTTGGATGCCCTTACACCACATTAACTTACCTAATGTTAGCTTAGATTAGGGTAGGAGGAGGGCAGGGGAAAAACATGAAAACACAGATTAGAATGAAATCTTAGTCTTTATTTATATAAAACTTTATAACCTATGTGCAGCAAAGTATCTAAAAAATGAATTTTAGGGAAAATAAGCAACTGTTGATATTAGCCTCTATAACAGTTCATGAATACAAATTTTTTTCACCCAAGCATTATAAATTTATATTTGGGTGTAGTTCAGTGCTTGAAGCCATAATATTTGTATTGCAGATCAGGAGCAGTCTTAACCATTGCACTGAATGCTGGATCCCTTACTGTAAATGGATTGGGAATGATGAATGCTTTAGTGCAGATACACAACAAAGCCAAAAATGGTGAACTGACATCACTTGAAATCTTCCAGTTCACATCCTCATTGCTCTTCTTCACAATGGCAGCAGTGAATATAAAAACTGCCAGTGTTGTTATGAAAGAAGACCAGATCAGTTGGCATCAGAAATTGTCGCAGAACTTCCAACAACTTAAGACGAGTGTAATGAACTCCAAGGGAGAACCTGTGGTAAGTAACAATTGGAAATTACTTGTAGAATTGTAGAAGGGCTATGCCAAGGCAAAGATCTCTGTTGTTGCAGCTGCTGCTCCTTGTGCTTGCTTGAGTGTCTGCCACTCTATCCTCTTTTTTTTTTTTTTTTTTTTTTTTTTTTTAATATATACATAGTCTCTTGATCAATTGCATGTTGATATGCTATATCATGTAACTTGGTAGCCTATCCCCAGTTATCCTTGATAGATTGCCATTCCCACTTTGTTCTTGTAACCTAGTTATTTATTCACTCAGTACCTATGGGTGAAACCAACCAATGAAAAATTAATTTTGAAACATGATGGCATGGATTTTGTTAATTTTTTCGTACATTTGTATTGTACCACAAGATAGGTAAAATTATTATTTTGTTTTTTAACTTAAACATCTATTTTTATTATATATATTTTCTAAATTGTCAAATAATTTGCTAAATGCCACATACTTAATGTTGCTTATTTGAAAACTGTAAGAGATAGATACCTGAGAGAGATGTCATTTTAGAGCTTATAAATAGGGCTTTTATTTAATATGTAACATGACACCATTTTGGATTTTTTTTCAAAATTTTTAATTTTCAGAGAAACATGAAAATACCCACATGTAGATTGCATCTGGGAAAGGAAAAGACTTAACACTTAAATAACAATATACTTAAAAAGGAATAGAAGGAGTTAAGTACTCAAGGTCCTAGTGATATTAAGGAAATTTAATGTGTGGACTCTGATGTAGCTATAAGCTGCTTAAATGCCTCTTTGACCTTTCTTGGTGAATCTCCAGTTAAGAAACAGGAATTCTAAGACATATTGTGAACAAAAGATTAAAGAGAGCATAGAAAGAGTAATTGTTTACTTACAGTGATTCAGAGGAGGAAATTTGTTACTTGATTATTTAGAAATGATTCAGCAACTGAAGCAAAAATTTGAAACCTCAAACATACAAAGCTCATGATTTTGACACTTGTATCAAAAAGCTATTCCTGTAAGAAAATTGAAAGTGAATTACAAAGAAGACAGAATTTTGTTCAAGAAAAAGGAATTTTGTCAACACCTGACCCTAAAGCTGGAAAAGCGTTATCTGATGATACAGACAACTTAGTAAAGGATTTATACTGTAGTGAACAAGTCAGCACGCAAATGTTCTTTTCTATTTTTAAAATCTGTAATGTAAAGGATTTATACTGTAGTGAACAAGTCAGCACGCAAATGTTCTTTTCTATTTTTAAAATCTGTAATGTAATGCTCCTTTTTCGTTATATCAAGGATTTTTTTCCTTCTTCTTCCAGTATCTCTATGTGGTCACTCAGTATTAAAGATTTCATTTCAGTGGCTAAGTGCCTCAAATGCTACGACTATGGTCATGTGGCAAAATATTACAACCAGGACAAACTAATTTGCGGACACTGTGGGGAAGAAGATCACGAAAAAAAAGAATGTGTGAAAAAAGAATAATAGTGTATATGTATTTCCTGTTGCAGAAAAAAAAAAAGAAATGTGGGGGAAAGCAAGATTGTCCTACTTATAAACTAATGTGGGAAAGAGTTATCACTCGAACTGAGTATGGATAGAAGTAAAATGGACATAAAAAGAGGAAAGCCCAAAAGAAGAAATACTCCCAGCCAAATTAAAAGAAACCTAAAAAGAGTCATAGCCCACAAACTTAAATTAAGGGATAATTCTAAGACCACAGACAGTTACACACAGACAGATGATAGAGATGTTATCTAACATAAAATTAAATGAAGAACTGGAAATATCTGTACACAATAAACCAGTGTTACCTCTAAAATCCATACCATAGATAAAAAAATGGGAATCAAGAAAAAGATTGAGGTGAACTATGAAGCCTAATGGATGAAGACACAAGTACAGAAGAAGAAGGTGAAGAAGAGGAAGAGGACAAGGAACAAATAGAAGTAAAGATTGAACAACCCGTCCCACAAGCAAAGCTGCGAAGTAGATTCTTAAATCGCTATGGGCAAGAAGAAGGGAAAATTTGAGATTAAACACAAAAGCATAGTTGGTCATTTCAATGAACAACAAAGGCAGTGTGGCAACTTCATTCAAAAAGTGATGAAATCGAGGTGCTAGAAGAGGAAAAGATGTAGTGGAAATCAGTAGTAAGCACCAGATAATATTCAGCTCAACTCTAGCTATGGATGCACAGAAAACACAACTTTGACAAATACTGATGACAAAATAACTCCAGATATTAACCATATCTATGCAGATTTTGAACTCATGCTACAACTGAGTTGACTGGAGGAAAGATGCACCTTGACTGCCACTTTGCGACATGTTATGCATAAGTTGCATGAAAATGGTGAATCAATAATATTCCCTGTGCCAGATGCCATTGACCTTATGGAATTAAAAACTCAAAACATTACAATGGGCCCTAATGAATTATTAAAACTACTAAACACAGCCTATAAAAGAAGGAACGATTACTTGGATCTCAATGAAATATACAAACACTTTGTACTTATCCTTTAACCATTGTCAACAGCTTTGTAAGTACAATACTTTGTACTTTGTTATAACAGAATAGTTTTCGACATAAAGCAAAACTGGCCTAATTGTTATGCTCAAATCCAGCGGGTAAATTACTCCAAAAATTACTCCAGAAGTACTCCAAAGACAGAAACTAAAATGCCTAGTACTCCAATAATGCCCAGACATCCTGCTAATACTCCTTTCAAAAACAAATACCCTATCAAGAAACAAAACAAACATGAACAAACACAAAGAAAACAATTTTGGCGCTATTGTAAAACAAGTAAGAAGTAATAATAAACCTAGTTCTAAACCCAAGAAAGTAACTGAACAAGAACTTAGGACAGGTACCAAGCATCATTCCGTTGCTAACTCTGGGTAGGTGTTAATTAAAAGACAATGTGGCAGATTACGACGAGCATAGAATAATCAAAATTGGCCAAATAAATGCCCAGAGAAATAAACAAGTGATGTCAGAATTAGATAAAATTGCAGAAGAACTGAAGCTAGACTTATGCATTCAGGATCTTTATTCCTTTAAAGGCAAAGTAGCACATACCCCAGCAGGAGCATGGATAATAAGTCATGGAGAAAATCCTATGGCATCAATTATAATATATAATCCAAATTTGCAAATAGTCAATATAACACAATTAGGAGACACATACAAATTGTATTGAAGTGACACATGATAGTGGAAAATTTATCCTAACAAATCAATATTTTCAATATAGCCATCCAATCGACCCATATATAACAAAAATAAGAGAGGTTAGTAACACTTTTAAAAAATTTGAGCAAATTTTCACAAACGATGCCAATGCCAAATCTGGCTGGTGGTATAGTAGCATCAAAGACAGAAAAGGATAAAAACTGGAAGAAACTATTTCTGAACTAAATCTAATTGTCAATAATCAACCCAACAACCCTCCTACTTTCGAAAAACCTGGAAAAAACCCCAGTCAGGGAGGACGGTCCTGGCGGGATTGGAACCGCAGACTCCCGCTCACGAGTCCGTGCCTTAACGACCTCGGCCACCCGTGGCGGTTAATAGAGCTGGTGCTACTGCCAACATTGACATAACTTTATGTAAATTAAGCTCAAATAATAATAAAAAATTGGAAAGTAGGCCTAGATATGACCACTAGTGATCGCAGATTAATCTATTTTGATTACTGTACAGGAAAACCAAAACTTAAAGAAGAAAGAGGAGAGAAAATTTACATTTACAAACAAGCAGAATGGAATCTTCTGAGACAGGAATTTGAAAACTGCAAGTTACAGTATGAAGGAGAGTCCATTGATAAGGATGCCAGTAACTTTGTCCAAACAACATGAAAGGCCATAGACAAATCTGTTCCCACAACTATACCCAAGAAATGTTATGACACTATTTGGACAGATGCACTGCAAAAAGCAAGAAGCAAAGTTAGTAAACTAAGAAGAATTTATTCACAGATCGATAATTGTGGAAGAAAGGGAGAGAAACCTAAATAAATATAGAGGAGCTAAAAAGAAATATAAAACCACCTTAGAAGAAACAAGGACAAACTCATGGAAAACTTTCGTAGAAAAGGAATTAGACACCAGTATATGGAGAATGCCCTATAAAATTATTATGGAAAAAATTAAGAAACCGGACATTCTGAATACAATAAAAAAAGACAATGGTGAAATGACTACAGATTGGAAAAGCTTGTAAATACTCTTTTGGACAAGTTACCTGCCCTTAATGATAAGAGCATGGATAATATTCAGCACATTCAAAAAAGAGTAGATATGAACACCATATATGCTAATCTACCCTTTTGATGTGTTGGAAATTAAGCTAGCTATAAATAAGCTAAAAAAGAGAAAAGCAGCAGGTCCAGATGGAGTAATGAATGAAGTTCTGATAAATTTGGAAGAAAAGATTATACCATTCCTAGAGTTATGGGACTGAGAAGAAGACGAAAGAAGGAAGATTACAGAAGAAGATTAAAGGGTGTTGAAGATCCATGGGAATGAGCAGCAGGAGGAGAAGTGGTGTCCAGAAAGGAGGAGCAGTGCGTGAGAAATGGTGCAACCAGGGGTCCAGAAGGATCAAGAAAGATGGAAGATGGGACGGTTGGGAAGAAAAGATGGAGAGTGATATGGTGGAAGATAGGTGGTAGTGTTTAATGAGTTAAAGTGTTGGGACAAATAAATGAAATGAGTAGGAAAGATTAATAGTGATAAATGAACTTTAAGTGAAGTACGTTGTTAAAGAGAAGGTGATTATTATGATTGAGATACGTTAAGGAGGCTTGATACAATTAAGTATAATGTTAATTTAAAAGAAATTCTGCCAAAGTACTGGATACCAATACATACCGCTGGTAACCTGTGGTTGGTAGTAGTATAGTAATGGAATAAATTTGTAGAATAGAATAGCTGGCTACCAGCTATAATTCTTACTGGCTCCCAGTAATACTGTTAAATGGGAGGATTTTGTAGGTTTTGGAAGAAACATGAGCTAGAATGGAAAAATAATGGATTGATAATGCTGGGGTTTGTCGATCAGTGGGTAGTTATGGCATGCTTATGATGGCTGACTAGGATGCATGGAATATGTTTTATTTTTAGCAAATAGACTATAGTTCCTTTGTATATAGGAGGATAGAACATACTATAGATTTATAAATCCTGACTTTCATCTGTTTTGTTCTGTATAAATTTCCAAATTATGATATCATTGCTGTCTTTCTTGATTGTCTGAATGTGTGTAGTTGCAAAGACTATTGCTTGTAAGCTCTGTGTTCAAATATTGTTAGACATATTGCTTCTGTTTTTCTTTGAGTCTTTGTTTTCTGAAACACTATTAATATTTTGTGCCAGTTTCAATGTAGCATATTGCATTCATTTCCATACTGCTCATTTTGTGTACTTTCATACCTTCAGCATCCTTTTATGTTTTCATCCAGAACAATGCAAAAGAACATTGGCTTAGAGTATCTCCTTATCTGACACCTCTTTTAACATAATGTTTTCTGAGAACTGGCCACTATATTTTATCTCTGTTAAATAATTTGATTATATTCCATTAATTAAAACATTTCAATCTTCCAAATTGTTGAAACTATTTACAATTCAAGCCTCTCAAAGACCTCCAAATAGGTTAAACTTTAACTTATAACAAATTTTTTAAAATTCTGTTGGAACCAAAGCAGTGAAGCTAGATAAAATATAAATGTCATCAAATACTGTTGTCTCATACTGTACAAATTTTCAGTTCATAAAAGTACTGCTAGGATGGAGCTGCAAGTCCTCTTAGAAGATAGTTTCTCCAACCAGTCGTCAAGTCTGTCGAGGATGGAGAGGATTCTCTTCAAAACTGGTCCCACTACATTTTAAAAATAGTGAAGCACTAGAGTGTATGAGACAACAGTATTGAATAATCATTTTTAAATTTTAACTGTTTGTTTGCTGTATTCCAGCAATTTTTTAAAAATACTCCTTAAATGAAAATGGTAACTACTGAATTCCATTTCTTAAAACCTTGACATTCATCACATAAGGATATTATTTCCTTATTTTTCAGTTACAAGTTTTATAGTTACTTTTGACATTCCTGTCAATAAGTTATTGAATCCATAATTGTTAGGTTTCCATCAGACTTCATTCTCTTCCTCAGTATATCAAATATAACATTTAATTTCATGTTGGAACCAATACAGTGAAGCGACTATTATGTTCTTAATTATCTAGTGAGTCGATTTGATAACCTTATGCTCCAAAAGCCTGCGAAACTAGTTTTGCATAATTCAACAGTAAGTGGAGCATAAGATTATCAAATCAACTCACTAGATAAATAAGAATACTTCAGTATATGCTTTGCATTTCTGAGGGAATCTTTGATTTTTGTGAATTTCATTTATTTATTACTTTGGTAAAGCTATATTATTTTTGTCATTAATGCAGTAACATCATACTTAAGCAACCATGTATGTTATTGCACCTTCTTCAAACTTTCTGTTTTAAGTACAAGGGGAAGTAAAAACTATCCACACTTATGCTTTCTAATTTATTGCACAAAAGTAGGGGTTGAATGGGGCATAGTCTCCTTTCTTTTCGATATATTGGTCCAGCAGTTCCACAAGCTTGCATATTCCCCGCAAAGTTTTCATTTGGTCATTCAACCATTTATGCACTCACTTCTTTGTCCATAGAAAATTGATGACCTCATAAAGCATCTTTGAGTGATCCAAAAGATGATAGTTGGAAGAGGCAAGTATCTGGACTGTAGAGAGGGCATTCCAGCACCTTTAAACAAAAATGGTTAATAGTTTCAATGGTCTGGTCAGCCATGTATGGCATCACATTGTCTTTGTAGCAACATTTTCTTTGACAATAAGCCTTGGCACTTGGTTCAAATTGCAGTCTTCAGATTATTGGCCAGCCAAATCACATTCTTGCACTGTTGATCGTACAGTCCTTTTCAAGGTAGCTTTCCAATACAACCCCTTTTAAGTCTCAAAAAAGTAAGCATCGCCTTTCCCATGGAAGATTCAGTCTTGAATTTATCCTTCGTTTGCTTTCCCTAATGTTTCCACTCCATATTCTGGCATAGAGGTGGACCCACATTTCATCTGCTCTGACTATTCTGCTTAAAAATTCTGTACTTTCATTGTTGTAGCATTCCAAGTAAGCATTGACAGATCTCAACATGTTTGTGCTTCTCCTCTGTGGTAAACTCTCTTGGCATCCATCTGACACAGATTTACGAAAGCCGAGCTAATTGTGGATGATTTGATAAGTAGAACCATAACTAATCTGCAGAGAACACAGTACCTCATTAATGGTAACTTGCCAATGTCTTGCTGATTTGCCAATGTCATCTCTCAAACTTGCTGAATCTTCTAGTCAGTGTGGAGTTCTTGCTTCATATTTGTGCATATTGATTTAATAAGTAGAACCATGACTAATCTGCAGGATACATGCTGCCACATTAATGGCAACTTTTTGGTTCACAAATGCCATCTCTCAAGCTTGCTGAATCTTCTAGTCAGTGTGGAGTTCTTGCTTCATATTTGTGCATATTAATTTAATAAGCAGAACCATGACTAATCTGCAGGATACATGCTGCCACATTAATGGCAACTTTTTGGTTCACAAATGCCATCTCTCAAGCTTGCTGAATCTTCTAGTCAGTGTGGAGTTCTTGCTTCATATTTGTGCATATTGATTTAATAAGCAGAACCATGACTAATCTGCAGGATACATGCTGCCACATTAATGGCAACTTTTTGGTTCACAAATACCATCTTTCAACCTTGCTGAATCTTCTAGTCATTGGTGGAGTTCCTGCTTCCTGTTTGTGCATTGAGCTAGTCTGGTCAATTTTAAACTTCTGTGTCCACTGAAGTGAGAGTCATTAAAATTGTTAATGTGGCTTGGAATGTATGGCACCTGATCTGAACTCTTGAGTGGGCAAGCAAACCATTATTTATGCTGTAAAAGTTCAATACTGTATTAGCTATTTACAACTGTAATATATACAAGTGCAATAAAAATATGTACAAGGAATTTATAAATAAAAAGGAGGCCAAAAAATAGGAAAAAATGGTTTTGAATGCTTCCCAGTGGTGCTGCAGACTTTAACTCCAAAACTAGAAATTGGTTATATAGAGGACTGAAAACACAATAGAGTACTTTAAACAAATAATTTATTCCATCAAATACATACTGTTATTAAAGTTTAGATACATTATTTGTTCATAGATTATCCAAAGTAGTTTTCAAAATGCCATACTACTTCCATAATTTCTCAACATAATCTCTTTTGAGCTCAATACATTTGGTTCAGTGAGATTCAATTTTTTTTTTATTTCTGCAAAAAAAAAATCTTTCTAACTAACATTGTTTACAACACAGATAACCTCTTCATTCAATGAAAATTTCTTCCCCCAAGCCAGTTTTTCAGGTTAGGAAAGAGAAAAAAGTCATGTGCGGCCAAATCTGCAGAATAGGGTGAGTGGGAAACTATTTCAAAGCCCAGCTCATGCATTTTTGCCATCACAATGACTGACGTGTGAACGGGCTTATTGTCCTGGTGGAGGACCACTTTTTTGCATGCCAAACTTGTTCACTTCTGCTTCAACTTACATTGCAAACGATCCAATAACATTGTGAAATAACAGTCAGTGTTACTTTTTCCAAATAGTCATGATGATATGCTGTAAATCCCCAGAAAAAAGGTTGCTATTACTTTTCCTGCCAACAAAACCAGTTTAGTTTATTTGTACACTTTCACATTCACCAACCCACTGTTGTAACTGCCTTTTTGTCTCAAGGATATAGTGATGAACCCAAGTTTCATATAGCCACAAAACAATATCTGAAATCATTCACATTATGCTGAAATTTTTACATACACCAAATTGAAATGTCCTTGTAGCATTTTTGATCTGGAGTCAACAAACATGGCAACCATTGTGCATTCAGCTTGTTCATATGAAAATTTTCATGCAGGATTCCAGTACCCATTCATATGAGATGTCTACCATCTCGGCAATCTCACAAATCTTAATATGAGTCTTTTATCATTGTAACCATGATTTAATTGAAAGAAGCCTCAATCATGACCCCAGAATGTGCAGCATCTTCAGTGCTCATATGGCTGTTTTAAATTAATTTATCCAGTAATAAATGGTCTTTGGTGCTGGTGAAGAGTCCCAATGAACATTCTTCAGCTTAGTTTGTATGTGGGCTGCAGACCACTTTTTTAAATAAAAACTTTTATCACTGCACTATACTTGCCTTTATCAATATATGAAATGTGTGACATTGATTACTCAAGACAACAAAGAACTGCACATTGCATTGGTTTGAAAATTTTCATGCAAAGCAGGGAGAAGCCAATTGCAGAATTCAATGATCTGAAGTGATGGCAGACTTTAACTTGGTAACTGACATCTGTACAATAGGTAAGCAAGATTCTTGTATCAGTTTTCTTTAATTATCTCTTCTAAAATATCTATGAATAAATGAAATAAAACTGGTCTTAACTGCATCCCTGCCCCCCCCTCTCTCTCTCTCTCTCTCTCTCTCTCTCTTTTTTTTTTTTTTGTATATATTCTGCCATTATGTCCCTAGATTATTTGATACCAAATTGATTCTCATAATATAGCCTTTGGAGCACATTTATAAAATTCCTACTGATTCTTTTCTTTTTAATTTTAATCATAGGGTAGATGTCCTACATAGTGGGAATTGGTTAATACGAGGGTTGCAAGGTTGCACAATGATACATTTTTAAATCTTCAAATATATATTCAGTGAATTGATTTAATAATCTTATGCTCCACTTACCTTGAATTATACAGAACATGTTTCACAGGCCATTGCCTGCATCATAAGCTGTGAGTCGACTGCCGGATTCTTTGATGGTTGGATGAACTAATGTAGCTCTTGTGGATATTTTATGAACTTTTGGATTAATTTGTCTCCTGTTGGGATCTCGAAGTTCATAACCTTATCTTTATATACCTTTCATAAAATTTTTTCCCATATTCCCAACACACTCTTTGGAAGTAACAATCAGCTAAGCATTAGAATTCCCAATCATAACAGAGTATGTTGCAGTTCTCTCACAATGCGGATGGAACAAAACTTCACTGTTATCATGTACGTGGATGATGCTCACCCTTTATGATATCAGGTAGTTAGCAGTGATATATGTTGCAGTCTCCCAACAATTGAGAAATGCAGGACTATTTCCAGAAAAGTGCACAAAATAATTTTGATAATTTCTTGATTGTAGCTGTTTATTATTATTATTATTATTATTATTATTATTATTATTATTATTATTATTATTATTATTATTATTTTTTTTTTTTTTTTTTTTTTTTTTTTTTTTTTTTTCCTGTGGGCTTCAATTACACAACTTCTTTCTCTTTCACAACTGTTTCCTCTGATGCTAGTATTCTTTCATTCTCTTCTGACTCATTCTAATTCACTCTTCCTTTGAGAATAGCTTTATTCTCTTTTATTTTTCTTGATACAGATTCTTCACCTCTGCAACTTTGAAGTTATCAGGGTAATGGATCCTCTGATTGGTTCAACACAGTGAATGTAAGGCCCTCAGAATACTTTGCCCTGTATGAACGAAAACATTGGCTCCGGATTAAACTGGCTGGGTTGCTGATTTTGTTATGTTTTCCCATCATGCTAGTTGTGTGAAATTTAATTTATGGGACACAGTTAAATTCACATCCAAAAATAAAACCTGGTTTAAAGATCTGGAACCATTGGGAAATATTTCCTTTTCTGCCCCTGAGACCATTTACCATTTTTCACTCATAACCCTTGGTAAGGGGCCTTTTGGTCCATGGGAGGTACGTATTTCCCTCCTATCACCCATAACTTGGAGGTATTCCCCTATCTGTTGTCTGGAGATGCCACCCTTGTTGGGGTTAGAGGCTCCCTGGAGGATCTATTTATTTATTATTATTGTTCTAATACTTAACATTTAAAGGTGCACTGTTCATTGTTTGCATGATATTTCAATCATCTAAATATATCCTAAATCTAAATGATTTTTTTTCTGCTTTAATCCATTGCTAATTTATTTAGTTAGTGATTATAATAAAAAAAGCCAGATGTTTTCCTAACAATCAATAATTTTATAGGGTAAAACATTTTGAAATGTCAGTATTGATATCATTAAAGCAACTTTGTACACTTGATTTGATTTATGTCCCGAAGTGCATACATTATGCAAGAATCTTAGAATGAAAGTAAATGGTAATATTTTTTCCAGGTGTTGCGAAACATCACCCAGCTAAATAACAAAGAGGAGTTTTTTAAAATAATTGGAAATACGGCTAGTAGTATTCTGCAATATGCTATTTCGCCTAAGATGACTGGCCTGATACTGGAAATTACAAGGACTTTGATTCCTGGAAGCTGGGTTAATGAGGTAGGAATATCCATTCTAAGAAGGTTCAAGGTTTTGTTCACCGATTATGTATAGCTTTTACATTTCTTTCCATCATTTATATTAATACATAGCTTCAAATTTATATATATTTCCAAAATTCCTCCACAGTATAAAATTTATGTTTTAACAATAGGTTTTAACACATTTTTTAAATTTTGTGCTTGAAGTGCTTTTAAATGATTTTGGTATTTTACTTTACAGAATTGCATCTTTATGTGACACATAATCTATGGTTTTTGTAAATCTGTATTTTAATTGTATTAGCCCAGTGATCTAGTTAATGCACATCATAATCTTCATTATTCTCAAAAATCTGTTGTTTATTATTATGCCCTAAAGATACAGTTTCTAATATATTTAATTGGACAATAATGACAACAAGGATACTTACAGGATGCAGCCAAGGCTAATTAAATCAGCAGGAAGCCACTTTTAAAGCAAGGTAATAATTGAACTGGTTTCAGGGTTTACAGAAACCTAAATGTCTAAGGTGGTTATGTAGACAGGTTGGTTAAGGTTTGGGGCAGAATGTGTATATTCAATATCCTTAAGATTATAACAAGAAGTATGTTTATGGCTAAGCATTCTTTACTCTACCAATTATCCTCATATTTAGTGCAGTTTCACTATAATCATGTGCTTAAATGTGACCTTTGTAGGTACCTTTTAATACAGTGACACCACTATATATCTGGCAAACCCAAATTGAATATCAACATGTTCTCTATATATTGATTGATACACTGTGGGTAATTTTTATACACTTCACTTACATGTTTTTAAAAACAGGACATGTTTCAAGAACCGTCGTTCCCATCGTCAGCTGTTGACCCACTGTTCTGGTTGGTCCTCTGCAGGTTATTGAATTTCTGTGTGGTGGCCTCTAGTGGTTGTGAAATGAATCTGGAGAGGTAGTCCTCTGGCTGAAGGTCAAAATTCATTGCTGTTTTTCGGTATTTTAAGATGAAAACCTAAAATGTTCCCTTTTGCGGGTTATCAAATTTCTTTTAGTTTTTCCTATATATTTTAGTTCACATTCCGAGCATTCTATTGAATATATTCCTGATTTCTTTACTGCTGGTAACTGGTCTTTTAGTTTTGATCCTAGGAGGTATTTAATGTTGTATCTATTGATGGGAGCTAACGTTATGTTGAATTTTTTGAAAATATTTTTGAATTTGTAGTGTACTTTTGGATTGTAAGTGAATTTACAATATCTTGGCTTTTCTTTGATTACCTCCAGAGTTGAGGCTTCTTTTATGGATTTTACTAATTTGTATTTATTGATCCTTTTTATTATCGAGGAGATGCTGAAACCATTGTTTATAGCTGTGTTTATGATGTGTTCATACTCTTATCTTATATTCTGTGTCACTGAGGGGAATATTGACCAATCTGAAAGCTAAACTGTTGAACACTGCATATTGGTGTGGAACTGGGTTGAAACTGTTCTTTTTTATGTAGTTATCTGTGTGTGTGGGTTTTCTAAATATTCCAAATTGTAATTTATTATCTTTCTTGATAATTTTTAGGTCTAGAAATGGAAGCCATCCATCTTTTTCCATTTCTATTGAGAATGTTATAGATCTTTCTTGCAAGTTGAGTAATTTGAGAGAGTCATGAATATGTTTCTTGGGTACTATTGCAACTATGTCATCTACGTATCTATGCCACATTTTGAAAATCCAAGGAAAAGCTTTTGTGATCTGTGATTCAAGAGATCCCATATATAGTTCTGCTAATATGGGGGATAGTGGGTTTCCCATCGCTAGGCCTGTAATCTGTTGGTATATGTTACCATTGAAACTAAAGGCATTTTGTTGGATGCACAGATTGGTTAATTTGGTAAGATCTTCTATTTCTGCAGTGTGTAACCCAATGTCAGTAAGCCATTTTTTTAAAATAGTTAAAAGTTTTTCTGTAGGAATGCTAGGAAATAAAGATTTCACATCAAAGGAAACTAAATTATCATCCACGGAAATTGACATTTGTTTGATTTTGTCTACCAACTTGTACGAGTTTTTAATGTTATGACTGTTGAATTTCGGAAGTGCATTGAATTGTTGATTGAGCCATTTTGCTAATTTATAAGTGGATGAATTAATCTGGTTTACTATTGGACTCATACTGTTGTCTGCTTTATGAATTTTTGGGAGCGCATAGAGCTTGGTACCCTGGATATTCCAGTAGGTATTTGCTGAAGACCCAGGGACTGGGGGACTTTTTTTTTTTTTTTTTGAGTAGTGTTTAACGCCCATTTTCACTACTGAGGCACCACAGGCGGTGACTGGGGGACTGAGCCAATCAAATTGGAATTAATTGGAGTTAGTGCCTTCTGGAATTGCCAAAGGCACTGAATCCTATTAGGTTTTTATATGTATGAAAAATAGAATTCTTTTTGTTTAAAAGTTTGTATGTTGATGTATGAGAAATAAAATTCATTCATTAGAATGTACAGCAACCAATGGATGGAGAGAGGAAATATGAAACAAGAAATGGGATAATTTGCAGGCAGAAATTTTGCCATTAAAGATTTTTGGGATTAGCAGAAAAGAATTTTTGAATCATTTTGGAAATTTTGTAGGAAAGTAAGAGAAAAATGATGGAGGAAAGTGAGGAAGATAGTAATGAGGTAACAATGACGGAGATGATCACCTTTAGGGAAGTATTTGTAAAGTTCATTTGATAATATGTATAGTTAGAGTGATGTAGGATCCATGTACATAACAACCAGGATCCTGAATTAACAAGCACTCAAGGATTAAGGAAATATTGTAAAACTAATTGTAATGTGTAGAAATAATAAATATTCATTCATTTAAATTGTTATTGCTTTTACTAATTTTTATGTCCCTGAATCATCAGCAGTTATAATTTTAACTGTCTTAAATAATTCATGCACTGTGTTCTTGTATGAATGAATGAAAACTTTATTTCTACATAATTCTCTTACATTAACTTTACAGATTATACAACAATATTGGAGTGCTTGTCATATGCATTTAACTCCCTGGTTGTATATGCAATAAATCCTCCTTCCCACTCTCTACCCATTCCACTATTCGCACATATCTCCCTTTACTTTATTTCTGATCCATCCTTCATCATTCTTGCAAAATAAACTCTAAAAATCACCAATAATCCCCCCTCTAGGTGCTTTTTTTTTTCTTTTCTTTCTTTTCTTTTCTTCTTTTTCTTTCTTTTTTTTTTCTTTCCCCCCCCCCTTCCCCCAAATAAATTGTTCTAGTTTTGCTTTTTCTCTTGTAACCCTTTTATCTGATCCTGAATTTTTATCATTCTCCATTTCGATCAAACTCTCCACATTCAAAACTCTTGACCACTGGCCAGTTGATTCCCCCCATCCTCTTCTCTCCACCATATCATTTATCCTACTCAGCTGTTTCACACTCGGTAATATCCTCAACACACTTGTTACTATACAATCCTCTCCTCCTTGCATATACAGGTTGTTCCCCTTTCTTCCCTCCTCTTCTCCCCTCCATGCCTTGTTCCTTCACCTAGATGCACCATCAGCAGGTTTCCATCTCTAATCCTCTATTCCCTTCTAGCCAGCATTTTTTGATTTTGCTGCTGCACTGGCTGATTTTCTCGTATACATAAATGCTCTTCTATCTTTGTTGCTGGCTTCCTTCATCTTTTTTATTAATTCCACTCTTATTTCGCGATACAATAAAAATTCTTATACCTTTTAATTTTCCCGTTTGGCCTTGCTTTCCATTTCATATTCATTATGGCTAATTAAACTAAAATTTGCCTTGAACTCTCACCTGTTCATCCAATTCTCTGGGAATCTCTGATTTTCTATCACTCCAATTTATTGCCCAATATTCCTTCAATCACTTCTACTCTTTCCATGTCTTTTTCTCTCTTCTCTCTTCTACTCCAAATATCACTATGTTCAGCTTCTTACTCATATCCGCCACTTTCTCCATTTTAACTATTCTTATCCTGCATTCTGCTGCTTCTTAATTCCTCTTCGACCCTTCCCAAATTCTGATTTATCTCTTCGATGCTCTTCTCCAATTTCTCTTCAATTCTTACCTCCTTACTTTTAATCTCCTTTATATCTTCTGTTATTAGCTTGAATATAGCCTTTACTTCCTTCATATTTTCAACCCTTTTCTTTCTCCATGCTTTAGACTTTTCTACTGAACCGCCCATTCCTTGCTCTTTAGCCATTCAACACAACTTCCCACTTCCCATATTCTTGAGTGTTCACTCTACATGTCCTTCCTCTCCGCGCTCATGCCAGCAACTCCCACTGTGTCTTGCATTTTATATCAAGTGCCTGTTTGGAGAACCAACTGTCCCAAATTTTTATATGATGCAGTTTTCTTTTGAATATCACTAAATTTTTCCTGCATTGTAATTCCTTTTCTGTTTACATTGCAGGTGATAACTGTTGGCATGACACTACAATATGATGACTTACCAGTACTTAACCTGGGAGAGAGTTGTCTGAAGTATTTTGCAAAGAAAATGAAAAAGGAAGAGGTTGGAATTCTTTTTTCCATTCTCACCACGGTATCCAAGAAAGAAATGGACTTAACATTTGCTCTTGATTTAATGCACAAGCTTTCAGTAGCTCTGGGTTTCAATGAAGTGGGCCAGATATTGAGCACTGCCAATTTTATTGCAAATTATGTGAAACAGATCATTTCAAAGATAGAATTTCTTTACATGAATGATCTGGCACAAGCACAGAAAGAACCATGCTTTAACAGGAATACCTTTGATCAAGAATATGGAATTCTAAAGAAAACTAAAAACCTTGGTACTGCTGTATTAGAAAACTGTAACACTAAGGAAGTTGTAATGCGTTTGATATCTCTCTTTAAGCAGTATTGCTTCCCAGCATTAAAAAAATGGACTGCTGCATATAAGTAACCTCTGAAAGGACAGATAAACGGTATAGAGGATAGAGATTGTTACTCAATTAAGAGCTTTCAGGTAATGAAATCTATAGTCTTGTTGAGAAATTATCAGGCCTACAAACTTTCAGTAAATAATTACCAAAATATGAAATCATGCATATCATAACCCAAAAAGCCAGTAGAGATTGTATAGATTGCCATCTACTAGATAGAATATACAAGAATGTCCTGGTGATGTAATCTATAGCTTAAAAACAGATAATATATTACTCTGAAAATCTAAAGTAAAAAATACCAATGTAGTAATAAGTAGAAAAATTGCAATTTGTCTTTTAATGCCATAATGATTTTATGTAAAATTTTTGAAATAATTTTGTTGTATTACTTAATCAATTTAGAAAGCTAATGTTAATTATAAATTACCATATTCACTTGTATGATGTGTGCATCCCAACTTTTGTGGCAAGATTCAGACAGAAAAAAAAATTCACTTCCCATTTTCAACATATATTTTTGGATAATATAACATCATAACACACTTATTACCTGATTTATAGTAAATTTTTAAAACAATAATTTATCATAATTTATATCATCTAAAATGCATAAAATTTTACTGCGATTGGTTCTTTTTAACATACATGAAACAGACTTTCTGAATAGTTGTGCAGTCATTACTGTCTGTTGGTGTGGAGTAATACAGGGCTTTCATGTAAAAGTATAATGCACATGCACTGTTTTGAATCCTGTTGGCAGCAAGCGGCACTACATGCCTAGCTGCCAAGAATCAAACACTGTGCTTGTGGGATGGTTTTTAAGTGAGAGTCATGTAGTAATTAGTATAGCTTACATCTTGGTTCTTGGCATGTGCAATTTATTAATGTAAAATTAAGTTGCAACTTTTTGTGGCAAATTGGACGATAGGTGAAACTTTTGAATTTGTATTCTTCTTTTGTCATTTTCAGTGTGGAAACTTCCCTTATCCATTTTTGTCTTTTAGATTTATTGATAATTTTTATCATTGTGTCTTTGTTGAAACCATTGATTATAGCTGTCTTTATTATTTGTTTGTATTCTATTTTGTACTCTGCTTCTGTGAGTGGAATTTTCATCAATCTTGTGCCAAACTGTGAAACACTGCATATTAATGTGGAATGGGGTAATAACTCTCATTTTTATGTAGTTTTCTTTTGTTTCTTTTTTGTAAATTTCAAAATTCAAACAATCTCCATTTCTTATAAATTTTAAATATAGAAATGGTAGCCACCCATTTCTTTCTCCTTCTATGGTAAATTGTATAGATTTGTGTTGCAAATGAATGAATGAAGTGTTGAATGCCCGTTTTTGCTACAGAGGCACCACAGGCAATGGACAGTGATGATATGAAATGATATATTGAGAAAGGATTTATTTTTAAGGAAGGAATCGTTCCAGGCCTAAGTTTAGGGTACCTACCCGGCATTTGCCATTTATGAGGACTGAGAAAAATCTAGGAAAAACCTCAGTCAGGGTGGATGGTCCTGGCGGTATTCGAACCCAGACCTCCCGCTCATGAGTCCGCAACTTAACGACCTTGGCCACCCGTGGCGGTTTGCAAATGAAGTTTCAGGGCATCTATTGCATGTTTCTTCAGTATTATTGCAAAAATGTCATCCATATACCTATACCATGACTTGAAAATTAAAGGGAAGGCTGTTGTGATATGTATTTCAAATGAGCTCGTGAATAACTCTGCTAGAAAAGGAGAAGTCTTGTAAGTTTGTCTGCAGTCTATTGTCTTAAGCATAAAAATTCTGTATTCTCCTGCATCAAAGTCATCAATATCAAGGAGTCTATGGGAGCATTATGATTCTTGCCAGGTGTTTCAAATTATATACCCTATTTTAATAATAATATTTTAATATCCAGTGTACTGATATGACACCGCATTTGCCTAGAAATCCTCTCTTGAACATTTTTAATTTTCTTACACTAAATGCTGTTGTGAGCAGATTTCATCTTTATAGCTTGACGCATTTCTCATAAAGTTGTAAACAATAATGACAGTTTCACAACTTTGGCTAAGTAATGCTTTCTTTTTTAACTTAGAATAGCTGAAGCTATGCATTTAACTAATGATATATTAGTCTACATATAAAAAATTGTATTACAAACAAAGTTTTTTTACCTATAAAAATGATCTGAAAACTGTAAAGGCACATGAACTTTAATCTCATCCTCATCACATTTTTGTTGCCTTATACACTGAATGGACAAAACAAAAGATATTATAAACTGTATATATGTAATTACTTTATAATATCTCAACATTAGCTCTACTTCACACAAGGGTGGAAAAGCAACCATAAAGAAATAACAGTCAGGAAGGTCACCAGCCAAGATCCTGGAGACTTTAATATCAGTTATGCCCTGTTTTTACTGATGTTTCATAATGGACAAAGAAAAATCTAAATTTAGAACTGTAAGCTGAAAGTGGTTTAATTTGCAGAAGTTTACAGATATAGAGCCACAGATTGAGAATTTTGAGTATCTGAATCAAAGTGCATAACTGGCACAAAAAGTACTTTTGGAAATGCCAAACATATCAAATAGGCCTTTCATGGCCCAAAACCCTGCAAATATTCAGAAAATGGAGTATTGGCAAATGTAACTGAATTATGTAATGATGTAAAGAGTTTCCATCATGTTGCAATACAAGGCCTGTGAAATTGCAAAACTAATAACACTGGTCAACTACATTTTGCCCCTGAAATAAAAGTACAAATAAAATATGAATGGAAAACTCATCAACTAAATAATAGCAGTTACTCATTAAATATGTCCTTAAATGTTTTTTGAAGCTTTGGAAAATTTTACATTTTTAATATCAGAAGGTATTTAATTGTAAAAATTTATAACATTGTAGTAAAAACTATTTTCAAACAATTTGTTGTATCATGATTATGAATCTCTGAATTATTAGTAAATGTTTCAATGTTTATTTGCATTTGTACGATAATTTCATATAAATATATACAAGGTTATGGTAAAATGTTTAGCTCTTTAAAATATGCTTTAAAACTAATAAGTGTGTAATAAGTTAAGCATGATTCTGATGATCTTTTTTGTAGTTTAAATATTTTTGTTGCTTCAATACTCTTTCCCCAAAAGCTATTCCATAGGACAGAAGTGAATGAAATTTTAAAAAATATGCTACCCTAAATGTGTGATTACTTACTGGGTATTTTTTTTATTAGTACATGAACTGTTTTCTTTAAAGCAAGAAGTTGCATGTGAAGTTACAATTAATATACTAGTATCATCTGCAAATAAGGAAAAGTTCATGTTTTTTATTTAGGTCATTTGCATATAAGAGAAATAATAGGGAACCTAAAATCGAACCCTGTGGAACTCAGTAAGTTCCTTTGACAATACTGATTTCACTTCGTTTTTGTTGTTATCATGATATTCTATCTGAACTATTTGGTTTCTGTTTCCAAGATAGTACTCAAACCAGTTGTAAACTAATCCTCTAATTCCATATTCATTTAGTTTTCTAAGTAGGATTTCATGGTTAACAAGGTCAAAGGCCTTTGAGAGATCAAGAAATATGCCTATACAATGTTCAGAGTTATATAATTGCAACATTGGATTAAAGCTGTAGCAGTCTATTGATCTTTTTGAAAGCCATACTGAAACACCAAAAGGAATTTTGATGAAATTCTTTTGCATAAAACTTTTTCTAGAATTTTGGAAAAAACAAACAAAAGGTCTGTAATTCATATTATTCTTTGATTTAGTTGAACTACACACTCCTAATGCTTTGTCATAATGTATAGAACCGGTTTCAACAATCAGAAAAGAAAGTTTAGAAATCTTAATCATAAACCAAAGAAATATCCAGAACCTAAACAGAATTATGTGGAAAATCTATCTAATAAAGGTTAAAAAAAAAAGAAGACTTAGCATTTCTAAATAAAGGCGTAATTCTGTACAATACTCCATTAAAATATAACATTATTTGGTAGATTTAGAAGTGGCCATTGAAGGATTAAACAACAAAGGAAAAGAAATAGATTAAAATTAGAAAAGGTTTTTAAAGAAACTGTTAAAAAGAAAAAAGCAATAAACAAGACATATAGGAACACAATAAAATCCTTAAATGATAAAGATATAGTTTATACTAAAGCCGACGAAGGAAACAGAATAGTAATATTAGATAAAGAGGATTATAATGCAGAATTTATTAAATAAAAAAGAATATATTCATATATTGAAGGGATGTATTAATTCAACCAATGAGATTCTAAAAACATGTACATTATCCCAAAGGAAATAATATACAAAATAAAACCGAGCAACTCTACAATAGCAAAAATATATGGCTTACCAAAAAGTCTCAAGACTGGAAATGGTATGCATCCCATCATTAACAATGTCAATACTCATGCATACTCTGTAGCAAAATAGCTAGCTAATAGATGCAAGACATTACCTAAATTTCAAATCAGGAGTATAAACAATTCATTTCAGTTAATAGAAAAAATTAAGGACATAAAATTACATCCCTCTGACACTCTAATATCTTTTGACATAGAATCGCTCTTTCCAAGCATACCAAAAGAAAAACCCCTAATTTATCTACATGATTGGCTTAAAACAAGTGGAATTAAATATGTGTACATAAAAGAATACACCAAACTCACAGAAATTTTCATAAACCAAGCCTGTTATATTTTCAAAGGAAAATTTATAAATGACAAGCAGGATTACAATTGGCAGCCCCTTATCTCCATTCCTAGCTAACCCATTCATGAGCAGATTTGAAACACACATCAACTCAGCTCTCCCATACATATTTAAACATGTCGCCATTCTTGGATAATACAAGGGGCATTCAATAAGTAATGCAACACATTTTTTTTCTTAAAGCAGGATGGTTTTATTCAGGATTCAAATACAGCATGTTATTCCTCAATGTTTTGGCTACAAAACCCTATTTTTCAACATAATCTCCGTTCAATGCTACAGCCTTACGCCACCTTGATGGGAAGGCCTGTTTGATACCATCTACTGGTCTATGTCGGACCCAACGTCTTCCAGCATCAACAGCTTCCATATCATCCAGGTAGTTTTCCTGTGGAATGCATCCTTCATTGGGCCAAACAGGTGGAAGTCGGAAGGTGCGAGATCCGGGCTGTAGGGTGGATGAGGAAGAACAGTTCACTGAAATTTTGTGAGCTGCTCTCGGGTGCGCAGACTTGTGTGAGGCATTGCATTATCATGCAGAATGAGAAGTTCATTTGCATTTTTGTGGCTACGAACACACTGAAGTCGTTTCTTCAATTTCCTTAAGAGTAGCACAATACACTTCAGAGTTGATCGTTTCACCATGAGGGAGAACATTGAACAGAATAAAGCCTTCAGAGTCCCAGAAAACCATGACTTTACGGCTTTGAACATTTTCTTCGAAGGAGAGTTGGTGTGGTGCCACTCCATGGATTGCCGTCTTGTTTCAGGTTCGAAGTGACAAACCCATATTTCATCGCCTGTGACAATATTTGACAAAAAAATTGTCACCTTCAGCCTCATAACGAGCAATCAATTCTGCATAGATGGTCCTTCTCTGATCTTTATGATCGTCAGTGAGGCGTCGAGGAACCCAACTGGTGGATAAGTGTATCAGCACTGCCAACAGAAAGGTCAAGTTGAGCAGCATGTGACCCGTGGATCACCTCGAATAAAAGAGTCCGCACATTCCAACACTGCAGGAGTCACAGCTGTGTGCAGCCGGCCGGTACACGGGAGATCACAGGTTTGCTTGACCTTGTTGTGTTGATGACACATGCCTCGCCCAATGACTCACTGTGCTTTTGTCCACTGCCAGGTCTCCATATACTGCAAGCAACTATGAATGCTTGTGATGCTCTGATTTTCCACCAAAAGAAACTCAATAACTGCTCTCTGTTTAGAACGCACCTCCGTTACAGAAGCCATTTTGAAGGCTAGTTATAGCGCTGCCACCAATCCTAAATTAATGAAACCGTATGAGGGAAGCAGGAATATTTAAAAATGTCCTACACAAAATTTCAATTTTTTTCAGCCAAAATTGGCTCAGAAAAAAATGTGTTGAATTACTTATTGAATGCCCCTCGTAAAATAATAAAATATCAAGGAAACCTGGAATTTAGAATATATGAAAAGAATACACATTCAGACAATCACATCAAAGCTGACAGTTTTAACCCTATAATGCACAAGCATGCAATTATCAACAGTTTAACAATCTGGCTAGTTAACCTATAAATTAACAAAGAAGAATATTTTAATGAATGCAAACAAATAGAAGAAACAGCAGTTAAAAATGGTTTTAAAAAAGAACTAGTACACAAAAAGATACAGAAATTCAAGAGGCAAAAATGTATCAAAGAAACCATAACACTTTTAGCAAGAAAAGATAGCTAATTTTTAAAAAATTCACATATCCATGGGCTAAAAAAATTTCAGAATATTCTTCAAGATTTTAAATCATGTTGACACTGGTTAATAGATTTAATGTTAAAAACCTACTGATAGATAATGTTAATGACAGTATTCCACAAGAGAAAAAAGCAGATATTTATAAAATAAATTATGCAGAATGTGAAAAAACCTACATTGGAAAAACAAAGAGAAACATAGGCACACAGTTAAAGGAACATTTCAGAATATTCTTAAAGATTTTAATATCAGGTTGGCATCGATCAACAGATTTATGTTAAAAAACCTACTGGATAGACAATGTTAATGGCAATATTCACAAGAGAAAAAAATCAGGTATTTACAAAATAAATTGTGCAGAATGTGGAAAAATCTACGATGGAAAAACAAAGAGAAACATAGGTACACAGTTAAAGGAATATTTCAGGAACATAAAGTACAAGCAAATAGAGAGGTCAGCAGTAGCATATCATTTTTGGACAGAAAATCACGACATAGTGAATAAAGCAAAATTATTAAAATGAGTACAAGGACCTATAGAATTAGCAACTTGGGAGGAAATGTACATCTACAATCCAAAGACAGTCTAATGAACTTCAACACTGCCGGGAATGAAAACATAAAACTACAAACAACAAGATTATCACACCCCCACCAGAGCAGAATACACATTCCCACAACTTAATGAATTATCCAACAGTTGAATTTTAGCTTAGCTGATGATGAGAACAAAATGTTCTCGAAACCAGTTCTATGTATTATGACAAGTAAGTGAAGTATTAAGAGTGTGTAATTCAAATAAATCGTACAATATTATCAATTATATGATTGGCTTCACTGTGCAAATTCCGATTAACATTTTGATTAATTAAAAGGTCTAGTTTTTAGCTTCAGTTTATTACCCTGTTTTACACATGATTTTATTTTTGAAATTCTGAAGCATTCTAGAAAAAAACAGTCTTTACTCATTGATAAATTTATCAGATTACAGCAATTTTACTAGGTTGTTTGAGCATGTTTTTAACAAAAATTGCAGCTGTCATCTAACCCAGTGAATTTTTAGTTTTAATTCTATATTATATACATTAATTCATTTTTTATTGTAGGTATAAAGAAAATAATGGAATAATTTTTTTTCTTTTTTTTTCTTTTTTCTTTCTTTCTTTTCTTTTTTCTTTCTTTTTCTTTCTCTCTCTCTCTCTCTCTCTCTCTCTCTCTTTTTTTTTTCCCCCATTGATTGCATGCTTATTGGTTTTAACTGTACAATTGTTATTTAATGTTTTTACTACTCTTGCAAAATAATTATTACAAATTTCTGCTACCAGAAAAAAAATTGACACCATTTGGCTCTTACAGCACAGTGAACTATGAAAAAAAATATCTGATCAAGTGGCCACATTCTCAGCACAAAAGCATCCGTCCATTAGGTCAGTTATTTTTACAAGAAAGAGTCATTAGTTTTGTATCTCTAAATAAAGTTATTATTAACAAGATTTGTTTTGTATTCATTCATAAGTATAGTGCAACCCAATGAACTATGAAGCAGCTTACTGTGTTTTGCCTTTAGGCAAGAGTGATGCTTATTGCTGTCTGCAGGTATAGTAGACTGGTGCTGACACAACCATGCAATAGCTTCCTTAACTAAAGTTTTACTTACCAACTTTATGAAAGGAGCTGCTGAAACTGGCCATTGTTATCCATACATTTTTGGAATCTCTTAAAAGACTATCCACCACTTGCTGTACTTCACATTGAGCAATTTCCTATTTCCTGTTTTGTTTTGATTCTCCCAAGATATGTGTGTTTTGTCATGTTTAAGGTATTTTTTAATTTATTCCCGAGATAAAGATTGCAAGGAGATCATAAATCCTACTAATAATTCTGTCATTCTGAAACACACTTTCAATTTCTCTTCTCAAAATATTTGCCATGTGAGCTTTGACAGAACCTTGTTGAAAAATGATGAAATAGCTCTACCTGTTGGTTAATTCTCTAAAAAGGGGGGAGGGGGATGGGCGAAATTATATTCATATATGGGGAGGCATCAACAGCTGCTTTGGAAAAAAATGATCCTATATTTTTCTTTGTCTGTGATGCACCATAAACCAGTTTTTTAATCATGGAGGGCCACTAAATATCAGGTTTCTCACGCTCCAATGATATTTTTGTGTACACACATAACCATGAAGGTGAAATCAGGCCTCTTCTGAAAAAAATATTAAATATGGGTCTAGTTTTCCATTTTATATATATATGTATATATATATACATATATACACTATTCAAATTGTGTGTGTGTGTATATATATATATATAGAGGATCAGCTGATTGAAGAGCATGTGTCACAGTATTTTATATGGTTTTAACTCATAACAATTTAGTAGTTCCTTGACATAGGAAATGCCTGTGAATTTTGGGGGAAATTATTCAAACAGTGACCAATATTATCTACTCATTTTTCAATGAGATCCCTACACTGTCTTTTTTAGACTGAATAATACCCATGGCCTGAAATTTATTTTAAAGATTATGGATTACAATATGACCCAAAATTTTGCATAGGAATCTTTCTTCAAGTCTTTGAGCTTTATGAACTGATTGAGTTAAAAAAATAAATCACAAGATGCATTGCAAAACGATAAGACTAACTGACAAAAATTGTCATATAAAGAGAAAAACGAAAATCAAATATATTTTAACCTAAATACATCAAATTATATAAGCTTTATCATATAAGTAGTTACAAACAAAGCATCCTTCAGAGGCTGCCAAATACAAAAAAGCACTCTGGTGCAAAATATCACTTATTGTTTAATATCCAATAAATGAACTCTTTTTCAGAACAACCTAAATAACACGATCGAACATATGCTCTCCAAGCTTGTGTAACATAGTTCAGTTTCATTCCATGCAGATATAATAGAGGTCTTTAATTCCTTCGCACTGGCATATATTGCTTGCCATTGAGATAAACTAATCTGCATAAGATTCCCCAAACATTCTCCATAGGTCCTAAACTTAGGTATTCATTTTTTACACTAAACTCCACTTACTTACATAAAAGTAAGATGCATTTCGGGAGAATCTGAACAACTGAAGATGGGAGAGATTTTCCCGAAACGCACCTTACTTTTATGTAAGTGGAGTGTAGTGTTAAAAATTAATATCTAAGTTTAGGATATATTACCACTTCATTGTCAACAGCTTCGTAAGTACAATAGTTATTTATTCTCCATAGGGTTTAGGTACGAGGAATTGACAGGCCTTTCCATGATACCAACACTGTTGCAGCTAAACCACTCCCTTGTGAATCTGGCTCTTTGAATGGTTGTATTGTCCTGCTAAAATATCCAATTCTCTCTTCCAATCCCCCCTGCACAGGTTAAGATGGATGGAATTGGCAGGCAGGCGGGCCAATGGGTAGATATCAGGGGGAACATGGAATTTAAATAACCTCCAGCACATCAGTCTTGAAGGCTTATTGTGCTACCCCCATTGGGAGAGATGCCTTCATTGTTTCTCAAAATGTGTTCCTTGAACAAGTTTCAGTATTGGTTCAAATGTTGGCATCCATTCTCCAGTGTTCCCTGATTATAGAGAAAGTAAGTCTCTTTCTTGCCAGGATTGGACACTCAGAAGTACCAACCATTACTTGTATATGTTTTCTGAAGTGACCATGTTGAGTAGTTAATGTAATTACTTTCCTTATTCCTCTTCTGTCCAATTTTACAGAGATGTGGAAAGAATATTGCTAGGATATAGGACAAATTTCATAGCTTGCATTTGTCCAGGATAGGATTGTCACCTTAGTTTATGTTTATCCCCAATTCATGTATTAATGGGATCTTGGCAGTATGTGTACTGATTCAAACTGTGGGCTCAGGTCAAATAAACAGTATATCTGCAGATGCCAGGGCAGATGGGGCATTTTGGCACTCCCATCCCATACCAGTTTTGATTTCACATGGTTGGAGGAAAGTAGTTTTAAGGCACTTTCACTGTCAGAGGATAAGAATTCGTTTTTGGTGATAGCCCTTCTCAGGTCCTCTATAAGCACAATAAATACTTCTGCCTGAAAAACTGTGCAATATTTACCAAGGCTTGTACTAAAGTTGGTCCTTGGAGATAAACGATGTATGCCTGCACCTGATTGTATCTCTTTACAAGATCCATTGGTATACCTTTTAAGTTGGTTGCATTCTTTAATGTGCTTGGTTCCTTCCATCCAGTCTTCTCGAGATCCGAGAGTAACCCTAAAAGGAAGGAAATTACAGTACTGAGTATTCATTAAGTCAAACTTCATCCTCAGTTCTGGAATATCCAGGAAATTTAAAGGAGGTATGTCCATTAGCTGCAAAGCTACTTCTACAGTTTCTTGTGTGCACGGAGCGATGTGCCATAAGCCTAGCCTCTGCTTGTAAATAGATATTCATAGAAGAGATATATTTACAATGCAATGGTAGGAGTACTTCTGAGGGCACCTGTAATATATAGACATGCTAATCTCTGTTGCTTGGTTAGGTTACCTGCTAAAGTAGTTAAAGGTTGTCTGCCACCAAACATTGCCTCCATAAAATATCTGGCAATTAACTATTGCAGCATATAGCCAATGGCTAATGTATGGTTTGAGGTCCCAAGTGAATCCAATAGTGTGAGACCACCTGGCTCTATGGAGAATAATATTAATGTAGTTATTCCAAGTCAGTTTCTTATCAAATTTAACACCTAGTGACTCAGAATATTCCAGGATTGAGCTATGTAGTTTAAAGATTTCCTTTTAGATTTCTAGATTTAGATTAGTAAATGAAGCAACTGTTTAGCTAGGATTAATGGATATACTCTTCTGCATGCACCAGCTGTGAATTTTCCTCAGCCCACAGTTCATCATATCTGGGACTGTATTGGGAAATTTTCCAAAACTTATCTATGTCATCCGCATCCTTGTATATAATATCCTTCCCAAGTCATGTCTTGGAATAATGTCCACCACAAAACTCCAAAGAAGGGGGGTGAGAATACCCCCCTCTGTGGGCAGTCCCTCTGGCGACAATTCCTTTTGTTTCCCAAGAAGGCTAGTAGTAATATTTCTGCTGCTGAGCATGAAGTTTATGCACCTACAAAGGGTGGTGAATGCATATTTCTGAGCAGCCAAAACCATAGACTCATAAGACTTGTTGCTGAAAGTGCCTTCTATGTTTAGGAAAGTCCCTAGGGTCCTCCAGTTTGCTAACAAGGATATGTAATGCCATTATGCAAGGCTTGGATGACTAGTAGGCATGATAGTTCAATGGAGGGGACTGTCTTGACAACACCTTCCTTCAAATATATCTTTGAATTAGTCTTTCCAAAGTCTTTCAGAGGAGTGACACAAGACTAATTGGTTAATTGGTTGATAAACCTTAGCTTTGGAGTAATTAGGAATAAACACTACTCTGGTAGCTCACAATGCCTGAGGAATATAGCTGAAGGCTATACTGGCCCAAAAGAGGTTACAAAGAAGGGTCTAAAGCAAGGCAAGTCCTTTCTGAAGCAAAGCAGGAAAGTTTCCATTTCCACCTAGTGACTTAAATGGGTCAAATTTATTAACTGCCCATTTAACACTTTGAATTGCCAATTCCCAGACGTGCTGTGATGCTCTTGGTCTAGAGTTTTTGCAGTCGTCTGTGGATTCATAGGGGTTTTCATCAAATATGCACCCTGGGAAGTGTACCTCAAAGGAAACTTTGAATGTTTCTTCAGCCAATCATGTAAGCTTCCTGTAAACTTCCATATTGTTCCTATGAAGTTTATAGGATTGAGGCCAGGACTCTTGTAATCTGGCTGCCTCTGACAGGCTAGATATTTCTTGATAGAAGGCTTGGGAAGAAGACCTTTTGGCCCTACGTATATCTTTATTATAGTCTGTGAGGGCTGTATGACATGCCTCCCAATCACCAGTTGTTTTTGCCTTGTTAAAGAGATGTCGCACCCTGCCTCTCTTGTGTTCAGTCTTTATTCACCATGACATATTCTTAGATTCCATTTGTGATTGCATGAGACAAATCATGATAATTATCAAGTATAGCCTCTTGGATGAGGTAAGCGACCTAGTCGACGTCACCAAAAGATTTAATCTTGTCAATCTGCACAGGGTTCCCACCAAGTTCTCCTGGGATTCCTGTAAAGATTGGCATTTTTATTACATTAACATTAAATGCATATAGTTATGGTCTGATAGTGATGGTTCAGACCCTCCATTCAGTAATCTGAGTAGAGATGTACTCCATGCAAAAAGTAACATCAATAACTTCCTGCCTTGTGCAATTGGCAAAGGTAGTCTTGTAACCAACATTAAGCATATGTACATGACAGAGAGCAGAAAAACTAAAAGATAGTCCTTTTGTTGATATCCTTACTGCCCCAGCTTTTGTGATGAGAGTTGGCATCACACCCAAAGATGATCCTTTTATGTGTGTGGGGGGAGGGAGTAAATTGGAACTCTGCATATACTATTTAGATCAAATAAGAAGAAAAGATTCTGAAAATCAGTAAAATCGCGTTATTAGAGTGGGTCCTGAAACCCAAAATTTAAAATTAACTAGTGGCACCATTTGTTTTTTTGCAACAAAATTGTGCATATAGTATGTAAATAAAATAAGAAAAAAAGTTCCTGAAAATCAGGGAAACCAGGCCATTAGGAGTGGGGATATACCTGAAAATTGCTCTAGCAGCACCAATATTTGTTCCTTCATAAGAAAATTCGGTATATGCCATTAAAATAAATATGGAAATTAGTTTCTAAAAGTTAGGGAAATTAGAATATTAGGAGTAAGGGTATGCTTGAAAACCGAAATTTAAAACGTAGATCGAGTATAATTTTCTCTACATAATTTTAAAATAAAATGAGAAATTATTTCTACATATAAATTGTATTTATAATGCTGCATATGTTTTATATTTCACAAAAGCATCATCGTGAAGATAGCAAATGTGAAATATTAATCCAATGTGTTTGAGAATTATATTTGTATATAGGAGTGCTCTGCAATAACCATCAGAAAATGTTTGCTTTATATATTTTTAATAATATAGAATTTGAATTAAATTAAATTTCAAAGCCAATGAAAACTGATGAAACTTTAGATTGTTCTTTGCTGATTGTGTATATTTGCTTAGTACAAGCAAATTATTTTTAAATAGTACCATGTTTTTATTTTATTGAATCATATGAACATCATCATCTTCTTAAATACACAATGTAACTTAAAAATTTCCATTATTTTTTCCCTGTTTTAGTGAATGAAAAGACATAAAGGGATCAGTTCATAAACATGGAAACATTTAAAAATACCCACACAGTATAGCTTTCTCTATCAGTGATCATATATTTCATTTAATAAATAGTGTACCATTAATTCTTGTAGTTTAATCTCATTAATAATAACTTGGTTTCACTTATTTGATATTTATAGATTGCAAGAATTCAAAATTTGTTCCCCTAATACCACACAGTAATGCATTAACTTATTTCATTAATTAATAAGACCAAATTTGGGTTTTATATTAATTTCAATTAAAAGTTATTTGACTCAATGAGTTCCCTTGGTTTACGCAGCTTCTGTGGAACAGACTTTTTAAATTTAGCATTTTAGATAAACCCTTCTAATAAGCTGATTTCACTGATTTTTGCAAACAATTTTTGTATTTTATTTCTACAGCATATAACTAAGTTTCCTTAAAAAAAAAAAAAAATAAATAAATAAAAATTGCGGCCGCTAGAGCGATTTTAAAATTTCGCTTTAACCCCCACTCCTAATGACTCGATTGCCATGATTTTGGAACAATAGATTTAATAACTTATTTTAAAGAAAGCTATCGAGTTCCATTGAGGAGAAAAAAAAATAGCGACCGCTAGAGGATTTTTAATTTTGTTAAAAAGTTTCCTTTAGGGTAAACCCCCCCCCCTCAATTTTGCTGGTTAATGAACTGAACGGATCGTTTGTTAATTGATGGCTATATGCCGAGTTTCGTGGAGAAAAAATAAAAAGTGGGACCACTAGAGCGAGAACGGACACACGCGCACATAATTATACATACATTTTATTTCTTTTTTTTAATTGTAGGTTTCTAGTAGATATGATCAATGGAGATGAGTATAGATTATTTTTTTATTTTTTTTTTTTTTTAAATGGGTACAACCGATATAGCTTACGTTCTTTTGGAGTTCACCAAAAAATAATAAGTAGATACCAAATTTCTAAAGTGAGTGCACATGAATATTACAATATTTAAGAATTTGTTTATCAAAAAGTAAAATAAGTATTTAATATTTAATTTCGAAAATTTCAAGGTTAGAGGAATATCTAATAGCAACGTGTATTTCAAAGTAAGGTTTTATGAGCAGATGGAACATTTTAAAATAATAGGGAATTTCTCGGATTCTGAGGGACTTTTAAGGCCGAAAGGAGGATTTTCTCCACTGAAAACCTGACAACACTGGCAATAATCCGAGTAAAAAATTGCAACTGTTATTTGATATTTAACAGCAGGGTTGGTTGTGTTGTGGTATATTAAAGAAGAATTTGTGCTGTGCATGAAAATTTGTCAATCAAGCACACGAACTAAGTGGACATAATTGGACATTATTTTATTTTTCTCAAGGTTTCGAAAAAAATATATGGTAAAAGCGTTTAATAAAAAACATGGTTGTCTTGAGTAGCTTCCCGCCACCGACAGCAGGAATAAAACACCAACAACCAGGAACTACAGTACAAATAAACGACAGGGAAATTGGAAAAGGAACCCTATTTATCACAGAAAGGTAAATCAAGACTTACAGTCATCTAGATCCTGGATAGCGTCTTTCAAAGTCAGATAACCTAGATCATAGATTAAAAGTATGATTTTAAATCAGGAAAAGTCCTTGGTTCATGACATTTAAAGAATCACAGGTCTATATTGTTAGCATAAATTAAACAATTCATGACTGCCAACAATTCACAGAAACGTGAGCAAGGATTTATAGCATCAACCAATTCTGGAAATCTGTTGATCACAATTGATTTGCCCCTATTTCCTTTATTCCTTTAGTTGATTTTCTACAACTTCTATATACCTTGCAAATGTTCATATCTGCTCTGCTAATATAAATGTCTATTTCATTTCTGCTAGTTACTAATATAATACTATAGCAAACTAATCTAAAATTTAACCCCTGAGTGAGGCTTAACTATTACGAAGATCCATGTAATAACCAAGCCATTAATAAGTAAAGGTAAATCATTAATATAAATGAGAAAAAATAGAGGGCCAAGAGTAGAACCTGAAGAACTTTTTGATTTATTGTTCACCAGTCCAGAAAGTGAGGATGAGCATTGAACCTGGCATTTATTTCTATACTTTGCTCTCATTTATTAAATGTAATGCAAACAAATTTGATTATATTTTACACTATATTTTTAGTTTTATAAGCAAGGTGTGTTGATTGCACTTATCCCTAGTCTAAACAAATTTAATATATTTGTCACTAATGATATTGGCACCTCCACCAAGTTAACCAAGGTTTTGGATCTCTTAAATAATGAAACTTTAAATAATCCATTATGATAACATGGTAAATGATTTTTATGACACTTGAAGACTTCAGGCATGGACATTCATAATCTAAGTTTACCTTAACGTTATTACAATTAAGCACATTCTACTGCAGCACATGTTATTAAACACTTACCATTTACTTTCAACCTTCACATTAACTTATAGACCATACTAAAATATCAAAGAGTTTTTTTTTCCCCTTGAAAAAGCACTTTTATAACACCATAAACAAATTAATCTACCCTATTTTCACATATATTTTCTGTGCGCAGCTTTGTTATTTGCAATAGTATCCCTTTTGAGAGAGATCCAAGTCTTTGGCAATTTCATTCTCAATTGAAATATTTGCTAAAGCTGACATAGGTCCTGGTTCATTGTATAGCACAGAGATATTTTTATGAGTTTTAGTTTATTTATTGAAAATATGCTTTCCATTTACCACCGAGATAAGTGCATATCGTCAAAAAGATTCTAAGATATATCTGAATGTTGGGAAAACAGCCCATATTGTGATTGAAAATGCGATTCAAGGATTGAACGGATGTTTCTATTGTCTGGCGATGAAAAGAAGGCAAGCGATAGGAATGTGCTAAGTAAACATTTTCTACCCTCATTATGTTCACTCATGTTACTGCTGATAAAAATAAACAGTTTAGTCAGATACTCTTCCGTGGCTAGAAATTCAGCAGGCAAGCCTGATCTGAGTCTGAGAGGTATGGGTATCCCTCATACACTGGTACATGTGCAGATGAACGATTCAAGCCCCCCTCGCACTTCATTACCCACTTGTCTTCTTCTGGTCGCCGGACAGTATGTAATTATTATTCAATACTGCTTGTTAATGTATTAGTTCATCATAAACCACCTGGTCGCTAACACCACATTCTCCTGAAGCCTAGAAGAATGTTAAGGTGCTTTGATTTTAGAGACTGATGGTCTGATATTTTTTAATGTTCTATAGGAATCCCCAAACTTCAGTGTGTATTCATCTGCTTGAATCTTTGTTGCATACAAAATAGTGCTGCATCAGTAGTATGATTTTGAAGTGAATTTCAGGATCCAGAGTGATTTTGACTTTTGTTTCATACCAAAATTGCCTCTTCTTTTTCTAAATGGTGCTTTAAAAATACCGGATCAGGGTCATGTGGTTTTTTTCTGTTTCTGTGGCTGTGGCAATAGCTGGGACATAACCAGAGTCATGATAATCTTTCAAAATTTCACATTTCTTCATTAGATTTTTTTTTATTTGTTTATTTACGGATGCTCTTTAACATCACAGATCATCAGCGTCCCATTCTATTCAGGGCATGAAATGGCAGACAAATTTTGCTCAGATGCCTCTTATTTCAGGCTTGAGGTTCTTTATCGTGCCGTAAATGTACGATATGGGACCCCCAGCTTTACTTCCCTTCAGAAGGAAGCCATACTTATGATTTTTACGCCCGAAAAAATCCATCGATCCTGGCCGGGTTTTAATCCGCAATCTTGGGTTTAGAAGGCAAGTATGGTTACCACTACACCACCAGGACCGACAATTCTTCTTATTCATTAGAAAAATGACAGCAGATCATACTTTTACTCATATGATTTATTTGGAATATGTCCAGTAAACTACTAAAGATGTATAAAATCAAAAGATGTGATTACAGAGATTTTACTTCAATTGTAGTTTTTGGTTGTTCACTTCTTGGTAAGTTTAATAACATATTTCTGCCAGGAGGTAACTAACTAGTTTTAATCAGACTGCCTTTATGGTATAGTAGTAGCATTTGCCACTACTAATCCTGAAAAGATCATGGGTTCAAATCCTGGTCCGGTCAAATTGTCTGGTAAGGTTTTTTTACCCTGAGAAGGTGAATGCCAGATAACTAAGGTTCCAAGGACTCAGAGCTCTTTTGAGACATCATTAATTAATTTATTTCATTTATCCTATAGAATTGCAAGAAGATTGTAGCAGCCAACGCTACAGTAAATAAAACATAAAAAAAAAAAACTTAAACTATACTGCATTGTCATCTTTTTTCATAAACCTCTTTGAAAGTAAATCATTATGTTACTATCCATAATGATTTTTCGTCATTTTGTTGAGCACTAGAAGAGGACAAATGTTGCATTATAGCAGAGATCTTTTTCACAGAGGATGAAATGCAATCACCATAATCAAATTAAGTGGATGACATCTGGAAACTTCTCTAGAATTCGTTTTGTGCACTTTTCATTCTGCATTCTCATCTTTTTTCACATATCTTTTTGAAAATAAAATGTATGTCCCTATCCTTAATGATTTTTTTGTCATTTTGTTGAACACTAGAAGAGAACAATGTTGCATTGTGCCAGATATTTTTTTCACAGAGGATGAGATGGCCTTGTCAATAACCAAATTAAGTGAATGACGTTTGGATACTTCTGTAGAATTCTGTTTTGTACACTTACAATCTTTAGTGTTTTTTTTTTTTTTTTTTTTGAACGCTCTTTAACATCTCAGGTCATCAGTGTCCCATTCAACTCAGGCATGAAACGTCTGACAAATTTTACTCAGAGGCCTCTCTTTCAGGCTTGAGGTTCTTTTTCGTGCTGTAAATGTACGACACGGGACCCACGGCTTTAATTCCCTTCCGAAGGAAGCCATACTTAGGATTTTTACACCCGAAAAAATCCATCGGTCCCGGCCGGGTTCGAACCCGCATTCTTGGGTATAGGAGGCAAGTATGGTAATCACTACACCACCAGGGCCGACAATCTTTAGTGTTAAATGTTTATTTTTTTTTATTGAAATATTAAAACAAAAATATATATAAGAGGTCATCACCTGTTTGACCCTGGCCATTCTTAGATGTGACCCCCCACAAATACAATTTATGTATTACAATTAGTTTCTTTACTATCATCACCGCCTGTTGTAGATTTGGTTTATTTATGGAATTCTCATTAACATCCCAGGTCATCAGCATTCCATTCTATTCAGGGCATGAAATGGTTGATAAATTTTGTTCAGAGATCTGTTCTTTCAGCCTTGAGGTTCTTTTATATGCTATAAATCTACAACATGGGATCCACGGCTTTACCTCCCATCCAAAGAAAGCCGTACTTAAGAATTTTATGTCTGAAAAAATCCACCTATCTTGACCAGGATTGAACACGTGATCTTGGGTTTAGGATCAAGGTTACCATTACACCACCAGGACTGACCACAGCACGACCCCTACCCCCTATCTGTTGGGTATCTTTGCCCGCTTTTCAAATTTACACTAAGTTTTTAAACACTTCCAGATTGAATTTTGGAGGGTAAAAAATTAAATTTGTGCAATGGTAAGTAGGTGCATTTAGCATTTTTTAATTTTTTTTTTTACATCAATTTCTGTAGTTTACAATAATAAAAAATGGGTGGGCAAAGTCCCCTCCAATAGACAAGTAACTTTACCCCAACCCTATTTTTTTGTGTTTTCAAGCACAGAATTCATTTCTGGGCAATTACAACCTTCTGATGTGTTACATGAACCAGGATAGAAGATGGTAACATACATTCCCCCCCCCCCAAATAATAACTTATTAACATTTTTTAATTCCCCCTTTTATTTTCCCTTCAATTATTTTTCTTTCTTTCCTTTTTCCACAAAACCATTATAAACTTCAAAACTCTTGAATGAAACACTTTAATAAGCATGAAAGCACAATTAAAAATGAAATGTACAAAAACCATTACAAAAAAGAATGACAAGTTTTGTGGAAAATAGAAAACCCTCCTTCTTTCTTGAGCTGTGTTATTTTTGAATATGACATTCTCAAGCTGCACACTTGCCTCATCCAGTGTATTTGGAAATCTGAAAGATTTCTCTTTGTCACATGTTCTCAGTAAAGAGACTTCTAAGTCTCCATTGTTATATAAGTTCAAGATCTCGGCCATATAATGTTTTACTGATTTCTTTCCCCAGAATTCCACAATAACAAAATCTCCAATATTGTATATGATGTTGGGTGGGTTCATAGAACAATCAAGTGAAGTTGTTGATTGTTTTCTTCCTCTTTGCTGTCTGTTTCATGCTGTATTCTGTAAGGACTAGAATCACATACAGAACACTAATATTCATCCTCACTACTACTCTCAACAATTGTTCGCTTCCTTTTTTGATCTTTGGAATTAGAGGGTGTTGGGCCATTGTTATCATTTGAAACAAAACTGGGTTATTATTGGAGATTAAATTGGCACCTGAGACTGCTATTCCTGGAGGAATATTCAATTTCTTCCTCCTACCACCTCCTTGAGAGGTGTAAGGTTGCTGGCAAGCATTAAGATATGAGAGAAGTGTGTTACTTACTCTTATCTCCGTATCTGTTGGGTTATTCCCCCTGCAGAAGTACACCTGGGACCATTTTCAAAACCTCTTGTCCATTGACAAGAATAATACCACACTTTTGGAAGCCTAATTGAATGTTTTTAGCTGTGTTGGTAACAATTTCTTTGAATAATGTTTTCGCATATTCAGGAAATTGCAACTTTTTCTTGACCTGCTTGCACAATGTTGCAGGTTGTAATTTATGAGAATTTGTTTGGACTGAAGAATACCACATCCTGTGACTGGCAAAGAGGTGTGGCATTACATTTGGACATTTTTGAACACGAAGATCTAAGTCATATGTCATCTGGCCAGAATGATATAATTGTGAAAATATAAACTGAAGCTACATGCCATGACATCTAGTTTTACCCTCAAAGAGACCTATGCATTATTTCTAAAGGCTAAGATTGGGTTGAGCAAATTCTATGATTTGCTCCAACAAAAAGTCTTTTGTCAAGTAAGCTAACGCATAATGTTTGTTAATGTATACACCATTTTTTTTTTTTTTTTTTTTTTTTTTTGAATGGTGTTTTAGTTCCCGTTTTTACTACTGAGGCAACACAGGTGGTGAACACTGGTGATACATAAAATGAAATGATAAATTGGGAAAGGATTTTTTTTAAGGAAGGAAACGTTCCAGCCCTAAGTTTAGGGTACCTCCCCGGCATTTCTCAGTTATATGGACTGGGGAAAACCTGGAAAAAAACTCAGTCAGGGAGGATGGTCAATCCTGACAGGATTGGAACCCCAGACCTCCCGCTCACGATTCCGCACCTTAACGTTCTTGGCCACCCGTGGCGGTCATGTATACACCATGAAAATTATTACATCAGTGTACTTCACAAATACCAACCAAATTTACCAGAATACAATTATGACTTCCCTAAAAGTTTAATATTTTCACCTGCAACTGAAAAATTATATGTTTAAATAAAGTACTCTAATTATAACAATGGAGAAGGTTTTAAAATCGTGTACTGTTGTAATACTGAGAGTGAACAACTAGTTGTAAGAATAACTTGGTTCTGCTGAAGAAAACTGACAGTAATCGTCAGATCCAAATATATGAAGAAACTGAATCCTTGCAACAGCATATAATTACTATGATTGCCGATTTTCTTCAGCATTGTTACATGAAATGTGAGCAAGTAAGAATGTACAAGGTCCAACATAAGCAAGCAGTATCACCACAAAATGTCAAAGAGAGGACCATAATCCATATTGATTTTGCTGAAAATTACACATGTACCTTTCAAGACGAAATTCAAAGTGCACGCTGGTAAAAACATCAGGTCAGCTTGACCACCATGGTTGCATATTAATCCAGTATTACTCACCAAATGGCTGCTGCTTCTGAATGCTTGGATCACATTCCAAAGAAACAGTTTTAGCATACTTGGACCTGTTTTTAATAATATTCCTCCTTATGATGGCATCACAGAAATAATTATATGGTCTGATGATATTTCTGCCCAATTTAAGAATTGATTTGTGAAACCTGCTTTACCTGCCTTAGAGGAAAAACGTGGAATTTAAAATAACTTGATAGCTACTCTTATCCAATGAAAAATTCTAAATGCTTGAGTGATCATTTTTTCACCTTTAAAATACATGTATGTGATTCATTTTATTTTTCAAGGAAATATTCAGAAATCTTTCAAAATTACATTTTGTCTCATGCTCCTGGAATTGCCCCTTACAATATTTTTCTTTTAGCATTTGTATCATTAGATTCTTTATTTCCATATCTTTGTCTTTTTTCCTTGCTTCCAGATCTCCTTCCACTACTTACAACCTCTTACAACATGCATCTTCTTTTGCAGTACTTATATGAAGATGCATATATAGGCTTTGGTATTTTCTAGGCAGTTTCTGATTTATTTTTGTGTTTGCTCCATAATTATTTTCATTTTTCCCTTGTTCTGAAAGTAAAATATGTTAGGTTTCATATGCTAGTTCATATTATATTTTTTAAATACATTCTCAACTTGTATAAAAATGCTTTTTTGTTACATCTGATAGTTGACATTTAGCACTGGCAAGTTATTATCTAAGAGTATGTTTTCATCAAGAACATTCTCATCATTCTATATTGCATATCTGTTATGCTCATTACTAGAGCCTGAGTGTTTAGGCATTAAAAAAAGGTAGAAAAAAAGCACTTAAAACACATGATATAGGCAGCATTTAAATTAAATTAAATTTAAATTTTTAAGCAGCAGCATTATTTTACAAAGAAAAATCACAAAAATCATGTTTTGCACATACATACTAGGTGTTTCTTCAAATAATCAATAATGACATTTTGTTCTTTATCAAATAATGTATTTTTCAGAAAAGAAAAAGTACATTCAACATCCAGTGGATAATTAGAGTATACTTGAAACAATGGGTTCATATTCACAGAATCCACATTTCCACTATTGAGAATCTTCCCTGTAATTTTTGTTTCTAGGTCTGGATTACCAGACATTACTCTTTTGCATTTATTTGTTCAGTTAGGTATTTGTATGGTCACTTGTCTTCTGCATGACGTCAAATTATAAACTGAAATGTAACAGCAAGGCATTTATTAAACTACTGATTTTTCTTCCTATTTTGTATTAACAGTGAGCATATTGTGAAACGAGAGCCTATTCCTTGTTGGATCTAATAAAGGATGTTGCCATAAATTTCCTCTATATTGATTTAAATCAGCAACTCATTGAAAATTTAAAAGTGGTTCAGGTAGTGAACACATTGTTAGAACATTTCCTATATAAAATTAAATCCACCACAAAACATTCTTTAAAACAGCTGTTTTAGAAGAAACTTATCTTTTCCTATCATTGAAGCACTAAACTATAATAGAAAATTTGCAAATATAAGAAAATAATTACAAAAAAGGCAGATATAGGCAACAAAGGACAAAAAAAAAAAAAAAAAAACTTTCCATAATGTTTGATAGTTCATGAAGTTCATTTCTGTAACCAAAAATCTTTACTTACAGTCACCAAAAAAAAAAGGCAATAAAACAGAACTCTATAATCATTAATCAGTGGTGTTGCAGATGGACCAAGCATAGCAGTTACTTTGTTGAAGTATCTCCTAATTTAGAATTGTAACTGTGACCACCAGTCTTTCTTTCCTCCATTTTGTTATTTGCTAATTTTTTTCTTTGTATTTTTTAAACATGTTTTCAGTTTCTCTTTCTCTTTGTGTTCTAATTAAAATAACAAAATATTCTGAATACAACAGTGACAGTTCTAAGGTTATATATGTAGATGATTTAGTATGTTTTGGAAGTATGTGCCCACCTGGACTCCAGTTATACTCTTCTTCTACTTTCTACCATGCCCAAGCTTTCCTTTTTAGACTCATACCATTCCATTTTCCTAGTTTCTGTTACATCCTCAAACTTAACTATCTTCACTAAAATATAAAAGTTCATACCTTGAAAAATTTTATCTATTGGGCTTCTTTACAAGCTCCATGTTCTTAATGCCTCATCTTTTCACATCATTACAACATTTCCCATGCATGCTAGGTACTGTAGACTGTTCACATATAAGAATGGAAATTTTGCAGAAATAGAAAGAGATACTTTCCATAAATTGTCAAACTGTAAGTGATCATAATTTGTTAATATGTGACTGTTAGCCTGTTGGCCAGTTCCATGCACACAACATAATTTTCTCAAATTTCACCATAATAGCACAGACATGTTTTTAATGTTTGTCTATTTTCACACAACAAGAAACCATTAGTAACCCCTGCAGCAAATACTGTGTATTGTTGTGCTTATCACATACAAAGCTGTTCAAATGTCACTGAATTATGTCTGTTAGAAAGTTTTAAGAGAAAATAGCTAAAGCCAAAAGCAAATTAAAAACCACAAATTAACATTTAAAAATAACAATATTTTTCTCTGTCCTTTTATTAAATTTTAGGATGTATCATGAATATGTGTGGGAAAGGGGGGAATGTAATTCAAACCATTAAATTTAATATAAAACATTTTGTGACATCCATATAATTATTTGGGCAATGAATTCCAATAAAGTAGAACATTCATCTAGGAAGGTGATTTCATCAGTACAGATACTGAAAATTTGTAGCCTAACTTCAATACATGCATAATTCACAAAGGTAAAGGAGTGTAATCTTCTATCACAAATGCAATAATGCCAGCTTTTTGTGTAATTACAATAAATAGTTGCATGTAATATGTTGGCATTGAGTAACAGTTTCTCTCCACAGTGCAAACCATTTTTTGCTTAGTCTGGTCACACCACACTGGGACAATGTTTTTATTTTGTTACAGCCGTTTATCCTGGGTAAATAGCTGTACTGGACAAGGGTTCTCATTGGAATATCCTCACATTGCTATTCATGCTGTTTCACGTGATCTTCAAGCACACCCACATGAATGCCTATACATCATGGTGGACACTGCAATAGAGGGTACTGGTTTGTATCCCAATCAGTCTTGAAACTTAGAGGTATAGAACCTGAATTGTCTTCAAAGAGGAGATACTATTAAGTCTCTAGTATTTATATTTTCATTTTAGTGTCCTTATGAATGAGAATGGTAGATCATTAATCAGGGTGCATGACTTTACTTGAAAATCAAATATACTAAAAGAAAGTAAGACGTATAAAGTGGGGACAAAGAATGCCTAAAGGAAGTCTTATCATTTGCCCATTATGACTGTAGAGGACCACTTTGAGAAAGATCATCAAAAATGTTAGGATGAGTAAGGGAGGTTGTCAAAAAGATGATCATTATTGAATAGACCTCATAGCTTATTACTATCAGAATAACTAAACTGTCAGAAAATGGTCTCATATTTCCTCAGCAACACATTGGGGTCCATGAACATATTAAATGGATCATATTAGGATAAAATGTATTCATTGCAGGAATCGCTTTCAACAAGTATGCTGCAACATGTGAATATAATACTAGTGTATTTTCCTCTTGGACATCCTCAGGGCATAGCACTTTAAGACCAACATTTACAAACTCTGCCAAAGTTTTATGATTGATATTTTTAGTACTTCAGAAGAAGTCAGAAAGAATATGGAAGGGTCTACTGGAGGGAAAATTTTCCTTTTGTCTTGGAATCAGCTTTGAACCCTTTTTAAATAAATAAATGTAAACAGTTCTAAGAATGTAAAATGGAAAAAAGCAAGTCATAGATGGTTCTTTATGTACAGAAGGAAAATGTGACAGTTTGAATAGCAAGACAGCATGCATAAATAAATATTTCTTCTCCTTGTCAGCATCATGGAAGCAGCTGCATGTATTCTTTCTGTCCAAAGCTGCATTCTTTATGCTTCATTTAAAGACATGATCTCTGCTTTTAATGCACCAGTAAATATTTGAAATCAACATAGCTATCATGATTATGCAGAAACTCATTCTAATAATGTCTAAGTATGCCTCACTCTAATCCTACTTCATATAGTGCATATTTAGTACATTAAATATGATTCTTGTAGGTATCACAACAGATGGTGCATAAAGAATGCTTGCACTTTATAAAGGTTGCTCTGCTGCCTAAATATCTAATAAGGATATTGTTGTGCATTGTGTGAACAACAAAATTGAACTGGCTGTGATGCAAGTTGTGGCAGATGTGTATCATATATAGTCTTTTTTTTAGTTTCCTTACATTCTCTGTTCTCTCAAAGATCCAAAAATCAGACACTGCTATTAAATGTTTCGCAAGAACTGAACTCTCCACTTATAAAGGAAAGCCATGTTTTTGTCATATGTTGGGTTACTTCATCATTTAATGCTGTTTGAGCTTTTCATGGAAGACACAGTTCTCATATCCATCTTTTTGGATAGATGAGTCATGATTATTCCAGATCAAGTTGCTAGAGGTCTAAATTTGAAGGATTGGTAAAATATCTTACAAAGTGGTTGCTTATAATGGAATTAGTTGTACTTTATGAGACCCTAGAAATTCTGAAAGAATTATCATTCTTTATCCAAAACAAAAATTCTTCAGTTCTTAGAGCAAAACAAGAAATTGACATGGCTATAAAAACTCTTGAAACATTGAAAACAAATGACTCGCTTCATATTAAGATGATAGTACAAGAATTGCAGGAAAAGTACACATTCAAAGGAGTTTCAGTTAAAAAACCAGCATGTGATGAATAAACAAATTTCAAAATAATAGTTTTAAATCTTTGGCAGACAATATGAAAAACTGTTTTGAAAACTTGGATTTCTTTTCGAATGTAACCATATTTAATCCAGCTATGTGGTCTTTAGACAAATTGAACGTATGTTTTACAGTGACATGTCAATTCCTCATTTATATAAAAAGGTGTTTTTTAAAATAAGTGAAAGTGTGTGCATCATTAGTTACAAATTTTCCCACCTTTAAAGAAAATCCTCAACACATTCACAATTCAGTGAAATAACTGGTGAAATCAGTCAAATTATACCTAGGTATATCTGTAGCTGAATGTGAACATGGATTTACTGCCATGAATCTAACCCTGACTAATCAGAGAAATAATTTACGAGTTCCGACACTTTCAAATCTACTTTTTATTTCAATAAATGAACCTCTAGTGCATTGCTTTGATGCAGAAAAATTCAACAAGATAAATCAAGTCACAGCACCAAACTGCCCTTGACAAACCAATTGGCAAATCATCGCACCTTCAGGAGCCGTCTCATTCATATCATCTATTTAACTAAGTTCTTTAAGTTAAAATGACAAGTATATAGTCTGATTTCATAAATTTGCTTTCTCTGTAATATGGTACAAAAATTATAGAAAGAGATTATACATTATATATAGGTAAATAAAAGGTATTTATACAAGAAGATAATGTACATATAGTTGCATTATATATATTTTCTAACCTACTAAGACTGCCCCTCAGTGATAAAAATACAAATCACACACTGCATATGAGACATGGGTGTTACAATCCCCAATTTTTATATTAAAATCCCTTAAAACTATAACTTAATACATTAATGTACTTTTATTTTTTTTTAATTTGATGACACCCTTCTCTATTTGCTAGAGGAAGACAGGATTATGAAACTATGAAGAAGTAGATGGGTTAATACACAACATTCTACATATTTTCAACTTGCTAATGACTGCCTTAGTGGTGTTGTGGTCAGGGGGTGTGTCTACAAATCCATGTAAATCTTGGTCCTCTGTTACTTCCATATTACCTCCTTCCTTTCTTTCCATATTTCTTTAACCAGTGATTTTAGTGATTTCCTAATAAACATAAACTGCCAGATATTTCACTTCTTTGCTATCATGTCTTCTTTCCTCCCAGAAAACTTTAAAAACTTTCACTGCTGTATTTTCCTCATTCAACCATGTTTCTACTACTGCCAAGTAATCTTAACTTTGCAAGTAACTTGTATAAGCGAAACCTACTCCACTACCCAGAACCCAATGCAGAAAATAAATGGAAGCTGTTTTCGCCCTACAACTGCCAATAGCAAACATATTCGACTTACATAAAATCCATGTATGAAAAATGGTTATTTAATTACTTCCCATTACTGTTTACTATAGTGCAGTAATTAATTAAATAATAAGAACAATCATTGTAACACCAACAACATGCATAAATAAGAATAACTAATTAATTCATTAGTAAAATTATTTTAAGCAATTTTAATGATATCCTAAATTAGTGGATTAATTAAACATACATTCATCATATTAAGATTTGACTTTTGTAAAGCCATACAAATATAAAATGGTTAGCCATTTATATCTGATTACAATGCTCTCTACAAGTAGAACAAATAATTCTAACCAAACTTCTAGAGGAAGAAAAAAAGATAATGCAAAATACAATTTGCCGTATAATCTGAAAGAAAAAGTTGCAGCTCATATTGAGCTCTGCTGAATGTGTAATTTGATTTGCATAAGAAAGCATCAATTGTTTTAAAGCAAAATTTATTTTACCAGCTTTCTCTATATCCAAACTATGATCTACCTTGACAATGTTTATTAATGAGTCACTCAATAAGTGAGATATCATCATCATCATCATCATCATCATCATCATCATCATCAAGACAACTCATCATATTATTCAATTTGCTCCATCTGTTACATTTTAACTCCTTACTTCCACTGCACTCCAAGATTGAACTGAACTTCTCCACAGGTAAGCAGAAATCTAAAAAATACTCCATCTTCCAAATTAGTGAACACTGTAAACCTAATAGACATAGATGTGACCACATCATATTTATCATCATCTATTTTAATAAAAGAATATAGTATAACCTGACAATAATTATTAACAGGTGTACCTGTCTTTTCTTAACCGTACTTGCAAAGGAGTCAAAACATATAACATCCTATTAATGGATATCATTGTATGATTAGTTGAACTACACACTCTTAAAGCTTCACTTACTTTTTATAAAAGTATGGAACCGGTTTCGAGAACATTTGTTCCCATCTTCAGCCATGCTAAGGTTCAACTCTGAACCTTAGCATGAACCTTAGCATGGCTGAAGATGGGAACAAATGTTCTCGAAACCGGTTCCATACTTTTATAAAAAGTAAGTGAAGCTTTAAGAGTGTGTAGTTCAACTAATCATACAATGATATCCATTAATATGATTGGCTTCACTGTGTTTAAGTTCCAATTTTACATTTAAGATATAACATCCTCCTCACATCATTCATTAAATTCTCATCATGCTCCAAAACCTGCTTCATACATTCTTCTAGATCTCTCCTTTCATTGCTAAGCCTCGCTGTCACATATGATGCTAGATTAGGTAAAATGTCCTCCCTAACAACAAATTTTGATGAAATGTTTAATACGCATTGCAGTTTTATTATTAACTTTAAAATTAGCTTGTTATACACTCATATTTATGGGGACTGAGGAAAACCTGGGAAAAACCTCAGTCAGGAAGGATGGTCCTAGCGGGAATCGAACCCCAGACCTCCCTCTCACAAGTCTGCACCTTAACGACCTCGGCCACCCATGGCGGTTTATATAGTGTGTAACATATGATAAATTATTCATCACAATTGATTTTAAACTCTACAAGACTACAATTTTTGTGATAAATAATGAATCATTTTCTCCAATAATACTAAATCAACAAACTATAATATCTAAACAATGCCTCAATATTGTAATAATTGGAGCAGTATATATCTAACAGTCCTGGTGACACCCTATACTGTACTTGTAGTTTGGAGAAAGTCCTATCTATCCACAAATAACAGTTCTGCTTTACCTGAGTACAGTGTTAAAAAGATCTGCAGCGTACAAAGATAATTTCATAAATATTGTGCAGTTGAAGACTTGAAAAAGAATGAATAAATTTTGCCCATAGCAAATTCTATGTATTAGATAACAAGAAAGAGCTAGAAATGGAGCCAGCAGATATGTTTGGTACTGTGACTGTTGAAGTTCAAAGGTCATATATTAAGGTAAAAACTTAATGTGATAAAAAAAAATTAATAGAATTCCTAATGCTTGGCTTGTAAAAATTGTAGTGAGCTCACAATGGACTGAGTACAGTTTTTCATTTGGTTAATTATTTTCATGTTTATCATATCACATATACAATGATCCCAAGACCAGGAAGTCTGAAGATCCAATTGATGATTAAAATGTGAAATTTGTGGCAGATGCTCTTCAAGAAGATTGCTATGTCTCATGTGAAGAACTTTCAGGAGCAACGGATTTCCACCAATGTTAGTGTTCTGTATTTTGACAAATGATTTATAGAAGAGAAAACTTTGTGTGCAATGGGGCACTTCTTGACTACTGAACAGAATCAGAAATGCAAAAAACGTTGCACACTTGCTGAAATACAGAGTCAAAGTAAAGTCCAGGCATTATTGTGTCAAATTGTTTTTATTCATAACATGTTGATTAGAAAATTTGAGCCATAGCTGAAATCATAGCCCAACAAGTGGAGAAGTTCATCTTTTCCATTACCAAAAAAATTTGACAAGTGCAATCAAAGGTTAAGCAATTGATGAGCTTGTAGTAATGCTATAGACATATTTTGGACGTAATTCAATGCAATATCAAAGCATATTGTTTGTAAATTAAGAACTTTACTCTTTAAAAAATCACAACTCTATAAGAAACCAAGAAAATCAAATACTTGATTGGATCACCTATAGCAACAGAGCAGAAAAATCATTCAGAAACATTTAGTTCATATCAGGCATTAGATTCTCAAAACAATAAAAGTATGTAAATTATTAGTAAGTCTTGTGAATGAATAGATGAATACTTTATTTCTAAATAATTCTCTTACATTAACTTTATACATTTAACTCCTGGTTGTATATGCAATAGATTCTACTTTCCATTCCCTACCCCTTTCCATTATCCTCTTCCTTTACTGATTCATACTTATAAATTTTTAAAATCATCAATAATCCCCATCTAAGTACTTATTTTCTATTTCTTCTAAATAAATTGCTCTAATTTTGCCTTTGCTCTTGTAACCCTTTTATCTGTCCCTGAGTTTTTGGCACCATCTATTTCAATAATACTCCCCAAGGGCGATGGCACCACACTCCAGCCTCTTGTCTCCCATGCAGTCATCTGACCAGCTGATTACCCCTTCTTCTCCCCACCATATCATTTACCCCACTCAGCAGTAACTCTTATGGAGAATTAATCATTGTGTGATATTGATGATGATATTTTTTTTTTTGGTTTTGTTTGTTTCAGAAAACGTGCACCATAATGAGGAAGATAATGATTCAGAACCAGGAATAACAGAGATAAGGTTTGTTCCAGATGATAAGGGGATGCTAGATGCCATGTTCCATGCAATGAGTGAATGTCAAGCCTTGCATCCTGATCCTCAAGACAGTTTTTCTGAAGGTTTGTGTTCATCAGTTTTAAAAATACGAGACTAATTTTAATTTAGGTTTTTTATATTGGTAAGGGCTGCAGTGAGTGTACATTTAAGGACATCATCTTAATGATCTGGAACATTTCAAATTTGTTAGTTAAATCTTACAGAAAATATTACGTACAAATTTTTGGTGTGACTTGTTGGCTTCAAATAAACATAAATCACAATTGTGAATAAATCTGATTAATGGTATGCAAGGCATAAATACTGTGAAACTTTGATTTTGCATTTTCATATTTTCCTCTATTTTACATCATTCATTTCATATCCTAACTTGACATCCATATAAATAATATATACATTTTCCAGTTTTAAACACTAATTTTGTTTTCCTCAGCTTTACAAATAATTCTTGCATCCAAATGTTGATTAGCTTCACTTGCAATCCTAATGGTGAAAAATTGAGCTCAGTTCTCTTTGGCCTGACAACACTGTAGCAGAGTTAAGCAACTGCATCTAATGCTTGGGTACAAGGGACTTTCATTAGTAGAATCGCTCTTGCTTTGTAAGTTTGATAATCAAGTGCTCCATTATTGTTGAAAATCCAGTAAAAAAAATAGTGAAGTAATTTCCATCATTATGAAAATTGTTATTCTTGCCAAAGTTGATGTCCATAATGTATCCATTTAACTGCTCAACTTCATTTCTTCATATCAGCATTAAGTACATTGTGAAGTCATGCTAATATTGATTGGGATGAGTCCAAAGTTTTTAGTTTACTTTTCATAGAGAGAGAAGTTATTAAAAAAAATTGCCTAGAAGAATTAATATTGTGCATCTTCATTGTGGTTTATGCAAGCTTGCATGGTGAATGCTATAATCAATGACACTCATTTAAAAGAGGCATTATATACTGTAGGTAAATTTGGGCATATAACATTTTAAAGCATTGGTTATTTGAAGAAACTACATAATATCATGTAGGGAACTGTTTTTGTGCAAAGTGCCATTTTAAGCTCTAAACAGTAGAATGGAGGAATGAACCTCAGAACTTAGTTCAAAGTTTGGCATAAAGGAGATATACAGTGAAGAAAAGACCGGTCTGTTTTTTAATCTACTGCCAAACAAAACCCTCTTTTTAAAGGTAACCATGTTGTGGTGGTAAAAATGCAAATCAAAGATTGGGTGATTTGCTGGCTTGTAATACAGATGTATCAGATAAGTTATATGTTCAGGTGATCAGGAAACATAAAAACCATGCTGTTTTCTGGGGTTTAAAAATTGATCTGCTTAAATTCGATCACCATATGGACACTCCCAGCATGAAAATGCTCATGTTTATTGATCATTGTGTTGCACACTCAAAAGATAAAACTATGAAGGTGATATTCCTTCCTCAAAATTTCATCAGCCAGTTACAACCTTTGAATTTGGATGTGATAAAAATATTTAAATGCTGTTATGGAAAGGAAGACTTTTTGTATGATATATATGAAGGAAAACTACAAAATGCGTCGAAACTAAACCTGACACTTTGACACATCAGACCTCTAGAATATGAAGAGCATATGTGGCAGCCTTTAGTTTCCAGAAAAACATGTCCAAACTTGCTCTTTTTTTTTTTTCCCTCCCCCTCATGCGGCAAGACAGTTCCTATTAATAAATTGTTCTTTATCAAGGAAGTGAACCAAACAAAGGCACAAGAAGAAAAAAGAAAACTCAATAGTGTATGGTGTGATGAAAAAAAAAGGGGGGGGGAAGTTAGTGATATGCATATCCTATTCTAATGTTCTTTTATGTCTGTTTCACAAATGTGCATTTAATTTACCTTTGTCAATCTAAATATTTCTGTTAACTTCACTTACATAGTAACTTCCAGCAAGGAGACTGCATTGTACATGTTTGTTAGCACTTTTGGAACTTAGCCAGAGGCAGCTTTTACTCTTCTTTATGTACCTTCCCGTAAATATCATAAACAGGAGGATTCTATCCTGGAATCCTCACATAGATTTTATATGTAGTAAGTTATCGTGCACTGTATTCCTCTGTATTTATAATGTTTTGGTACATATTAAAGAGAATTTGCAAATTTACAATGTAAGGGGTGAAATACACACATATAAAAGGAGCAGAGTAGATATGCCATGTCACAGGTTGCAGAAGACCTCTGGATATTATAAAATAACAGGAATGAAACTTTTCAATTCACTTCCTTTAGAAATAAGTGCTGTAAATATTCAGCTATTCAAAGAGAGAATATATAAATGGTTAATTAAACATCCTTTCTACAGCATACAAGAATTTGAAGTAGAAAATAAAAGAGTAATATGAAATAATAAAAAAAAAAGTTATAATGTAAATAAGCTGGAACTCTTCATCCATATACTTTAAGCCTCTTTCTCCTTTTTTCTTTTGACAAATCCTATTGTAATTACCAAATGGTGAAGAAACTACTACTATTATTATTATTATTATTATTATTATTATTATTATTATTATTATTATTATTATTATTATTATTATTATTATTATTATCAGAATCTTACATGAAACAGGAACAGCTATGTAATAAAGTGTTTTCCTTAGGCAGTGACTGTGTGTTATGCATATGTGGCTGACTAATGGCTTCCAGGAAAAGAAAATTTCTTGGAACTAAAGAGTTAATTAGAAATACTACTCAAGAGGAGCTTGTGAATGACAGTGATTCAGATGCAGATATTGTTTCAGAACTATAAAATAGTGAGAAAAGTAAAGATAATGAAGTTTCAGACTCAGGGCAGATCCAAACTACAGATGGGTTTTCTAAAACATCGTCAGCACGTACAACGTGGCTGAACACGGAAGAACAGAAGTTTTACCAGGAGGGAATATTCAAACTAATCCCACGAGGCGATAAATGCCTAAACCGATATGGGGACTGTTGAAAAATAACATAATGTATGTACTATCAGTTAGCTATATTGGTTGTGTGAAATAAAATGTACGTGTTTCACTGCAGGCTTTGTAACCCTAGCTTCTGATCACCCCTTATAAAACGTGTTATGGGCCTGGGCCAGATAGACGGAGACCCGTTGTAGTTGTATTTTCTTAGCATTCAAATAAATAAATAAAAAATAAAAGTAAATGTGTTACAGTATATCTTAAACTTCAATATGGGTTTTGTTTGAAGATTACTGCCTTATTTCCTTTTACATAGAGGTTCCATTGATTCTTTTGATTTAAACTTGTATAGTTCTCATTGCAACCCAAGGCAGGCATAATTTTAGTATAAATTTTACCATTATTTACCATTAAATTTTGTTAAATATGCACAGATGAAAAAATGCAATACACCTAATACATATATGCAAATGCATTCTCCTAAAAACTATTCAAATGGGAACAGATATAAAAGTATGTTGGTTTCAGATTCCATATATACATAAAAACAAAGCAAATATCCAGTGTTAGTAATTAGTCACAAACACTCTTTGAAATCAAAGGTGATAAATTTAGAGTTACTGTAGAAGGCTAAATTTTTGTTCAAATATTTTATCTCAAATTCATATATTTTATTTTTCAGATGAAGAAATTTTTGAAGATGAAGATGAAGATGAGGGTGTGTATCATATTGGAGGAGGGGGAGAAGATGCAGACGTATCAGATCGTAAGTTTAAAATTTGTTTATGAAAGTAAAATTTTAGTGTTATTAAACATAAAATTTGACTGCAGGTTCTCTACAGCAAATTTTATGTATGAAAATTTTAAATTCTAATTGTGTATGCAGCAACAGGAGAAAAAATGTTGTCTCGTAGACTGTGATTAGAAACATTTAAAATTAAAATATTATGTTCTTCTCTTGTTAATTGCCAATGGCAGCACAGGGAGATACTAATTTCAAATCTGAGTTACATAGGAAAAGTTGGATATTATGGATAGGACTCAAATCATTGATTTGCTACTTATTGTACTGATGCTCTTATCATTTGAGCTAATAGGCACATTTAAATACAAAAGTTAACTCAAGTAGTGCAATAACTGAAAGTCCAAAACATGCACCACCAACAGATATCCTTCCCATACAATTTGCCTTCTGTCAGTCCTGGTAGCATAGTGGTAAGCATACTTGCCTCCTAAACCCAAGATTGTTGGTTCAAACCCGGCCAGGATCGATGGATTTTTTGGGTGTTAAAATCCTAAGTATAGCTTCCTTTAGAAGGAAAGTAAAACCATGGGTCCCATATCGTACATTTATGGCACGAAAAAGAACCTCAGGCCTGAAAGAAGAGGCCCCTGAGCAAAATTTGTTGGCCATTTCATGCCCTGAATTGAATGGGACACTTGATGACCTGAGATGTTAAAGAGCATCCTTAAATAAAAATGGGGGGGGAGATAATATGCGCCTAAATATTAGATTGTAAAAATGGCTACCCCACTTGCTCCGTAGTAGAGCAACATAATTCGTTGAAATGATTCTAAATTTTTATATTTTTTATAAGGAAAATACCAAACCAAAATAAAACAATGATCAGATTAGTTTCAGTAATAGAGGCTTTGGCAAATGACTGGCTAGAGGAAAAAACTGTTGCACGAGGAACTTCAGGCATACAAGATGAACCAGCTGAACTGAATTAAATTACCTGGGAAGGGGGAAAATGTTGTGTATGTTCTAGGAAGGATAGGAAGAGAAAAAGATTAAGGACCATCTGTAAAAACTGTGAAAAGGAACTCCATCCAGACTTTTTCTGACCATAATGGTGCTTGCCAAAAAAAAAAGTTTATTGTCATGTTAAACAACTGAAATCATTAAGACATTTCTCAACCTAGAAAGTTCAAAATTTGAAAATGAAGACAAAATTGTTTACAAGTGTAACAGACTTCAAAATTGATGTGACAAAATTGAGGTGGGTACAAAATTTCCAGTAAAATATTACACTGTGCCCTAATTATGGTACAAAATTTCCAGTAAAGTGCCCTAATTATGACTGGCAGGTCAGCAGTATGGCAATTAAGCTTGGCAGCAAAAGGGTTAAAGGCCTGCTTTTAAAACATTCACATGAAAGAAAACTGCATCTCACTACAATAAATCTCAGCTGGTCTCATAGCTCTTACCTCCCCAGGTGATGATGTCACTTGAACCATGACATTCAAGCAAGCAATGCAAGAGTTATTAATTAGTTTCCACAGCATTTTAAAGCACCTGTAACATTTTGGTGTAAGAATGTATGAAATAAATCCTTATCAGTTTGAACCTCAAAAATACTAAGATAACCAAGATAGTAGTAGAATTTAGGGCACAAAAATTATTGCCATGAGCTGTTGCCATGAAAATGCTCAAATTAATAATTTGAGAGATAGTGTTTGGAGTATACATTTAATGATTCATTTTCAATCGTTGTTTTGACATTTATACATTAAATACAGCTTGACAGTTAATGATGGTTAGAGCAGTATCAGATTTTGGAAGAAATGAACAAAAGAAAATAAACAGCAGAAAGTATTGCTATATAGAATACAAACAATTTGTTTTTTGGGTAAATTCATGGTCACCTGTTGGAAAAAAAACAGAGGAAAATATTCAAATCATATGTTGTGAAGAAGATCAGAAAACATTGTGTAGAGACTATGTTGATTAATGAAGGAGTTAATGCAATTATTATTATTATTATTATTATTATTATTATTATTATTATTATTAGTTGTAATGACATTACATTATATGGGTGTTAAAATTCCCAGAATTACTGTAATACAAATGACTGGCCTCTTCATTGTGATCCAATAAGAGCACAGGAACAATGTTGTTTCTCTAACTTGCCCGAAATTAGTTATTTTTGAAGGGCAACAAAGTCAATTACTTTTTCACTATGGATGTCCATTACAATGTGACATATTTTGCAGAAAAGCTACAACTATTATACTGTCCATCCTCAACCATCCATACTTTATTGGCAGTTGCACTTTTTCATGTTTGCAACATTTCTGTTTTGTTTTTTTTCTTGTGGTTCCACACAATTTTATAGCAAGAGAATTAGATTTTACACTTCTGTAAAACAGAGCTTCTCCAAAGCAGTATAAACCAAAAGATCCTCAAAGCCTTTGAAAAGTGAATGTCCTAAATCATTCAGATATATTGCTGTGGCAATAAGCACACTTAGGAAAAATAATAATTTCATGAGATCTCCATGTTAGTTTATATCCTTTAGTACATTCTATGTTCACCCATAGGGATATGACTCTTGCTGTAAGTTTGACAAAAGTCATAGACTTTCCACATTTTAAAAAAAATTACATATTAATAAATGCTCTGAAAGAACAATAAAGAAAGCATGTTACATGATATCATTCTCTTTAATAGGACCCTCATCCTCACCCTCCTCAGGGCTTATGAAATCATCCAACATTTCAAACAGTTCATCTTGCATTATTTTACAGGGATTGTTTTCTTTAAATTAAATCTGTCGTCTAACACTCTTTATACTTCACTAACTTTAAAAATATTCGGTACCGGTTTCAAAGAAACATTATCTCCATCTTCGGCCATGGACGAGTTGTCCACGGCATAAGATGGAGATAACGTATCTTTGAAACCAAATATTTTTAAGGTTAGTGAAGCATGAAGAGTGTTAGGCAACAGATTTAATTCATATGAGCTTTACTGTGTTAGTTCCATATGGGGGGAGGAATTAAAGTTTTTACAATTTTTAAAAAATGTTCATTGTTTTCTTTGTTTTCGCATGCATTGCAATAACACCACCTACACTGAATCCCTGTCTGTTGTTGTAAAGTCCCATGGTTTTACCTGGTTTTGTAAATTTATTAGTGTCAGTTCCATTGCAGTTTCTTCTTTATTGAAAGTGATTTCACAATTCGGAACTTGTACTTGCCTGGCTTTCATCCTTTGCTTCTGTACTATTTTCTTTTATAGGTAGGTGCTTTGATCTTTCTCCTTTTTCCAGAATTAGTTATTTTTTCATTGAAACTCTTTAAGTACAGTGAAAGGATATGTTTCTTTTTCATGTCAAGTAACCTGCTTTTATAAATATTTTATAATTCATGGTCATTTTTGGTAAAGTAACATGAACAAACAATTGTTGTACTACTTGGAATGAATTGCTTTATTAATTTGCTGAATATCATGTCAGAGACATCCCTTTTAGGGAATTTGTGAAACTAAGGTCTTCATTCTTTCTTTACTTGGTATGACTACTACAGCCAAGTACAACACAAAGGCATAATGTAGCAGCAAAGTTTTGATTAACATTGTTTTTTAAAATTGCTTATTTCTCACTAGTAGTTAAATAATTGGAGTTATAGTAAAGCTATTTACTATTCAGCAATCTTGAAGCACAAATTAATATTCTTAGAATGGTGTATTTAATGCACAACAGTGATTAATGCTACATAAATAGTGTACAGCACATTGCTGCATGTGACCACCCATTATCACTGTATAGCTCTAGAATGGAGCCATGAAGTGTTGATTACATCACCAAATCTACAATCAATAAGAGAGTCATTACTCAAAAATCAAAGAAGAAATCACGTTTTCTTTTTCTTCTTAACTGATTTAGTACATTCTTTAATATGGTGCTCTCTCTCTCTTTTAATTAGGGGAATCACATAGTTGAATCTTATGAAACCTAAAAATGGCTAATTAGGACATTGAATCTAAAAATGGCTAACACTTTCATTTAAAAATATTATAAATAAATTTTATTAAATTATTAATAATGTTTACAATAAAATTATCTTTAAAACATTAACAAACAATGTGCATCTTGAACTTCTAAGGCATTCTAATCTGTTAATAGCATTGTCAAAATTGCGAGAATAGGTCTATATTTCCAGCCTAGCCATTTTCTGGGTATGATAAAGACAAAAACTATATTTCACTTTTCAATATAGTTACCTTTTATAGCAATACACTTCTCTTACCTTTGAATTAACATTTCATTTCCCCCCCCCCCTCAAAAAAAGTCAGAAATCTTATCTGCTAAATGGGCATAAAAGCATCCAGCACTTCTTCGTCACCTTAAATTTCCTTCCTCAAAGGTCCTTGAGTTTTGAGAAGAGGAAATAGTCACTGGGAGCTAGATCTGGGCTGTAGGGTGGATGATCGATCTCCTTGAAGCCACGTTTATTTACAGCTTCCTTTGCAACAAGAGCTGTGTGCTCGGGCACATTTTCATGAAGAAGGTGCACACCACCACTCAGCTCTTCTCGCCTTTTCTCTTTGATGGAAGCACATAGTCTGTGCTGTAGGCCAGCATAGTACTCCCCATTTACTGTGGTGTTCCTCTTCTTGAAGTCAATGAACAGTATACCTTCACAGTGCCAAAAGATTGTGGCCATGATCTTCTTGGTTGACTTGGCCTTTAGAGGCGGTGCTTCGCCAGGTTTCCGCCACTCTATTAATTGGATAAGGGATAATACTAGAGGACCGTAGTATCATCTCCTGTAACAATGGTTTGCAGAACTTCTCTCTCTCATTGCCATGGCAGAGCTCCAAAAATTCCTGACAACAGAGGACTCATGCTACCTTTGGACTGAGGAAAGAAGTCTAGGCGCCCATCTTGCACTAACCTTATTCATGTTCATGAATAATTCGTAGGACTGTTGTTTTAGAAAGGCCCAACCTTGCTGCTATTTCTGTAACTTTGTGCCACCGATTTTCCATAATTTCTCCTTCCACAAGAGCAAGTGATGTTTTCAGGAGTGAGCATCTCCAAGGGCCGACCTGCACGCTCTTTGTCTTCAATGCTTTCTCGACCCATTCGAAACAGTTTGGCTCATTCTTTTACACTAGAATATGAGGGGGATGCTTCCCCATATACACCGTCAAATCACTGTTTAACTTCATATGGAGTAAGTTCTTATTTTGTGCAGAACTTAATAACAGCTGGATACTTCATTTTGAACATGTCATAATATTCTAGGCATACCCTTCTTTATGCAACTATATCTGAACAACTGAACACAGCAGAGAGGAAGTTCCAGCTGTAATTATTTACATAATAGATAAGGTATGACACCAGATAAGGGTTTTATGAAGGCGATAATCCTTATTGGCAAAGCCGGAAACATATGGACCTATCCTTCTAACTTATTTTTAGAAGCAAACTGAGTTTAATTATGTAATACCATTGTTGTCAATCATGTTCAACGGTTTTTTTCTCAAACAACTCTTGAACAGACATCTTCTGTTTCTTTATTGTAAGTCACATTCTTTTAAAGAAAATTGTCACATGTAATTCTCATTTAGAAGCAAACTGAATGGATTTTTAAGGAGCTTACACTTCCAGTTTATTAGCAGCTACAGCAAGATGCCAAAAGGAAAGGTTTCTTACAATTTGTTAATTAGACTGTGGATTGGGAACAATCCCAATTTTAAAATTATATTTTAGCAGGTATGTCAAAAGCAAGTGAGCTGTGACCAAAAATTGCATTTTCTATAGCATAAAGAGTCTGCAGGGCATGTCAGCAGCATTGAGAGGAAATAGATAATCCAGTTTCAACCGCTAATTTCAGTTTTTCTGGCTCTTCGGAACACAATTTTAATCCACATTTATGTGAGGCACTAGTATCAGCAAATGTGCCATGGCATATGATATACAGTCCAGTATTCAATAAATTTCTTCATGACATCAGTGACTGAAAGATACCAGATGAATCAACTTAAGGAAAAATATTTGCACCTATTTATATATACAAGATAAAGATTCATCAGAAGAGATATACAGGACTGTAACACCTGGTTTTCATAGATGAGACCACCAATAGTTGTGATTGCTTCTTTGCTAACGTCTTAGTAGGTAAGTTAGACTCCATAGAACCTGGTAAACCCCAACTTATATAATGCAAGATGCTGAACAAAACAAACCACATCACCATAGCCTGCACCATCAGAAACACTTTATGCATCCTATGACGATCAGAAAACCATGATGAGAAATTTCTACTGCTTGTGATCATCTTTACAGTCTACACAATAAAGGCAGGAGATACTTTGAAAATTTTATACCCTAACATGCTACATATCAATCACCTGGCTTACTCACGGCTTATACCAATTGACTGAAGGGGTAGAAACAATTTCTCATGAGTGAACAATATTTATTTCATTGTAAAAAATTGAGTCGAAATTGTAACGTACACACCACTAAAATTCAATTAATTGGAAGACTAGTTTCGGGAGCCATCGCTCCTATCTTCAGTTCCTGGTCGACTCAGGAACTGATGATAGGAGCGATGGCTCCCAAAACTAGTCTTCCATTTTATTGAATTTTAGTGGTGTGTACGTTACAATTTCGACTCAATGGTTTACAATGTTAATATTTGATGCCACTGTTACAAAAGTTCACTATATTTTATACAATATTTATTTCATCCATGAATAAAGCCTTTCTGAAAGCTTCCAGTCACATTTAGATTTTCAAAGAAATACTCCATCACCTGTACCATCAGAACCAATCATTACCAGCTGGGGTACTTGGCTGCAGGTAACCATCTATTACACCAATTATTTTGAAGACATCAACAGTATTATAGACCCATTTTATGTGAATAAAGCAATATGCATAGCAAAGGCTAATACCATTTTTCACAATAAGAACACCACTTTACTTCCCTTTTATTCAGGCCAATTTCAGTGATCTTTCTGCAGCTATTCAACGCTTGGAATGTGCATCTTACCACTAAAAGAGGCAATGGAAATCATTGACACATTTCCAAAGAAAGAAATACCAGGGCCAGTGGGTGAGCTGTTCTTTGAAGCTCCCAAGCTTCTGCAGCAGAATTCCGGGTTTGTGACAATGAAAATATATATGCTGTTATCAGAGGAAACAAATTTCAGACTATTTATCATAGAGACCAACATCACTGGCTTCTTTGAAATTTGCAACGATGTTTTCATGCTCTGTGGAGAGAACATTTTCTTACTATAAGAATGTTTTAAAAGACAACAGTAAAAGTTTTACCTTATAAAATCTAGCAGTGCATTTCATAGTGCAGTGCAACAGTAACATAAATAACTGAAAAATGTTCTAATCGTGTTTGATTAATGGAAAAATGTTCTATTTAAGTTTAATGCTTTACAACTTAAAAATAAATTTAAAAAAAACTTTTTAAAGCTTTTAAAAACTCAATGCTTTACAACTTTAAAAAAATGCAGTGCCGTGACATAAAGATTTGTATATTTTAAGTGATCGTGTAGTTTTTTGTTTCAGAACAATTAAAAATACATGTAAAATTAAATTAAAATAAATTCATATTATCGCATATTTATATCAATGTATTTATTTTACTTGAGATAAGAGAAACTTGAAAAAACTACCCTAAAGTGTTAAAAAACTAAAAATAACTATTTTAACATGTTAAAAAAAGTAATTTATGGTTTATAAAAACCTAAAAATCTGGGCCCTACTTATAATACATGGAATTAAATGATAAATTGGGATGTTTTTGTTTTTTATTTATTTATTTTTTAAGGAAGGAATGTTCCAGGCCTAAGTTTAGGCTATCTCCCCAACATTTGCATTAGATAACTAATATATTTATTTTTATTATTATTGTTTTATATATATAAAATTGAATGTTCTGAAAGGTAACTGTTCTTATTGAATTTTACTGCATATAATCTCCCTCTGCATTTACATTTAGGGCTGATGGAGCTTATGCAATGCCAATATGGAAGTTGGTATTTAGAAATTCAATTATACAGTCAGTGGATTGTGTGAGAGTTTTTTGGGCTTACCAAATTTTAACTTGAACTAGATAACTCTGATTAGATAATTTGTTATTAGAATACCCAGAAAATGGTTAACAGAACAAGCAAACACGTGCGTTTTATTCAAAATATCTGATATTTTTTGTCAGTTGAAAAGTTTATATTATCTTCTTATACTTTTCTCTTCTCTTGGTCTGTTTATCTTGGAAAAAATGCAGTATTTTATGTGTAATATCTTTGAATCTTAATTCATGTAGTTTCATCTTCTTCTTGTATGTGGTAGTTAGCTTTTAAAATGGAATTTCTGGGTGATGCATTATAAACAAAGAGAAAATATCTGAATTTCTTTTGTTGTTAAATGAGAGTATGACAATATTCAGAGACTTTTTGTTGGTATGGTGATGAATAAAAGCATTGTTGATTGTTGAATGAAAAGGCTGACTTCTTCAGATGGTATAGATCATCCACCCTCAAGGCAGTTGCAGGCTGCAGTCTCACCTACAGTAATGAAAGTGCAAACCTTATTCAGAATGATTGTCAAATAACAAACAAACAACTAGCAGTTCAACTTGATAGCTATGTCAGCACTATTAACATAATTATCCACTAGTTAGAATATTCAAATATTTTTGCTCTTTGAATCCTAATTGCCAGTCATAAGGAATGGAGAATCATCATCTGTTTTAGAGTTGTTTACTTGTTATAAGGCTGAAGATGATATTTCTTATCTATTATTGTAACAGGATATGAAACATTCATCACTTCAAGTCTGAGATCATAAGATGATCCATGTGGTAACATAAAACTTCTTAGAAAAAAAAAGCTCAAGAAATTACCCCCATCATGGCCACATTCTTCTCACTGAGTGATCCAGCAGTCATCCTTAGTCGTTGGTCAGCATGATCTTGTAAGATTCGTTTTGCTGACATGGCTCACCAAATTCTTTATCACACATGCCATATATTTCTACCTCATCATCTGTACATCTATTGTCCTGTGCTACATGTTGCTTACATTAATATGGTCACCATTGACATGCATTCTTTGATGAATTTCTACATCAGTTGTAAATGGTAAATGCCAAGGTAGCTCCCTAAACATAGGCCTGGAACACTTCCCTCCTTTAAAAAAATCCTTTGCCAATTCATCATTTCATCTCATGTATCACCAATGTACTGGTGCCTAAGTAATAAAAAATGGGCATTAAACACTATTTAAAAAAAAGCATTCACTGTAACGACTTCTCACCAAATGAGATGAATATATGCTTGTCACATATGAGTACTAGCATCTGAACAAAAGGCTGTTAAGAGTGAAGAAATGCCATTACCATTTGACTATACAGTAGGAATCGTGACAGATTTTGGTCAGACACAGTGGGTGACAGATCATGAATTCATTATTGTGTGAGTTAAAAAGCCAATCAAAAAGTGGAAACATGATGTAGCCATAGATCAAAGAAATTCCATTTGGGGAAACAGATAATTACCATATTTTGGGGACATCAAGCAGAATTATATTCATTCAATGGCTTCCTTCTAAGCAAATCATCAATAATGAATTATACAGCCATGCAGATTTTAAGCTGGCATTTCTTAAACAGGTTTTATGTCAAGTATCATATGAACATAGTGTCAATAAACTTGCTGCCTATGCTAATTTGCAACTTTGTTATAACTCACAGATCATAGCACCAACATAATTGCTTAAGTAGGGTTTAACAACATTACATTATATTATTTTCATTATGCCACCAATGTGAAATGTGATGAAGATTTCCTTCTTCAAAATCATTTCAAAAAATGGTGCAGCTATAGATGCACAAAATTCATAGACCTTCTGAAATTAATTAGAAGCTTTTTCAGAATTACAAGAAGTAAATGAATTGACAACATAGCAACATGGGTTAAATTCACTGATATACTTGGTTTTGATGGGTGCATTATAATCACTGGTGGCTGGGATGTGTTGTAAATGTGAACCAATAAATGGATGAAGTTAAAATAAGCTATCTGCTATTTATTTATTGTCAATTATATATATATTAATGAAAAATAAAAATAAAGAAACACTATTAACAATGTAACAAATTAACACTAATAAAAAGTAGATAAAGGTGTTTTATCTTTATCTACTTTTATTATTAGTGTTAATTTGTTATATATTACTATCTGATATGCTGATATGTAAAACATTGTTTCATAAACACCGCATGGGTGGCCAAGGTCGTTAAGGCTTAGACTCCTGAGCCAAAGGTTTGGGATTCAATTCATGCCAGGAACATCTTCCCTGACTAATGTTTTTCCAAATTGTTCTCAATCATAAATGACAAATGCTGCTGGGGAGGTACCCTAAATTTAGGCCTGGATCTTTTCCTTCCTTAAAAAAAATCCTTACCCAATTTATCATTTTACCTCATCTCATCTATCATCAGTGTCCAGCACCTGTGATACCACAGCAGTAATAACAGGCATCAAGCACTATTTAAAAAAAAATTGTGCTTCTGCTTAATATTCAATGTAATAATAAAAGTCAGATATGAACAGTTATATGCAATAAGTCAAAGTGATGTTCCTGATTGCAATCATATAATGCTACAAAAGTAAAAGGTAATTATATCATCATCATCATCATCATTAATATATAACAGTAGCCAGATAAGCCAAAAAGGATAAACACGTAGAAAATCTCAGATTTACTATTGTAATATTTCAAACAGCGTGTATCCTTAGGCAAGAAGACAAATGAAAGTAATGAAAATAAATACTGAATATTGAAGGTAATTAAACAGACAACAAGAGTGTGAGAGAGAGAGAGAGAGAGAGAGAGAGAGTATAAAAATATATTAATATGTAAGATTTAAACCCTGTGGTATATGCGCTTTATGCAAAAATATAGCTGCCATTTCTCTATCTCTGAGTAAATTTTCATAGCTATGAGTTGGTAATGCGTCAATAAGTGTTAAATATATCATCAAAATCCTTACAGTGAGACGACAATGTATGTTGGGCAACCAGCAAGGGAGACTTGGTTTTAACAGAACGTCTATAATTGTTCATACAGAGTGAGACAAGAGTAGACGTTAAACCAATATAAAATGATTTGCAAAGCTTACAATATAACATATATATGACATTCTTAGAAGAACAGGTAGCAAATGAAGAAATATTAAATTCTCTAGATAAATTAGGGCTCAGAATGAATGACATGGAATAATAAGTGCATAGGTTTTACATTTAGAGCATTGGCAAGGATATGAGCCTGTGACAGGATGAGGTAAATGGGAAGGAGAAGGTTGCGGTGAAATATGGTATGGGGTATTCTAAAAGTGAGGTTTAGAAAAATCACTTAGAGATAGATGCATTGTAAAGTATCGTGGCATTCTTTCAAAATAGGTCTAATGCTTTCATTTCCTGGCAAGTAAGTATTAACAAGGTTAATGAAGTTTTTATTATAAATTTTAGTTTAGCATTGGAATGATATGGGATTCTAAAAGAGGGGAAGGATATTTTTGATCTTGAAACTTTTGAGCTAGGTTTTAATATATGTCTCAAGAGAGAAAAGTTGTTAATAAAGACAATGGCCAAAGATTGAAAGAGAAAAAGGAATAGATATTTTGGTATACAGGGAATGACAGCTCTCGCACTCTTTTTGCCTGTTTAATCTGTTTCCATGCATTACGTTTCCTTTAATATTCAGTATTTATTTTCACTACGTTCACTTATCTTCTTGCCTAACAAGGACACAAGCTATCCGAAATATTGCAATAGTAAATCTGTTACTTTTCAAGTGTTTTATCCTCTTCTGCTTATCTAGTTATAATTATTTTAGTTATAGTTCATTGTGTTATTTTATTTTTTATTTATATATATATTTTACAGAATATGTATTTCACTCTTATCATTACAGAAACATTAACAAATGCTCTTACATTTTTACCATTCCCAGAGTACTATTTTTGGGATCTTATACATTTAACACCCTGGTTATATATTTATTATTAAATGTGTGCAGTTAACAATATAATAATATGGCCTGGTTCAATTCAAGTTCTACACCAGGCCAATATTGAAACACATGCCAACACAATAATTTTACAATCACAAATAAAGTGGATAAATAATTACAATATTTCTAGCATACAAATTATCCTGAACAAACCCAATCCAAATCAAAAGTCCTCTCTCCTCACAGACCATATCCTTTATTCTTAACTCTATACAAATATTGCCCCAGATTCCTAAATTGACTTTGATCACCAACCATTCTCTTAGATGCAATTAACTTATTTAACTTCAGCCATTTCTCATTTATCAGTTGTCTCCATTCCCTTGTTCCTGAGCATTCAAACAGGATATGTTCTACATTTTCCACATTTCCACATAGGACAAAATCCATGCTCACCACTTGTTCTAAAACCCCTAATCTTCAAATTCCCAATCTAAACCATGCCATTCCCTGTCTCTCTCCTGCTTATTGCACTTACTGATATAATCTTTCTCTTTTAGCATTCTCTTTTACTCCTGATAAAACGGTAATGAACTCCTCTCCCGCATTATAGAATGTAACATCTGCCCATCTATATCCTCAAGTTTCGCTTTAATATGTTTCCAGATACCTATCTTCAAATAACCTCTTCTTAACCATAGATCCCCCATTCCATTCCATTCCATTCCTCCTTAACATTTCCCAGCTTTGTGTACCAAATAACAATTACCTATCCCAGACTCTTGGAATATTAAACATTCCTTTATCATGGAGGTCTGTGACATCTGTTGTATCCTGAAACAATATTTTAACACTCCATCACACACCAATCATTCCCATTCCAAGAGTTCTCAGGCATTTGCAGATATAGGGATTTCCAGCACAATCTTTCAATAACTACTAAGTACCGTATCAATTTCCAGTTTTCCTCTGTCAGCCTGGTGGTGTAGTGGTAACCATATTGCCTCATAAACCCAAGATCGCAGATTTAAACCCGGCCAGGATAATAGATTTTTTTTTATGTAAATGTCCTAAGTATGACTTATTTCAGATAGGAAGTAAAGGAATGTGCCCCATGTCCTAGATTTACAGCAGGAAAAAGAACCTCAAACATGAAAAAAGAGGCCTCTGAGCAAAATTTGTCGGCCGTTTCACGTCCTGAATTGAATGGGACACTGATGACCTGAGATGTTAAAGAGAATCCATAAATAAATCAAATCAACAACTTTCCTTTATCCCCCATATTGCAATATCATATGTTCACCTAGACTCCACTAATGCCCTTTATAATCTTTCCATCCAGTTTATTGACAGCTCCAGCCCAACAAACATGCATTTCTTTATTAACTTGAGGGCTAGTAAACCCTTGGTAAGAGCAAATTTCTTTTGTTTCTCCCATTGATCCAAACACACAAAACCTCCCCTAAATAGAAAAATTACTTCACGATCTGTATCTCCTTCTCAGCCATATGGTGTTTCTTATCATTCCTGATCTTATTTTCCTTTATAAATACCATGACTTTAGTCTTTTCTTGATTAGCTTTAAGGTTCTATTTTTTGTAATATCTCATAATTTCTGATAATACATACCTGAAACCTATTCCTGAGATGGATAAAATCATTAAATCATCAGCATAAAGTAAGCCCGACATTTCTAGCTTATTTAATATTGGTTTGTGAGTATTCACTTGCTGTAAACATACCATTATATCTATAAATAAATATGTGTACCTTACCAACTAATGACCCCAATAAAACCCATTGACAAACTCCTTTTCAAGCCTTTGCAGTTCCAGAACTCCAACTTCACAGTCTTAACTTACTCCTCCTCATGCTATGCAGAGTCCACTCTATATCTGAATTCCTACAGCTTCTTTCGACTTCTCAACTCAATTCCCGCATGCCATTGTACCATGTTATGAGGTTCTAGAATGCTGTCTCATGATGTTGACACAACAGTTCCACATGACACATCTTCTCTTCTTTCTCCCTCCACCTCCTCCTTCATCTACTGTTGAATCTCTCGTGTCCAGTCATTCATTGTTCAATGATGTCCTCTTAGATGGAGATGTCATCCCTTCTGCTCCACGATCCTGGAATTTCAGTTCCTGCTTGTGTGTTGACCTCAACTCTCCCTTCTCCTTACTAGGCATGCACACACAGTCGATCCCACCTCCAATTTTTCACTTCTCAGACCACCTTGTACAGGACTTTGTGGCATAACCTGCTGTGTATTACTATCAATACGATGTTCCAAGAGTCACAATCCTTCCATTCACCCATAATTGCATGTTCCATATATGGGCTTGTTTTCCATTTGCCCTTGCTTCTTTCATTTCTGATATTACCCTCCTCTCTCCTCCTCTAATAAATTCATATTAATATAAATATTCGTTCCCTAAAGTTTCTTAGCTCTTCTTAAGACCTCATGTACAATACTCTTTGTGGTGAACTTCACTACAATCACTCTTCTACCTGCTTCTCTTCCCACCAATATGCATCTACAATTTCCCAATCTCCTAATTGCATCTCCAACTTGCTTTCCAGAATCTCTTGCACCTCAGATTTGGCTCAAATTCCTCTCTTTTCTTCCACTCTTAATAAACACCATATTTAACTGTTTTCACTCTCCAGCCTTTCCATCTTAACTTTATTTACTCATATCTCCTTTTTTATTGTCCCCACTTCTCCACATATCTCTTATTTAATATCCTTAGACTTTACATTCATCTTATTACTGAGACAAATTTCTAATCTGTTTATTCTCTCCAAGATCTTACCCACAACATTCTCCAAATCCATTGGATCGGGGTTCAACTCAACCCCCTTCCCCCAGAATGATTAACAAAACACCACTATAATTCCAACAATGAAATCTTTTTTGAACTCTTCCATTTCTCTTCCTTGTCCTTGCTTCTTCACTATTCTTATGTACAAATGACCACTGCTGCTTGTTCTATAAGTTCACACCTTACCTCCCTTTATACCTTGTGCCCTTCTTCCCATGCAAAAGTTCACACAGACACAATCTGTCAATATAACTCTCACTCCATAGCCAACTCCTGTTTATCACATATAGTTACATGTCTGGCCCTACCATTGCATTATCTACCCCCAGGGGCAACCACTGAAATCCAAAATGGATGCTCAAGCCAGTTCATTCTACCACAGTAATTGTTCACCGGTATACCTTAATTCAATTAGTCACTAATAATAATGTGTATTCTGCAACATAAGAATATAACTTAAAGTTGAATCATAAGTCTTCTAAACCCAATGACCAGGCCTTTCCAATTTTCAATGCTCAAAGTCAATACATAGTACATGCCCAGTAGCATATAACTCCTCACTCTTTACAGGACACTTCATTACCTACCTAATTTTCTATTGCAGTAATTATTGCACTTGTTAAATATACTTTCCTAAAACCATTCACATCATCTGAAGTAATATCCAAGGTCTCAAAATCACAATATCATCTCAAAATATAGGAGCTTTACTTATCAACTCCATCTGCCATTTTCATCCCATACATTACCCTGGTTATATATGTGTTAGATCCTACTTTTCTTAGTTCCTTCCTTATCTCCATATATATATATTCTTCCTTAACTTTTGGGTGCTAATGACATTTGCTTAAACCATAATCATTACTCTTTTCCACCATTTCTCTCTTACCTTCCCTATATAATCATCAAATTTTCTCAAAAACCTCTTGTTACCATTTCCAAAAATTCTTTTGAGTATTACAATTGCTCCTATAAATTGTCTCATTTCTTAATCCATACACCTTCTCTCCATTCTTTAGTTTGTGAACATTCAACTACACAATGAAAATCCTGTATTTCTCCACATAGTGGATACTCATCTTTTTTCACTTTTAATGCACTTGACCGTAATATACCTGCTCTGCCCTGAGCAAATCCCTCCCTTCCCCTTTTGTTACAAATATGTACATATTTTTCCCATCCCCATTCTTTCTTAACTATCCTATAATATTTCAAGGTACTCTTGACTTGTAAACTACTCCATATCTCTTGCTTTCAAATATCATTATACTTTGCTTCACTTTATTCCTTAGGCCTCATCTATTTATTAACTGTTGTTCCTCCATTTCACCTATTCCAACCTCTTGAACTATTCTCTTTAGTGAGCTAGCCAACTTCTTTCCCCTTTTACTTTTTCTTGTATCTGTAAACAGTCTTTGACTATGTCCCCTTTTACACTTAATATCTTATACTAATATTTCAAAATATGTTTAACTACCATACCTTTTCTGCTAACTCTTTCCACCAATGCCACCCATTTGGAGTTGCCGTTGGTAAACCCAATACCATTTTACAAAATGCTATGTGAATATGGTCAATATACTCCCATCCTTTCTCTGTCCCATATTTCAACCCCATGCATAATTTTTGATTCAACCGTCATTGAATAAAATCTCTAGCCATGTTACTCATACTTGAAATCTTCTAAACAGGTTCTTATAAATATTGTACTTATGAAGCTGTTGACAATGGAGTGGTAATATATCCTAAACTTAGGTATTCCTTTTTTATACTAAACTCCACTTACATAAAAATAAGATGCGCATCCGGAGAATCTCTCCCATCTTCAGTTGATCACTGAACATCCGTTACTCGAAACAATGGCTAGAAAGCCAAATGTTCCTGTGGTGGCCTCTGTTGGTTGAAGTAGGAAATTGCTGAGTTTCCTCCTATGCCTATGGATGAACTCAGAAATTTCCTACTTCAACCAACAGAGGCCACCACAGGAACATCAGGGTGTCTAGCCATTGTTTCGAGTAACGGCGGTTCAGTGCGCAACTGAAGATGGGAGAGATTCTCCCGAAATGCATCTTATTTTTATGTAAGCAAATGGAGTTTAGTGTAAAAAATGAATATCTAAGTTTAGGTTCTTATACTATTAATAGTTAATTTTCCCTTTACTAATACATTTCTTCCATGCTCTGCCCATCTTCCATTATTATTTAGCCTAATCTCTAAATAGTCAAATCTCTTTACTACTTCAATTTCGTTACCCGCCATTCACCATTTCTTATCTCTTTTGAGTTCATTGCTTTCCTTGCATACCATATTTTTCAATTTATTTTTATTTATTTTTAACTCCTATTCTTTACAATATCTTGATGCTGCTTCTATTGCTATATTTAACCCTCTGCTTGTTACTGCTACTGCTACTAAATCATCTGCAAACAATATTCCTGGGATATCTTTATTATAATTAAGGGGCAATATGTACTCTCCTTTCTCATTTCCTTTATTATGTTGTCTATAATTAGTATTGATGAAAAGAAAACCCACAAAGTTTCTTTTTTGATATGTTCTCCATTGTGTAACATGGCACAAATCAAGCTGGTGATCAAATTCTACCCAAAATCTCTATAGCATGCTGGGATCAATTTCTACAATGACCGCTGTGTGTGCCTGCACATCAACCAACATGTACAAATTGTGATACAAAAATATAATCCTGTATAAATCCTACAAGAAGAAGTGTTATATGTAATTTGGAAATCATCCTGGCCAATGTAGCCATATGGCCAATTCAGCATTGTGGTAGTTGGTAATTGAACTGGGCCTGACAGTAAACAAGAGCGAAACTATCTTGTTAAAAGATGAGAGTATTAATATTTTACATCTTGTTAAAAAATTATTAGTATTAATATTTTCCAGTTGTGGGAGGAGCTATTGCATTACATTAAGATAAGATAACTCCTGTTGCAGTGGTTTCGGCATGGATGCTCCAACCTTTTGATGAGCAATAATGCATAACAGAAGAGATTCTGAGATTATGTTCAGAATTTCAGTTCCTCAAATTCCCACATTATGTCAGTTTACGGTCCCTAAAATATGGTATGTTACTTCATCACTAAAAACCAATTTTTCATTAATCTGAACAGACTTTCACAGAAAGGCATGTCAAATGTAAATCATTCTTCTTCAGTGTGCATGTAGGCACTAAGATTTCAATACCAAACATTTGTACAAAACCTGCCCATGGGAATGAATTTCTGATAACTTACAACACTAATGCATATGCATTCTACATCTTCTTCTCATATTAATGGACATCCAGTTGATTTTCACTTGCAAATGCAGCCCTTTGTCTAGCATTTGTGAATACCACTTTTGAACTGACTTAATGCTGAGTGAGTCTAACTCAAATTGTATCCAATTTAAAACGTGCTGCAGACTTGTTATTATAAAGATCAAGGGCAGAGAAGGCCTTCTGTCCTGCTATTATCATCATATGCTTTAACTGCCTAAGTGCCTTCTTTGGGGTAACAAAAATATTTGAGAGATTGCTTTTCAAACTAAACATCCTACAACAATATGAACTAATTGTAATCCCACATAGAAAATAAATGCAATCAAAAACATTATTTTATCTAAATCTAAATGTAATTTTTTTCATAAATTTTTTAGATATTTTTTGAGTATGAGGGTGTATGAAACATTCTAGGCCTGACACACAGATGGTGCTGGCAGTACAAAATAGCAAGGATAGCTCTTGAGTGCAATCATTTAGATGGCAGGCCATGTATTTTCATATGCATGCTTTCATTTGTTTGGTTGTTGCTGTAATCCAACAAAGTAAACAAGTTCAGACTTTTTCAGCAAAATGGAATGTTGTACAGTGATAAAATACCTTGTTTTAAAAGGTTTAATGCCAACGAAGATAAGAAAGGAAATGGATGCCACTTTTAAAGACTCTTCCATTTTCTATGGTAACTGGGCTACGCAGTTGTTCTCCCATTTTTAATATGACCTTTCAGGACATTCAATTACTGCAATGACTGAAGAAAACATGGCGAAAATCTACAATGCTGTGTTAAAGGATAGATGAATCAAGGTGTCTGTGATTGCAAAGATCTCAATGGATCATGTCTGGAACATTTTGCATGATCATTTACACATGCGAAAGCTCACAGCATGATGGATACTGCATTTGCTAACTGTTGATCAGAAATGTATCTGAATGAAAATTTCTCAGGAGTGCTTGGACATGTTGACGAACTTTTGTGACATTACATCACTGTAGACAAAACATGGATTCACCAGAGATAAAGCAGCAGTCCAAACATTGGTTTCAAGAGAGCGAAAGCATTCCAAAGAAGGCCAACTTTGTTCCTTCAGCAGGAAAGGTGATGGCCACTGTCTTCTAGAATATTCGGTATTGGTAAACTCTCTGGAAAAGGGCAAAACTATCAACAGGGAGTATTATGCAGCATTGCTGGAGCAGTTGAAGGATGCTATTAAGGCCAAACATCTGCATTTGTTAAAGAAAAAGTTATTTTCAACCAAGATTGCATACTTTTTCAATTGTGATGTCGGTCCTGGTGGTGTAGTGGTTACCATACTTGCCTCCTACGCCCAAAACGCAGGTTCGAACCCGGCCAGGATCGATGGATTTTTTCGGGCGTAAAAATCCAAAGTATGGCTTCCTTCGGAAGGAAAGTAAAGCCATGGGTCCCGTGTCGTACATTTACGGCACGATAAAGAACCTCAAGCCTGAAAGAGAGGCCTCTGAGCAAGATTTGTCGGCCGTTTCACGCCCTGAGTTGATTGGGACACTGATGACCTGAGATATTAAAGAGCGTCCATAAATAAATCGATCAATCAATTGTGATTGCAACGTGACTATGGTCACGTTGAGAACTTTTGGAACCACTCTTGTAATTCAGTTCAAAAGATCACATGCAATAATATAGTTATATTGCATGTTCTTTTAAAATATACTTTTATTGATTTTTTTATTAAGGACCTTCTTGAAGTCAGGAGGGAAAAAAATGAATTAGAAATAATATAGTATGAGAGCATTTTTCACAAGTTTTGTTCTCTTAATAATAAGTTAAGAGAGTGAGAGAGAGAAAGAGAGAAAGAAAGAGTTTATACTTGGCATGAATTCTTGAAGGGTCAATGTACACACATTATTTCATGGAAATCAAAAAGGTAAAGTTCAAAATTGCACTTCATTGTATCTTTTTGATGGAAAGAGAGTTTATGTAATTCATTTATTTGTTCTGTCAATAATTGTTCATGCTTTTAATGTTAAGTACTGAACTCTCAACTAGTTTGTTGCTTTTTGTCAGTACTAAATTTAATTTCATTATCATAAGAATAATGATACTTATGATAATGTAGTTGTTGTTGTAGAAATAATATATTGCTAATGAACTTTTTGTAGCTGACATTTATTTTCGTACCTGTTTTATCAACATTGACTTACAACTATATTTTATCATAATAGGTGTTGAAGAAGTTCTAGTTCCTAGCACCAATGGTGTTGAAGGTGAACCCATGGAAATGGATGGACAGTTTGAGGATGCAGACAATTAATGCTGAACATTATATAAAATATTTTACTATTGAACTAACTTATCTGAGACTGTAAAGCTATGTATGCATAATTGTAAATTTGAAATCTGTGCTTAAAATATATTATCTTGTATTACTTTTGATTATTTTGATTACTCCTGTTGCATCCGACCTTAAATCTTTATTTGTAAACTAAAATCCAAGCCATAATCTCAAGAGCTTTTGTTTTGTACACTTTGAAATACATAATATTAAATGATAGCTGGTGAAAGAAGTATCAAAGGAAAAAGTGTAATTTGCTGCCTGAAACTTTATTTCCACTTTGTGTTTATAGTTACTATTATCCATTTCTCTTTGTTTAGTTTTTATCTATGTTGTAATTTAATATGTATTTACAACTGTGTAAGAAAAGTTGAGTGGAAGAAAAGGCCCTAAGACCATAACTCTGCCAGTATAAAAGATCTTAAAGAAACCCTAATAATGGGGAGGTATGGTGATGCATAAACTTCAGACTGTTCCAGTTTATGCAAGAAGAACAGTTAACTGGAAAGAAATATAAACTCATAACATTAGAAATCAAAAAGTTTTAAAACTTTAAAATAATCTGTGAGCAAAATGCTCATATAGCAACTATTGATGAGTTAAGTAAGGGAAACTCGAAAGATATCTTTTTTTAAAAGAAAATTAAATTGCTAATCCAAATTAATAATAAATTTTAGCAGACATCTAATATCTTCAGATGTCGTAATTTGATGAGAAAATTCTGGGAGAAAATAGGCATACTGGATTAAGCATAAGTTACAATGAGGTTATTTGAATTATGGGCTGCTTTTTATATATATATATAGTGTTTAATGCCCGTTTTAACTGCTGAGGCACCACAGGCAGCGGACACTGATGATACATGAAATGAAATGATAAATTGGGGAAGGATTTATTATTATTATTATTATTAAGGAAACGTTCCAGGTCTAAGTTTAGAGTACCTCCCCGGCATTTGCCATTTATGAGAACTGAGGAAAACATGGAAAAAACCTCAGTCAGGAAGGAAGGTCATGGCAGGATTCGAACCCCAGACCTCCCACTCACAAGTCCGCACCTAACGACCTGTGCCATCTGTGGCAGTTGTACCAGTGTTAAGGCATTATGAAAGCAGTAATACAACTTAGAACTCTTAGAAGCATTAAATTACACAATTTTGAACACTTTGACGTACACATTTTTAAACACAACAAAACGTCTTTCTTCTACCAGCAAGATCTCTGACTGAATTCATATGGGCTGAACAAGGCCAAAAGAATAGAGAGAGACAAAATGTGCCTCCGCTATATGTAATTTAGTGCCATGAGCAGTAATGTACAAAGGCTCTTTATATTAAAACTAAGTCATATCTAGTGAAAATGATAATGATTTGTTTTACACTTTAATAAAATGCTCAGACTTATTAGGAAAGGACAGTGCATGACAGCTGAATTGGACTTCATTAGCATTATCCTTATCATTAAACAATTAAGTATATGGTTAAAATATATTGAAGAGTCAATAATTAATTTGAACATAAGCAGCTTGTTGTAATAATGGTGATGTATGACAGCTGCTGTATTTTTGAAGTGGGGAGGGGGATCTTACAAAAAAATGCAGAACAAAGAGAAATTAAAAATACTTTCTTTTCCCATATAGTCATTGACCTCAAACAGGAAACATGGTTATTGCAAACTGGCCCACAGTCTCCACACACGAATCCATTCTAGAGCAATATCTTCTCATGAATATCTAAAAAGTTTTTAGTAGATAGCTGCTGATGAACCGGGGACTGGGGGCAGAGCCAATGAAATTGGAATTTTGATTGGAGCAAGTGTCTTCAGGAATTGCCATGTTATACTTTAAGCTTAATTGGGTGGTTTTTGTTATAAATATTTTGTATGTTGATGTGTAAGAAAAAAAAAAAATATATATATATATAAAGTTGACTTTCAGAACAGTATTTACAACATTCCAATTGCACATATTTTTCAATTATTTAAATTTACATAAAATACAAGAGTTGGACATTTATTAATGCAAAACTACTGTAGAAATGCCATGCAAAAAAAGAAAAAAAAAAACCGGATAAGGCTGCTTTTGGCATACATTGATTATAGCTTACCTCAGAGCAAATGTATTGTGCCTTTCACTCCAGCATCTATACAGTCATGAGATATAATTAGCTGGCAGTCTAATATTGTAGTCATGATGTTGATGAAAAGGATCAACTCAGTTCGTTAAAAATTGAGTGTGCCAGAGGTTATACAACATGACAGTATCACCAAAAAAAGTGTAAGAGCCGAGAAAGGACTGTTGCAAAATAAATAAACTCTTCAATGAGGGATGCTGAAATGTGACAGATATGTCATTCAGGTCATTTACGGCAAGTGAAGAAGTGAATGATATTTCCACATAACTGTAAAACATATCAATGCCATATTATATGCCTCAGACCTAGAGACAGTACATGGCTGCACTTCACATTATGGAGGAATGCCTGGGAAGGTAAAAAATTGCATCACAATGGATTCTGTGTGCTTTATCATAAATGGCAATGACACAACATTACTTTCATGTACTTGGAGTGCTATGAGTACCCAGTATAGGTTTTCTTACAGTATATCAATATACTGGATAAGATATGTGACAGATCATATGAGCCAATATATGATTAGCTTCACTGTACAATGTTCCAGTTAACATTTTTAGTTATTCCATAAATACATTTAAGTCACCACTTGAGAGGATCCGTCTAACACTACCTTGCGCAGTAAAGAGTCTGATTGATCTTGTAATGAAGAGAACAATGCAAACAGTTTGTACAACTTGCTGTAGCCTCTGAATATTATATGAAATGCTCTTCTTTTATCTATTCAGTATAAATTACTTTGTTTAATAATATAATAGAAATAAAGCTTATATTTAAAGCTATAAAATTTTTAGTGACGCCATTGAGGTAGCATCTCCTGAAAAATGTTCTGTAAATTCACATTTCAGAGTCTTGTCAGTTTTACTGCTTTCTTTCTGTGCTCAGTAATCAATATTGAAATGAACACACTTATTGAACAATGATGGAATAACCTAACTACTGAATATCACAGTGTATTATTTTTGGAATGATGTTTATTTTATGAAGAGAATTCATCCTCAACATAATGCATTTGCCATGCTAATTAAATTTTCAGGTTTTTATTTCATTAATTGATTCTTACCTTACTCCAATAATTATTGTGCCCACAGTAAAAGCTTACAAGTTTCTAAGCTTATGAAAACCATCATTCAAATATTTACATATGTAGTGGTGTAAAGTAAATGTTACAACAATACATAAATATTAATTCAACTGCATAAAGCATATAATGGAGAAAATCTTTACGCATAAAAAACTAGTAAGACTGGTAGAGGAAGGTTTTCCGTTCATTTTATCATGGATCTCAAAACTGGAAGTACATGAACAGAAGCATAGTTACTATGCTTGATGTAAATAACAAATTAAGCTATATTATATGAACTGGTATGCAATATGTAATAAGCACATATCTTCTGTGCATAATTTTTTTGTAATATTAAGAGTTTCCATTTTATTTTTCTCTCTCTTGGGTGTTTTTATTATGTACAAATACATGTATGGAATTTATATTAGAAGTAGGTGGGACATTAAGAGCATATTTCAAAACACAAAAAGCCGTTATGAACCTACTTGAACATTTTGTTCAAATTGTTAACAACATATATTTGATTGCAGTCCTGTTTATTTACTGCCAATAATACAATACTCAATAAGAGATGCTCACAATCACTACCTTGCACAGAACTGTGGAACCATTTTACATGCTAGCAAAGCACTTCAACATCTATAACAAGAGAAATGGTATTAGCAACACACTCTGAGTTCATATCTTACATTATACCAATACAGGTGCACTGACTACATCAGTGTACACAATAAAATGAACTGATAGCATGGAAATATTGAATATTTAGAGAGGTAATGTCCACTGTAACATACATTCTGTGTATGTGTGCATACAGCTATCCAATATATTGTGTAATTTGTATAGTATTTAATTGTTTGTTTTTATTATACAGGTTAGCCTACATATATGACTCTTATATGGACTGAAACTAAATTCTTATTGCCAAACTTATTAGAGGAAGGGAACTTTTAACTAGCATTATGACCAACAATTTATTTTATTGCTGCTTTAATTTTTTAAATGGAATATAGGTAATTTTCTTTGGTTTCTGATTCTCCTCAATAAATAAATAACTTTTTGATTAATAAAAGTTTTTAAAACAGAATCTTAAGAACTTACAAGGTGTAATCTTAGCTTAAAATAATAAATATATTACATAACTAAGAATGTTAATTGGAACTTTTACAGTGATGCCAATCATATAATTGAAATCATTGTATGATGACTCGAACTAAACACTCTTATTGCTCCACTTACTCGTCTATAAATGTAGTACCAGTTTCACAAACCCTTTTGCGTATCGTCAGCTAGAACGTTGATTACTGGATACTTCATGCTATGAGAATGTGTATTCTGCTCTGGTGGAGGTGTGATGAACTTAAAGTTTATATTTTCATTTCCAGAAGTGTTGAAGTTCATTAAACTGCCTTTATATTTGTATATATAGATTTTTTTCCCAAATTGCTAATTCTTTAGGTTCTTGTACTGATTGTAATAATTTTGCTTTATTCATTATGTCATTGGTTTCTGTCCAGAAATGAAATGCTACTGCTGATTTCTCCATTTGCTTGTATTTTATGTTCCTGAAATGTTCTTTTAACCATATGCCTATGTTTCTCTTTGTTTTTCCAATGTAGATTTTCTCACATTCTGTACAACTTATTTTGTAAATACTGCTTTTTTCTCCTATGGAATATTGTCATTAATATTATTTATCAGGAGATTTTTCACATTAAATCTGTTTACAATGCTAACCTGATATTAAAATCTTTAAGAATATTCTGAAACTTTTTCGTAGCCCATGGATGATATGTGAATTTTTTAAAAGTTAATTAACAGATTTAATATCAAAAATCCCCTGATAGACAATGTTAATGACATATTCCACAGGAGAAAAAAGCAGGTATTTACAAAATAAGTTGTGCAGAATGTGAGAAAATCTACATTGAAAAAACAAAGAAAAACATAGGCACATGGTTAAAAGAACATTTCAGGAATATAAAATACAAGCAAATGGAGAAATCAGCAGTAGCATTTCATTTCTGGACAGAAAACCATGACATACTGATTAAAGAAAAATTATTAAAATCAGTACTAGGACCTACAGAATTAACAACATGGGAAAAATATCTATATATACAAAGACAGTTTAATGAGCTTCAACACTTCCAGGAATGAAAACAAACTTTAGGTTCATCACGCTTCCACGGCAGCATAACGAAGTATTCAGTAGTGGATGCTCTAGCTGACGATGTGGGCAAGGGTTCCTGAAACTGGTTCTACATTTATACACAAGTAAGTGGAGCAATAAGAGTGTTTAGTTGACCTCAATGATACAGTGATTTCAATTAAATATATTACAGTTATTCAAGTTATTACTTAAGGTGATAATATATTGCAAACTATAGACTGAATACACAAGTTCAGTCATTGTCAATTCAGATCATGTTTGGCTCTTACCTGAAAGCTGTTTTTAAAAGATAAGTTAAAGCTAAAAAAAGTTAAATAAATTAATAATAGTAACTACACACTCAGTACATGAGTTTCAGTCATATTCTTACACCTAATTCTTTTCTGAAGACTTTCTTTAGCATTTGTCAGCATACAGGGAATAATAGTGTCTACATTCTTTCACTTTGTTTGTAAGTACTGTAGATGTGACTTTTTTTCACACATCCCCATGAAAAGTATTCAAAGCAGAGCAGACTAGCCATATGGCATGTGCAGCACATCCAATTCATCTATCCCTGAATTTGTCATTTAATAGTTCATCTGTAGCTCTGCCAAAGTGCACTATTATGCTAATACCACATTTTACATTAGGTGACTTTGGAAACAGTTTAGTTACCAGAATGTTATTTCCAAATATTTATTTTATTTTATTTATTGTTCACAAAAAATATTAAGTATGTATTATTTTCAAACACTCTGTAAGTTCTGAAGATTTCATTTTAGAAAAAAATGTTTAAAACAGAAGTTGAAATTTCATTGAGCAAAATCAGAACATCAAAGAACATTACTATCATTCAATTTAAAATATTTGAGTTGCTCTCCTCCACTCTGTTTTCTAACAGGGATACAATGAAACATCTCTGAAACCATCCTTTAATGAGATTTAACAAAATCAGCATTAAGTTTTATTGATCCATTTACGAAAAATTAGCTTGTAACACTTTATATAGGCCGCAAGGTACATGAACAACTTTCAGTTATTTATTATAAATATACAAACATATACATACACACCATATTGCCATTGGTGTTCACTCATCTGGAGTTCTGTTCAAATTACTTCATTTTAAGCATTAATATGTTTTAATAAAAATAAATATTTCATTCTGATAACATTAACTAAATAAATGTTTTTATAAACTGCTGTTCAGTCAGTAGAACAACATATCACTAGTGCTAGAGTATCTCTGGACAGAAAATTATGTGCCATAAGAAGTTTATGGAGTTAGAGACTTTATGCCATTGGAACTGACATTTGAAGTTAGCAATTCATTTCTGCATTTATTACCAATTGTACAATAATTAAACCTAATATGCATAAGTTTCTTGTATTTGGCACTGTGCTAAAATTTTTATACATTAATAAAAAAAACAAAACCATGGAAAATGTAAAATGAGTCCTAAAACTGCTGGATGGTATACTCCAAATAAGCATTATAAAAATAGAGCAACTCTTTTATTTTATAAATAATTGTTTCAGTTTGTGTAATTATTACTGTAAACTATTTATTTTCAAATGTGAAATTTATACAGCTAAAGAGAGTAGAAATTTTTACGACATATAATTATCTTCTCTGCACCTTACAAAATCAGACAAAAAAATGACCTGATTGTACTCCAATTTTATGTCACAATTTATAATAGAGTTTATGTCAAAATTAACACAACTCAGCATATGACATATTTGTATATTGGAGGGGGGGGGGGAAATTGAACAATTTATTGTTGCACATCCAAAACAAAAAAATAAATGTATGCCCTTTGAGAACATTGAATTTTGCTATGTCGAGCTTTGTGTATAGTTTCATGGTGGTGCTTTTCATTGGCATTATTAATTGTTAGTACCAGTCTTTCACATAACAGTCTATTATACAATCTTTATCTATACATAACATCTATGAAACTGTTAATAACATATTTATCAAGCAAATTAAAAAAAAAAGATAGTTAATAATAATGGAAGCAGACATTTAAAAGTTCATTAAAAACAGTATAAAGCTGCATGTTTTTATAAAAAAGGGGATGTATACAAAGCATCTTTTTTTATTCAGAAATATACTGCTGCTCAAAAGTTTCTCAACACTTCAGTTTTTTTTTTTAAACAGGTGTAATTGCTAACAGCAACAATGTATGTGCTATTACATATTTAAATTCCTATTTAATAAGAAAAAGCAGTATATATAATGCATTTTTCAAATAATCCAATTTTCAAAATATATGAAAGAAGAAGATTCGTTCAAAACTATAGCCATATTCACTCTCAAGATAACATTCATGATGGCTGATTTAAAACTTGGGGCATGCTAGAACTATTCTGAAATCACATGTTTGTTCATGACAGAAAAAGTTCAGTATATATGTGTACTTAAGATGGGATTGTTTAAAAAGGGCAAATATAATAGTGAAATTTGAGCTGCAGTTAGTTAGTCTGCATAAAGCAGACTTGTGTTTGTGAAATATAGCAAATAGATACATGTTTTCTTAACATCTGTGAGGTACGTTCACGGACAGAAATATAGTAATGGTTGCTTCAAGGATTGTGTTTTTCAAGAAAGGCCAAAGTAACAATAAACAGAACAGACAGAAAAAAAAAACCAGCATTTTGACTTCATAAGTGGACCAACAGAGAAATAGGCCTTTAAGTGTTATCAAACCGATATAGAAAGAAGCCTGCAAAAGGACTCACTAGAATGCAGTAAATCTAAAAGAATATGTTGTAGCAAATCCTTTATTAGGGTTGCAAATAAGAAGCAATTAGAATATGTTAAGGGACACTAAAATTAATACCTAAGCAAAAGAAGAGAAAACAATGTTTTTACTGATTAATTGCATTTAGTTTGTTTGGTACAAAATTCCAGACATTTTTTCAATAAGTAGTAAATTTCCAGCTTTTAAATATCAAGAAGTCTACATATGATCTGGGTTTTTTTGAACTCCAAAGCTTTGGGGAAGTCATTTAATTAGTAACTATTATGACCCCCCCACCCCCCCGTTCTCAAGGTTCAATGTAACTGAACTTTCATGAGATTGTTTGGAGAAAGTATTTGAGAATACATGCCTTAATAAGCAAGAGGCAACTTTGGCTCACCCAAAAGAAAAATGAGGTAACATCTTAATAGAAATACTTCAGAAATTGAAATGCCTAAAAATATCCAGCAATTTTAAGAAAAGAAGGATTTAGATCAAACTGTTTTGTAGAGAACAATTTTTTGAACTGGTATCTTGTCCATTTTTTTCAGGTTAAATCAAAATTTTATGTGTCCAAAAACTTATGAGCAATAATATACATCTGTTTTACTGTGTGATGTGCATTTATATATGTACATATACACACAAGTATATGCCAAAATTCACATACACACATATACATAAGTATATTTAGTTATATACCCACATATACATATATGCACAGTGCCTTGTGAATTAATCGGAACATGGTAATATTTTTCATAGTTTTCGCAATTGTCGGCAACAGTATGCTACACATTGTTATTCTTAGATTTTGCACTCTCTATGCATTTTTTGCATTGTTATTCATTGTTAATTAATGTATGTGACAATTTCTTTAGGTAAAAAGCATTTATTTCAATGTGTGTCATTTTTTCTGAATTTTGAGATTTTCTTGTGTGATTAGTAATACTTATGTCTTCAATGGATATGACCTGGAGGAAGAGTAATATGACCGTAGCATTATATCAGAATACTTCCATGACACAAAGAGAGTTAGCTGCTAATTAGGTGTTAGTGTAGGCACTATAAATAGAATTATTCAGCAGCACAAAAACAGATTGGCTTAATTTCACTGAAGAAGAGGACTGTGGCAGGAAAAATAACTTCTCAGTAGAAGCAAAACAAACCTCAGGTTCATGCTGTGAACTGGGGGAAAGAACAGTGAATCTGCATGTTTCTAATGTTTGTCATAGACTTCTGGCCGTCGGAAGAGAAACTTGCAAACCTGTAAAGAAACACCTTCTAACAGGAGAAATGGGCAAGAAACGTCTCTTGTAGGCATGTAGTCATCAGACCACCACAGGTGATCGAGGTCATTAAGGTGCAGACTTGTGAGTTGGAGGTTTGGCATTCGAATCCTGCCAGGACCATCCTCCCTGACTGAGGTTTTTTCTAAGTTTTCCTCAGTCCTCATAAATGGCAAATGCTGGAGAGGTACCTAAATTTAGGCCTGGAATGCTTACTACCTTAAAAAAAAAATACTCCTTTCCCAATATATCATTTCATCTCAAGTATCATCTTTGTCCACCGTCTGTGATGTCTCAGTAGTTAAAACAGGTTAAACATAATTAATAAAAAACAAAAACAAAGATTAAAGGTATGTATTAGATAAGTGATTCCCAACCTTTTATGTTCATGGCACCCTTGGGAATGAGATTAGAAATTTGGGGCACCCTTATTAATTTTTTTAAAATTATGTTAAATTATTTTACAATTTTATCTTTCATTGTGATACATATATAATGAGTTAAATTATATTCAAATAAACACTCCGTAACAAACATAAGAATACAGTTCCTTCCTTTTTAATGGCCTGTCATTGGACAAAGTATATTACACAAATGTTTAATATACACTGACTATGAATTATTAAGTGAAACAAATACAGTTCCAAAAGTAGAAGACTATAATGTAATTGTAAATCATTAAAATGAATATTTTCTTATTTATGTGAGATTTGTGAGTGATGCTAGAACACAAATGTTTGATATCAGACCTAGCAGTTGACAACAAAACACACATATCATCTCCAAGGCTAAGCAGTCTATTTCTTGCTTTGGATTTGATTATCTTTGTTGAGAGCTTATGTAGTATGAGTGATTACATTGTTGCCATGTTTAAGCTTAGTTATTCTTTGCATTATTGTACAATATAGTATGAAATGTGATCAATATACCAGCATACCAGCATCTGTTTTTGGAAGTTCTAATAACTCTAGTCTTGATCATCATGTAGGATATTACTATTTTTCCCAACAAGAAAAATTTTCCAAAACTACATAAAATAAAACTGTTGAATTTATGAGGCCATCTCTTCTTATTAATCCATGGGTTGAACACCTGAGATGAGACTTAATCCAACTAATGATTAGTCTTCCTCTTCTTCATCATTACCAATACCAGTAATTTATGTACTGTAATTTAATATATATGTTTTAATTAGTGCCTATTATATTTTTGTTTATACCCAAAATATCTCATGGCCCCCTTGGCTGATATCGTGACATCCTAAGATGCCGTGGCACTGGTTGCAAATCCCTGCATTAGGTGAATAACCACAAAAGAATATAAAATGTGTATATTATTGTCGTATTCCGATTAATTTGCATAGGACTGTATATGTGCATTTTGACTTATTATTTATTTTTGAAATTCAGTACAAAAATATAATAATCTTTTTACATAATTTAAGGATAGAAAAAAATTGTTTGTTTTGACTTTTGTGTTGCTGCAATTTTGCTTTTTATGTTCCATTAACAACTTCTTTCTTAGGCTCAACCATAAAGTTCAGGAAGCCGTCAACATCCTCCAATTCCTTGGAAACAAATTTTGCAGCAATAGTGCTTCTTCCTGAAAACTTGGGGGTCATCTTAAAGCTCACTGTGGCATCTCCTCCTGGTGCAACACTCCTGTTAAGAAATCAAGCACATTTTGAGACTTAGTAATAGAGAAGAGATTAGTAAAGAATTTTCTTCCTACATCTCCTTATTTTTTAATTAAATTAAAATATTGCAAAACATTAGCTATGACATATTCTGTCATTTAAGTAAGAGTATTGTAATCTGATGAAAGGTAACTTATGCTGCATACATTTTCTAGTAAATGCACATATTTTAAGTGCATTAAACATACTTTAGATCAGCTGCTTTTAACCTGCATATCCCTTGACTTTATTCTGCATATTTTAACAGAAAATATATGAACTTTATCTAGCAATGGCATCTTTAAATTTGAGTTTCATTCGTGTGTCCTTGAATTTTTCTCAGAAAATGAAATGCAGAAGAAAGCACAGGTTATTATTATTATTATTATTATTATTATTATTATTATTATTATTATTATTATTATTACTTTGACATAGTACCTAAGAAGATCCTCCAAAGAAGTCATCATTACAGAAATTGAAAACGTCATCTGCAATAATGCCCAAGGAAGCCGAAGAAGTATAATTGCAAACATATTGGATTTTAAAAAGAGAAAAACCACATAAGAGAGCCTGCCTATAAAAGAAAGACTTGAACTCAACAATTTACATGCCAACAATGATATTGTTATATTACCCACAGAAGGGAATGTATGGTTGTAATAGACAGTGACAAATACAAAAATAAAACTGGATCTCTTCTCATATCAGAGATAAACCACCACACTGCTAAAAGGCACAAACTGGAAACCAGAAGACACAAAAAATACCAACTGACAGCCTTCCACTTAGATTATATGGGTTCCCTAATACACTCCACTAATGATAAGACCTATAGTCAACACCATCATTTCCCCTATATATAAACTTACCCAAGTTTCTAACAATGTTACTGTGGTCTTTGATTGGATGTAATGAACATCACATCCAGACAATGAAGCCTTTGTGGAAGTGGTTGAGAAACTAATCATTAGATACTCCAATATTCTCATAACCTTTGATGTAGAATTGCTAAGCAGTCTTAGGTCTTAAAATTAGTCTTGCGAGTCTTATGCAGTAATATTCAGTGACAGCAATAATAGTGATTGCATGAGTCTTCCGAGCTGAATGACAAGTCTTAGAGTAATCTAAGTGATAGTACGTGAGATTGAATTTATTAACGTAGATTTTGAAGTAATGAACAATTTGAGTAAATCACTTGTCTGGTATATGGAACTAATTTGTCATAGGTCATGAATTAGACAGTGCAAGTGTGGCATTAGTGATGCCCTGAAACTCTTCTAGACCTAAAGGAGATCAATCCAGTAGCAGTGTGTGTGTGTGTATATATATACCAAAGTATTAATAAATGATGTTAACTTTATGTACACTTGGTCAGACTTCTATTACTTGATTTCCATATTCTCTCCCCTCTGACACACATTTGTATGCCACAAAATTCAGCAAACATTATAAGCTGGAGCCAAGGTCAGAAGATACAACAGGACAGCAATGTCAAGGGGAGCAGAGAACAACAGATTCAACCAATTAACCATTAGCCAACCTCTAATCAATTATCTTCACTTCTCTCTCACCACCACAACACCTTATTAATTTGAATTGCAAATGACAGCCTAATGTGGAGCTAATCAACATAATTAACAATTAACTAATTAATCATCTCCCCTCCTTTGATAATTACGGCTGCAATTGAAGAAAAATAGGACAACACAAATATATAAATCACTGTGTATGGTTAGTGTTTTGCATTTAATTAAAAAAAATTGTTATTTTTTTTCCACTCAATAATTTGCAAATTAACTGAAATTCATTAATGTAAAACTTTTATATAAAATGGATTCAATAAAAGAACTAGCATGTACCTTTTTTAATTTTCTCAAAAATAATAACAAATAATTAAATATTAATTTAAATATTTAATAGAAAAACTTATAATATTTAGTGCACTGCTTCCTCTATAGGCACGTCTAAAACAACTGGTAACAGAATTTTTAAAGCAAATTTTGAATTGGATTAGATTGGTTATAAGCTTGGGAATTACATAATAATTCATAGTTTCATCAAACAATTTACTATAATTGAAATTAGAAAAATAATAATCAGGTTACAAGTATATGAATATAAAAAATATAATTGTGTATGAATAAACAAATAAAAATAATTATAGAATACATACAAGCTTAATTGATGGCACAATTGATTATTAGAATCTTATATTTAGATATTCATTTATGCATAATGGCATATATGTCAGTAACAAGTTTTTTACTAATTTTTAAAATATACTTTGTTTACATGATATGTGATGGATGCTTATTATACAAATTGCTACCATTTGTGGTAAGATGTTATGTAATTGAAGGACCTAGTGCTATATTCACGATAATGAACATAATTTCAAGTGTTTTATGATTTTATGAATAAAGCACACTGTTTCTAAGATGTATACATATGGTAATGATAATATTTTTAGATCTTTGAGTAGTGGTTTGCTTTCAGACCATGGGAAATCTCACTGAATAATTTTAATTATTCTCTTATGTAATATGAATAAAGCACTAGACAACAAGCATATTAAAATATGCTGCCTCTAGATCTGTCTAAAGCCTCTGATTTAGTGGATTGTAGAATTTTATTACAAACTTTAATATTAATTAGAGCATGTGTCATTGCTAAGAATTTGTTTGAGACCTTCTAGAAAATTGAATAATGGTTGAAATAACACATATTGGTCAGCTAACAGGAGCATTGTACAAAAGAAAGCAATTGCAAGTTTCATACATGTACATGCTTAAGGATTAAATTATGAAGCTTTGAAAAGTTTTTCTGAAGGACTGCTATAGGTTTAAGTTTTATGCTTCCTGTTTCATACTTACTGAGGTAGCTTGATCTTGAGTTGTGAAGTCAGTCCAGGACCCTCAATGATAAATTGTGCCTTTTTGAGAGCAACAGGCAGTGGATTCTTTAAAGTGGCAGTGGCACTGAACTCTTCTCCTTGTACTGCTACACCATCAACCTGAGAAAATAATGTGTTTATTTAAGAGAAATCCAGCATATTGCTCTGTTTTTTTCTTTCTAACCTACTGCCATATAAAGTATACTCAACGTTTAATGTGCTATGATCATTAACATAAATGCTGGGGCTTTATATAAAATGTTAATCCATCTGTCATAATACTGCACATACAAATCCATTTTTCCAATGCTGCAAGATCATATAAATAATCATGCACAGTTTGGAAGATATAGTAACTTAAAATTACTTCCTTTGATTTTTTTTGTATTCAGCGTGTGCATGCATATGTCTTATGTGAATGGGGGTCCCTCCCATATTCAATAATATATAAAACTGTAATGGCTTATGGTGCTAAAACATATGAAATGTAAAAAATATTGCTATTAACTTTGTTATTCTGCTACTTCTACCATAACGATCACCTCCATACAACAAACAAAGCCTTTAATAATATTATTTGAAAGCCACAGGTGATTATGAATATTAATACATTTAATTTTCCCTTGCCAAGCCAGAATTATGGCTATCTGTTTATCTTCCTGGATTTGAAGTAGTACCCTCCATCAATATTCTCTATTGTTACCTTTATATTCAAACATTGTTGAGTGAAACTGACTGAGTTTAAACTCATGGTAGTTCTGTAGCTTTGGACCTCCCACTTATGGTTAAATATTTTATGGCAAATTTAGTCCTTTATTATCTTTTTTTGGTTCATAAGGCTCTTTTTTGCCCTTTGTTTACTAATGGTAATTTTTTTAAATTAAAATAATTTGGGTTTTTTTTCAATGTTATTAAATTTGTTAGTTTAGGTTTATATACTCACGTGATTATTTTATATACTACTAATTTTATTATAAGTACTGTTACAAATTTTTTATGTAGACAGTGCACCTGGTGTCTTGTTTACATGTGTACTACAGCATGGCTAGCAAATTTAGACAAGCTGCATAAAATAATACATGTTTCATTTTGTGAACCTTTTGTTACAGAGTGCAATGTTTATGAAAATTGTGTGGCAGGTAGCCTTCTTATAAAGTGGGAAGAAGCTTCTGGGATTCAAACATTTACAAATCTGAAAGCCAGCTGGATGTTCCTTTATGATCAATAGGTTTAACCAGATTGGGTTGCCGATAACTGTCCAAGGGAGGGTTGACCATACTACTCTCTGGAATATGAAATACTGTCAGAAAAATAGTGATGATCTGCAAGCAGAATATTTAAAAAAATGTCAATATTCAGTTAAGTATGTGTCATGTCCTCACTCCATAGCTGGAACTTCATGGGGAGTTAAAATCTAAATGCTTTCTTCAGCTTTATGCAATTAATGGATACATGAGGAGGATTTTTTCATAGATGAAAAACTTTCATAATTGAAAAATCCTTCAACCACCAAAATGGCCAAGTTAATGCTCAATCTCACAAGAAACTTGCAAGAAAACTTTGAAAGTCCTAAGGTGTCATTGTCCCATTCATGATGTGGTGGGGAGTATCCTCTGGTAGTACCACTTAACTGCAGTTCTAATATAGTTGAAAATCTTGTCAAAATGCACCAAGATACCATTTAGATATCTTCTTAAAGTCTTTGAGCTGCATCATAATAAATATGGCACTTTCAACAGGATTCAATACAGCCCATAAGGCAAGGCCACCAAGGTATGGCTTAGAAGAATGCACTGATCTTTGTTTCCCCAGTTGAATGGCCTTCCAGTATTCCCAATTTGAACCTATTAAATTATAAGTTGAGGTGTAGTTTTGCAACCCTTCCTTAGTCTTGCAAATAAAATAAATATACCTTCTACTTTGGTAGTATCTTCTTAGATTCAGAACAACTGCAATTTCTTCCTGTCATTATAAAGCAGTGAATCACTTCACACATAGCACATAGAGACACTACATTTCTTTGCTGTTTTGCATACTATTGTCCATGATGAGCAGAAGTTTGACATGTCTATATTATCTCAAAGAGAGCTATGAAAGGATGATAAATGATAATTTGATCAAATGAGCCCAGTAAACTTTGGCTAAGTTTCCCAGGAATTATAAAAGTTGGAGGATTTTTTTTTTTTTTGTAGATTAAGTAAACATTTTAAATAATATATGCTCAATATAAATTTCATATTGCACACATGTGGCCAAAGGGCACATGATGTCCCACTTATACTGAGGCCCAGGTTTACTTGAGGATGGTTTATGGCTGAAAATGCTTTATACTCATGGTTTTTAAATGTATCTGTTATTGAAGAATCCTGAGTAAGAGATAGATGCATGCAGATATCATGGATACTTCCATTGCAAAGAGAAATAAAGTTAGGCTGTGTTTATCGAAGTCAAAGGCAAACCTTTTTTTCCAAAGGTGAAATCTTAGGAAAACTCAAATCCCATACTATCCAGTTATAAATTTACATCTTTTGACATAAATTTACCATAGAGATTAGAAACCAAGCTATTTAAATAAATAACAGAAAACATTTACAAAAAATGTAAATAGAATTGGGAAACAATAGCAAGGAACAAATGCGAACATGGGATTGTTATATAAAAATCTCATTGTTTACATGAGTGAAATTTTCTGTTATGAGCAATATAACATATTTTATTAATACCCAATTCATTTACTCTCTTTCCTCATGTTAATTTTAATGCTATTTGAGTTTTAAAATGTACTTACGGCAATTTTTATATCTGGTTTTCTAACTCTGAAGTCATCTTGTGCAAAATATTCAAAGTTAGTATCTTGAACAGTGGCCAAACATGCAATGTTGAATGCACACTGATCTACTAGTCTCTTGTAGTATTCATCATATGAAACCTCCATACGTATCTCTTCCACTGCAACATTATATCAAACTGTTAAATCTTCATTTTTAAAAATATTAAAAGTGTTTTTACCAAATGTTATTTCATAAAAATAATTTTCTTCTGTTAAAGATAAATTTGCTTGTGATTACAATAACTGAAATTGTAGAACATGAGAGACTGAATGTTAAACATTAGTTTGCATCTGAACAAGTACATGGACTTAATTATCTAGTGAGTCGATTTGATAATTAAGAACATAATAGTCACTTCACTGCATTGGTTCCGACACAAAATTAAATGTTATATTTAAGCATATGGAATTGAATAAAGGTGAAAGGAGAAAATTATGCAATACTTATGCTATCCTAGATACCATCCATTATTAGAAGGAATTTCTAGATGATATGGTTCATGTTAGATTTATTTTTTTGCTTACTCTGAAATGGGAATACTGGATAACTTTAAAGTGCAAAGAAAACCTCTTATTAGTTTGCCCCAATGTTAAAAGCTCTAAATAAATTAAAGAATAGGAAAATAAACAAACAGCTTTGCTAAAGTACATCATAAAGTGTGCAAAATATCAGCATGGAAGAACCAATTGTTAGAATGTTTTCTTGGGATTCTTGTTTCATTAAATATTGTCTATTTATTTTTACTTTTTGAAATGCCCTTATATTTGAGTGTAACTGGTGTTTTACAATATAACTCAATATTTAAAAAACTATTTTCCCATTATTTGCAATTAAAACTTAAATATTGGTGATGCTTAAGATAATCATATAAAATTATATAATTTTTCATATAATGCCATATTCAAACTACTTCAATGGCTTCAGTAAGCTTTCATCAGAAGTGTTAAAAGAAGAACAACATACAAACATGAGTTTTGAATAATTATTATTTCATGCTTATGACATTACCTGCACCAGCCTTAACAAGGCGCTCAAATTTTTCTTTCTTAACGGCATCCTTCAAACGGCCAGTATAAAGAACTGTGTCCACTCGAAGTGTGGCAGATACTTTGTGATCCTGAGCATTGCGATTCCTGTTTTTGATCAATACTACCACACTGTTAAAAAAATAGAAAATATAGCACTGAATTAAAAATTTTCTTGAACTTTTAAAGCATTCTGAAACAGATTGTTATCTAACTCTTCACATGTTATTTAAGCCAGCCTATGCTGTTCAAAAATATATATTTTTCTTCATTTCCTATGCAGTTTAGCATTATTTAAGTTTTACCTGAAAGCTGAACCAATAACAATGTCATCTCGAAGCTCAAAGTCAAACTGGATATCATTGAAGTCCTCATTTAGGTAATAACGACTGAAGAGGTTTTCACTTTGTCGAAGGGCTTTCAGCATCGCTGCTCGCTCTTCTTCACTTTCTTTAAAGGGAAATAATTCATTTTTATAATGAATTAACATGAAAAAAGTTTAATAATGAACATTTACTTACCAGTATAAATAAACCAAAGTTATTATGGCACAAAAACAATTTGTTTTGGAAGATAGTAAAGGTAAAAGAAAAAGACAGTTTAAAACATATATTAGAAACAATAAGTGAAGCAATTGTACAACTGATAAAATTATTTATTTATTTATTTGTTTATTTATTTATTTATTGATGCTTTTTACCTTTCTGAAGCATTCATTTGTTTGTTTCTAAAAAGATGAGATATTGTATCTGACACAATTAAAGGATACCTAATTTTCATATATAAAAAACTGTGTTTTTAATTAAATGTGAATGTTTATGTTAGTTCCATGCTGAAGCACTCAAATGCTTCATATAAGTATTACATATAAGCTTCATATAAGTATTACAAAAAATAAGATGTTGCTTTTATTTTAATTAGAGACAAAGTTTAAAAAAGGGCTAATAATGGGAACACCAAGCATATGCAGTTACACAGTTCCCACAATAGAAATCTTTATATATAATTGGGGCATCAGATTTTCCTCTGTACCTTCACAGGTACCTAGGTGGAATTGGTCATGTGCATCTCAAGTATACAGGTTCAACTTGCAGCAGCCAGCCAGTCTCTGACATTCATGTAAGCAGGATTCTTTGTTGGTCACTCCAGTTGTTGGTGTTTTTATTTAACATTATTTTTGCATCTTTGTACTTATGCTTCTAATTCACTAATGGACACAGAAAGTTCTAAAGTTGAAAAGGAGGCTGATGCCTTGACATTGTTAGAGCAAGGTAAGTCTGTAATTCATATAGTTGCTGATTAAGTTGTAAGCAAGAACATTTATAAAATAAAAGAAATCAGCTTTATTGTTACCTGGGGTCACACTAAAACAAAAAAGGGTTCAGAAAACTGTCTGGACTGATAACATTTTAAAACATGACATGAGTACTAATTCATGAATTACATTAGCATGATTGAAGAAGCATTCAATACTTCTCAAAGATATTTTAATTTGGACCATTCTAAATAGGCTAAAGAAAGTCTTAAGATTTGCCAGCTCATCATGCTGCCAGCTGCTTCTAATTAAAGTTATAGAAGAGAGAGAGATTAAATTTTTGCCAAGCATATGAACATTGCACGTAAGAAGACTGAAGAAAAGGCATTTTTCAAATGAAAGAACTATTAAACTGGTCACAATAGAGTCCAAAATGTTAGAACACCAAAAATTGTGTTATTATAACTAAATTACACAATCCAAACTATTAGTATGTGTATTTATTGGTAATTATAGGAGAGGGGAGATGTTTTCTCTGAAGAATATTGCTTCTTGAGGGGAAGCACTATTTAGAGGTATTAAAAGAACATTTGCTGACATTTTGGACAATTCATTGTACAAAGGTGGTTCTAAAGCTGTTGAAAGACATATGGCCAAGTAACTCACCTAATTTGAATCCTATAAAAAATTCTTGGAATCACATGAAAAAGGCATAAAACTTAACTTCAAGGTGTTGCAAGAAGTGCTGTAGAAATTTGTGGTAACCAGAAACAAGAACTATTTTGAAATTTTGGCATACTAAATGTTTAAGATAGAAATTTCTAAAAGCTAAGGAAAACATGACCTTGTACTAACTGTTAAAAATAGTAGAAGTAAATTAATGTTAAAGTAAAGTTAGCATTTTTTATTTTTAATGCTTTTCTCTAATGATGTAAAATTTCCATTGCAGGCATTACAAACAGTTGCTGATGAGATAGTAATTAATTGATATTAGCTACTTTATTCATATGTTATTTCTGTATTAGCAAACAAAATATGACGAGTAAAGTAAAAAACAAAGTGCACATTCAACAACCTTCTTTTTCATCTGCCTCAAAATCCAAGAATGATTCTTTATAATATAATGTCTCCTCCCACATATGCAACAGGGAAAATTGAAAATAAATGAAGAAAGACAGAATGAAAGAAGAAAAGAAAGAAAACTAAAATAGTAAAGGAAAATTCAGAATATAAACTGTAGCAGACTGTAGTAGTTTTGAGCAAAAGACGAAGAAAATAAAATCCATAAATAACTTACTTTTATTTATTAGTTTCTATATACAGTAAGAACTTTTATAAAAGTGGTAGGCATACAGCAGGGGCAATACATTTAGCAAGAATAAGCTATCTTCAGTGCAGTTGCAAATCTGCTTCTTTCAGGCAGTACTCAGGCCTAGACCTTAACTAAATATATGACCATCTTCCCTCTTTTTGTATGGCTGGTTATATTTATATTCTGTTACTCTTAAATGGCATTCTGACAGCTACTGCTTTGTAGCAACAGAGTAATGTTAATGAGGGCCACTAGATAAATTTTAAGAATCCTGCAAAGAGTCGCAGAGAAATTGTTTGTCACAACTTTTTGAAGTATTCTTCTGGTATTTTACACATTGCTTTACTCTGTGGAACCATTTCAGAAAGCTTCCATGACATTTTGTTCCAGCTCTGCAGCTAACTACTCTTCATAGGCTGTTATACATCTTCAGGGCATAAAAGTGGTCCTTTAATGCTAGGAAAAGGATGAAATTACATAGTATCTGGTTAGGCCTTTAAGGTGGATAAGTCAACAGTGTACTATCTAAAAGTTGAGTGCTGTTGCCAGTGTGAGCAGAAGCAATTGTTATAGTGCAACAAAATTCCCCTTAGCCCAGTTCTCAACTGCCTTTTATGGGTTTTGTCGAGCACTCTGGAAAGGCAAATTTTACTATCTCTTTGCAGCATCTGTTTTCTGATTTCCAGAACAGTCATCAGATAACTGCTTATTTAAAAGAAAGTGGCAACCATTTTCTTTTCAGTATTTCCTACTCTCTTGACTTTCATGGTCATCAAAGAGGAATTAAATGAAAAACTGGTAGATTCAAATTTCATCTCCTGTGATAATGTTAATGTGCATTAAGATGTCCCATTGTATCTTTAAAGGATTTCTTGGCACCATTTTGAGTTTCTGCCTTTGGTTAAACTGTGGGGCATGACTCTTGAATATATATTTTCTGCTCATAGGAGCTCATAAAGAATGATAGAACACTTGATGAACTAATAATTAGAGGCAACTATAAATTCTTGTAAGTCATCCCTAGATCTTCTTTGATCATTTGTTGTGAGATGTTTTCTTCAGTCAATTCTAAATCCTTGTAAATCATACTTAGATCTTCTGTGACCATTTGTTCTTCATGTGAGATGTTTTCTTAACTCTAAATGCTTGGATCCTCTCTGATCATTTGTTCTTTTATGTGAGATGTTTACTTAGGTCAAATCCAAATCCTTGTAATTCACTTTGGATTTTTTTGGATCATTTGTTCCAGGTATTAAGATGTTTTCTTTGGTCACCATCATTGCTAGCTTGCCAAACCTCCTCTTTTCATTTTTAAAAGATTGTTGTACATGTTCACTAAATCAATTTTTTTTCAATAGCATTTAATGCCTGTTTTTATGGTGGACATTGATGATATATGAGACGAAATGATAAATTGGAACGACCTCAGCCACCCATGGCGGTTCTAAATCAATGAAATATTATTGCATATGAAGTAGGGAGAAAGGTCCCAAAAAGCTTGTTTAGGTGTTTAATTGACTGTACATATTAAGCCAACTTTAAAATAATATAAACTCGTGGCTTGAAAAAAGGATTTTCTTCAATTCCCTAGCTTTACTTATGACATTAGCACATCATAAAACTAAGACCTTAACTGTACACACAATAATCACTGGAAATATTTGTTATACCAATAATACACTAGAATAAAACATTTTTGCTGCATAATAATTTTCTAGAATAGGAGTGCCGGGCCTTCATGTTCTAAAACTTGTTAAGGGACCCTCTATAACCTGACTTCATCTATCATTATTATCTATGGTGTCTACCAAACTCTAGTTAATAATGTTAAAGTAACATGATATTACATTTAGCTTCCATAATCTCAGAACCTAGAAAAGTTTAAGTAGAACCTAGAAAAATTTAAGTATGCTTCCTCAAAATGCTTCTTATGATACCAGAGCTTCTGCCACTATTACTAGTATTAATTGACAAAGGAAAGCATCCTAATTGGACAAGTATAGCATATAAAATTATTTAATACTTAGAAACTGAATATGTTATTAGAAAAAATAAAATAAATTATGAACGCACCTTGACTGAACTTCAAAAAGCTATTATCAGTGGGATACAAATATAAGCAAAACAAATGAGTTGTCTCATACCTAATTTGTGTAAATGAATGTGCAAAGTTGTATTATCAACATTGAGATCTTCTCAGATATCTCACCAATGAACTTAACAGCATATTATAATGTAAAGAAAGATTATAATAAGTAAAGATTATTTAAAGAATAATGGAAAGCTTTTAGATATACCATAATTACCATTTTAAAAAATCACTGTATGAATTTAAGTGCAATATATAACTTTTAGCTGTTTGCTGAACAGCATATGAAAACATGAAACAATAAAGTAATCATATGTGCAACTCACTTTCTGGATATTTGTAATTGCTTGTAATATCTTCTCTCTCCCACCTTCCAACTGCTTTTGTGCTTATTAGTTGTCCAACTCTGAAATGACATTGACAATGTAGATAAATGAACTCATATTCTACTAATTTAATGTCATACAATAAAATTTTGTTTGGATTTCCTTTATTAAAAGAAGGCCTTATTAAGACATTTTATATATTTTACTATGAACACTGTACAGAATAAAATTATCTTCTTTGTGAGTCTTTTAACACTACATTTGTTGAAACAGCTGATAAATTTTGCTCACAGGCCTCTGCTTTCAAGTATGAGATTCTTTTATGTGCTATAAATCACGACAGAACTCACACTTTACTTGCCTTCCAAAGAAAGTCATATTTAGGATTTTTACACCCAAAAAAATCCATTGACCCTAGCTGGGATTAATCCCCGATCTTGGGTCTACAAGACAGGCATGGTTACCACTACACCCCAAGACTGATGAATCTGTACAGTATTCAGCCTTATTAATGGATTATAAGCATGACATGTTATTATCAACGTGAATATAGTTATTTTATATTCTAAAATATGCTATACTGCAGCAAAATAATCAAATAGGAAAGATTTGCAGTTCCAACATGTGCTTATGCTAGTGCTCAGATAGATTTGAATATGAACACAATTATATTTGCTGATGACTAGGTTATTTTTACAAGTAATGAGATAATATATAACACAAGATCAAGTGTATGCATGACACTTGTTGGGGGGAAAAAATCTATGCTGTAAAATTGTTGAATAATTAATCATTATTAACTATATTTAAGTTTTAACGCATCTCACCGCAAAAACTATATGAAAGAAGAAGAAATAAATATTACAGACTGTGCAGAACTAACATCACACATTAAAAGGAAAAATTCTGAAAACAATGCAAATTTTATAATATGATGGCAGCACCAGTGCTGACCTATGCCTGTGAGAACTGGACACTTAAGAGGAAAAGCAGAAGAAAATTGAAGACAGCAGAAATGAAATCCTTATGTTCTGTAGCAGGTCTGACACTTCAAGATAAAGAAGAAATAATGATATCAAAATGAATTAAATCTACAGCCTAAAAGGTAGAACAATCAATGTGCAGGAAGTCTGGTGCAATCACATTTTAAGAATGGAAAATGACAGTTCTATAGGCCTAGGTCCTTGAAGCTGACAATGACGACTAGCGTTATCAGCTTTATTTTGTATTAAAAATAAATTGGTTTGTCATGAGTAGTCCCATTCAAATCAGAGCATGAAATGGTTGATAAATTTTGCTAAGAGGCCTCTTCTCTCAAGCTTGAGGTGCTTTATCGTGCCATAAATGTATGACATTGGACCCACAGCTTTACTTCTCTTTTTTAACACCCGAAAGAATCCATTGGTCCTGGCCAGGGATCTTGGGTTTAGGAGGCAAGTATGGTTACCACTACATCATCAGGACCAACATATGGAGTCTGATTCTTGTAGCCATGGCAACTTATGAAATGCACAATAATGAGTGGAACTGAGAATATTATATTTTATTCACCTGTCACCAAGATTCTCTTTCACTATTGTTGCTTCCTGGCAATGATGTTTCTCAGATATTCACTCTATTTATTTATTATTGTCCTTAAAATATAGTATACAAAAGTGAACGTATTTTATATGGTCAAGAGTTTTGTTAACATGTTAATTACCTCAAGTACCTATATAAGGACTTCACATCTTCTGGTTCTCCTTCACAGATTTTGTGCATTGTGATTTTAACATAAGCCATCAACTTTTGAAATAGCCAATACACTATACAAGTAAATGAGACCTGAATACCTGGACATGAGTAAAAATTACTTTTATTGAAGACATTCCTAACTATAAATATATTTATTTTGCATTTATAATAAATGAAAATGTTTTTTATGGAGTATTTCTAGCTTAAAGGGAATGTTATTCAGTTGTTCCTTAATATATGAATGGAAACTGCTTCTTCCTATTCTTATATAAAAAAAATTAAAGTTTAAAAATGTTCTATATTTCTCCTGTGTCAGTATATTTTAATTTATTACCCTTTGGCACTATAAATAAAAGACAATTAGTGTATCCAATATAGATATAAGTTGATGCTGAGAGAAGGCTGCAATAGTATTTTGTTAATACAAGACTCATTTTTCAGTCAAGATAAAAACTGTACCTATAAAAATTTACACAGAATGTCAGAAAGAGACCCATATAGGGATATGCCAATTAGGCTCTTAGGATATGTTAATGAAGGGGAGAAGCTTTCTATTCCCCAGTTCTTATAAATGTGGTTTACCTTAGTTATGAAATTGCATCGGCTGTTGTAACAGATACAATAGGTAAAGTATTCAAGATGAGTAAGAGAAGTATTACTGATGAGCAAACAAGAAATCAGAAAGTATTTGAAATATTTATAGCAGTAGTTGATACATTAGTCTGGCAAGCTTTTGCATCTGTAATTTAACACCATGCGTGTCTTATCATTAAATACACTAAACAGGATGACAAAGTTCCCTCCTGTTAGAAGAAAATGAGTTACAACAGGAAATGGTTTGGCATGCATTCTATTCACAGTAAAACTAATAGATATTTTTGTTAATTATGCAATGGATCATCATTTAGAAAGGTAGTTTGACTTGAACATTGTATATGTTTATAGTGTTTATAGTCTTAATACTAGTGGCATGTTTTATGAAAACTTGTTTGTAGACTCCTAATGTAGACACATGGCTATACTGAATGAATAGAATGTGAGAACTAAAATAGTTTAATTTATACAAAAGATCTGCCTCAATATGATTGAAAAATGTTATTTTTTATTTATTTTACATTTTTGTTGTTACAGATATGTACATAGCTGTACAGCTAAGGTTATGAATTATTTGTTACATTTTGGTAGATCTTTTGCTGTGCAATAAAATTCCTGCACATACTTATTATGCCAAAGCACAGCACAATGGTTATAAGCAAATGTTTTATAATCAGCATTCCTTCCTTCTTTCACATAACAGTTGCATATTTATTTTAATTCTTCATTAATCTTAAATAAAAATGAAGAAGTTTTAACACTGACTTTTCTGTCCTACTTTCAAAATTCTTCTATTCTTTAGTAGTACAGAGAACTCTATCAATGATCACACTTTAAGCTTTTAAGGCTTAAGTAGCTTTATTGGAATTCAAACTATAACATATTGAGGTTCTTATTAACATTCTTCTCAGGAAATTGATTATCACATGATGAGGAAGTTTGCAACAACTTTGATGGATATATTCCAAGTACAACATCTAGGACAATTTATTTTTCTCTTACCTACTAATTGCTTTTCTATGGAATAGAAATTTGGGGCAACACCTCTGAAACAAATTTTAATAGAATCTTTATAATGCAAAAGAAAGCAGTCAGATACTTAGGAAATTACAACACCTCATGTATAAATTCTTTCTGGAGGCTAAAGGTACTTACTTACCTTTATACATATACATATCCTACATTTAGTAAAATATAAGCTTCCATTAAGAATAAATTTTGATATCCACAACCATGACACAAGAAGTAAAGACAATTTTGCACTCCCACAACATGACTGTATGAAAAATGCCTAATTACACGAAGTCAAATTTTATAATGCTTTCCTAGAGAAAATTAAAGCCTGCATCAATTGATTCCTTTAAAAAAACTCCTGATCAACTCCTAATAGAAATATAATATTACACCATTGATGAACATGCACACAAAACTTGTTAATTTGAATTATTTATTTATTATGGAATTTAGTATATAAATGTTGGCATTTTGTATAGCCTCATTAAATATATTAACCATATTTATTTCTCTGTCTATAATCAATCATTGGTAACATACAGATTGTATAGCATTATCTCTTTACTTAACTCTATATTTTAATCAATATTTATCATCATCATCATTTATTTATTTATTTATTTATTTATTAGACATAGCTTGCTTGTGTGTAAATACCTTATTAAGCTGCAATGTATGAAATGAAATAAAATTAAACTTTGAAGCTTTGAGTTCAATTGACACGACTTCGGATGAAAAAATGTATAGCATGTACAACAAAGGCTACAAAAGCCTACATTATAAGATATCCAGGAACAATTAGTATGGTTAAAGGGGATACATCAGTAAAGTTTGAAACTTACCCTTGAGTATCTTTACGAAGTAGTTTGAGTGGTTGGGTAGGACCATTGTATCGCCAATACACCTTATCAGCATTAACTTCTGAAAATACAAAGGCACAGTCATATGGTCGCAACACCTCTCCACGTTTCACAGCTACCACTGATGCAGGACCACATCGATACACATCATCACTTTCTTCTTGTGGAGTTGCGTCAATGGCCTGCCAACCTCTATATTCTCCTCCTGGCAGAAGGTCAGGCCTTTCCATCCACACCTCATTCCACACATGGAAATTCCTGAATGATAAATAAATTCAGAATAAATTTAAAATAGCAAAACATGTCAGTACAATAATTTGCAGTATATCTGGCAGATTTTTCATGTATGAAATGCACTGCTTGAAGTGCAATATAGTGCTAAAAAGGAATATTATATTTATACTTACAACAAAGCTGCAATTTTCACAAATTTTATCCTTCCAAAATAAAAGTGTTCCAAGGCAGTAATTTCTAACAAAAAACATAAAAATCTAGGTATTGGTTACTTGTTGTGTATTACTTGAGAGGTGGCTGCAGGTGACAAATGAGCACTTCATGTCACAAAGCAGGTTATGCTTGAAAAGAATTAATTTTTTAATAATGCTGATAATATTTTTTATAGTTGTTTAAACATTTTTTACAAAATACTTCCTGAATAAAAACACAAGTTTCAGCCTTTTGTAAAGAAATTATTTTAGTTTAATGTATTACTGTTTAACACAGTGCACAGTAGTCCTGCACTGTTGCAAAGAAATAGTTAACCTCAAAATGTGCAATGTGTAAAAAAAGTAATATAGCAACTTTTCTCCAAAATTAAATAACAATAAATAATACATATATGCATTTTGTATATGATTATGGTTCTCCATTTTAAGTACTCTGGCATGCACAAAGGAGATCTACAGAAATGTAGAAAATAATCAGAATAAGAAAAAGTCATATTGAGTACATATATGAAAAATAAGTCTGCATGGTTGACTCGACTTGGATCATGCATTAAATGCCATGCTGCTTATAGACAACACGTTTGAATCAAGACTTTTTTCTTAGGATGGTGGTATTTTTTCTTTTTATTTCTCTTAACTTAAGTCAAGTTTATTGCATTTAGCTAAATATGAAGACTATCCGAAATGAGAAGGTTTTAATCATTAATGCTCTTGCAATCTTCCCTTTTTTGATATCCTTTTAATTTTTCAAATAAATAAGCAAAGTAAAAAGCACATAACTACCATAATCTTTCCCTCTTCACTCAGTTTAGGCAAACATTTATTATATATTCCAGAGATTAACTACCAAAATAGAGGAAGCAATACTACCAGTAGCCAATGTGAGTAGTTTAGGTTATCAAAATAACATTTTGATATTGGAGGGTTTTTTTACAATAATGAAATCTTTAACAGAAGTTCTGTTGCATTTCGTACATAATTATGTATTGTTGACAATTTTATTTGCCTGTTCCCACTGCAAAGCTATAGAAACTAAGCTGACCATATGATCATTATACCCAACATTGAGGAAAAGCTATACAATAATAGTAGCAATTATTTTTAACCTACAAAAGGACTGGTGTCAGGAAAAAATATAAACAACTTTTAAAAAATAAAAAAAATAATAATAATTCCTTAATATTTTATTTCCTCATCTAAAGAGTTGAATTAGATATACATTCTTCATGCTATCTTCCTATCTTTGCTCTTTTCATTGCATGCCTGTTCCTCAACAAGGAACTTACATCATATCTGAATAAGGGGAAAACACCTTACAGGTAAATTGCAATAACCTGTATAATTACATTTGTTTCTTTTTTTTTTTTAAACTTTCCCCCCCATTTTTTTCTTTTTGTTTTATCTTTTTCTTTCTTTCTCTTCCCCCCATTATAAAAATAATTTGTTGCCTTTCAAACACAGCATTTTTTCCTAAAACTTAAAAAATAAGCCTTCGAGGTGACCTCCACCAATAACATTTTTGTTTAATTTCAGGGACTGTCAGGTTTTCCTTATAAATAGCAAATACTGGGGAGGTACCCTAAAATTAGGTCTGGAATGCATCCTTCCTTTAAAAAAAAACCATTTTTTCCAATTTATCATTTTATCTCATGTATCATCAACGTCCATTGCCTGTGGTGCCTCAGTAGTAAAAATGGCATTAAACACTACTCAAGAAGGAGGAGGAGGAGGAAGAGGAGAAGAAGAAGAAGGAGGAGGAGGCGGAGGAGAAAGAGGAGAAGGAGGAGGAGAAGAAGCAGGAGAAGGAGGAGGAGAAGGAGAAGAAGAAGGGACTGTCAGGATGAAAGATAACATCTCTATAATTATTTAAATGCTGTTTGGAGCAGAATATCAAGAAGATTTTGAAAATGATTCTGATATGGATGATGCAAACAGAGAACAGAATTCATATATTGAGCACAATAATTATGAATATGACGATGAATTGAATAGTGAGAATTATATTGCTTGCCAAATGAGAAACAGAAAAATCATTTGATTCCTTTGCATGGGGGAAAAAAATGTTATTTTAAATGAGAAGAAAGCTATTTTGGAAAAATTTATTGGTCTACTTTCTAGAAAAGACACTGCTAGGGATGCAGAAAATGTCATTAATTCCTGGCATTGCTTTGCAAACTTAATAATGCTCTCAGTTTGTTACTTAGGAAGTCTTTTGAAGTAAAGTCATTTAAATTGTCGTATTTGATTGAATTTTTGGCACTGGAACTTCACAAACTTTTTTTATATTCCAGATATATTTAGAATCATTCATCCTCGGCTCCTTTCTCCAACTGTTGTTGCCTTGTCATTATCTCTTTCTTGTTCACACAGTTATCTGTGAACTTCCTGATTAGATCATACTCAAATAGGATTTCAAAATTCATCACTTGTTGCTTGTTTTTGTGTACAAAATTTTTTCCCCAGTTAATTCTTAATGGTTTCTTGCTGTTTTTAAAATTTTGATTTCTGTATCTAGATCATGGCTTTTTGCAGAAAAATATGTGGTTACTGAAAGTTCTTTTGTTTTCTTGTATCTGATGTTCTTTTGCCCTTATACCTAAATTTCATTTTTTCCAACTGATATATGTATGCTTGGTTACATTCTTTGCAATTTATTTTGCATAATCCTGATTTATTGTTTATTTCAATTTTATCTTTTTGTGGTGTTTTTAATAGCTTACTTAGATTAATTGTTTGAGGAGCTAGAATAATTATTGCATGAATATTTTTCTGAATTTATTGTTTGCTGAAGGATAGTATTCTTCTATCTTTTTCCAAATGGTTTTATTGTCTTTCTATATTTGGTATTTTTTTATTATTTTGTCCATTAATTCTTACTTGAAACCATTGTATAAGGATTTCATTTGGAAATAAATGAAATATTTAACCAGTACTATAGAAATTATACTTTTTAGAACAAGTTTATTTTTACACCAATCAATAGCCTGAAGACTACGACACAAAATATATGTTTCAACATATTTTTGCAAAATGGAAATCTTGATGATATGTTGTCTTTCTTTTTGGTATTCCTCTTTGTTGAGAGGTAAGTTAACCAATCTGTTTGCCATGCTATGAAAAATAGCATGGTGATGTGGTCAAGTTGAAGCTTTTCTTGTTTATGTACTTTTCTATATGCATTGGTTTATTGTAAATTCCAAACTCTAGTCTATTGCCTTTTCTAATTATTTTTAAATTAGAAATGGTCAGTAGTCTGAATTTTGTACCTATGTGATGCAATATAGTGATGTTTTCTTAAAATTTGGTAATTTTGCAACATCTTCTATATAAGTTCTGTTTACTAAGCAAAAAATTCATCTACATATTTGTACCATAATTTGAACATCCATGGAATAGATTTTGTTATGTGCATCTCAATATGATTCATAAACAAATCTGGCAATAAAGAAAGAAGTGGATTACCCATAGCTAGACCTGCTTTTTGTTGGAAATGTTTTTATTCAAATCCAACCAAATATAGTAATGAATTAATGCTAACATAAATAGCAATCTACACCCTTCACAATTTATTCCACAGTTAACTTTACAATTTGTACAACAATATACCCTAAATTACAATAACAACTATATATTTACATGCATTTTTAACCTACCCTTTTTACTCTAGATCCTAGCAGCATTCCCCACAATACAGTTTCCTACCTCATTAACCATGTGGTTGTGTGAGTGTAAGAAAACATTTTAACCTACCCTTTTTTACTCTAGATCCTAGCAGCATTCTCCACAATATAGTTTCCTATCACATTAACCACTGGTTGTGTGAGCTTAAGAAACCTCCCTCTTTTACTTTTTTCATATTTTGTTCCCACTTCTTCTCAACTTTATCCAAAAACTCTCCCATTTTCTAGATGTTTTTAACTCTTGTTACTTAACATTTTATTTAACACTAAATCCTTCTGGAAATTGTCCCAAACTTTTTCCCACCACCATTTGACTTATCGCATTCCATAAATAATGAGACAAGTTAATTACTTCCCACATATATTACATCTATCATTATTGTCTCCTCTATATCCTTTCAGGAGTATTATTCCTGTATGCATCCATGCCCAACCCATCCTACTCATTTGATCACAAATTTCAATATATTTCTCTTGTTCCCAATTCTGTTTGATTCTTCTATATACGACCAAAGAACATATTTCCTCTAAACTAGCCCAAATCTCTTGCTTTTCAATATCTTCTATCCTGTGTCTCACTATCTTAACATTACTTTCACCTGCTCTCCACATATTCCCCAAACTTATTTCTTCTAGTACCTTCCCCACCTCTCCATGTCAACTTTTCTTTCCCAAAACCTCTTTTTGGTATTTCGGACATTCCTTCAATGTATTCAAGCTGTCTAATTTTAGAATATGATACCAATACTTCATTACTCTCTCTATAGTCAATCCTTTGCTTCCTATCCTTCCTAGTTCAAGCAAACTAATCCCCCTCGGAAAACATCTGGGTAATCCCAGCACTTCCCTACAAAACATTCTGTGTACCACATCCACATTCCTCCACCCCTCTTCAACTCTCCAACATACATCCTTGTCTCTATCACTACTTCATACACTCTCTCCAACTGTTTCACTAATAATGTTGGAGTCCTATATAACTTATTCTGGCAGCTCTCATTGCCTGTTTGCCTTTAACTTGCACACTTTTTACTTGTGCCTCCCATCTTCCATTACTTGCAAATCTCATCCGCAGGTAATCAAACTCCTCCAATATTTCTGATATATTTTGCTCTCCAATATATTAAAATTTTATAAAAAAAATAAGAGATTGAGATGCTTGCCCCATTGATGTTCCCAAGACAAAGGATTCCATACTCTTGTTGCACCTGTAGGGGTTTTTCATGGCTCTCATTTGAAATTAAAAGATTTTTGGGACTCCATTGTTAATGATGTTGAGACATCATTAGGCTCATAATGAGCTTATGCCATTTTGAATTTATGATATTATGTTAGAGAATTGATGACAGATCTGAAAGAATGTAACTTGTTCAACTAACTGCAGTGGAAGTTTTTTTTAATTGTTTATGAAAAATTAAAAAAAAAGTATCCTCTCTCAATGGAAAAGTCACATTCATATGCAGGTAGTCCATGTCAAATCAACCAATGCATAAAACCTTAATGTCATTTAGTTAATTTTCTGTACATTTCTACCTTTACAGAAAATGTTTTAAGATTTTTATTTTCAGGATTTTTGGATCACTCTTTTTTTTATATATAGAATTTACAAAATACTTAAAATTCTCAAAATTTGCTGACCACCATATTTACTACAGAACTATGATAGCTACAGTCATAAGGATTTTAAAGCTTATGAATAGGACTTTCATTTGATAATATAACACTATTGTAGATGTTTTCAAAATTCACTGCTTCTCAAAATTTTTATGCAAATGATGATCTGCGAAACATGTTGTACATTTAAACAAGTAAGTAAATCCAAATGAATTAATATTGAAGCCAATAAGAGTTCTGTAGTTCAACTTATTCATACAACCATCTTAACCCATAGCAAATTTGAAATTAAATAAAATCAACAGAAATGGATAGTAACTGAAAAGAAGCTCAAAGTGAAAAGGAATGATATCAGGGAGAAAATTAAATATTCCATTGCATAAGTTCAAATATTTTAATAGCTATGAATAGAAAACTTCATTGAAGGGCCCTAATGATAAACAGAAAGTTAATTAAGTTCTTTCCCTTTTTCTGAATATGGTTTTTTTAGAGACTTGTATGGAACAGCATAGTAGTTAATGATGATTTTTAAAATATAAAATATTTTGATACTTCTTCTTGACATTTACTCACCAGATAGAATCACTGTTGAGCTCTTCCATGATTTCACCCTCTTCATCAACGAAATAATCAACTGTAAGACTGCTCTGAGTATCATGAGCTGATGCAAAAGTTGTAACTGATCTGGAAGGAATGCCTAGTGCTCTGCATACTGGAAAACAATAATGTAAAATTAACTCTTGCAAAATACTTGTCATAATATTTTGGTACATATCACAGATGTCTACTGTGTCATTCACAAGAATAAAGGTTTCAGTAAATTTACGCAAATATTATCTAGTTATGACAAAAATCTTAGAAATGGTATTTGCTCTCATGTTCCAAAACTAGTGGCATTCCAGAGAGATGTTTTACTTTATATACCACATTTGACCCCCTATGATTAATAACTTAAAAAAATTTGTTTATTCATTGTAAAATAGTATTGATAAGAAACTTATATGTACTCTTATGTTCTCATAGAAGAAAAAAAAAACGAAATTTTCAACATTCTCGAAATACTGGAAACAGAAGAAAACCTTGATGATATTAGAAAAATATTAGGGCATTCTACAAAGAGAATTCTACTTTGTGTATTACAAAAATTAGGTTTAGCCCATAGATTTACTATATTACTAAAAACTGAAGCTATACAGAGAGATTGCAGTCCAAGAATTACTACTGTTTGATGACTTAAGTCATGTGAATTTATGTGACTGGGTTTTGCAAAATATTACTGATTGCAGTTAATAAGTTTTTCTGTTTAGCTTGGTTATATTTACATGGTTATGTTTGTACACAAAACTAAGGCACTGGAGCACACAGCATCTAATGTTAATTTATGTTATCTTGCATAATGATGAAATTGGTGTGTGAACAGAAGTGTGGCATAAAATAAAAATGTAGTATCAGGGCATGAATTATTATTATAATTATTATTATTGTTGTTATTGTTGTTGTTGTTGTTGTTGTTGTGATAGAAGCAGTAACAATGCTACCATTGTTTTATGTCATTATACTTATCTATACTTATCACAAAAAGAAGAAATTGTAAGAAAATAATAGTTGATTAAATAATAATTATTATTACACCACCTAAGCAAAAGAGTTTCCATATCTCCCTCTCCTTTATTTGAAATGCTTTTGCATTCATCCTATTTACATGATCTCACTCCTTTGAACTACCATCTTTCTCAAAACTCAAAATTTTCTTGACTGGACATAAATTTAAGTCAAACAAGTCATGCATAAGTTAAATGAATATTGTGAAGGTCTTAAAGAAACCCACTTTTATGAGGGTATCATGAATTTGGGGAAACATTAGAGCAAGTACATTTAACTTTGAGGGACTACGTCAAAAATTAAGTATATTGCAAGACTAGATTTGTTACCTTTAACATAAAACTAAATTATTTATCAGATCACTCTTGTAATATACATGATTTAATGTATGATAAGGCATTCAATTTACAAATAGGTGAACCTTGAGTTATATGAACTGCACTGATTTATGAACATCATTGCTTATCAATAGTTTTGTTCTAAGTTCATTGATGATCATTTTTATAGCATGAAACCAGACCACATTCAGCTGTGCAAGGTATGGATTTAATTGCATTTGTTAAGGAGATCAATTAGGAAAGGCATTACCTTTGTCTAAATAGTCATGGAAACCATTAGGTTGTAAGTATGTTAGCAAGCCAAAATTGTGAGCCCATTTTGTATTAAATTTTCTGCTTCCTTTTCATTTTATTTTCCCTATCTTCAGGTCTGGTATCAGGATTTGACACCTCAAAACCTGTCAATAGATTATTATGCAGTTGACATTATTTTTACCTTCCTCAGCATAATTTCAATGTAACACTGACACAAGAACACTGAAACAACAGTCACTAAAGTGGTGACAACACTTGTAATGAGCTGCAATCTGTTAATAACAATAATCAACTTGCTAAATAGGGTCCTAGATGTGCCATGTTCTCCATAGCCCTTTTTACTTCTTTTTCTTCTGGGTTTTCTTTAAAAATTCAACAAATCAAATCATTCTTCTGATTAATTTGTTAGCCCAAGTTACTGTAGTGTCTCTTTCCGGAAGCTGGAAGACAAATGCACCAGTTCCTCTAACACATGTATGTGAAGAAAATTATTTTTCGGCTTGATTTTTGCATTGGATTTGACTAACATTTTAAGAATAATTTACAAAATTGAAAAGTGTTCCAGATGCATTAAATGTCCATAAAATAAATTTATATGGTGAAAGATTTTCATTGATATTGTGTTAAAAAGTAAAAATAAAGAAGCAAGGTGATCCCAAGTTGTAGAAAAAGTACAGGGTGGCACTCTGGCATGACCCATTCCTGTGTGGGTAATTACCCAAGGATGAGAAACAACATAAATATTTCAGAGCCATTTGTTATGTCTAGGCAATGCTATTTCAAAGATTCCTACCATTTTTTGAGTATGTTTAAAAAGTTGTCCCTTTGGCACATTTAATAACTTCTGACCATGATTAATGTAACATCACTTTATACTAACATTCCCTGCCAATTTGCAAGATAAAGCAAATCTTTATTAGAATTATTAGATCCTCCTTAGAAGTATTAGAAATGACACTAAATGCAAACAAAACCGAATGGATACAAATTAAACAAAGTAATAAAACAAAAAGTAACATCACATTAACTATACAAAATAAGTAAATTTCCCAAGTAACATATACAAATTTTTTTAGGAATAGTTATAGATAATAACTTAAAATGGCATAAACATGTAGAAAAGGTTAGCAACAAAATCAATAAGGGCATGTATGTATTAAAACAGATAACACAAATTATGGATAAAGATATCACATTAAAGGTATATTATGCATTTATTCACTCACATCTAAATTATGTGGTCATTTTATGGGGTGCAGCTGGTAAGAAAAGTATGCTAAGAATATTTAGACTACAGAAAAAAGCAATAAGAATAATGGAAAAAATTCAAAGAAAACAAACATGTAAAAATAGTTTTAAAAAACTAAAAATCCTCATACTACCCTGTTTATATATATTTGAATGTCTTAAACATGTAATAAGAAATTACACTGAAGAAAAAAATAGGAATATTCATGAACATAACACGAAAACAAAACAGAGCTACTGTAGAAATAGGTTAAGGGGAGCATTAATTTCCAAATGTATTGAAAGTGTTGCGAAAGATCTATACAATCATTTACCTCACTCGATTAAGGAAATATGTGAAGAAGTGAAGAAAATTAATGCAATAAAGACCTATCTGATAAAAATGCTTTTTACTCAATTAATGAATACAAAGAGGAACAAAAATGAGTGAATATAATTTTCTAGCATTTGGTTTCAGTTCAGATCTGTATTTGGAGGTACTTTTTTAATTGTAATGTAAACATATGTTTTCTAGCTATTTTGTGTATCTATATTTATTCAGATCTGTATTTATATCTACCTGTTTAATTGTAATGTAAACTTGTATTCTATTCTTTATAACATTGACAATGCTTTGTAAATAATATTGTAAATGGCAGAATAAAACTGAAACTGAAACCATGAAGGTTTAGCAGCTGTTACACATTTCTTGAACTCTCAAACACCTCCTTATATCCCATCCACAGATTTCATTTGTCATCTAGCTTATCTGTTCTTGCTTGCAATGCACTTAGTTTTGATAACAAATATTATTTGCAAATTAAAGGTACTGCAATGGGCACTATCTTATACCAATCTTTTTATGGCTGACTTAGAGGAGGAATTTCTTAAGCCAGAACCTCTGGTATCCTTATTATGGCTCAGATATATTAGTGCTTTGGATCCATGGCTCAGAAGCTCTTGATCAGTTCCTTACCAATCTTAACTCCAAATTTTCAGAAGTTCGCTTCTTCTATCTCTCCCAAAGTATCTATATTCCTATATATTGATATATCTTTATGCAATGGCTCTTTTCTTACATCCATGCACATTAAGCCCCCAATTTATAACAATATTTTCATTTTAATAGCTTTCAGCCCCTGCATACCAAAATATCTATTCCTTTTTCTCTTTTAATCCATGGTCACTGTCTTTGTAATAACTTTTCCTTTCTTGGCCTATAATAAAAACCTAGCTAAAAAATTCTAAGACCATAAATGTTCTTCCTAACTTTTAGAATCCTGTATCATTCCAATGCAAACCTAAATCTTCCAATAAGAACTTCATTAACTTTGTTACTACTTACATACCTGGAATTGAGAGCATCAAAACTATTTTGAAAAAATGTCTTGATACTTCATTAATGCATATATCTTTAAGTGATTTTTGTAAATTTGTCAAGGAATACAGGAAAGAAAAGAGTTTCTACTGAATTTTCAAGAGTTTATCTGACAACATTGTTCTAGAAAATCAGAAAACAGTTATTACAAAGTGATATACTATAGTCTACCTTCCCACACTGTTTAACAAAATGCATACAGCCAAAAAATGGGTTGTGTCATTTTGCTGCACTATAATAATGCTTCTGTTCACAATGCCAACACAACTTTGACATTTTTAGGGAGAAGAGGAGCATAATGAGTGCCTAATCTGGTGCAATGTGACTTCTTATTTTATCTGATTGTAAAAAATCACTTTTAAGAGCAATGATTTTACAGTCCTTTTTTTTTACTACTGAGGCACCATAAGCGGTGGACACTGATGATACATGAAATGAAATGATATATTGTGAAAGGATACTTTTTAAGGAAGGAAGCGTTCCAGGCCTAAGTTTAGGGTATCTCCCCGGCATTTGCCAGTTATGAGGACTGAGTAAAACCTGGAAAAAACCCGTCAGGGAGGACGGTCCTGATGGGATTTGAACCCCAGACCTCCCGCTCACGAGTCCATGCCTTAACAACCTCGGCCACCCATGGCAGTTTTTACAAACCTGAACAAGCATCACAGTTTTCAAGGAAAAATTAACTGCAGTGCTGGAAAATAAATGGTATGGGTGTTCCTGTAAACAGTTCCTGGGGATGGAGTATTGTATACTATGCCAAGAAAAGAACTTTGAAAATTTATGATAGTCAAAGCTTCTCTTTGACTCTCAGTTATTGAATATCTCAATAGTTAAACAATATAATACAGTTTTAAACTTAAATGTAAAATTGGAACTTAAACACAGTGAAGCCAATCATATTAATGGATATCATTGTATGATTAGTTGAACTACACACTCTTAAAGCTTCACTTACTTTTTATAAATGTATGGAACCGGTTTCGAGAACATTTTGTTCCCATCTTCAGCCATGCTAAGGTTCAACTGTCGGATCATTCGTTGAGCTGTGGGAATGTATATTCTGCTCTGGTGGCGGTGTGATAAACTTGTAGTTTATGTTTTCATCCCCGACAATGTCGAAGTTCATTATGCTGTTTTTGTATTTGTAGATGTAGATTTTCTCCCAGGTTGCTAATTCCGTAGATCCTTGTACTGATTTTAATAATTTTGTTTTATTTATTATGTCGTGATTTTGTGTCCAAAAATGATATGCTACTGCTGATTTCTCTATTTGCTTGTACTTTATGTTCCTGAAATGTTCCTTTAACCGTGTGCCAATGTTTCTCTTTGTTTTCCCTATGTAGATTTTTTCACATTCTGCACAGTTTATTTTGTAAATACCTGATTTTTCTTCTTGTGGAATACTGTCATTAACATTATCTATCAGCAAATTTTGAACATTAAATCTATTAATCGGTGCCAACCTGATATTAAAATCTTTAAGAATATTCTGAAATTTTTTTGTGGCCCATGGATGATATGTGAATTTTTTAAAAATAAGTTTATCTTTTTTTGCTGAAAGTGTTGTGGTTTCTTTGATATGTTTTTGTCTCTTGAATTTCTGCACCTTTTTATGTACTAGTTCTTTCTTAAAACCATTTTTAACTGCTGTTTCTTCTATTTGTGTGTATTCTTTAAAATATTCTTCTTTGCTAATTTGTAGGTTAACTAGCCGGTGTGTTAAACTGTTAATTACTGCATGTTTGTGTGCTGTAGGGTTTAAACTGTCAGCTTTGATGTGATTATCTGCATGTGTATTCTTTCTGTATATTCCAAATTTAAGTTTTTCTTGGCATTTCATTATTTTAATATCCAGGAATGGCAGCATGTTATCTGTTTCTATTTCGTATGTAAATGAAATGTTTTTATCTTGAATATTTAGAAGTTTTAAGGCATCGTCAATGAGTTTTTTGTCAACTATGGCAAATATATCATCCACATATCTGTACCATACCTTAAATATGAATGGAAACGCTGTGTTGATGTGTGTTTCAAATCTACTCATGAAGAGGTTAGCTAGAAATGGAGATAAGGGGCTGCCCATTGTAAGTCCTGCTTCTTGTTTATAAAATTTTCCTTTGAAAGTGAAAAAGGTTTGGTTTATGCAAATTTCTGTCAGTTTGATGTATTCTTTAATGTGTATATCATTAATTCCACTTGTTTTTAGCCAATCATGTAGATAAATCAGGAGTTTTTCTTTTGGTATGCTAGGAAACAGAGATTCTACATCGAAAGATATAAGAGTGTCAGAGGGGTGCAATTTTATGTCTTTAATTTTTTCTATTAACTGATATGAATTATAGAAAAAATTAAAGAAAAAATAATAGAAAAAATTAAAGACATAAAATTGCACCCCTCTGACACTCTTATATCTTTCGATGTAGAATCTCTGTTTCCTAGCATACCAAAAGAAAAACTCCTGATTTATCTACATGATTGGCTAAAAACAAGTGGAATTAATGATATACACATTAAAGAATACATCAAACTGACAGAAATTTGCATAAACCAAACCTTTTTCACTTTCAAAGGAAAATTTTATAAACAAGAAGCAGGACTTACAATGGGCAGCCCCTTATCTCCATTTCTAGCTAACCTCTTCATGAGTAGATTTGAAACACACATCAACACAGCGTTTCCATTCATATTTAAGGTATGGTACAGATATGTGGATGATATATTTGCCATAGTTGACAAAAAACTCATTGACGATGCCTTAAAACTTCTAAATATTCAAGATAAAAACATTTCATTTACATACAAAATAGAAACAGATAACATGCTGCCATTCCTGGATATTAAAATAATGAAATGCCAAGAAAAACTTAAATTTGGAATATACAGAAAGAATACACATGCAGATAATCACATCAAAGCTGACAGTTTAAACCCTACAGCACACAAACATGCAGTAATTAACAGTTTAACACACCGGCTAGTTAACCTACAAATTAGCAAAGAAGAATATTTTAAAGAATACACACAAATAGAAGAAACAGCAGTTAAAAATGGTTTTAAGAAAGAACTAGTACATAAAAAGGTGCAGAAATTCAAGAGACAAAAACATATCAAAGAAACCACAACACTTTCAGCAAAAAAAGATAAACTTATTTTTAAAAAATTCACATATCATCCATGGGCCACAAAAAAATTTCAGAATATTCTTAAAGATTTTAATATCAGGTTGGCACCGATTAATAGATTTAATGTTCAAAATTTGCTGATAGATAATGTTAATGACAGTATTCCACAAGAAGAAAAATCAGGTATTTACAAAATAAACTGTGCAGAATGTGAAAAAATCTACATAGGGAAAACAAAGAGAAACATTGGCACACGGTTAAAGGAACATTTCAGGAACATAAAGTACAAGCAAATAGAGAAATCAGCAGTAGCATATCATTTTTGGACACAAAATCACGACATAATAAATAAAACAAAATTATTAAAATCAGTACAAGGATCTACGGAATTAGCAACCTGGGAGAAAATCTACATCTACAAATACAAAAACAGCATAATGAACTTCGACATTGTCGGGGATGAAAACATAAACTACAAGTTTATCACACCGCCACCAGAGCAGAATATACATTCCCACAGCTCAACGAATGATCCGACAGTTGAACCTTAGCATGGCTGAAGATGGGAACAAAATGTTCTCGAAACCGGTTCCATACATTTATAAAAAGTAAGTGAAGCTTTAAGAGTGTGTAGTTCAACTAATCATACAATGATATCCATTAAAATGTAATACAGTTTTTTTTTCACACTAACTCCATTCACTTACATAAAATTTGGACATATGTTTCGGGAGTGATCTCTCCCATCTTCAGCCTGTAGATAAACTTCTGTGTTTATAAACTGTAGATAAACTTCTGTGTTTATCTACAGGCTGAAGATGGGAGAGATCACTCCTGAAACATATGTCCAAATTTTATGTAAGTGAATGGAGTTAGTGTGAAAAAAAAACTGTATTACATTGTTTATGTATATACCACTCCATTGTCAACAGCTTCGTAAGTACATTTAATCTCAATACTTATCTAGTGATCTTGTGCATAAATAAATAGCATCCTTTCACGTCTATAAAAAAAATAAATGGAAAAAACATAAAATAAGTAATTTAATTATCAGGGCTGTCATATTGGATTAAACAGAAATCTGAATGTTAATACAAAGGTAAATAATTCCCAAAAATCAGTGTAACTATAAAGCACACAAACAGGAAAATGCTCTAAATCAACAGTATTAAAATTATTAAAGTAGTGGCTGTCTGGTATTTTGAGTCAGAAAGTCAAACAATAATCAGAAGATAAAAAAAATAAGGATTGAAGCAGCTGAAATTAAATGTGTGAGGATAATAGCAGGTTATAAATTAATGGACTGTAAGAGAAATCAAGATTTAATATTGGAATAATAGAAATAAATTTAAAAAATTGATTATATCAACAGTAATAATTACATTAAATTTAAAATGATGACTCTAGAATTCCATTAAATTACAAGCCAAAATATAAAAATATACAAGAATGATCTTTAAAGAAATAGAAGAATCAAACTAATCTAATAACCAAAACAGGATAAACACACAATATGTGATAATCTCTACCTTAGTAATTTGTGAGAGCATGCTGGAAATTAACAACATATGCATATAAATGTGTGGGTAGCATATGTTTCTGTTAGGCATTGTTTTATTTATTTAATTAATTTATTGTTTTATTACTATGACACTTAAAAGTTAAAGAGATAAACTATTTTTTGTTTCCATTTTGTGCTCCACATAAAACTTACTTGTTGTCAGAACACCAGAAAATACCCAGCATTGTCCATATTTGACAGGCTTCTTATCTTTATAAAATTTCTGTAGTATCTTCATGCTGCCAACCCATTTTGTTGGGGGAGTACCACCATCATATTCATCACTCCAGTTGCCCATTATTACTCCATTGTCATCTGGAGAGTTTACCTGTAGCAATTTCATATGCATTAAAATAGTTACGTGAAGGATAAGAAGAAAAGCATTCATTTTCATAGTAACTGACATTGAAAGCAAATGTTCCAGTTTTTAATAATAATCCTTGCTGATTATTACAAAAAAAAATTAAAAATATTGTTATATATGAACACTGTACAGTCCACATCAGTAAGCAGTTTCAACAGAATTTGTTTTTTTTTCTAATAGCATTTACATACAAGATCAGTGTCTGAAGGATATAACTGGGTCAAGTTTGATATACGCTATTTGCTGGTGGGTTTCTTTAGAACTGCCACCATTGCACCAAAACGTGTGCACATCTTTAGAATATTTAAGCATTTTTAAATGAAAATTGAAACTTACATTATGTTGCCAATATTAACAGTCTAAAGTTGGGGATGTATTTCAGAATTTCTACAAATTATATCATAAAATTCAACAGGAAACTGATTTTCACTGAAGAGTTATTCAACTAGTCAAAGAATAGCAAATGGGGAGAATAAAGAAAGCTGATTGATATAAAGAAACAATTTTAAGAAAAAGACTGAAGAATTTGAGTATTTTTTTTTACTTATTAAACATTTAATAAGTATTAAAGATTTGAAGTTATGCAGTATTGGAAATTGATAATGTTTCACTGGATATTAGCCAAGCTTTTGGCCATTTCAATCTGAGCAAAGCCACAGAAATGATATGGTCCAAAGCTTAGTAGATAACCAAATCAATATTTGGTGATATCCTGTGAAATCAACAGTCATTTAATAAGTAAACATAAACTTAGTAAAAGATAATAAATAATTTTTATAATATAGTCTTTTCTAGGACACAGTATCAATGTTTCTGTGCCATTTAAATTGAGTTTTCTCAACTGAACAAGAACAGCAATTAGCAGATCATATTAGGGATCTTGATTCTATGAAGTTGGCCAGAAACAGCATGCATTTGGTGTATAGAGATTAACAAGATAGAACATAGATTCAATAATACACAGGGGCAATAGGGACTTATGCAAGAGGCATCAACTAACTCTGCAGACTCAGGAAAAAATGCAGTTTAGGCAGAATTATATAATACAATAAGCTTCAAATTTGGTGCTTTTTGATTTGAAACAGGTAATAGAAGATCAGATTGTTTTGGGTTATTGTCTCTATAATATGAATGTGATAGATATATGTACTGTCTCCAACAAGATTCCCAAGGTAATTTTGCCTAAAGGAAAATATTTGATTAGGAAAGTTGTGTCTGCAGAGAGAGGGAAAGTAGTTACAGTTAACTGTGCAATGAATCCTGTTAGTTTATTTGTACCACCAGCCTTAATATTTCCTGGAAAGAGGATAACACATAAACTGCTCAAGGACACTCCCAAAGACATTCTACCCATGATCTTAGACATAGTTTTATAAACTCAGATTTGTTCATAGACTGGCTCAAGAAATTCTCTACCTGTGTAAAACCAACAGCAAGTGATTCATTGTTTCTAATACTCAACAGCCACTTCTCACACTGCAGTCTACAAATTGTTGCATGCTCTCAAGACAGTACATTATCTTGCTGTCATTACCTCCACACAGCAGTCATAAGCTTCAGTCACTAGACAGAGGAGTCTTTGGACCACTTAAATACCACTTGTATACACCTGAAATTGATGAAATGTTAAACCATCCAAGGAGAGCAATTGCACAGATTAATATTTGTATTATATTTTGAGTAGTCTATGAAAGTGTTGCCAGCATAGAGAAGGCAAAGAGTTCCTTTCTGATGTGTTTGCCAATGAGGATTTTCTACCAGCTGAGGTGTCAGATCATCAATAGGAAGTCGTATGCCAGATTAATGGTGAAATAGAAGGACTTTTAACCAAAGACAAAGTTCTAATATAATTCTCAACAAGTCTTTCTGACTAGAGTAATCAAGAAAATATAAGACAAAGAACATTCTCCCCATCAGAACTGTGGCAAATTCTAAAAACTACAAGAATGGCAAAGAAACAAACAGCCAGACAATGGAAGATCATGACATCCTCTGTATTTAAAAACTCTTAACAGCAGAAAACTAAACATTTGAGACAAGCATCTACTGGAACCATGAGAAAAGTATCTTACAATATTGCAGAGGCAAAACAGAAAACTGTAGCTGAAAAGGTGAGAGAGGAGAAACAGGGGATTACAACCTGTTCTGGATATGATGAACAGATGAAGAGCCTATTACAAAGGAATTAGATCCTGTACACTAAGTGCAAAAGGTGAGGCATGAGCAATGCTTTTCTTTTGAGAGAAGCATAGATTTTATCTGTGGCTTCTGCTAAATGTACACTCTTAGATGATGGCCTGCACATGGATAAATGAGCATATTTGCCATTACTGTTTTTGGTAAATTGCAAGAAAAATGCAAAATCTGTTCCATTATGGTTTCATAAACATTTAGCTGATATATTAACTGAATATTCATTGCAATATATTGTGTTCAACAACATTTCAGACCTAAGTTTAGGATACCTCCCTGGCATTTGCCATTTATGAGAACTGAGGAAAACCTGGAAAAACCTCAATCAGGGAGGATGGTTCTGGCAGGTATCTAACTCCAAAACTCCAGCTCATGAGTTCTTCCTTAATGACCTTAGCTACCCATGTCAATCTACCTACACACTGTAAGAAACCTTTGCCGTTATAACAAAACTTGAACCTTGAATACATGTAATAGAAATAGCTTGCCTTCAAACTAGATCAAATTGAATTAGCAAATTCAAAGGAAAACAATAATGAGTAAAAACATTTATGAGCAATGAAAAGTGTTAATTAATTCAATGTGTTGTTATGAAACAGGTTTTCCATTTTTATTTTAACCTGCACTAGTTCCCATATTTATATAAAATATTCTCTCTGTAACAATTAAAATGTTCTAAATCTTTATAAAACACTTTTAATGTTTTATGTCAATTAGTAAGTTTTACAGGTGCAGTCTAGGAACTAAATTCTCCTTCACAATATTATTTCTTGTATAGTGTAGAGCTAGAAATTTTGTACAGGTTTATCAGCCTCAATATCAGATCCTATTTTCTGAATGGAAGGATTCTAAAGTCCAGAAAAACTTATGTTTTACCATGCTTGGAAGAGGGACTTGCAAAGTTAATGAGAGAATATATGAGGTTGATGCAGGGTTTGTTCAAGGAATAATACAGTTATAAAAACTGATAAAAGTTAGGAAGTATAAGGAGCAGGAGATAGTTTTGGCTATACAGCTATAGATGAGTAATTATTGTGACCTGATATGAAAACTCTATAGAGTTCTAGTAATTTTCAATACTTACAGCTGCAGAGAGAACTCTGGTTACTTTCACAGGATCTGCACGGCCTGAGAGACTCATTTTGCCAACATGAGTTAGCAAATATAATGAACATTCTAAAATATCTTTCTCAAACTGTGCATACTTCCAGACACAAGGTCTTAGTCTGTTGTAGCTGCCTCTCCAAATTAGTCCTGTATCAGCAAGTACATATTCTTGTCTTAGATCCTCACCTTCCAAGAACACGAGATCCTCTGCAACATAACATTATATCAATTGGTATAATTAGTCCATCTCTAGCTTTCAGCCAGAGCTTCTGATGTCAGAGTTCCCTTCATATTCAAGGAACTGACATGCAGTGGCTAAATATCTATGCTAAGCCTTGCTATAATCATCTACAAATGTAATTGTAGATGGTCATTTGCCTACAAACAGAAGGAAATATACAAGATAAAACTCTTAAAGCTTGAAAATCTCTTGTGGGTTGATCTATTTAAAAAACACTCTTCCCGACTTAACTTACTTGAGATTAAATAAGGACATGTTTTATGAATCTTTGTTCATATCCTCAGCAGTTATAATTATGACAGTTAGATTATTCATTGGAGTTGAGTTTGTTGCTACCTGAATTAACTCTGATGGCCTTATGGTAAACTTTAATATAGAGATGACTGTCTCTATGATCTTAAATACAAGCAACACTTAATGAATTTTGACATCAAGAAAGCAGACAGGTCTACATTCAAGTTTACCCTAAGACTACTAGAGTTAACTTATACACCAGTAATTCCACTCCCAACAAATTATCCAAAAGTCACATAATGACTGAGGTTGTGTACAAAGGTCCAAAAAACTTGTTCTGAGTTAATCTCAAGTAAATGAAATTAAGATAGTTGTTTTTTTAAAAGTTTTCATTTTATTTCATCAATATTTATACTATCTAGGATGATTCTCATAAAGTATTATAAGCTAATATCTCTTAAATGAATAAATATAACTAAATGCTATCATGATAGCTTTTTGGGTAGTATCATGGGACTCCAGGAAGTAATTTCAGAAATTTTAAATGGAATGATGCTATAATTTTAGATATTCTGATTGCCCTCAACAAATTAAGAAGCTTTTGTTTAAAAACATTTTTTAATTGAAATTTTGAGATGTTTTAGAGTATTTAAAATCAGACCTACAGAGAAAGATAAATGTCCATAAACCAAGTTATTACTTTTTATCATCTTATTAAGTGCTCAAAATAGCCTCCATTTATGTGAAGACGTAAGCTTCCATGGCTCTTGTCTTTAATTAAAATCTTGGCTCCATTATTTCCTATATACTAATTCTTTTTTTTGAGGCTTACTTTAAAATTTGCCTGCATATATTAAGTAATAGTGCATTTATCACATTTATTCCTTCATATTCTATTTGGTTGTAGGTGCTGAATAGGTATAGTCATCCATTTGGGATTTTCAGATGCCCAGTAATGCATATTTTGTTTACACATGTCCATATAAATGTATTCAAAAATGCAATTGCCTTATGCAGGCATTCACAAAATATTGTGTGCAGCTAGTAATCTCTATATGTGAGTTCCTATGCAAGCAAAAATAATGATAAGCATAGTCTTTCTGCTGCTTTAGTATCATTGTACCAAAGTGTGGCTGATCCCACAGTCTCTGACCAATTCATGTTGACTTATCTAGGACTTTCAGCTACAGATGCAAACATTAATAGCATTTTCACCATACACTTCATATGATTACTTTTCTTCATATTTCTGCACTTAAGCATATGCTGTTTGAATTTCACATATGACATTTTCATTAATTGTTGCTGACTGAACACTTCCAATGCAAGTTGATAGTTAATCCTGCATTCACCAGTATTAAAAACATGTTTACCTATACCTTTTGAGTCTATAAAAACAAAACAATAAAAATTTGCTAAACTTTTTAAAGACTTTAGGTGACTTTGAAACTAATAATTGCCAGATGTTATTTATCTTTTTCAATGTTTCATTTTATGATTCAAAAGGAGTAATTAAACTCTACAGTATTATTTCCAACCCTTATAGCTTCTTAAGATTTACTTTAAAAAAAAAAAAGTTTTAAACCAAAGTTGCTTAATTTGTTGAGGATAATCAGAATATCTAAAAATTATATCATCATTTCATTCAAAATCTGAGGTTACCATACACCCTTCCCAGAGTGACATAAAGAGGCCTGCTGAAGTGTTGCCCATGAAATTATCATGAAGACTCCTTCTACTGAGAAATTTGGAAAAAGTCAGCACTTAATTATATTGATCCATTTAAGAAGCATTAGCTTGTAACACTTATGTGGATCCTATGGATCACACAGAGTGAGGCACTTTAAAATTGCCACCACAAATATACCAGCTGCTTTTGCTAGATTTAAGATCAAATAAGGGCCCACAAATCTAACGTAGACCGCCATGGTCCAGTAGTAGCATTTGCAACTATTAACCCAGAGGTCATCGGTTCGAATCTTGGTCAGGTCAAGCTCTCTGGGTAAGGTTTTTTTTCAGAGTTTTTCCTTACCCTGAGAAGGTGAATGGGTATTACTGTATTCTTAGTATCAAACTCCAAAAAGTGGTACCATCAGGATAACAAATCTCACTGAAAAGTGACTCAAAACTATGGAATCTAATGGTCTTTACTTTGAAGAATAATTTAATTTCTTGTCAGAATACATTTCAAATAAAGTTTTACTTAAAAATTGACATTATTTATGAGACAGTATTTATATTTCATTAACAGCATACTTGTCATTTTATTAGGTATAAGTTTTAATAACAACTTACGTCTGCACCATGGATTGAAGAGAACAAAGAATGGCTCTTTATGACTGTAGCTTATGGCACCATCATTCTTGAGTTTGGTATCTATATCCATGCTCCACTGTCCTATAATGGCATCTGCAGCAGGTGTAATCTATAATAAGAAAATTTGCTTTAAACAGAAAACAAATTAAATATGTACTAGAAATGTTATTTGGAACTTGTACAGTGAAGCTAATCATGTAATTAAGATCATTATATGGTTGAGTCGAACTACACGCTCTTATGACTCCACTTGTTTATAATATGTACTACCAGTTTCAAGAACCCTAGTTCGCATCATCAACTACCATCGACTGTTGGATAATTTGTTATGCTGTGGGAATGTGTATTCTGATCTGGTGGAGGAGTGATGAACTTAAAGTTTATGTTTTCATCCCTGGAAGTGTTGAAATTCATTAAACTGTCTCTGTATTTGTAAATGTAGATTTTCTCCCATGTTACTAATTCTGTAGGTCTTTGTACTGATTTTAATAATTTTGCTTTATTCACTATGTCATGGGTTTCTGTTCAGAAATGAGATACTACTGCTGATTTCTTCATTTTTATTATTTTATGCTCCTGAAATGTTCTTTTAACTATTTCATGTGCCTATGTTTCTCTTTGTGTTTCAAATGTAGATTTTTTTCACTGCACAACTTATTTTATAAATACCTGCTTTTTTCTCCTGTGGAATACCATTAACATCGCCTATCTTTGCATACAATTTCAAATTACTGTAAAAGAATTTAATATTTGTTTGGCATTTGTAAACAGATTAAATGTTAAAAATCTCCCAATAGACAATGTTAATGACAGCATTAATTGGTGGTTAAACTAGAAACCTGGGTCATAAGTACTCATAGCATTATGAGTTGCTTCATAAAGAATTAATCTCTATTAGTGGAGAACCCTTAGGGAGTCTCCAGGGTATATAGAATCAGATGAGAGGTTCATGATTCCCTGCTTGGAGAAGATGGTAACTCAGTTGGTACAGTGTCAGCCTGGAAGCTGAAGATCCCAGGTTCGAATCCCAGATGTGACCTGTATTTTTCAAGTCTGATTCTTCATTTCCAAAACTACTTATGTTTGCCAATGATTAAGAAGACAACAAAAATTAGTTCCTCATAATGTTGATAACTTTTATTAGAAAATATATTTCTTTTGTGTTCTCATAAAAATGAGACAATATCCTAAACAACAAATGATTTATGCCATATTAGGTTGTAGATATTTATTTCATCGGCATCTTTGCCTTATAACTTTTTTGGCAGTAATAGATTTTCCAAGAGATTTTGTAATAGTTTAATAATAGGTTTTGGGAAAGATTCATGAAATCTGAACAGAAGAATACCTCTAATTATTGAAGTAATATGAATGATTATGATAATAGGATGATAGCAGATTTTGAAGGTACTGCCTTTAGAGAAATTTACCCAGAAAAACCAAATGATTTTTTAAATATATATAACATTTAAGCAAGAAATTTTAAATATTTTTAAGTAAATAATCCGCTTTTACTACAGTAATTCTGAAACTTTTACAACAGTAATTCTCAAATTTTGTTCAGATAAGACAGCAATTCTCGTCAACCACTAAATAATTTAACAACCACATGCCAAGAGCATAATATTGAAGATACTTTAAAAATTAACAAATATGGTTAAAGTATTTTGAGTGTTTTATTTTTTAAATTAAACAAGGAAATTGACTAGAGAAATGCATGTTAATAGTTGGCATCTAAAACATGCTGGTGTGGCAGCTAGACATCCAAGTTAATTCATCAGTATCTCCCAACTCAGATACATTACAGTTTATCAGTATTAATATTTATATTTTTCCCAATAGAACACACTGCTTAAGTATTACCATATAAGGTAGCTGAAAGAAAATTTTGAAAATATCCATTTACCTTTACTCTTAAGGTATTTTCTGTGCTAGATTCCAAAATAGCACTCCATGCTGTGCCAGATTCAACTCCCTTGTCCAAAAGAGGAACTGCATTTAGTGTTCCCTGCCCATAGTTTGGCTTTTCAGCATCTGAAAAAAAGTATTAATTTTTAATTGGAGTGTGTTGGCAATCATGTTCTGCTGTTCTGAAAAATATAGTATACTGTACAGAAAGAGAGTTGTCGCCCTTCCCAGATTGGCTAGGATTGTTCTAGAATTGAATTCACTGTCCCATATTCCAGTAGAAGATGGTCTAGTCCTGAAATTTTCTATTGAGTGATGGTCTGTGCCATTAGAAATCAAAATGCAAATTCGGTGTAGAGAAACAAAACTATTATACAGGATGTCTGGGACTGCATTTCAGCCAGCCATAAAGCTCAATAAGCCTTCTCATATACAGTCCAGATTTTCCAATTGCAATGGAAACAAGATTAAATTGCAGAGAAAACAAAATTACAGTGATTATGTCTTGCACAATGTCAGCAATTGCAATGTGGTAGAAACAAAGGTATATGTAAGCATATAGTTCTCTGACAGTGCATCCAACAACAATTGAACTTGTACACCATGTGACACCATGTGACAAAAATACATTAATTTCTGAGATATGATTTCTAATAAACATTTATGTGGGAGAAAACAAAGATATATCTATGTGTTTAGCTCACTGCCAATAAATCTAACCAAATTTTTTGAGTTTCTTTTTGTGAACATACAAACTGCAAGACAATAAATGCATTAGCTTCTAGATATGGTTTTTTATTACTAGGTTTTTCCAAGACACACTGCATAATAATGCTATACATGGAAAATAGTTTCATAGTTATATGCAAAGGTGAGAGTTAACAATCACCAAAATTAAGATTGAATTTAAAATGATTAGTTGCTATATTGTAAACTATATGGAACAAAAAAAAATTCATTACAATAGAGGATGTAAACTGATAACTTTGAATTGAATGGAGGGATGACCAACTTAAAGAGATAATACATTACTTTTCAATCACTACTAATAAATAGCTAAAAACTAATATGTTAATTCTGTCATGTTCATTGAGTTCTTTCTAATTGATTTTATGCTAAATATACACTATGCTGCACTAATTTTCAATTAAGTACAAAAGTTGCTGGCATATCCTAAATATTCATATGGAGTGAGAAAAAAATTAAAGAATAAAGAACAAGTCATTAAATAAACTTTATATAACCAAAAATGTAACAAAGTAGCATTTTTTAGTCAGTGGGTCATAGATATACAATTTGTTCTTATTTTTCTTGAACTGTCCAGAAAATGCTTTACTGTGTCTTCGAATTACTTGCTTAGCACGTGGAAACTATGTACACAAAATTGTTTTTGATGTCTGTTGTGCTACTTTAATCTTTGATGGATCTTGAACATTCTAACATGTGACAATGCTTGCCTGTGTACAGCAAAATAAAAATATTGCTGTATGATGAATTTCATTGGGACTTTACAATCTGGACTTGGCACTGTGGATTTTCACCTGTTTTCAGAGATGGAGAATCTTGCTAGAAAACAATTTGTAAATGGTGAGGACTTATAAAGAATTATCATTTGATTGATCATTGAACCATTTTTTGGGAAAGAAAATAATTAAACTGGTTTGAGGTACAGATGTGCCTCATTGTCCAAAATTATGTTAGTCCTGAACATTTTAACATGTGACAAAACTTGTATATTCAATTTTCATAAGATTATTACAATATACATGTTTATGGCTAACATTCTTTATAATACTATGGCATAATAGAATATATCATTTGTTATAGAATTAGACAATAGCATTAAAATGCATATAATAACCTCCATCTGGAATATTATTTGGAACCAACAGCGGGTGTTGGTAATCTTAAAAGAAGTTAGGAACAGTGGAGTTGTTACATATACAAATGAGTCAATATTAGGTGACACTAAAACTTCACTAACTGATTAATTCTTCAGAACATGTTTCAAGAGCATTCGCTCTCATCTTCAGCTGGGGACTGACTAACTCTAGCAGGTGACGTAGTGGCATCTGGTGGTTCCATTAGATAACGGAACAGGAAGTCCACTGGTGGAATGTCAAAATTCATAACTCTATGTTAATTTTTAAAATATAAATCTTTTCCCGTATTGCCAAATCCTTGGGATTGGTGGTAGCTTTTAACAGTTTGGCTTCTCCTGCAATGTTATGATCGTAAGTCCAGAAGTGATCTGCAACCGCCGATTTATCCACTTGTTTATATCTTAAATTTTGAAGTGTTCTTTGGTCCTTGTCTCCAAATTTTGTATTGTTTTGTGTATATATATATATATATATATATATATATATATATATATATATATATATATATATATATATCTGATCACACTCCAATCTATCTGATACACTCCTGACTTCTTGCTGGGTGGAATAACATCCTTTTTTGGTGCTGTTCAGAAGCTTTCCAATACTAAATTTATTTTGTGCAGCCAAACGTATATCATAATTTTTAAAGATTTTCATGAATGCCCTGTTTGCCCACGGATGATATGTGAATCTTTTAAAAACCACGTCCTTTTTTATTGTGGAGAGAGTTGTGGTGTTTTTAATATCTTTCTGTCTTTCGAAATGTCTGATCTTCTTATCAACTAAAGAGCTGCTGAATCCATTGTTGAGGGCTGTTTTGATGATATAACGGTATTCTGCTGAATACTCTTTTTGTTGAGTGGGATGTTTACCAATCTATGGACAAGGTTGTTTATAATGGCATGTTGGTGTGGTTTAGGGTTGAAACTGTTATTCTTTATGTGATTATCTGTATGTGTAGGTTTCCTATATATGCTCAATGAAATTATGTTATTTCTCCTGTGTATTTTTAGGTCCAAAACAGTAAAAGACTATTTTCCTTCAATTCCATAGTGAATTTAATATTTTGGTCCTGCAAATTTAGTAATTTTACGGCATCTTCTGTTTGTTTTTTGGTACTATTGCCAGAATGTCATCCACATAACGAAACCATGCTTTGAAGGTTAAAGGGAATGCCTTAGTAATGTGTGTTTCTACAGTACTCATGAATAAATTTGCCAGAAATGGAGAAAGGGGTTTACCCATAGATAAGCCAGAAATTTGTTGGTAAATTTTTCCATTGAACGTAAAAAAGTTTTGGTTTATACACAGTTTAGTGAGGTAGGTACAATCCTCAATTTCTTCTGCTGCCAAGTTTATACTTTTTAGCCAATTCTGGAGATTAAGGAGCAGTTTTTTTGTAGGAATACTAGTAAACAAAGATGCAACATCAAACGAGACCAAGGCGTCATTCGGCAAAATCCACTCATTACTAAATTGGTCCACAAGTTTATATGAAGTGACGATACTTCCACTTTCAAATTGTTCTAAAGATGTAAATTTTTTTACCAACCACTTGGTCAAATTGTAGGTTGGTGAATTGATATTGTTAATTATTGGGTGCATGCTCTTGCCGGGTTTGTGTACCTTCGGCAGGCTATAAATCCTGGGCAAAAGTGGGGTATTTGTTTTAATTTTCCATTTTTCGTTTTCTAATAACGTTTTGATCTGTTTCAAGGAGGAGTTAAAGGCTTTAATTCACTCTTTCAATGGACCATGGCTTATCACTGCATATTCAGGAGTGCCCAACATGTTCTGCATACGTTCTATGTAGTCATCCTGGTCCATGATTACTATCTTGTTCCCTTTATCAGCTTTGATATATACCACATGTTTACTGTTAAGAGAATTAAAAATGTGTACTTAATTGCTGCTACTCATGAGCTTTTAAATAATAATGATAGTATTTACACTGTATGAAATAAATTTTATTTTATTATAACAGTTAAATACATTTGTATAGTTATTGAAGTTAATCTGTTTACTTTTCTTTTGATATATCATTTTGTTCTAGAGTGTTTGAACAGGTTTTAAACATTTTTTTACACTGTGGTTGCACTATGATAACTTTATATGTTATTACTAGCTTTAATAATTTTAACTTTTATGTAATGTGAAAGATTTTCTGACATCCTATATCATCTAGCATATCTGTGCATTGTATGGTTTATAAAGACAATAAACATATATAAATAAAAAATAATAAGCATATATTACTCTTTATACTCTTTTAGTTATAATGCCCTTCTTTGATTTCTGTTATTAAATATAAAATAAGAATTTTTCTTATTGCAGGATACACTAAAAGGTCTCTGCATGTGTGTTTTATATATATATGCCTTCTTAACTATTGAGGCATCACAGGCAGTGACACTGAATACATGAAATGAAAATGAGAAATTGGGAAAGGACTTTTTTTGAAAGGAAACATTCCAGGCCTAAGTTTAGGGTAGCTCCTTGGCATTTGCAGACAATTCTGGTGGGCATCAAACCCCAGACCTCCCATTCATGAATCTGCACCTTAACAATTCTCAGTCACCCTTAGCAGTCTAAGTGGAATTTTCTTACCGCGGACAGTAAAGATGAAGGAAACAGCATCTTTCTCTGGGTTGTATGCTCTGCTGAGTGTGATGCTAATGATAAAGGCTTGACCACGCCGGACCACAAGGCGAGGATCCTTTTCTCTCTCCATGAGATCAAACTGCTCTGTGTGATGCTGCAATCCATTTTCTGCCAGTAACAGATTTACCTGTTGCACTGTCAGGACTTCATTAGACTCCTCCACAGCTGTAAAAGAATATTAGGACTTTTTTTAGACTTGTACTGAATTAGTTGGCATTTAACTAACTTAAACAGTAGCATAAACAGTTATTCAAAATATTCTCTCTTATTATAATTAGGCACCTTGTTTTTGTTAGCTAGTTGCATAGTTCTATATTATGGTGCGGTGTTTTTTTTTACATTGCAATATAAAAAAGTTATCATTGTGTGCATATATACAATCATATACCTATGTATACCCACAAACTACTCCACAGATGACATGCACAATCATTGTTCATTACTAGTAAAAATAATATAATTCAAGGAAATGCTGATATACTCTGAATTATGGATATACAGTTAGAGATACCTACATTTATTCTCAAGATTTTACTTGACTTATAATTTCAAGTGCAGTTTTTTTCATGTTTGCTTGTATCAGGAAACTAAATGCCACTAATATTACTATGTTTCATTCACTGACTATCATATTGAGAAGTTCTCGAAATGACCCACAGTTTGTAATAGCAGTTCCAAAGGAGTTTTGTTATCAAAACCTGCCATCTTTTATAGAAACAACTGTACAACAACAACAACAACAACAATAATAATAATAGTAATAATAATAATAATAATAATAATAATAATAATACATTTATTGCTATCAATAGACTTATGTACACAAGTTTCAGACATTGTCAAAATCTAGAGTAAGCAAAATGTGTATAAGTGTAAAACATTAGTTGAAATAATTCATAATATAATTATAAAATATAGCATGAGAATAGCAAAGTTTAACAGAATCAGTATATAATAACTTATTCTTAGATCATTTTAGTACATATTTACAAGAACTAAAGAAAAATTACACATTTTATCTACAATTATCTAGAATTTATTCAACCTGTATAGGCATTTCTCAGTCAAGAATACCTTTAGATCTCTCTTAAATTTCTCCCATTTTTTAATTTTAGAGTCTCTGGTAGTTTGTTGTACAAAATTGCACCTTTGATAAGAGGATCACGTTCTGATGCTTTTTTTTGCTTAAGGTAACTTGATGTAGATTAGCTTTTACCCTTGCATCATAAGTGTGGTATTGGTTATTACAGCAGCATGCTTATTGCTATTTACAATTAATAGGATTATCTATCTATATATATATAATATATAGTGAGAACAGTTAACAAGTTATTTTCTCTAAAGACTTTTTGACATGAAGTTCTTTTATTAAGTCTGTAAATAAACCTTATACATTATTTTTGTAAAATTAATAGCCTATTTAGGTTACTAATAGTTGTGCTACCCCAGAATTCTATGCCATGCTGTATGTGGGGATTATTTATACCATAATATATCCATTTCAATAAAGCAGTATTCAGACATTTTGAGAGTTTCCTTAACAGACATAACCCCGTACTCATTTTCTTGCATATATGATCTACATGGTAGTTATATGTCAGATTCCTATCAAGATATAATCCGAAGAAATTGCACAATGAGTTGATTCCTTCACTTTTCCATTTAACATTTTCAGAATTATTACTCTTATTTTTGTAATCTGGAAGTGAAAAATTGTTGTCTTGTTTAAATTTATTTTTTGATTGTTATTTTCATGATATTTCAGCACAAATGTTGAGCAGTCTGCTATTAAATATTTTACACTCTCTATTGTCTTATTCCAAAATAGTTGCAATATATCATCTCCATATGAAATCATTTTACAGTTCTCAAACTGAGTGATATCATTCACATATATAAGATATAAAAGAGGGCCAAGAGCTGAGCCTTGAGATACTCCATACTTAACTATGTCATACTGAGATGAAATGTTTTAATAATACTACTAATGTACTCTGTATTCTTGTGCATTGTTTGTAATTTGTCAGATATGATTTTAGTAATTAAAGAATTTTCCCTCTTATACCATAATTTTCAAATTTTATCAATAATAATAATATGATTGGCCAAGAGTTGCAATATCTTATTTGTTGTTCTGTGTGTAGTATGCATTCTGTAAATTTGGTAGTAGTTATAATTGTGTGTATATGGACGACCTAAATCCGTCATATCATCAGAAAAATATCGATAAGGGGCACGACCTTGAGGGTCGCCAATTTATACTGTGTCAGTTGCTGCCTTCTGTTTGAATTGTAAAGACTAGAGTTTGTTCATAGTGCATCTCAAAAGTGAAGGTTTATTCAAGACATCTGTATTGTGTGTGAATTACGTTAGATTATTCTTATTAGTCCACTTAAATCCCTACCGAAAAATTCACGCTTGAACAAAGATTTTCTATGTACGATACATACGTAAAAACCGAATCATGTAGACAGGTGAAATACAACTTCAGGAGAAATATCCTGATATTCCAGTTCCAGTGGAAAAACTGAGAGATGTCTGGTTAATAAGTATAGGAAACGGGATCGCTAAACCTAAGAAGCGAAAAAGAAATTTTCTAAGGAGGGGAAAAATTGGAGAAATTGGTGATCATTCGAATGCTCTCCAAAGAAATCTCTAAGTAATGTTGCACAGCAAGTGAATGTTTCAAAAACCTCTGTTTATAGAGCTACTAAACATTTAAAATTGAACCCTACAGAGTGAATATAGTTCATGTATTACAACCTCGAGACGACGAAAAATGAGTAAATTTCTGTAACTGAATTTTACAAAAAATCGTTGACGGTACTGTTGACCCACATTTAATAATTTTCCCAAATGAAACATGGCTTCATTTAAATGGTCATGTTGCCTCACAGAACAATAGGTATTGGAGCAGAGAGAATCTTCATTCCCCTCCCCCCTCCGTATAATAGCTAGTGCGCGGAGCACGAATACACGTGATCCGCGGCACGGCAACATAAGGAACGCTCTGTGTATGATAACATACGTAGTAACCGTTTTCAGCATAATAATAATAATAATAATAATAATAATAATAATAATAATAATAATAATAATAATTGAAATTAAAAACATTACGGTAGCATTGGATACATTCTTGCGAAAAAAGTTGGTCCGACTAAAAACCGTTAATCACACTGGTCTACAGTATCCGGTGAAAGGCTAAAATGAGATTGACGAATAAAGTAGATTTTTTAGACCCTATTCTAGTTTTTTAGAAGCTTATTTTCAATGTGGGTAAAAAAAACACGCTTTACTTTTTTACATACCAATAGCAAAGTCTTCGTCTTGTTCCAGAAACCATTAACGCAATGCACGCAGTCTTTAAAGTATAAAACGGCCATAGTGTACCATAGAATGCAAAATGAAATCATTCAATTCTGACCAGGATGGTGGATTTTTTGGGGGCCTAAAATACTAAGTATAGCTTTCTTCGGAAGAACTAAAGCCATGTGGTACATTTACGTACATTTACGGCAACCTCAAGCTTGAAAGAAGAGGCCTCTTAGTAAAATTTATAGATCTTTTCACGCACTGAACTAAATGGGACGCCGGTGACCTGAGATGTTAAAGAGCGTCTGTAAATAAACCAAATAAACAAATAAATGAAAAGAAAGAAAGAAAGAAAGAAAGAAAGAAAGAAAGAAAGAAAGAAAGAAAGAAAGAAAGAAAGGGTGAGGTATGGGATACGAAGAGAGCCCAGCTTTATGGTGTGACAGATGTGATGCAGGTGGGATCCTTAACGTTTCCAAATTTCTTTTCTTTTGTTAATCTGAACTCCTATAAGGAGTTCAAGTCGCTCAAAAGGTCTGCTGTCACACCAGACGCCAATGCAGGTTTTTGCAATTAGCAAATTCCAGCTCACTGCCAACACACGTCGCACAGCCTTGCAACCCTGAAACGATGAATGAACAAGGAAATGAAATGCGAGAGAATGGAAGACAGGGAAATTCATGAGAAGTAGTAGTTGTAGTAGTAGTATGCTTTTATTTATTTATTTATTTACGGACGTTCTTTAACATCTCAGGTCATCAGTATCGCATTCAAATCAGGGTGTGAAACGACCGACAAATTTTGCTCAGAGGCCTCTTCTTTCAGGCTTGAGGTTCTTTATCGTGCCGTAAATGTACGACACGGAACCCATGGCTTTACTTCCCTTCCGAAGCAAACCATACTTAAGATTTTTACGCCCGAAAAAAATCCATCGGTCCTGGCCGGGATCGAACCCGCTGTCTTGGGGTAGTAGTAGTAGTAGTAGTAGTAGTAGTAGTAGTAGTAGTAGTAGTAGTAGTAGTAGTAGTAGTAGTAGTAGTAGTAGTAATAGTAGTAGTAATAGTAATAGTAGTAATAGTAGTAGTAGTAGTAGTAGTAGTAGTAGTAGTAGTAGTAGTAGTAGTAGTAGAAAATGTATTTACAAAATATGTTTGTTAAAAATATAATTGATCCACGTCACACGTGTCTGGAACTGTCCTTAGAAATACATGAAGTTGACAAGCCGATGTTTAACTCTTAAGAATGAATGGATGGTATGTAACGTCCATTTTTGCTACAGAGGCACCACAGGCGATTAACTCTTAAGGAACAAAAATAAATAAATGGAATAACTGAATTAAATACGGGAAAAAAATTGACAAAAATGTTAAATACATAAAATGAGAAGAAAAGAAAAAAATACAAACAATAATTTTCACTCCCATATATATATTCGAAATAGTGCATTTAATACTCCTCTATCCTGCTTCCCTTTTCGATTTAATCTGTCTATTTGTATAAAAAAAAGTACTTACTCCCTCTTCCTTCTTCCTATCTGTCAGCAAAGTACAACATTGCCATTGTCCTCTCCCCCGTTAACAAACAGGCCCGGTAGATTTTTTTCTCCATTCTTCCGTCCCCTTGTAGTACGCCAGAATATGTTCCTAAGATTCTTTCTGCGCACATATAGAGCAGATTCTCGTACCCTCTCTGTCCGTTACTTCGGTCATTCGCCACATAAGCCAAGCAAGTCCCTGGTTGCGTTTGGCCTCTATTTAGGGTATATTCCATGCCCTACCCAATTTTCAGTTCCGATTGTATTTCCAGCTACATTTTAAGATCTATCCCAGTGCCAAACGGAAACCACAAAAAATAAACAAGGAATATGAACCCCGGGCCTCCTGAATGCTCTCAAGCGTTACTGCTTGATTCACCCCTCTCGGCCGGTAAGTGCAGCCTGTTGCATACATATCAGGCGATCCCGATTGTTCTGAGTACAATATGTTGAGTAATGCGGTTGGTATCACGGTCGGGATGCGCAGTAGGATTTCCTGCTTGTGGGTCAGCTGGTGTCCAAGTTAATCTTTACTCTCAACTGGCTACCTGACTGTTCACTCTGTAAATAACATGTTTGTGGTCAGTTTTGTTAACTTTTAAGTGGTTATTAAGAAGGAATTGACATGCTTTACACCTGCATACTTACCCCCCTGCGTAAACCATGCTAGGAAAACTAAAGCATAAATTATTTTGTATCTAGATTTCCTAAAGATACTTAGGTTAAAAAAAAATAAGGCTGAATTATGTAGAAGGGCCGGCCGTTTTTCTGCAAAAATGTTCCGCATTTTTTCATGCATTTGAACAGGGAGCTTCTCAAATCCTTAAAAGATACTAAGAAGTACTGCATTGCCACATTAATTAAATTTTATTTCGTAGCTTGCATTTGGAAGTTAACAGTTCTACAAAAAGAAGACAAAAATAAAATAGGAATAATAAATTTTCATTTTAGAAGAAACAAGCGGCATAATTGCACTTAAATACTGACGTCCGAGAATTATGCTTGGGGTACTAACAATATTTTGAGTGCAATAGTTCTCACAAAAGTTTACGATAACAGAAATGGGGAATAAGAAAGAAGTTTGGGAAGAGACAAGCAAGCTGAAACAGTTCATAGTTCCTTTGCCCCCCCCCACTAAAATATAAATGTAATATATAGATTGTAAGCCTAATTATCATGAGGTATAACTTTAATATGCGAATTATATGTCGTCAAAAGAGAAAGTTCTCTGGTGTAACTGTCTACGGCAGCTCATCCAGGAACAGGGTAGAGCCAAGGAGACAATAAACCGCTATACAAAAGAAAGGGACGAGTGCTCTTCCGCTTATTAAAATACTTCCGTTGGCGAGGGTTAATAACATCTAGGCTTTCGAATACGTTAGGGCAATAAACTTGGCAACCATTTGTACAGTTAACTTTAAACCAACCAATGTAAAATAAATATTTTACACTTTCAAATAGAAGTGAGTGGCATGCGTTGGCAGATGAATTTGAACTAGCCAATAGTAGATGTGTACTTGTGAATTTTTAAAGCAAGGCGCGAGATTTGCATGTGCTTATGTGGCCCCCTGCGACTTGGGGAAGACAACGTCTAGTTAATTTGAATGGAATATATAAGGAGGCGTATCGGTCAGTTGAAATAACCACGGAATCAGTACACAACAGTTTAGTCGCGCAGAATAAGCTCTACATTTGATGCGGACACTACAATAGTTCTACTTCGGACACAGTTCTGAATTCTCTTCTTGGGAGTCGCGGCAGCTAAATTTATATTCGACGTAGTTAAATTGTACCGTACGCAGAACACCAGGGGGCGTTAAAGATCTTGCGAATAATAAATTATCATACATATTCAGATCTACTCATCGCATGATTATTAACACAGTTGATAGCCTCTCCCAGTCCTGCTGAGCACGAGGCACAAAATAGCGGAACAGAACCCTGAGATATTGTTGTCATGAAGCGTCGGTAAGAACACCAAAGTGATCAGTAGTCAAATAGCGATACGCCGCTACAAAATATGGTGATCAACAATAAAAGTGCTTCATAATTGGTAACCAAACTGTCATCTCTACCGACAAGTCGCTTCAAAATTGGCTGCCATACCAAACCGCTTCAAACTTGGCGCCCAATATGGGGCTGCCATACCAAACCGCTTCAAAATTGGTGCCCAACGTGGGGCTGCCATATACTTAACCTCTTTAAAGCATATAAGGAAGATAATTTGTTTTCATATGTTAACTGACTCTTTGAGATTATGCACAAGAAAAAATTTATAAGCTCTGAAAATTTGCAATTATTGGAAATGCTTACAAGTTATATAGCATATAAATTAAAAAAACAAAAACCAGATGAAACTGTTTGGGACACATACAAGTCACATTCCTGCATAGAAAACTTGTTTTCAACGTTTTCAAGGGTAAGGCTAACAATCCAACAGAACAGTGGCTTCACTCTGCAATCAATTTAGAGGACGCCTTTACCAGTTTTCATGAAAGTGATTTAAATAAGAACGTAATGAAGATCTTGGATAAATTAACATCTAAATACCCAAATATGAAAATATAAGCAATTTGATGTTTTGTTCAAACACGCACACTTATTAGGATGAAGGCCATAAACAAGAGAAAAACGAAAATTATCTGGAACAAATGTGCTTAATGATTTAGCCAGAAAGAAAGTAAAAAAAGATGCCACATTAGAGGTAAAAAAGATTTTATTCTAAAAATAACTAGCTACCACATACAGGAAAGGTAAGGTTTTATATATATATATATATATATATATATATATATATATATATATATATATATATTATAATAATAATAATGGTGATGATGATGATGATGATGATGAGAATAATATTTTATTCTAAAAATAGCTAGCTACCACATACAGGAAAGGTGAAGTCTTTATATAATAATAATAATAATAATAATAATAATAATAATAATAATAATAATAATAAAGGGGTAAGCGTTCATACAGATTAGTATTTTAAACAGATTGTGCTTTAATCTGCTTTGTGAAAAGCGATTTATGTGATGTAAATAAAGGGTTATGTTAGCTTGAGTCACCCCCACGCAGTGTGCGTTGACACACTACATGACGCCACAAACAACATTCAACGCAGGTTTATGCTTCGTATCGCTTGCACACACAAGTTTTTCAGAAAAAGGAAATGATAATGTGTTCTAAAACCTTAAGTAAGCATATATATAAAGTATTGCTTAGTCTACGAAACATCAATGTTCTAATGAAATTCTTCAGCCAGCATGCGTCGCAAATTTGGGATTTATATAGCACAAGGACCACCACCGCAAGTTAGAATTCATATTCAAGTACTGCAGATCCATGTATCGTAATGTTTTAGTTATTCATCTGCGAGATAATTTTAAGTGCACACTCTGTTCTCAAAATATTTGAAGTAACATTTTAAACAGGTTTGTGATTGTTATTGAGTTTATTTTATAATGAGAATTGCATTTTATGATCTTTGCGGAGATCAAGAAACATTATGCTTTTTAAATTTAGTTCATTTCCTACCAAAATCATTATTTTTACCACTAAATTATACCATTTATTACCCCATTTCTGCATTTTATTAAAACTATCAATCAGTATAAGTAAAGAGCGCAACTCCAGTCATACACATGAGCATAGATAACCCCTAAGAGACTAAAGACGTTGTAATAGTACTAGCTAGACTGAAGTGTGGCGCTGTGCGGAAAAAAATTAAACTAGCCCGCGCATTCATTGAAGAGGTTATGAGATTCAGTGGTGTAAATAAACACGTGTTGGCTAGCGTTTTATCAGATTATTATTGTAATCGAGAAAGATACGGTTCCCGGCATCGTTGCATTTATATTATATCATTTCAGTATATAGCACAACCTCAAGTAATAAGTAAAATCCTGATGTGCTTTCTACAGAAAACAACTCAACGAATCGTAGAAGTTATATCTACCATATCAAACAGGTATGAATTTAAAGAGATTGCACGTGTCATAATGATTGATCTTATAAAACTTCAGATAGAAAGTAATTAAGAAAACTTAAGTACTATGAAAAAAAAAAGTCAGACATCCTTACTTAACTAATAAACCATGAAAGTTAATGAAAAAAATCGAAATGTTTTATGCTGAAGATGAGCAGTAGCGTAGGTAAGGTTTTGAAATGGACACGACAAGCTTTCCATTTAAGCGGAGCTTTCAGTTCTAAATTTTGAAAACGTTTCATCATTCTGAATTATTTTCTTCAAATATAATGCATATAATCAATACACCCTGTCAGTCGAGGAAACCACGAGGGCTGCAATGTCCCCGTTCGTATTTTTATGTATTTCTTTAATAGAAAGTTAGGTGTTGGTCTTTTAGTTTTTAATAGCAGCGCTGTTCATATATTAGATTACAAGGAGGAGCCGATTTCAGAAAGAGACTATTTTATTTGGATCTGGCAAACTTAAGTCAATCATATTTATTATTTAATACTACACCTATACATAATTAAATTGCACACTGCACAGAAAAGATCAACTTCAACTTTTTTACAAGAAGCGTAACGCAACAATTCAAAAGGCTGATGTTGTTGTACTGAAATTCAAAGCTGTAGGAATTAAGTATTGGAAAAACCAACTCGGCGCATGTGCCCTGTATGATAACCTCCTCTGCACGCTGAAGTGAAGAGTCCATAAGGCTGTAGTGTGTACGCCAAAGAGCAAGCTATTGATATAACGGCGGCGACTTATTCCGTTCTTCGCATGCTTTCTCTCGTTCTCTTTCGAGTAAATACACTATTTTGATTTAATGGATTTTATTTTAAGTCGGAGAACGCCGGAAGAATGGGCGTACACTGACGCTGCGCCACTGAGAATGAGCTTCCTCAGAGCTCTGTTCCGGGACTTTTCTTATTTACAGTTTATATAAATGATTGTCATGTTATTTACCCTATAAAAGAGTAATTTATGTAGGTATTGCTTATGTCTTAATTTCCACATTAAATTGAACGATTCTATAATATAAATAAACAAATATTTTAAAATCTGTCATATACTTGTAGTTTCAAATAAGCAAACCAATAGCAAATAAAAGTAAAATAGAGCAAACATATTTCACTACAAGCAATGTATGTTTGACCAATAGTAACAGTTATTCTACTAGATTATTAATAATTTGTTTGAGTGGAAAGTTAAGCCGGAATCAAAATTCTGCAGCGTTATATGTACATAAAAATGAGACCTGCTTTGAAGAATTCTTTGTGTTTTGTGCTTCATTTATACAACATTTAAATATCTGATGAAGTCGAATGAATGCGAAACACATTGATTAGTATTTAGGCAAATAAAACAAAAGATGACATGGATTACTGCTTAGTCTCAGTTTTGTTTCTGTTACACCAGAGGCCTTCAGGTTCGTTCTATTCTAGTGTTCTAATATTTCACCGAACTAACTTTCAAGTAAGTTATGCCTGTTTTTTTAATATTTAATCGCATAACAAATTCTGGCATGCTTGAATAAACCATCGTGTGCTAATCTTGCCATGGATCTCAAAATGGCAGCAACCAAATCCTTTACTTTCATTAGGTCACAGTTTCTGTGCATCTAGTGGCGTGGTGATTGCATGAGATGTCAGCATGTTGGAAATGTATGCGTAGATACGTTCCACAACTTTCAAAGTTCGCAGTACAAAATCCAATGTGCTGATATCTGAACTTGTTCGCACACTTTATTTCTTTTGTGGGCATTAAATTTCGCGTTTCAGCAATGCAGTACACTATTATTGTGCGGGGATTAAGCAGTTTTCTCTTACGAAAATATGTGAGGTGTTTCTTTAACGTGCTGGCAATGTCTGTAAAATAAATCATTTAATTACCACTCGTGAAATACCCTATGTCAATTGCCATTCTTTGATTGTCACTCGCCAAGAAGAAAATGCTGTCATTATCTGTTTTGGCATTAATGCGTTAGCTCATCACTGATAGGCCTGATTTTGTAGTTTCTCCTACCTAAAACGATGATAGCAAATAACTTCAGGCTCTGCAATTCTTTCATCTTCCCAAACAGACCGGCATATGAAAACAGGGGATCGAAAGTGAGCAATTTTAATAACAAAATGTCCCAGTAGACATTCTAATTTCGGCTCTGGTGCAGTTGCTCTTTTTTTTTTAAAGGAAATGTATAACTGAGCCATTAAATCTAACATATATATTTATACCGTGACGCAATTTCCTTGCTCAGTTACTTTTACTTCCAACCTATAATGAATGAGTCAGCAACACATAGCCCTGAGATGTTGCAAATCATGAGTGTTTGTTACGTAATAGGAGGATTATTGTCCATTCTCAAGGGCGTGGGCTGCTCTTCCGCTGCCATACAGTCATGTTTTAGTGCGTCTCGAGGTGAACTTTCACCCAGTAGTATAACTCTGACGTGCGAAATACCAAAACAATTTAAATATTGAATTAATCAAAATGTCTCACGTATTAGTTAACTGCAACATTATAATTATCATAAGCATTATTTTTGTTCGTACATTCCACGAAATATGTACCTAGACTATCTCCAGAAGTGAAATTGTTCAATTTAAAATACTATAAAATTACTGTGGCAAGAATTTAAACCGGGAAAACCTCTAGGAGTTGATTCATAGAAAGACAGGCATAAAATTCAGAAAAAAATTAGTCAATATGCTCGTTTCACTTCAAACGCAACTGAATCTGAAGCCAAGGGAGTTTATTGAAATTCTCGGTTACCGACTGGTTTACAGTAGTCTAATAAATTTAATTGCTAGAGATCGAGCTATAAACTCGTACCTATTTACATATGGATTACGTTGTTTTCACTTTTCTTCCATCACATAATTTTAAATTTACAATAAAACTTAACAATACATATAAAACTTTAAAACTGTACTATTATTACATACTTATGATTTTCTTAAGTACCCTTTTCAGAATCATGAATTGGTTGATTTATTTGTGTTATTTACGGACGCTCTTTAACATCTCAGGTCATCAGCGTCCCATTCAACTCAGGGCGTGAAACGGCCGACATATTTTGCTCAAAGGCCTCTTTTTTCAGACTTGAAGTTCTTTATCGTGCCGTAAATATACGACATGGGACCCACGGCTTTACTTCCCTTACGAAGAAAGCCATACTTAGGATTTTTACGCCCGAAAAAAATCCATCGATCCTGGCCGGGTTTGAACGCGCGATCTTGGGTTTAGAAGGCAAGTATGGTTGCAGCTACACCACAGAAGCCTTGATAAAATTTTTCTAACAATCTCATTCTACGTGAAATATTTCACTCATCTTCTCATATACTTAGATGTTAAAAAAAACTAAATACGAGAGTAACATGTGGCAACCCACTTCTTTAAGAGCATCCAGCAATTTCTACAAAATTGCAAATCATTTGAAGCTTTCGCAAATTCTCACCAATCTTACTGAAAGGTTTTAGAATGTTTTATCCCGCAATTGTTCCCTCATTATAGTTTCGTTTAGAAACCTTAGTTAGTGTTTTAGCTTAAATACTACAACAAGTTTCTTATACGACTAGTACAGGAATTCTTTTGCATGTCTTCCCTTTGTTTCACGAAAATATTATACAAAACAAAAGGGAATCTATGGCTTTTCTCAAGCAGAATGATTCTTTATTAATTTGAAGAAAGGGAGGAAAAGAAGGCCAATGCAAAAGAAGTCCTATACTAAGGCTTCTAAACGAAACTATAATTGTCCTCATAAACAGAAGATTGCGAAACTTCTGTCTTCAAAATAGTTCATATTCGAAGAACGAAATTTCTCAGTCCGTGCCATAAATAACTTAATGCATTCCTGAAATACATTAGAAATGAACCAACAGTTCGTAATTTCGAATATATATATATATATATATATATATATATATATATATATATATATCTTAAAAAACATGACAATGGTTTCACAGTCGTTTTTGTAATACATGTAAGCTAAAAAACTAAGGCTTCCGTTTATCACTGATAAAAATTGAAGTGACAACAATCAACGTGACAACACTACGAGAGAGGAGCTGCGTAAACTACGCGAATTCCTCAACGAGTTGAATACTTTTAAAAAAAATTAATACATTATCGAAATTAGGTTCTATTAATTAATGAAATGAAATAGGTTATGGCATTACCATGTAGTATTAGGGGAACAAAACTAGAATTCTTGCAGCCTATAAGTGTTACAAAAGAGAAATCACATTTTTAGAATTATTATTGCTATTATTCAGATTAAAACACAAAAATTAAATGTATAGGTACTATGCATTAATTAAAGAAACCTATGACCACTGATAGATAAAACTATACTGCGTGAGTAGTTTTAAATGTAACCGTGTTATGTACTGAGCCCTTGGTATCATCTTTACATTCGCTAAAATAGAAATAACAGAAAGTTTCGAGTTACATTGCGCATTCAAGAAGAAGAGATTCATATGTTTCACTTAAAAATCTTACTTTTCAGAAACAATTACTATGTACAAAACAAATAAAAACAATCGAAAGTTACATGGATTTTCATTTGATATTCTCTATTTTATTTAAATGGTATATATGAAGTTTATCGTTGTAAAAAAAAAAAAAAAAAAAAAAAAAAAAAAAAAAAAAAAAAAAAAACGAAAATTAATGCCGCTAGAGCGATTTTTAAGTTTTGGGTTTCAGGTAAACTCCCCTCCTAATAGTCGATGCTTATGTTAAAAAAAAGACAAATTAATTCAGCATATAAACTGTTTATTTTATTTCAATGGCATATATCGAATTTCCTTCAAAAACGTTTAACAGCCACTAGAGTGATTTTTAACTTTCGCTTTAACCCCTACTAATTTTCCACATATATCCCCACTCCTAATGGCTGGATCGCCCTAATTTTCGGATATTACTTATACCAATTTATTTCAAAGAAGTCTACAGATTTTCGTTAGGATATAGCAAAAATTGCGACCGCTAGAACGATTTTTCAGTGTTTTAAAAAGTTTTCGCTTTAAGTTAGCCCCCACTCCCAATGGTCCAACTCGAATCATTTGTTGATTGATGGTTATATGCAAAGTTTCGTTGAGAAAAAACAAAAATTACGACCACTAGAGCGTTAGCACTTCGTGGTTTTCCTGGACACAGGGGAATACTGGGTTGGATATTTACACTCCACGAATTTCCCTTTCTCCCACTTCATGTAATCTCATTCCACTGGTTCTCTTACGCCGTCGAAAGTGCCACAGTGCAAGGGAGAGGCGTGATGGTGGCTTGCGCTTTGGAAAGGTTTTGACACCGGTGCGGCGTCTGTAATGGAAGCGAACCTTCCGAGGGGTTCATATACGCCTCCACCTGCGTCGGAAACATGTTAGGGGCACCATCTGTGTTTGCGCAGTCGCCCAGTATGCACCCTCACCTCATTCCTTCCTCCCGAGGGTGCCCATTGGGGGCGTAGGCACAAATGGCCTCCGTTAAGAGGCTAAGGTGCCGAAGTATCCTCCTCCGCCCTGGTCAATGTCTTAGGAAAATGGGCCTAAATCCAGACAGTCCGCACTCCGTATGCAACGATGCGCTGTCGCGGGGGGACGTGCATCTCCCTCCTCAGATTTTTAACAGCACGGCTTTTAGTTACCGACAATGCTGGTAGAGGGCGCTGAAAATCAAGATTCTCGCCACGCTGACCACTGAGGTAGATTTAAACTGCAGTACAATTTTCTAATATGATACAGCACGATAACACTAGAGGCTGCTGATATGCCATCTATTAGCATACTTCCAGGAAAGTGCTAGCAAATGACTGTCAGAAAAGGAGGAAAACAGGTTGGGTGTAGTAATTCATCATATATGCTCTTTGTGTCATGTAGTGGCAACTTCTCCCTCGATGATGATGCAATGCAGTAGCCTACATAAGATTAATGCTATTATTGTGCGAGGATTCTGTCGGGAAAACGTGTATCATAATAGGGAGGTGCTTCGTTAACGTGCTAGCATCTACTGTTAATTAAAACTATTTAATTACAATCGTGAAATATCGCTCTACAACGGTTGCATTCTTTGAGTGTACCCGCCAAGAGCTTATGTGTAAGTATTGCTGCAGGTAGTAAGGAAATCTTGCCATGCTGCTCAAATAGTTAATATAGTTTTCCATTATATTGCGAAGAATTGTTTCTTATAAGGAGTGTACTCAATTTTCTTCCATCGTGATTTTTTTCTCAGTGCAAATTATACTTAACAAATTGATAAATGCATCTCTATCCTTATCGGGTCTAGCATTAATGTTTGCTCACTCACAACTGTGGATATTTTCTCCATGGAAGATGAAGCGGAAATTCTAGAGTGGTACATCACCTGGTTCTGGTTTAATGTCTCATTGCAATGACACAGGATGGATGAGGTAATTAAGTATTTACTTCGTGGTTTCAACTTCAAAAGAAATACCCGTTCTTTTGATTCTAGATGAGCATTCATATTTAGAAGTCAATGAAAAAGCCAGGACTTATCACATAACAAGACTGTGCTTGCTATTTCACTGCACTCATACACTGCAATCGCTAGACTTTGTAATGTTTCTATGTAAGGACTATAATGAGTAGGGACTTCAGAATTGCATGAATTATCATTCTCGGAATGGTTATCGCTATATTCCAAAGTACACAAGTATTGCGAATAAATGTGCAGGCTTGCACTTTAATGATATAGTTGCTGGATTCCGTAAGATAGGGATCATGCCTCATGTAACCCGGACATTCTCACCGATGCAGGTTTTGTAGCAGCGGAAACAAAGGAACAAGCAGACAAGGATCGAGTTACAACTTTAAATCATACAAAGTTAGACTTTCGTCATCCTCTAATGCAAATTATCATCCATCCAGCTTACCCATAGTCAGCCTACCAGTACTCCAAATACTTCTTTTTCTCACAACATAGAAAAAGCTTTTCTCTTAACAAAATTTTTCAGAAACAAGTTCAAAGATTGAAAAGAAAAAGCGTAATAACGTTCTATAAATAAGCTCATACAACACCGAACTTGTTAATGGATGGAAGACAAAAGCAAGGATACATCGCAAAAATTATCGTATTTACCTGAACATAAAACGACATTCTGAAAACTAAGGATCGTCTTAAATTAGCATATTAAAAAATAAAAACCAGATGGCTCAATGTTTTCATGTTGTACTTAAGAATTACAAAAATGGAGCATACCTTGCCGTTGTGATGTCATAGTAACATAAAAAGAGAGAAAATATCAAAATACAGGTTGGCCAATAAAGGAATAATTTTGCACTATGTAATTGTACTGCAATACTTTGTGATTACCAACATGGTTTTTACTAATAACAAAACCGGAATTGTTAAATGCATTTTTTCAGTGGTTATTGATTGAAATAAATTTTGTGTATGAGAATTAAAATAGTGCAACTAATCGTAATTTTGCGATCAGTTTATTGTCATAGGGTTTCCACGTCTTGTAGTACTTGTAGTACTTGCTCGCAATTCACTCGACATAAAACAACTGCAACTGACTGCAACGACGTACTAGCTCACAGCTCTGAACACAGATATCTCTGATTCACAGCGACACTCTTTTGTTCACACTTAAAAGGCAATGAGGATGACATTCTATGGCAATATGTGGAAAACACTACTGACAGTGATGAAGCGAGATTCAAGAAACTTTTCATGTTAAATATGAGTTAAAAATTCTTTTACAGAACTTTTCAGAATATAATGTAATTTTAAGTAAACGTTTCAAAATGATAAATAAAATATTTTATTTGTGATTTGATTAACATAAATGTTTTAAAATAAAAATTCTACCGAAGTCATTGAAAAATCAGGACTTGTCTTAGATTCCACGTCGTTTTTATTCTGGCAAACTCGGTAAACGCTTAGTCTGGTTCTCCGTCCACTAACAACAAAGACAATTGTTCTGATAACAACACATACTGAATACCTTGTTGGATCAGTTGCTGTAAGTGTCTGAAATGCATACATGATCACTTTGCAGGTGTCGACAAGAAAACAGTATTCCAAAAGAGACAAAGGATATTCTTTGGTTTTACATTTGTATTCATTCTGTTTTCACGCCTATTTTAGCTTTGGATTATTCTTCCCTTCCTGTAAGACTTATCATCGTTAACAGAACTCAAGTTTATGAGAAATAAAATGTTTGGATAATTTGCTGTTACCTAACTGGAAAAAAAGCTACGTTTTAAAATCACTACTAATAAATATTCCATCGGTTGTAATAGCATTTCTTTCTTTGATGCTATTAAGACTATTAACTTATTTATTTCATTCGTAATAGAACAATATGCCATTAAATCCGGTTTAATCACATGCACGAAAGTAAACGTTAACGCACAGAAGTACAAAACCTCCGAAAGAGGCAAATCTTGGCCATAGCATTTTCTTCCTAAAAATAGAAATAAAAAGTTTTATCCGTTCTCACTATGATTCCCGAAACAAGCACTTGTGGGTTTTAAGGCTTCCCTCCTCTGCTGTGGTGAAGCCAAGGCCACCAAGAACACGCTTTGCGTACCTGAGCATTTCAGATTATGTGCGTTCGATCACCTTACTCATTTCTCCGCCATCTTGAAACGTGATGCAGCATCAGCTCCGTTTCAGCAACCCCCCTCTCTTTCTCTTATAAATACGGTAAAATTTATATCTTAAACCTTAAGGCCCTCTAAATACATTAACATTCCATGGAGACTGCAAGATTTTCGAGACTAAGAATTAGTGGTCAAGCTAAAGAAATTTATTATTTTCAATCATCTCATGGGTGACAATATATTTATACTACAAATATATCGCATTTATTCCTGCCATTTCAAAAACAGTTTGGTTCATGGGATATCAGTTCAGTGTTTCTCTTGCTGGTTTCCCCGTGTCCTTTCTTTTAATTGCCGAGACTAATGTAGGAGCATCTAACATGAAGGCATTGTAGCCATACTTCGTGACTTACTGCGGGCGTGCCTCTGACTACAGAGCGAGGAGTAGCGAGAGATGATATTTTCAACGTTTGTAGGATCGTTGCTCCTTGCCGGCTCATCATCTACTGATCAAGGCATATGTGTAAATTACATATTATTTATTGTAACTAATTTTATTTTAAGTTTATTGTTATAATCGTCTGTCCTGGTGGTGTAGCGGTTACCATACTTGCCTCCTAAACGCAAGAATGCGGAGTCGATCGTACCAGGACCGATGGATTTTTTCGGGCGTAAAAATCCTATGTATGGCTTCCTTCGGAAAGGAAGTAAAGTAGATTTACGGCACGATAAAGAACCTCAAGTCTGAAAGAAGGGGCCTCTGAGCAAAATTTGTTGGCCGTTTCAGGCCCCGAATAGAATGGGACGCTGATGACCTGAAATGTTAGTAAATAAACAAAATAAAGTTTTTTGTTATACTATATAAAATGCTTAGTTTAAATACTATAATTGCAGCACGTTTTCATGTTCATGTTTTATGTCACCTTGTCATAGTTTGGTCGATCTTTGATATGTGTAATTTTAATTTTGATATTAATGATATTTTGATATTAATGATATTAATGTCTTATGTCACTTTTTTTTATTGTACGTTGCCATTTTTCTGATGCGTCAAATGAAAAAGTGTTTCAAGCAAAAGATTTTTTAACATCATTGGGGAGTTCTTTTTTGCATCTCCATTAATGTATGAGATACGGGATAAACGTTCGTTTATTTTAAATGGCAACTTGTATATTTAATTCAAGAATACTCTCTCCAAGAACTATACAGAAATGTATCACGCTGTACCATTTAGTCAAGAAAACGGGAGATATAGAAATGATGAATGTATAACTTATATAATGCATTTTTAACACTCATTTAACAGCCTCAATAATGTAATCGAGTAAACCATTATCTGCCAGCTTGACATCATTCGAAAGTTTAATACCCTTATATAGATGGCATTTATTTTCCATATTTCATTACAGATGTGTGACACAAACTCTTATTAGAGTGAGAGGATATTTTCTTGCAAGTATATGAGTTCACGAATGTCCGCACACCGGAAAGAACATGACTGCGGCAATATTCAGTAAAGTTGATCACCTCGCAAGCGCCGACGGCACCTATATCGATTTTGCTCTCTTTAGAAATTAACTGTACTACTCTTTTAACTCTTTGTGACGTTTTAAGGTTAATAGGCAAGATAATTATAAGGGAAGAGGAAATAGAAAGCTGTATCTAATCGTATGTCTGGATTCTTTACTTAACTTTTAGGCCTACTTAGAAAATTAGAAAGAAAGCATGCCGCTAACAGCCAAAAGTACAAAATCTGCGTAAAATAGTAAAATCTAGCGAATCAGTACAAACATTAGCATGACGCAGACTAGCCAAGTGCTATAGAAAAGCCGAACAATGGCAGGTGAGATATACAAGGTCACCGCCCCAGACCGCAGCTTGTGGTGAAATGGTTGGATCATATTCGTACCGGTTATTCCCCCCCCCCCCCATCCTTTCCGAGGGTTCTTTAGCTGTTACAGAATGTGTCTACATTTTTCAGTGCATTCTTAAATTTTATAGTTTGATCTGACTCTCGACTGAGTCTCTAGTAATTGCAGTAGTGTTTTAGATTCCTCCGAGGATTTGTCTTTTTTAGTTATCTGTTATGTTCTAACAAAAGAGAGGAATGTTTCCGTAGAACATCCTTAATATCTGACTCTAGTGTAATTCATTGAGTTAAACGGTATCGCGTCTTCGTTTTCTTTTTCATTGTCCCAACTTTTCAATTTTAGCTCCCTCTCTTCTCAGTTAAGAGTTTAATTTCTGCAAACTCTGAGGTTTTGTTTATTATTATTATTATTATTATTATTATTATTATTATTATTATTATTATTATTATTATTATTTGAATGATGTTTAACGCCCATTTTTACTACTAAGGCACCACAGTAGGTGGGCACTGATGAAACATGAGATGAAATTATAAATATATAAATTAACAGAAATAATAAAAGTAGATAAGGATAAAACACTTAGATAAAGTCACACTTGAAATTGCTATATTTCGAACTACTAGAGTTCTTCTATAGCAAGAAGCTAGACAAATAATATATATATTAAGGAAGGAACGTTACCCGGCATTTGCCATTTATGAGGACTGAGGAACACCTAGAAAAAAATCAGTCAGAGAGGACGGTCCTGGTGAAATTCGAACCCCAGAGCTTCCGCCCACGAGTTCGCGCCTTAACGACCTCGGCCACCCGTGGGGGCGAATGCTTTAACGACAAAATTAATACGTTCAAACCGGAAGTCACCCAGCCTTAAAAATATCAGCGTATTAAGAAAATAGCTACTTCTTGCACTTTTTTACATTTTACTGCAACACTGCTATAAAACAGCATAAAATAACACAAGTTGCAGTTATCATCACCATCCTCATCCTCATCATCATCATCACCAAGAGCCTGGAGTAATATTAAGGAAGTGATAACCACGAACGTGGCGTAGTAGTGCGTTGGACACAATTAATCTTTATAGAATTAGTGAGCGAAAAAATCTAAAAGGTATCATTTTGACAATTTATTTGTAAATATTTATTTGAAAAAATGAGTTATAATAGCTTGAGGAAAAGTATTAATTAAGATAATTAGTTTTGAAAAAGGTAAAATGTTGAGATCAATTATTGCAAAGCTACCAAATCCTATGATTACTGGAAGCATTCTTTGGGTGGTTAATTACAATATCGAATACTTCTTTGTCTTTGCAGTCAGACTTTCTTCCAAAACGCATTTAGGGCGATGGAACATATTAGGATTTCATTTCACAGCTAGCCAGGGACGAAGAGTCCATTAAGGATGCAAGGCCGAGCGTATCCTAAATTAGTGTGCTGACTCGTATGTTAATTTTATTGACGAATTGAAATTCTTATTTATTTGAACTAGTGCATAGATATTCGATTCCCAATAATGTGGTGTTGTGCAAGCGCAGTAACAGGGAGAGATGAGAGGAGGATCTTTCATGGAGTTTTCATTACTCTGTAGGCTAGCCTTGGTCACAGCCTATATGATTACTCCGTCCTCTTCTCAGATTTTGTAGAACCTGTAGTCTAACAAAAGAACCAGAATGCAGACGATATCAATTTAAAATATGCCTAATATTTCGCTATTTTAATTGTATTGCGTCAATATGGATTATGTTAATTGTTTCATTTTAATAATAAATACCACTATTTTGAGTTATACTTTTGAAAACTTGTTCTGAAACTCACTTAATTGTGTTTTACGTTTACGCGGAACCACGGTCATGAGAGATTGATGACTCTTCATCTATAACTCCTTTTTTCTCCATTTTACGTAACTGTCAACTGCAGCTCAAGAATTATAGAAAAAGGAGCAGTAAAAATTCAGTGAAGCATAAAGAATTCATTTCAAGAGCGATTAATGTTTACGCATAGAAAAAGGACCAAAGGATTGATCCTATATACAAACAGATAAGGGTGAGTTATGAAACATTGACTTTTTTAACGTTTGTAATTCAACTATCACTTGCATTATTTATGATCATAAATGATAATTATTTATCATCATTTTGAATATGAAAGAATTTTATGGCATTTTCGCAGTATATTTATCATAAATTAAATTTTCCATCAATTTAGACACCCATGTTTCAGCTCATGATATATAAAAAGTCACGCTTCGTCGCTGCAGCTAACTCGCATTGTTGTAAAACACAGGAAATGGCTGGTAAATTTTCACATTGCATCCGAATCATATTGTGTACAAGACTTAATAAATTGCAATGTACTGTAGAAAAAATTAATAAAAAACAAAGTTTCTGGGCTATTAAGCAATCTTTTTTTTTTTTTTTTTTTTCCTTCCCTAAGTCAAATGTTTCCCTGACTGTTACATTATTCCAGCCATATTCCTCTTCCGTTTTATCATATTTTATTTTTGATCTCACTTATGCTAGCTGCTGTGCTATCATGCCCCCTGGGGAAGAAATAAATGTTTTAAAAGGTTTACAACAAAAAATAATTACAAATTGTCTGCATCAAGCTATATCAATATGCACAGCAACGGAATCTTTTTCATTTCCTCGATATAATCGTACGCCTCTTATGTTTCTTCCAATAACTCGTTCTATGAAGTATATGTTTATAAATAGACGCTCTATTCAAGTGCCCATTTCACTTAATATTGAGGCTTCCAAGTAAAGATAATAAATAAATAAAAAACTCAAAATTTGCCGAGTTTAAGATCCCTCGAAGCAGTTCATGGGTACTGCAAAATATTCATCATATGTTCCTGCTCTTTGTCACTCATTCAAATTACTTATTAAAATGAAATCAATCTGTGTTACATTATTTATAGTTCCGGACTTTTTAAACTTATAAGCATTTTCTAAGTTTACTATATTCTTCATCATTTTCAAGTCATGTTGAAGATTTTTAAAAGGCCTACTGTTGTTCATAATTCCACTGCACCAAATAATAAACGATAAATGCAATATTGACTCTATTTTTCTTCACAGTAACCCCCCCCCTTTTTTTTTCAAATCTGATATTACAAATTGTTCCTTTCCTCATCCTCCCCCTGCAAAAATATGAAGCAACTTCTTGATGTGCTCCTAATCGCTCAATTTCAAGATTGAAAATTTACTTTTTAATGAAGAATCAACTTCGCTGATTTTAGCAATAACTTATTAATTTCTTTACCGCAGTTTACAGTTCATCTTATTTAAGCTCGCGCTTGTGGTAAGCGTGGTGCAGATAAATGAACTTGTCAAGATGATACACAGCTAGCGAAATATTAGCGTAAGAATGGTTCAAAAGCTAGGCCATGTATTTTTTGCCCTCAGCTTCGGTCGCGTGAATTGTTCTGCTGCGCTAGGGTAATGAGTTAAAGACAAAGATCCTTCTAGCCTGAAGCTCATATGTTTCTTTTGTAATTTTATTTTAATTGTAACGAAATAATGGTGCAGCATGTCCTTTGTGGCCCCTAAAGCCCCCAAGTCCTTCATTGGCGGAACTTTGTCATTGTGTTTGCTTGTGGTCATCTTCTATCAATCAACATAGTAAACAGGTAGAGAATTCAGCCACGTCCGAGGACTCCTTAGATCACCAACCTCTGCCGGAAGGTACAAACATATACAAGCTTATATTTCTTGTTCTTTTAGCAATCATTTCAAAGCGATGATGCACGCTTGCTTAGTAGTAACCGTCGGTCCTGGTGGTGTAGTGTTTACCACACTTGCCTCATAAACCCAAGATCGCGGGTTCGATCCCGGCCAGCATCGATGGATTTTTCGGGCGTAAAAATCCTAAGAATGGCTTCCTTCGGAAGGGAAGTAAAGCCGTGGGTCCCATGTCGTACATTTACGGCACGAAAAAGAACCTCAAGCCTGAGCATAATTTCTCGGCTGTTTCACCCCTGAATAGAATGAATGGGACGCTGATGTCCTGAGATGTTAAAAGAGCGTCCGTAAATAAACAAATAAAAAAATAGTAGTAACCATCATCAATATTACATGACATTTGGCTGCAGGTTTGAAGCTACAGGTTATACAGGATGCAGACAATGAACCTGCATGGTCTTAATAACGCCTGAATACATATGAGTATGCAATGTTTCTATTTTGGGGGGTACAAATGTCATACACTTTAAGTTTCTGTAGATTTTTAATGGTAATGTTCTCTTATGAAGCAACATTGCACTTATCGGCAGAGTTAATCGACATTATGTCCGTGTATGTACGGAATCAGAAAAACCGAACATTATCCACGGGCATGTCAGAGACGTCCCAAGGTTTAAGTTTGCTGCGGGCTGAGGGTTGAGCAGGTGGAGTCTCGCGCCACTAATGGTGCTCATGTAGATGTATACAAATATACAAATATAAAGGAAAATTTTCCAGTTAATCTTTACAGTACAATAATTAAATATATGTGTTATATCATTGTGAAATCTCGGAGGTTATATGTGCACACCCTGTTATTGCTTAAGTTACGTCGACTGAAGCTTTTGTCTGAGGTTTTCTTCGGTTCAAAGACCTGCCTGCCCTGTAAGATTTTATCATAGAATGTCAGCATTTATTTGTTCATTACGCTTCACTTGAGGGAAACTTGTACTCACTAAACAAGAAAACTTTTTGGTAAGTAAATTTATCTTCAATTCCCAGACCCGCCTACATTAATGTAAACATTTTTTCTGCAGCCGTTTAAAGTCCACATGAACGCTATATATAAACTTGAATAAATAAACAAAGCAACTGGTCACTGAATCAGAATACTGAATAAAAACAGCGAACTATATTTAAATTACGGAGTGAATTGCAATGAAACGCTTGAGATATTGGAGCATGCACAAAGGAATTTGCGTTGAGAAAGGACGTTACATCATTTCTATTAAGGGAAACTGCCAAGATAACGGCTGCCGGGCGGTCCAGACATCACAAGATGGGTTCACAAGGTCAAGCCACCCAGAGGCACTGAGAAGTCGGCCTTTGCATGCAAAACCTCCTAGCACATTTGCTGCAAGATCACTAACGAATTGTGTTTTATAAGTTCTTAGTGCATACCGTGATTGATGGCCTAAATTAAGTTTGCTGATGTTTGTGGTTTATACAGCTGATTACATTTTTATTTTTGCATAAAGCAACTAGTAGTACCTTTTGTATTAAGATTGACTGTAACTGACAATTCTTCTCCCAAAGCCTCAACAGCATTGCTCCGATTTTATTGTTTCTATTTTAAACATTTTAAAAGTCATACCAAGTACAATAAATTAATCAAGATGACCATAGGTCCTCAGATTGTTAAATGTCTGACTTTCAAAGTGCACAACTTCGTACGTGGCAACGTATCTCAAACGAGAAATGAATCCGAGCCCCAGTTAATGATTCAATCTTTGAGTTACACATGTGAGTAGTCCGTATACACTTTCTTCTTCTTCTTCTTCTTCTTCTTCTTCTTCTTCTTCTTCTTCTTCTTCTCCTCCTCCTCCTCCTCCTCCTCCTCCTCCTCCTCCTTCTCCTTCTCCATCTCTTTTTGCCCACCATCACCTTTGATAATTTTGTTTCTTTGTATGTGAAAGGGAAAGCACGTGTTAGTATTCAGCATCAGGTATAATAGAGTAAACCAATTTCTGATAAAAACACGTTTCTTTCTTCCATACATACTTCATTTGAAATTCATGTATTGAAGTTTTATTTGAAAGCTCAATGCGAGGTAAAATGCCATTATGATTTCGGGAGAAAAAAAAACCTACTGTCATACCATTCTGATGTCCCTATTTCATCAAATATCTGAATATGTTGGAGTGTTGATAAGAAAGCGAAATAAATTAACCACAAACTTGATTTATTATTCAGCTAGTAGTATTTTCATTACAGGTGAGCTAATACTAAATGCATTTATGTAACATATGCCATTGCTCTGAAAAGCTTATAAGGCTTATAGTTTTGTTCGGAAATATGCAAGTGAAAGTCATTAAATAACAGGATTTTTATTCTAAAGTCCACGTAGATGTATGTTATACATATATTTGATTTCGGGACAAGGGGTTGTGATAATCATGCGGTATGCGCCTGTACAACAGCTCCTGAAAATGTGCGCTCCACTATCGAGTTACACGATGGAACAGCAACGTCAGAAGAGGTGAAACTTTCTGAAATTGATAGTGGAATGAAAATTCAGTATGGAGCTAGTTGAATCGGGAGTGAGAGTATAAATGGTCTGAAATATTGTAAAACGGAAGGCAAAAAGTAAGCGATAACACTGGGGCGGATTAGTTGCATTTAAACTGAAATAACGAAACAGCGGATCTAGAGGCGAATCGTCAGTACAGGCGTCATTGATGACATTGCGGTGGAAGTCACGGCTCTGCGTACAGTATTATCCATGATGACCGGGAGTACAGGAAAGAGATAGCAGATGGGTCCCAAGGCATCTGTACAATGATCGCAAGCATGCTCCGCAGGCGCTCTATATGGAGCTTTGAACCGCCATCTAATGAAGGAGACGGTTTTCTCCCAGGGGACCATCAGCCATTGAAACATAGAGTAAAAGACAATGTAGTAAGCACTAGTCGTTTCCGCCCCCCTCCTAAAAACCTGAAAAACTGGAAAAATATGCTGGGATGTTAGAATGTACTGATGCACTTCCAGAAAAAGAGTCATAATGTGACTAATACTGGATACAGGATATGCTAGTGAACACTTGAAACCTACGACACCATTTAAAAAAAAACTACTTCTTTTTCACCGAGTAATCCCATCTCCATACGGCTGCGCATACAGTAGATACATTAAAGATCTTCAATCTGTGTTGAAACACCCACACACAGTCTGGATTTTGCACCATCGGACTTTTCCTTATTTTTGGACCTTTGGAAGAAATTTGCCATGCAATAAGCTTGCAGATTAATAACAAAGAGGCAATGGAGGCGGTGCAGATTGGTTAAAGCCGCACCACAGATTTTTTCTTGAAACCATACGCAAGTTTTTAAACAGGTGGATCAAATGGGTTGCATAGTGACTTAAGTCGAAAAATAAGCCACAATATCTGTAATTATCCTTGTAAAAATATATCCTAAAATTGCAGTTATTTAGTGTCTTTCAGCATTTCTATTTCTTCTCAAGATGAATAAATAATAAATAAAAGCATTATGTTTAAAGTTAGGATTTTAAAGTGCATAGAAACCAGGATTATAATTTGCGATCTTCACACAGTAATTAGGTTATCTAAAATGATTAGCCATCTAGGTAAGGAAAAAGAAAAAGAAAAAAAAAACAAGTTTTCAAAAATAAGTAATTTTCTTTTCAGTGTAAATTCTGAAGCTTAGAGCATCACGTGAGCTGTGCAAACTTTAGTGATAGTAAAGAAATTTCTTTTAAAGCATCATACCAGGTTTCTTTAAGCAAGGCTTCAACTATGATAAACACGGAAGACGTCAAAAAAAGAATCCCTTGTTAAGCGGCGCACTATTTCCGAAATGATTTAAAAAAATTCGGAAACAGAGCAAAAATACAAAATATTGAATTCCCCCATAATGGGATTATTTGCTATGCTTTGTCAGGGAATGAATACTTTGCACAGAAGTCTCTTACTGTGCTGGTATATTGGAGCGAGGTGAATTTTTTGCGCAAAGATTTTCAACAGATTATTTGAATTGGAAGTCGGAAACGTTTGACCCCAATTAATGATATATTATTCTCATAAAAGTGAACGAATTTATTTTATTTTGCATATCTATTAATTTTCCATAAACTTATTAATTTTCTGATTTCGTTTCCATTATTGATAAAAATTTATCTATCACTATATAGTCAGATTACATTCCTGAAGCGAAACATTTAGATTTTTGATAAAATCCTTGTCCTTTTGATGAACAGGTTGCAGAAAAGGCTGAGGCTGAAATCAATTTCTTCGCCATCAGTTGTATCTAATGACAAATATTTATAATACAGTTCTTTAAAATACAATTTACAATCAGCAATGAAGAACTGAACGCCATATTCTGAACAATTATTAGCAGCTTTACGATACTTCGTATGCAAGCGTGGGTTTTCTATAGTGATGGATGAGCTCTCTATACCTTCGGCTAATCCATAGATCATATAAGATCTGTCAACTTCGCATTTGAATATCTCGTTTTACTGTATTTGGAACGAGGTCTGTAAAACACAGAACTGACACTACGTGCTCGGTGCTATGTCAAGCAATGAATGAATAGCTACGATCTCATCACCGGTGAAACTAGCAACTAAAGAGCAGTTAACAAAACTTCACTCCATTTAACTAGAGGTAAAAGCGAATATTTATCTACTGTACGTATTAGCAACTATTCCGTTGTGGGGTTATTGTCACAGGACAGCTATGCTGTCACACATGTAAGCAGAGTTGTAGACAAAGGGCTCTAACAAGGAAATAAAGTATTTCCGGGCCCATGTTCATATATTTGCACACTCTATATGCAAAGAACGTTTCTCCAAAGTTTTGACATGTTTTAGTTACACTCTATATACAATGCATTATCCTTAGTTCTAGTCGGTCCTGGTGGTCTAGTGGTAATCATACTTGCCTCCTATACCCAAGACCGCGGGTTCAATACCGGCAGGGTCGATGGATTTTTTCCGGTGTAATAAACCTTTTATGGCTTCCTTCGGAAGGAAAGTAAAGCCGTGGGTCCCATATCATAGATTTACGGCACGAAAAAGAATCTCAAGCCTAAAAGAAGAGGCCTCTGAGCAAAATTTATCGGTTGTTTCACTCCATGAATTGAATGAGTCTTTAATGACCTTAGATTTAAAGAGCGTCCATAAATAAACAAAATGAAAAACAACCTGCGTCATCAACTTTTACATTAATAAGCACTAGAGCGGTGCTTCAGCAAATACTTTCATTGAACTAATTATATTCTATGAATATGCCTAAGCGGGAAGGAGATGACGGGGATGATGATAAACTAATTAAACTGCAAAACACATTAATATTTATTCGTCTTTGTATGTAAGCTCGCAAAATACTACTCCTAATCATAATCAATTATATCATTAACATCATATTCTTGCACGTGTTAGTTCCTGTGGATTCCTGACGAATTGGTTTTTGCTATCTGCTTATTTGTCCATTTGATTCGTTTAATATCTGCCAAAGCTAGACTGCCACAGAATGAGAGGGGCGAAACACATTCAGTAAAATGAATTTCGCAGCATCCAAGCTTCGGACGTGTTCTACTTGTTAACAATTCATGTTTCGTTGACTAGGCGGCGGTTTTCGTAGCATAAACTAAACAGAAACGGTTTGTCTTAAAATAGCTAAAGAAAAAAGAAAGCGTTTTGTTTTCTTGGGAACAAAAAGTACGCCAAGTTCCTTCCCCGAAGCTGACATTGGAATACAATACTCTTACAAACAAGAGAAGCGTGACCTCGATAAAGTTCGAATCCACGACTCTTCTGTTACCGTCGTTCTAGTCTTGAAGGATCTGGCCGGTCGTAAATTACTTACGTAATACCTAAACCAGATATCATGTCATGTTCTCGGAGGTCACAACCTAGTTTCTCAAACTGAATCATCTTTATGAATGACCGTTTCCTTTGGATATCCTTCAGTCATTTGTTACTTGTTTAAACGCGGCATTTGAATTGTCGCCATGTATGCACCTATTCCATAGGTCTTCTGGGCATTGTTGCTGATGAAAGGTTAATAAAATACGAAAGAAGACCAGAAATACTAAAGCTACACAACATCAATTATGCAGACCTGGAAAAGCAGTTAGGTAGCCAAATAGAATTCGAACAATTCCTCAGCTTTTGCAGCTAACTTAGTACAAACATTGTAGCCAAATGGCCACGGAAGTAGCGGTTTAATCGCAACGTCTTATATTTAGCAACAGAATTATTTGTATTCATTTATGGCCTTCTCTTTCGCCGGGTAACAACTTGTGATTTTTATCTCTGGAGAACAATAAAAATAAAGTGTGTGCAAATAATGCTGATTTTCTAGAACAACTTAAAAACAACTATTCGAACAGAATAATGCAGAGAAACAAACAAGATTAATAATAGTTTCATAAGAAGTGATGCGTTATGTGTCACAAAAATGGGCAACGTTTCCAGCACCTGTCATGAGAGGCGAACATCGGATTCTGTTAATTAACATGCTACATCAAAGTTCCACAACGATGAAGCTTTGGAACTCGATGAGCCAGGAATGCAGTGTTAACACAGTAACGATTTCTGATATTTTTATGATTAGAAACCACCATTACGAACAAAGAAATTACCGCCACGGATGACCGAGGTCTTAAGACTCGTGAGGGGCGATCTGGGTTTCGATTCCAGCAAGACCGTCCTTCCTGACAGTTTTTTTTTTTTTTCAGGTTTTTCTCAGTTCTCATAAATAGAAAATGCCGGAGAGGTACCCTGAACTTAGGCTAGGAATGCTCCCTTCCTTAAAAATTTTTCATTTTCCAATTTATCATTTCATCTGATATATCAACCGCCACGGGTGGCCAAGGTCGTTTAGGCGCGGACTCGTGAGTGAGAGGTTTGGGGTTCGATTCCCAACAGGACCGTCCTCTTTGATTGGGGTTAATTCTAGGTTTTCCTTAGTTCTCATAATTGGCAAATATCGGGGAGGTGTGGAACGTTTCCTTCCTTAAAAATATCCTTTCTCAACGTATCATTTCATTTCATGTCACCAGTGTCCACCGCCTGTGGTGTCTCAGTAATAAAAGAAGGTGTTAAACAGCATTAAAGAAAACTCATGTATCTTCAGTGCCCACCGCTTGTGGTGCCTCAACAGTAAAACCGGGCGTTAAACACTATTCAAAAAATAACAAAGAAATTAACAAATAGAATAACAATATTTATCTCAAGAAATAAATAAACATAAAAATTACTGACTCGCCATACTGGATCAACTTGCAACTTAAATATGCTGACTACATTTCTTAAATCGGTGACGCCTCAAGAAATGTAAGAACTTTCTGGACACAGAACAGTAAACACGGCCAATAACATAATTTATTTAACCATGGGCATTCGCTTAAGAGAGAAGAAGGAATTAAATGCTCTTTAGATAAAAGTTCCTTTTTATCACAGTGGCTTATACCACTAAAAGATTTTTTCAAAAACTTGCAATTACATGATTCGCTAATCTTTGCGTCTTAAAAGATAATCACAACACTGAACATTTGACCGCTGAAACTATTCTTGCAATTAAAACCGATGTATTTCAACTCGCACTTCTCCGTTGTTTTGACAAAAGATCTCCCTTTTGTTTAGCAGTAGTTGGAGGAAGTGAAATTTCACATTTGTTCCACCTTAAAACACAATATTCTCCCCCCCCCCCATGCACAAGTTTCCGAAAATAGGGTGAATTAGTTATCTTGCAAATCTTTATTAAGTCTTTAAGTTTTAGAGTTATAAAAAAGCTACCACGTCCCCAAGTTCCATGTAAATTCCTCGTAGGAAAGTTGTATACATCTTCCTATAGTATATGACAGCTGATATATATATATATATATATATATATATACGTATATTCTCATATTGTAATTATTAACATTTTTCTATAAGCAAGCAGTTTTGCCTCTTTGTACACCCTTAGACAAAAATTAATCCCCAGATTCTACTTGTAGATCGAAGAACTCCGAAGAGGCTTGTAAACGCTGTATTTACAACGGGCATGCAGCGACTGCGCACTGCTATGGGCGCTTCGCTTGTAAACGTGATGGTCAAAATCATAAGCATTTGGAAAGAGAATAGAAGTAGCGTTGGCCGAGCGGTTTGGAAGGCACTGCTCTACTGCGTAAGCTCCTGGGTTCAAACACTACACAACATTTTTGTTTTATTTTTTGTTATTGGTTTTGTAAGCTTATATGCAGAACATCGTGTTCCTTAATATCATATTATAGTTTAACGTATCATTTGAGTTTTATGACATTATCTAAGCACACACAAAAACGTAATCAGAAGCTAACACACACATTCTTTATAAATAACTAAATAAATCCATGAACAGAAGCCTTTATCTTCTAATATAACATACAAATAAACGCAAATTAATATGGGTGTATGAACCCTCAGTATGTCTAACTGCTCTCAATCTTCGGGGCACAGATGACGTCAGATTTCTAAAGTAGTGAGGACGAAAAGCCACAACATCCCATGCTTCTTGAATTTGTGTCCATAAGTCTTTGTCCTTCATACATGTGCAGGGAAGTTCAGTATGTTAAGTTATAGCTTGCTGTTAATGGGAAACAATATTACGAAACTAATTTGTCATAATATATTACAAAAGTTTATTAAAAAAAAGCACTTCGTGCCGGGAGGCGTACCTGCGCTCTTTAACAGGCATTACTGCACACTCTGCCACAGAGCTAACGGAATACTAGCCATTGTTGTCATATTTCACAACTACTGCAGTGGCTACACAGTTAGGCAGGAGAGTGGTATCGAGTAGGACTTGGGAGTTTTGCGTTCAAGAATCTTTTTAATACTTTAACATCCGTTTTAACTACTGAGGCATCACAGGCAGAGGACACTGATGATACATGAGATGAAATTATAAACTGGGAATGGATTTTTTTAAAGGAAGAAGCGTTCCTGGCCTAAGTTTAGGGTACATCTCTGACATTTGCCATTTATGAGGACTGAGGAAAACCTGGATAAAACCTTAGTCAGGAAGGACGGTCGTGGTGGGAGTTAAAGAAATGGCTCATTTGTCATTTTTTAAAAAAAAAATTAACCAGGGATACGTCATGTTCCTTAATAGCAGCTACACTTATCCCCCCTCCTTTTAATTTTAATGAATTTTAACTTTAGCATATGAAGGTAAGGGGAACTTTGGTTACTTCTTTTTACATTTTAAGATAAATTTGTATCGCTGCCCAGTCTGTAATAGTATTGTCTGGCTATTCAGCAATCTTTTGATTTGATTTGGTTTATTCATGAACGCTCTTTAACATCTCAGGTCATCAGCGTCTCATTCAATTCAGGACATGAAACGGCCGACAGTTTTGCTCAAAAGTCTTTTTTTCAGGCTTGAGGTTCTTTATCGTGCCGTAAATGTACGACACGAGATCCACGGTTTTAATTCCCTTCCGAAGGATGCCATATTTAGAATTTTTACGCCCTAAAAATTCGACCCTGGCCGGGTTTGAACCGGCGATATTGGGTTTACGAGGTATTTATGGTTACCACAATATCACCAGCCCTGACCTTTTTTTCACTATGCTAAGTCAAACACTGAGATGTGAAATAACAAAAGACCGTTTATAAGGAAGGTACTTCCTAGCCAACTCGTGATATAAACATTCCTGACAGAAGAGATATTATGAATCCGAAGACTCAAACCCAGGCAGACGCTAGCTATGCAGGCATGTCTGAGATATCTAAAAATAGGGAAGTAGCGGCGCCACGTGCCCAGCTCAGCTTTCCTTTGGACGGGTCATGTCTAACAACAGACGCAGAACAAACCCCCATATCATTGGGACACTGATGATGCATTCATCAGAAGCTCCCAGCATTGCCAGAATTAACAGAGTAAGAACATATTCGGGGCATGCTTTCGCAATATCGACATCATCACCGAAATAAACATTATCTTCTGCAAGCAGTCTGTTTCTTTTCTTCCATCGATATCCAAATATATCTGAAAACCTCTGGCTTAGTTTTGTTTCTCTTTTCATTAACTGATTAATTAACCAATTGCTTCTTTCATTCACTTTCCTTTCCTGGTTCTTTTTCATTCTTTCTTTATTTTTTTGTTTTTATATTTTTCTGGAATTTCTATGCGACGATTCAGTGTACTGAAATCCAGAAATGAACTTGAGATGCTTGTTTCTTATTCCTCACGCAGTTTCTGTACATATTTTTGTCCGCAGTGCATGCTTTTCAGTGCTTACATGCTTAGAGGGCTGCTTCAGACAAACAGTCTTTCTCACTCACTCACACACACGAAAGTTTCCAAGGCTTCAGATAGCTCTGTTTTTAAGAAACTGGTAGTCAAGTGTTAGTCATTTAGTTGCGACTTGGACCGAATAAGTGGAAAAGATTATTACTTATGATGTGTGTATGTGGAGAGAGAGGTCTCAGTGTATTTAATTTATAGAGCAGGACTTCGCTACCAACAGTTTGAATGAGCAACTTAGCTAAAGGATTTGAATAGATTGTTCAACCACACGCATATAACTCAGGTATTGTCAAAATTGAACAAGCTGAATTACACAATGCAGAGTTGACATAAATATCAAGATTTTTTTCCCCATGCAGGGTTTCGTTGCAAGGTATATTTGAAGCTTTAAAGAATTAAGTACTTTGAAACTAAATGATAGATGCCAAACAGATTCTGACATGACTAACATTTTGTAAATGATCAGTTTCTGCCATATTTTGCTCATGGGATGTCTCCCCAGCAATAGCTAGCCAAAATATACAGACCTCATCAACCTTGATGTATTTTGTCTGTCGCAGAAATCTACTGAGAAAACAGTTTCCGTGCTTATTACTGACAGTCCCATTAGTTTCTTGGAGAAAGTTTTAATTGGAAGTCCAAAAGGTCGATTTTAGACATGCTACACTCCACAAGAATAATCATTGTATTGTTTTTTTTTTTTTTTCCTGATTTTTGTTTTCTAGGAGAAATATAACAACACGATGTATATTTTCATTTCTATTTGAAGCTCAATTACAGCTTTTCCCAAACCGTGGTTTGCAAACTCCTGGAGACTGCTGAAACCTTACAAGGGGTTTACCAATTTTTTTTTTCTCTAATAGCGGATTTTGAATTATTATTATTATTATTATTATTATTATTATTATTATTATTATTACACCTGGATTATCGAATTGTGGTCACCACATACATATTGTTTTGAAATGATTCATGTGTTTGGATATTTAGTGAGGGAATAGTTTCCACAAGGAGAAGACTTTGATTGTAGACAAGGAGATGTGTGCCAGACCTCGGAAGTTTAACAAACTCTTAGATCACTTTCAACTTCTATGGTTCTTGACTTCCAAAACAAGCCATTTGCTTAACCTCTTTATTTCATTAGTGAGAAGGATACATTGTTTCGTTACTATTCTGTAGTTGTCTAACTTAAGCCCCAATGGAATTCTGTCATTACACCAAATATTTCAGTAATATATATATAAAATGTAACAAATTAACAGTAATAATAAAAGTAGATAAGGATAAAACACTGAGGAAAAAGTCACACTTGAAATTGCTATATTTCGAATTACTGCGAGTTCTTCAATGGCAAGAAGCCTAGACTTTGACTTTCACTTGTCTAGGCTTCTTGCCATTGAAGAACTCTCAGTAGTTCGAAATATAGCAATTTCAAGTGTGACTCTTTCTCAGTGTTTTATCTTTATCTACTTTTATTATTAGTGTTAATTTGTTACATTGTTAATAGTGTTTCTTTATTTTTATTTTCATTAATATTATATATATATATATATATATATATATATATAATGATTCTCATTGTCTGGCTTAGATGTAAAAATGTGAGTTTAAAGATAAGAAACGTGTTATCGCATTAACTTATCTATTTAATTTCAGGTTTAATGTTTTAAATGCAAAATAAACTTATGAACGTGTGCAGTGTCAATATTTTAAGTGCCGTTGCGTCATTTTTGTAGGGAATTCTTAAGGCACCTATTTGCCGTAATTATAGTAACTGTTGGATAATTTAAGTCCTTAAACATTTTGTATATCAGTATAAGAAGTTCATTTATCTTGATTTTTTGTAGGGTGTTCGCGAATCGAACAAATTTGGTAAGCACCACTCTATAAGTATTATTTCATTAAAGTTCCAATCAGTAATTTTGGGAAGTTTAGACGTTTAATGCATAAACGCCTCATAATTTTGTCCATAGCTTTTACAAAGTTTTAAATAAAGCTCAGTATGATGTGTAATAACTAATTATTTGACACATTTTTAGGACTAGGAATAAATGAATCGTGTTTTGGCCAAACGGTGAGATTTCTTGCCCTTACTGTTCCATTCATAAAAGAAACAACGACATTTTTATATCTAGATAGCAAAACAAGATTGAAGCAATACCTTTCAAATCTCTAAGGATATTTCCATCGTTTTTTTTTATTGCAACTTCTCTAACAGTAGAGAAAAATCTCCGGAGGTAAACGTGTTGGTCTTGAGCCGTTACTGGATCTCATCAAATAGCTTGATAACTCGCCATCTTACACGTTGGGATTGCATCCATGATCGGTTTTGTCAATCTAGGACTTTAATAAAACGCTCAGGAGGAGAGGAATCTTATCAATTACAATTGTTTACTTACACAGTCAAGATAAAACTATAATGACTATTTCACTCACGTGATGTCATCTTAAAATCTACCTATGAAACGAAACAAAATTTTGAATTTTGATCAATCATAGCCGGATTGCGGAGTGAAATTATCGAGGAAAAAAATTATAAAATCCGTTTTTTCACGCGAACTGATAGCATGGACAATCGACAACCTTAACACAAAATGGAGGGTTCTTCAAAGCGTTTTGATGAGCAAATTGATCTTATCATTGGGAATTCCAGCCTACAGAATACAAAGAAAAATAGAGACACTGTATGTTTTTTCCCCCACAGTTGGTATTAGAAAATCGAACGGTAGCCATTGTAATAATCGACTTTTGTCCATTTCAGTCTCACGATATACATGGGTATAACATTTTATACAAATGATAATATGCTGCGCGTGAATTTAAAAAAAATGTGTATATATAATATAAATGAAAAATAATATAACACTATTAACAATGTAACTAAATTAACAATAATTAGAAAAGAAGAAAACGCCACAGATTTGCAATCGCTATATTTCGAACCGCTAGAGTTCTATGACAAGAACACAAGTCAATATATGTCACTTTTATTCTTATTCTGTTCATGAAATAGCCCTAAACCCGTATTTTGCTCTTCTCTATTGGCATTATTGACATTCGGTATTTTTCTGCTGCAAGATTGCTTGAAAAGGTTAAGTACTAATATACAATTGTTACAATTATGTAAGCAAAAGATTAGAGGAAGCGTATTTTAATTCTTATTTTATTCACGAAATAGTCCTAATAAATATCACTGGAGGGTCTGAGCTTTGCAGATAAATTCACTCACTACGTTCTTGAATTTATCCGTAATCTCAGACCCTCTCGTGATATTACTTGTGATAAATATTAAAAGCTAATGATATTACATCAGTAAAAATTCATCAAGCTTGTAAAAAGGATGTTTAATAATATGCCAGCTTTTTATAATAGCCTTAAATCTACTTAAGCTAACAGAGGGGGAATCACAAAGTTATCTGTTATATATATGTGGCCCTATTAAAAAAAGTTTTTACTTTTTCTTCAATCTTACATTGAGCATTAATATTCCAGTTCCATTAATGTTCCAGTAGCATAAGCATGGTTTCATAATATAATAAAAATTTAATATTTTTTATCCATTACCCCTAATATGTAAACCACAAGGTAAAATATTATGAAAAAAAGCGTAACAAGTCTTGTAATTGACTTAATAAACAAATAACACGAGAAACCTTACATAAACTGAATCAGTTGTTTGTCCGAAGTTAGCTTAGAATCCAAAATAATACCAAGAAACTTGACATGGTGAAACTTACAATTGAAAAATTGAAAGAATGAAAGATGTGTCATCAGAAAATAAAATTGAACTACAATTCAAATGGCCAAGTAAATCGTTAATCATCACCAAAAATAAAAAGGACCCAGAAACACAGGCTTGTGGGATATTAGCAACCGCATAGTTTTCTCCGTTTACAGCAGTTTTTGTTTAGGACCTGTAAGATAAGATTCTATTAATTTTAATAACATAAACAACTTTAGAACAAATGGTCGTAGAGGATACACAATCGAAAGTCTTAACAAGTCACAGAACAGAGCTAGAGTACTGTCACAATTTTCAAACTCAGAACTACTGACTGTATCAGACATTCAATTGCATTTAAAGTAGATAACTTTCATATAAAATCAAATTGGGATGCAGATAATAATTTATTGAATTCAAAATAGTTAGTCTACTATCTACTAATTATAATATCCAATGTTTTTGCAAAAATAGCAACAATCACTATAGCTCTATAATTGTTATAGTTAGGATTACTTTCTTTTTTTTTTTAACACAAGGCTATAATGCTGGAGTCACGGATTTTCTCAGCATTATTTCTCATAAGACTGATAACCTTCTAAGCAGCCTTTACTTAGACGAATTATTAATATAAGACATATTAAACAGACATTTAGCCCGCTTTATAGCTTTAGGGGGTAAGATTGCGAAGTAACATAATCAGTGACACCCCTAAATAGCATAAGCTTAGAAGTATAGCCGGCCCTGTTACAACACGCTAAATTTCATGCGGCTTGTTGAAGATTCTAACTACACAACATGTGGAATAGAGGAGGGAACTTCGATATATCTTGTGCTATTATAATCCCCTGATTGTGCACAGTTGATTCGGAAGTTACAAGAAATGCAGGTTTGGGTGACAGACTCTCAAATTTGAGATGGATTGGCATCAGGCTATATCTGAAATAACGGGGCACATGACTGCGTAAGTGGATGCAGATATTTCATTAAGGATAGCCGTGAATGAATTTTGAAACTTCTACTATTAATTACTTAAATAATTTGAAATGTTTATATCTGCAATCAGTAATATCGAATATATGCCAAAACTGCAATCATTGGATCTAATTTTTTAACTTGTAAAATAGTTTGCTCATTAAATTAAATTATGCAGTTCCATATAACGTGAATAATAATTTTCAGGATCAACAATTCTTCAAAAGACATTATATATATATATATATATATATATATATATATATATATAGTTCCTAAATTTACTGCATACTTTGTAAGTCCAGTTTGAGGTTTTTACTCAACACTTTTAACAGTGTTCTTTTAATTCAAGATAATTAGGCATATTTATTAAAAAGTTTATAAAAATATAAAAGTTAATTATAAATAGTATTTATTCATGAAATTTATTTCCTGTACACTTGGCTACTTCTAATGAAATTTTGAACTCAACAATAGTAATAATAATAATAATAATAATAATAATAATAATAATAATAATAATAATAATAATAATAATACAAGACTTTAATTCAGAATGAATAAATTAACTCATTCCAAAATATAATATCCGTGTTATATTGGACTTGTAAACAAGGCCTTTGCATAAGATATACATTTTGTATTAGATTCTAAAACTAGAAATTTTGATCTAGATTTGTACTAAGAATCATATTTATAAAATTCATGATTTCAAGCTTCATGCCTCTGAATTGAGGCCTTTCCCCCCTCCCCACCCGAGGCATCTAGTACGGAAGTCATTCAATAAATAACGCAACACTCGGTCTGTTTGTTGATGAATATAGTTTATGTGTAATATCTTTGAACCTTTTCCCGCTTGATGCCAGATGCACTTAGCTTTCAAAACGGAGCGTCTAAGTGATGTGTGTGTAAAAGCAAAGGGCAGTTATTGCGTTTCTTTTGACGTAGTCTCAGAGGCGTTTAATAAAAGTGTGTTGAGAGATGACTGTGGATGAAAACATCGTCAATCGTTGAACGTAAAATCTGTCATCATTGGAAAAATATCGGGACAGACCATCCTTGCTCTCCAGACGGAGCGACCGCACACTGCAGTCACACCTACAATTATGGAAAGCTCTACTACTACTATTACTACGACTACTACTACTACTACTACTACTACTACTACTACTACTACTATTACTACTACTACTACTACTATTATAACTATTACTACTACTACTACTACTACTACTATTACTACTACTATTACTACTACTATTACTACTATTACTACTACTACTACTATTATTACTACTACTATTACTGCTACTACTTCTACTACTACTATTACTACTACTATTACTACTACTACTACTACTACTACTATTACTACTACTATTACTACTCTATTACTACTACTACTATTACTACTATTACTACTACTACTACTGCTATTACTACTACTATTACTACTACTATTACTACGACGACTACTACTACTACTACTATTACTACTACTACTACTACTACTACTATTACTACGGCGACTACTACTACTACTACTACTACTACTATTACTACCACTGCTACTACTACTATTACTACTATTACTACGGCTACTACGGCTACTATTACTACTACTATTACTACTACTACGACTACTACTACTATTATAACTATTACTACTACTACTACTACTACTACTACTATTACTACTATTACTACTACTATTACTACTACTATTACTACTATTACTACTACTACTATTATTACTACTACTATTACTGCTACTACTTCTACTACTACTATTACTACTACTATTACTACTACTACTACTACTAATACTAATAATAATAATAATAATAATATGAAGAAAACATTTATTTTACCTGGCGAAGTTAAGACAACATCCTTTCTTCTATTTCACGGACAATTACGATTACAATATAAACAATACATATTCAATACAGTTAATAGCATTAGCAATTTGAGCATTGTACTTGTTAAATGCTGCATTCTCCAATTAAATAACGTTTCAAATTGTCATTGTGACCGACAGTCTTTGATGGGAGAAGGCAGATAGTTCTAGAGACGAGTAGCAACAACTGTAATGGATGAAAAATGAAAGGTTCGGTTTAAGGATGTAGAGAGAATGGAATTATTCGATAGGGTATTTAAATTGTGATGAGAAGATAAGGCGTGAAAACGGGTCAAAGACAGTGCGGAGTTGAGGTGCAAAGAGTTCGACGTAGAAGAACGAGGGAGTGCAACTGCGATCCATTACAGGATAACAAGTCAAACGCTGCAGTGATATGATCTGATTTATGCAGGCTGCATACCTAGCGAGGGCAGGCATTGTGAACATGTTGTCCTGATGTCAGTTAACAGAATGTCGCAATAACTGAAATGTCACACAATCAGTTTTGATACAGGCGTTTTCTTTTTCATATTGAATGTAGAACATTCTTAAGACGTTTCAAGGAATGGAATACTGAAAATAGTTAATTACAGGTTTCTTCTGTTTGAATTTGTCGATTTCTATCAAAGTAGACACCAAGGTTTTTACAAACTATTTTACTACCGCTTTTGCTTCATCAAGTTCCACTGGAATGAGTGCTGTTAGATTAATTTTGTTTGCTAATCGACTATACCCCACTATGCAACGTTTAATTTCTATCTCTTCGGTTGTTTAAAAGGTGCATTTCATGAGAGGAGATCTGACGATGAAGAAGAATACGGAGATGGCTGAAAGACAGTGCTGCACAGTAGTGGCAACGGCAGCTAGTGCAAAGCCATTTACTTGCAAGCAGATTCGCATATTCTAAAACTATTCTATTGCAAAAGAACCGGGGACAATAGGTTTGCAGCTTTGTCTTGGAGATGTTAATAGGACTCCTGCTGAAGTCATTTTCCATTATACCATGACTTTAAAAGTCGAGAGCTCGTTTTCAAAATACGGAATGCAAAGACAGAACCTCAAGGAATCGAAAAATAAAAATGCAAGTGAACAGTGGAATTCACCTTGACCAACAAAAGTTAAATAACTCTCTTTAGTTCCTTCAGAATTTTTTTCCCTATTTTTTAGCCATTTCGCTTAACCATTACACTGCAACACCAAATCAGATGGCGAAAATGGGTAATGCACTAGAATTTACACTTGAAAATTGAGTCTTGTAAGCCAGCATTTTGCCACATTGCATGTAAGCTGGCGATAAGACTGCTTCGGACCATTATCAATATTGTTTAATACTAAGATCAGTCAGCCAACCAGACAGAGAAGATTTATTTACACGTAAACAGCATGTTTTTCTTTTAATTTTCCACTCTCATGTTAGCTCCAGAATTCTGGGGACATCATTGGTTCTTCAATTGTTCACTGTAACATTTTATAAAAAGAAATTTTAAGTTTAGATTAAAGGTTATTTGTAAACCTTGCAAATGAAAGCTTTCCCCTAAAACACTAGTGTGAAAATTTAGTGAAAATATTCACTAAAAATATGGATACACTTGTTTTCAGATTTGTAAGATAGGAGGGTTTGAACTTCACCTCCTTCTCCTTGTCGCCTCACTATTGCAATAACATGGACTTTCCTGGACTCTAAGAATTGAAGTATCGCTTATGTTTACTCGTATACTGCGGTTGGAGGAAGTCGGAGGATGCTCTAAATACATTTAAATGTGATATGGCGTTAGCAAATTTAGTCCCACGAAGTTTGGCATTGCATTTAGGAACAGACGGATATTTCAAATTGATCTGTTCTCCGCTCTAATAACCCCGAGCTAATATTCGGGAAATGGCTGAAACTCGGAGGCAGTTTGATTTTGTGAGTGACTGTATCGTGGCAATGTGACCGAACTGGTTTTCAAGTGCAGCTCTGTACAGAAACACGGCGTGTGCAGAGTGCAGGTTCGTTGCCGGAACAGCATCGCTTCACTTGTTCTTAGAGGCGAACAAAAGCTTCAGAAAGGACGGGGAGATAATCTTGACTCCTGAACACAAACGGCGCTCTTTTTAGGCAAAACTCTCATTTTTCTATCATCCAGGGTTATTCGAACGAATTACTAATATTTTTAAACGTTTTAATATAAATTTTTTAAAAGTTGAAGTCACTGGTATTTAAATTCTAATTTAACACCCTATGAACTTATAACAGCAACAGCAAGCTTCAAACCTTCAGGGGTCGATATAATTAATACTTTTTTTATTGTTATTTTGCTGGTGGGGAAGGAGGTTGACGAAAGTCGTGCTAGAGGATACTGGTTATTGTCATGCTCTTGTAAATGATAGCAGCTGAATCCGACAGTTATAATGATAAAATTAAAACTTAATATAGATGGAAGTTATTAGGCTCTCAAGTAAATCCCTTCCCTACTGATTACTGGTTATTATGACGACTCCGCGGCCCAATTGGCTATGGCATACTCTGTAACCAGCTCAAAAGCTGCTTGGGTCAAGACACCTGTACGAGTCTTTTTCTGTCTTTGTATCCGGTAATGTCAGGCGCCAATGGACCCCGACTCATTTGCTTCATTGTTAATTTATTAGTTCCATTTATCACTTAGAATATCTCAGCGCTTATATAGGAAATAAAAATCACTAAAAAACAGGAGAGATCATGAACCACGAATGGACCATATTGGTCGTCATAGACCAACAGGAGAAACCATGAAACGATTTAATGACAATTCAAATCAAGTCAAGCCTGAAGTTACCTGGAGTTGAACTTTTCGGTCGGAAGAGGGGGCAAACCCTCATGGTAATCATTCCCGGGACTTTTACGTCTAGCCCTGGCGGTGCGCACTTAATAGTAACAATGCAAAACATGGCCTCATGACGCCCTTGCAATGTACCTATGAATGATCATTTGTTGTAAAATTTTGGATAGGTGACAGGCACATCATTATAGGAAGCGTGTTGTGGAGAGAATAACAACAAAGTTAATGGCGTCTGCAAACAAAAGCTGCGTGTGCCACTTAAGCTAGGAGTAAAAATAAACAGGCAAGTATTTCATTGCAGCCCGCAATCACGAACCGACATTTCAATGTCAGGCTTTGCTTTGTGTTTCCGTTACACGACTTATTTTTAGACCCTCTCGCGGCATATAATTTTCCCACATTTGCGTTTTCTCCGCAAAGCGTGATTCAACATGACAACCTTGAGAAGCAGGGGGGCCACGGACAGAAGAATTACTCATTCTGATGATTGGACACAGTTCAAAGTTAACACTAAGTTACGTAAAACCTCTGTAGCCTGAAAGTGAAAATAACACCAGTGGCGTGCGGTGACCCTTCAGACACGTGAAACGCTGAATATTCAGCAAACAATTATATGTCAACACTCCATGATAAAATCGCAATTGGGAATATTTTATAAATTATGTTAATGTTTAAGCTACAACTAAACAGTGTGTAGGCGTTATAAAATAAATTATCAAAGGCATATAAAGAAGTGGAGAAAAGATAAATAAGCAAAAAATGGGGGGAGGGTGTGAATAAAATTACAATATGAAATAAAGACGCGCCACAGCATTCGAGTTTTTCCATATTTTAAAGAGTGTAGTTAAATATAATCTGATCAAGAGGGCATATACGTAAAACCTTAAAAATCTTAAAAAATATGATTCTGCCGAAACAAACCAACCTTTACCTCTCAAATGAATGCTTTGCAAGTTTGAATGTGTTTATTGCTAAATACCGACATCCCTTTGATATTTCTCTCAATATCGGATGACAGATGTCTTTTGTTTCACCAATTAGTGTCGCATCTGAGTCAATCATACTGAGCAGGCGGAGCATGGGACTTGCATTGGTTTCAAATTCTTTGGGAACCGACTGCTGAATTTGGATGTTTTCGGGAGTGTCACCTGGTTGCTTAGGAAAATGCTGGGATGCATAGTATGTTGAGCAGATAGTTTACTTGAGTCTTGATCTGAGGTATGTAAATTGAGCAATTATTTCAAAAGTAAATTCGTAAATTGAATAAAGTAGATAGTACTCTGTTCGCACAAGTCCTTGCTTTTCTTGTATGCACGACGCACAGATAACACAGAGACAGTACAGCCTGCATGCTGACAAAGTGTTCAATGTCTGAAGTCAACATGCAATTCATGAGCAGCGCGAGAGATTAGATCCTGTTTATCAGAAGCATATACAGAGGGTGCCAAAAAGTACACACACTTCAAGCAAAGAAAAAACTGTGTTAATATAACAAAACCGAATTTACACAAACAGAAAATGATGAGCACTAATCATCTTAGACTTTTACAGTTACTTGGGCAAAAGTCTCGGTATGAAAACTTTCGACTTTGCTGTTTTAATAATACGACGTGCGCTGGTTCTGCTAATCCCAGTCTCACGTGCGCATTGCTTTGTAGATTTCTGTAGTGAGTGCTCAAAACGTTCCAAAACCATAACCGAGGACGCCGTGGCTTGTTGCTATGCGAGGTCTCCCAGATCTGAACATCGCATACGGTACCATGAGTCTCAAATTTGTCTCGAATGCATGCAATTGTTACTCGCGTTGGCGGTTCTGTTCTGTACACACGTCTCCATTGCCTTTGAACTTCAACAACATTCCCGGTTTTCCAATCTTGACTCCATTTTGTTGTCGCAACGCTAACATAACGTAATGTGAGTCACATCTGTTTACAGAATATCATACGAAATCTTGCCTTCATTTGTTCATTGTCGATTTACCTGTCACGTAGCAACTCTATCATAATGTATGTGAGTCACATCTGTTTACAGAACATCATACTACACATTACTGTTGTTTTTCGGTCCAACTTTGAAATATATTACATAGATATCTACTGTGAAAATGTGTATACATTGTTGGCACCCTCGGTACATTCTAAAAACCATAGAGAGAGAGAGAGAGAGAGAGAGAGAGAGAGAGAGAGAGTTGCTGTAGCACGGTAAAATAAAAAAAAAAAATAATAATAAAAAAGCGAAAATACACACTAAAAGACAGACACACAGAAAATCGCGTTGTTGTTCATAATCATGATGTTCAGGTATTTCTCTATAGCAGGGAAATTAGCAGGGCGTATGAAAGGAAGGCCCAAGATGAAGAAATAAAAACATTGTCACAGCGAAGGTGAACTGAAGGTGATAGATGTGGTTCTGATCAGAAGAAATATTTATAATGTAAAATTGAAATCCTATGGCACTTTACAATTTAGAGATGAAGTGAATGAAGTATTGGGTTCCATAACTAATCACTAATAGAGGTGAACATATTCAATATTACAATAACAATTCAATTGGGATAATAATTTTCTCAAGTTAAACAAACATTGATTTTCTGCAAAATTGACACTATACTCGTGGACGTATATTTGAATTTTTATACCAAATATTTCAAATAATTATACACCACTATTGCTTGAAAAATAACATTTATGTTTCATACTGTACTCTTTACTACTAGATTATTATTAATTTTTATTATTGTTTATTTATTTAAGGACACTTTACATTTTTGGTCAATTCAGGGCATGAAAAGTCCGATAAATTTTGCTCAGAGTCCTCTTCTTTCAGACTTGAGGTTCTTTTACGTGCCGTAAACCTACAACACGGTAACAAGGACTTTACTTCTCTTCCGAAGGAAGTCATACTTTCATTTTTACACCCTAAGGAGGTGTTGTTTCATGACAATGGCCAGTGCACTCAAGCCGCATCGCTCAAGACAAAATGACCAACTACGATTTGAAACACGTAACCATTTATTATGTATTCCTATTTATTTTTTGCATCCAAAAATTTAATATATTTTGGGAATGTTGAAAAAATATTTCAAACTCATTAAACATACTAAGCACTAAAACACTTTATATTCAGATTTTGATTGGCATCTGGAAACAAAACACGTGCGTATCAGTGATTTCAATGTGTAGTTTTGACAGCGCAATCATATGAATGTGCAATTAATTTATTCATTACGCTCTAATTTTGATATTACATGCCAAGTAAGTTTTGCAATAGTTTCAAGTGTCATTCATTATTATATCACAGAATCCTAAACATCTTTCTGGTGTTTCCCCATCACATGCAAATAAAACTGGACTTTGTTCTGTTATATCAGTAGTTTCACGAAAAATTTTATATGTTAGCCTTCATGAAATACTTTTGTATTCGATTTGAAAGCTCTCTAAAATAAGCGATGTCTAAATGCTCTGCAAATACACTTAGTGTATTTTAGCAATTCCACATGGTTAATACGGTTTTTCTGGTTCTTATGGACAAAGGGCCAACACTGCGTTGACAAGTTTTTTTTTTTTTCAATATGGCTCTGTTTCGCTTTATCGTTTGATTGTGTTCTTTTTAAGCTGTCCACCAAGTACAATTTCGATTCAATTTTTCTCTAAAACAAAAGATCAATTCATTACTACCGGCAGTCATTCATATTTGCGGTACATAATAGATTAAAGCACCTCTTACGTGTTACTTCGAAGCTTCAGTTTTCCATTTAAGATAAACAGACTCTCCCGACGTCATTGGTATGCACGCAGCTGCTTCATATTCACATTACTCAGTGCTACTAATGCAATGCATATTATGTCATGAAGAAAATTTAAAGTAGTAATTAAATAATATTTTTACATTGATTATTACAATGGCAAACTAAAATTGTTATTAAAGCAATGGCTGTTCATTCGCTTCTCCTGAATGCACGCCACTTGGAAACACCTGTTCAAAGAGGCATCCGATTCAAATCACTTTCTTCTTTTCCACAGCTTAAATTGCAGAACAGCATTACCATTGCTTTAGTTTTTAAAATGTCTGCATAAACATGCTATCTGTTATTATAGTACAGATCACGAATCTAGATGTTTCCACTTAAACAAAACACTGCTGAGGGCTAAAGCGTATTATTATAACTCTTCTTCTTCTTCTTGGAAGTTTTACTTTCACTCCCTTGTACTGTTAGTTTTTTTTTTCCCCTCCTGTTTTGGGACTTTTTTACTACCTTTCGCTATTTGCTTCTCTATCTTCTTTTTTCTTACTCTATCCAGTTTTCTTTATTGTCTTTTTTTTTAACAATTATAATCCCCCTATTACATGCAGGAAAAAAAAAGTATATCATCAGTTCGAAGTTTAATTTTTCTCTTATGAGGTATGCTTTTTCAATTACGATCATTTAGAAATAAACGGTAAAAAAAAGTTCTAATAGACTATTTATTCTAGCGGAGCTGAGGCCATTAGGCCTTCTCTTCCGCTCTACCAATGTAATAATAATTACACCAAATGCTAGTGACAATTTCCCAAATGTAACATAAACGGTAACAGGGACAATACTTCTACACATATAAACCTGTGCAAAATAGTAAAGAGATAACTGAATTTGTGCTATTATGTAAACATGCATAATGAAAATAAACATAGAAAATATTAACGTAATAAGAAGAACAATAAATAATAAAATAACAAGCATTAACAATGACATTTCATGTATATAAACTTGTGAAAGCGAATATAAATATAGCAGTACAACGCACAGATGAAAAACTCCAACAATACTACGAAGGAGATAGGAACATTTAGTATAGTAATAGCAACAATAAATATAATAATAAAATGAATAATTTTTCAGTAGGATAAAACAAGAAATATTTGTTTTTTAACATAAGAAATCTAAATTTGGGATAATGAACTATTTCTAATAATATTAAAAAAAATCTTTTGAAATTTGGCAGTCTCTAATATCCCATGGCAATACATTTCAAAGACGGGCTGTGATTATGGTGAAAGATGATGTGTTATGTGGTGTTCAGTGCAATGGTAACAATAAATAGTACGTGCTGGTTTTCAGAGCTTGTGTTAAAGTTATGAGAGAAAGATAGATTTTTTGAAATGGAGAAGATGTGTGGATAATTTTGAAAAGTGCGTGACACAATGAATATTTCTTCGTCTTTCAAGCGGAACCAAGACAGTTTATCGAGGGAGGGTGTTATATGGTCGAACAAATATCGCGGATATAACGTATGCACATATTAGAAGCACGCTGTAATTTTTAGGGGAGTCTTAGACAAGAAATTTGAAAATGCAAACCTAGTATCGCAGAAATAAAAATAAAAGTAATGGGCTATTGAAGAACTTGCAATTTGGTGCTCATAAAGTCATACTAAAGCTGAATGGAATTAAAAATTGTCTTAAAATGGCTGCACGCCTCCTTAATAACCTGATTTTTAATAACCAATGAAAGGCACTTTCACAATTTAGCGTTAACAAAAATGCAAAATGTCATACTAAACACAAGACTGCATATCATTACGTTGATATGACAATAGGAATTTAGTTGATAGAATTCGAAGTCGCCTTTCTATTTTTTTTTTTTTTTTTTTTTTTCAAATGTTGTGAGACACGAGAGTAGGTCCATAAGTTTCCGACCTAACCATTTTCTAGATGTGATAAAGACAAAAACTACATTTCACTTTTCAATAAAATTACCCTTTATTGCAATACACTTTTCACATCTTAGAATTAACATTTTAAACCCTTCCCCCCAAAATAGTCAGAAGTCTTTATGGGCATAAACAGCATCCATCACTTCTTTGTCCACTTAAAGTTCCTTTCTCGAAGGTCCTTCTTGAGTTTTGAGTAGAGGAAATAGTCACTGGGAGCTATAGGGTGTAGGGTGGATGGTCCATCTTGAAGCCACATTCCTTCACAGCTTCCTTTGCAACAAAAGCTGTGTGCACAGGCACCTTGTCGTGATGAAGGCGCACACCAACACTCAGCTTTCCTCTCTTTTTCTCATTGATGGAAGCACGTAGTGTGTGCAGTAGGCCAGCATAGCACTCCACATTTACTGTGATGTTCCTCTCCTTGAAGTCAATGAAGACTTTTCCTTCACAGTCCCAAAAGATTGTGGCCATGATCTTCTTGGTTGACTGAGTGACCTTGGTCTTTAGAGGCGGTGCTTCGCTAGGTTTACGCCACTCCATTGATCTCTTTTGAACAAGGGATCATAGTAGAGAACCATAGTTCCATCTCCTGTTACAATGATTTGCAGAACTTCTCTCTCGTTGCCACGGCACAGCTCCAAAAATGCCTGACAACAAATGACTCGTTGCTGTTTTTGGACTGAGGAAAGAAGTCTAGGCACCCATTTTGCACTAACCTCATCCATGTTTAAATGTTCATGAATAATTCGGAGGTGTGTTGCTTTAGAAAGACCCAACTTTGCTGCTATTTCTGTAACTTTGAGCCGCCGGTCTTCCGCAATTTCTTCTTCCACTAGAGCGATGTTTTCAGGAGTGAGCACCTCCAAGGGCCGACCTGCACGCTCTTCGTCTTCAATGCTTTCTCGGCCCATTCGAAAAAGTTTATCCCATTCTTTTACGGTAGGATATGAAGGGGATGCTTCCCCATATACACCGTCCAATCACTGTTTAATTTCATTTTGAGTAAGTCCTTCTTTTGTGAGGAACTTAATAACAGCTTGAAACTCCATTTTACACATAGCCTTCTTTAAACAACTATATCTGCACAACTGAACACAGCGGAGCGAATGTTACGGCTGCAATTATTTACTTAATAAATAAAGTGTGAAACCAGATAAGGATTTTGAAGGCGATAATGCTTATCGGTGAGACCGGAAACTTATGGATCTACCCTCGTATCTGTCATTCGCTTCATTCAACAATTGTTTTGTAACCAAAGGATATAAAAAATAACTCAATAAATAAACTACAAACTGAATAAATGGAGAATGCTTACTTCTGAACTTGCCGATATGCACCTAATTTATGGGGAAGCAAGAGATTGTGGTGTAAAAACTGCTGAGATCTACAGAGAAAGGTTCCCTAATGCAAGTCATCCACACCATACTACATATCAATTTGTTGATAGGAATTTGCGTGAACTGTGATGCTATAAATATAAAAGTCATTATCGGTTGGTCATTAACATTTTGCATAAGATACTCAAAGAAATTGTTACAGTATAAAATAACTGATAAAAAGGCGGCTGAATGTTCAAAATACAGGAGGAAATAAAAGTAGACTTTCCAATATTTTCAGCAGGAACAACTCTTCCTGAATTTTTATTGTACATTTCTTTACAAAGTTTGTTCGAAATGGAGCCCACAATTGTTGGATGCAGTTCACATTGTTTGGATGTCATTCACAGGTGGCAAAATATAACTGACTATATATATGCATATCCTGAAACGACTGTCCGATCAACTGATGGAAGCGATTTGAATTACGTGGTTTCTGAACAAAAGCATCATGTTCACGATATCGCAAAGCAAAACATCGCATAGTGCGAGGTCGTATGACCATTCTGTTGTGCCACGACAGGCAATCCATTGATGGCATTACTGAAGAAGTTCCTCGCTTCTAATGCCATAACGCGGCGGTGCTCCACCCCATATCAAGTGCATCTTGGCGGCCGTTTTCATGTCGTGGATATACTGCCTCTTGTAACTTCTCAAAATATTGTTCGATGGTAACAGTTTCTTCTCCCCCCCCCCACCCAAAAGTTAAACTGTTTCATAATCCCTGCATTCCAAATGTTCTAATAGCAATGTGCAAGCATTGCAAGATAAATTCACATAACTTTTCACTAGCCCAGTAAACCCAATTTTACAATATCGTTCAGCTTAAGGTAGATTTTTATTGGTCCATAAAATGGCTTTTCAAAAGTCAGGATTAGTTTTATGTCACACAAGGAATCAACTCCTTCAAGGAACTCCAAACGACGGCTCTGATCATCTTCTGTAGCGCCTGCAAAAGATTTGGTCAATATGATTTCAGTTTTACTATGCTTCATAAATGTAATTTAATCCTCAGTTTAAGTTTACTACTTAACCGCAATAATAATCATCTTTGAGGAACGAAAAAATACATTTTCTTACGTTCTAATAGTTCTTGATTGGCTGCTTCGTGATAGGTCCATGACAAATGCCGTTTGTTTAAATTTCACTTTGTGTAACATGTTGGAGATTGAGCTCCAAGAAATTTATGCTTGATCAATTCTGTGTTTTATCGTATTTTCGTTAAAGCGGTAACATAAAAAAACGCGTTGCTCTATGAGTGATTTGCAATTTATTTTTACGAGTAATTGCAAGGAACGCATGCGGCTAACAAAACCGAAGATGACAATCGAGTATCGCAACACAAGAACACCATGGCTACCAACGCAAACACGGTACATGGAAACTCATTTATATAAGTAATGCCATATTTAAGTGTGAAAAGTGAAAATAATTTTGGAGCAGTGACTTTTATTTTATATAAGTTAAGAAAAATAATATTTCGCAAGCCAACAGCACTAACTTTTGAAATGTATATGTAATAACGTATATTGGTAGGATGTCTTCAGCTTGTATGCAACATTTCATAATGTTCCAGCCAGAGTTGAAAGACTGGAGTTTTTATGAGTTTGTTTTAAGTACCAAAGTCCATTTCTTCAAGAAGTTGACATCTAAACTCACCATAAGAAAAGCCATTGTTCAGTCAAAAAGTGTCTTTGTTTAAGAGAGAGAAAAACACCGTTTTGTGCCACTCGGTATTATTATTATTATTATTATTATTATTATTATTAAATTATTAACTGATTTATTATTTAATAGTACACCTGTTTGTTGATGAGGTCCTCGTGGCTAGTCGCATTTTGAACGCGGAAGTTCTGTTTTGTAGATAATACCTATCATTGCTTCAGTTAACAAGATGACGCCAAACAGCAAGTCAGGCTTGTCATTAAGACTACATAGCCTGCGTTTGCAACATTGAATTATATCTTGAAACAGCATCTCATATTTTCTTTTGGTAATTCATTTGGATTTTTTCCCTTAGGTAATTAATTATCAAGCGAAACATCTGTTGAACCAGATGGTCACGAATTAGATATGCCTACGGCAAAGGATTAAAACGTTGCCTTTGTACTTAACAAAGAAACAAAACTACATCTGTGACAGATTATTTTACTTGTGTCCATACCGACCACCAAAGTATTACAGCCTAAGAAGAGAATAGAAAATATAGAAGAACAAAATCACTTGCAAATATTGTTAACTTACTGAAAGAGGTTTACGCCCAGGATGAATTAAGTGTTATACTGTAATTTTTTATTCATTTTTTATTATTTACAGTTTAATGTCCCTCATAACAACGAAGACGATGAATGAATGAATGTGTGACGAAATAAGTGCGCAAATGAGACCGGAGCTTGCAACGCTTAAAGTTACCTGGCATTCGCCTTTTCAGAGTAAGAAAAAAAACTCCGGAAAACCCACCCTTACCAGCAGCTAACCTTGCGGTACTCGAACCTAAGACATTCGTATATTTAGACAAACAAGATTACCTCAAGACTACAGACGTCTTTACTGTTATGCTAGATACTCTGATGTAGAGTATAACATTGCGAAAAAATAGGGAGAAAAGTAAGAGGAAGGAAAAAAAGCGGGAAACTCTTTACCAAAGCTGAAGTGAAAGAAAATGTGTAACGTCCAACTTGTGATATGTAACTACTCCTAGGTTTCTAATTATTATTATATTATTATTATTATTATTATTATTATTATTATTGTTGTTGTTGTTGTTGTCGTCGTCGTCGGTGTTGTTGTTGCTTTACGTATCAGAATTAAAATCAGTAAGAGTTCTTTCCAGTCTCTATCTCTCTTCCAAAGTAGGGGATATAAGCGTGAACTTCATTGAGTACGTCACCTTCCAGCAGATGTGGGTACATGTTCACCTTGTAACTGAACTGTGTGGGCGAGAATGAATTGTTTACGATTCATGGTGCACCAGCACACGTTGCAGGCAACACTCATTCTTGCACGGCTAAACTGTCACTGCGAAGCAGCGGCGTCATTTGGGGAGAGCAAGGTAGAGAGATATTGCTCGCTCTCTTCCAGTGATAACTGACAATGAGTTGTAATAGCTTCCTCGCTGAAGAGTCACGAAGTCCAAACTTGTTATAAAGAAATGCAGTTGTCGTACAGTCGTTATATAAATGTATCAAAAGCAAAATATGGCAATTTTAAATAATGCTTAAATCAACTTATTATTTCTGTTTTGAAATATTTATATCTACAAATCTGATTTTTATTTAAATGGACAAGGCAGAAACGAACAGCAATCATTGTAAATAACAACTACAGTGGAACAGCAAGATGAATCAATAGTAAAATGATTGTTGTTTCTATGGTTCGCTGCAAGGTGGACCGGATGGTCTTCCTAGGGTAAACAGCGTATCTGCTTACATTCTCCGAGGAATCGGGGTGATTGGTTATGGCCGGTCTGTAGGTATACTCGGAGGAATCGAGGGGAGGTCGGTTAAAATTCTAAGGTGTGATACGGGAAGAGGTAATGCCCACCTACCCGACAGCAAGAGGAACAATCCTCTTCTGTGCCCAAGCAAATGTGGTACTATAATTACTGTATAATTGTCTTCAGCAAAATTCAGAAAGCAATTGGATTTTATTTCCTGTGAAATTAATTTTTGTAACTTTTAATTTCCGTTCCCGCTTCTGAGTTAATAAGAAGGTCTGTGTTAAAAGATGTGTTATTGTTGGTGTTAGTTAAATAACTAATTTATTGTGCTACTGTTCTGAAGAAAGAATAATATGTTTCGTGAAAGACAAACAGATGTTCCGGATATGAAAGTGAAACTTGCTGTTTGTTTTTATGCATACGCAGTTCAAGGCTATGTTTTGTCTGTCATGTGCTGCGCCCTGATGTAGTAGAAGCAAGTCATCCAGCTGTTTTAATACACGGATAATATGAACAATTCATTGTGTTGCTTTATGAATACATAATTTAACGCTCTAGGTGCTGTAACGTATAAAAGCATGCTAATTCATTCCGTGCCACACATGCAATGGATTTGTTTTAGTTACGGGCCTGCAGAGCGCGGCTGCGTACTGGGAGAAGCCATCGTCAAGGGCGTATACCGCATGCACAGGTATCAGCTTGTAGTTTTGAGGCGGGCTTTGTCTGAGTGGTTGCGCGTTCCTGTATAACTCGGTACTTTCATTGTGTAAACTGAATACTAATTGTTCTTTGTTGGATATGCCACTACATAAATAGAGTTGTCGGTCCTGGTGGAGTAATGGAAGCCATATTTACCTCCTAAACCCAAGATCGCGGGTTCAATGCATTCAAGGGCCGATGCATGTTTTTCGGGCATAAAAATCCTTCGGAAGGAAAGTAAAGCCGTGGGTCCCGTATCGTACATTTACGGCACGTAAAAGAACCTCAAGCTTGAAAGAAGAGGCCTCTGAGCAAAATTTGTCGGCCATTTCAGTTTAGGGTACCTCTCTGGCATTTGCCATTTATGAGGACTGAGGAAAACCTGCAAAAGAACCCCAACCAGGGAGGACGGGCCTAGTGAGAATCAAACCCCAGACATCCCGCGCACGAGTCCGCGCCTTAACGACCTCGGTCACCTGTGGCGGTAGCAGCAGCGTAAAACCAGTGTGCATAACTTTACTGCTGCTATTGCTAAGTATAGATCGGCAGTTTCTAGAACCTTAATAACTCGAATATACACACAGAGAGGATTTAATACAAATGTACTAATGCATACATTTAAACAAAAATAAAAATGCATTATTCTGGTTTTTCATAGCAGCAGTCTAGTCGATGCCTCTTTGATTAAAGTCTGCAATCTGCAAGATACGATTTGTCTCTGCGGAAATCAGTGTGTACTTCACATGTTTTTAAATCACAGCGTGATTTAAATTAGTACTGGAGTTGTGTTACCCAGTTTTTCAATTTCAAATTTCTCTTCCAGTGACCGCAAAGAAAAAGGTTCAGATATGTTTTGTATAGTGTTCGTTTTCTTTACATTCTATCACCGCAAAACGGAATACAGCAAGTACGTCTCGAATTCACACGAAACTGCACCAGTGTCAGCAACAGCTTACTACTAACTGACTTTGCTGGAGAGTGTCTGTGTGAGATCATTATTGCTTCAAACGTAATATTGTTAGATATTGAAATAACTACATTTTCCACATATTTAATAAATATGACTGTTGTCATTAATATGCTGTTTCACTATAATTATTTAATATTCTACTTAACTTGTAGGGCAACAACAATCAGTCTATATAAAACTCGAGGCAAACTTTTTTGGGAACGCGCATGACGAGAGATGACGTTTCAGGTGGTGCATGCACACAATGTCTTTTAAGGAAAGACGCCTGTCTGGTAAAAACACCCCACAAGCTTACCGAGATATTAACCACAAATACATACATCAGGCACAACGTAGAAACCCCCTACACACCCTTTTTCTCCCACACAAAGCAATTACTAATGGGAAATTAAACAATGAAAGTAGCGCAAACCAACTTCTTCCTAGAGGAACCGCCCCTGGTTTTATGCTTTATGCAACTTAGAAAGCGGCCTTTACATTCCGAGATTTAGAGAATAGGCAGGTGTACGGATGTCTCTTCGACTATAAAGTAAAGGCCTGGTAATTTTGTTACCCCAAGACGTTTCACAACTTAATGAGAACAAAGAAGATATGGAGAAAGTAATAGCATTAAACCAATGTGATAAGAAGACAAAAATAATCACTGCAGGGGAACCTCCGCGATATCCATCCAAATTGATGGAAGCCCGGCTCTGTTAATCAGGTGTAGGTTGCTTAAAGACTTTGACAAGGCTGTTCCATATAATATAAGTTCGAGAGAGAGGGGGATCACTGGCGTCCATATATGTCAAGAAAACTACATTCCATCTACGGACTGTTCTTAGAGATGAGGAAATGAAGGCTACGGAGCCAAGGTACTGTAATTCTTTTCTTCAAAACCAAAAGATCTGCTGAAGGAAGAAAAGAACATAAACAGAACAAAATATACAAGCCAAAGAAAAAAGGAAAGAGCTGTACTGGTGGTTTGGATTAAGTTGACGAAAGAGAATTCTACATAGTCGAAGCTGTGAATGGAATCTTGAGACAGTTTATACATCTGGAAATGATTAATAGTCCATGAAGTGCATTGCAAGTGCTGAAATATTAAACACCTGCATGTAAACTTTAATACACTGTGTGCCTCTAGTCTGTGTATTGAATTGGTAAGGAAGGAGAAGGAATATTCGATACATCAGCCATGCTCAACGGTTGCCATTTATGCCAAAGGAGAACCTCCGGGAGGAAGGGATGAGGAGACGGAGGCGGACAAGATCCACGAGGGTGAGACATGGATATAAGTGAGACACCTAACAATTACTTCAGACGAAGCATCCCGACACCGGCAGAGCCCTCCCCCACCAAGGAGTTTGAGCCCCTCAGAAGGGCCGCTTCCATACCACACACCAAGGCAGAAACCTTGCCAAAGCGCAAGTCACTGTCACACCGCATCACCCATCTCGTTCTGGTAATATCGAACCTTTGACAGATTCACGGAATTAAACGACATGAAAAGGGAAAGCGGAAAATTGTGAAAAGGAAAGACCCACCTCAGCATTCGCCTAAATGATCAGGAGGAGATGTCGGTCCCAGAGGATTTGAACCCGGGATCTCCCGAATGCAAGCCCCAAGCGTTACCGCCTAAGCTACCTCGCTCGGTTTTTCACAGCCTTGGTGGTTCAGATTTAAAAATATTGCTTTATCGAATATACCTGCACAAGGCAAAACTTCCATAGAAGACACAAGCCATTTTGTCTTCCTATCTCTCTTCGAGATGCGAGTGACTGTTTAATATTTATATATGAGAAGATAAACTAGAAAAATGGTGAATTTTATGATTAGCTTGTTGATAATTTTGTGTCAGAGAGAACACCTTTCATCTCTGTAATTTGAGTCAAACACAACGTCTGCGAAACATTCTATAGAAAGAGCAATGCTGTCTTTATTCCCCGCGTTCTGAAAATTAAAACTGAAGAATGTAATAAATTCCCTCTAAACAGAAACTTATAAGAAAATCAATGGTGCACAAAAGCCAGAAAAAAAAAAAAGAGCACTTGAGGATCGAATTCTAGGCTTGCTTATATAAAACATATACACCCCAGTCTATTCGCAGCGACTATATAAAAAGGAATTTACATGTCGACATTAACCTAAAATAAATAACAAACCTAAAAAAACTGGCTAATATTTTAGAAGTTTTATTGCAAAAGTTTTAAAACTAATGGAAGCCAATAGCAGATGTCCGTAGTCTGGGCTCGACCAGCGTTTTCAATATCATATATTGATCGGAAAATATGCCTCAAATAGATACCGAATTGTGAAAATAAAATTTAAGTATTACAAATCCTGTGCACGGTGGACCCCATCTGCATCCGCGTCTCATATCTTCATCCCGGAGGTGCCACCTTTGGGAGGGCATAGGAACAAGTGCAAGCTGTGAGCAAGGCTCAAGTACGGAAAGTATTTTCCTCCGGCACACACCATTCACCCAACTTGCAAACCCGAAAGCAAGAGGTAGTCTAAAGAATGGCGGCTTACGTCTTCTCCAGCCTGGAACTTCAAGCCTCAGCGCTTGAAAGGGCCAAGTAAATTTTTACGGAGATGAAACGGTGAATACAACCTGATACAGCGCATTATCCTTAAAGACATTCTTTTTCTTCATAATGACGAATGCTCTCACCATTTGAAGATTGACATTTCAAGTCTTACAGCATCTTCCATACAGTCCTGGTCTTGCTCACTCAGATTATCATATACAGCGTGTTAATGAACTACAAAATATTTTCAGAGTGTAGAGATGTCGTATATATAAGCAATTTGGGACAGTAAACATCTTGTCTATCTGTTCAAATTTAGAAGCTATGCTATGGCTGTAAGTTTCTAAAGAGTCAGTACGTCACTGACTAATGAATAAGCCCCTCGAAAGCATAACACACGATAACGAAGGAAGGTTTTTGAACGTGTCGCTCTGGTGCCATGGTTATGACATTTGTTTTCGAGTGCGAGTATCGTTCATCACTTTTTTTTTTTTTTCCTAATAATACAACTTTTAGCCTAAGTTTTAAGATGTTTAAGTTTATATATTTAAATTTAACATATCAATTCATATAATTACAATCCTTGCATTACAAAAGATAGAAGTATGGGTAATCTTAATGAACTGGGGGTCGTATATTCAAAGATTACCAAAATTTCATTCATAATTCATTAGTATGCGTATCGCAGCACTTTATATTAAATAATAAACATTCCACGACATGACAATAATTGAACCTGCGGCATGCGGAACACCAGCTTTTGCCTTATACATTACGTCACACAAGCAGAAAGAGCTCCCTCTAGAGCAGGCTATATAATGCAAGAAGGCAGTTAATAGATGTTCAGTGTCGTACTGTCAGATGATTAGTTCGAGATTTGAGAAGTTTTTAATGCACTAAATAGGGAAAATCGACTGCTCGCATGGCAGTTTTAAACACGTTCTAAATCAATTTTTCATCCGGCTTGGCTTTAATACCGACTTATCAGCATCTGATGCAAAAAAGTCTAACACCATAAAACTGTTTTATGTTTAGTTCTGGACCATAAATTGTCTATCTCAAATTGCTTATATAGACATCTCTATACTATCTGAAATTGTTTCGGCGTAGATCATTAACATCCTGTATATGCACTAATGAGGGGCGCTTTGAGATGATGATAATCATGATGTCAAAGAAACAGTATTTCTGCTGCAGGCACAGCCAAACATGGTTTTTTTTTTTTCTGTTCTTTCTTTCCTTTTACTTTTTTTCCCGGTAGAATAAAAAAAACTTGTGTTTAAGGACGGTAATTATACAGAAAAATGCATATAAATTATATATCTAACAGAATTTTGTATTTCATAATACATTCAATTTGTTGTTTTGAAACGTTCCCGTAGAACGTGTTTTCTTATTTTTGGTGAGAAGGTTCCACAGCGAATAATCAATTATTTCCTGTTACTCATTCTATCTCAAATAGAAAAAAAAAAAAAAAAACATGTTTGAGTGACAACATTACATTCTTGTTTCTATTTCAAATTTCTTTAGAAGTTCAAACAAACATACATAGGTATAATGCCGTAATAATGACATAACCTTACATCTTCGAGAGATTGATGATTCAAAATATCAAGTCGAGCACGTCCAGACAGATAATACACTAAGCACTGAAAGTGTTGTTGGTTGATACTGCAATTTATAACGCCCATAACATTCCTCTCCATCGCTGGTGAAAACAGACGGAAACGAATGAGACCATATAAATATCTTCTCTGGCCGCGCGTGCAAGTAAAGTTTTGTATGCTCACTGTTTTAAACAGTAAGGGGCTATTGTATGGCTATTTATAATTGAGTTCTTTACTTTCAGATGGTGCGTTTTTCTGATATAGCTAGAGGGCATTGCATACAATAAAATTTACAATATAGAAAATGTTATTAAAATCAAACAATTACTATAAAATTGTTAAGGAAGGCAATTTCTCTTACTGTTTAAAACTTTTTGTTTACCTTTCTCCTGTACACCACTGTCGCTTCCAGTATGGGGCGGATACTCTAAAGAATCTGATTGGATGATGTGGCTCGTTGACACATCTGCACACTGCTAGGAGCTGGAGAGATGGCTTGGAATGTGCTGAAAACGCAACTATTAATATTCTGCTTTCGTTAACGCAAGCACTTAAGAATGGGCCGAATCTTAAGTAGTATTTGAAATGCGTTAATGTTTTACTGGCAGTTAAAATGTCGCTAGCCATCTCTCCAGCTCTCAGCAGTACTTGAATATACGATAAAACATTTCTATTTTCCCCATATGCTAGTGCGTGGTAAGATATTATTTCTTAAACATTGTGTTACTACTTTTTATTTTCTTTATCTTGATACTTATTTTTCTTCATTATTCTCTTGTTTCTGTTATGAACTGCTTGTTATCCTTTGCTGTCTCTTTTTCTTCACTTTTACTCCTGTACTCCTCCTCTATATGCTTCTTAATTTTCTTTCACCTTCACTTGTTTTACTTTATTTTTGTTGCTTGTTGATGAATAACAGACATATTTTCTTGTATTGCCCAGCAAAGATCATGATTTCGGCTACTTTTTTGTTGAGTTAACTTTTGAGTTATTTATTTTATTCTATCTTCCATCTGTGTGTTTAAAAAGCGTGGCTGTTTATCATTAAATTCCTTATTTTCAGATATTCATTTCTTGATACAACAAGATTCTTTTACCAGTGGCTATGAACTGTTTTCTTTCGCTATGGCAACAACTATTTTTCCTATTTCTTTTACTGCTCTCTGTAAGTTTTTAAATACATGTAGCCAGTACAAAGGAAAACAATAACTTTTAAGATAGGGAATTCATTTTGAAACTCTAACACTATTAGAATAGGCATGTCGTCTGTGAAGGAAATCAAGCTGTATAATGTCAAAGAGGTTATGACGAACAAACAGATAGCAAGACGATATCATGTTTACAGCTGAAGGAAAGAAAATAACTATCATTAAAGGAGAGATGACACAAAAGAAATATAAATAACAGTTCATAACAGTATCACAAGCCAAGACCGCACAACAATTAGGTACATGAAAAAATCACATTTTGAATAACTCAATTTAATATTTAATTGCTAATTATTGCAATTATAGTGCGTAGTAAAAATTATTTTGTCATTTAAGATTAGCTTTTTGCTTCTTTCAGTTATTGAGTACAATAATGAGTGTTTTGTTTATTTCATTATAAATGTTGGCTTACACTTCCTTGTTCTATTTTTTATACGTTGAAAGTTTGTAATTTGTTTACGTTTATGTTTAATTTTTTTCTTTAATTTATAAAAAAGATATATTTTTTCTCATAGCATTAATAGATTAATAGATTTAAAAATACCTAAAATCAAAAATAAACTTTGGGAAGTATAATATAAATAAAATAGTTACAGTTAGTTAGCTAGTTGCATATGACAACTATAAAAAAGACAATTTTTAACACAGTTAACATTCCTCATGACAAAAAAGTCCTAAAGAGACAATGATGAACAATTTAACTCTGAACCTGGTATTCACTTGAAGTACGGAAACAACCTTATCCAGGCAACTGATCTAGGAGTGTAACTTGAATCCTCTGGATTTGCAGACAGACACGCTGACCGCAAGACCACGCAGGCGGTCTAAAGGTAGCAGTCTTTCATTTATATTATTTAACACGTATACTGAACATTTTTGTAAAAATATTAAGAAAGTTGTCAGAATGGAAGTGCAAATTAATAATTATTATTTTATTTATTTTACAATACGCGGATGATCAAATAGATCTTGTTCATATCCATGGGGATAAGAATGACCAAAGCTTCGGCTTTCCTACATCTGATACGCCTAAGTCCTATAAATAAATAGGACTTTCTGTATAGATTTGTACCGCCACAGGTGGCCGAGGTCGCTAAGGCGTGGACTCGCGAGTGGGATATCTGGGGTTCGATTCCCGCTAGAACCGTTCTTCCTGACTGAGGTTTTTTCCAGGTTTTCCCCACTCCTCATAAATGGCAAATGCCGGGGAGGTACCATAAACAAGTGTTGCGTTGCAATGGCTAAAATGATAAAGCAAGTTTGAACTGTTAAAACGTTCTATTTACTCCCCAGATCCAGCTCCCAGCCATTCCCAAAATTGAAAGAAAAATTTTGAGGTCGTGGTAGCTGTAAATGGAGGAGAGCTAGATGAATTAGAAACCGGTGCCAGGGTACAGCATAAACATCAACTCATAATGCCAAATGAGTGCGTATCCATTTATTTTTACTTGACTTACACACTAAACTGCTATAAATTAGGTATTATCACCGCTGCCATTTAAGGCTATCAAAGAATTATATGAAACTTTGTTGTAAGAGGATTCAGCTACTCTCCTGCTAACCTCAAGCATTTCACCTCTTCAGGGATTTTTTACTAGTAGTCTGGACATGTATTTAGAATATTTGTTTTAAAATATCGCTCACATTGACACCAATTTTCTGCAGATGTTCTGAAATACCCTACCTCCCTACCTGCATTCTAAATAGAGAAATGCAAGATCTCCTGCACTAAAGCTCGTGTAGTCTGTGGAAAGCTGGATTAAAGGCTCGGTTTCCTGTTGCCTCTTGCGATAAAATCTCTCTTTCGTAGGTTTCCCAATATAGAATTGGATGAATTTTCCGGTATAAGCTGAGGATACTGTATCTTAATGGCACCTAATGCATAAACATTTAACGACTTCCTTCGGAAAGGAAGCAAGGTCATGGGTCTCGTGTCGTACGTTTACGGCACGTAAAATAACTTCAAGCCTGAAAGAAGAGGCCTCTGAGCAAAATAAATCGGCCGTTTCACAGCCTGAGTTGAATGGAATGCTAATAACCAGAGAAGTTAAAGAGCGTTCTTAAATAAACCATGTAAATAAACAAAGTACCCAATGCATAGAATTAGTTGCTGAAAACTCGGACTTTGTTTCCAGCTTTTTTATTTATTTATTTACTTTGTCCGATTAATTTTTTAAATAAATTCTATATTTTATTAGTAGGGCGGCGTTGTGCAACAAAAAACACGTCTAATCAAGTCGCGAAATAAAACTAAATAAATAAAGCCGACGAGACAAGATAAAGTTTAGACCTGAAACGGTTTCTACCCCTTCTCAAAAAAAAAAAAAAAAAAAAAAAAAAAAACAGTGAATTTCCCGATTTGTATCATTTTACCTCATGAATCACCGGTGTCTACCGCCTGTGATGCCTCTATAGTGCAAATAAACGTTAAACAATATTTTAAAAATTTGCGGGAAAAATAATCTCTTCGCTCTTTTCTCGAAGAGGGTATGCCCCGTTTTGGTTTCAAAAATTAAAAATCCTCTACTTTTATTGCGAATATTATTAGCTTGACTCTTAAATAGTGTCGTTTCCTGACACTTGGCATTCTGCAGTTGGTATGAATGCCAGAGAATGCTGCCCTGTGAACATATAAAATTATCTGTTCATTTAAAGAACCCGAAACAGAGGCAACAAAATTTGAGATTCGAATTCTTCCTCTCCAATATTGTCAACTCTTACGTTTTGCGAAGTAAAGGGAGATGAAGTGGTCAGTGAATGGATAGCTGAACCATCGATCAAGTGTTTCAAGGTCTGAGGTGTGTGATATCGAGGACACATGCACAGTATGAAAGACTCGTAGGCTATCAGAAGAAATTAGTGCATCAACATGTGCAGTACAGAATTTTTAGATTTGTATCTCATGAACTTACTCAGGAACAAACTCTCATAGTGAATAATTGTTGCCAGCTGATCGCTTATCCCGTAGATCAACGGTTCTCAACCCGTGGTACGCGTACCATTGGTGGTACGTTAGCTACTGCCGGTGATGTGTAAAATTTTTAGCAAATAAAATAAATTAACATTCGTTTTAAATTAAAGAAATGTGCTTAGCTAAACAAGCACAAACTTCGCACTAAAACAAAATTGTGAGTCAGAAGTTTGTAAAATTAGTAGCTTTTACTATTGTAAGTTTGAGTACCAATATGAGGAATATATATTGTCGAAGTGTTTACGTATTCATTCACTATATTTTAACATTAATAACATTAATTTTCAGCCATTTCACAGAACAGTTTTTATCAATAAATATCTCAATGTAAATAATACATACAAAAATAACTAAATAAATCGCTAGTATTGTTATAAATGTAGAGAAATGCTTATTTTTACCATTTTATCACAAAATGACGTATTTCCGTCAATTAAATTGAGTTCATTTCAAATGGTTAAGATGTTCGTGTTCAGCTTTATCCTCAACAGCTACAAAAAAAAAAAAAAAAAAAAAAAAAAAAACTCAGAGAGTTGATTCAGAAATATCCGACGCTAATTAATCGAATGCGATTATTCCTGGAACCAGATAAAGCAGTTGCTAGGGCCACCAAGAATAACATGTAGGAATTAGATGTGATCCACCTCCTGTCACACCCAACATACAGCCCAAAACTTGCGCCTTCGAATTATCAACTCTTACGATCCATGGCCCATATCCTCCTCCAAAACTTCAACTCTAATATTTTTTTCGGTAAAAAGGATAAAAATAAGGCTGGCAATTAGCTTGAGAGCATAGAATCTAATTGTCTTTACTTCAAAGAAAGCCAACACTAAGTATTGTAACATAACAATAAAAATGTAAATAATAAAACACATTTTAAGACAGTGCCTGTAATTTGGATAAGTATTCCACTGGATATTGCTCAGGCGTGCAATTTATCTACTGCCCGATATCATCTTCAAGAAAGAACTAATTTACGCCATTATGTATATACTTATAATAAATAACTATTGACTTATCTAAATGCTTTATTTCAGATAGATGTTATCAATCATGTTTCAAACGCTTATACATATTAAGACAGAATATGCACTTTTCCCCAAACTTTTTATTTACTTATTTTTAAGACCCCTCCCCCAAGACAAAAACCTATGTGAGGTGTTAGGTATTAACAATTATTCATTCGTTTGTCGAAAACAGATGCGTGCTACAGGCAATCAAAACAATAATATAGTACAGTGAAATGTTGTAACAAAGAATATTTATAGAATATAGTTTTTTATGCCTATCTGAAATTATATAAACTGCAAGTAAATATTAATTACCGGCACTTGAACTCTTACAAAGTTTCATACATTATCTTATGCGTTTTAGTAACCAGCTTCCTATAGAAGACCTACATTAACTCCTCGCGAGAGAGCGAGTAAATGTGCACAAAAACAGCTGTTTCTTATTAATAAATATGCATATTAAAAAAGCAATTTTACGAATCGATGAGAGTTGATATATTTTGTCGTAAATGAAGACAGAATTCACCAGTGACGAACTGTCCTGCTAGATTGACAGAAATACTTTGACGCAAATGTTATCTCCTGAACCGTAGGAAAGTTAAAAACACTATTTCTCGCCAATAATAGTTAGAGAGAAAACTTTATTATCTGAACTGGGGGATTTTGTTTCTGGTTTCTTGCAATTTCCGTTAACTTCAAAGCTTATTCGTCTACTACGAGTAGATCTGCTTATCCAAACGCATTTCTCCACTTCTGAACAAAGAATTCATTAGTCTCAGCATCAATTGTCTGAACAAAGAATGTGTTTATTGTCCCTCTGACAGTATACGACAAAACAAACTTACGTTTGGCAGGACCGTCCAGGACATTCGGAGGTGTCGGAAGAGGAGCTGATGGAGGCTTTGGAAGCCCCTCGGGTCTCCTAGTGGAGGTCCGTGACGGAGGTTTCAAGGGTGCGAGACCCTCGTTAGGCTTGAAGACCGCCCTGAACGAAGAACAACAGTTGCCCATCGCGCACTACACACTGGACTGTCTGGACGTGACGCCGAGCCTCACACTCTCCCACTGGAGCCCTCTGGCGGCTGGCTGACGTAATAGCTCTGGATTTTTAAACGGAATTACAAAATAATACCAAACGTCACAAGGTTAATGATGTCACTTCATTCAGAGGATATCTGTAAGGAAATTACCACCAGTAATGCTGACCCCAAAGCGAATCCCCTCTTTCCTCTCTCTCCTCAGCGGAATTCCTCTGTTTTCGTGCCACTTCGTCCCTCCTTTCCTCCTTTTTTTTTTTTGTTGCATTTTCTCTTTCTTATCATATATCTTAAACCGGGTTTTTTTTTTTTGTTTAGATGTTTTCGGATGTTATTCCTTATTCCATATTATTGCTAACGAAAAAAAAAACCTTTTTTTTTTTTTTTTTTTTCCCTCCATCTAGAGCGCTGCTGCTTTATCTTGTTCTCTTTCCTTGCTTGTTCCTTTTTAGCGGTTTATCTTCTTCCTGAAGGATGCACACAAATATGGCATATCGCCTAGGTGCCTTTATTGCCAATTTTAAGGCGTTTTAAATAAAGAATCCTCACATAGATAAGACAATTAGTGCAAGTGGTCATATACACTTAGCAAATTATATGCTGTAGTGTTAAGGAGGAAAAAAAAAAAAGCATCGCCCTGATTTTGAGTAATTTACTCCCAAGTTTTCTCATATGGGTATACTGCCCCAGGAAATTGCCTAAACTCAAAAAACAATAATTTTAGAATCTTTTTCCATTTAATTCAACCCAAGCTGTAACAGACGAGCGTAATTATTGAAATGGTATTTTTATAAACTTTTTACGCGACGAAATTCTGACATATAAAACTTTTTCAGCTTTGGGTGCATTTTATTTTTACATATATGTTCATAGTATTACACTCACTCAAGAAACTTTAAATGTTTCCTTTTGTAATCAATTTTGGATTCCTGGAACGCTTAATATTGTGTTGAAAGGTTATTGATCCTTCTTCACTTAGTAGTATTACATCAATTGCTTGTATCATTGTTGAACAACTGAATGCATTTTTGGAGGAAACTTGTAAAGATGCTGCTTTACTAGATAAAAATAGACCTTGTTTTGTTTGGGGGAATGCAATTGAACTTTTATTTTATTTATTTATTCATTCATTCATTCATTTTTTTGATTAATTGCAAGAAGTGTTAACACAATGTATATAGTAGGGACCATCGTGTCGGCACCTTGATGTTCGTGCTCCTAAAATTCGGCTGAGTTGACTGCAGTTTTCAATGAATGCATTAGATTATGCTTTCTCACTGTAGCGCTTAGCAGTCAGCAGTAAATGTGAAAGTTAAGAGTTCGTTAATGAAAACGCATTTTTTCTTCAAAATGCCGAGCGTGCCAAAAAAATGTATACACGCTTTCACGGTATGTAGTATGATGTTCAGTAAACAGATGTGACTCACATACATTATGTAAGCGTTGCTACGTGACACGTAAATCAACAATGAACAAATGAAGGCAAGATTATCGTATGATGTTCTGTAAACAGATGTGACTCACATTGCGTTATGTTAGAGTTGCTACAACAAAACGGAGCCGAGGTTATGGTTTGAACAACGGAAAGCAATTTTGAAGTGGTATTGAAAAACCGAGAATGTTGTTGAAGTTCAAAGGCAATAGGACGAAGAGGTTTCCACCGCTGGACTTCTACCTATGGGGAACTCTTAAGGATTGTATACCGTAGAAAACCAGTTACACTGACAGCACTTCGGGAAGAAATTGAAACGGCATGTGCTGCAATCGCTGAGGACACTTTCGCAAATCAGTATTGAATGTACTCAGAAGTGTATCGACGCCGATGGTGGGCATTTTGAGCAACTGTTGTAAAAGTATAAGATGATTAGTGCTCATCATTTTCTGTTTGTGTGAATTCAGTTTTGTTATATTAACACAGTTTTTCTTTTCAAGTGTGTATGCATTTTTGACTCCCTCTGTATATATGAGATTCCCATATGTTATTTTGAAATAAAGGGTAATTATATAGATCAGCACATTAATTAAGGTGGGTAAATTTTGTTTTTTAAATCTGGTTTTCGGTTTTAATTGTTCATTTGGTGCTTTCTGAATAACGGGAAAGCATTTTTAAACATTACTATTTTTTTCTCTAAATTCCAACTTTATGGTTAGCTAAGAAAATATAAATCCTTTTTTAATTACAAGTTTCTGATATTAGAAAATCAGTTTAAGGAGCTGGCGAGCGTAGCTTAGATTTATAATTACCGTGAATGACAGATATCTGAAACGCTTACATTGCTTTTTCCAACTTTACCATGGCAACCATTACTCGATAATCAAGTGGGGGAAGGAGAGAAGAATATCGTAAAGAGATATGTATGGTCTGCAAAAATTACTATATAAAATAAATCATTATCCAAGAGCAAATTTCACTGCACAAACATCACTTACATTTGTTAATTTTTCTGCGTTAATTTTTTGACAGCACTTTACCACATACAATGAACAGCCTAACATAAGCGGAAGTAATAATAGTAATTTTAATGCGAGTTGTTGATCAGTATTTATTATTATTATTATTATTATTATTATTATTATTATTATTAGAGGAATTCGATGCAACATCAACATTTGTATTATTGCCGTAACTTTTGGAAGAACAAGACCGTAAGCTTTAATTCACAAGAGCAAGTAGTGCCAAAATTACCAACCGCCATGAAATTGGTGACTTAAACCTTAGTGTCAACTTTAATTTTTCGGAATGCTTGCATCCGATAGTTGTTTATTATTAAGATGTTGATGCGTGACAGCTGTTTAATTTGTTAAAGAATAACAATAAATGTCCTCAGTTTATATTCAGTTATGTCATCCCTTTATTTATGCAGAGTTATCTGTAGAATACAAATAGTATTCCTGACATGCGCACTCATATCTCGTGAAATACTCAAGCCGTCCATACTGTATATACTGTGGTGATATATTCTAAGCATAAAAATCTAGAGTGATTTTACATTGATTTTAATACCGTTACCCATTTCCCTGACGTTCTTTAATCTGGACATTATGGAAAGAAATAAAAACCTTACCCAACGAATTGTTGCATTTATCGAAACTCGTCTGGATGGAGGAATTTTCAGCGGAAATTTTTCAGTAAAACTAATAAAAGTCAAAAGATTTGTTAGCGTTGTCCGCCAGGGTCAGCGGACTTTTATGGCTTAAAAATCCTAAGTATGCCTTCCTTAGGAAGGGAAGGATAGTAAATCCTAGCTTTATCATATGTGAAAGAACCTCAAGCCTGAAAGAAGACGCGTTTGAACAAAATTTATCGGCCGTTAAACGCCCTCAATTGAATGATAACCTGATATGTTAAAGAGCATCCTTAAATAAATTGGAGTTGAAAGCACAATTGAAAATTTTGAAGGAAAATGCAGATTTTCACGAGGCATTGGAAAATTCAACAGTAAAGAACGTGAAAGTCTCTTCTAAAGACTTAAACATGAAGATGGGTGACTGTGGAGCACACATTTCTCCTGGAAGTGTATCATACCTAATACATCAAATCGGACTGACTAAGAAAGAAAGTAAGAATTACTTTGTTTATGGCAAAGAAGTGCCTAAAACGGTTCAAAAGGACTAAGGCAGGGTCTTCTAGCGGCTGGAAGAAAGTACATCTTAGTGACGAGTGGTCCGAAGAATGTTCACAAGTTTATCATCGACCTGGAGAGGAGATGAAGTACAACAAGCTACAAAACATCACCTGTCATGCCCTACATCAGTTACTGACAGAGTTGAGGGAACAGCAGCACAGAAGAGCTCTTATGTACATGATGGAACACTTTGCTATAAACAAAGATGTAATAAAATTCCTGAAGAACAAGAATATTAGTGTTACTCCATCACCAGAGAACAGGCCCGCCACAAGCTCCGTCGAAAATTTCTGAAAAATATGTGCTAAAAAGAAGATAATTACAGTGAAACATGTTGATAATAAGCTTGGTTCATCAAGTGTGCTAAACACGGGGGAAATATATAAGGAAATTGTTCTTTCATACTGGCCGGTGTCGGTCCTGTGGTCTAGTGGTAGCCACACTTGCCTCGTAAACCCAAGATCAATCCCGACCGGGGTCGATACATTTTTTCGGGCGTAAAAATCCTAAGTATGGCTTCTTTCGGAAGGGAAGTAAAGCCGTGGGTCCCGTATCGTACATTTACGGCACGAAAAAGAATCTCAAGCTTGAAAGAAGAGGCTTCTGAGCAAAATTTGTCGGCCTTTTCACGCCTTGGATTGAATAGGACGCTGATGACCTGAGATGATAAAGAGCGTCCCAAATCAATATCACTAGCCATGCGTAGGATATAAATTGGACATAAAGTGCAGATTTGAAAAATTCGAGTCACGGCCTGACTTCGGCTTTTTCAAGCCTGATTCTTCATTTCTTTTTATGTCCTACACACGGCTAGTGTGAATAAATCAACCCCTAAATAGTTGGTGGTTAAATTGAAAAGCTGGCTTATAGGTACATTACGAATCGCTTCTTAAGAAATTAATCTCTCATAGGAGAGAAACCTTAGGGAGATGTCCGGGGTATATATCTACAGATCATAGAGATTCGCGGTTCCCTGTTGCTTGGAGGAGTATATGATAACTCAGGTGGTCAGAGCATCAGCCCGGGAAACTGAAAATGCTTGGCTCGAGTCCCGGCGGTAACCCGAATTTTTCAAATCTAATTCCCCCTTTCAAACTTAAGGAAAGCATGCCATAAAAGTTGAAGTTTTATGCAAACTGTAGCATAAAAACACTAACCTGCAATATAGTTGTAATTTGCTTAATGATCTTCAATTTCATATTTGCTTTTACTACAGAAATTACGAGTATTTTATGCAATATAATTGGTTTTGAAATTCATATAAAACATCAATTTAATGTTTAATGTAGAAACCGAATAAGTCAGTTTTAGGTAAGTTTTGGTTGTTGATAATGCTTATAATTATAGATAAGAGATGTGTAGCGGTTTCATTGTCTCTGGCTGAGTGCCCCGGGTTGTACACCAAATGATGAAGCAATCTTCTTGTTTGTGATGATCGTCTCGATTATTGTTCACTCTTCGCAACATCATCTCTGGGTATCTTCCGCTATTTTGTCAACAGGAATGGAGGGGGTATCAGCTGTTTCAATAATCACCCGATGTAACATATGCAGTCATTTATTGATCGTTACGTCTTATAACCTGTGGTGTTTCTGCAAATGATTGAGTCTTGGTGTTATAGCCTTGACCCACTCTCGATCTTAGTAGATGTACTGCGCCGCAGAGAAGGTAGTTGGGAATCCAGATGGGCCTTACGCACCTCATACGAATGCGCTGTCAACATAAAAACTGCCAAAGGAACTTCCAAAGTCTGAATCTGAAACTGGGGGACCGAATCTGAATGAAACCCGAGTCCATTAAAAGCCTCCTTATATATGCATTTCAAAACGCCTAAGCTTTGGCGTGAGCGAGCCATTGGGGTTTACACATGCAAACGCAGTCTCGCGTGCACTTTGAAAATTTAAAACATTTATTTATAATTGGCTGGTTTAAAGTCAACTGCCTAAAACGGCGAACGAGCTCACCCATAAACACACAATGACCTGGATACCAAGCGTTAGGTCATTTGAGAAACGTCATGACACTTGTCTCCTTGTGTTTACACTTCCTTGTCGAACAGCGATTTATTAATTAGTTTGGTCTTCTGTAATCAGGCACACCAGAGAAATTCTTATTTTAAAGAAATACATTTCTTGTTTAAAGTACTACTTAAGATACATATATACTTAATATCTATTGCAACATACAAATATAGTAATAGGTTTGTAACATATTACATTAATACCTCAGTGGGGCGAGCCACAATATTGCTGTTTCAAATGTAACGGTCTGCGTTATGCTCTTGTTTATTAATTTGTATTGAAATCAAATAAACCACTGGCATTTTTTAAGTATCTGAAGCGAGTGTTTAATTTTAGTGTGCTATGTTTTCTAAAGTGTCGTGTACAGAGGAACTAACTTTATACTTTTTCATTCCATTGGCATTGTTGAATCATATGTTTCGGATATTATTCTGAGGGAAAAAGTACTTATTATTCTCCTTTATATAATAAAAACAAAATTAAAACAGCCAAAGTAAAATGTCTGCTGTTGCGCTGGATTGTTAGGGCCAGAGAAGGATAATTCGATACTTTAGCCTTGCTCAATGGCTGGCCGTTTGTGCCTACGCCCCGAGTGAGAGTACTATGGGAAAAAGGGATAAGGTGAAGGATACAACAGACGGTGAGGCGGTTCCCTAATATTGGTTTTAGATAAAACAACACCCGGACGCCGGTGGAGGCTACTCTCCAAAGAGTTACAGCCCCTCAGAATATCCGCGGAAATCTTTCCAAAGCGCAAATCATCAACACAAGGCATGACTCGCAACCATGTAACAAAATCAACGGAATGAAGTGATATGAAATGGGGAAGAGGGAAATTCGCGGAAAGTAAAGAATCATCTCGGTATTCACCATAAAAAAAAAAAAAAAAAAAAAAAAAAAAGCGTTGTGTGCCACCCTGCTTGATTGTGCGTCAGAAAGGATATCAAGTCAGTATGTTCACCTTGGTTTACCAGCAATATTACATTGCGATATAATATTAGATTTATAATTAATGATAATTACTAACTACTCATATTTAATATAAAATACTTCATATTTAATTGCAAGCATGTTTTGCCATGCTTGGTAAAGATAGACAAAACGCACTTTGACCGCCATGTAAAAATACTAAAAAATTTGCACCAATAGAGAAGAAAGATGTAAAAAATCAGAGATTTCGTAAAATTAACAGCAAAAGTAAAGAGGCATAATTTAATTATTTGTTACCCCTTTACTTTTGATAGATACGGCACCGAAAGACGAAAGATCTGAATACGAAAATGAACGTATTTAAAAACGGGAAAATGAACAGTGTAGTTGTATCATAAAGGATTGCCAAGTAAGCAGGAATTGGGTTAAATCTTTTGAATGTCACTGTATTACCAAGGAATTCCCAAAGCTCCCCACTGGTCTGTTTCTGTTCTCCGATAACTGAGTGGAGCAGAATAACATATTCTCATACTTTTGTGAACGGCATACAGATTTCCTGAAAGAGGGAATTTCTTTTTGCCCTGCGACGGGCATTATTGAGCTCTTAAACGAACAACAAAGAGATATGACTATATCCAAACTCCAATTTAATTAATTGCAAATATTAAAGAGAATGTCACAGTAAAACTAATTGATGGTCAAGAGGCGCTAATGTTGATTGTTGGTGACCACAGACTATAGGAAATGTTCTATTCGAAGAATCTTGGGGAAAAGATCGTTATAATTATAATTATATAATTATGTTGACATCTTCGTGTTTTAAGTAATTTCGCTTTTTATTTTCTGCAAAGCTGACTGCTCTTCCTTTCATTTGTAATATTGTAACACGCTTGAGATTTTAATACGCTGACTCTCGCTGGAAAAGCTCCTTTTGGGAAAAATAAGATAAAAACCAAAAAGCATAAATATATATTACGATTTGTTTATCATACACAGCCTCAAATAAACTGAAAAAATATATAAAGTTATTCCGTTGCAATTGGTTCCAGATAGAGAAACGTTATTAAGAAGTTACGAGAGACAGAATCTTTCATTGACAAGACACATGTTCCAAACCGCCGTATTCTTAAGGAAAAAATTTAGACGAAATACAGAAATTTCCTATGCAGATGCTGCCAATATATTTCCGCTGATGGATATGTCATTTTCAATAATTCTTATAACACCGGTCAGTGCTTATTATTATCAGTTTTAAATATATCAGTATTTTATGACCAGTAAAAAGCACAAATACTAAAATAATAATAAAAAAAAAGAATAATTTCAAGCGCAGTCACTCTTAGGCCCCCTTCACAATGAAAATTAAACGTAACGTAAACTTAAACGTAAAAGCAAAATGCCATATATTGTAATGGAACCATTCACAACGAATCATAAAAATAAACGTACAATTTACACGTAAACTTAGAGGCTTGCAAGGTCCAAGGTTTTTGTATCTATGTCTAACTTAAACTTCTGAAATCAGCCAATCAGAACACAGTTGCTCTGTTACAGAACTCTATGGTAGAATCTATCCATACACGGAGCACGGAAATCAAATGCTATTCTTGCTGCTTGCTGCTGCAAGTCCCGAGCGACGGCGGAGAAAGCACTGAAAGCACTATAAATTGATGTTTATAGTTTTTTTCCCTGCTGCAATTGTCACCATTACAGTGATTTACCCGCCCCTATCAATTTATTTACGAAAAACCACGGAGTCCACCGGTTTCTAGGATTTATCCAAGGTTAGCGTTAGGTTAATGTGTGTGTAGATATATAGGTATGTTAATTGCGAATTCCAGTAAGAGCAGATTTACCATCATTACAATATTTTACCCACATAACAATTCCCTATCAATTTATATTTAAAGTTTACGGAAAAAAACGCATAGGTTACATTATGTTTAACAAAAAAATAATAATACATGCGATATTAACACTGCAGCCACGTACTGTAGACAGAATGGCGTCAATGGATAAAAAATTAATCGCATTATAAGAAAGCTATCCTTGCTCATGCTACTCCAAGCAAATTAGTTGCTGCACTTTGCATATGCATAAACGCTACCGCTGTCTGCTCAGAAGCAGCCATTTTCAAACAGCTGTTAGTTGATCTTCGCTTGTTCTTGTTTGCGTCTTTCATTGTAAATGCCTACATACTACTAAACTAACGTAATACATTCTAATTTATTATGTTTACCTTTAATTTTCATTGTGAATGCGGCCTTACATTTTTCCCGGTTGCCCAGTAAGCAGCTGCCCTCAAGCGCCCCGTAACGTAAATAACCTCACAGGGTATGCACAGCGTTCCTGAATGAACAGTGCATTGATGATGGTCCAGATTTTACGACGTTGTGTTCTGTCAGGCAGCTGTCAGTATAATTAATGAATAATCCTGACCTCAATAGTTCACATCTTCACGTAACGGCTGGTTTGTGTCTGCTTTCAAAGAGATAACGTGTGAGAAGTAGCACCAAAATACTAGCACTCAAGTTGATTCTACGGACAGAAAGTGTTTTCTGCTGATTTCTGTAGGTCTTTTGCTTGGGGGAATCATGAAAACGCAAGTTTTAAAGATTTGATAAAAAAATGTACTAATCTTTATTAAAATTGCCGCTTGTTCATATTAGCTATGGGAAATGATCTCTGTATTCTCATTCGGTTGTTTGAAGGGGCCGTTGGAACTCTTCACTTCCTACCTTGATCCACTGGTCTCATTTTCAATTTGCTGTTGATGCATTTCGTCCCACAATTTTCCGGAAAGACATCCCGCGTTCTCGGTATGTCATAATTCTCCCGCTATCAAATTCAGGCATCCGCTCCTGCTGTTTTCGTATTTTCGATGAGTTATACTCGCTCTTTCTGGAAAAATGCGGGGTTCATTTAACGCATCTGTTGTGGACGTTGCAATTTTATGTGCATAAATCCAGACCAGTCTGCACTAAATAGTACTTTGAACAGTTCTTATTTTTGTTAATATTAGAAAAGTTGAAATATTAGCTTAGAATTTTAGGGAAGAAATTGTCTATTCTTGATACTGATTGACTGTTCATAAGACCACAGACAGTCATAGCTATTGTCTGCAAACTGAGTGACGCGCTGTTCAGAGAAACCGAATGTCCGAATCACATTACAATTGCTAGAGTGGTGAGAGAAGTTCTAAGTAAGTGTAACTGGTATTTTTATTCTTAAAATAATTCCTTTTCTGAAGGATTCCTGCGGTCGCCACAAAACAATGCTGGGATTTTCCTTTTCCGTTTTAGTTTTCATTTATTTATAACCTTAAAAGCAACACATGCGAGTTAAAAAATCAACCCCTAATTATAATATTTGTTGCACGTGTTCTAGAGCAGAAGACTTCAGATTCAAATTTCCTCATATAAATATTTGAAGGAAGTATTTTACAAGACAGCATCCCGCTCTGCTTTGTTTAAAGCGGCGGTGCTCCAATTCCTCTGCCTTCATGGTCAGTGTTGATTGTTGTATTATGACAATACAATCTTAAAAATATATTGTTACTGGCTTTACAGATCGCATGGAGAATATCTGCAGTATTCGGTACACGTGATGTTTCTTGCTGCTTCTAAATTATTGTTCCGTGGTTAAACCACTTTTATTTTTAGTTATTGAAAAACTGTTTGCATTGTTGAAACCAAAGCTGCAATTTCGTGTTTTATTTAAGGTTATACATAGCGCCCACTCTGACACAAGTCACGTCTTCTTTGATGAAGGGAAGCGGAGGACACGGGAGAAAACCGACGGCAACTTGTCACGATACGATAAACTGTGTGTGTGTATTGACGGAACTTCCTAATTCATAATACGTTTCAATTATAGTCTCCTAACACATAAAGTTATGTTAAAATTACATAAATTTAGTGAAAGAGGGATAAAAAAGTAACAATTATTCGATTAAGAATGGTGTACAACATTTTTGACGGTTAAAAAAATCTGTAACACTTATTATGCCAAAAAAAGGTCACAAGTAAGGGGGGGGGGATACCCAGTAGGTTAGAGCATCGTGCTAATGATATGAAGGTCCTGATTTCGATTCCCCCGGGTACTCTTTTCCTTACTTGTAATTTTTTCCCTCAGAATAAATATTACCAGTTTTTTTACCTTCATAAATGTTCTACACCGTTCTTAATCGAATAATTTGTTACTTTTTTCATCCTTCTTGCACTAACTTGATATAATTATAACATAACTTTCATATGTTAGAAACTAAAACTCAGACTGTGCTGATCTTGTCGATTCACACACTGTTTATCGTATCGTGGCTGCACATACTTCACCGGTATAGACTAGCGTCCGATTTTCCGTCGGATTTCTCCGCCCTCTTCCGCTGCCCTTCGTGAAAGGAGGCGTGACTTGTGCCAGTCTGAGCGCCCAGTTTGTCATATTTTTGAGTTATCCTCATACACAGAGGCTCTTCCCACGCCTCCTCTCACGAACGCGAACGGAGAGAGTCGAGCCGAAGTGAAATCAACACATGTAGAAAGATATTACCATGTTGTCCATGTCGCCTGATAGCTAGTTGGTTAGAGCTTTGTACTAAAATCACGAAAGCTTGTTCCCCTCCCTTTTTAACATTTATAATTTGTCTTCTCTGTTCTTAATATTATTAATTTTCTGTTCAATGTTACTTATTGGGTAATACGGCATGATATCTCAGATGGTTACAATATTTTACCCGTCTACTTAGTAGCACACAATCCCCTATCAATTTATATTTATAAAAAGGAGCGAACGTAGCCGTCAGGCCGTAGCTCGCCGCAGCAAACCACTGGGTCTACCGGTTTCTGCGATTTATTCGAGGTTAGCGTTTAAGGTTAGTGTATATATATATATATATATATATATATATATATATATATATGAATTAATTGTGAGCTCCATTTAGACAACGCGTGGTAAAAAGTGAAAAACTTAGTTTAGTAATAAGAAGAACATATTCCAGCCACAAAATTACGGAGGATAACGCATAGGTTACGTTACGTTTAACAAAAAAATAATACATGCAACATTTACATTGTTACAAGCGGCCACGCAGAGAAAATTTTGCATCAGCACTGTTCCGCCATCTCCCGTTCGGTACAGCGGAGAGAGCCGAACTCAGTGGCAGGAGCCTCTTTGTGGAAGGATAGGTGTATTTTGCATTTATCAGGTGCTACATCAGTAAACTCCCAACAATAATGCACTGGAGGCAAGATAATTTGTAAGGGCTGTGGTAATGATCGACAGCGTGCGAAAAAGGCTCATTCACATACTATCCCGTTATCCCCTGTAAATCTGATGAACTATCTCTATGTTGACTTTATAAAAAGGCATCAGTTTAAAGCAGAAAATCTGGAGAGATTTATCAACGGGCCTACAGAGAGTAAGTGTAAGGTATTCATATGATTTTAGTAGGCCAGTTTCCAATTTTCATCCCGGCTTGTTAATCTCATAAATAACCAGCATGCAAGCTCATTTTTTTGTGATATGAAGTCTAATTCAAATTTAGCATCAAATTTATATTGCCCATTTAGGTTTCATGTTTTGTGTTTTTAGTGTTTAAAAATTAACCATTCTTTTTTAATACATAGCCAATTAGAATTTTAAAATAAAACAAAACTTTTCTCATAGTATATGGTAAAAATAACAATAATAGAAAACAGATAAAACTAAAAGAAAAGAAAAATTAGATGTATTAAAGTTGGCGATTTTCAAATACGTAGTATAATTTAATACGTACTAATTTGAAGTGCTATGTTTCAACTGGGGAGTAATTACTGAAGCAAGGAACGTTACCTTCGTGAGCCTCTTGAATGAAGATTCTCATAAATTTTTTTTGCCTTATGCAATATCGTTTGTCATTTGTCGGCAATGTTTAATGTAATGTAACTGGTTGCAAGCTTGTCATCGGAGTGGCCAGTTGTTGCTAAAGAAGGAAAGCGACCTTGCGAACCGGAAACCACAACTCCTCTACTTTACTACTCCTACGTGGCAGCGAGTCGTTCTCTTAGTCATTTGCATACCTCAAATGCGTCTGCTTCTGCCTCGTGAAGACAGGGCATAGAGGCGATAGATAACTTTCAAGAAAGCGACAAAATATTTTGCTTACCATAGCATAGTACTACTAAAAGACAACACAAAATTATCCCATGGATGCGATAAGACAAGAATGCTAAGAAAAAGAAACTTTCTTCCCCTTAATCAAACCACTTCTGCTACAGTGAGCTTATTTGATTTACGGGCCGCATAGCGCTATGGAATTGCGGTCGCCGCAAACGGGAAAAGGGAAATAAAGTCGTCGGGCGTAAAGCTAATATTTTCATTTCAATATTTACGAGGGTAGGTCCATACGTTTCGGTCCTAACCATTCTCTAGGTATGATAAAGACAAAAACAATATTTCACTTTTCAATATAGTTACCCTTTATTGCAATACACTTCTCACAGCTTTTGAATTAACATTTCAATCCCCATTCCTCCCCGCAAAATACTCAGAAGCCTTGTCTGCAAAATGGGCATAAACAGCAAGCATTTACTTCTTCGTCACACTTAAATTTCCTTCCTCGAAGGTCCTTCTTGAGTTTTGAGAAGAGGAAATAGTTACTGGGAGCTTGATGTGGGTGTAGAGTGGATGGTCGATCTCCTTGAAGCCACATTTCTTTACAGTTTCCTTTGCAACAAGATCTGAGTGCACAGGCGCATTGTCGTGAAGAAGGCGCACATCACACTCAGCTTTCCTCGCCTTTTCTCCTTGATGGAAGCACGTAGTCTGTGCAGTAGGCCAGCATAGTACTCCCCATTTACTGTGGTGTTCGTCTCCTTGAAGTCAATGAAGAGTATTCCTTCACAGTCCCAAAAGAATGTGGCCATGATCTTCTTGGTTGACTGAGTGACCATGGACTTTAGAGACGTGACTTCGCCAGGTTTACGTCACTCCATTGATTTTCTTTTGGACAAGGAATCATAGTAGAGAACCATGGTTTCATCTCCTGTAACAATGGCTGCAGAACTTCTCTCTCGTTGCCACGGCAGAGCTCCAAAATGCCTGACAACAGATGACTCGTTGCTGCTTTTGTACTGAGGAAAGAAGTCTGTGCACCATCTTGCACTACGTTATCCATGTTTAAATGTTCATGAATAATTGGAAGGAAAGGCCCAACCTTGCTGCTATTTCTGCAACTCTGAGCCGCCGGTCTTCCATAATTTCTCCTTCCACAACAGCGATGTTTTCAGAAGTTCGCACCTCCAAGGGCCGCGGGCTGCACGCTCTTTGTCTTTAATGCTTTCTCGACCCATTCGAAAAGGTTTGGCCCATTCTTTTACGGTAGAATATGAGGGGGATGCTTCCCCATATACACCGTCCAATTGCTGTTTAATTTCATTTGGAGTAAGTCCTTCTTTCGTGAAGAACAGGTCGATACTTTATTTTGAACATGTCACAACCTTGTACACATAGCCTTCTTTATGCAACTATACCTGAACAGCTGAACACAGCGGAGCGGAAGTTACGGCTACAATTATTTACATAACAGATAAGATATGGCACCAGATAAGGATTTTGTGAAGGCGATAATCCTTATCGGCTAGGCCGGAAACTTATGGACCTACCGTCGCATATTGTACTGAAACCATAATGTAATAATGTTTTAAAACTGATGATAATAATAAACACGGGCCTATGTTATAAGAGATGCTGTAAATGATAGCTCTCAGGCAATACAACCCCGCTATCTGCATAGGAAATTCCTGTACTTTCCTTCAGTAAGAACATGGCGGCTCGAAGCACGTTTCTTGTCATTGAGAGATCCTGTGTTTCGTAATTTTTTAACAGTTTTCTTACTTGGAACACGATTGTCAGGACATTTTCTTGCGAACTACTATAACAATAATGCAATGTTTTCACATATGTATCATACAAGATTATATTTTTACAATGGCGTAACTAATGCTGAACAGTTCACTCAATTTGTGCACAATGAAAGCATCGAGTAACACAAGAACGCACATCCATCCGCTTATAAAGCCTCCTTCAAACAGCTACAAACTGCTACTTGCACATGCATTATACTGACTTATTTCTTCCAGTACACAGCTGTGTTCTGCCTACTCTTATTCAAACAACCTCACTATACGTTTATTAAAGATTTTCCATTTCATAAATTAGTCTTATACCTATAGCCGCTAAATCCTTAGGATTTAGCATAGAAATAACAGTTCAGTGTAACTTCCTTAATAATATTTGCAATTAAGCGTCAGTTCAACTGATAAAAAATTCTGCGCCGTAATTTTTCTCACAGTAATGTTCTAAAGAAGAAGAAAGAAATAAAAAATTGTAACGAATATTCCATGTTTTCGGTCTTAACAGTGCTATAATAAATTAATACATCTAATGGTCGGTTCCGAAAGCCTCTGTACCTTCAAAAAGGAAATAAATCTGTTGGACTGGATTATTTACAACAATATGATACACCAAAGTTCTTTAGATATCTGAATTCTCTTGTCTAAGCTTCCTTTCATTCCTGGACAATTTATGATAATAAACTTTGCCCCTAATATTTTTGGTATGTTGGAATATGCTGAGTATATATGTTCCTTCATTTACTATTAACACAGTGCATAATGGAGAGCAATCTTATCAGAAAGTCGGTGTTTCGACATATCGCATATAAAGACGAGGAAACAAGTCAAAAGTGTGGGCCAATATTGCCCACCTTCGTTTATTAGACACTCGTATCCTGTGAGAATCGCTATCTGCACTTTCCGAACATAGGATGCTTTCAGACTTAATAATGTAGAGGATGTGAAAATTAATTCAGTCAAAGAACCCCCCTGACAAGACATAGTCCGTTTCTCAACACCTTGTGAATTAATCTTGATTTATTTTATTATTTTCCCTGAAATATACCATTGTAATTGTAAATAAGTAAAAATCTGTTTTCATTTAAAGTATTCAGAGAGTATAAATTTATGGGAGAGTGAAAGAAAACAAGAGAAAACGCTCTATACGTACAGATAATTGTTCTACAAAACAAACATATCTTTCTAAACCAAGGTACGTAGTACGAATAGACTATTTACGTGATTATGGGAATGACACAACTTCTGTTGTTCAATTTCCTCATTCCGAGTAATTATTTTTTTCGAAAATATTCTATTTGTTCCAAAGGCCCACACACAGTAACATGATTCACACGTATTTACGGATTAGGCTGTCTTTCGTTACGCAGCTGACAGCACAGCAACGATAAGAGATTCCGGGTTGCGATTGATTTTTAAGTCAACATGACTCCCAGACCGCAAGAAGTTTAACTTTGGTCTAAGAACAGAAAAAAAATACCGTAGCGACACGAAGAAGAAATCACGGTCAAGATCAAGGAAGCCTTAGGCAATTATTGTCACTCAGAATGAATGCCCTTGTGGAAAGCGTTAGGATCTATATTTTCCTTTCTAAGTTCAAATTATTCTGTTAGACTGAAACCTTTCTATTATCCGTTTGCTGTTACTTCTATCCTAGCGTAAATATAATCATGTGGTACAGCTCTTTTCCCATTGGTTCCAGGACGACTTGGGACACCCCTGATGTTACGCACAATAATCTTTAAAGGAAATTACAGTTTAAGCCTTAAGACTGGCTAGTTTAGTGAATATGGTAATAATATTGAGATACCATTATTATGCATTTTAATTGTTAGTAATTTACGTACAGTGCAGTCAGTTTCAATGCATAGAGGCGCCAAGGTGGAAGCACGTGCTGGTCCTGATAGTACACATTGTAAAATACTTGTCATGGATATTCGTCGAAAAGTGGCGACAAGGTTGTTGTGCAAATGTTTTGTTAATGAAGTGTGTGAATAGTACCCAGAGAAGAGCTAACAATTAAATACGTTGCAACGGCTGCTTGTAGGTGCTGCATAACCAGTCGGAGCCACCGCGGAGTGATACATTAACATTTCTTTAAGTCGTGATAGAAGTTACAGGGGGGGGGGAAGTGTAGTTGTTTAGATCTGAAATAATATCCCCTCCATAAAAAATGTTTTGATTACATCGAATTTTATGTTTTGCTATTAAATTATAGAAATAATTCACTTAATTTAGTATTCCGGCAAAGTTTCACATTTTACCCATGATAATCAATCTGTTAATTGTGTATAAAAGGTATATCTATAAATTAATAAACAAAGTATACCGAGTTAGAATTGCTACATTATGGTAACAGTACCAAATATGATTGATAACGGTTATTAACTTTTATTAATCAGACTGCCATCCATATAAATGTTATAGCAAGCCAAAATAATATGTTTAATAGAACATAGAATTTCCACAGTAAATGTAATTTTTGTTTCTATTGTGATTGCTATATTTAATATTTGCTGAAAATGAAAATAAAGTTGATAAACCTTTGTAATTAGTTCAATAAATTCAAATTATTCAAGCCACTATGGTCGGACAGAAAAAAGAAAACTTGGAAGCACACACAGTTTCATTCACAAGTTTCTTCTAATAACAATGAGCAAAATAAATGTCTTTAAGTATATCAACTCAGTTTTATTCTATAAACATGTTAACAAATTTATTATAACAGTAAGAATATATGATTACTTCGCAATGCTTAATGCAATTCATTGCACATCAATAGTGTACCTAAGCACCACCGAATAATCTCATTAGCACAGGGGCTTCGTTGTTGTACTTAAGTAGACTTTGTAAGGTGATTTGGCATTGATATGATGAACCTCTGTCCCCTTTGATGCGTGTCAAGCTCAGTTTTTCCCCCGAGTTTACATCAACGGTGATATTCACGTTAGAATTATCACATACTCTTGCAAATTTTTCTTATAATCACTTTCTTAGAACGTGACTTAAAAAATTATGCTGTTATCCCTCAGGTAATTTAATCTTACAATCATCAAAAACGGATCAACCACTTAACTATTAGTATTAACAAAAAAGAAAAGTTAAACTTATTCTCAAGCTGGTGTTTATTTGCTTTTATATGCACATACACGTTGCTTTACAACAGTCCCAATGCGTTCTTTGCCATGCACCGTGGCAAAAATGTTCACCTCAAATCCTTACGTCCATACGAGCCATATTCGCAAAATTATTATTTAAATTCTTCAGTTAGTGGTCACTGATTACCTACGAGCCTTAATACCGAACATGGGAAAGTTCTATGAAATTACATGTAAACGTCTCACTTCTCAGGTTCGTACCACACGACTGGAGTTAAAACAGCAACTCAAGACTTGCTCCAGTGAGACGAATGGATTTCATATTAGTAATGGCATGGGTCTTTTTCCACGAAATCCACTTGCAGTAACGTGGATTTTTCAAAAGTATTTTCTTTTTCTTTATTAAGTGTGGCGTGTTTGTTTATTAAACAGTGTAAAAGAAAATTTGGAGCTGCATTTTCAACTTACTTATAATTTCATTAAGATTATCCTGGAGAAGAAATAGTTCAAATCTATTACTGCTTATCTCCTATTGCCCAAATAGAACTCAGTATCAAAATCCAAAATGAGCTTTTTTAAATAAACCTTGTCACAACCAGGTAAATATTCTTTGATGGCAACATGAATTTTTGAAAAATGTTCGTAGTACCTGCGATACATACATTTTGAGGCATATCTTAGTACGTCTTAATGTTATTTTGTTTTAACACAGCAAATTTACGCATCCAATCTTGGTATCAAGATATTTCTCAATATACATTATTGCAGAAGTATTTGTATCTTATTCACGTTGATAGAGGATGTCTTTACGTTAACAAGAGCACACGTAGGAGTCTATATGAGATACAAACAAGAGCACATGTTTAAGTCGATATATCAAAGTAGATAAATAACTTAAGGAAATGATTTCTCTGCATTATTTTCATAGTTATGCAGAGTTAAAATGTCCGAAGATTTTAACAGATTGCAAAAGCAATGACAACAATAATAGAAGCTTCTTTGAAAATGTCGTGGGTTGTGTGACTGAATACTCTTTCACAATTTAGAAAAATGTTAATAGTTTTTCTTTCAAATGTAAAAATGGACTCAACTTACGTTTTGTGACCAAGAGTAATTGAATCACATGTACTGAACTTAATTAAATTGGGCAGCAATTGTTCTTATAGTAATAAAATAAATATAGATCACTATGTCCTTATTGAAACATGTATGAAAATTTAGTGATTCAAACATTTTTATGAGATACAAAAAGTTAAATTAATCATATGAATTTTACATATTATTTTACACCCTCCTTTTTGCTATAAATAGCTGTACTCTAGAAACTTTTTGAAAATATAATATATTGGACATTTTATCATGGGCAAGTCAGTTTGTTATTTTGAAAATATTTACAATAACACGGTCTGGTTTTTATATTTGATATGCAGGGAGGAACAAAATAATATGTTTGCATTTCAAATGTTCACCATCCTCTGTCTAGTCCTCTCTTCTCCCGACGTATTCTTGATTCACATTCTTCGTGCTATACTTATCCATAGAGTGATGGTGAACAGGACTTGGTCATTCAGCCTTCCATCAGAGAGGTGATGAAAGCAAGTTGTTGCGAGCGTGGTATGTCTCCGTCATGAGTCATGATCAGTTGTTGAAAGAAACAACGCAAAATGTCGGAAGCTGTAGATTCGCGCAGCACAATCTTCACACACTAGGATCGCCTGCTTTCGATCTTCCTCCCCCACCTCTTTTGTGTTTCCTCTTTGGCATAGCTGATAAGGTGGTTAAAGTTAGAAGCAGTTGGATTATTTTTACGCATTCATTAACTTATTCACTCATGTATTATTCATTCACTGCTAATTTCACAACGCATCTTCTCAGATCTTTAGGTTTGATAATCAGGGCTTATCCCTGAAATATCTAAAATATAAACAAATGCGCGATATCTCTGTTTAAAAGGGGGTTTGTAAATCACGCTTGATACATATAACTATACATTGTTTGTATATCGCACTACTATGACATGTGTACATGCTATGCACACTGTTTTAATGTATGAAAACATTTTGACACAAAACTTCAACCAAGAGAGAATTACATTCATAACAATGTCATAGTAGTGCGGTATATAAACAATGTATTATAATTGAATTCTTTATATATCAAACGCGATATACAAACCTCCTTTTAAACAGAGACCTTGCGCATTTGTTCACATTGTTTAGGCATTTGAAGCAGTTTTTAATATGGTATGGATGTCGATGTTGTTGTTGAATGTACCCGAGGGTCCCACTTCATACCCCGGATCGTTCAGGGGCCCTAAATCGCCTTTCGTGTCTTCGTGGTCACGGGAGGAAGGGGATGGAAGGAGGGGGTTCAAATCATACAATTTGCTTCATTGAACGCATTGAGATGTTTAATCACACGATACTTTGTTATCAGCCACCTGGTTCGTAACCTCTATGACTTTAATTACCCGAGCTACATATGCTCCTTGAAATTGCATCTGTGTGCCTCTTGTCTACTGTCTCTGGTAAAGTGATGTTGGTAATCAGAGCGTCTGTTACCTCTGGGACTCCCATCTGGTAAAACGATGTTGGTAATCAAGAAGTGCTTTTGCAAAGTTGTTTCCCCTCATATACGAAATTCGCCTCGTGGTCACAATATTCACAGGGGTCACAGCAGAGCGCCCACGGATTCCTGAGATTTTAAATATTTAAATACTATTGGTAAGCTCTTGAGCTCCCAAACGCTCTTACTTTAAATCCATCACCTCCTTGACTCCTATTGCGGAGCTCATGATCATCGATGTAATGACGTCATCCCCGACACCTTTTTCCCTTCTACCTTTTAACGAATTTCGAAGCATCTCCAGCAACTAAGATGCAAACGACCTATTGTTCGGACACCTTATAACTTAGCTTCGTCGAATATAAATTTAACTGGCGCTATTTCTAAGGATATGAACTGAATCTGAAGAAATGAGTTGTTGAACTGCGTCTCTCTGCTAAACTTATAAACTTATAAACTCATTTATCCGGCTGATGAACTGAACTGAGGTGAATATACAACTTAAGAGAGTGTAAAGCTTAAAATGCGTGCCTCAGCAGGGCATAGAACTTATAATCTTATAATACGTGTCCGTGTCCTAAGTAGAATTTATCTGATGCCCCAGCTGAGCAAACGCCTTCTTATATTTTCTATTCAAATTAACTAATCGTTGGCTTCACTAAGTCAAGGGGGTCGCACAAGCATGCGCAAATCTTTAAAAATTCAACATTAACATATACTATTGGCTGGTTCAAATTCACCTGCCAACGCATGACCCCCGCTACTATTTGAAAGTTTAAAACATTTATTAACATTGGTTTGTTTAAAGTTAACTGCACAAACAGATGGCAAGTTCACTCCCCTTAATGTATTTAAAAGGCCTTGTCTTTATTAACCCTCGCCAACGGAAAGTATTTTAAGAAGTGACATACACTTGTCTCATTTCTTTGTATAGCGGTTAATGGCCTCTTTGACTCTGCCCCTTTTTCTGGTTGGGCTACCGTAGACAGTTACAACAAAGAACTTTCTGTTTTCACGACATACAAGTTTTAACATATTAAAGCCACACACACACACACACACACACACACCGCCACGTGTGGTCGAGGTCGTTAAGGCGCGGACTCGTGAGTGGCAGGTCTGGGGTTCGAATCCCGCCAGGACCGTCCTCCCTGACTGAGGGTTTTTTTTTTCAGTTTTTCCTCAGTCCTCATAAATGGCAAATGCCGGGGAGGTACCCTAAACTTAGGCCTGAAACGTTTCCTTCCTTAAAAAAAATCCTTTCCCAATATATCATTTCATCTCATGTATCATCACTGTGCACCGCCTGTGGTGCCTCATTAGTAAAATGGGCGTTAAACACTACTCAAAAAAAGAAAGAAAGAAAGAAAAAAAGAAAGAAAGAAAGAAAGACAACACATACATTATATTCATATTTCAGAGTGGGCTGTAGCAACCGTGTCAACATTAAAAACAAAATCGGTGCAATGATAACAACAATATCATTAAAACAGTACAAGTCAGTGCAGTGATAATATTACGATAATATTAATAAAATTATAATGTTGGTTTTGATCCATATTCCTTTAACTTGGTGAAGAAAAGAGAAAGGGGAGAGAGAGAGAGAATGGGACATGTTTATTGTTTTAGAACTTGATTGTTCTATAAATTCATCAATGCCATTATATAAAATGAATTTTAATTTTGAATTTCAGAACTGCTGCAATATCTTTGATGTTATTTGGAAGCCTGTTGTAAAGGAGAGAGCAGTTTTCCCCAAATGTGTTTGTGTTATGCATCAACACAGTTATACCATATATTTTTATTCATCTTTTTATGTATGAGAATGTACAGCGCCATTAGTTTTAAAGGAATTTAAATTAAATTTAACATAAACAGGGTTTCACAAGTTTGTGGTGGATTTATAGATATTTAAAATATTACCTACAGCGATTTCTGGTATTCGGTTCCATTATTAATCTTATCACTTTCCTGCATTTAAATTACTAGCTCTCGAGTTGTTACAAAACACAACGCAATAAGACCCAATAATGATTCTTGTAGGATGCTTATAGCAAAATATATGTTTTTGTGATAATATGCTGACATGTGCTTGCCATATGCAATGTTGGTTTAGTGTTAACCCCAAGAATGTTTAATTTGTCTTCCAGTCTGATATTATATTATGTTTTTAGAGTGATAAACTATATTTTTAGTGTAAACCCGTTCCTTTCATATCATTCAATTATCTTAAAAATTAGGTTGAAGTTAAGTTGAAATTTTCAGATAAACACACTAACTACAAATAAAGTTACAGTTAATATGAAATTCAAAATAACGTATGTATATATATTTAACATGTACAGTTGAACATTAAGTGAAGATTGACTTCCAGTGACTGTCAATTCACTACGCTTCTTAGTGAAAGTTGAAATACTGAGTCAACCTAGGAAGTTAATCATCATCCCTAAGAATCAGGGCGTCTAAAATTCTTATATTCTTGTGTTTTGTTTTCAAACTTATTTCGACTCGACCTACGAATAACCTCAAGCAGTTTTTCATATTTAACATTGGCAGAATTATTATAGGATATATTAACTTGATAACTCCATGAACCTCAAATACATCTTACCGTCTCAAAAGTTTATAATCATTGCCTTTGGAGCATTTGTCTATAATATTTTAACTAAATTTATAAAATTATCATATTGCGATTTTATCCAGAAACACTCATGATGTTCGAGTGCGATTTTACTGCAACTTTTTCATAAAAATTATGATCTACAACCTTGCTGGTCAAGAAATGAGAACTGACACAGCATAAACACAATGGAAGCCTCGGCCAAGAGAATTAACAACCAAATGCAGTTTTAACAGTAACGAATAAAGCACGAACATCATGATTTAGACCAGCACAGTTTACAGACAAAATCAAGAGAGGGCACACACGAGCACAGCCTGACGATTGTTCAACTTCACTGGGGCGTTAAGTGAATTTTGAAGGCTACTAGTGAATGTTAACAAATTAATATTCAACTTTTACTGCTCATTTCAGTGAACGTCGATCAACACTAGGAGTAGTGGATAGCATTTGCTATAACATGCGTATATAAGAAACAGTATCGGACCAGAACAACATACTTAATCACTGTATTATGGAGTGACGAACTCGTTATCTTTGTCAATTTATGTGTAACCATTTGTTCTCGATTTTCCAAACAAATCTCAAAGCCCTTCTTAGCAATGTACTGCAATGAGTTCTAACATTTTTAATAAAATACTGTGTTTTAGACATATCTAATAGCAGATCTGTGTTAATTTACCCCTGTATACAGTTTTATAAACATACTTTAAAAAGCACCTCATTTTAGGCCTGCCCTCATTAAAACTATGCTGTGCAATACAAATTATAAACTTTACAATTCGTATTTTCATTATTTTCTCTAATGTTCAAAACAATTACAAAATTGACCTATACTTTTATATTTCTTTTACTGATTCCACTTTATGTAAATAGTTTATTATCCTAGATAATTTCAGTTGATCTAGAAATTGTCCATGTTAAATAAATTAAATAATGAACTCAGATTTTGTAACACATTTTAACACAAGAATTGGAATTGGGCCATATTGTTTATTTATTATAATTATTAATCAGTATTTCTTTGCGTGAAATTAATCATAACCTGGTACAAGTATTCAAAGATATAATTGAGGAATGTAATGTTATAAGATATTTTACTGTCAAAAATGCGAGCCTTTCTTCTCGTTCAAGAAGACATTGTATTATGTAACTACCCGTATATAGATAAATGTTCACAATCAGAAGTTTAATTATATTTTAAACTGACTCATTATATGGCAGCAATTCATTGGACTTCATTAAAACGTCACTAGATGATTCATCTTACCGAGAAATGTACGCCCTCTGCGTGCGAAAGAGCGAGCAGGTCTGCATACACACATCACTTCAAGTTTGGATTTCGAACTTTGATATCAGTTCACATGCTAGAGGACTTCCAAAGGAAGCTATGGATTATTTTAAATGTGTTTTATTTTCACATTATATCAGGTTCAGTTAACAATCATTTATAAGTATCTATTTGAAGGTTTCGAGTCCCACCTTAGAAATTAAAAAAAAAAAAAAAAAAAAAAAAAAAAAAATGAAATTATAAACTGGAAAGAGGTTTTTTTTAATTTTTTTTATTTTATAAAGACAAGAAGCGTTCCAGGCCCTAAGTTTATTTATGAGGACTGAGGAAAACCTGGAGAAAAAAAACAAAAAAACAAAACTCAGTCAGGGAGGACGGTACTGATAGGAATCGAACCCCCAGACCTCCCACTCACGAGTCCGCGATATAACGACCTCGGCCACCCGTGGCGGTCAAAGAGGACAAGATTTACAACTAAAGCCCAATATAAAACATAGCTCTTTTTCATTTCTAGAGAAAAGTTATTTTAAAAAATAAAACGGAACTTCTAACATAACATGAAGCACCAAAAGGCTGCAGTATAATGGCAGTACCCTTTTTCCTTTTTCCGCATATCTAGGAACTCAATAAGCAACTTCCGTCATGCAGTTTCTTATCCGAATCCGTAGAGACGTCACTGTACATTCCTATCACGCCTTTGCGGGAAGTTGAGCTGTATTTGACACAACACTGTGCGCTTCCTCTCTCATATCACAACGGGACAAACCCTTTTTTCTTCATTCTGAAAGCGTCAATACCGCACTAAAGCATTCTCATCGTTGCATTATCACCTGTATACCGTCCTGATTTCACAGAAACCTTAATTTGGAGGTCTGACATTTGAGACAGTATTTATAGGCACACCCTCACATTTAATTAGAGTAATTATAGCAATTAATTTTATGTAACTTCGTTATAACCATGAGTGTAATGTCATTTTCCTGTACAAGTGTTCAGTTATTATGTGTAAAATGTTATTTTCTTGCCAGGGCGCAGGAAGCTACCCCAGCCATAAAATCTGACCTGGAAATTTCGTAGCCTGTTGTAACAATATTTGTAAAGAATCCTTGAGCGAGATGTTTATGGTATACTTTTTGAAAAAAAAATTAAGCAGGATAGACACCATAAAATCTTTGGCGACTGCAGGGATGAAAAGACAGGCAGATAACCTCTTCAAGGGAAGAAGCCAACCGCTTGAGTTGATATCTACATGTAAAAAGTCACGTAGACCATGTTTATAGTCTCGTAACTTTGAGGCCCGCAGTTAGTTCTGCAAAAGTATTCAGCGGGGCAATATCAGTGGAAGGGCTTTTTCAGTTCCATTGAATTAGTGGAAAACGGTAGTTAGTTTTGAAAGAGTATTAAGTGGACGACCTTTATTAATTAAGTGCAATAATTTATGTCCAATAGTGTATGAACAATAAATTGTGTCGTCTTCCATAAACGAAAAAAATATTATTAATCTCCAAGACTCCTTCCCCTTTGGTCACAGGACCATAAAAATATCCAGCAGCAGAGTCTCAACAGCCATGACAAAACTATAAGTCAGCGGACATATTATCGGAGAGGAAGAAATTATTATTTACCCCTGAGATTACATCCAAAACCTATCAAATTGATTTCCTTTTTCCAAAATCTTTCCCTCCATCCATTCTGGTACATATATTTAATTAAAACACCATTGCCTTATTTTTAAAACCGTTGCACATTTTATTAACTTTGTCAATATTTGAGGATATCTCTTTAATCGGCACTATTTTCCTCCACAAAAATTATATATTTGGAGGTCTGAGGGAATAATATGATGTCCAATATATCATTATTAATCAATTGAAGACAGTCAATTTCTGGGCAGAGGGTGTTGTAATTTAGCCCTTTTAAAACAGGGTGCTCGCAGTTTTTATATTTATATTTTGTTTTGAATTAGGCAAAGTGCATGTCATGTTAACTCTACTTACTGATGAGCAGTCATTCGAGGATCCTAAATACGTTTGGATATACTCAATAATTAAGATACACAGAGAAGTTTTATTTGTGATCAATTTTCCAAGTACTCTCATTGATACTGTATACATCTCCATCCCGTACAACAATTTCCAGAAGCATGTACGTCACTCGTTTTTCGGCACCGCAGTCAATTCCTATCGTAGGCTGTCTCTGAGTTTGGTTCTTCGCAGTCGGGAAAAGGAAGAAATCACATGCTGCCAGGCGGAAGCTGTAAGGCGAGTGCGTCAATAATTTTGCCTCCACTAGATGAAAGAAACACCAACTTTGGTAGGAGTTCATCCTACGGAATATTACATTTTTATACAGAGTGTTCTGAAAGCCACTGTACACTTAAGCAACGTTGTAAGTTCAAATCAAAGCTAGGTTTTTTCTACGTAGACTCGTAATCCCAAGTGGGTATAATTGAGTTTTCATAGATGCGTGATTGTTTTTTTACTTTGTTCCATTGTTGCACAACCTTTAACTGTTTAGTTCAATTATCAGTTGATAAAAGCTATTGAAAGCCATGTGTGCGGTGTTTAGATGCTCAATTAAGTTTTAAATTATTGTGCTTTCAATTGAGGAACGTATTTTTCTTGTTAAACACGTCTTTCGACAAGGTGATAAATACATAGATTTAGTCCAGGAGGCATTTGCTGAAAATTTTCCAGAAACAGCTGTATCTCATCGTAATGCAGTTTCGACTTATTGAAATATTTCGAGAGACAGACTCAGAGTTAAATACCGAACGAAATGGAAGATCACCTAAACTAAACGAAGAGAAGTTGCTGCACATTTCTGACTCTGCGATGGAGCCCATCAAAATCATTGCTCAAGTTGGAACAAGAAAAGATATCGGGCTTGCAAGGCGCATAAAGCGGTTAGCAAAACATTGAAATTGTTTCGGTATAAAGTTACAGCAGTGCAAGAATTGAAAGATGTGGATCATGGAAAGCGAATCCGTTACTGCGAATTCCTTTATTGACACTCTTGGTGTCACGTTCTATACAGACAAGGCCTGGTTTAACCTCTCTAGCTATGTTAACGCACGATTATGGTCAACGGAAAATCCTCGTACTATGCATGAAACGCCCTTGCATGATCACAGAATTGGAGTGTAGGTAGAGACGGCGCATTATTGACCCTTAATTCTTTGAAGATATCGTTAACAGTGAACGTTATTGTTAAATGATCCAAGGTTTCATTAGGCAGGCTAAAGGAAGACGAAATGAACTACACTGGACCTTACTCCACCAGACTTTTTTCTTTGGGGAACAGCAAAATCTGTAGTATATCGTAATCGCCCACGCACGCTTTATGATTTAAAACTGAAATAACTGCGTACGTGAGAAACATATCACGAATAGATCTGCAGAAAGTGTTTTCCAATAAAATTAAGCGGGTTCAAGTTTGTATATCCGCCCGAGGACGACATTTCCAACATACATATGTTGTAACGACACAGAGATTTTCCGAACACCCTATATTTGCTGGTCCTGACTAGAAAACCATAAACTTCGAAATCCAGTTTCTTTTGCACACCGTCACACTGGCAAATCACCCTAGTCGATCGCACTAAGCGCAATGTACCATGGATTTACATTTTTACCTAATCAATATATTTTGCTTAATTAACGCATATTTTTTTATTTTAATGAAGGAATTAATACAATTGATGAATGGTTTTTTATTTTTTTTAATGAAAAAGATTTTCATCTTGATTAATTATTACATTTTATTATATCTTTTCAATCTTACATTACATTTACGATGTTTAATGAGCACATATTTTTTATTTAAATTATTGGACTCGGATTTTATATCATTTAATGAGCACAGCTTGGTTATATCTTGATTAATGATACAGATTCTTTTTATTTCGATTGAACATAGGTTTTTTTATTTTGATATGTGCAATAATTCTCATTAAGTGATAAATTTTCATCAATTCCAACTGTTTTCAGGATATTCAATAGTATGAAAAACCGGTGCTCATTATCGTGGGACAACGAGTCGTCTTTTCACACACATGTATTATAATAATAATTATTATATCGAGGAATATTTATATGCACTTTTAGGCCGTTAGATGTGGTATACCGCGATATATAGACACAGGAGGATAGATCGGTTAATTTACATGATACTGAGTTAAAAACTTATGCATATAAAAGGCATATATGGCGTATACTGAAAATCAATTGTATACATCTTGCACTCATAATGGCAATCTTCAAATTTTCCTGATAATTTCTTTTAGGTTTCAATCTATTTCGTCAGAATTGTTATGAAAATAAAAATAAAATTTGCATTTTTTAAAATTATGTTTAACGCCCCTTTTTACTACAGAGGCACCACAGGCGGTGGACACTGATGATACATGAAATGATATATTGGGAAAGGATTTTCTTAAGGAAGGAGACGTTTCAGGCTAAGTTTAGGGTACCTCCCCGGCATTTGCCATTTATGAGGACTGAGGAAAACCTGGAAAAACCCTCAGTCAGGGAGGATGGTCCTGGCGGGATTCGAATCCCAGACCTCACGAGTCCGCGCCTTAGTGACCTCGGTCACCCGTGGCGGTATATGTGAGTATGCATGTGGTTATGTTAATACTTGTTTAATATTTCAAAATATTTGACAATCCATATAGAAATTCTTAATCTAATATGCACTTTATTCATATCTAGAAAGGATAATATAAATAACTATATAGATGTCTACTATAATAATGTAAAATAACTGCAGTTATTATTAAAGGTATTATAATGTGTGACCCTTGTCCTACAAAATGCATAAAATCCTTTACAGTATTTTGATATCCATTATGGGATGTTATCTTTTCATATTTCCGGATCGACGAGTATGTCGTCACAGTCTTGAACACTTGAGTTTACATAAGAAGAGAGCGGATCTGCCGTTTATATTAACATGTCTTTTACGGTCTTTACTGCTCTTTTGCGATGGGTCAACAGTCCTATATTACCGGTATTAGCATAGATGATGCTATACTACCAATCTCAGCCCATTATTCACATATTTAGTTAATATGATATTTTAATAATATATTATTGAAAGCAATGTCGTCAGGCTCATATTTCAATTACTTATTTCACTATACAACTATCTCTTTACTATTTTAGATATTTTTTAGCTTTAAATAGGTTGGGGTCCATAGTATAGCATAATCTGTTCTTGTATCAGCAATATATTACGCTATTCATTGCCTTAAACTTAATTATGCATACGTAACTGCATTATATCGCTTTAATTTGGAATAATATTCATATTCTCCTTTTTGTCCGTTTAAAGCAGTTTATCTTCGACACTGTCAACAAATATTGAAATTCATTTCGTACTGCACATAATGTTACATCTTATAGAGACTGCATGTGAAAAGCATTTACAATGAAGTACAAAGAATAAATGGAATTGTGTTTGTTAAATCATGCCTGTCTTTTCTGCCTTATCATTTGCAGATCATTAAAGGGTTTCAAATACAGTCCAAGTGCAACATATAAAAAGTAATCATCAAATGGCTCTTCGACAACAATCCTCGATATCAGTGGAAACATTGTCTGCAGCAAGATGTCATATCGGAATAAAGCGGTTTAAAACATGTTACCGTTATAAACTACAATATTCTCACTGCTGCATTGACAATGATTGAAGTCTGAATTACTCTACAATAATTTAAAAATAGAATACACCTCAATTTGCTTCAGTGAGTTCAGTTGTTCGTTCATACTACTCGTTAAGTTGACTATTGACTTTGTTTTGATTACACGAGTAAATATACGGTATATAAAAAGTGAATAAATGATGTTAGCAGTGCTGTAAAGAGATAAGTAGCAATATTTTCTCTTAGCTGTTGGCTCTATTTATTCTGTTACTAACAAATGATATAATAAGGTTTTAAAAAAAATTAAATTTACATTATTGAGATAAAACGTAAGAAAATGACGCAACAACTTAGGAATACAACAATGCACTAAAAAGAATTATTACAGTTGATTTAAGCGATTTACTGACTAATAATTTTAAGGTTAAGGTTTTAGAAAAAAAATTAGTATTATAAATATAATTTATTTTGAGATAAAACGTGAGGAAAATGTCACTTAGATCAACTTAAGAATTCAACAATGGATATAAAACAACTGTAGCTGTTGATTTAAGTGAAATTTCTGCAGCTTTAACTAAGCTGGAATAGAACGGCTTGTCTCTTGTTGATGCACTAACAATAATTGAAAATTCTCAGAAGAAAAGTTGTAGAAAATATTGCAATGGGCAGGTTTGCTGAAAGCAAGCTCAGTATTAGCTGGTAAATACGAACTGATCCCTAAGGTGAGCCAACGGAAATTTCTATGAAGTATTCACCTATACGTTACTGTGATGTGCAAAGCTCGTTTTCTAGATACAAAATGTTTAACGCGGCTTTACTTAGAAGAAACTAATACCGTTTTTATTTATATACTGCAATTGCAGTTTGTAAGATTGTTTTCTTTTCTATGGGAATAATACTTACAATGCCCAGATTTCTTCTAAAAATTGTTAGTTGTGTACATTTTCATTGTCTAAATGAACGTCTTTCCTTTTTAATTTAAATGCATATAAAAAGCACATTCTAAATTTTTAAAGCACTGTTATTTTCTATTTTTCGTACCTATCAGTCAGCTCTATAATGTTAACCTGTAATAGTTTAAGGTGCGAATCAAAGACTCGTAAACCATAAACTTCTGAATCTAACAATAGAAATGAAAAAAAAAAAAAGTTAATATTTTCATGTACGCAGTTAGTAAAAAAAGCTCCTAAATTTTACATGTAAGTGATATATTTAATGAAGTTATTGTGATAAAGTAAACACCGACAGACTCAGCAAATATGAACTTTTTTTTTATTTATTTATTTCAAAGATGCTCATTGTAGGCTTTTAGGTCTACACACACCACGTCCATTGCAGATGTAGGCGGGCGCACATACGACCAGACTTTAAATTGCGCATATCTTACACGCATTCTTCGCTTATTTCGCTCAAGAGCGATGGTGAACTTCTGATTAGGGCTACGTCGCGTGGAATTCTAGCACACACAATTCTCTCTCTGTTACTGAGGTCACCATTTTAACAAAACACCATCTGGTAGTCAATGTTCACAAGTACAAATTTCTGTGGTTTTTTTTCGTTTCACTGTGCAAGAAAAAGTATTCATGTTGTACAGGTTCCTCTTCTAAATCCCTCAATTGAAGCCTGTTCTGAAGTGAGGCGAAGATACTGCCAGGAGTAAGAAATGAATTGCAGAAATAATCCAGAAATGGTTATTTAAAAAAAAAAAAAAAAAAAATCAAAGCAAATTAAAAGCAATAGATAATAAAAAATTCATTGCAGGGCTTGAAATAATTCCAGTTTCATTAGCAGAAATAAGCGAGAATTCAATACAATGAACCACGTCCAGCCAAAAAGAGCAATAGAACATGATTTGAAATATTCTTATATGTGATTATTGAAACTAACGGTTAACTTCCTTTAAAAACGACATAAGAAAGAATCTTCAGTCCGCAACTGATGCAAACCCTAGAAAAGAGACAAGAAAGATGACGAGTACTTCAAATTGATGACAATCTTAATATTTTAAATTTTGAGGTAATTTTCGTTAAAGGGAAACATATCCTAATTTTTCGGATTTAAGACTAATTTGTAAATAAATTTACATGTTTAGTTGTCATAAAGCTTCATGAATTACAATTATATAGCTGGTTCTTTTCTTTGTTCGAATTCATTTATTTTTATCGTCACTATTGGGGTTGGTGATATAAAAAGACATACCAATCTAACCGAAGATATGCCTGGCATTTGAAAAGCTGTTCAGAACTGAACCTCTGCATATGAAGTGTTTGCTAGCAGTTGGCCAATGCTTAGTCAAAACGCTGGTGGAGGAAAGTAAATGGCCTACCTGGTAAGGTGGGAACTCTCCAGTACCCTGCTCCCCTGCGATAGACTCGCCTCATAGCTGCTTACTGAGCTAAAGATAGCCGAGTGCTGGATCGCTTTTGAAGTGTGGGCAATCTGCTTGTTCTTGTAATATTAGCAATGTGGGCATGAGCCTTTTACCTTTTACAGACAGCAGCAAGAACTAGGTCTGTTACTATCCCTCCATCTTACTCAAGGATTACTAGTTCTTTGGTGGGTTAGTATATCAACATGAATGAAAGAAAGATATTACTATTATTTCCGGCTACACACCGTGCTCTCCAGGGAAGCACTTGCTCGCATGTAAACAGCATTGCTCTCAGGAAAGTGTTGTCCGCGAAGCATGCCACAGACGGCGCAATTAATACTCTTTGTCGTATTTTTTTTAAATTAAATGCTTTTAAAACCTTCAAGTATTCGGTTTATTTGTTATTGGTTGTGGCATCGAAAACTTACAACAGAAAAATCCCTATTAAATAAGCTTTAGCATGCTCATATTTACCCCAATTTATCTAAGGATTACCTTAATCCTCATCTTAATGCGCTTCTCTGTAAAGAGTATAATGCGTAAATGGAATTTCCTTCGAGATAGCTTATCCCATAGCAAAAGATAACAAAATCACACATCTTAGGCTGTAGCGAAGTAACATAAACGAATTAATGGGAGGATAGACCAAACATAAAGTTAATATCCAGCCCCCATACCTAAGTTGTCTGCAGATGATTTCGAGTCCCGACTTCGCTTGGAGCTGGAACACACTCTGGGATAAATGTCGGTTTGCCCAAGCATTTGTTTTCAGTTTTAATATCTGTTCGCACATAAAACGTATATAACTGTCATTAATTAAACAAACCAAGTAACAATATAGTCAGGGGCATAACTAACGAACCCACAGAGCTCCAAGGGGCCAGGGGATCAGAAAACCATTCTGAAGACATTTCGATTTTGAATAACATATTTCATTCATGCATTCCAAAGGATTATTCTATTTACATTATCCTTTTAGAGTTTTATTACTTTCAACAATCACTTCTCAAGTTGTAATGCTTTTTTTCTTTACGAAAATGCAACGTTAAACATCAATCGCCTACCCCGCTTCTCCCAACATGTTCATCTCTTTCCGCACGCATTTAGTTTCAAATACAGATGATTGTTTCTCAATTATTTGGATATTTTCAATATAAACTCCTTTCAAATCTACAGTTTTGTGCCATCAACATGTCAAAGCCTGTATATCGTCGTGGTATGACTCCGCAAGTCTGTCTCTTTACCAATTTCGTACTATGGCGATGATTTCCTTGTCTCGTCAGATATTCTTCCGCAGGTTGCATCTTTCTGGCGACTTAAGACATGGAAGTCAGATAGTACAAGATCCAGGTTGTAGAGGGAGAAAGAATGGTTTTGATTGTCGTGAGGAAAAAAAAAAAAAAAAAAAAAAAAAAGACGTTTGTCACATCTTTGTGAGGACGGATGAACTGAAATGGTTTCTTCAACTTCCAAAAAGTTTTGGCATACACTTAAAAAAAATCTAACTATTTTACGGATCACAGCCTTGGTCTAGTGGTTAGCGTTGGTGACTGCGGGCCGGGAGACCCGGGTTCGATTCTACTCAAGAATTTTTTCTAAGTTAGGGAGGTCTGGAACGGGGTCCACCCAGCCTTGTGAGGACAATTGGGAAGCTGCCCGATGGAGAGATGGCGATCTTCGATCTAGTAAGCCGCGATTACATGCCTCCCTGTAATACTGCACTCTACCATGTGATGGAGGTAGAGGATGCAGCGGTCGTCGGTAAGCTAGGGCTCATATGGTGCTGTTGGCTATGAAGAACTCTTTTACCACGAGGTAATGCACAATAGTCCCTTCATAATACCAGAAAATATTTTATCATAGATTTACTTTTTTTTTTTTTAAGAAGTTTCGTGGTGTTACTCCATGGATTGTATTTTGGTCTGAGATCGAAAGGGATAAAGCCATGTTTCATTTCGTAACGCATTGGCGGACAAGAAATCGTCATCTTCAGCCTCATGGCGAGTAAGCAATTCTAAACACGTGAGTTTTTATTTCTTGTAATCGGCAGTTTGGCTTTGAGGTATCATTTAGCACAAATCTGTGCTATTCTAACTAGTGCTGGCATCATTGGCAGAGATATCAAGTTAAATAGTAAATTACTAGGTTATTGTTTACCGATCGCCGCTCGGCACAGTTAAACATTGCAGGTGTGACTGAAATTTGCAGTGCGAGAATAATCAGTGAAATTGCCTCGTTCTTTTTCCAGATGACGACAGCATTTTTGCCCAATGATTTGCCAGTGCATTTCTTAAACGCCGCTGCTGGTAGTTTTATTTGCCGGCAAAAGAATTTTAATTACTGCTCTTCCCCCCTCCTTTTTGGGGTGTAACAAATTCACTTAGAAAGCAAATGTGCTTTGCAACCCAGCGGAAGATCATGTCTCTGTATGAGAAAACGTGTGAAGGTTCAAAGATGCTATGCATGAAATGTTGTGATAAACTGAGAGGTAAACATGTGTTTCATTACTTTTTGAATATTTCTCATGTTATCTTAATCAGTGTGCTGCCTTGAGACTTAAGCATGCACTAGATATGACCATATCGAAGATATACAAACATATTTTTACTCAGCACTGAAATCTTTTTACAACTTTTTGAAATCATTTTAAACCTGTTTCTTCCTTTCTTATTTGAAGGTTTTGTAGTACTTTCGGAAACTTACGGATTGACATATTATTTTAATACTTTTCATTTGTTTATCTATTAATTTTCTCTTCCTGTAGTTATGTAGTTATGATTTTACTGCGTATAACATGTAAAATTTAATAAATAATAATAAAGAATAGGCGTCTCTGCACTTCCAAGGCATAGTATACCAGCTTAGGAATTCTGTATTATAAAAAATGACTAGAACGAATTAATCTGCAGATATTTGTGTACTCCGTAATGAATGTTCAAATGTTTAAGGTACAACTTAAGCCACCGCGCACATACAATTTCACTCTATCCAGCGAAATAACAATGTGGCATACTTGGTGTGTCTGAAAAGTTCGGTGAATGGTAACATGGTGCATGTGCTGCGCATGTGCATGGTTCCCGAGACACATGGGACTCTGCTGTTGGACGCAAAACTGTTTTCTGACTTTAGAGTATCCTTTTCGTTCATAAAACTACATATTTTCCTAGCGAAATATTTCTATTTCTATATATTTTTAACATATTTTTGAATGTTTTTTTTAAATAATTGTAAAGGAATATAAAAAGAACTTTATTATTATTATTATTATTATTATTATTATTATTATTATTATTATTATCATTATCATTATTATTATTATTATTATTATTATAATATTTTAGTGTTTAGCACTCGTTCTCACTATAGAGGCTAGGTGGTAGACATAGTGCTACATGAATGATTAACTAAGAAAGGAATTTATTTGGGAAGGAAGCGTTTCAGGACTACGTTTAGCAAGTACATCCATAGTATTTACCATTCATGAGGACTGAGGAAAACCGAAAAAAAAAATAATAAAATAAATAATAATAATAATAATAATAATAATAATAATAATAATAATAATAATAATAATAATAATAAATAAACATCAGAGTGCTGATGGGAATCGAACCCCAAAACTCCCGTTCACTGTTTGTTGCCTTGTGAATACATCTATTGATATAGTTAAATATGGTGTACTTTAGATTTAAATATTCTATTTACGATATGTTAAATAACTTTGAAGGTTTGTCACGTCTTCGTCGCAAGTTATAAAACAAAAAATTGAAAAGCTTGACTCGAAAGCTTTGATATGAAACATTTTGATAAATTAGGTTATATATGTAGTTGATTATTCCGAAACGAGCGACACTACAGATATGGAGGAAATGGAGTTGTGATTTATGTATTAATAACATTATCCGTGTAAGTAAAGTCAATTATTGACACATTAAAGTTTATCTTAAGTGTATGATACAATATTATGTAAAATCTTTTAATAGTTAGCTTTACATAGCTTACGCTACCATGCGAAAGAAATGTTGGTAGCACATACTTCAGTTGAATGATGGGATATGATTTTAAATTAGTGTTATGTGGTTTACCTATCTCACATTATTCTTTCACTGGGAAGAGAATGATTATTATGCACGTATGCCTTTTTATCAGCTCTGGCTTCTTTGCCATTCATCATGCTTGGTTTACTTTAGTATACATTACTATTAAATGTCTATAGAGAAACGTAGTTTCTGTTGAATGAGGTTATGTTCTAATTTATAATTAACTTGTCAACCGTTAATATTTTCATCTGTTAAATTGGTAGCTCCTCGATTTGTCCTGGATCTATTTTTTCTGTGTGGATTTGTTTCATGTTCATTCACAATATGCTTAAGTGTCATGGTATCTGTTTTTGCAGAGAATTTTATATTTTTCCCATGTAATACATGTTTATGAAACCCTACTGCGCTAAGAGAAGAGGACATTTTCTATGATCTATGGTGTCTTTTTATATAAATGATAGTAATTTTCTAGTTCCCCTTTTATGTTCACATTCATAAATTGCTACATTGCAGATAAGGAACATAAAAACCTGATTCCACAGTTTTAAATCTATATTTATGATCTGCGCACTATAATAATTTAGATTCAGACTTTTATAATTCTTTTAACTGGGCATCTGTGTACTAAACATTTAAAATTAAAACATTTCGTGGTAAACTTGAAATACATTTCAATGGATAGCTGAAGTTAATGTGCCACGTTATGAAAAATATGTATGTAAACACTGAATCACTAGATTTCTATTGCTGCACGTCGCTCTTTGTGATTGTTTCTTAGAAACTCCAGATGAACACGCCTAGCATCTCCCTGACCTGAATTATGTAAGGTCTTGTATCGCACTGACCCCGATTCTGCAGCTTTGTCGGTAGCCGTCCACGACCACACTGTTCATATTGAGGTTTTTCTAGGCAAACCATCTCTGAGCAAGAAAACCTCAAATGGGCCAAGACCATTTTGTGGATATCATCTCATTAACATCTGTGACACACTTGAGGACGGCAACGGAATAACCTGGCTATAGATTTGGAATCTGCTGCTTGCTTTTTTGTATGCCTGTAGCGTCCCGTCAACTGCCAAGGTCGTTCGAAAAACGTGGAATGACTGAAATGATGAAACAAACGAATCCAAAACCTTAGCGTCCAAAGTTACCTAATATTGCAAGGGAAATTTCCGGGGGAGGGAGTGCTGTATCCCTACATGTCCGACCGGGGATCGAACGTGGGCCCAACAGTTGACAAACGAACCCGCTAGCTTCTGAGTCACTGCGATGAGCCAACTGCTGCCTTACTCATACTCATTTGTTCAAATGATTTAAAATTTAAGGATTCTTAACATATTCAGCACATTATAAACATACATAGTTAATGATTACCAATATATGGCTGTGAAGGTTGTACCAAATCCTTTGTAAATTAATTAAGCCAAAATAAGTGGAGGAACCGAAAAGATTGTTTGAGAATAGCTATAAACTATCTTCCTACACATCATATTATACACTCCATTTAACCATCTGCCGATCACGCGCGCAGGCAACAACGGCCGGCAGACCAAAAATCCCCGGCGATGTCAACCGTAATCTCCCTGTCCAAGGTCACATTTCAGGCACTAAATCATCTGACACTAGAACAGATAATGTTTGTGTATAGAACTTGTGACAACAGGGTTTTGTATAGCAGCATGTAGGTAATTTGTAGCGAACATTTCTGCTGTTAATGTTGCTCATGTCTACTATATAGGAAAACGGCATATTATAACGGCATAAAAACTTCATAATATTGGAGAAGCACCAGAGCGTTCTCCAAATGGGCATTTCAAAAAGCTCAGCCCACAGTTCTACTAAATGGCTAAAAGTGAAACCTTATAAATTGATTGCATTCCAAGAATTGCAACAGCTTGAACGATAATTTTTGCAGAATATTGCTGAACTGCAGTTAATAGTTTTCTTCAATGAGGTGGTTTCATTGACGTGGTTATGTTTGCTTCCCAGTGTACAGAACATCCACGATTTATTCAAGAAACTCCCTTGCATGATGAATAATTACTGTGTTAAATGCTGTATTTGCAGGTCAACTAATAGAGTCAATATTCATTCAATATATTCTAAATTTAGTGAGGTGTCGCAGGAATACTCACATTTTTGAATGATTACCCGATAATGACAGACAACCTACATATTTTCAACAATATTTTGCCACAGTCCACACCGTCATTATGACTTTTTATGATAGAGTTGTTTTTAGATAGCGTTCTCCAGACCATATCTCACCGAATGTGACTTGTTTGTGGGAAATCCTTAAATATACATAGCTCTCACACTATAGATAAACTGAAAAAGACAATATAGATAAGAATAGAAATTCGAATCGTAGAGCTTTTGCATATGAATGCTGATTAGGCAAACAATGTCTAAATATAAAAAGAACAACACTTCAAACATCGGCTATAGGAAGTTTAGCACTCAGTATTACATAATAAGATTATGTGCTTTTATTAAAATTGTACGATAAGAAGGCGCCAATAAGGTTCGCGCGCTTGTTAGGCAAATGGAACCGGCGACGATTCAATATAATTGGAACTGTATTGTTAACAGCGTTCGTAAAGTTCTTCAAGAGCATCAATTTCGTTCCCTAAATTTGTTACAGCGTGTTCATTTTGTTAATATATTTTCATTGTCAAATGTATAGCTTGTAAGCGTTATCATCCACCTTTGGCGTTAAGTTGAAATCAGCTACAGGATAGTTTATTTGGAAAGGTTTTTTATTACGAATCCCTAGAAATCAACACACACTTCCAACCTCCGAAGGGGGTCTAAATGTCATTGATACACAGGCGAAAGCTGATTGTCTCATTCTCCGGAAAAACTGACACATCTAGGAGACTGTGGCGATTCTTATAGTCATCAGTTTCTCACCCAGTGGTTATCGGAACACCGCCTCCAGAATTCGCCAGATTTACGGGGGTTGCCGATTCAGGCGCTCCAGGTATTCTGTCGACCTACATAGCCAACCACTGAAGACCAGAGACTTGTATACTGCCTGGTTGTTTCAATTGCCAGCTCCTAAGGTAATTCTCCATCACCCAGTATACAACTGGCGCCAAATCTGGTCCAACATCCGACATTCTGCACTCAACACTTACCAACGGAATGTGTGGTACCAATTGGTGAACAATATCTTCCGTACAAATGAGCGCCTACATGGTACTGGTATCAAGATATCTCCAAACTGTGATAATTGCAGCCTTCAAGATACCATACTCCATCGTGTAGAATGTGGTGCTGCTGCATTAACTTGGCGGAGGGTGCAAGCCAAGATCTCCAGATCCTGGATATCTCTGAGAAATGTTTTGAGCCGCAATATTTGACATTTCCAGTATTTCGTTGTTCCTCAGTAGCTCAACGAATGGCAGTGTTGTGGTACATTGGGCAGCTTTTAATTGAGTTTGAAGATTCAAGTTAAACAAAATCTTGTTTAAAAAAAAACTACACACACAATTGAGTTCTAATAATTATAATATTAAAAAAGTAGGTTGTGATATATTTAACAGACTGGAAGACATGCAAAGTATGCTATTGGTGATCAAAAACATTGAAATTGTAATCTGTGTTGTGTGTATTTACATGTGAATATAAATAAATAGCATTTTCTAAAAAAAAAAAAAAAAAAAAAAAAAAAAATGGATGACTGGGACGGATGGTGTATGCAATGATGCAAATAGCAGATGTTGGGAATGCGCCTTCACTTGCGCAAGTGGAAATGTTACATTGTGTGTTTATTCCTTATGAGCTAGATCATTTTCTTTACCTTATTAGAGTGCTCAAGAAAGGTTTTACGTATAATGTATATCAGTATATCACCTAGGCACACCAGTGCATACGTTTCTTTAGTATTACAGGGAGGGGGGATTTCCGCTAAGAATGCTTCTTACATTTTCAAGAAAGAAAAACGTATGGATTTCTCTTTCATTGTTTTGAAGGTTAGCCATATTTTGTAAACCGTTGGGATAACATCAGCAACTAAAGCGAGCATAAACAGAGATTTCCACACTTATGGTCAACTGTGCCATCGCTAATGTCACCTGAAATTGTCGAAATCGCTGGTTTATTATACAACTATCATCACACGAAAACCTTGTTGATTTCTTTTTCCTTGCAATGGCAAAAGTGTATTCATTCCAAGCCATTAATTATACGTTACTGTTATTACCAAAAACCTATTAGCCATCTAGTGATCGATAAGGAAATATTTCGAGCTGGAAGTAAATATCACTGTTCAGATTTGTGGTTAATCTAGCAACATGGGTCGTTTATCGAAAGGGCGACCGGGATCGCAAGGACATGCTCGTGAACCGGAGGTCTGCGGATCTAGAAACACTCCCCTGACTTTTTTGTACTCAATGGCAAGTATGCTAGTTTTCCTCCCCCAAAATAATTTATTTGCCATTATCATTTCATCTCATCTCATGTATCTCCAGTGTCTACCACCTGTGATGATGCAGTAGCAAAAATAAACATTAAACACTAAAAATGGACAATTCTGGGACTAAAGCGCCGACAAATAAACAATGACACTCATCTACCCAGAAAACATTAGCATCTAGAGCTATTTGGTATTCTCGCTTTTTCACGGCCAAGAAAAGTCCCGGTAGTAAACTTCATAGATAGAAAATAAAACACACGCCATCCAGCAACCTGTCGGGAATAGAACCGGAGCTCATCAATTGAAACTAATGTCGGTGCATCATTGTATTCTGCTTCTCTTGCATTGGATTCTTTGGTTTAAGAGTTTTAGCGAACTCTATAGCCCACAGAGCCATTAAAACAAAAGAAAAATAAGTTTCCTGACTGCAGTGGAGGTACTGACATTTTTGGAGAAAACAAAAATGTTAAACAAGGAATTAAACTGAATAACTGTCATATGAAAATTGAATTACTCTGTTTATGAGTCAGTAAATGTGCTTTACAATGCACAATTGGCTTGTAATTTAGCATTTGGGGCAGAATAAACAAAACTTACTATAATTAGTCGTAAACTGAAAGTTAACAGCTGACAAAGGTTGACAATTGTCATTCCTCTTATGCTCAAGTCCTCGCGCTCCCTAACTTCCGGCCGGAAGTGAACATACCTAGCACGCTTGACACTTCCTCTACACCTTTCAGCCTCTAAAAGGCCAGATTGGCTGACATTGTTCGTATTTAGATAGCAACAAAGTATTCCAACGTGCATTTTCATTTCTAAGAGACATCGTTTACTGACATTGGCTGAGTGTGGGTATTACTTTTTGGGTGAGAGATGTGCCGATATCGGCTTAAACGTATCGGAATGTAATATGTATTCGAAAAATGATTGCTGTTATCGGATCTTCAATTAAAATAAAAGTGACATTCTCTGGCTGCAACTCTGGAGGTATTGCTGAGGAGACTGCCTACCAAATAGGTAACAATTAAAGAAGTTCAAAGCAGTCCATGTAGACGGACTGTATCTTGCCAGGAAGATTTCCACAGTACTGCTTAATGTCTTTCCATTGGCTACGGCAAATTAATTAATGAATAAAACTGTATATCTGCTGATCTAAACTTACCTGTACAAGAACAATGAAAACTGAATGATCGGGCGATCGATATAATATTTTGTAGGTAATTTCCATAGGGAACATAAGACAAAAGATATAATTGAAATTAATTTTGACATAACACTCTATGCTTGAAATTTTAAACCTGCGACATAAAAGCAATAAAGAGAACAAAACAAACTTCATGATTCTCGCCTCAGAATCTGATTTTCTCATTACTAGGAGTGCCTTAATTAAATAAGAAAAAAACAGGAGTTATGAATCAAGGTAAAAAGTGAAGGCTTCTGAATGGTGAGGTAAGATTTGTCTTTTAATGCTGTATGTACTTTACTTCCGTCTATTAAGTAATGTTGCCATTCATTTGTTTTGTTTGATATATTGAATACGTGGTGCATCTCTTGAGTACATAGTATTAACAGGAAAGTTTAGGGTGATTGCAATAGTTTGGACTAATTTTGAAATAACAATAAAACCCCAAGAGATAATATTTCTACCTAGACTGACACGTGGCGCTGATGTGAGAAATCAAGAACTAAGCTAGCTCGCGCATCTACACACGAGGTATATGTGAATATGTTTTGAATGTATCAAGTTAATGAAATGAAGAAGACAAATTTAGGGGTTACAATGTGTTTGTTTGTTTTATAAAGTTTCAGTGTAGTGATATTAAGCATAGTTCTGAGTAATTAGTAAATTCATAGCATATGTTTGTATACCTACAACACTACATATCATCGGGAAATGAACTAGGAACTTTCCTTACACAATTAAACTGGGTTAGGCACGTGCAACGCATTAGGTACATCAAGAATCAATGATAATTTATAAATAATATATATATATATATATATATATATATATATATATATATATATATATAACCAGAAGGCAGTGTTCGGTTCTTTTACCCTTTATGGAACTTGGCTTATTTTGAGTATTAACATTCTTAAAACAACCTGATTTTAATAAATGACATTAAGAGAGGGAGTGCTAGAGTACAATACATATGAGACTACAAACGCCATTTAATTTTCTTTTAATATAAGGGAAATTATTGCCACTATTTTGATGAACTACTTCGCTTGCTTTATGAAAACCTTTTAATTGAATTGGTTGTACTATGTTCGCAGTGTCATTTAATGCTTGGTTTATTTTTCAACAAAAGAAATTTAGAGTGAAAACATTGGCTTTATAATTGCGAATTCATAAGGAATGTAAGCTATTGCAATTGTACGAATAGAATTATGTTTTGAATAATCTTTCCAAATCTCCATCGATCGTACTCTACTAGGCATCGAAGGAAAAAAAAAAAAAAAACACATACACACTATATATTTTGTGCCTGTGTCTGTCTGTTAACGCTCTAGAGGTCGCAATTTTTGTTTTTCTCAAAGAAACTCGGTATATAATCATCAATTAACAAACGATTTGTAGAGTGCGTTAACCAGCAAAATTGAACCATTGGGGGTGGCGATTAACCGAAAACGATTTTTTAATACAATAGATTAGCAATAACAAAATATGATTATATTCCTCACAATTAATATTTACAAAACCATACAACATAACATAATCACAGATGTGAAAACAAAAAAGTTCGTCACATAGGATGTGTGTAAATTAGCGAATTCTCAGAAAGTTGAATTTGTGAACGTTAGTGTAAATTGCTAGAGCACAAAAGTTACATATTGAGTACGAAATTGGAATGAAGCAGTGACTCCTACTACCAGGAGCCCAAAATTCAAAGCACTCACCTCTAGCTATTTCCCTTCTCTTGTAGAAGACGGGCCAAGCCAGTGTAATCAGTCGTGACGTTCTATCAGTGTTATTGTTGAAGTATCGAGAAACGATCATATAAAAAGTTTGCTTGCTCTTTTGACACCGCTGGGTATACGATGATCGTGGCAGTAATAGATTAATATTTCACATTTGCTATCTTTACAACAATGCTTTTGCCAAAAATAAAACATGCATCGTTATAAATTATGAATCCCCCCCCTTTTGTTTGAAACTAAACGCTATATCGCTTTTTAAATTCGGTTTGCAGGTATATCCTACTCATAATGGTCCATTTCCTTAATTTTCAGAAATTATTTTTATTTTATTTAAATTATATATACCAAGTTTCGTTGCAATATATATGGTGCCGCTAGAGCGATTTTTAAATTTTGAGTTTCAGATAAACCCCTCTCATAATAGTCTATTTTCACTGATTTTCAGAAACTATTTTTATTATTTTATTTCAATGGCATATACCGAGTTTCATTGAGAAAAAGCAAAAATTGCAGCCACTAGAGAACTTTTTAAATATTGAGTTTCAGATCAACTGCATTACTATATCTCTGATTTCACTGTTTTCAGAAACTATTTCACTTACTTTATTTCATTGGCATTTACCGAGTTTCGTTGATAAAAAAAACAAAAAACAACAATTTTTGTGGCGCTAGAGCGATTTTTAAATTTTCGTTTTAGGTTAATCCTCACCCCAATGGTCCAATTATACTGGTTAACAAACTCGATGTATCATTTGTTAATTCATCGTTATATGCCGAGTTTTGATATATATATTGAAATAAAGTTTTTACCTTGCCATTTTTGGTGCGTTCATGAGCACAACTTCAATTCCTTCGGAATTCGCTAAAATGGAATCTTTCACTCAGAGAGAGAAAAAACTTGTACCAGATAGAGCCTGAAAAAATGTTGTGGCATTCTCTAGGACTGCCTAACTGCACACCTTTACACGATGAATATTTATAACTAGGCAGTTTAGCACTTAACATCAAGTTAGATATTCAAGCTGCTACTAGGGGCATTCTAAAATTTCACGGCCTGACCAATAAAACACAAGATTTAAGAATTTTGTTTGTTTGGTAATGTTTCAACGTAGTCGCCTTGTATATCAATTCATTTAGCCTAACGACTTTTAATACCCTCAGTAAAATAAGATTTGTCCAAATGTGAAAAATAAGCGTCTGTCTCAGCTTCAACCACATCATTTGATGTGAATCTTCGTCCACTCAGCCATTTCTTCAAGTTTGGGAATAAAAAGTAATCGCTAGGAGCCAAATCCGGCGGATGTGAGAAGCACTTCGAAGCGAAGGTCAGCAGTTTTGCAGCAACAATCCCAGACATGTGTGGAGGTGTATTATCGTGATGAAAGAGACCTTTCTTTTTCGCAAGGTGTAGACGTTTAGCCTGAATAATTTCTTTCAGTGGGTCCAGCAGGAAGCGCAATATTTCCCGGTGGTGGCTCTGACGTTCTGTGGGTAGTCTGCGAGTACCACAGCATGATAATCCCAGAAAACCGTAACCACGAATTTTCCTGTAGATGAAACCGTCTTTACTTTTTCACCTGTTTAAACTGCTCCTTCGTCTCCGGCATGTAGTGATGAATGCATGTTCATTTATTGTTATGAAACATCGCAGAAAATCACTGGAATTGCGTGAATTCTGCCGATATTGGTAATGTCCTTTTGTTTCGAAGGATGAAGATATCATTAGTCTTGGTTGCGTTTGTGGCAGTGCTTACTGTAATGTCAGTGGGAGCTTCCTGCGACCAGCAACTACTGACAGAATTGACGTTCACTCTGAACGGCGCTAATCTGGCTAGCATGGCCCTACCAATCTACCAAGAGTATCTTCGCCTCGCCGGTCGCTACGTATTCAAGCATGTGATTGCAACCGGAATGCAGATATGCAGGGATGCGTTTAAATAAGTCTAAACTCTCTTGCGAAATGCTCATTCGAATGCGTTTTTGGTCCAATGTTAACAAATACGGCACCCATCGTGCGGAAAGCTCTCTCACACCCAAAAATTCGCCTAATATGTATGGACACGACCTATCGAGGTCTTTGCAATGTCAGTCAACCGGCGATCATTAGTGCGGCATTGTGAATTTTTGTTACAATTTCATTTTTGGGACGCCCTGAGCTCTCATTTTCTTGAATGGATGTATGACCATGCTTAAATTCAGCAGGCTACTTTTTAACACTCGACATTTTTTTTAATTAGTGTTTAACACTCCTTTTTACTAGAGCCACCACAATAGTGGACACTGAAAATTGGGATAGGATTTATTTTTATTAAAGGAAGGAAGCATTCCAGGCCTAAGTTTAGGGTACCTCCCCGGCATTTGTCATTTATGACTGACGAAAACCTGAAAAAAACCTCAATCAAGGAGGACGGTCCTGGTGGGATTCGAACCCCTAACCTCCCGCTCACCAGTCCGCTCCTTAACGACCTCGGCCACTCATGGTGGTAAAACCCTCGAAAATGAAGGGGAACAATCCTTTAATGTGGAATCTAACTTCTTTTGTATTTCTGTTGGGGTTAAACCCTTCAAAACTAAGTACAGGTCGTATTTCAGTTTTATTAACCATTTTGTACAAAATGTTAACACTAGTTTGTTTACACGATGGTCATAAAACACTTGCGTGTTTGAAACTTTACAGCGTACCATCTAAAGAAACAACTACCATAGTAATTTGGTCATCTTCACGACATCTCTGAGTCAGGCCGAGAACTTTTAAACACCCCTTTTAGGGTCAATATAAACAAAACCCAGGCTATGGGTAATCATGTGGCAGGTAAACAGGAACTGACGCATGATAGGTCTAAGGGGAGAGATCAACTTTAGCTCATGACATATTGTACCTCTCCCACTTCATTCCATTTCATTCTGGTTTTAGTACTTAAAAATTCTAATCCTGTTTAACTTCTGAAGTATTTACTCTGCAGTGATCAAGACTATGATGGTAGTATAATGTACAGCACTACACAGCTCAGAAGTACCTAAATGCTATAGGGAAGCACAATGGTGAATGAAAGAACTGCACATGATAGACATTAGCAACCAGCCAAACATAATTCTGTTAGAATTATAAATTATTAGCAATTTTTCTGCATAATTATCCTCCTTATCAATGACTTCTCACATTGATATATTAACTTTTTTATTCTATCAGAAAATTCTTTTTGGTGTGCCTGCAGCCTGCACAACTTCTTTGACCTTGTCATTATCTCAAATCTTTCAGCTGTCAAAGTGCCCTTCAGGGATGCAAGCATATGACTTCTAAATAAGCAAGAGCAGAATTATATGGAAGATGCTATAATATCAGAAATTTCAATCTATGAATGATTTCAACAGTTGCATGGCTGTGTGAGAGAAATGTATTATTAAGGAGAAGAGTGTCTAAACAAACATCCTGGCTTCAGCTCCTCCTCCAGCATTGCGTGCAAAAGGGTAGTATTTACATTTCATCCTTTACTTGATAGTGCTCCAAAAATGTCTTTTCATACCCCAAAAGAAAATCAACAGGACCTTAGCAGCAGAACTTTTAACTTCTTTTTGGCTAGAGAGGTATGCTATGCTGCCATCATTGGACTCTCTCTTGCTTTCAAATTCTTGATAATATACCCAAGTTTCATCCTTTGTAAAATGCAGTTAGGAAATCTTCTCTTCATTGTTATATGCACTAAAAAGTCTTGAAGTCTGCACACAAATTATCTTATGCTCATTTGTCAGTGTCTAGGCATCGACCATCCATAGAACTTGAGAACCTATATGACAATGATATATGCAGATCTGATACTGATATGCAATTCTCTAACCACAAATTCTAAAGAATTGTGCCAGTTTTAAATAATAATGTTGTCAGCATATAATTATTAAATAACCTGTCATCTCATCAGTAATCATGCTGGGATCATCAGAGAATGGCTCATCATTGATTTATGTCACTAATGTTAAAATGTATGTACTCATTCATGCATTATTTTCTCAGCAATGCAGGCATCTCAATCTTATTGTAGCATACTTCAGTAATTTTTCATGCAATTTCACACCTTCAGACCACAGAATCTGATAACTGCTTATTGGTCCTCCAGTCTGCAAAGAGCTAAGGACAATATGATTCTGTATGTGCTGAATTTTCAATTAGCAGCCATGCCACATATTAGGCAGTAGCAACAACTTCTCTAAGAATGTATCTTTTATTTGTGGAAGTTGGATTTTGTGTCATTTCTTCTTTCAATTTTTGAATTGTGCCAATATTTTTCAGGATTCCTGACTTCATAGTCATTGATCATAGCAGTAAAGATACACAATTTTTATAAAAATTTGCATAAATATCATCACATTCTACATTTACATTTTCCCACTCTGCATCATAAGCAAAGTGTATGTTGGTAATTTCTTTCCTCTTATGTTCTGCTAGTCTGAGCAAGCTACAAAATTATTGGCTACACAGATGTGTCCTAATGTTACTTAGTTAGTTAGTACCTGTCATTCCATTTTGTAATATGAGTGCCCCCCACGAGGTAGGTCTTATTTACCAAGGAGAATTTAGTTATGCTTATTTTCCTATAGAAGACAGAGGACAGATGGTAAGTCAAGGAACTAAGGTATTACTTTAATGTGAAACAGTTCACGATTTTGTCCAGGGACCTCATTTTTTCAGATGGAGTTCTTTAATGTGCCACAAATCTGTGATACAAGAACCAAATATTTTAAGTCCCTCCCAGAGGATTTGCGCCTGAATTGTTGTAACATATGGAGTAATTAGAGACTGCCCATTTGAGACATTTGCCAACTCTTAACCAGATGTGATGCATGTTTCATTTCTATATCAATTTCCAGATCATTTCCATTGAATAAGGCCAATAAGTAGAGTGCACTATTATCCATCTAATAGAATTTAATTTAACTTAATTTTCATTTCAGCATAATAACCAGAAATCAGCAGACCTATATTTCCTCTATAAAAATGTTTCTATAGTTCCCATAAAAATTGTTTAAAGGTATTTTGATTAACTTTGTACATTACAAATGAACTGAAATGACATATTATGGCTTAGACTAACTATAAATTAAAGTATTTGTTTCAAAAAAGTTATATTTGGAAAATTTGGGGCCATGCTCATCTAAGCCTGGGTATCTGTCATCAAAGCTACATTTTGGAAACAACTGTTCCCAAGTGCACTGTTCAAAATAATTAGGCGCTCAGATAAAAATAATTGTGTCTGTCCAGCTTCCATCCATCCTCTGACTCTTCCCAAACCATCACAGTGCAACTTTTATTTTCATCAGTTTCTAATACCCTGAACCCTGCAATAGCACACATTCCCTTTGTTCAGGGAGACCATATGTGACATCACTTCTGGTAAATCACGTTGTTGTGGCATGCAGTTGGGAAAGTGCAAGGTTTATGTCATGTCTAAGGGAATGGAACTTGCTGTAGTGTTCATGTCTACTTTTTGTGCTGTCCTACCAATGTACTCATTGCTATATCCCATCTCACATCAATAATGAGCATATCCTTCTGTATCTGATAGCATATCACACTGTAACTAATTTCTGAATGAAGTAAAGGACTTGGTTTTAGTATGCCTATATGAGTTTTGATAACTTGTCTGATCCTCCAATTATTTTGAGCATAATACTAGGGACAATAAAAAATGTTTGCAATTGTAAGTTATGAACTTATTGAAGCACTTAACCTCATAAATTTAAAATTACTCCTCATCTTTCTGTACACACAGTGTAGATGTTGCAACCATTTATAAATAACATTGCAAAACACTGACTGAGGTATTGTTACCAGAGCTGAATTTATAATTCAGGCAGGGTCCTGCCTAAGATATTCCAGTAATGATGCATTTCACTTGAGGAAGCAATCAGAAGTTGCACAATGCAAGATCGGACTGTAGGGTGTTTGGTTAGTTGGTTGAGCATTTGGACGTTTCCAACCTACAGCTTCCTCAAATTTGAAGCTGTTTTATGAGCAGATGCATCTCTATGCAAAAGTATCAGTCTTGAATTACCCATCTTTAGATGTTGATGCCTCAGTTCCTTGAATGAAGGATTCAGCATATAAGTGTCATTCACTATATGTCACTAATATTTTCTTGGTTGAAGAAAATCATGAGCACTGATATCTGAGAACAAAAAATCTCAGTACACTTTTATGGCCTAAAGCCCATTGTTGCCAGCTGTGTTAATTACATTTTACACTTATTATTGTCTAATAATACATAGGTAGTTGCTAAATTTTTAGAATGTCCTAGGAATGTAACATACTGCTAATATATATTTATTATTGTTGTTTTCTAACTTCTATTATATTTGATACGTATGTCATTATCAGTTCCATTCCTTCAAATTTCGATGCTCATATTCGCTTAAACTTTGTATAATATAACGAATAATATAGCGAATATAACTTTTTTTATGTTGAATATTTTGATCACTTGATGTAAAGGAATATTTTACTACGTTTTAAGGATCATACAAAACAACCATTTATCCAAATAAAGAAATTGTGTAATTATTTTAACCAAATAAGATTTCTTTGATCAAAATAATACTCAAAAAGCACAAATATATTCATTAGTATCCTGCAAGTGCTGTGTAGATTAATATGTGTAACAATAGATTACTAACACTATAAAAAATTAAGTATATTTTAAACTACCAAAGAGCCACTTAATTTTACACTGCATAAAAATTATAAAGTATGCTCTGACATGATAGTAATTACACTATCTCTTTACTAGGTGGCAAAGGCGAGTAGAGACCAATAAATATTGGAACTAATACCACAGCTTTGACACAAATCACCAGAGTGGTACTATTTGCAGCTGTATTCTGGCCATACTGAATAGAAAATATAACAAGGTAATTTATGAGCAAGTTGACATATTTATAATGATATTATATTTGCAGATGCAGAGAAAGTAGCAGACCTGTAAATTTGCATTGAGAAAGTGACAGAATGAGCTGTGGCAATTTTGGTTGCAGTAAATCAACAATTTGCAGCAATAAGAAAAGAGGGACATCTCAAATAAAGTGGGGAGAATGAGACATTTCAAAAAGCAGGCAATTTGCCAGCAAATAATATTGAGATAAACAATAAGGATGGATGTATAATTTAAAGAAAGTTCCAGAAATACTATGAAATTCTTTAGAAACTCCAACCTTGAACAACAAGTTTTGCGCGAAAGAACTTGGTAATACCAAAGGCAAAGGAACACTAAGAAAAATTATGAAATGTATAGGTTTTATAATTAAAAAGTATAAAAAACTACTGATGTTTTCTAATTGATAGCCCTAACATAGTAACCAAAGTAAATTATATCTTTGAATGCTGAAAAATAATAAAAACTGAGAACAGAGACTTGTTGTTTATGTGAATGAGCCTTAACATAGTAACCAAAGTAAATTATATCTTTGAATGCTGAAAAATAATAAAAACTGAGAACAGAGACTTGTTGTTTATGTGAATGGATATTAGTTCTCACTTGTTACACAGTACTTAAATTTTGAAAAATATATGTATACAGATAAAGTCCAAATGTGTATGCAGATAAAATTACTGGAGATGTCCTATATTGGTTCACACAGGAGGAAATGGGATTTATTTCAGATGTGTGTTTAAAATTTACAATCCAAAGTCCAAGACATTTGATTAATACAGTAAGAGAATTTGATAATTTCAGGAAATGGAAAACAATACAGAATGATGTCTGATATATCAAAAGGAAATATTGTTGTCCTTGATAATGCCTATAGCACAATAAGCAAAATAATAAGCCATCTTCTTCTAATAGTTTAAAAGTAAATACACAGCCATGATTTAAGGGAAATAATATAGCACATGATGAAGAAATGAAAAAAGTATAACTTCTTAATTTTGTGAAACAATTTGTATCAAAATCTGTCCATATTATTATTACTATTAATTAATACTACTTCTCTTATCTCTATTTGGAGTCTCATAAAAGTAGAGTTGTAAAGGAAAACATCCATGACATGCCTTTGTCCAGCATTGAAGTTGCTAATTTTAGAAATCATTGAGTTAGTAACACTGGAGTACTGAAAGAAAAGTTGAGGGATATGCAGAATGTATTGAAAACAGAATGCATTGTGGAAGAATTTGCAAAATTAATTATTAACATTGAAATTTGTAGCAGCAAGGAATCATAAGATATATACCAAACCATATCTGTTTATGACACTAAAACTGCAAGTGGATATAGTTCAAAAACAGAAAATGAGTTGAGTAGAGGATAACTTATAAACGGTATGTTATATCAAAAGAACACGTCAGTCAATGTGCATTGTTCTACATTTTTAATAGTGTTTACACTTGTTTCAACTACTGAGGCATCACAAACAATGTTACGGTAAATATTGTATATCATCATCATCATCATCATCATCATCATCATCATCATCATCACCATCACCATCATCAGGTAAATACTGTATATCATCATCATCATTATCATCATTCATTCATTCATTGTTTTCCATGTGTCTTATGCTTCAGTTGTCTAAATAGTCTGACTTTACATTCAGTTTGCAATATAAACAATACATGTAGTCATCTCATATTTAGGATTCTACTCTCCTTTACTGAATAATACATAATATCATAAATATCATAAAGCCAAATATATAATTCTATTTAGAAATATAAAAGTTAAGCTTGCTTCCCTAGAATTTAGTTGATTAAAATTTGCTTTTACAGAAAAAACAGTTATTTATAACAATGTCTGACGATCTTGGTTCTGCCATTGAATTGATATAAAATTACTGGGGCCAATAACTCAAATTATAAAAAAAGTGTATGAAAACAAAACAAAGAAGATATGTTAATTAAAAAATATAACGTCCAGCTGGACATTCACTGCAATAAAATAGTGCTTTAAGTAGTTACAAAGTTATGATAAATATAAGCCAAAAAAGTACAATTATACAAAAATTCACTCATAAAGCATTTCTTGACTGCCTCTGTGGTCTAGTGGTAGAGTTCATGGCTACTAATCCAGAGGTTCTGGGTTCGAATCCCAGTAAGACAAACTGTCTGGGTAAGGTTTTTTTTTTTTCCTTACCCTGAGAAGGTGAATGCCAGATAGCTTTAAGGTGCCGAGGACTCTGAGATCATTAATGCCTTCATTAATTCATTTCATTTCTTCCATCCTTACAGACTTTAATCTATAGTTTCAGTCCACAACCTACACAAATGTTGCTAGAAGATCAGTGCAGTCAAAGTGACAATAAATAAATCATTAAACATCTTATTGGCTTTGTAATATGGTTCCCTCTATAAAGTGTAGTTTATATAGTTAATTTATGTTTCACTTTAGAAGTTCATATCTATAAATTAAAGCTAAAGTTTGGCTAGCAGAGTTTGTTAGCTGTATATAAATAACACATCAATAATCATTTGATCCCATATGAGAATAACTCATAAGCAGATATTAATGAAGAACCAAGGCTGTTAAGAAAGGTCACTTAAAATAAGAATTGCTTATCTGCAAACTATTTTATTCTTAAAATATGAATCTTCAAATATCAGAACAGATAATTCATTCTTATATGGTTTTATATACGTACCAGAAAAAATATGTGCATTGAAAAAATGAGATCTGAACTTTCAACATTAGAAAAAGCTAATGATAGCAATATGGACAGGATTTACATACTATTATTCTTTTCTCTTTAATTTGGCAAACATTTTACTTACTTTCCTAGCATAATTTCTACTTACTACTACATGATTAATCACTTGTAACAAAAAGTGAGTCAAAATACTAGCTGCAAATGTTTGTATGAAATGCTAAAATGTTCAGCTTTGAGCATGTACTTTCTGTAAACCACTATGATTGTTACTGATTCCCAACATTTACTGTTATAGAACCAATTACTTCTGTAAGTTGCTTGGAATTGAAAGTTCCCACAAGCTTCCTCAGGCCTTGTTTCCTTGGCATAAATGATTCAGTGAAGGTTACCAGCTCTCCAGGCTTAACATCTCTGCAATAAAACAATTGAATTCCTGAATATTATTTATACTATAATTTCACAATAAATATCTTAGGTGAGATACTATCAGAATGACTTCTATAGCATTTATTCTGATTCCGTTTTTATCGGTTAACATTATATGAAGGATTGTTTGTGATCTATGGTAACAATTTAAAACATTTTAACTTATGATGAAGCATGCCACTAATAGTGGTTATGTTCTATGTGGTAGTCTCAAGTATAAGCTATTGTTCTGTATTGCAATTTTCAATGCAGCAAGTTAGTACAAAGTACAATGAAGTTGTATTTATTCCATTCCTACTGGCAGGCTTTGCAGACTGTCTATGGTTAATGGTATTCTGCTTCCAAAGACCCTTTTCAGTAATCCAAGTACACAAAAATTCACTGGCAATGTATAAAGTATTTAACAGGAATGTTGCTGTAAGGAATGGAATGTATTTTGGTTTTCTCTCTAGCTTCCAAAAAATAGCTAGTTGAAGCAAATGTATGGCTTGAAGTCATAAACTAATGCAGTTGGGCCACTTTTTTACGTTCAAGCTATGCTGGTAATATTTACATTAGTATTGAGATCCCTAATTTAAATGAAATGGCTCTCTGTGTTGCTGGATTCAGGCCAGAGACAAAGGTCATAATCTTCCACATTATTTTATGGCTATGGCTATGGCTGGTTGTAAATTTCCTGTTTTTTTGCCCTCTGGAATAAATTCTTTTGTGTCATTATCTTTTTAGTTAAGCTTACATGAGATGCCTTTCTTGAAGATTGTGAAACTGTCCTTTTACTTGTTTGATAGTCTCTGAATAAGAGTATTTTGCATTGAAAAGGGCAATAATATACACTTTCATGAATGGTTCTCTTTTAAGTGCCATTTCATATGAGTGGTATGAGAGCACATTGCAGTATGCTATATTGCTAACACTGCTGAAGCTAAATTTGCTTCAATAGTATTGTGCTACTGCAGATTTCTAATTGTTATCATAAATTGTAAACAATTCTCTGTACTGCTAGTTTTATGCACTTTTTACCTAGATATCAAAAAGTAGCAGCAAATTGAATGTTTTGATATATATAATATTAGAGTATTAGAGACATAAATGATGTCATTTTTCTACTTAATCACCAGTACACTTCTCATATCAACTTCTTTATTCCATCATAAAAAAAAACATTGTAAATGAACATAGAACATATCAATCATATTTATAATAAAATCAGCAAGCCCTTGTACCTCTAAAGGTATTTTAGGAACATTTTAGATGAAAATAGCCTGTAAAAGATATATTATGACATCATATGCCCTCATTTTTATATGATATAGAAATTTGGGGGCTCTGCTGCAACAACATAAGATAGGAAGGTTTTCTAATCTACAGAAGAAATCAATCAGATTGATCTGTAAACTAAATGCTAGGGAATCATGATGCAAGGAGATAGTAGCTGTTTTGGACAAGGATTTAAGTAAAAGATGCCAATGACATGGGTCTACTTCTGCACAACAAATTGCCTGTCGATATCAAATGGTGCAATTATACATATTACAAAAAGAAGCTGAAGGCTTTTAATAAACAAAACCTTATACAGCATGGATGAATTGTAATGTATTAAATGTCAGTGTAAGTATTTAAATAATATTGTACTATTTTTGTTCTTTTCTTTGATAATATCAGAAACTACAACAGGTCTATTGACAAGAAATGCCATCTATCTATCCATTGTGCCTATAGCCATGTATGAAGTGCTGTTTTAACCTCATTATTCTCAAAATCTTTATCCTCTCAAAGCATCCTTCAGGGATGCAAATACATGCTAATCTGGAGGGATATATGGAGGATGCTGTAAGATCTGAAATCATAGTCTTCCAGTGGATGTATGACAGCAAGCATTATCTGTAGAAGAGTAGTTGTAGACAAAAGTACCCCATATAACTGGCTCTAGTGCACTATTCACTGTTTTATCCATTTCTTGATAATTTTGAGCTTCAAAATTGGTACTTTCATTTCCCAGAAGAGAAACAACAGGACCTTTCCAGCAGAAGATTGAGAATTTAATATCTTCTTGGTTGGAGATTATGTTTGAAGTCATTTACTAGAATGTTTCTTGCTTTAGGGCTTACAACAGTGTGTTCAAGTTTCATTTTCTGTGACAATACATCTAAGAAGTCTTCCCTTCAACATTATACCATGCAACTATAAGAGCTGTGTATGTCTGCACATTGATTATCTGTGCTCATTAATCAGTATCCAAGAATATTGTGGGTATCAAACTGACTCACATTCTCATCAGTGACTGCTATGCTGGTACAATCATCAGGGATTTATTTTTGACTACTGTTAAATGCATTTACCTACTCATATACACTTCTCTCACTAATGCAGGCACTTCCATACTGTTGCAACATTCTTTTCAGGGATTTCATGCCCTCAAATCATAGAAATATGATGATTATTCATTACTTCTTTATGATGGAAACAGTTAAGACCAGCATCATTTTGTATATATTTCACTTCTGATTAAGCATACCATGGCATCAATTGGACAGTCTCAGAACTTTCACTTTCCTGCACAGGAGTTTAAAAACCCAGGATTTCTGTTTTATTATATAGTATCAATTTACTATTACTTTATAAAGTACTCTCATATTTACAGTAATTTCTATAATTATAATTTACTTATATAACTAGAAAATAGTAGGAAGGATGTGCAATTGCTTATGGCAGCAGTAATGGGTAATTAATTCCTCCAACATTGGCATACTATTGTAGAGAAATGAATAATAAGTAAAATCAAACTACTCAGTAAACATTGCTAGGTGCTCAGGGATAAAATTTAGCTGTCCATAAGTTTTGATGCCGTAACCCCAGATACGCATATTTCAATGGTGATTACAAAGGAAGTTTGGAATATAGCCTAAGTGCTACAACTCCAAGAAGCTTTAGGAGGGTATCAGAGCTGTAAATTTATATACCATAAGGCTTCTGAACTGCACCAGGTACCATGATTCACGACAGAACAAAAACACCCTAATCTATGTTGAGCAGCTTATACCAACAAAGAGCGAAGAACACTTTTTGCATCAGAGTTCTAATAGCTGCTAACTTTGGTTTTCTATTTACCGATGATATTATAAAGTGTATATGTATATGTAGAAAAGAATTAACTGCACAAATGTATAGCGCAAAGAAAAAAGGTTTCATTAACCTGCTGACATGCTCTGAATATCAATCAAAATATCAAGCAACCTTGTACTTAGATAAGTACTAAAGTACTGAAACAAGCATTTCGAGAAAATATATCTAAGATGGAAAACCTCCCTCCAACAATCTCACCAATTACGCTACATATGAGTGATGATGCAAGCAAGATATCCATTATTTTAAAAGGAGATTCAAGTGCATCTTGAAACAGTTCTGATTCATCGAAAAGTAATCTGCTCTTGATGATGGCTGAAGAGGTGATGTTCACTTTCTTCTATCTTAATGTATTTTTAAAGACTTCAGCATGGAATATCTGGCAATCTAAAGCAAGTGCTGTGATCACAATTGCAGTCTTTGGCTTAATCATTTTGTTTTTAAGCACTGGTTTTTCAATTTTTAATTACTTTGCCCTGTTTCAAAACCAATAATATCACAAAATCATGCTGAACAACCTTCACTGTAATTAAACAATGAGAATGAAATATAATATTTTGTATGTGTTTCTGCAAAAAATGGTACACATTTGATTCAGACCCTGGATGTCCTTTTCCACAAACCCCTAAAAAGATCTAGGAGGGATGCTTTAGGGGATTGGAAAAACATACTATTTGAATAGGATGGATCCCATCATTTTTGGACCAAAAATCATGATATAAAAAAAGAAGTTGAATTATTGAGAGCTGTACAGGGACCAGTAGAATGGATATTTGGGAAAAGATTTACATCTATAAACATAAGGACCATTTGATGAATTTTGACATTCTGAAAGAAGAAAATATAAATTTTAAGTTCATAAAAGTTTCACCAGAGTAGAATGTTGCTTCAGATACTACGTAACAACAACCTTTCACACCAGTCATTCACGGCCGATGATGGAGATAACATATCTTTGAAACCAGTTCTGAATATTTTTAAGGTTAGTGAAGCATGAAGAGTGTTAGACGACAGATTTAATTAAATATATAAGGGCTTGTTCTAATACAAGTTTTTAAAATTAATAAAATAATTGAAAAATATGCTTCATAGCAAGCAACTGCATTAAAATATAGAATCTTAATACTACACCTAATTAATACAAATTGGTAAGAACAGGCAACTGCATGCATTCAGGGGACTTTTTGTTATAATACAAACCTGTGACGGGTCATCTTAGGACGCAATAGTCCAGTGCCTTCTGAGGAAAACACACATTCTGTAAGTGTAAGTGGCAAAGGATTCTGGAAGGAGAATGTAGCTTGACAACTCTCTCCCAACTCCACATTTCCTCGAATCTGCAAACAGCATGACAGACAATGCAGACTCCTATTTCCATAGATTTAAAAAAAAGCCAATGCAGAAGCAGAAATAAAATCAATTGCTTTAGAAGCATAAAAAGTAATCATTTCAGAAAAATAATAAGGTGATTTATAAAGTGTATAGCATTTAGTCATAAATGTATTTATTTTTATAATCTGAAGGAAACTGAATAGACATACAAATTTTGTCTGAAACTTAACAACCTTCTCTCTAATAGTAACCTTGGACAATTAGGCATTTCTCATACCTCCAAATCAGTTTAGATATTCCCTCTTGGTAGCCCAATGATCAGCTCATAACAGCAACCTTTAAGTTTTCCTTATTTTCAAATTATTATTCAGTAAGGTGTTCTGTTTTCAGAAAAAGGTGAAAATCTGATGTTGCCAAGTTTGGATGTATGATGAGTGGACAAAAGTTTTTCAATGGCATTTAACATGAAGCAAGTCTTTTATCTTGTTGGCTGTATGTACATGAGTATTGCCATGAACAATTTCAGATTAGAGCATGACTCTTGTGATTCTGAATATCCTAATAAAAAGGTCTTAAGAGTAACATGGTAGACATCAGATCATAAAACTACATTTCCTGGGAGGAGTTCAGTGAATAAGCCTTCTTAACATCCCAAAAAACACATGTCATGCATTTCTGTGATGACAAAATTTGTTTGAATTTGTGTGTCTTTGTTGAAGTATGAGCATGATTGCACTACATTGACTATAGTTTCCATTTAGATTTTTTATGTGAAGCCAATGTTTCATCCCCTGTAACTATTTGGTCAAAAAACTCATTGCCATAATGATGATAACATTCAAAAAAAGCCAATGCAGCATCCTTTCGCTCAGCTTTGAGTCCATCATTCAGCATCTTAGTATTTATATAGCACAAAGTTTGTGCTACAACAAATGTTCAGTCATAATTATATACACAACTATACAAAACACTTCTTGATATTGTGCATGCACTTCACTAACTATCAAGCATCAATTCTTTTGCATAATGTGATCAAAATTTTTTTCAGTTCAAGATGAAAGAAGAGTGACCTGCTTCATTTGTAGCACCTTTTCCACAGACTGTATGTAACAAGTCTAGTTCTGCTTTATAAAATATGAAAGAAAGTATAGAATTTGGGAGCACTTATCAGTATACAGAAATGTCAATTAGCTTAATTTTTTATGTAATTAAAAAGAAAATGATTGAATGGTGCATTGTCATTCACATTTGGAATTCTGAATGTTAAAATAATTTGCATCAGGGCTTTGAAGTCATGGTCTAGTGGTTACAAAATGTTATTGTGAACATAATGTATCATTCCACACTATGGTGTATATCACCAAAGGACATCATCAGAGTCTAGCAGACAGATAGATGTATTCATTTTATTCCTCTGATGGTCTACCACAGTGTGTGGCAAAATGTTAGGACAGTATAGATATTTTGTGATCACTAGACCATAGTTTCAAAGCCTGGAAATTTATTATTTTAACAAATAATGATTGAACTTGGAATTATAATTTTATTCATTAATTTTCAAAGAACCAGGCAAAATCTACATAACATTAAAGATGACTGATGTGAAACTGGCTGCAATGAAACAGCTATGCAGTCAGAAGGTTCAAACATTCTTTGCTTTTTTTTTTTAATATATATATATAAATCACCTTAATTATATTTATTCTTTTGCGATGAAAATGCTTGGAATCTTATTGATTTGAAATATTACTACAAAATAAACTTTTTTTCTGAATTCGTAATGAATTCAGAGAAGTGATTTTGTAAATTTAAATATTAAAATTCTGACTGCTTCCAAAAGCTCAAATTGAGTGATGAGCTCAAACAGAGGTTACAATAATAATTTTACATTGGTGAATATCAAATAATACTTTCATTTAAAAGCACAAATGCTTGTTTAAGATATTAAACATTTTATTTCAAATTAGAATTTAATAAAAAGATGTTGATTTTTCTGATTTAATTGGCCTTTTCTGAGCACACTCACTAAATATACAAACAATTTCAAAAGCTCACTATTAAATTCCCCAGCTTCGCAATGCAGTGCATACATTAAAAAATATTTATGCCATGCATATGTATTTAGGTTACATTATATTTAATTATGCTTTATTTTTAAAACTTTTTACCTGGATGTTAAGTCTAGGCTTATTGAAAGGAAAGTCATCTTCTTCACTCCAAGTTTGTTTTGTTTCCTTCACTCTTGCAATAGCATGAATTTTCACCAGACCTTGATCCACTACCTTATCCAAGTACTCTGCTGGAGTAACAGTCATCTGTAATGTTTCTCCTGAAATAATTTAGGCAATATTTTACACATGTTTTGCTATGAAATAAAAACATGAGTATAGATCTGTTTGTTAATCTACTGGCCAATAATGTCACATTCTGAAAGGCAGTAGAAGGCTGTATCCACCATTTTTATGAGACACAATAATAAAATGACATCAAAAATATATCCAACAATTCATAAAAGTGGTATTTTATTATTAAATTTGTAGTATTGTACAAAAAGCATTCAATAATTAATGCAACACTTTTTTTTTCCTTGCCCAGTTGATCTGTAAAAATACAATACACTGGAAAAATTTATTGCATCATCTATAGATTTTGTGTATTTTTACACTTACCTTACTTAATGTCAACAATGGGTTCACTATTTCAGTTTTGTTTTATCTATAAGTGATTATACATTGTTTTATGCAACAGAACTTCTAAACATTTTTCATTGTCATGATACTACATTTTTATTGTTGTTGCTAATGTTGTAGTCAGTGATATGTGTTTAATAACACATAATTGACAAAGGAATTGAATTAACTTCTTGCAAAAAGAATGTAATGATCCCATTAGCTTCTGAGGGTCTTTCTACTGAACATATTGCATCAAAAATAGGACTTAACCAGTCCATTGGGTCAAGATTATTGCCCCCCCCCCAAAAAAAACCCCCAAAACCCTGGAAATTTGGAAAGAATTAAAGAAAGAGGCAGAAAAAGCTTTCTATTGCTGCTAATAACCACAATTTGGAGCAGATTTGTCTGAAAAACAAGCACATGACTTCAATGGCACTGAAAAGAGAGTGGGAAGAAGCTTCCAGTGTAGTAGTTTGCGGCAGAACCATCAGATATAGACGTTCAGAAATGGGTGTACCTGCTAGATGACAATGGAACAAGCACCTTTAGCAGTTAAAATGAAGAAAACTTGCCTGAAGAGATGTGGAGTAAAATCATCTTCTCAGATGAATTAAAATTTAATTTGATGGAAAAATATTTATCCACAGTGGTAAAGGTGAAGAATTTCTTCCTGAATGTTTGGGCTCAATAGTGAAGTTCCTGGAAAGTGTGATGCTCTGGGATAGTACTTCCAGCAAAGGAGGGGGCACATTATATTTTGTTGATGGAACAGTAAATGAGATACATAATGATTTTAAGAGAAAGTTTAATGCCAACAATTTTGGGGCAGTTTGTACCACCAGAAAATTGCAATTTCCAGTTTGACTGTGCACCATGTCATAGGGCAAGAAAAGTGAGTACCTTGCTTAAACACTACTGATTTTACCAAATTCATCCACATGAGTTTAAAATAAAAGTTACAATTTTATGCTAGAGGTTGAAAGTTCTTGAAGAACAGGGGATTTCCACCCTTACATGGCCAGGGAATAGCCCATATCTCAACCATTGAGAACTGTTGGAAGATGACTGGCACTGTAGCAAAGAAAAAAAATAAATCTAGTTGAAGTCATTCCATAGGGTCCAGTTTAGTGAGATATCACCTGCCCAAGTAAAAAATTTAACACTTTCAATGCCCAGATGATGTGATACCATAATAAAGGTTTGGGGAGGTAACAGAAAGTATTGATACTGCATTTTTTCAATGAGAAGGACTCTTTTTTTATGTGTCAAATACGCTCTTATTACAATTATTAAACTTTCCAATTTTAATTTTCTTGATGGAAAAAAAAAAAAAAGGTAAAATTAAAACCAACTTTTGAAGTAGAGCTTTCTTCTAAATTGAAACTCTTAAAAAGGTTAATAACTGAACAAAAACAACAATATATATATATATATATATATATATATATATATATTCAACAAAAAACTAAAAAACTTAATGAAAAAAGCACATCAAAATCTAAAGACTTTCAAACATCTTTTAATGAAACCAAGAAAAATTGAAGTTGCCCAATTCTGCTTAATTGTCAGACCTGATTACATATCAGAATATCTCTTCAGGATGAAATTAAACAATGGAAGTTACTTATCATTGTGTAAAGATGTGAATAATATCCTCAAGAAAGAAAATCTGTTGAAATGAAGCCAACTTGATAGCAACAAAAATGAAAAATAATTGGGAAGCTAGGAAAAGCTATAAATGTCAGCATCCCCAATGGCCACTAGCAATCAACCTGATTTTATTCCTAAAAATGACCCCAAATCTTAGCTTGACATGAACTGATGTGAAAAATATAATTTAAATTTAAGTAGTTTTAACTCACTGTAATGGAATTGACTACTAATGTGCTAGACTGCCATTTTGCCAAATTATTGTTCTGGCAAATAAAGATACTTACTCTGACCACTTGGTACTGTAAACTCTCCTTGGGCTTTCTTTAGCCGATGAGCATTGTTTCCATTATAAAACACAGTTGCTGCTGTCAGTACAGTGGAAATTGTGCGAGAACCATTGGATTTGTTCTGAAAATTAAATATCGCTTTTAAAGTGAAATTTATTTGTAGCTATTCACATATATAACTTTCCGAGTTAGAACCAGACATATTGAGATATTTGTAAATTTAGTTCTATGTAAATAAATTTTAATATAAAGAGAAATATAAAAAATATGTAACTTTTATTTGCTTAAGAAAGTGTTCATTTATGACTGAAAGATGAAATATCAGTTTGGTATAAAATTTTCAACTTAATATTATTTATAAGAGGACTATTTAAAAATACATTTGACCTCTTCAAGCTTTAAAATTAAAATAAACTCTTTGCAGAAAGCAAAATGTAGAAATATTATAGAATCACCTGTATGTGTATGGTGACACTAAAACTTTGACCAACTGGGACCTTCTCAATTTCCACAAGATCAAAATGAACATCATCATTTGTTTCTGCCACAGGAGGCGCTGCAAAAGCAAATGTTTGGATGTTCAATATTTAAAATATATAAGAATAAAAAGAATTGCCAAGAATGAAACAATGAAACTGTCAAGGATAAATAAATATTTAGCGGAAGCAATGCACTTAAAGATGATAAAAATTTCATAGAATAGTAGTTAACAAAATGAGTACCTAATTCAAGTAATGTTTAATTTTTTTCCTTAAATTTGAACAACTTAAGGAATTTCCCACTTCAGAAAACATAATAAGAAGCTAAATTTATATTACTTTATCACCAAAATATAATAATTTATGATACCATAATACAATGCGCATTAACTGGATTGTTACTAAATTCATATAATAATTAGCTTTCTAACATGTTTAGCAGTTACCTATACTTTTAATTCATGGAGGGCTCCTACTTAAACACCAAAATTATTAAAAAACAGACTAAAAGTCTAATAAAACATTTGGAGAATTCTAATGTTTCCTAGAAAAATCACTAATAAAATAAAGAGAACTCAGCCAGTTAGAGGTACAGTGTCTTTGAGCATGTAAAGTGAGGGTAACATCTATGGTAAAGAATTAAAAAGAAAAGCACCAACAATAAAACAGGAAATTTTATATAATTTTAAGTTGCAGCATAGATAACAATCATAATTGTCACAAACTGTATATAATTTTCTCCAATTTTCCACTTATTTCTTGTAAGTAGATGAATTTTATGGCAGAAAAAATTAGTTTCCTATTAGTTGCTCAATATGCTACAATGCTACAATGAATATATATAAGTACCTGTATTTATAAAATACTCTGCAGTAATTTCATAGATTATAGAGGATTATTAGACAATCAATATTAGTTAGGGGACTTGGTATGTCTGTTCAAAATTCAAAGTTATTGTATTAAGATTCTAAAGAACTATTATGTAACTAATTGATGAACCTTCCATTTGAAATGATAACCAACAACAATGATGGAAGTTGTGGAGCATGTCTCTTTGGCATGTAAATGGCATGAAGTAAAAGCAGATCATTTTTAATGAGCTTGAGTGTTGCTGATTATTTTTTTATTTTACATTTTAAACATGAGCATACTTTATCATAAAATAAAAAAGCAAAAACCAAAGTTATTCAACAGGATCTGAATCTACAATCTACCAAACTATGGTTGTTGTATCCATTAGATCACACAGCCAGATGGATAGCTCCTCTCTAGGTTAAAGAACATTAACACAATAAATTAGTTAATTGGTCGTAATTGACTAACAGCTGATGATGAAGGAAAAAGCCTGTGAAACATGTTCTGTATAATTCAATAGTAAGTGGAGTATATCGACTCAAGTATTAATAAAGAATAGTTCTCTGTTTAGTGCTAAGCTGTCATAAGAGTAAGCCAAGATTGAGGAGATTAATTTAGCAATAAATCTTGAAAACATTAATAATGAGCTAGGGATTTAAAATTGGGATTTCCTCATTTACAAAGTAGGCTTGATAACTTTCTAAGGAAATGTTTACCCCTTTTTGCTTCAACACTGACTTATTAGCAAATAATTTCAATTGATTGATATCATTGTATGATTCAATTGAACTACACACTCTTAAAGCTTCACTTACTGAGAGTGTGTAGTTCAACTGAATCATACAATGATATCAATCAATATGATTAACTTCACTGTGTAAGTTCCAATTTACATTTTAATTTTTAAATATTCAACTTCATTACTACCATATAACACTGTTATCTTCCCCCCCCCTCAAACTACTTATCTAAGAATCGCATGCAGTCTCTCAAATTATTGTGTTGTAATTCATTAACATCCAGCATAAAGTAACAAATAATAGTACAAATATAAGTATATTATATTGTTACTACAGTAAAAGAAAACATTTGTCTGTAGCTATGAATATAAACAGTTCTGTAGCCATAAGTAAAAGGGTCTTCTTATATTGAGTAAAAAAGTCTTGTTTCATCAAGTAAAACTTGCATCTAAATTAAAGAATTTATATATATAAAAAAGTAATACAGAAGCTAAAATCAGTAGCCCATGTAATTATGTGCTTTTCAACAGATAAATCAAATAGCAGAAAAAAGATGTAATATAAAAGAGTATGCCAATAAAAAAATTGTCAACATCATCACATATGAGTAGTCAGAAGCTTTCACGGCCAGAGTCAGACTTATAACTAGAAGTTTCTTTAGGGCTTGGAAGCCATGGTCTGTTGGAGCTAAGGAGTCCAAACGTTTTGTCCTAACCTGCAGAGGACATCTTCAGTGCGCAGTCTGAGTCTTCTGGGAGAAGGTTCAGGGACGACAGAATCGCCAGCTGGAGGTGTTATATACATTGTATACCCTGAACCTTCTCCCAGAAGACTCAGACCACGCCACTGAAGATGTCCTTCACAGGTGAGGACATAATGTTTGGACTCTTTAGCTCCAACAGACCACAGCTTCCAAGCCCGGAAGAAACTTCTAGTTATAAATCAACACACATGCTGATTACTGGAAAATGATGTATTCACCAATAAGCAATCAATACTAAACAATGTAAGTTCAAATGAATGCAATTTGTTATAACAGCAAAAATGAACAACACTATTCTTTAGAAATCCTGCAAAATAATATTTGGTTTTAATGTTTATAAATCCTCAGCAGATTACTTAGAGAAAAAATATCCTCTCAGTTTCTATGCTTTATTTATAAAATTGATCATTACTAACGTATAGGATGAAAATAAAATCTAGGGTACCAACTCCACCATTACATACAAAAAACATGTACCTTTCTACAAAACAAGAACAGCTGATCTAAAATCTGAAGAATCAGTTAATTCCACTAAATTAAGGTTAAAAGGTATATTGCATAGTACTGCCAAATTATAAAAGTTCCTCCTTAGACATTAAGAAGTTTTTGAAATTGAAATGATTAAAAAAGAAATGGTTCAAATGTCTTATTGAGAAATACTGTATTGAGTTACAGTATTGAGAAATACTGTAATCCAAACTTAACTTTCTTAATCTTAGAATCTATGAAAAGTACTCAGATACCTGACTACTGATATTGTAACCTGCTCCAATTCAAGATTTCCTTCTAAATAATGATAAATAACTATTTCATAATGCACTCTGTCATAGTAGTGTGAGAATAACCATGTATTTTATCTATGTACTTACCTTGATATTATTGTATATACCTAATTGTATCAAGTAGAAGAACTGGTAATTAGATGTGCCTTTAGGAATAGTTTCAAACTTTTATTTTGTTGTATTTTCTTTAAGTAGTTTGGAAGGTTATTATATATTTTGACAGCTAGGGGTGATTTCAATAAAATAAATAGAAATGTTAACTATTATAAATATAATTTTTTAACTGAAATTATATCTTTATTTTTGTATAGCTAGTGAGTGCTGCTTTCATTTGTTTGCACAATGTTACATTAACAGTAAAATAGTGCATGTAAATTAAGTATATTTACAATAAGTCAAAAATGAACTGATGTGTGTAGAAAATAATTAATTTTAGACTTCTAGAGGTGTAGGGAAGAAGTGCATTGATAGATATATACTATAAGATATTCCCTAAAATGTTGCTTTGGCCCCCAAACAAAAACTGAAATGATGCTCTGCCCATATTGTGTGCTAAAATTCATATTCAGCTTTCTCATACATGAGCAATGTTACAAGGACTGAAGTACTTAAAAAAGTTTGGTCAGGCATTTGGTCAGATATAGAAAAATAGTTTCTAAAGATTAAAGTCACCAGATGATAATCAAATGTCATATTTAGTTTAATACTCTCTCTGTAAATATTCTACTCTCCAGTACTGACCTTGTATGGCTGTTTTATATAGATGGGTTATGTCCTCCAAATCAGCTTCTCCTTCATCATCTTCTTGCATGGCATCCTTTGTGACAATTCGTTTACCCACACTGTAAATATGAAACAATTAAGATTGATAATACTCATTTTTACAGTAAAGGTATGGATTAATCCTAGCTAGTTAATGCACTGACTGCAAATTTCCTATGGCGACAAAAACTGATGCAATTTAAATTTTTTTTCTAACTTTATGGGTGCCTTTCAGCAAAGTCAACGTGGGCACTAGTGTCAGATATTTATTGCTGCCAGTGATCTCTAAGATAAGATAAATTGAATAGCCTTAACAAGATAGGTATGCTTATACCTCAAATGGTCTTTTAGGATTCAGGAGTGAGGTTATGAATTACTGAGAACAAAACTGTTGCTCTTAATGTCACTGGCATGGAAAGATGTTATCAGACACTCCAAGAAAAGTTTACATGAAGGTACAAATCTTTTATGTAAACTTAAATAATTCTAAAGAACTAATATATAAGAAACAGAAATATGAATGAAATCATTTATTTGATTAATTCATTACACAAAATAATCACTCGGTTGACAATCTCTTCTGTGTCAAAATATTAGAACACTCTTTATGACTTCACTAATTGGAAATTTACTCAGGACATGTTTCGTGGACATTCACATCCTCAGCTGTTAAATGACTGTTGTATGAATCTTAGAAGTTGGGTAAGTAGATCTGGGTTGACTCCGGTGATCTTGTGATAAACATGAATAAAGCGTTGTCTGCTTCTAGGATGTCGAAATTCATAAAGTTTTGTTCATGATTTTTATGTAAATCCTTTTCCATGTATTTAATTCTTTTGGTTCTTGAACAGAATTAAACATATGGGAAAGGATTCTTTTGGTTGTTGAACAGAATTAAGCATATGGGAAAGGATTTACATAAAAAAGACGAGCAAAACTTAATGAATTTGAACATCCAAGAAGCTTAATTTCATATCAGAATTAATACATTGAAGTAATTAATTTATTCTTAATTAGCAAGTGAGTCAATTATGCTCTTACCATTGAATTATACAGAATATGTTTCACAGGCCTTTGCCTGTACATCATCAGCTGTTAGTCGACTGCCAGATTCATTGGTTGAATCTATTCACAGCTGATGCTGTGAAACATGCTCTGTATAATTCAATGGTAGTGTAGGATAAGAGTATTAAATCCACTTACTAACTAATTAAGAATGAATATAACAGCTTGTTTCATCCTTTTCATTGCACTCTGCACATTAGGTTTTCCTTTATGATTTGCATAGATTAAATATGTTTCCTCAAACTGTGGCTTCCCATCAAGAAAGCAGCTGCTAGTCTTCTCATATGATGTGAAGTTTCATAAGTCTGTATTAACTATGGAATTGGTTTATACACCATTATCTCATTTGTTTATTTCCACCCACAGAGACTCAATATTGATGTGTTCTTTCATTGTACTAATCAATGGATTTTTGTTCTGTGGTTCCTTCCAAATCTCATTTGGGGTCCATTCTATATTTCTGCAGATTCTCTGATAATCTCTTTCATTGCCAATGATGCTTTGATGTAGCAGCACTCATCCAATAATTACTCTTTTGTGCACTCCTGAGTCCAGAGTATTTTGGATTTTATGTTGGTATAGCAAGAGCTTTAATAACACCCTTGCAATTAGAAAATTCATATGTTTTTGCCTCTTCAGTAGTCATCTCAGATGCAAGTTTAAATTGTATGTATTTCTGCTGGAAAAACCATATCAGACCAAAACAGGCCTAATACTCGTAAGTTGATAATGAACTCCAGATGTCAGCTTTATCATCATTAATTGTACTTTGTGGATCACTGCCTTCTTTCATCAGTTTTGCTGAAAGGGAATTTTTCTCCATTTTTAGAAAAACTACTGTATTATTTGTTTTCTTGTGTTCCTTTTTGTCTTTCTTTTCTTTTATGAAAGTAATATATAAGGTTTTGCTCAAGCAAAAAAAGAAAAACATATATTTGTTTGGGGAAGCTAGTGCTATAATGACAGTAATGTTGCTGATGGTAAAAATTATACCACATTTATTGCATTGTTCATGTGCTTTATAATCCTATTTGAGGAACTGTTTTTTTTCATCCATTCATGCTGTAGAATTGGTATGGAGGATCTGGTCAGAAATGTTGTAAACAGAGCGGTGAAACAAGTACTAGACCTTTACCATGTTGATGATAATATGTAATGATACTTTAGTAATAAGCCTTGCTTACCCATGCAGTATTTTAAATTTTAACTACTAAGGTGCTGCAGCCAGTAGTGCCTGTGTTTCAACTTAGCTTCCTAAAATATTTTTACACTTTTACAAGGAAGGAGATGCTGGCATTGGTATTCTACTTTGGCTAAACAAGTGTTATATGGAAAATAAATATTCTGATTAACAAGTTTACTTTGGCTATCATAGTATTTCTTATTTTATTACTATTATTTTTCCTTTACATTCCAAAATCCTGGCTAATTTTTCTAATTATGGGAGCGATTTTATTGGTTTGATTGAGGCCATTTTCATCTAGTTTTTCCTGTTTTACAACTGTATGTTTTTACTCGTGTATGTGTTTTCCCCCCTCCCTCTCCATGGAACCAAAAGATTAAAATTTGTTCATAATATCATGAATGGAAATTCTGTGAGGAGGCTATTGATCAGCAAAGTTCTGAATAAATTCAGCCCATGCATAATGAGGTGGTTTGTATTTAAAATAATGTTTTCAAACAAAAACACATTGCTCTAGAGCCAATGGTCAAATCAATGAATGAATGTACCTTGCCATGAGATCAGCAAGTAACAGGTTCAGAAAGTGATGTTCAAAAATATGGCAAAGCAGGACTGCAGAGTTGAAGTATAGGCATTGTTAGTTGCAATATGCTTAGTAGGTGTGACATAAAGCACTGCACCAGTGAACAAGGTTTATTTCTAGAGCTGTGCTATTATCTACACAAAGCCTTATATCATTGTAGGCATGTTAGTACTACTATTATTTTTCTGTGATAGTGAGCTATCTTTTAAGGATTTAATAAAAACTAGCACTTAGAGCCATTTAATTTAAAAATGTTACCATGGTCAGTATTTAATGAAGCTTTCTCAAATTTTCTTTCTGGTTGTTCTTTCCTTATTTCCAGTATTTTTAACCTCATAAAGCTTCCTATTAATATTCTAGAGGTATATTGCTTCCTTTCTTTGTTTAGTTATGTAATTGGTCCCAGTAATAAACATATCTAATTCCATTTATGAAGAATGCATTGTTTTTATTTGCTTAAAAGTTACTTAGCATCATTATAACTATGAAACAAGAAGTGGCTGCACTTACTGATAATTGCAAACATGAAGCTTGATGTAACCAGTAATAGAAGCCTCATCCTCCTGAAAATGATTCAAAGGGGCATTTACTCCAGAGAAAACATAAGGTGTGTCATATGAGAACCCAACTTCCCCTCGTCTTATAGCTTCTAAGGATGCAGGCCCACATCTTTTCACAACTGTTAACAAACAATGCATGAAATGAAAAATATAACAGCATAAATGAACTGAAATTTTTTGCATCTAAAGTGACCAGGAAATTAAAACTACAATATTGCTTTTCTTTTGCATTTAAAAACCCATTTTGAGTAAATTTAGCACATTACAAACGTTTAATGTGGTTTTAGCAATAGTATTATATGGAAAATGTAACGCTTTATGTTGTTTAATTCCACAGCGCTGGAAATGAAATAATTCTATTCTTGAATATTACCTCTATGTAAGAAAAGATGCCTTTTATCAGTTAATAAAGAGCACTGTATGAGCTATCTCAGAAAACTTCAATAAGTGCATTATCATGAAACTTATTCTTAGATCTATTACAGTAAATGACCTATATGTACCTTGACCATTTTCTTCATGTGGAGTTGCATCAAGAGCTTGCCAGCCTCCATGTCCAGAGGGTAGATCTGATCTAGCAGTCCATACCTCATTCCATGTATGAAAGCTCCAGCATTCTCCACTGCCTCCCACCTCCTCTCCTTCCTTGTTCAGAAGCTTGTCCACAGTAGTAACACCATGTGCAGACACATAGTTGGTGACAGAACGGCATGGCAAACCCAAAGCCCTACACACTAACATGCAAAACTTTGATGGAGTGGATGAAAATATGATCACATTTGCAATTATTACAGATCTCTGAAATACCCTTTTGGAAAATATGTTATTAGGTAATGTATATATTGAATAAAGTGCTCACAAGTCCTGTTAATTTCATTTTGTTATCACCAATTTTTTTTGTCAGCTTTTGGCTTTGTCAAATAGATTTCAAAAAATGGACATAAATAAAATAAATATACAACCTAATACCAATAAAACTGCATTTAAATATTAATTTATTCATTAATAAAAATATGCATATTTTCCCCTAAATCTCAAGTAATTTAAAACATTCATTTTTTACATAATTTGTTGTATAAATTGGTTCTCTTTAAAAAGTTTAGCTCTTCTTGAAAGTTGACATGCATATGATTTGCTCTTGTAGTAAAATAAGAATGAAAATCAGCAATTATTTTTTTTTTTTTAATTTCTTAATGCTGTGCTGAACAAAGCAAACCATTGCAATGGTACACACATATCATTTTTATATATATAAACATGAAGAGGTAAAATATTCAACTTATGAGATAATGGTTTACTAGGAATTTTTAAGCACTCCCAACACAATATTTTATCCTTTTTTATTTGGGGGAAGGGGTTATTTTAAATTATTTTATTTTCTGTTGGTTAATAGAAACATCCCAAAATATTAAAGCAAAACTTGATATGAATGGAACCTACAATAAATACATAGTATTTAAAGCAGATAAACATTTCAAGGTAAAATATAATTTTTATTGGGTGAGTGACAAACGATAAATATATATTACATGTCCGTTCCAACGTGTAATTATAGATCATGACAATTCCAAGAAATTTAATAGTAGAAACTTCACTATTTACTTAATTTAAATAGTAATATTGAATAAATTAGGAATATTTTGACCATTAAAGATTATAAAAAAATTCCAAATTCAAGGATAAACTGTGTTAACCAATTTTCTAGCTTGTGAATTATTTTATTAACTTGTTAGTGAAGATGTGTTCAATTCTTAGTAGATCATCAGCAATGTCATCTGTTAATTATACTAATTAACTGAGATATATTTTCAGAAAGCTTTATTAATAAATAACAAATAGCAGAAGCCCAAGGACCAAATCTTGAGGAATACCTCAACTTATTTTCCTGTTTTAACACATACAGTTTTCTACCACTCAAATTTAAAATAATCCTTCTCAAATCGTATTGTTTCAAGCACATTATTAAAATATAATGGCTCAACACTCTCATGAAACCAATAAACTGTCAAGATGTTTTGGGTTTCATGATTACAAAACTTTACTATCCTATTGTATTTGCATGCATACATACACACATCACATAACATACATATAAGGGTAGATCCATGTGTCCATACCACCACGGGTGGCCAAGGTCATTAAGTCTCGGATTCATGAGTGGGAGGTCTGGGTTCGAATACTACCAGGACCGTCCTTCCTGACTGAGGTTTTGCCAGGTTTTCCTCAGTCCTCACAAATGGCAAATGCCACGGAGGTACCCTAAACTTAGGCCTGGAACGATTCCTTCCATAAAAATAAATCCTTTCCCAATATATCATTTCATTTCATGTATCATCAGTCCATCGCCTATGGTGCCTCTGTAGCAAAAATGGGTGTTAAACACTATATTCATTATTCATAAGTGTCCAGCCTAGCCATTTTCTAGGTATGATAAAGGCAAAACTATATTTCACTTTTCATTATAGTTACCCATTATTGCAACAGACTTTTCACATCTTTGAATTAACATTTCAATCCCCCCATCCCTCCCCACAAAATAGTCAGAAGTCTTGTTTGCAAAATGGGCATAAACAGCATCCATCACTTCTTCTTCACACTTAAATTTCCTTCCTTGAAGGTCCTTCTTGAGTTTTGAGAAGAGGAAATACTCACTGGGAGCTTGATCTGGGCTGTAAGGTAGATAGGTAGATAGTTGAAGCCACATTTCTTCACAGCTTCCTTTGCAAGAAGAGCTGTGCGCACAGGTTCATTGTTGTGAAGAAGGCACACCACCATTCAGCTTTCCTCGTCTTTTCTCTGTGATGGAAGCACATAGTCTGTGCCTTAGGCCAGCATAGTATTTCCCATTTACTGTGGTGTTCCTCTCCTTGAAGTCAATGAACAGTATTCCTTCACAGTTCCAAAAGATTGTGGCCATGATCTTCTTGATTGGCTGAGTGACCTTGGCCTTTAGAGGCATGCTGTACCACATTTACTTCATTCCATTAATTCTCTTTTGGACAAGGGATCATACTAGAGGACGATAATTTCATTTCCTGTAATAATGGTTTGCAGAACTTCTGTATCATTGGTATGGCACAGCTCCTGTCTCATTGGTATGGCACAGCTCCAAAAGTGCCTGACAGTAGATGACTTGTTACTGCTTTTGGACTGAGGAAAGAAGTGTAGGCACCATCTTGTACTAACCTTATTTGTGTTTAAATGTACATGAATAATTCAAAGGACTGTTGTTTTAGAAAGACCAAACCTTGCTGTTATTTCTGTAACTTTGAGCCACAGATCTTCCATAATTTCTCCTTCTACATGAGTGATTAATGTTTTCAGGAGTGAGTACCTCCAAGGGCCTACCTGCATGCTCTTCATCTTCAATGCTTTCTTGACCCATTTGAAAAAGTTTGGTCCATTCTTTTACCGTAGAATATGAGGGGAATGCTTCCCCATATACACTGTCCAATCAGTGTTTAATTTCATTTGGAGTAAATCCTTCTTTTGTCAAGAACTCCATTTTGAACATGTTGCAATCTTCTACACATAGCCTTCTTTATGCAACTATATCTGAACAACTGAAAACAGCGGAGTGCAAGGTATAGCTGCAATTGTTTACTTAACAGGTAAGGTATGACACCAGATAAGGCTTTTGTCAAGGTGATATTCCTTATTGGCCAGGCTGGAAATTTATGAACCCTACCCTCTTACGTACATACATACATATATACACACATACATACATACTACATACATACATGCATGCATATGTGCATACATACATACACACACACATGCATTTGAAATTCTATGAAATACCTGTTACTACAGTTGCAGAATAAATCCAACACTGCCCATATTTTACAGGTGCACCACCTTCCTTCAAGAATTTTTCAAGAATGGCTATACTGCCTGTCCATGCTGTTGGGACTGTGCCACCAAGGTAGTAACCATCACAGTTAGCAACCAGTAAGCCACCATCAATCTAAAATTGATACCGTAAGTAATAATAATCATGAGCTTTCTAATTTTGGTTTTACTTGAATTGTTTCTTATTTAATGGTGCTATTCTGCTATATTTAAATGCACATGATATTTAATTTTAGATATACCCAAATGCATATTACACAGAAATATTTGCCATATAATGCCTCTGATTCATTTGTCATGATATTGCATAAAGGAACTGCATATTAATAAAAATAAATTAAGGTTAGCATTAAAAAGATACCTTATTGCTCACACCTTCTATACAGAGGATAATTTCATATAATCAAAAAATAAGTGTACCAATTTTTCTTTATTGAATTAATTCAACTTTATAAATATACTAAATATAAATACTTTGTTAGCATTTTGTAAATATTTTAGATGTAAATAATTTAAGTTATCAATAAAATGTATTTATTTTCTAAGGTGGCATTTTAATGTAAACTATGTAAAAGATGACCATCTCTGCCAAACTGTATATCGGAGTTAAAAATTTGTCAATATGAAGAGAGTGACAATTTCATCAAATGTACATAATTATATAATTAATGACAAAATCTATATCCTGGACTTAACACTAATTTTTCTAGAGTTAGCTGAACTGAATATAGATCCACAGATTGAAGTGATATGATATTAATTGTAGAGCATGCTAAGTTGTAGGTTTAAATCTAAGTTGAGTGGGATATGTCCACCATCCTTAATATTTTAGAGCAAAACTTTAATGACCACAGTAATAACCACAATCTGACAGATAAAATATAATTATTTCTGCATTTAAATTAGAAATTGAAAGAAAAGAATGATTTAGTTTGCAAATTTAACATAAAAATGATCACAATACAAGTTTGTTATGTTGAATAATTACATTGTTTGACAATTACTGATCTAATCATTGTGATTGTAAAATGATTAGAGATTACTTGGTATTGGAAATAATGGTTTGTTATTCATGTCTAGCAAATATTTAATAGTTGGCACTTGTTGGAATTTTTTACCATGAAAAGGATGCATTGCAGGACATCTATAATTTGTTATAAATAATATTTCATATAATAATATTTACAGAATTACTTGTAGTAGCTAACAGAGGGTGTGATAAATAAAATTGGTGTTATAAATTTTGCTTCTGGCATTCTGCATGATGGTGCCAAGCTACCAAAAATCAGGATCTGCATCACATACATTTCTTATTGCTGTATGTTCAAGATTCTTTTTCAGATATATCATAATCACAGAAATATTCACTAATATCAGATCTAACCTTTACAGTTCTTCAAGAATTTCTGCTTATTTAAACTTCATTGTTAAAACATTATTCTGACAATAATATCCTAATTCAACAGAAGTGGAAAATTAAACCTTTTGTCACTTACTGGACATGAAAGAGATTAAAAAAAGTTTTAAACAGTTTATAGTTATTCTCAATCTTCTGGTAGCATTGTAATCAGAAGTAGTGTCATGTTACCACACAAAGTATACCAGTTAGAATAACCCTATTGGCCCTTTTAAATATATAAATATATGTAATGCATTCATACACTTCTGCAACAGCTACAAAGCTAACTTTACATGTTCAAATACTTATTCACCATGAATAAAGAAAACTCGGTACATAGGAATGTTTAATATGCAAAAGCATATAAAAGTTATGGTAGCTTATGTTTTGTTTGTGGTCAAAATGACCACTGAAACCCTTCAAGTTTTAAACTCTATTGGAGCATTTTCTGTGAAATTAGTAAAGATTAGTTCTGTTTGACTTTAATTTTGGCTAGCAAAGCTAGAAACCAAAAGTTGTCCAGTAATGCGAGTCTGCATTTGGATGAAAATGGTTTAGCAATATATATATATATATATATATATATATATATATATGAATTTTCAAATATTTTTATACTTACAATAGAAGAGACTGCCCGAGCTACGCAGTATGCCTTGCCACGGTCTTCATGTTTCAACCCTGATATCTCCAGGAGGTACATTACAGCAGGAAGTACAACATCATCAAATTGACCAAAAATCCAACGATGGCTTTTGGGAATCCTGCTGGATCCTGTCCAAACCTTACCATTTTCATTCAACACATACTCTTTTCTTAATTCTTCTGAGTCTAGAAATACCTCATCCTCTGAAAATTTACAGAAAATATTAAGTATTTATCTTAGTTAATAAGAAATCAAATTTAAGCATTAGAACAGATAAAGCTGTTTCTGTAAACAAAACATAAAGAACCTACTGTTATAAAAGCAAAGAGTGAAAATTTATTACTACAGGAAAAATAAAAATGCAGAAGAAATCTATAACACACACTTGATTAATAAAATAAGCATTGTTTATTTAAGTTTCTCTCTAAGTTCTCCTGAATTAAATGATGCTATGGTAGCAATAAAGGATAACTTTCAGTATGTCCTCAAAAAAAGGATATATATATATATATATATATATATAACCATTTGATAAAAAGGGCAGCAAATTATTTTTGTATTTCAGATTTTTATTCTCCCCATTTCATTTTCAAATACATTAGGTTATTTCTCAATTCTGTGGCTAAATAGTATTTATTTGCAAATATAAGGCTTTGCACCACCTAGATATCTGGGTGCTTATGTTGCTGTGGTGCCACTCAGGTCTCTCTCTGTCATCTTTATTTTGTGACTAGGACATCCTTACCATCATCAAATCTCCTCACCAGGATTGCATCTTTTTCGGGGATGAAGAGATGGAAATTAGAAGGTATAAGATCTAGTTATAGGGCTGATTCAGGAAGGGCAGTCCACTAAAATTTAATGATCTCTTCTTGGGTGCATATAATTTTGTAAGACTGCTTTTCTTTGTCACATCTTTGTGAGAAGAGATGTGCTTAAACTAGTTTTTTAACTACTGATGAGTTTTTATATATACTTTGGGGTTAATATGTTTTACAATAAGGCAATATATGGATAAATATGGTACTTTCAGAGTTCCAGAGGAATGTGGCCATGTTTTTCCCAACTGAATGTATTATCTTGAACTTTGTTTTTTTTAATGGTGCCACTCTATGCGTTGTTTTTTCACCCCAAAGTCAAAATGATGATTCCATATTTGCTTATCCATATAATACTGCACAATAAATTTTCACTTTCAGTCTCTTAATGAGCAAGCACTCGGAACAAATAATGGTTTTCTGTTCCTTATAATCAACAGTAGGTTCCTTGGGATCCAATTAGGACAAATCTTTGAATATGCAAACTGGTGGAATTGTGTTGACACAGCTGACAGGGATTAAAATTGTACAATGAATTGTTTATTGTCATTCATCAGTTGTCCCAAATAAGGATGTTGGAACATTCCATCATTACAGGTGTGACTGCAGTTTGCAGCTTCCCAGAGCATGAATGTTCAGTGAGACTGCCTCAACCTTCTAAAGATTTAGACTTTCCACTCAATGATCAAAAATGCTTTTATCCACCATCATCTCTCCATACATCTTTCTTAAATAATCTGAACTTTTACCATCCAAATAAATTTAATTATTGTTCTTTGTTTATAACTCATATTACTTAGATAATACATTTTAAAAGCTAACTGTGTCACTGTCATATAGCAGAAGATGACACTGCCTGCTTAAGAGAGAGTGTTTATGAAGATATTAATATAAATTATTTTATTTTTCCAGGATAAATTGATTGAGGAAGAAATGTGTTGCATCATTTATTGAATGCCCTTTGTAATTACCTAATTCTTATTCAGTGTGTTAAATAGAGTTTAATTTGATAATATTATTACGTCCTATTTATGATTTAACATTAGGCTTATAATATACCACAGTGTGTATTTTTCTTTTATGCATTTTTCAAATTATGATTTCTTCCCCCCTATTAAAACAAATGCTTCTAAGAACTAAGATATAGATTAAAAAAGCCTAGTTGATTTAACTTAGCATTTGCAAAACTCTATCCTAACATTTTATAACATAAAGTTTAGTTATGATAATTTGGTAGAAAAAATGGAAATTCCTCTGCTTGTTGTATAGTAGGAAACATTACTGGAGATATGTTTAACAGTCAAGCAATCGCTTTTCAAAGAAAAAATGGAGTAATTAAATTTAACCACTTTTTTCCCTTTCTTTCTTGGTTTGTTAGCAACAAACCATTTCAAAGTATGACTGATAAAACAGAAAATACTATTCCAGTCAATATGAGTGAAGAAAGTGACAGCAATATTTTGATTTAGAAGCTTGACGATCTTCTGCCATACTCTCTTGATTTTTCTCTCTCATAAAGCTTTTGCACCCCTCAAGGACAAGTTGAAAAGAGAAAATTTTGGGAATGATAAAAAGTTCAAAGAAGCAGTTCATTTCTGGCTGAAAGTGCAACGAAACTTTTATTTTTTCTGATAGAGTTGGTGCAATAGTGTGAGCATGTATTGAAAAAGAAGATAATTACATACAAAAATTATACATCATTTAGAACTAGTATACATTTCAAAATATTCCACTTACTATTTATTTTTAAAATGCCCTCATACTTTAAATGCCTATTCTTACTGCTTAAAAATACTAATTTCTTTTATTGTGTTAGTCAATACTTGAACCAACCATCAAATCATTAACATAGAATAATCCAGATGTATTTTCCAAACAATAATAAGGAATGAAAACTATAAGCAGATAAAGATGATACACAAAATATAAAATCATTCTTAGATTTACCACCATGGGTGGCAGAGGTCATTAAGGTACAGACTTATAAGCTGGAGGTGGAGTATGATTCCCGCCAGGACCTTTGATTCCCACTAGGACCATCTTCCCTGACAGGTTTTTTTCTGTTTTCCACAGTCCTCATAAATGGCAAATGCTAGGAAGATACCCTAAACTTAGGCATGGAACACTCCCTTTCTTAAAAAATATCCTTTTCCAATTTATCATTTCATCTCATGTACCATCAATATCCATTGTCTGTAAAATGGCAGTCCTGGTGGTGTAGTGGTTACCATACTTGCCCCCTAAACTCAAGATCGCGGGTTCGAACTGATGGATTTTTTCTTGCATAAAAATCCTAAGTATGGCTTCCTTCGGAAAGGAAGTAAAGCCATGGGTCCCGTGTCGTACATATGCAGCACGAAAAAGAACCTCAAGCCTGAAAGAGAGGCCTCTGAGCAAAATTAGTCGGCCATTTCACGCCCTGAGTTGAATGGGACGCGGATGACCTGAGATGCCAAAGAGCGTCCTTAAATAAATCAATCAAACAAAAAATTTCTGTAATGCTTCAATAGTTAAAATGGACATTAAACACTATTAAAAAATTCTTAGATTTTAAAAATGTTCATTGGTCTTACCTTCACACCATGGATTAAAGAGCACATAAATGTCATCCTTACAATGAAATTCTTCCTTGGCAGCTTCCCTCTTGGTTTGAACAGTACATCTCCAGATTCCAATTGGGGCTGATACTGGTATTTGTACCTAAAAATGAGAATTATTCTGTGAATGCAGGAATTGCTATGAATCATCCACTCTCTGTATTTTGGTCTTAAGTACTTCTATGGTCTCTTAAATATAAAAATTTATGGCTGTAGCTGTGGGCATGTGAATTCCATTAGTTGAACTAATCCTTGAGCTATTTTACCATTACAATAAATTATTGATATTTAGATATATTTGAAATATTTGGAGCATATGAACTTACAAAAGATGCAATAGCACAATCATAACAATGATGAATCAGTACTTTGAGGGTGATTCACAAAGGTGATTACTCTAGGATGCTACTGGTTTGTCAATGGTTAATTTCCTATAAATATTGCTTAATGCATTTTTATGAATAAAGGATAAAAACAATATCTATAGGGGACTTCTGTCTTGCATTTGATTTGCAGTTATTGTCTCAAGAGATTAGTTGAAAATATGGTGCAAGATAATGTCTTGATGAGTTTGTGAAGAGTTTTGACAATGGGAGATGAGGGGAAGTGGTAGGACAAACCACTGGCTCATAAGAGCTATCTTGTACATGTACTACTAGAAATGTCCCCTCTCATGTACATTCCTAGAAAAACCTCAATTTTATATGACTGATTGTTGTTGCATTAATAAGTTGAATGAATATTTTAAAAGACTATTAGGTAATTATAGTAAAAATTCATATTAATGACACTCTATATAATAAATATGGTCTACTTGCAGTAATTGAATAGGAAACATTATTATATCTGAAGTAACTATACTCTCATGCAGACACTATCCTGCAGTGATAAGTAGTTGTTTGATCTAAATACAAGATGTCTGCTTACACTGTGGCTTGATTTATAATAATCTTTGCTGAATGGTAAGTTCGTGAAGTTATATGTGTGTATTCAGGAAGTACTGCTCCCTTTTGTGTTACTTTAACTAAATGAAAAGAAAATGAACACTGTACAAAGTATACTTCATTCTTAGCTTTTTCTTTGCAACCATTGGAAGAGAAAATCAAAATTAAAAACCTGGGTAGACTGGCTGCAAGAAATAATTTGAATAAAACTGTGAATTAAAAGCAAAGGAATACATAATGCTTTCTGTAGAGACAGTCTTCTCCTACAGATTTCAGACTTTAATCATAGAGTCATCAATTAGTTTGTTGCATGAAAACCAGGACAAAGAATTTTTTTTAGTAAGTACATTGCAACAGTGTTGTTATTAAATTCTCTCTCTGTGTAGTGTATGTTCAGCAAGCACCTATGAGTGTTAATTCTAGTTATTAAGATTCTAGAAGCTTGCAATCTATATTTAGCAATAGGAGTGGTAAAATTGTGCATCTGGGATTTATACTGCAATGAGCCACCTCTGGTGATTTAAAAAATAAATAGCATTTAGCCATAAATATGTTTATTGTCATATTCCTAAGTGTACTAAATATACAAGTTTTGCCTCATGCCTTCACCTACTTCACCACATAATTGCCTTTTGACATTTAGGTAAGTGTTGTAAGTACCTCCCTCATTTTGCCTGTTAATTCAACCCCTTCAAGACAGCATCCTTTTGAGTCCTATTCTTTTTAGGTGTCAAGTCTGGTCTATTGAATGAATATCAGGGAATATGATGCCACTCCACAATTATGTTTCCTTTTTGGGGATCTTATGTAAAGCCCAATCTTCATCCCCTATAATAATTTGTTCAATGAACTGTTGTGATTTTGATGGTAATGCGCCAAGAAAATCAATGCAGTGCCTATTTACCTTAAATCCAGCTATGAACTTTCCTGATAGCCATCTTGCTCAGGTTTTTGTGAATCTGCAAATGTTCAATGTACCATCACTTCTGGATATTGCAATTGTAAAATGTTTGATTCTCTTGAATGATGTATCAATCTTGTGCTTTGGTTCATCCCTAATAGCAGAGGGACTATTTGATCTATGTCATGAACAGTTATTTTATTTATGAACATTATGCAGTGTTTTCCTACATTGGCTTCTTCATTGCATTTTTCCCATTGGCATGCATTCAGTACAAGCAAGGGAAGTACTGCTTTGGTAACAATATATTTTGCCTTTGTAATAATCTATTTAATACCTTTATAACTTCCTTTACAACATGATACATTCATAGATGAAATGCATTACATTACATTATGCTGAGTTATATAACGGGGCCAAAGCGATATGGACACAGCATCAATTTAAATAGCATATGCAGCTTCATGTATACCATTGAGGTCGGGAGAAGTTTGTTCATTTTAATTAGAAAATTAAAGCTGCTTCAGATGAACAATATGCTCCTAAGAACTATACTGCTTTAACAAATATATGATTTTTCATTTTTATTCTTGTTACTTCAGGGTTTAATGGCCAATCGTACATAATAATGTCCTGCCGAAGTCACTTTCAGAAGTACTTTCATGCAAAGAACTCTGTTCTGCCAGTATATGAGAGATTTTTAAAATTTATTTTGAATATCATGGCTGCTGGAAAGAAAATTCTTATGTGCAGCAGTTATCACTGAAAAGCGCAGGACCCGCCCTACAATTGTAACAAAGTAACTTATGTGTCATTTCATAATTAAAAGTGCTATTCAAGAATAATTCTACTCAATGTACAACTGCCTTTAGATTGCCATGGATTTATTATAAATGAGAGAACAAACACTCCTATGCATTCCAATAGGAGATCTTGCACACTTTTCACTGATTGTTAAATTTTACCTGGGTGTTTTCGATTGGGATTATTTATGGACTCTGTTTAATATCTCGGGTCATCAGCATCCCATTCAATTCAGGGCGTAAAACGATACTGATCAATTTTTTTCAGAGGTTTCTTCTTCCAGGCTAGAGGTTCTTTTACGTGCCGTAAATCTATGACATGGAACCCAGAGCTTCACTTCCCTTCCAAAGGAAGCCATACTTAGACTTTCATTGGCCATGGCGGGGATTTAACCCGTGATCTTGAGCCTACGAGAAAAGTATGATTTCCATTAGACCAACAGATGGACTTCACCTGGGTGTTTTGTATCAGTGATTAGCTATAAAAAATTCAATAGGTGAAATTGCCGTGGGAAATGGGTGATTAATAAAGGAAATCCAAATCTACAAGACACAGAAGAGTTATACTTAATTACTTACTTACTTACTTACTTACTTACTTACTTACTTACTTACTTACTTACTTACTTACTTACTTACTTACTTACTTACTTACTTACTTACTTACTTTCTTTCTTTCTTTCTTTCTTTCTTTCTTTCTTTCTAATCAGTGATTAGCTATAAAAATTTAATAGGTTAAATTGCCATGGGAAATGGGTGATTAATAAAGGAAATCCAAATCTAAGATCAGAAGAGTTATACCTTCTTTCTTTCTTTCTTTCTTTCTTTCTTTCTTTCTTTCTTTCTTTCTTTCTTTCTTTCTTTCTTTCTTTCTTTCTTTCTTTCTTTCTTTCTTTCTTTCTTTCTTTCTTTCTTTCTTTCTTTCTTTCTTTCTTTCTTTCTTTCTTTCTTTCTTTCTTTCTTTCTTTCTCTCTTTCTCTCTCTCTCTTTTTCTCTCTTTCTTTCCTTCCTTCCTTCCTTCCTTCTTTCTTCCTTCCCTCCTCCCTCCCTCCCTCCCTCCCTCTCTCTCTCCCTCTCCCCCTCCCCCCTCTCTCTCTCCCTCTCCCCCCTCTCTCTCTCTTTCTGTTTCAAACGATATTATTGATAGAAAGAAACGATGCAAATGAACGCATTGCATCGTACATTAATCTTGGTGATATTAAACATGGCGGCAATTATTACACATGTTATCGAAAAGTGTGAGTTAAGATTGTGTGAAAACAGGTTGTTGATGAATTTCAGTACTATGAGCAAGCTAACTAGTTATCGTTTCATTATTAGACTTTACATTTGGCTTCAAGAGAATTGTGGTCTGCGATAAAAAGAAACCTATTTATTTTTATGTGCTTCTAATAAAGGGGACGATATCGTGCTCAGCCGTGATAACAAAATTGTTCAAATTAACACCGAGACCGCGTCCGGAACAACTGTGTTTTTCTTCTTGATTCTCTTCTTTTTCTTCTTCTTATTTAAGCATTCCTTCATGCTCTTTGATGAATACGGAAAATACGGCACAGACTTCAGAAAAAAAAATGGAAGATATGATCCCTGATTTTGGGGATCTTTAATACCAGAAAAACGGAACACTTCTATGGATGACCGTGCACAACTTCAGAATGCTTTGAAATACCTCAAGAAATTACCTGTCCAGTAATAGATACATAATATTTTGAATAATGATCAAAAGCTACCTATCAAATTTTACACCACCCAAAATTGCTGAATAAGTTAAAAAAAAAACCTGTTCACATCATGTGTTATGGGCAAGAAATATTCATTTTGTTTGTCTTTCAGAATAGGCAACATTGATGATATTTAATGAATCCAATGGGGTACTGTGAACTATCTTACTGTTATGCTAAACTCATCCCAAAATAGCATAATTGAAGATTAAGACTCTCAACAAAATCCTATGGTGGGTAACTATATCTTAAGGTCAATCAAATACAATTTAAGCCATGACCCTTGAACTACCAGAACCACAGAATTTGACCAAAATAGCCTTAAACAGAAGAAAATGCCAAGAATGTATTTAAAAGAGAGTGAAAGAAAGAGATTATTAGCTTTAGAAAGAAGTTGAAAATCAACAAATAACAAAGAGAAATAAAACCCACATTCAATCTTAAAGATTTAGTAAAATATACCGAAGTATCATTTATTTGTACCAAAATTAGGGATGAGAGATGGAGAATATTTTTTAAACTTTTTTTAAATATTTCATCTTGGGACATTTGTTAGAAGGTTGTTTAACACACAAAAATTATTGGAAATGGAAAAGAGAAACATGTGAAGAAAGAAAAGGTAAGGAGGAAACTGAAGAACCTGTTAAGAAAGAAGGATAAGGAGGAAACTGAAGAATATGTCAAGAAAGGCATAGGGAATGACATCTATCTGGGAGAACGCATACGTATGTCCGACGTTCCTCGTTAATCCTCTTGGCTTAGGGATGAAGCAAAAAGGAAGAAACGCATCGGAGTAAAGAGAGCGACGAAGAAGATGATAATGGTGAGCATGTGTCAGGAAACATGAACGGGAAGCAGCACAAAATTGAGGACCAAAAATATTAAAAAGAGTGTTGATTTGTTGCGCAAGATCCAAGGTTGCAGACAGTTTTCTTGGTAGATCTATGTGAAATCTAAGAGTCTTAACATCTTAACATCACTGATTGTTTATTTTAAATACCCCGTACGCGTTTAATATTATCTTTCAATAATAACTGATAAACCAGACACTTCCGAACTTATATGACATTCTATTCCTGTTTTGGTGCGAGAAACTCGCCCCAAAATTTTCCCAATATTTTGATAATATAAAATGTACAATAAAATTGCGCCTTTTACTGCGTCATAAAGAGTAAAAATAACTGTTACTCTTGAATACATTTCTTTCCTTAAATGCTGCACATCATTGAGTTGAATTTGTAGGTTAAAAATATAGAGATGATTGTTGGCGCGTGATACTTAGGAAACAACTGCACAAATTAATGCTGTGAACTAACTGATTCAAAGAGTAGATCCAAATAAACGTTGATTTAATTAATTTTAACTTGCCTCCTACACCCAAAACGCGGGTTCGAACCCGGCCAGGACCAATGGATTTTTTCGGGCGTAAAAAGTGTGGCTTCCTTCGGAAGGGAAGTAAAGCCGTGGGTCCCGTGTCGTACATTTACGGCACGAAAAAGAACCTCAAGCCTGAAAGAGAGGCCTCTGAGCAAAATTTGTCGGCCGTTTCACACCCTGAATTGAATGGGACGCTGATGACCTGAGATGTTAAAGAGCGCCAGTAAATAAATCAATCAATAATAAAACCTACCACTGTTTCGGGCAGAACGGTTTGCTATTTATCCAGCAATATGATGGTGTAGTATAGATAAAAAAAAAAAAGCAGTGCTCGTATCTATGGCGACTTGCACGCTGCAATGAACTCTATCAATAATGATAAATATAACTATCACCCTCTTGCCACTCAAATGAAGGTATATTTCTGAAAATATTAATCACATTTCCTTATCTTGGATCGAAGGTCATGCGAAAATCATCGGAAACGAAAGAGCTGATTCTATTACAAAACATTCTGTAATGTCATACATCTCGTAATAAAACCTGTGCGGTCACAAACACAAAAGCCACCCTTAAAAGGGGTATCATAAACAATTAGAATGCAGCATGGACAAATAGTGCAAAAGGAACTTTCACCAAGGATTTCAACTTCTCCACTGTCCTACATCGGTTGAAAGCAAAGTGCTTCAAACCCGCATGTTTTGACGCGGTTTCTTAGTGGCCATGGAAAACTTAAAATATATTTTCAAAGATTTGGTATTCTAAACCACAATGACTCTGTGTGTAGATGTGAAAAATCTGAAGAAACAGCATCTCATCTGCTCTTCAATTGTGATCTACACCATGTAAAAAGATATATTTTTATTGCACACCTTCCACATTGTAATGTAAATTATATCCACCCACAAATTGATATATATTGCTGCACTATAGCTATGGAGAACTGTACAGCTAATGTTTATAAATCACTGTAAACTAAAAAATGTAAAACATTTATATTATTTCACTATATCATAAGTTTATAGTATTGTTAATCTCCATTATAGTGTAAAACTATGGCCTAACTTACCATCAGGTGGAATAGGCTCGATTATATATTTGCAGATTAGATAAATAAATAAAAATAACAATATTTCTTGCACATTTAATAAAAACACAAAAAACTAACTTAGGAGGTTTAAATTATGAGATATTTAATAATACAAGTATCTAAAAATAGTCCATAGCTAATTGTTTCTAACGGAATTTATTTAATCGATGAACATTTGCATATGAGGGGGTCAAATTTTCTTTCTTGTTAACTGGGTGTTATATTACTATAAATTACCTGGAATGTTATAGTGCTGCCATCAAGTTGATGTATTCTAGCAGACCAATTGGCTCTCTCACACGAATGCTCCGTCAGTGGCAAAACTATTCTGGTTCCCTTTGGCACAGAAGGAGCGGGCCCTGTATTAAATTCGTAGGCTTCAGTATAAAAACATTGCTGAGATAGAAATGAATTCTTAAGGTAGTGCAAGAGCTTACTGAATTATCTACAATGAGAACTTCTGGGACTTCCCAGTTTTCGCATATTCCAGATAATATGCAGATGAGTCATTTCACAACAATAGTCGATGCTGGTTGCAGGTTGTAGGTATATGCTGAGTGTACTTTAGACGCAATGTAATTTCCAGAATTTGTGATCGGGCTAACATGCCGTGTGTCCCAGTCAACAGTCTGTAGAACAAGCACGTGAACCACATCGGCCGACAGCCATACCGCATTCGATATTTATCGGTTCAGTATCTCCACGTATATTAAACACTTGTACAACTTTGATTAATAAAAATAATAAATATTGTATGTCCCAATGAGCACTAACATATGTTATTGTTGCTGTTTAAAGTGTTGTGAATTTAGAATTGCAAATTTTATATTCTTTTTAGTGTCACGGTCACTTATATCGACTCTATTTTTTTAGGTTCCCTAAAAATAAATAGTTGCATGCAGAAATATTTGGGAAACTCAAGTGTCTTACTATCTAGACATACTTCTCTCATCAAAAACTTCTCTTAGAGTCTCCAAAGAATCAGTGGAGTTGTGGAAGAGCTTATTAAAAAGATTCATGTTGTCTTTCAACTGATACTTGTTCAAAACCTTGCCATTATCTGCGTGTAGTACCTCTCTGAGTGTACATTTATTGAAAAAATACATAATTAATTATTCTCATTATAGTTATGGCACACCACATACCAAGCACGCAAGAAATCTTCGTGAATGAATCGCGAGTTTTCTGTGCTCCTGCGATTGCAGTTTTGCGTTCAAACATAATCATATAAATGAAACCTTCATTGGGAAAAAATATTACCTGGTAATTAGCAATATTCTGCAACACTCAGTTACAGAAATTCACACGTCTTACTTCGTCAAGCAGTAGCAATTCTTAGACTACGGCCACTCTGTAAGGTTTTAATTTTACCAATTTAGCTGAGTTTTCGGAAATGCCTATTTCCTGTGATATACGACGCAGAGATTTATTTGGAGTATGTTTCAATGTAGGACTAATTGCGTTTATTTTTCATTAAAGCACGTGGTTTATTTTTGTGTAAAATTGCATTATTTATCATTACGTTTCCCTAAACATACGAATTAGTTATCTCAACTTCAAATTATTTACATTCTGCTCTAAAGTATTTTTGTTTTTATGTAAGTTTCATTAGCAAATATACTGTTTTCTAGTGTAAACTTATGGCGTGGCATTTCAATTAGCTTAATTAAATTGGCACAATAATGAATTCCCTAGCACTCTAAGAGTAATTGTTAACGCATTCCAAACAAAACACAAATTGTTTTTATTACAGAGCTGACTTGTCAACTGAAACAGAATATGGAGAAGGGAAATTACGGTCAATAACAAGGAATTTGGTAGGTAGCTGGCCGTTGCGGCCCGCTTGTGAGGTCGGCAGATGGCATACTGGAACCCATGGTTTGCAGACATTGTCCGTAAGCATCTGAATGGTACTGATGCCTATGTAATTCAACATAGCTGTTTAAAATTAAAAGGATACGGAGCTTCAGGCATTTAAAATTAGTTAGCACTTAACTATTAAACGAACCTTGAATTTTATTTTGAAATAAGTTACATCTATATATGCAAAGCATGCTATTATTCCATATAAGTGTTAACCTCATTTTGATATCCCCATTCAAGAATCGTCTTTTTGTTTTATACAAGAGAATGAACTTGAAAAATTGGTACAATTTTAAACAAGAATGCACAATTTTATGATTAAAGAGTTCTTTCAAAATTTAAAGTAAAGAAATTCATGTCGGTTCTTAATGTAGCACATCAAATGATAAACGTGATTTTAATGGCAATATATAGCCAATGAAACACAGTACTTTAATGAAATTGATGAACCTATTTGTTCCGATAAATTTTAAATTCATTTTTTTTCCCTGTGATATGGAACTTCAATTACTAGTCTGCAAGTATCCTATAAGAAATAATAACAATCTTCGGAACTAGAAATGCGTTTCTATGATCTTTAATAATTAATTTCATTAAAATTGCTTTTTGAAATGAGGCATTTCCAATGAATGTTAGAATAATGCATAATTCTAACATGTTTCTTATGAGAAAGTGACCAGTGTAGCAGTAATACGTACCAAAATCCAAGTGCAGTATAATCACATCATTGTTTGGATCATAAGGACGATCAAAACGGACTGCATAGAAGAATGGCATTCCTCTACGGAAAACAGGGCTGGGCGCAGGGTCCAGCACAATATCATACGGATCTGTGTGATGCTGCTTGGCATTGTCCCTTGGATAGAATTCACTCAGTTCCACTTTGAGTGGTGACGTTGTTGGCTCTATCACTGCAAGAAAAATATTAATATAGCTAAAGTACAGTATGTTACAATCATTATTATAAATACCAACCCGGTGGCCGAGGTCGTTAAGACATGGACTCCTGAGTCTGGGGTTCAATTCCCGCCAGGACAGTCGTTCCTATCTGAAGTTTTTTCCAGGTTTTTCTCAGTCCTCATAAATGCCGGGGAGGTACCGTAAATTTAGCCTTGGAATGAATCCTTCCTTTGAATAAATCCTTTCCTAATTTGTCATATCATTTCATGTATCATCAGTATCCGCAATTTGTGATGCTTTAGTAATAAAATGGGCGTTAAACATTAATTTGGTGGATAAACTATATTTTTAAACCGATTAAGAGTGGCTGATACTATAAAGTAATCACCTGCCTGAATATAGCAAGGTTGTCATTGTACAATAATTGGAAATGAATTTCAATAGTAACAACACAGCTGTAGAGATGCCACGTAACGGAATTAAGAGTCGGGATCAGCTATTCGCGCGAGTCTGGGAAGGTTGCGCAGTGGACAAGGAAAGCCACGTGCCAAGCTCTACCAATAAGCGTCATTTGAAGTCGAGAATGTAGAGGGTTTTGTTGTCTGTGAGTTAGTGTGTGATTTCCGTGGTTTTCTATCAGTTTGTGCTTTTGTTTTTGTTTTAAAATATTATAGAGAAGTAAAACATGGAGCAAGAAAAACATAAACGTGCAATTTTGCAAACGTAATCGTGAAGTGATGTGTGTAAAGTGCACCATTTCTTTAAGAAGAAGGCAGTCGATACACAGCACGTGGCCAGTAGCTCAGCTAGCGGTGTTGCCAAGTGCCAAGAACGCACGGCTGAAGCCTGTGGAATTGGTATGAAAACGGTGCACAAAATTGCTAAAGAAGCAATTGATAGTGGTTCTGTTCTTTTGGTTCACCAGGGAAACATCGTATGCGCAAAAAAGAGGTGACTAAACTAGATGACTTTGATAACGGTGTTCTACGTAACGTGATTTTTGAAATGTATAAACGGGGCGTTTTCTACTACACATATACTAACAGTGAAAACGAATTCAGTTGGGTTTGCGTATTTTGAAGAACATGGGCTTTTTATATAGGCAGTGTAACGAAGAGAGAAAGTTGCTTTTGGAACCAGGTGACATAGTAGCTGATAGGGTTGCGTTTTTGAGAGCAGTGCATGAAATTAGAGAGCCTGGCACACCTAATATTTCTTATTTAGACGAAACGTGGGTGAATCAGCCACACAAAGAAAATGTGCTGGACAAGTGAAGACTGCTCTGGTGGAGTCAAAGTTCCAATTGGTAAATAGGGCGGCTTATTGTTTGCCATGCCGCTTCTGCAAAAACGGGTTTTGTTCCAGAATGTTAGTTAATTTCTAGAACAAAATCGACTGCTAAAGAGTGTCATTCTGAAATGACATACTTTCTGTTCAGAAAATGGTTTGAGGAAAACAATTATTACTCCATATCGCCCCTAACTCTGTCATTGTTATGGATAATGCAGCATCCATTCATTTCAATTAGCATAAGCTCCTTACACAAACACCGGGGAGGTGAACATTATTGCTTGGTTATCCAGCAAGAAAAATCCGCATTCTGTAACACAGATAAGGGCGGAATTGTTGCAGTTGGTAAAAATAAACAAGTCAAGGTGCAAACTGGCAGGAACCACGATCATCGGGTATTGAGACTTCCACCTTATCACTGCCATTATAATCCTATCGAGCTCGTTTGGTCAAGAGTACAGCATAACGTTGTTGACAACAATAAAACTAAAATTTTCTGACGACAAACAGTTTACACGCGATGCAGTTGACAGTGTTAACAATTTCACTGTGCAAGACATGCAAATAGACTGCAAAATGAGCATTTTCAGCGAGAGCTGATAAGAGACAGCGTGATTAAACGGTCATCGTCAGCTTAATCAGAGGTTTGTGAAAGTAGTTTAAACAGCGAATCTGTAACTAGCAACGAGTCACTATTATGGAATTGCGGTATAATTTAATGCGAGTCAAGGCTTGATAGATGAACATCAGGTATATGCAAGTGAACGGATGGGTCCCAAGGCAGCTAGCTGTTCGGTAGTACAAGTGTGCGCAGCACATGATTTATCTGGAGCACTTGAACTGTCTTTCCTTTCTCCATCGAGCTATGACAATAGAGTCCCGGTGCACAATTGAAAACCATAGAGTAAGAGACAATCAATACAATGGAAACAATGTTCTTCGGTCAAGAAAGGGTTCAAGACACAGACTTGCACTAGGAAAACCATGCTGATAACCCTTTTGGGATGGCAATAGCCCTATACTGGTACTCTTCCAGGAAAAGGGCCACCCGGATACGATGACAAGCTGAAGTGCGTGGAACGATCGAAGCCTAATACTTTTCTCAAAAGGATTATTGCTGTTTCACGCCCACTCACCCACGCATATAGTTGCTCATAAGCCGATGCATTAAAATGATCTGAAAGTCCATGTATTGAAATATCCACCACACTGTTCGGACCTGACGCCATCGGACTTTCATTTATTTGAACCTTTGAAAGAATGTTTGAGAGGTAGAAGTTTGCAGCATATTGGAGGCGATGGTTGGCTAAAGGCCAGACCAAAAGTTTTTCTTTTTTTCTTTTCTTGATTTTATTTGAAACTTTGTAGACAGAATTTTATTTAGTTTTATATTTGTTTTTATTTCTGTGGCTTTACAGGCGGTGGACTCTGATGATACATAATATAAAATTATAAATGGGAAAAGGACTTTTGGGAAGGAGACATTCCATGCCGAATTTTAGGGTACATACTGGCATTTGCCGTTGATGACTGGAAAAACCTAATAGAACCTCAGGGAGGAAGGACTGCCCTGACGGGCTTCGAGCCGCAGACCTCCCTTTTGCGAGTCTATGTCTCAGCAACCTTAGACAGCCATTTTGGTGAACAAGTAGTCCTAACTAGTTGCAGAGGAGAGTGATTATGTCTAAAATTAAGCGCATATCATTTCTGTAAGTGCACCTGTGAAAACTTTATTATGAAATTTCAATATTTAACATCTTTCCATCACACTGTTGCACAGTGATAAAATGTGCAGTTGTTAGAAATATCTTAATGTTACATGTTTTATCGGTTGTGTGATAGAGTAGTTGAATGAATGAGAATCTCAGCTTACCCGGCTGCTCTCCCAAACTGTTCTCCAACCGTCTGCGCCGAATGTACTGCGCACTGAAATTACTCAGCATCTCTCGAACATAGTTGCGGTGTTCCGGCATTTTGCTGCAAAAAATTGTAACGCTTATATAAGTAAAATGGAGCTGAAAAGGGCCATATTTGTCCTCTTTCTGTCTTTATTATGAATGAATATTATATCTGACTCTCTGAGTGGATATAACTGCACGATTTTGGAGTGGATCTATTTTCTTATTTCATAATATTTATCTTTGGGTAAAAATCAATCGCTATTGACTGTTTAAAAGATGTCTGACCCATCGAATCTAAGCTGAAAAGTATGGACCTTCCACAATATTTCTTAACTGTCTCCAGTGTCTTATAATAGTTGATTTTTTTCAACTTTATTAAAAGAAAAGTACGTGCCCGAAACCAATTTGTATTTTTTTTTTTTTTTTACATAAGCGACAGTTTTCTTTGAACAGCAAACACTTTTATTTTCGGGAAATGATAAAAAAAATATATATATATATATATATATATATATATATATATATATATATATCTTAATTTTAGAAAGAAAATATCATTGTTTACTTTATTACTGTTTTTGATGCATTATTTCTCTCTTTACACGACTAAATGTTAGCTTTCAATATGAAATTAACTGAATAGTAACATTCAAGATAGCATTTATAACCTATAAGTCGCAACTCCACGGGAATTTACCTGGGGTTTTGATACGTTTTTTGTTGTTTGCATATTATTTGAAATTAGAAATCATAAATAAGTAAGTTCTTATTTATTCTTATTTAACAATATTGTATAGGATTATTCTAAAGTAGTTGGTCCTGGTGGTGTAGTGGTTACCATACTTGCCTCCTAAACCCAAGATCGCGGGATCGGTAATTTGAAAAATATTTCTTACATTTTGAATGGGATTGTTTTCATTTTGTTTCCGTCTTCAGTATAGGTCGTAATTGAAAACTTATCAATCGCAGAGGGAGGATATACAGAATTTGCCCTGAAAAAAAAAAACGGGGATATTTTTATCAAATGAATCTTGTGTTCCCAGATGGCGAATTATTTTATATAGCCCCATTATTTCTACATATAACCACTTGCAACTCACTGCAGCTTGTTTCTATACAATATGAATTATACTTTCTAAATTTTTACTATCGATTTCTTATGTAGTAAATGCATATGTATTTTTAAAGTAATTATTCATTTTAAAAACACAACAAAGTGTTATGTATATAATTGTACATTTAATAAGCGCAATAACAAGATATTGAATTTTTGCAATTGACATCAATTTGTGCTTATATAACAGTACCGTTAACTTGGAAAATAAAACTGAGAGGGAGGAGGATTAACTTTTCAAGGCCAATTAAAAGTGTCGTCGTGTTCAAAAGATTGAGAATCATTACCTTAAGAGAGAATAAAATAACATTTAAGAGAAACAATCAAATTGCAACATGATATCTGATACATTAAGGGGAATTACCGAACTTTTATAGTGTAAAGCCTCTTCTCCTCTTACAGAGTATTACATATAGACAACAATACAGCGCTTTGAAAAACAATAACTTCGTTGGCATTTGTTACTTCCAAAATAAATGCAAAACGCAATAAATGAAACGAAAATTATTGTTGGGCCTAATAAGTATTTCATCACTCCCTGAAGTTGCATAGTATTTGAAGATAATACAAATTAAAAACTACTCAATACTTTCTACGAACCAGCTAAAATGACCTTGCAAATTCGGAAGTCAAAGTTTCTAGGGCCGCCCACTTTCAACTTGTGTGCAGTGTTTGTTTGAACTGATGCGTTCTTAGAATGAGCAAGCAGAGGACAGCAACATTTTTGAATGATGTTTAACGCCTGTTTTAACTACTGAGGCATCACAAGCGGTGGACACGGGTAATACATGAGATGAAATTATATATTGGGAAAGGATTTTTTTAAGGAAGGGAAAGTTTCAGGCCTAAGTTTAGGGTACCTCCCCGGCATTTGCCAGTTATTAGGACTGAGGAAAACTTGAGGGGGGGGGGGTGTCTCTCAACAGGAAGGAGGCCCTATTGGGAATCGAACGTCAGACCTCCCGCTCACGAGTCCGTGCCTTAACGACTTCGGCCACCCATGGCGGTGCGATCAGAACTTGAAATGAGTGAGAACTGCTAATGAAGCGACCAGTTCTTTAGGAAGTTGTTTCGCTCGCCCATTTTGAGGAATCGTCCACGAGCAACCGAGAGAGGCGAGCCTCACAGGTAGCTTGACAGTGTCACTTGGCGAACATTTGCCTTATGTGAGGTGCGAACAAGCCACCAACACAGCAAAAAGTGAGCGTAATAATTTTAGGTACGTCCATGCGCGATGAAGACTACGGCAAATGTACTTAGGAAAGTGCGTTGCTTATTCAGCTTGAACTTTGTACATGTTTTAGGGACCTGTTTCATACCGATAAAATATTATGAGTGCTGAATAACAATGCCAGTTGGTTGCTTTTGATACTAGGAGCGCTTTGTTATTATCCCTAAAACTTTAAAATTGATTTAGAAACGTAAACAAACGCATAAAGTTAATTGAATTAGGTGATTTCTGCCCCAATTTATGAGCATTTGCTTTGGTTTCGATAAGAACATGTTGCAATGTTAGCTACCTGAAATTATTTTCAAACACATACATGCTTCTATATTAGCAATTCAATCAAAGGAAAGTTGAAAACCATTACCTCTCAAATACGACGGTCGACATCCTGCCTGAGGGATGCAGTGCGCTTACAATATCCACCGCCAGTTGCTGATGATATAATTTATACAGAGTGTCAGTGAAATGAGGTAATCTGCACCGGTAGGCCCCCTTTTCAAAATAGCTCGTATCTTAATTTCTGGTTTTGTATATGCTGAAAAGGCAGTTTTTTTATGCCGGTGTTGTTGGATTGGATTCTTGGGGGCGGAAGAGTATACGCCGATATTTGAGTCTTGTTCACAGCTGGCCTTTTTACCTACGCCCCCATTGGGGTACCTTCGGGAGGAAGGGATGAGATGGTGACACCGGGCGGTGACGTAGACAAATCCCTAACCTGTTTTCAGATAGAACATCCCGGTGCCGGTGGATTCCCCACCCCCTATCAGGAGTTCGACCCCCTCAAAAGGTCCGCTTTGATACTATAGGCTGGGACAGAAACCTTTACAAAGCACAAAACGCCTCAATCCACTTCGAACTTAAACTTTCGGTCCTGCAACAGAATCGACGCAATGGAAAGGGCGAGTGGAAAATTCAGGGAATGAAAATATCCGGGCAAGGGGAAACCACGGAAAAATCCAAAGTCAGGATAGCCGGTCCTACGAATTCGAATTTCATTTTTTTACCTCCTAAGCCATTCCGCTCGGTGTGTCAAGGGGTTATTGTTAAGGGGTTAAGACAAACTCTCATACCTTTGTTTTCAGAGTACAAAAATTAGTTTCTTCATTTGAGTAATACCTAGAGCACTTGTTGACTGGTAGTACTTAGGTAGCCGTAACAACCTTTAAAATTTATTTCGAGTGATCAAATTATTCAAATACATAAGTAACTTTAAACAGTGTCACTACGGCATAAGAGTTTCACGATTCGTTCAGGAGTCAGTCGAAGCGCCTGTGTTGTTGTACAGCTCCAAGAGCTAATTCGTTCCCAACGTAAGAAGTATTGAAACACTAGCCAGAATATTAAAGATGGCTAAGCAAATCAGTTCATTAAAATGTTGATGAATTTCCATATAAATATTCTATTCATTACTTTACCTTCCCCCCCCCCTTTGGTGGGAATTTTGGTCATAAGAACACCCTGTTTCTCGATATAGATCTGCATCTCTTTCAGCACAAAAAGATAGAAAACATAGTACCCACAAATAGATTAAAACAGCCTCCTCTCAGAATGTGCAAATCTATTTCACAAAACTATTTCATTAAATTTTATTTCCATTTGTAATATCCGTCATTGTGCCTATTTGCCAAACACAGAAAGCAACGAAGACCACATTATTCACTTAAGTGATAATTACGGAAGATTTTTTGCCAGAATAGCCAGTCCCTTATATCGACTATTCTCAAATTCTAAATGTGTATTGTCATTACAAGCAATGAAGTGAAATGAAATACATGCAATTAACATTTAGACTCACAAATGCTTATACATTCAAAGAATAAAATATGGCAACCGTACCTGCATCTCCGGTAACAGTAAAATAAGCATGGGCGTCCGTAAGTCACTGGCGCGTATTAAAAAAAAAAAAGTTTGTCAGCACTGATTAAAGATGATTTAAACTTTCTTAAATTTTGTACTTAAATTGGGTCCTATGCATAAGGAGGGAAGGTATATCACGGCGTGAGCTTTTTTATTTTACATTACTTTAGAGAGGAAAAAAGAAAGAAAATAAAAGAGAGAGAGAGAGAGAAAGAGAGAAAGAGAAAGAAAGAAAGACAGAAAGAAAGAAATAAAATTACAAAACCACAATGTCATTGCAACTTTAACAACACGTGCTTTCTTTATGCTTTAAAAACGAATGTTTTACCTCTCAATAAATGCTTTGTAGGCTTTAGAGGATTTGAAACCTGAAAAAAAAAAAAAAAAAAAAAGAAAAGAAATGAAAGTGTATACTGTTGGTAATAATGGAAAACGCCAAAAAATAAAACTTCTTACAAATTAACAAGACTGCCTATTCATTTATAAATGATTTTGATAAAATTCTTGTTTGTTTTTTGTAAGATTGGAATGAAAAAAATGAATGAACAGTGTTTAACGCCCCTTTTTACTACTGAGGCACCACAGGTGGTGAACAATGATGATACATGAGATGTAATGATATATTGGGAAATGATTTTTTAAAGGAAGGAATCATTCCAGGCCTAAGTTTAGGGTACCTCCCCGGCATTTGCCATTTATGAGGACTGAGGAAAACACCTCAGTCAGGGAGGACGGTCCTGGCGGGATTCGAACCCCAGACTTCCCGCTCACGAGTCCGCGCCTTAACGATCTCGGCCACCCGTGGCGGTATTGTAAGAATGGAAACTCATTACACAAATAAATAAAAAAATGGCAAAAAAGGGAGATTTTGTTGCCAAATAGTTCAGCTGGTTTTAGTTACTGATACTCTGCGCTAAGCCATACATTTAATAATATTGTAAAATTTATTTATTGCTATCATAGGAACTAAATAACCGCATACATTTCAACGAACCTCGCATACTAAGTATATAAACTTCAATGAGACCTATAAAAAACATATATTGTGATTGTAACTGTCCCTGGGAAGCGTACTTTACGGTCTTAACTTCATGAAACATATTATTATTATTATTATTATTATTATTATTATTATTATTATTATTATTATTATTATTATTATTATTATTATTAAATAGAGTCTTTACTTGATTTTCACCCCAACCACAAAAAGGTTTCATTAAACACATATTAAGCGACAAAATTACCGTTAAATAGATTTTAACTGTTTCAATTATGAAAGCCTAAGATTACCGTTGTTTTGATGTTCACCACAGTACAAACACAGATCACACTTTGCAATGTGTAGCAGGACGCCACTAACTGAGCACAGAGTAGCGTGACACAGTGTTTAAATACCCCTTCCCTCACTCTCCCGCCCCCGCAATCATAGCTCAACATTGGCAGGTATTTGATTGTTGCCCTGTAACTAATGGCAACCGATTCCAAGTGCTAGAATCGGACGAATACCATTGTTGGAAGTTAATTTGGTCGATTTAATCGAGATATATCGAGGATATTTACCAGACCATGAAAAGCTCAAGTTACACTAGACGGCCTTCACCTCCTCACCAGACAATGCGATGCAAAACAATATAAATTGTATGAGATATGACAACTTTGCTTTTGAATTTTATTTAACGAAAGTGTTGTATTTAAGAGTATTGTCTTTGACAATTGCAAGCAAAATGATTGAAGCATACAATTGACAGACGTGCGCAGAAAATGTGTGTTTCTATTGCCCTTCTCGCTCTTTATTTTTTCTCCTCCCATTTCTCTTGAATTAGATCCAAGTACATATAGCCTGTCACTGAGCCTCGTTGGTTTTGTTTCGTTGTTTATCAGCGTGTAGGTTTTACTATAATTATCGAATGTCTAGCATGGTCGCTTTGGGATTTAAACTGTTAGAATATGGAAATAGTATATCATAGTATTGTTTGTAATGTTATACCTAATGGCATAAATAAATGTTCCTGAAACTAGTTTTGCTCTCTTCATAATTTTTACGAATTCAATAACTGTATAACGTTTCAAATCCTGCTAATTAACTTGATAGTTAATATTAATTTATTACTTAGCAATTGTTTATTAATTCTGTTATGTATTCTGCAACGAAAATGAATTATTGATTCTGTTTGCAGTAAAACATAACTTGTTTTGTTAACATAATCATAATCAATTGATGACAGCCAGGCCCTCTTCCACAAAAGTATGATATAATGCATTACAAATGTATGGACTTGTAACTTATTATTAGTAAAATTCTGTTCCACAAATATTTCCACTATGCTTGTATTTTACAACTCCATCCTTACAAATGTGATTTTTCGTTGTTCTGTTGTTCTGAAGTATTAGTATCAATCCAGCACTGGTAATTTATACAAATTTCTCTCCAAGCGTAGGAGTATTGCTAACGTCAAAATTTAGCCAAAATTTATTATCTTAATGGTTTTGGAAATCAGTCGACTAAAATGTGCTAAGTATTAGCGAAAGTAATAATAAAAATGGTTAGGAATATTTATAAAAAAGAATAAATAAGCATTTATGTACAACGATAAAATTAGATTAAGTGCAATTAAAGCACGACTTGTGGTTGATATTGGCGTTTCTTGTTTCAGACCAACATTTTAGTTAAATGTATTTATATGGTTCTTGCTACATGCCACGAGAATATATTTTTTCATCTTTATTCTCTTTTAAAATAATCTTTTCAACAATCTTTTTTATAGTTTTTTCCTTATATTGAAAACGTGATGATCAAGCAATATAAACAAACATATAAATGTAAATGATCAAATGGACTAAGAAAATAAATGACCCAGAACAATCGGGAAGCTCCATTCTTCTGTCATCTTTCGACGACTGAAATTGGTGCTCCTAAATGTAGCCCTTATGGGACCTTCGTGTCAAAGTCATTATTGCGCTTGAATATCAAAAAATGCACAGTAAAGTACTTAAATTATCATTATATAATACAATACTCATATAGCAGGAATGACAACTATACGCTCTGCATATTAAACTCCCGGACTGGACAAAACCTAATTTAAGGTATGGGAAACAGCTGTTCCTCCATCTTGCTTTTCTATGACAAAAGTTGTAACGTTTTACTAATACATTACAAACGTTGTGCTACTTTCGTGGAACGGAAAGTTACAAGACCATACTTTACAAGGCCTGTGTAATACACTGTATGTATTAGATCATATTTTTGTTGAATAAGGCCCAGTATAGCATTAAAAAATGTGATGATATACTAGTCTCTATAGTAATCATAATATAGCATTTGTATTAACGATTTTCACAATCAATAGATATTGTTCATAATCTTAGTATACAAAAAATGTAGATCTGAATCTTTCTTAGCTAAATTTATTAATTAAAGTTTGATGTGTTTCTGTTAATGGAAGATATACGCCATAGGCAGTTGGCTGATGTCATTTATGACCTGCCCTCTTCATTTAGATGCTTGTAAAAGCTAACCCAGGTCAGGTTGAGTATAAAAGCTGTTTGTTTTGTATTTATATTTGGTTAGACTAAGTTCAGGCAATAAATGTGTTCTCAGTCACATTGCCAGTTATTTGTTGTGATATCATAATTTGGATTGAATTGGACGGGACCGTTTGGGGCAGGGGAGGATACTTTGGTATCAGCCTTGCTCACGGTTTGTGCCTAAGCCCCAATGGTAGGAAAAGATGACGTAAGGGAAACACTGGGCGGCCAGGATCTATGGGCGGAAGTAGAAGAAGAACATGTTTCCAGATGAACACGCTGACGACAGTGGAGTTGCCACCAAGGAGTTCGATACTCTCAGAAGGTCCGTTTCTGCTGGGGCAGAAACCTTTACAAAGCACAATTGACCATCACTTCGTGCCAACCCACTTCGCCCCTGCACTTTCGACTCTACAACAAAAACAACGGAATGGCATGATTATGAAATGCGAGGGCGGGAAAATCGTGAAAGTAAAGATCCACCTCACCGATGTCATAGCCAATGTAATTTGCAATCTACATCAAATCTTTTGATTACTAATTTACTCATTTTTTTTTATTGTTCACTTACATATGAAGCGGTTTATCTCCTGGTCTCGTTCTGGTTCAGAGGAAGAAGGCGTTAAGCTATTGCAAACTTAGAGTGTTTTATGTTCTGTACTGAAGATCCGATATTGGTTCTCTTATACTTTTCGATGTTACTAGGAAAGTACGAGGGGCGTTCAAAAGTCCTCTGCCTGACCAAGAAAACACAAGATTTGAGAGAAACATATTTTTTTTCTTTTAATTTTTCAACATAGTAACCTTGTAAACCAATGCATTGAGTCCAATGACATTCCAACTTTGTAATACCCTCAGTAAAAAAGATTTGTCCAATTGTGAAAAATAAGCGTCTGTCTCATCTTCAACCTCGTCATTTGATGTGAATCTTCGCCCGCCCAGCCATTTCTTCAGGTTTGGGAACAAAAAGTAATCGCTGGGAGCCAAATCCGTGGTAGCACTTGGAAACGAAGATCGTGCAGTTTTGCAGCAACAAACCCAAACGTGTGTGAAGGTACATTATCGTAATAAAAGAGAAAATTCTTTTTCTCAAGGTTTGGACGTTTAGCCAAATAGCACCCTTCAGTTGGTGCAGTATTGAAGTGAAATACGTTCTGTCCTTCTGGAGGTAGTCTACGAGCACAACACCACTAGAGTCCTACAAAACCGAGTCGTGACTTTTCCTGCAGATGGAACCGTTTTTTTTTTTTTTTTTTTTTTTTTTTTTTTTTTTGTGCAATTTCAACTGTTGCCATTCACTATTTGGACTGCTCCTTCGTCTTTGGCGTGCAGTGATGAATCCATGTTTCATCTACTGTTACTGTTACTTTATCGGAGAAACTCACTGGAATTGCGTTTAAACAAATCAGTTGTGCAATGTTCATACGAATGCGTTTTTGGCTTATTGTTAACAAATGCTGCATGCATGGAGAAGAAAGCTTTCTCATACCCATAACTTTATGTAAAATATAGTGGACACGGCTTTCGAAGTCTTTGCAATATCGGTTAACTCACATATCTTCAGTTAACGATCATTTAGTAGGTATTGTGACTGTTTGTCACAATCTCGTCAGTAGTAGCAGTTTTGGAACGTTGAGTGCTCTTATTCTTGAATGGATGTACGACCACGCTTAAATTCAGTCTCCTATTTTTTAATCGTCGAAAATGAATAGGAGGAATCCTTTAATGTGAAATGTAACTCCTTTTGTATTTCTGTTGGAGTTAAACGAAGTACTTTATCACAATTCGTATATATACCGAGGGCAAAAAAGGTATACATACTTTCACAGTAGATATCTATTTAATATATTTCAAAGTTGGACCGAAAAACAACAGTAATGTGTAGTGTGATGTTCTGTCAACAGATGTGACTCATATGTTATGATATGATGTTATGATCATGATGATATCATATGTTATGATCATGATGATCATGTTATGATAGTTTTGCTATGTGACAGGTAAATCAACAATGAACAAGTGAAGCCAAGATTGTCGTATGATGTTCTGTAAACAGATGTGACTCACATTACGTTATGCTAGCGTTGTTACAACAAAATGGAGCCAAGCATATCGTTTGAACAGTGGAAAGCAATTTTGAAGTGGTATTGGAAAACCGAGAATGTTGTTGAAGTTCAAAGGCAATGGAGACGTGTGTACAGAACAGAACACCAACGCGAGAAACAATTGCACGCATTGGAGACAAATTTGAGACTCGTGGTATCGTATACCGTTGAAAACCAGCTACACTGGCAGCACTTCGGGAAGACATGTGCTGCAATCGCTGAGGACACTTTCGCAAACGTTTTCAATCAGTAGTTCAACTTACTCAGAAGCGTATCGACGGTGGTGGGCATTTTGAGCAACTGTTGTAATTGTAAAAGATGATTCATTCTCATTATTTTCTGTTTTTGTGAATTCAGTTTTGTTATGTTAACTCAGTGTTTTCTTTGCTTGAAGTGTGTATATATATTTTTGGCATCCTCTGTATATACCGCCACGGGTGGCCGAGTCGTTAAGGCGCGGACTCGTGAGCGGGAGGTCTGGGGGTTCAAATCCCACCAGGATGTCCTCCCTGACTGAGGCTTTTCCAGGTTTTCCTCATTCCTCATAAATAGCAAATGCCGGGAAGCTACCCTAAACTGAGGCCTGGACGTTTCCTTCCTTAAAAAAAAATCCTTTCCCAATTTATCATTTCATCTCATGTATCATCAATGTCCACCGCCTGTGGTGCCTCAGTAGTTAAAAAGGGCGTTAAACTCCATTAAAAAGATCGTATTTTAGTTTTATCCACTTTGTAGATAATGTTAACACTAGTTTGTTTACACGATCATCTCAAGAAAGTGATCACACTTCCTGGCGTCTGAGGCTTTACAGCTCACCATCTAACGGATGATACTAAACTACTATTATAGTAATTTTGCCATCTTCACGGCATCTCTGAATCAGGCCGATAACGTTTAAAACACCCTTAGTAAATTGTGCTGCAACTTTAAGTCATTTCCAAGAATGTTGCTAAGCGCTCTGTTGTGTATAAGGACTGCTGGTAAGGTAATAAACATTAATAGTTTTTTTTTTTTTTTTGAGTAGTGTTTAACGCCCGTTTTTACTACTGAGGCACCACAGGCGGTGGACACTGATGATACATGAAATGAAATGATATATTGGGAAAGGATTTTTATTTTTTTTTTAAGGAAGGAAGCGTTCCAGGCCTAAGTTTAGGTACCTCCCCGGCATTTGCCAGTTATGAAGACTGAGGAAAACCTGGAAAAAACCCCAGTCAGGGAGGACGGTCCTGGCGGGATTCGAACCACAGACCTCCCGCTCACGAGTCCATGCCTTAACGACCTCGGCCACCCGTGGCGGTACATTAATAGTTGGAAGCAGTCAGTTGTGAGATATCATAGTGAACCATACTTATAATTTTGTTGACACTGTGCACACATCACGTGAAAATGTGAGGTATCACAAAGTAGAGAAACAAAATGCAAAATTGTGAAGCTAGGCAATATTTTGACGGAAGTTTAACTGAATTTCAGCGGTGTTCATCTGTTCGAGAATAGGATTCCTATATTTGTTAGTTGAAGGACATTTCTTCTAGGCCATAACGTCAGAGTGACGTCAAGGTTTGTACTCATATATGCATTTCATTAAATATTAATATTCTAATTATCTACTTGATGTATTGCCACAAATTTTCTAAATTGTACACCGCTAATCTGTTTCTTTTGTTGGGGTGCATTATATTGAAAGCACAGTACCTTTCAACTGAAACCGTTATAACAGGAGCAAGGTTGAAATTGCATTCATTTCATTTTCTCCACTAACACTCTGAACACGCGATCTAACAATGAAAATCCTAAATTCTTTTTAGTGTTGCTTCCAATTTACTTCATTAATGTCCCCTCATTTCTTTCAGTCCAGAATTTAATTTCCTTAGAACCTCATTCATTAACGTTATATGACTACACAGGGTTTCTCTTTAAGCCTCTATCCCAGGCTAAATTGAACAATAAGTATACATCGCTTCCTGGTTATTCAAAGTTGTTTTACTGATTTTACACACTAGGCTCTCTTGGAATAAAGTAATTCTTTTAACAGTGATCTTATATAAGATATTCGAAATAACATATAACTCTCTCTATCCATTTTTCTGTCCTATAGCCACTGGCTAAGATGGGAAAGGAATTTATGGACAAATTGCTTAAAACACTTTTATTGTTGGATGTAAGCCAGTTCATCTCTAATGACTTTAGAAAATCTTTGGGGTATATGGAGAATAGACGTGTGAATGATTTGTATAAAATGTTCTATGAAGAGGGGCTACATTAATATCTGTGCCAAACCTAAACAATGAATATTTAATACGAGTATTTATTTTGCTTGATAGAACTACAAGCCTTTATTAACTAAATCATTAAATAACCGGTTTTTTACTTTTATAATTTCCTTACAGCGCGGTGTTTGGTCAGGGTTAAGCTTTCCTGCTATGAGACTTGCTTTAAATCTCTTTTAAAGGCCAGTATTCATCAACACAAATCCAACTATAAGAACTCTTTGTCTCCTCTACAATGCATTTCAAAAGTTCGTTGTGTATTTACTCCTAATAATTTTGCCCTATAAATAATTAGCAAGAGATTTCTCCTTACAATATTTTCGGAAAAATTTACCATAAATATTCGAACATGTTTTTTTTAATCGATATTGACAGCACTTACTACCTTGCATAAGTCTGAATTGCAAATGTTAGGGTTGTATAAAGGTTATGGTAAAAGTACTTGTATATATTTGGTCTTCTACACTTTTATTAGGTGGGTGTGCTTCTTCGGTGATAATTTTGTTTCATGAACTATTAATATTTGTGGAAATGACAGTCCTCAAAATATCAAAAGGCTTTCGCTTTATTTATTTTTTTACTCGACTGATTTAATTTCAGTCAAAAATTAAGAACGCAAGACTCTTTCAGACGACCTTGGACCGAGAATACTATTTTTAATTGACAGCGCGCACGAGTTTATAAATAGTGTCTTGCATTACTCTCCATAACAGTACTGAACAATTCAACAGTTCTTTTTTAGGTCTGTCTACAATTGTTCAGTCTGTTTGTTAAATGGAGAGTAATGTAAGAGACCTAAGGATGCCACTCCTCTTCTAAGGCGTGATAGCCCGAGATTGAGTCAAGGTCTGCCGCAGTGACCTCTGCGTCCCCTACCTCCGTCTTGCGACATCATTGATAAAGAGCAATATTACAGGGGGGCATGTGATCGGCATGCCGGCACCATGCCGGTCGCCTATCACATGGTTTTCGATATCAAAGAACGCCTTCTATCCATCAGGCAGCTCTGGGTGGGCTCCATTCCAGAACTCCCTAACTTTTTCGTAAGCAGGTAGATAATCGAACTCGAGACCTCCCAGTCAGCAGTCAGTAACACTAACCAGTAGATCAAGAAGGTGATCAAGGACGCCACTACGGTTCCTAAATTATTCGCCAGCGTTGGACATTGGGAATGGTGTGACTTAACGAATAGTGTTATAATGTGTAAATTCAACTTAACTATTAGATTACATTTATATTACGAATATTTTTTGCAATAATAACAGTGATTAGGTTAGGTGTTATTGTTAGTAATTAGTATATATTTTATCCGGCACTTTGAAATAGCAACTTAGCCTTGAGACATTGAAGACAACAGTTTTATGAAAGATGTTCAATAAGCGATGCAAAGTTCAAAGTGAATCATCTTCTAATTTTGGGTTAAGATATGATACTGCAAAGAGTAGTGTATTGTAAATGTTTCGCATTTTAGGTAGCTAAAATGCAGAAAAATGTCTGAAGACTGTTCTAGGTATAAATAAGAGAAAATTAACAAATACAGCAATAAGATTTTTGAAAGGTGTTTAACGCCAGTTTTTACTACTGAGATCACAGGCGTGGACACTGATGATACATGCGATGAAATGATAATTTGGAAAATATTTTTTTTTATAAGGAAACGTTCCAGGCCTAAGTTTAGGGTATCTCCCCGGCATTTGCCATTTATGAGGACTGAGGAAACCCTGGAAAAAACCTTAGGCAGGGAGGACGGTCCTGGCGGAATTCGAACCCCAGATCTCCCGCTCACAAGTTCGCGCCTTAACGACCTCGGCCACCGGTGGCGGTACCGTTATTGCTGTATTTGTTAATACACTAATGTACACTAAAGACATATGTATGTTGAAGCAGATGTTTATATTGAAAACTAAAGTTGTTTTGCAGTTGTTTATGTGATAAATAAATATCCTTTTTACCAAAATTGGTTTCTGCCAGCGCCGCTATAATATCAAGAATAGATCGAATGAAATACTGAAATGTATCATAGTATTTGCGTGATTTATGAGATATGCCTTCTATTTAGGTGAAATTTCATTTTCACAGGAAGTAGCATTATATTCCATTTACAGCCCGAAAAAAGACATTAAATAAACTTATTTCTTTCATTATATCTCTAGAAAGGTTTCCCTTCTTGTAAGCAGCACTAGATATTCTTATGTCGCAACACAAGGTGATTTCTCCTCCTTAGTTCCAGACAGTAACTTCATGGAAACTCGAGTTCTTCTCGAAACAAGAGATAGGCTACAATATCGTTTTACAAAAACAATGAAGACCGTAACCGTTGCCTGTGACCTAGCTGCGCATTCGTAAACCGTTGAATAAAAGCAAGTTTTATTCTTAAGAATGAACACGCAGTCTAACAGCAACCTGTTTTGTCAAAGTTCAGGAATCATAGCACTGAACTTTGCAAAGACTCGAGATGAAATCCAAAATTGGAAATGAAAGCAAGTGCTGTAACATATTCTCCGTGCTGTTATTATATCAATTGTGGGTTGTGTGCATTTCCTAAATGTTGAAACAACTTCCCAATCTTCTATAGAGTATACAAAAAAAAAAAAAAAAAAAAAAAAAAATTAAATAAGATTTCTGCTTTTGAGGACTCTTAGCTATCAATAGTCATGTTTATTTATTTAAAAGCCAGAACCTTGAAAGGAAACGTAGAGAAGGAAATCCATTTGTACATTCTCTTTTCCTTCTTTGTTTATTTTTTCTTCCTTGCTTGCCATTTCATGTAAAAATAATTGTGTTGTTTAAGTCATTTTAAGAACCCCCTTTATTTTATAAACGCACACCTTACCTGCAAGTTACTTTTTTTTTTTTTTTGTATCAATGTAACAATTTTTATTTTTTCAAATAATGAAATATTAACAGTTTAAAATAGACTTTCTAATCACAGAAAATTGCACAAGAAATTGAAGATCGGTTCTGCGGTGTGGTGGTTAGGGAAAATATGACTCCGAGCCGAAGGACCCAGTTCGATTCTCGGCACTTTAAAACATTTGGAAGAAGCTGCGCCCAGCTCGTGAGGACAACTGAAATGTGAATCTCCGGTACTCAAGCCGAGATTGAGGATACGGAAGTATGTTGCGTTGAGTACGTGTCCGCTTCCTGGAGCGTCCAGTTTAGCGACAGTCAACTCGGCAGGCCTGAAGGTTGCAAGTGAGCCAACAAATACTTTCTTCTGATGAAGTCCGCGTTACAAAAGTTCTCCTATATCTTACTCGGTTTACCGTTTATCGCTACGAGTGGCCGAGGTCGTTAAGGCGCCGACTCATGAGCGGGAGGTCTGGGGTTCCAATCCGGCCAGGATCATCCTCCCTGACTGAGGTTTTTTCTAGGTTTTCCTCAGTCCTCATAAATAGAAAATGCCAGGAGGTACCCTAAACTTAGGCCTGGACCATTTTTCTCCCTAAAAAAATGAACTAATCCTTTCCCAATATATCATTTCATCTCATGTATCATCAGTGTCCACCGCCTGTGATGCTTCTGTAGTAAAAACGAGCGTTAAACACCATTAAAAATACCGTTTGAAATTCGAGAGGGGAAAATTACCCTCTGTATGCCATTCTGAGTGGATTAAAGGAAGAAAACGGTGTAGGTACATGAATAGGTAACTAATATATGTCATTTGAAGTTATGCTTTCAGTGGTACTCTATTCTGATTTGGCACTGCACTTTCATTGTCTCATAGACCTATATTATTGGCAATATATTTTATAAGAAGCTCAGGAAAAAAAAAAATACCTGTAATGTCGTGGGTAATAATGACAAAATATTTTAAGTTTGAAGGGGATAACTGTATAGTCTTGAATGTAGGTGGGTGGAAAGTATAATAACTCACTATCCTTGTGGACAAGTTCATTTTCTAGACAAGGCTTTGCATAGGCGATCGTAACATACACTGCTGGCTATTAAAATTGCAACACTTTGTGCATGTTCATCATAGCCACGAGGAACTGATGTCTTGTCTTTTCGTTCGGTTGACCTTTGGGATCCCTCACGTTTGTGTGTTCGTCCTACCTCTATCAACTGATCTAACATTCGTTTCGCTGTGAACGCATTTAATCCAATACGAGCACGAGTTTCTCGGAATGGCATACCTCACTCTCGTTTTGTTATTTATGTGGTAATTTATGGACGCTCTTTAACATTTCAGGTCATTAACGTCCCATTGAAATCAGGGCGTAAAACGACCGACAAATTTTGCTCAGAGGCCTCTCTTTCAGGCTTCAGGTTCTTTACCGTGCCGAAAATGTACGACACGGGATCCACGGCTTTACTTCCGTTCCGAAGGATGCTATACTTAGGATTTTTACGCCCGAAAAAACCCATCGGTCCTGGCCGGGATCGAACCTGCGATTTTGGGTTTAGGAGGCAAGTATGGTAACCACTACACCCCCAAGACCAACTCTTTCCGGTTGCGACAATACCCTCGCGATCGAATTTTAGACACCTTCTGTCGTGTTTTTGGCGAGTCATTCTCGTTCCTTAAATGCGCGTCGGTTTAACGCGTCTCTGAAGCAGTACAGTCGACTTCGCCCCTCATACTGTCCATAATTATAGTTATTGAGTCATAATTCTTGTAATTGATATTAACAATCACATATCTTTTATTGTATGTAATAATTTCATAACTCTGCTAGTGATAAACTAGCACATGTGTCTGTTCAATAGGTAAATATTATGAAAATATAGCAGTGTATGTTAAGATAAAGAGAAAATTGGGTAAATACCTAACCGTTACGCCAACAGGAGCGTCTCATAAAGAGCAAGGAGAAGCCAAGATTTTCTTTTTGTGTAGGGGCGGAAGCCAATGTATTGTCTGGCTTTTAAACGGCTAGCTAAAAATCTTTGTTGTGAAAACTGTTCTCGCGTGGGAGGAACAAGAGACGCAAAGGTTTTAAAGGACCGGAACCGTTCAAGAATTTAAAGCCCACGTATAAACAAACATGTTACGCAAAGATAGGTTCCAGGACGAATCAGAAAAGCCGCAAGGAAAAGGTTTAATAGCCATTCAGAGGGCTAGACTCAAAGGAAATTTCCAGAAACTACGAGCAGTTAAGTTTAGTAGCCAATAAGAAGGCTAGGTTCAACTAAGTGTTCGAGAAACTTCCATCAGTTAAATTTAAAAGTATCCCACCGTCCTAACTGTTGTCGTCGGTCCTGGTGACATAGTGGTAACCATACTTGCCTCCTAATCCAAGATCGCTGGTTCGATCCTTGCCACGACCAATGGTTTTTTTCCTAAGTATGACTTCCTTCGGAAGGAAGTAAAGCCCTGGGTCCCGTGTCGTACATTTATGACACGATAAAGAACCTCAAGCCTGAAAGAAGAGGCCTCTGAGTAAAATTTGTCGGCCGTTTCAGGTCCTGAATTGAATGAACTTCGCATCTACTTTGATTCGGCGTGTTATCTTTCATCCCAGCAAAGCAATCCTCCATCCCCCTTGATCTGGGATCAAGAAAAGTCAGCAAAATCACCTGAGACTATTATTACTTCCGCATGGAACCGGAAGTGATAGCCTTAGACTGCAACAGCCAAGGCATTTTAACAGACGGAATCTGCGAGGGGAGTAACACCAAGAGGAGAACTTCAAGACAACTGGCCCAAATATCACCGGCCCGCACTTTGATTCCTTATTATTCTAAGAATCAAATTCCTCATTAATCAACAAATGCTCACAAATCAAGCATACACCAATTAAATTAATCCAACCAATCAATCCCACTCCCAAACGCCAGCATTTTATAATGCCGTTCCATTTCTTAAAGACGTTGCTATTTAAATGTCCAGTAGTGTATGTATCAACAACATGAAATAACATTCCTAAAGGCGAATCCATTTCCTGAGTTCGGGAAGTTTTTATAAATCATATACAAACAAAATTAGATGGGAAGGATGCACGAGTAATTTCGGTAATAAGCGTGAAGTTTGTTGATTAACTAACTGCAATATCTCAAGGAATTTATTTAAGAAAACGCTGTCATATGGTTGAATGGAATGTGTGATATAAGAATGTCAAATAATAATTAACGATTAACATCGATTCGTTTCACCGTTTCTGCAAGTCAAAATGTCGACATCCAGCGCAATAAATTGTCGCATAGTGCGTACAGTAACATGTATCATAGCTGTTAGTTTTTCATTCATTCTAGAGCTCGTATTCCTATGATTGTGGTTTTATTTTTGATGAGGCTCCAGTATAACATATTTAATGAAAAGCAGAGTCAATTAACATGTATTTAACAGGATATATTTTTACTTTTAATATTTTTAAATACGGGTAAATGTATTAAGGGCGTGTTTATAATGATTTGTGGCTTTTTCATACTTTGCATTATGAGGCTTCTACCAAGTTTGTAGGTTACTTTTGCAGCTTTCACTTGTGAGCCTTATGAAACATAAAACAACGTGAATTAAAAATTCTCCTCAAGTAAGCGAACTCTTTATAAAATGCACGAACTTCCAAATAACTGGACACCTTGTAACTAATCGACATAGTTGAGCCAACATATATTTATCGTTATCTACTTTAAGTAAAAAGACATGGCATAAGTTATAATGGGGATCCCTTCTTGTGTTAACCTTACTTGCAAAGGAGTCTAAACATAATATCCTGCTCACAACATTCATTAAAACGCTTTATCTCGCTCCAAAACCTTTTTCAAACGTTCTTCCGGATCTTTTCTTTCATCAAATCTCACTCTCACATAAGATAATAAATTAAGGAAAGTTTCACAAAAAAAAAAAAAAAAAAAAAATCTTCCTAACCACAAATTTTAGTAAGAAAAGTTTATTACACACTACAGTTTCATCATTAACTTCAAAACTTGCACTGTGTATGCTCTTTATCCACTCCTCCTTTAATTACTGCTATGTAGGAAATGTAAATATGGTATTATGCGATGCACTGGCATAATTAAGACATACAAGAACGACCAATGATGTACTAAACACTTTCTATTATACAAGTTCCTGACATGATTTCAGTACATCAATATGAACTTAATAAAGAACTAAAACTGTTGTTTATTTACTTCCAACTATAAACTACGGTTATAAACTATTTATCTGCAATGAGCCAAATACACGACTCCATTTGTTTAAATAATAGCAGCATGAGTGATTTTACTACGAGTGTACCTATATCTGCATAACCTCACTTGCAAACGAGTCGTGCCATGATATAACACCAGGATCACTAAAACTCTTCATTATCTCAACCCAAACCCCGCTTCATAGTTTTTTCGGAACTTTTCTTTCCTTTCCTTTCCCAATATATCATTTCATTTCATGTATCATCAGTGTCCACCGCCTGTGGTGCCTCAGTAGTAAAACGGGCGTTAAACACTACTCAAAGAGAAAGGAAGGAAGGAAGGAAGGAAGGAAGGAAGGAAAGAAGGAAAGAAAGAAAGAAAGAAAAGAAAGAAGGAAGGAAAGAAAGAAGGAAGGAAAGAAAGAAAGAAAGAAAGAAAGAAAGAAAGAAAGAAAGAAAGAAAGAAACCCATCGGAATCATTTCGCATTACAACATCCGCTTTCCTACATTTCTTCTTAAAGTCATTGCCTTAGCATTCGATAGAACATTGTTTTTCCCATTATTTTCTGCCATTGCGTCAGTATCCTGCCACCTGCATCTTTGCAATGTCAGCATCCGATAGCATAATGTTTTTTCCGCAAGCTGTTGCATCAGCATCAATGTGCTTTATGAAGTCCATGTTCTATAAACGATCTGCTGTTTTCAACTTCAAGCACTCAAGATCGAAACTGGAAAATGTCGGGTAGATGCAGTGAAAAGAGTAGGCATTGGGCATCACTATAGCACGGCGTTCTGGATGCGTGGAGACGATAACTGTCCCTATTAATGTCTTGCAGGGACGAGAGCAAAAGAAAAGTGACTGGTGTTGATACAGTGATTAAAACACAGGTTATTTCGGTTTGTGGACAGAATTAACAGATAAATTGAACTCGGGAAGTCGCACTGTTTTATATTTGGTTGCAAACCATGAACATTTAATCACATCTCGGGACCGCGGGCAAGAAATTTCATAGTGAAAAAATGTCTGCATTTTCAAAATGCTGTCCTGCTGAAAAACCTCGAAATGTATGTTCTCATTAGCTGTCAACATTTCAGTGAGATAACAATGAAGAGATTTCCACTGCCGGAAGAAAATCTTATTCAAAGGTTGAAGTTTCCTCGTAGTTCCGTATAGCAAAAACGGGCATTAAACACCATTTTTTTTCGTAATTTCGGGAGGAATATGCAGAATTTCAATAGTTTTTCCAAGAAGAATATCTTGAAGACAGGTAGTGTCATTATAACTCATCCATGAATCAAAAGGTAGAGTAATTATTTTCAGTGCAGGGAATAAAGCTCTCGTTAAACCAGGATCTCAACGCTTTATTTCTTATTTTTGTCGATTTCGTTGCTTTCACAATTAAATTTCCCGCCTTGAACACCTTCCTTGAAATGTTAAGCCCCAAATTGCATGTATTCTCCTATAGTACAACAAGTAATTTAGCAAAAAAAAAAAAAAAAAAAAAAAAAAAAAAAAAAATCCATGCATATTAATAGCGAGCATAATAGTATATGAATGGATCAGCGCACTAATAACAGTTTGAACATGTTTCTCCCCAACAAAAGATAAAAGTTCTTTTTGCTCTCATTTCGGGCTCGAAACCCCTGTGATCAGTGTTATAAATACAGTAAGGCGGACAGTATAACAGATGTTCTGTTTCCAAAAAGACTTTCCGCAAATTTGTCTTTTTTCTCGTCTTCCTTTACGAATGGCCTTGAAACGATTTTTATTATCTTCCGGATTTTAATTTTATGAATATTTTGAAACGAGAGACCAAAGAAAAGAATGCGCTAAAATCTATTCTTCTATATATATTCATTTCCAAGGCCCAGAGCTTCAAATATTCTTGCTTTTACAAAGCGAGCAAATAACTTATCATACATTGTTATAAATAGAGGAAGAGGTCATTTATAATTGTTTAAAATATTAAACAAAATCATTAAAATTGTTTTTGTGCTGTATGTAATTGCATGTTAATAATAATTAGAATTAAAAATACTCAAATGCATGAAACAGCTGTCTGTCGAGGAAGCAACAAAAAAACAAATGTTTTGAAAATAAATGTATACATGATCAATTAAATGAAAATCTCAGCAAGTTAATCCACCCAAACAAGTTAAAATCAAAGCTATAATCTCATTCGTTGCATTTGGTGGAGCTGAAGAAATTGTTCCTAGAGGGAAAATTCCGAAGAGGAAAATCCAGTTCATTGTTAAAATTTATAGTAGAAACTGGGGATAATTAATTAGCACAGTTTTTAGATGCAAAGTACACATCTGTCAGAACATAAAAATGAAACCATGGACATATGTGGTAGTATTATTTCCAGAGAAATTATTGCAGAAGTTAATCAGGCAGGAGCGTTTTCAGTTCTTGCTAACAAAACTTATGACATTAGCGGAACAGAACAATGTTCAATTTGTACGAGAAATGTACTCTTTGATGAAAATGAAGGGAAGAATATTATCAAAGAAGAAATTTTGGAATTATTCTGCTTTATGAGTTTGGTGCTGAAAATGTTGCAAACTCTATATTAGAGGCTTTACTTCAGTAGGGATTAAGACATGATTGAACTAGTAGAACAGGATTGTGATGGGTGCTTAACGATGACTGGTGGAGTGCAAGCAAAATTAAAGAAAAATTCCCAAAGCAGTTATGTACATTTAGTCCATAGGCTAAATTTTGTAATTAATGATCTCAGTTCACTGTCACTTGTTCAAAACTGTGTAGTTAATATAAGGACTGTTTTTAAGTGTTTTAAATATAATTCAAAACACAGGAGACTAACTGCAAATATTGCTCTCTTCTATAAAACAAGGTGAACTGAAAAATATAAAAGAATTCGTATATTCACTGAGAAATATGTGAGTGTGTAAATGAACTTCATGATGTTCCCAAGAAATTGGAGATTCTAGATATCCTTAAAAAAGAGAAACTTTTAAAACAAGCGTTCTCTTGCATAATACACTCACTAAAACTAGTTTTATTTTTGTAATTTTTATAGAAAAGTTCTCTAATATATTAGAACTATATATTCTACATATTCTACATCTACATATATATTCTACATCCAAGATCGCGGGTTCGATTCCGGTCAGGATCGATGAACATTTTCGGGCATAAAAATCCTAAGTATGGCTTCCTTCGGAAGGCAAGTAAAGCCGTGGATCCCGTGTCGTACATTTACAGCACGATAAAGAACCTCAAGCCTGAAAGAAGAGGCCTTTGAGCAAAAATTTTCGGTCGTTTCACGCCCTGAATTGCATGGGGCGCTGATGACCTGAGCTTTTAAAGAGCATCCATAAATAAATCAAAACAACAATCAACTAAAGCTTTACAGGCAGAACAGTCGGATACGCTAAAAATGAAACAGCTGATCAGAGTGTTGAACAAATCAATAAATACATTACATAATGGAACTGTGCTCGAGGAGAATTTTCAGAAAGCAGCATGTATTATTGAAGATTTGGGGGAAGAGGTAAAAATCCCAAGAATAACCACAAAACAAATTTATAGGGATAGTGCATCCACTAAAACAAATAATTTTTTATTAGTAGTTGGAGCTATGAATGCACTTTACGGATCCTGGCTGCATTTCTCCACCATCTACGACTCACCTCTGTAAAAGAACCAGTACCAGTTTCCAGTAGTGTCATCGTAATAATAATCATCATTATTTATTTTTAGGTATGTTAACATACATTTTGTAATTATTAAACTTTATTTGTCATTTGTACGATAAGAATGGAAATAATGAATAGGTGACCATGATTCTAATTTTGTTTTTAATCAAGATTCTAGTTGGTAAATTTTGGTGCTGATGGTTACGCTATTGGCAAATGTGCAATAACGATTTGTTTAAGCATGGCGGTCTATATAGTGCATTCTGAATGTGTTCAGTTTAACTACAAAACTACAGTGTGTTCCAAATCGACATTATTCATTTTCTTGATTACTTTTGCAACATTACTCTTTCCACTGTTAATTGCGTACAGGAGTAATGGTAGGAAAACATCTATTATGTATCAACATTTGGTATTCCAGTTTTTGGTTAGTAAACTACAACTACCTATAGTGTGTTTTGTTTTCTATTGAATTTTACTTTTTTCCGTGCCTTTCCTTTCCTTTATCTTCTGACAAATCCCGCATGCGGTATGGTTGGAAGAAATTTTCTAACAACGTTTTAAGGGAATTTCAGAATAGATTGAAAAGTCACGTGCATTTCTAAAGAGCAGAATTTCCATAATGAAGCTCTGTAAAGTGTTAACATCTGTGCCGGTCGCCATATGGGGGCATTAAGCAGTTCTGTGACTTAACCGAATATATTATAACTAAATACTTATTATTACAAGAGTCTTTGTCCAAATTAAACTAACATTTGGTAGTATTGTGAATTGTAATGCATATATCTTGTCTGTAGATCCTTAGTTGAGCAAGAGCTCAAGATGAATGATAAGAATTTATTCTTATTGTAGAGGGTATGAACTATTAAGAATTCCTTAAGACAATTTTTGAAAGGTATAAATTTATGTTCATTTCCTAATAATTTAATTCTATTGAGTAGGTCATTTATATATCTGAAATGCTGAATCCTGAAAAACCTGCAACGAGCTAGCTGGCCTATACAAATCATTCCTGTTTCTAGTATTGAGTCTATGTACATTGAAATTTAATTAAAAATATTGTGATTATCTACTACATAGCACATTAGGTCATATATAGATATTTCTCCTGTAAGGGCAAGTACATTTAAATTTTTAAATAGAAATCTTCTCTGCTTTTCTTCCCACAGATTATTCTACTAACTCTCTTTTGCAAAGTGAAAATTTTTTCTATATACGAAGAGTTCCCCCAAAAACCAATTTGATATATCATTATAGAGCGAAAATGTACAAAGTATACCATACTCAAGGCATCTTTTGATAAGAGATCATTTAAAACTCTTAGATCAAAACAGGCTGAAGTGAGTTTGGTAATTATCATTACCAAACATATATCTTCCAGTTAAGATTTTGATCAATTTGTAATCCTAAGAATTTTGTATCATTGATTTCTTTTAGGGTCTCATCTTGATAATTGATTGTGAGATCTGATGTATATCTATTCTTTGTTGAAAGCTAATGTCATAACTATTGCATTAGAGTGGTATGTTGAGAAACCCCCTTTTGTTATCATGTGTTATGCTTTTGAGGAGCATCTTCTTTAGCCAATGGCATACTGGCACTTTAGAAACTTATAGCTATAGCTTCAAAATTTGAACAGATAGGCCAAATTGTTTATGTATGACATCTCTACAATCTCTGAAGTTATTTCGATATAGTTCATTAACATCTTGTATGTATAAAAGTTTTTATGTAATTATCAAAATTTTCTTAATTATAATAAATTAATTAATTATTATGTATTGCTTTATATTTATGTGTAGAATGAAAATAATATAAATATTGTTAAATTTTTATTTTAGCAGAAATGTCCATGTATGTTACATTATTTTATTCATTTGTAGGATTTAGTAGTCAATTTTGTATCCTTGCAGTTTAAAAGTGAGCTAAATTTTGGAATATGGTTTTCTTAACATAAATTTAAATATGTGAACAAAATTTAATATTTTTTCAGTCATACATTCTAAAAATGATATTAGGGCTCTGATGGTACCCCCTAAGGAAAATAAAAACAACTCATGAAGTGTTAATTGGTCTTAAGTTACACTTGATTTACACTGGCATGTCTCTACATGACTTTAGCCCAGTTTATCATTCATATCGAGTTCTCCATGGCAGACATGCTGATGGCTGAGTGGTTAAAAGCAGGTGTCTTAACAATGAGAACTACCGAAGTTTGAATCCTAACCTTGTGATCACTTTATGTAATACTTTTGTAAGTAAAGGTAATATTTAGTATACACATGATAATACAGCTTTCAATTGAAAAGGATTATTTGAATTTTTAAGGCATTCATGCTTACAAAATTTGTTTTCAAAATAAATACGAAATTAATAAACATTCTTAAAAGTAAAACAAAAAGATGTGTAAATCCTCTGTTTCTATTATTGCTCTTATTCTTCAGGACTTGAATGAAATCAAACAGCTAGGCAAGTTTTGATGGGAGGATATTTCATTCCAGGTGTTCTGTATCTGATTCCATAAAGCCTCTTTTGTCCTTTTTTGTCATGCAGGCCAATTTAACTCCTATCACTTTTTTCACCTCTGCCCACATATTTTCAAAAGGACTCCAAATCTGGTGAGCAAGGAGGGCAATCATTGTTGCAATATCTTGCCTAGGCAAGAACAAGTTTGAAACCTATTAGCATGTGTATACAGGATAAAATTCCAATGGAATTCAATAAGTCAATCAGGACATCTCATTCTCCAGAAGGAACCATGACTTATTTGAGGATGTATATTGGTAGCTATTTAGTATGTTGTCAAGCCATCACAACAAACCTAAACCTCCCATGACATCTTATGCTAAGACAACTAAGACAGGCCATCTTGATGATTGCATTATATCTTGATATGTTTTTCTCTGTTTGCAGATGAAAATGTTGCTTTATCTGTGAATATAATATATTCCAGTTGCATGTGACATTTTGTTCTACAAAAGTAAGTCAAAGTAATCAGCGATAATCTTAAAGGTGCTCCTTCCTAGCAGCTAATCAAGCAAATAGTCTTGCAGCTCTCAAAAGAATGTAGGAATGAGCAGGGAAATGAGAATGGTTTTTAATTGTGCAGGCACACTGGAAGCAATTGCTGCCTCCTTCTTCAAGCAAGAGTATCTTCCTGCTAAGGAGTAGACTCTTGTTGTTGTCGTCATTGAATTACAGCCTTCTCTAAGAGACTTGCAGGGAACATGCTACTGCCAGTGATAACCAAAGAATAAGGGGCATAAGCAGAGAGTTTATAAATCTGATGTTATGGTGATTTATATTGTATAATATTTATTTATGTGGCATTTATTTTAAAAATGAAGATAATTAATGTTTTTGTGTTTTAGCATAAATACCTTAAAACTCAAACATATCATACCTATTAAAAAGATATTATTATTATTATCATTATTATTATTATTATTATTCTCACTTGTGGAAGCACGGGTGTTAAAATGCCAAAATTAACAGGTTGCATAACCCGGGACTGCAAGTCTACCTCTGGCTCCCGCAGGGCAGTACAGCTAGAAGACGATGTCTATATCTATTATTGCAGATATTAAAATTAATTTTACTTGCAAAAAGTTACAAATAAAAAATTCAAGCATGATGAAGATTCAAACAAGGTAGTTCTTATTACCAGACTTATACTTTTGTCCGCTCAGTCATCAGAGCATGTGGTCTGAGCATATGTAATTATTTCCTGTTTATGCCATAACTTGAACATGAACTGAAGGTGGCATAGTGAACAGAGCGACAGCAAAGGCTTCCAATGTTTTTCATATCAGACATAATTTCTCCCTGTTACTCGTTTACTCGTTTATTTTTGTCTTAGGATGTGAATATTAAATTAACCAAAGAGAAATTGATATATACTCTGTTTCTATGCCAAATTTTTTTAATTCAATTTCAAATGCTTTGATTTTTTTTAAAAAAAAAATTGTATAACCTAGATGTCAGTGTATATGCCTTGCTGTACTACTCTGCAGTTCTGTCTCTTAGTGACTTCATCATTAGCAATTCTCCCACAAATTGCATATTTTAGAAAAGCAAAGAAATGAAAATCAAAGGGTGCATGTTTTGGGTTATATTGTGGGTGAGTAAAGACAGTCTACCAAAGTTAATGGTGTCTGCTCAGGTGCAGAGACTTTGTATGTGACTGTTTTGTGTTCTCAAGAAGAAGAACATGTCACATCTTTTGAGGGTATGTGAACCATAATTGCTTCAACTTCCAAAGAGTTTGAACAATCACTTTGAAGTAACTGTTTCACCACAAGACAATGCATCAGTCAAAATAATTTCTTCAAAATTACACTAGATTGTGGGTGGCTTTACCAGCTGAAGGTATGACAAATTAAAGTTTCAGTGGTGCTGAACTCCCTCATAATAAGCAAGCAACTTGATGGTTTTCTGTTCCTTATCATTGTCAATTAAGCTCTTTGAGGGACTCATTTAGTGGAAATCTTTGAATGTTCTAACAGATGGATAATTGTGCTGACATTGTCAACAGAAGTATCAAGTTTAACAGTGAATTGTTTGCTATTGCTAATTGTCTTGAATAAGGATCATCATTGCAGGTGTGACTGTAGTGTGAAACTACAGAAGCATGCATGATCAGTGATACTGCCTTGACCTCCTTCAGATGATGACAGTCTGCCAAAAGAAACTCAAATACTGCTCTTTATTTATAATGCATGCAATTAGAGACTCCATTTTGAAAGTCAACCCCAGAAGAAGATGTAAGTGCATGAGATAGTGTGTAACAATTCATACTATGTGCTTTACATGTTGCATTACTTATAGAAAACCCCCTACATGGGAACTGTGGTACTATGGGAATACACCTTTGACTGGAGTCATTAATGACTCAGAACCAAACAAATTTATAGGGACAGTTCATTAATAGTGACAATCAAAACTTGTGCTCTGTCTTCTCTTAAAGAAAAGCTAATGTCTATTCTATGCAAGTATCAAGACTTGGCCTCTTTGATCCAGGGTTTTTAACAGTATTAAGAGCATTCTTTGTAATAATTGAGTGGATAGTGGAGGGAGGGGCAGCATTTGTTTGCACTGCCCTTAGCCTCTGTCCTGCATTTCTAAGCAACTGGCAAATCTCAACTAAGCATTTTTTGCATTAATGATGCCACTATTATATTTGTTTTTCTTTCTTTTCTTCCAGTTTTTCTTTATACATAACTTGTGATAGTCTTGCTGCAAAATTTAGGAAGCACTTGACAAAAATCTGATGTTATTGATTATGTAACATGTTACATGGTAAATAAATCCTATAATTTTCATGTACAGTAGTCTTGTTTACATGTGAAGCAAATGTAAGACTTTTTTTTTTCCCTCAGGATTTTGGCTGAAGAGGGATACTTACATGGAACAAGCTGACGTACATTTCAAGCATGAGTATTTGTTGATAGCAGAAACTGATCAGCTAAACTCCCCTGTTATTTGCAGCACATTTACATTTCTTGATGATGTGCTGAATAAGCATAACCATTGTTCCATGGTCAAGGTATGAAAATGTCATATTTTATTAATTAAGTACATACAAGTTGGATTACTTAAACTAAGCAAGACAGCTTTTAGCCTCCCTTATAATTAAATGTTGATGTTAACTAGTAACTATTAATATGAGGATACAGGCCGCTAGGTTAAGTTCTCTATGACTCTTTATCAGGTCATTTTTCTGAATTCCGTAGAGGAAGATTAGGGAATTTTAATATGCATTGTTTTCAGGCTTATGTAGCGCAAATAAGCTTCATGTTTAATAATCTTAAATTTTTTTTAAGTTTTGAAAATTAAAAATGAATTAAAGATTGAACATATATGCATAAATTACATATTTTTTATTCATTTATAGAAATAGATTTACCTATGTCCATAATTATGAGGACATTTCAAAATGTAATGGCAAATTTAATATTTTAAGATATAAAATTTTGTTAGAATTGTAAATGATAGGTCATTATTTTACATGCCCCTTTTTCAAAACACTTCTCACACTGTTGCACAAACTTTATTCCATTAGAACATATGTTTTTGGTTGTGTCTACAGTCAGGAATGCACCGCTTCTTACACCCGCTTATCATTACCAAATCTTTTTCCTCTCTCAGTTTTATTCAGGGTTGCAAACATACAATAATCTGTGGGAACAAAATCAGGGCTGTAAGAAAATAATGTAAGCTCTAAATCTCAAATAACAAATGGTGTCAAGAGTTGTAACAGCCATGTGAGGGCATGCATTATCATAAAGAAGAGGAATTTCTTTAGATGAAAGTCCTCTGCAAAGGCTCTGTATTGCTGGATTTAGCCCCTCCTTGCACTGTATCATGCATTATTCACTGTCACTGTTTCATTCTTTTTCTGATAATGCTCCAAAATTGAACCTTTCACATTCTGAAATAAAGTCAACAGTACCTTTCCAGTGGAGGGTTGAGACGTAAACTTCTTGACTGGAGCAGATGTGTGCTATCCTTTTTTTACATTTCCTTCTTTTTTGGGGTTTATAGTAATGCATCCAAGTTTTGTCCCCTGAGACTTTGTGCCAGGAAGTTTTCTCCTTTATTTTATACTGCACCAAAAAGAAAGTGAAAGTTTGCACATAAATCAACTTAAACTCATCAGTCAGATCCCAGGCCTTTGTGCAAATAACTGGAGATGAGAATATCCATGACAATGGTATGTGCATAATTTGATGCTGACATCCAATTCCTTTGCCAGAACTTCTAGAAATGCATGTTTTCATGAATAATGGCATCGGTCTGACTGATAATTAACAGCTGTGCTGGAACAATCAGAATGTTACTCGTCAGATTGATGTTCACCCTTAAATGCATCTAACACTCTTATCATACCAATGTAGGAATTCCCATACTGTTGTCGTATTCTTCTATGAATTTTACAAGGTTTCACATCCTTAGACCACAGAAATATTATTAATTTTAAATGGTGCAAAGACCCAAGCATACTACCATTTTGTATGAGGGGAGTTTGGAAATGATTTACTATAGTAGTTTACTATATCTATTATGCAACTTAGTTCACTGCACTTGGGATCTCTCAATATACTTCCCACCAACATCAATGCACAATTGCTGTCTTCCTGGTAACTTCGTTATGGCATTGAAAAACCACTGTTTGGGAGTACACACCACCACTCATGCGACAGCTGCGTAATTTCCTTGTTATTACCAAATTTTTTATCTCGCAGTGAGTCCTTTACGTGTTGAATAAGGCATAAGTAGAGCAAGATCTGCTGAATATGGTGGGTGCAGCAATGCCAACTCTGCGCTCTTAATGCAGCTGGTATGGAGCCACAAATGAGGAACATTCCTGTTGACCACTTCCACTTTTGCCATTGTGGAATTAGGGATTTAAGCCATGTAAGGTTTTGCAGTACATCTCATTGTTGACAGTCCTTCCTTGAGGAAGTCAGTTCATTAGCAGTATGCCGGAAGTGTCCCAAAAAGGTGATCATCTGTTTGCCTGCAAAATTTCTTGGACTGGGGTCTCCCTGGGTGTTCCCATTGCTTTTTTCTCTGATGTGCAGTACTGACACCATAATTTGTCATTAGTAACCAGCTTCTCAAAAAAATTCCTGATTTTCATTATGCATTTCCAGTAGCTGACGACAGATTTCAAACTTTTGTCTTTTTGTGTCAAGTTCCATGAAATCCAGTGCTACACACCCTTTTAATATTCAAATCATGAATAATGGTGTGCAGGATTGTGCAGTCGACACCATTTGACATTCCAGTTAATCAAAGGTTGCAGGCTTATAAATCATAATCAATTCAGACACAACCTCAATATTACTGGGAGACCATGATATTGATGGACGACCAGTACTCAGATTCTTGTATGCAGATTCCCTGCCACTGGTCAACCCATTGACCCAGTTGTAAATAATCTTCTATGCAGGAACTTCTTTACCACATACTGCAGTTAAATGTATATGGATTTCAATAGTTTTGACGCCTTCTACAAAACATGCTGCCTATATTTGTCTATGATAGTTGCTTTCCATCTTGTCCACATCTTTCTCTACTGGACAACAAACGAATACTGTTCTTTCACTACACACTCTACTTACAACCACATTGATTGATTGATTTATGGACGCTCTTTAACATCTCAGGTCATCAGCATCCCATTCAATTCAGGGCGTGAAACGGCCGACAAATTTTGCTCAGAGGCCTCTCTTTCAGGTTTGAGGTTCTTTTTCGTGCCATAACGGGATCCACGGCTTTACTTCCCTTCCGATTTTTACACCCAAAAAAATCCATCGGCCCTGGGTACTTACAACTACTATCCATGGCATGGCATACTAGTATCAGTCCATGGCCTAGGAATGGACATGCCCATAGATTGCACAGTGTTCCTGAAATAGTGCTATTGTGAATAATTTTTAATGTCCCTCATATGTATATATTACACTTCCAATTAAGCACACCATGCCATCAATTGGTATTATCAACACCTGAAAGAATGTATCTTCTTTACTGGAAGTTTATAATTTCCAGAATTTTTGTTTCATGAAATTCTTTCAATTTTCAGTTACTATGCTGTCATAGTACTTTTAGAAGGATTATTGATTTTTACAAAAGGTCCTCTATTGGTTAATTACACATTGCTTTTTTTTTTTTTTTTTTCAATTGTATAATCTTCTTTTGGAGATATAGACTTATGATTCAGTTATGTTATGATTTAGTGTATCTATTTAAAATGTTGTAGTGGTGGTGGTAGATGCTGAGGCTGTAAATATAAAAATAGCTTTCTGAAAGCATTTAATAGCATTGATTCCTAATTAAGCTAATGGAGTTATATTAAGCTGAATTTATGAAGTAAAGCAATAAAATGTGAAAGAATTATTATATCATATTATGAAAATTGACATAAGACATTAACAGTAAAAGTGTCCTGCTAGGAAATATTTCCAGAAATTGGCTAAAATGTTCTTAGATAACCCCTCCCCCTTTCTCACACACGCGCACACACACATATAGAACATTTCTATTTATTACAGTCTCGGGAAGAAGATCTCAACAGAGATGGCATTTTGGATGAGCTATACTTTGAAGTTAAGGTGCAGCTGACAAAGTTGCAAGTGGTCCACTCCATCAAACTGTTTCTGTTATTTGACTACAAATTATATGTAAGTATTATAAAAAAAAAATGTCAAATTATTTTCAAATAATTATAGTATTTTAGGCAACAAATTATATCTCTGTAAGCAGCTGTAAGTGGCTTAACTCATACAGAAAAATACTGTGCATCCAGTCAGTCATCTGCAGGACAATTGTGCAGGCTCTGGCAGGTGGCTACTCTTCTGGATTCAGCCTTTATCAATAATATGAATACTAACATATGTTATAGCAGAAGCTTTCTGCTTTCAGATATTCCTGATATCTGATAAAACTAGCATTCACACTCCCCTTATAGCCTCCAAATAATCAAAGTCATTGTGGGCTGTACTAGAATGGTGCATTATTGCAGTAGCCTCTGAATGTATAGCATATTCAAGCAATATGTTCTCTTATTATTCTCCTTGCGGTTACAGAGACCACAGCATGCAGGCAACTATATGAATTGATTTTGGATTCCACTGTCTAATGCATTACTTGTTGCCCCAGCTCAACTTAAATTAACATTTGAAATTTTGAAAATCATTACATTTAACATGAATTTCAAGATTTTGGTTAGTTGAATCAAGTTTCAGTTTCAATCAAACAGCTTATTATGTTTAATTTTAGCTGTAGAAGTGTAGAAAACCCTGTCGTGTGCACTATGCCAAAAAGTTTAAACTTAACTTTAAAGAACTGCAATGACCAGAAATTTTCTGACATTCAGTTAGTTATTCTTCAAGTGATATATACAACTACTTGCATCTTTCCACATTTTCATATGGACATGCATTGGCAGTGAATGTGCCTTTCTGCCTTTCAGAAAGCTCATAGACACTAATAGAATGATTGTCTATTATTGAGTTTCATAGTATGTCTCATTTTATGGATCAATTTAAAAGACAGGATTTATAAATTCATATGTGAACATTGAATGAACTGCAAAATATACAAGAAGAAATACTAACATTTTAGAACCTGAGCTATAATGTGTGAATCAAAAGGTGGTTATACATTAAAATGCCTGTCTCGCGGCAAACAGGGAATGTTTTGAAATTTTTTAAAAATTGTAAATCAAAAAAAAAAAAAAAAGTTTTCATATGGAACTAACACAGTGAAGCTCATGTGAATTGAACCTGTCGTCTTAACTCTCTTCATGCTTCACTAACCTTAAAAGTATACAGAAACGGTTTCAAAGATAACATATCTAACGTATCTTTATCTTTCAAAGATAACATATCTAACAATTCAGGGAATGTTTTGATCTGCATCTTTGAAAAAGTTGAGCATATTTTCTGCACTTTGCTGGTAACACAGCAGCTGGGATATATGCAGCTGCACTGTGTACTGTCACTTCTATTGTACTGCTGTGAGTGTGGAAAGATGCACTATAATCACATTCAAATACAGGCATGCATTTGTACTTTAACTGATCAAATTGAACACAGTAATGCAATTTATGTCTGAAACAATTGAAATCATGTCTTTTAGAACAGTACTTTTCTTTCTGCTTATATAGATATGTTACGCTCTTTCTCTGATTATTACTATGCAAATATATGGCTTCTTTTACAACACTTAAGTGTTCCCCATGTTTACAAAACGTATTGCTAAAGCTCTGCACAACTGTTTGCAAAAAATTGTTTAGTAACATGTTCTAGTTCCTCCCATAATTCATTAGGATAAAATTTGGGTGACTAGGGGGCCAAATCTTACTTGTAAAATTTGGTGGTTCATTTGCATCTTAACATATTTCTTGCAAAGCTTTCATGTGTGCTAAGGACCACCATCTTACTGCAGAGTAAACCCCCTATCGGTCAGTTAAAGAAAAGACCATGTCATATGATAGAATATAGTAATGCTGTTCCTTTCTCAAAATACCCTCCACTCTCACTAGATCTCCCACTTCATTTTTATCAAAACAACCCCACGCCATTAAACTACCATCTCCTGTATGTTGGCAGACTTATTGTCAGTGCTTTGAGCCTAACTTCTCAAATGCTGATTTATCATTCCACAGCTCACTTTTACATCCAATTTTTGTATTGTTTTGCCCACTGAAATTTCTAAGAATTATATCTGCATATTAAAACATTTTTTAATAAATATGCATCAGCATAAGTCAGCATCTTATAAATTATACATTACTATCAACACATACTGATTGTTCTCTAGCTCTGTTACTTTCACTATAGATATCAACTGCTGTAAGCTTTCATTCATGCGTACTCAAGATCATAACATTCATCTTCAACAATAGATATTATTATGGAAGCTCACTATGTGATTAATATTTGTGTATTCCTGTTTCTTGCATTTTCTTCATAGCAGAGTAAATATTAAACTCAGGAGTCCCTAATTGTGCAGGAACTCATTGGTATGGCCACCTAGCTCCCTTATATGTATTTAGTCTTGCCATATAAATATTAGTACAAACTTTTGAAAGAAGCTGTACAGGTGTTTTGGCAATCAGGTAACAGTTTTACTGCTATTGCTCTCATTGTTAAGTTCAGATGCAACAGAAAGAGTACACTGTTGAAGTTTAACCATGAAATGAAAAGATTATGTAAACCACATCGCTGTGACAATCATTCATAGAGTTGAAAAATCATCAAGTGAGGTTTTACAGATTCTTAAAAAGCTGGAAATGTTTGTGTATTGCACCATCCAATACTTCTCATAGACCATTACTGCAAATGACCATTAAAGACCCAGGCACCGGTACTTTAAGGACTGTAGCTGTTAAAGTAGTGGTGACTCAATATTTGGTAGAATCCAGTTAAGCGGACAGTGACAGACCCAGAGTGAACATTGCTAGAAAATTCATCCAGAGTTGTAAGACATAACCTTGGATTGAAGGGCTTTTCATCAGAGTACTTGGGCTTTTTTTAACTTCAGAATTGAAGTAGCAGATGAGGTTGAGATGTAAATAACTGCTACAGCATTATGCCAAAAAGGGACACTGGAAAATTCTTTTAACTGACCTGCAAGTATTCAATATTGGAGAAAGCTATAACTGTCAAAATGTGAGTGTGTATGTCTCTACTTCACGAAGGTTTGTAAGAAGGTCCAGAGAAGCCTCCTCAGTAATGATTAGGTGGGGAGTGTGTGCCGTTATGACGTTAGCAAGTCATATTTCTATCATAAGGGGTTGAAAGCAACTGCCAAAGTGTACAAAACCATTTTGCTGGAACCTGTAATGAAGAATCAGAACACTACTTTGTTCAAGGACAGACATTTGAGCTTCCAGCAAGATTCAGTTCTAACAGCCCATATCTGAGCTATAAACTGTCATTGTTTCAGGGTATGAATTGCAAGAAATGGCTTACCTAGTTATTTGAGTCAATAGTGGCTAATTTTCCAATGGATATAATGCATGCTGCTTTAGATAAATAGCTAGAGAGATTTTGTTCATGTGAGAGGGCAAAAGGGGGTAATTTTGAGAACTGATGGTGCTAAATGTTTGGAATACAAGAGAACAAGTATCAGAAGCAGATAAAAAAATTCAAATATATTGTGATTATATAATCAACTACTTGTTGTCTAAACACTCTTATGCTTCACACTATTTTTGAAAACGATGGGACCAGTTTCGGAGCGACATCCACTCCATTCTCGACCAACTCGACGACTGATTGGAGAAAAATCAACGGTTATGAAGAACTGCGGCTCTGCCCTGGTGGTACTTCTATGAACTGGAAATTTGTATTGCATTCTCCCGGCAAGTCGAAATTCAACAGATAATCCCTATGTTTATAAATAAAAATCTTCTCCCATGTATCCAATTCTATGTATCCTTGTGCTTCTTTTAGTAACTTTATTTCTTGTTGTATGTCGTGATTATCAATCCAAAAATGGTATGCAACTGCCGACCTATCTATCTGTTTATGCTTGATATTCCTGAGATGTTCCTTTAACCGTGTTCCTATGTTCCTCTTCGTCTTCCCTGTATATATTTTATCACGCCCTTACACGATATTTTGTAGATACCCGATTTTTTCTCTTCTGGGATGTTGTTCGAAGTATTGTCTGTTAAGCATTTTTTAAAGTGTATCTGTTGATAGGTGCCAATTTTATGTTCCTTCCTTTAAAATTTTTTTGGAATTTATTTATAGCTATTGGATGAAAGTTAAATTTTTTAAAAACTGGTCTTATCTTTTTCATTCATCAGTGTAGTGGTGTTCTTAATCAATTTTTCTTTTTTGAATCTGTTAAATTTTTTATTTACTAAATTTTTATAGAAACCATTTATAATTGCAATCACCTGTATCTTCTCCAATTCCATTCTGTATTCATCCTTACTAATTGGTAAATTTATCAGTCTATATATTAAGCTATTAAATACTGCATGCTTGTGAGCTATGGGGTTGAATCCTTTTGATTTTATATAGTTATCAGTATGAGTTTCCTTTCTATATATTCCAAATTTTCTTGGTTCTTTTTAATTTTCAAATCCAAAAACGGTAACATCCCATCTATTTCTGTTTCTATTGTGAAGGAAATGTTTTTGTCCTGTATATTTATGAGTTTCAAAGCTTCTCCAACTAATTTTTTATTCACTATACTGAAAATATCATCTACATATCTATACCAGCATTTAAAATAATGTGGAAAGGCTGATATTATGTGAGTCTCAAATTTACTCATAAATTTACTCATATTGTGATAATATGATATACTCATAAATTTACTCATATTGTGATTAATTAACTAAAACTTTGTAACAATGTTTATGACAAGATAGCCATTACATTTATTTTCCTGTTTTAGCAAAAAAAAGCAATCTCACTTACTGTACATTGGACTGAGTCATTAAACTGCATAATTACAGTAGTGCTGATGAGAGGTCATAATTAAACAAATTGTTAATGAATAAAGACATAAATAGATGAAAAAAGAAGATTGTATTATGAGTGTACTGAGCTTCCAGAGAAGGCTGCATCTTGTTGCGATTTAAAAGTGACATTTTATCCAACATGTTCTGAGCATCTTCTGGATTACTATTCTTTTCTAAATTCTTCAATAATAATAGTGCCAAGTTCAGGCTAAAGTATTTTGCACACAGGAAAATATTACAAATATCACTGCCCCAAATGCCTCATACAATTAAAGAGTATGTTTTATGTGTCAGAAATCAAAATGGATAGATGCAAGAAACAAAACCCAATTGATTCAATTAAGTGACTAATTTTAAAATATGTGGAGATGTGTTTAAACTTTCTGGCACTAGCATAGTTAAGGGACAAATCTTGATGGCCTTTTTTCCTGGTAGTAAGATTACAGCTATTCAGCTGTGTATGTTACTAAATATGATGTGTGTGAGGAATGCAGTGCATCACAGTTCAATCAGGAAAACAATTGAAGAATTACCGGTATTGTGTTAGTGTGTTATTCTTTAGATGGAAGCGATAACACTCAGAAGTCAGTGGGATCAGTGAAGGTCTTTATTTCTTATAAATGCAGCAAGATTTTGACAGCTTTCTTGAAATTATTGCATATTTCAAGTGCCTGTGCACCATTGAAGATATGTTCCCCATTAGAGATTAATGGTTTCTGAAATTACATTTATCTGTTTTTCTGCAGGTATATTACTGTTTAATTACACTAATGAGAAAAGCATTTTACAAAAAGTGTTTAGTAATATAATGGGAAAAAAAGTATGATGTTTTGTCAACAATTATGGAATTACAGAAGGGGAAAATATTTTTTAAAAAGATTAACATTTTTTTACAAGGTGCATTTAATATGTAATGCATCACACTTTTTTTACCTGAGATATTTTATTTTAGGAAAATGCAATATGTTAAACCTTTGCATATATCTCATGTAGTTTTACTTCTGCTAGGCAACATGGTGCAATTAGCTTTCAAAATAGTGTTTGTAAGTGATGTGCATTATAAAAAAGAAAAACATGTAAGGTATGTAAGATAAATTTAGTATGTTGAAATTATAGATTATAACTGTAGAATGAGAAATAAATATCTAAGATGTGTAACAGCCGATATAAGGTTAGATAAAGGCATATAAAGTCTAGAGAAGCAATGAGTTTTGAAGATAGATAATGACTGAGCACTCAAGCAGGAAAAAAGTGAAGGGTAGCTCTCATTAAATTAAAGTTGAATTGAATAAAATAAATTGTTTTATGAGGCATAAAAATAGAAGGGGAGGAAGGGAAGAGCCACCTATTGAAGGTGCAACTCCCTTCAATGGTGTAAGGATGACTAGTATCTTTGCCTTTTGACTACCCAAAGGTGGTAATTCTAAATACAGGAATAAATAAGTTGTAAAACATTTGTAATTTTACAGTGTACTATCTGTTAACTATTGATTGCATGATTGTATGAAATGTATTGGTCTATACGAAAAGTTGCCTGGGCCAGAACCTATAGACGTTACTTTCTTTTGCTTAGTATTCAATAAATATAAAATATTAAAAGAGCGGTTTTCGAATTTGTTACCATTATTTTGTAGGGTTTTGTGGTTTTCATTTAGGTTATTTCAAGTAAATATTTTAATTTTTGGGTAAATAATTTAAAGCTTTTCATTAGTTAAAAAAAATAAATATATAATTGTTATTTAAGAATTCTTAATGTCATTGCTTATTGAGCTACAAACTGAATTGAACATATTAATGGATATCATTGTATGATTAGTTGAACTACACACTCTTAAAGCTTCACTTACTTTTTATAAATGTATGGAACCGGTTTCAGCAGAGCAGAATATACATTCCCACAGCTCAACGAATGATCCGACAGTTGAACCTTAGCATGGCTGAAGATGGGAACAAATGTTCTCGAAACCGGTTCCATACATTTATAAAAAGTAAGTGAAGCTTTAAGAGTGTGTAGTTCAACTAATCATACAATGATATCCATTAATATGATTGGCTTCACTGTGTTTAAGTTCCAATTTTACATTTAAGTGAATTGAACATGTTTCAGAAAATGAGCTATTTCCAAATGGAGGCAATGGGGGTTGTTCAGCATAGCTCCAGCTTGCCAGGTGCTAGATTGGATGTTATTGCAGACCTGACATTAATGCAGAAGCAACCTCTTGCAAGTTATGGCAGAGATATGCGTTATAATCATTCAGTATTCCCCACATTTCCTGATCTGTTTGATTTGTCTTCTGTACTCAGGGAGTACAATCACAGGAACAGTAAGTGCGGAACCTATTAGAAATTCTGTAAAGTAATGGCAATAGTATGTGATTGATTCTTAAACTTTTATTTATTGCTTGTTGAACACTCCAAATATAATGAATGATTAGAGTAGAATAGTTATTCTGATTCATTTAGTTTTAACAGTTAGTAGGAACTGAACTAACTACTAACATAAAACTCTTTAATAGAAGGAAGATAATTTAGGCAATATAGAAAAGAATATAAAACTCTTTATGTATGAAAAATCATAGCAAGAACAAAAACATTAGATTTTAATCAACAGTAAGTTTGAAAAAGAATGAGATCAAATGAAGTTTAAGAAAGGATAAAAATAATTTGAATTTAAATTCCTTACTTAGCCATTAAATTAAATGCATTTTAAACAGTAACAGAGATATCCTACGCTAATGTATTAAATATGTTCACACTAACTGCACTTACTTATATAACACTAGGACATGTTTTGGACTCTTGGCAGCTACCAATTCGAGTAGTCGGTCAACAGCTGATGATGGAAGCAAGTGCTTCTGAAACATATCCTAGTGTTATGTAAGTAAGTGGAGTTAGCGTGAACTTGTTGAATACATAAGTGTAGGATATATTACCACTCCATTGTCTACAGCTTCTTAAGTACAATTTATTCACTTAAGTAACAGAGACATTTTAAATATCAATTCTTCAGAAATCTCAATTGTAGCTTTATTATTAAAGGTCATTGGTTTTTCCATATGATAGTTTGGAGCATGAAATTTTATAGTACCAAATTGCGGCTATCGTTAAGTATTTAATTTTAACTGAAAGAGCCAAAAATACCTTTATGATGCACAATCATGGTGGAGAATGGTCTGGCTTTGATATGTAACAAGATTCATTTACTGAGGTTATTGTTTGAAGGAAAATATACAATTTTTATACAAAAAGAAAATTGTGCCATCTATACAAAAGCTCAAGAATGATAGAAGTTTAGTATGCAGCAGAAAGCACCTGAGGAAATTTGTTTTGTAATTGGGTTTTACATGGAAGAAGTGTGTTTCTAAATGACATCTGTTGATTGAAAAATCTGAAATTGTATCCTGCATGATAATTACCTTCAGGCAATTTGTAGTTACCAAGAACAGAAGAGGAATATAGTCTTTTAGATGAAATTTATATTAAATTCTTCATACACTGTTGGTTTTTGTTGGCAGTTTCAAAATGAGTTAGGGGTTATGCTATTGGTAAAGGACCCAGATTGAAAACTGTGCTCATTGCTCTGCTAATGATCAAATCCAAACAAAAAATGGGTGATTAACATGGTGATTAAATACCATAATTTTACTAAATGGCTAGAAAGACAAGCTCCTAAATTGCCCAGTAACTCTGTTACTGTAATGGATATTGCAAGCTGTCACAGTGTGCTGAAAAATAAAAGCCAATAATGACAATGCTAAAGAAAGAGATTACAGTGGTTAAGGGACAACAATAAACTAAGATCAAAGTTACTGCTTTTAGTCAAATCAACACCCAAGGAATACATAGTTGACCAAATGCTAATACAAGTGGCCATGATGTATTACGACTTACACCATATCATGCAGAGCTTAATTCTATAGAGGTGGTACAAGAGACAAGTGGGGAAAGTGCTATGACTATATTCAGAAAGTGAAAAAATGTATTGGCAATCCGATAGGTTAAGGAATGCAATGCTGACAATTTTATAATCAGTGCAAGAGATGACTCTCATTTAGACTGATCTCTTACCGACACAACTTCTGAATTGGATTTGCAGTCAGAAATGAAATTAGTGTAACTTGGCATTACAGACAGCATGCCTGATGCTGCCTCCCCCTTCCACCAGTCACATGAGTATTGACAACATCCAAGGATCTTTTCTAGCTTGTAGGCCTACATTACAGACTCATTTACAGCCTTTAATGCTGATGTATTGTTTTCTTTGAAATGGCCTGTTTCTAATCACATAATCTAAAATTAACTTGCAGTTAAATTGCAAACGAATGCCACTCTAGTGATTCAATAGTTTCGTGTAAGAATTATAACCATGATTATATTTTTCAATGTTATGTCATCAATACACTGTATCATTATGGTTTTAATATTTTTGGGGGTTGATGGTTCATTTTACTTCCTTCTTTTCCTGGAGATGAAGTTTCAGAACTTAATTGACATACCCAAGTGCAGTTTTCTCTCTGCTATCATTGTTCCTGTCTAATGTGTTAGTGTGCATTTCTGCTAAGTCCCAGTAATATTTTAGTATAATGTTATATAACATGCATACAAATTGCTCATTCTCCACTCTAATTAGTTCTCACATTTAGATGTAAAGTTTGGTGTACCTTTTCTCTAAACATCTTATCAACATTCACAGAATTAATGAAGCAGCAGAACCTGGAAGCTAAGAACAGATGCATTATTTATGTAATTCATTACTTTGGAGATGTTTCTTATGGAAAATAGCAAGCTAATTTCATTCTTTAGTTAAAACTTATTTTGCAGTAATAAATTTGATAATCTTCTGAGTATAAGCCTTGCAAGGTCTTGTTGCTTGCATGAATTGCAGTGTCACATATGACAACACTACATATTAAGAATCAAATATGTTGCATATAATTTTAACATTTATCTTTGGCTGCTATTATGCTGTAAGTTTTAATAGCTAATTTCAAATGTTTATCTTTGAATGTGAAACAAATGATGTCAGTTTGCAAGATCACACAGTTTATCAATGCATAATATCTTAAAATGTTATTCATTAATGGTGAAACTAATAGTAATGGGGCTGCAGTGGCACAAGTCTATTGAGAAAGATCACAAACAGAATTTTCCCAATTCTAGAATGTTTATTAACCTATGTCATTGTTTGTGAATAATTGCAATAAATAATCTGATCTCAACATGTTATGTTTACATTATTTAATGTCTTATTTTCATAGTGAATAATCCCTTAATGTTTATCCTATGCTGGTAGAATAGGATAAATGAAATGATGACACAAATGAGTATGAAGTCCTTACCATCCTCGCATTGTTTGGCGAAAAGAAGTAATTTTAACTTAATGGATATCATTGTATGATTAGTTGAACTACACACTCTTAAAGCTTCACTTACTTTTTATAAATGTATGGAACCGGTTTCGAGAACATTTATAAAAAGTAAGTGAAGCTTTAAGAGTGTGTAGTTCAACTAATCATACAATGATATCCATTAATATGATTGGCTTCACTGTGTTTAAGTTCCAATTTTACATTTAAGTAATTTTAACTTGTTTGCAGATTGGGCATTTTTTTAGTCACCCTCACTTTTTAAGGATGAATCTGCTCCAGTGTGCCCAAACTGTGACCACCCCAATATCACATTTTAATTGAATTGTCATATAGTGGCTTTTAGAATTTTTCAATTTGCCTTTCTCTCTTGAGGAAGTTCTTGCAGATGATGTCATTTCTGTCGAGCAAGGTCTTAGTTTTGTGCATATTTCTGGTTTCTGGACAAGGTATGATTTTTCATTTTATATGCGACAGTTTCCTTTTAATCGTATTTTAAACTTATTTTGTTCCTAGCTATTGCCCCCCCCCTTTTTTATAGTTTTTGCTCTGTACCATGTAGCATTTCTATCCCCTCCCTTTTTTGACAACTAGCTTGCAGGTTTTCAGTGTAGAATTAGCTTATTTAATTCTTTTATTGTTGGCACATCTTAGCGTGTTTGGGTGTTAATGACCATTGTGATTGTGCATGCTTAAACAATATAAAAACTATTTTTATTACAGCATTACTTACTATCTATATCAAATTTCCTCATATGACCTTCAAAGGTTGAATGGCTCTAGCAAATCATAGACATGAAGCAATGCCTAGTCAAAATTAGTTTCTCCATGCTACTAAATACAAATAGTTTGTTGCAAGCTTCAGTAGCTCTATAAATGAAATGAAAATGATTTTGAAAGTAAGTACAAAAAAAATCGTAAATTTAGCTTGAACAGTTTTCTTTTAAGAGCAGTTTTATTAAAAATGTATTTGTTTCGAACAATGAAAAGCATGTCTGGATAAGAAAAAGAACAGAATAGCTGTCATTTAGTGTCTTTAGATAGCTATGGTTATAACATCGTACTTGGAAGAGAACAGGACACTTTTGTTCCTCAAATTTATTGTAACTAGTTTTGAATTGTGGGAATGTTATACAATGAAATATAGTATGATATAACAAATTATTATTGAGGAAATCACTCAAATTTCACTAATTTTGTTTCACTTACTTGGACATGTTTCAAAGGCTGTTGCCTTTGAATATAATATAATAATTTGTTATTACTGTAACTAGATTTCTCACAAGTATTCTGTACCACTAGATGATAATATGCTGCATTCATCCTGCTCATTTATGCTATCTCTGTCTTGCATGACCCAATGATATTGCTACATTGCAGTATGCTTCTATTATGTCATATGCAGGAGATTTGACACAGATAATAGAAGCATATCTATTCTGTTTCTTAATTTGTAATTAAGATGTTCTTTTGCAGTTAGTACTTACCTGAAAAATATATATGCACTGTGGATTCCTGGACGTGCTGCAGATGTCCCATTTATACTCACTGTTGCGGTTCACTATCCAGAAGCAACAATAATGTATAAGCCAGGATTCTGGCAAATCATAAAATGGGCTTGGATGCAATATCTGTCAGTGCTAGTACTGTTTATATGGTCCTTTCGGGCCATAAAGTCTTATGTATTCAGGAATCATCTGGTATCCAGTGTTAAAGAAATTCCATGGAAGAAAGTTAATTAAAGTGAAACTTATTGAAAAGATTTGTGTGAATGAGAAATTCATTTAGCAAATTGTTGCTCTGTGAATTGACCATAAGAAACTTTGTTTGTGAATAATTACTGAGAATTGGAAGAGGAATTTCACAGCCAAATGAAAATGGAATTCCTTCTAGGCTCTTAATTAAAGAAGGTTTACTAGTTCTGTTCATGTTTAAGTGCTGAGGTCAATCAGATGACCTTGAAAGTTAAAAAACAATTGCTTTCACCATATATAGCTGGAATTAAAAATTTTTTACTAATTCCATAGGAGTATATTTATTATTCATCTCTAACTTTTTATGTCTAAATTATATAAAAATATAAGGTATCTTTTTTTGCAAAATTGTGTCAGAATTAATCATAAAATATATTGATAATAATGTACTTACTACCAATAGACTTGTAATACAAGTTTCTGATATTGCCAAATGTTAGGTTGCAATACTGTTTACAAAATTCAACTTATAATTCATGCAATGAATATAAACATCTGTTTATTAGATATTTCTTTAACTAATATTTTAAATTTTGATTTTTCTACAGATTTAATCTCTGGTGGTAATTTATTGTAGAAAAGGGTACCGATTATATTTACATTCTTACATATAATTTTTTATGCATAGCTATGATAATCTTTACCATTTTTGGTAATTATAGCTATGGATATCATCATTTTTTTTTTGTATAAAATTCTGTGCTTTATTATGCAATATAGCCTTATGCACTAGAGAGAGTACACAGTTAACAATTGATGTCCTGTAAATGCATCGTTATATACTGTCTTATGTTCTAATTTAAAAATTAACGTAATACATTTTTTCTGTAATAAAATTAATCTATCATGTGCACCTTTGCTGCAGTTCCCTAACCTCTCGGCCACTATAAATAAATTTTAACTTTTTAGAACCAAATATATCTTTAAAAAATCTAAAAAGATAGGTTGATGTACTAATTTTGCTATATATGATATCTATATTTTTGACCATGTTAATTTACTGTGTACCCATATAAAATAAATGTTAAACCATAAATAAACATTATTTCTTTACCTGTAGATTATGCACAGTAATCTGCTGTTTAAGGTTTTTTGGGAAATGATTAAAGCTATGCGTGTTATATTGTTTGAAAAATTATGACATCTCATTGTTGATGTTAGTTTCTCATACCAGTCGTCACTTTGGTTGAAGATGGAGAGGATGTCTCTTCGAAACCGGTCCCACCATATTTAAAAGTACTGAATAATTCTTTATTTTTATCCTCTTGAATTTTCTAATTTTACTTTTGTTTAATTTTCATTATTCCCTTTTTCAGTTGTATTCTTTTTACATAATTAGGTTTATTATTTTTTTCTTCTCTTCTGCATTCTTCCATATTTTCTTTCATGTTCACTATTTTATTGTGGTTGCCTCTCGATTTTTTTTTTTATTAGTTTTATTTAAGGATGCTCTTTAACATCTCAGGTCATCAGTGTCTTATTCAATTCAGGGAGTGAAACGACCGACAAATTTTGCTCAGAGGTCTCTTTTTTCAGGCTTGAGGTTCTTTATTGTGCCATAAATGTACAACATGGAATCCATGGCTTTACTTCCCTTCCGAAGGAAGTTATACTTAGGATTTTTACACCTGAAAAAAATCCATCAATCCTGGCCGAGTTTAAATCTGCGACCTTGAGTTTAGATGGCAAGTATGGTTACCACTACACCACCAGGACCGACTGCATCTTGATGAATGCTATATATATATTTTCTTATAGATTTGTCAGCAAACACTCACCATAGCTTTTATAGTGAATCTGATAGTACCAGTCATTCTGTCCTGAACATGGGTGCCTCCTATGAGAGAGCAACAGAGTGCAGAGTAAAAGCCTTATTGTGTGCAGCAATTCAAGAAAGGTTTTAGCACAGTGTTATGAAGAAATTCTGAAACAATACATTCAGTATCAAGATGAAAATTTTCGGTGAGGATGACTTAAGATTTCACTGGCAGGAAAATAGAAAGTGCCAATGTTGATGCATTAAAAAGGAAACAGTAATTTAAAATATTTTCTATTAATATATGAAGAAATATCTGCTGTAAACCTATGGCATTTGGAACATGGTTCGATGAAGCAATGTAGGTATTGTGGCCATGTGATGTAAAGTTTTATGTACTACTATTATTCACTAATGTTGTCACATACATAAAGAACACACCAGCAGATCTTGTTGTAAATTACCCTAAAATAATTGATATTATGAGCATGGTACGTGAATTACACAGAAATTGTGGGGGGCGAAAACAAAGATTATATTCTAACAAACAGTTGATCGTTAGTTGATGATGTGGACAAAGGATTCCTAAACCAGTTTCTTCATATTAAAAACAAATAAGTAGAGTAATAAGAGTGTGTAGTTTGACTCAATAATACAATGATTTCAATTAAAAGTTAATGATGTTAGTGTAGCAAAAACCCCATGCTACAAATTAGCCAGGTTAACCTCTTGTGATATGGATCTCCATAGTACATTTCAGTAATCTGGGACAATTGTCATTTGTTTTAAACAATATGATAGTGAATCTTATCATCTATTGCAACTTTTCAGCAGTTAGCAAGCATTATTCTAAATGACATCTTAGATTAATACATGTTGCTTGCATGCAATTATTATAATAAAATTTTACAATGTTTTTTACTTTTTACACATAAAATAAATATTTTTATAATTTTTGGCACTTAAAAAGCTGAGTCACGCCGATTTCAAATTAGTGAAGGCAGTAAATGAATAATTACTATTTGAATGGCAGACTGCTCATACCTTAATGTACACTAGATGTTAAACTGGAATAAGTCACATGGGAACAAAACTTTCTGTTTTAACAGTATTTCTATGTACTATACTTCTAATTTTTACCATCCCAAAGCCCTTCTTATAATAGTTCTACCCACTCCATTATGGAAATTATTCCATCTAATCAAGAAGGAAAAAAATTGGATTGTCACAATATAATCCTTATACAAAGCCCATTGAATTTGGGTACATCAAGCTTTACATGCATTTTTGAACTTAATCCAAGTTCAACTGCTCTAGAGAAAAATTATCACACATTGACCAGTAAATCACTATAAAAGTAAAAGAAAAATTACTACATTTAACTTCTTTTCCAAAGATGTTTTCATAGCATACACTGTGAATGCCATTAAAAACTGTAAGAATCATAAGCAAACAAAAGGAGCATTGTGATAACTTATCTCAGTCTTGTTTTATTACAACAAATCTTGTCTTGTAATATCAAACTGTTTATCATATCTGTTGTCCTCTATGATTATTGTACGAGGTGGAAAACCTTCCAATTCCACAAACAGGTATCTATATTCAAACTTCCCTTTGTCATTCTGTAAGCAAATATAATATCACATTAACTAAAGAACTTGTACACATGATAATGCACAACATTTTATGCATTCATATAGCATAGTGAAAAGAAGATAAGCCTCTTACATAACAGTATTTATAATCATACAATTAAAAACAAAAAAATAAAAATAGGGGAAAAATAATATAATAAATAATTTGAAACTAAAGCAATAATATGTTCTTCACAAAACAATTTAATAGCATCACCAAAAATTTGTAATACCCTACCTTATTTGCACCTATGAATATAATTTAACGCTCCCCATTAAGATAGGATATACATAAGGGTATTACAAATTTTTGGTGATGCTATTAAATTGTTTTGTAAAGATCATTGCCATTTCTTTAATTTCATGTATAATTTTTTTGGCCTATTTTTTTCTTTAAATTTAGTCTTTATTTATGTGATTCATGAATTTATTATAAGTTTATAATCTAAGAACATTATTTAAAATGTTTATTGTTAAAAAGTTAATGATATAGAGAAAATGTAAAGAATTATAAGAATTTGACCTGTTAAAATGTAAGGGTCTTCTGTAGAACAAATTAGTAACTGTAGAGGTTAAAAATCAGAATAGTACTAGGAGTACAAAATAAAATATATTGGAAGTAATGACAGCTATTTTTGCATATCTGAGTATAGCACATGCATGGTTAAAGTCATAATAATAGACAGCATAAGTTGATGGTTGCACATGGATTGTCATAGAATGCTGTTGTGGCAGAAAACATCATTTTCATTTTCATCTTCATATAATTATTACTCAGTTTGTATAAATTAAATCTTTTTATTATTATCAGCTATTGGTTCACCAATGTTATTCATTGCAGTATATTTGTGAAAAATAATATACTGCAGTGTATTGTATTGAAATGTTACACTAGAAAAGAGAAAATGAAGCCTATAGAAATTTTACAGAACTTAAAGAAAAACCATGGCAGAAATTATGGAAGAAGAGCTGTTGTGAGTGAATGCATATTTCATTAAAAGATGTCAAAAATGTGTGATTGCAATTAGACACCACTTCAAACAACTTCTATAACACAGATTAATACTCATTATGAATTAAACTAATATTGTGTGCCTGCTATAATTGATCAAAGTTGGGTGAACAAAAATGCATGGGAAACTTTCAATTGATGGAGTTTGTAATTGGCATGACGTTACCTTTGCAGCTTGCATTCAGCTATGGATCCAGGCCAAAAATAACTTCTGCACTAAAAACCTAACTTTTTACAATATTGCATATATATAATATATAAATCATGTGGTAGCCCATTCCATCATCAGTAAATAAACATTACTTCTGCCTGCCACTGCCCATGCAGCCTCAATAGTATGGACTGAAAGGAACACTTGAGCCACTAATTCAGTGTCATCAAGCAAAGTAGCAATCATTGCACAAACATTACTGTGCAATGATTTATTACAATTTTAAAAGTGACTTTAACCATAACAGTGTCTTGAGAGACTTACACAGGATCTAGGGAATTTTTTCCTTTGCATGCAACAGCCTTCATTTGGTTTACAGAATTTAAGAGAGTAACATCTTTAAAAGATGTTAATATTGGATCAGCAAGTGTTTAAAAATGTACATGATTATTTAAAAGCTAGGAAAATTTCTTTTTGCTAGGTGCCCCATGATCTTAATGAAGGGCAGAAGGTCACATGGAATGGTGCCATGAATCACTGCAAAGATACATAACAGGGACTCTTGTTATGATTCTGGAATCATTACAGCTGCTGAATTGAATCTATTAATATGATCTGATAACAAAACGTCAGTCATCGATTTGGACCTTCTCAGATCATAACATCCAAGGAAAGTCAAGAGAGCAAGGAGTGTGGGAAGAAAATGTGATGTTCTTATCTTTCATCAGTCTTTTGGTAATAATACCCCTTGAAGATTGAAAGGCAATTGCTGCAGGGTGGTACACAAAGTGCCAATGAGGACAATACGTGGCGCCTATGCTTCCAACATTAATTTCAAGGATGATGGCATGTATAGGGACTGAGGGGAAATACTTTGAGAAGATATAATACCAACATTTTAAAAAATTGAGTCGAAATTGTAACATATACACCACTAAAATTCAATAAAATGGAAGACTAGTTTCGGGACCATTGCTCCTATCATCAGTTCCTGGTTGACTGCCGGTCTCATTGTTTGTGGTAGGTCAATTCATCTCTGGATGTTATGTTGTTCTTTCCAAAAGTGCCAAGCTACCGCCGATTTTTGTTCTTGTTTTTGGTTTATATTCCTAATGTGTTCTTTAGCTCTTGTTTTTATGCTTCTTTTGGTCTTTCCAACATAAATTTTTTCACAATCATTACAGTTCATCTGATATATTCCTGATTTATCTTCTTCTTGTAGGTTATCTTCTTTTTGTCTTGAGTTAAGGATATTTTTAATGGAATAATTATTTTTTAGAGTCAAAAACAATGTTGTATCTTTTAAAAATCTTTTGATATTTATGAAAGGCTGATGGGTGGTATGTGAATTTTTTGTATGTTCTGTTTTTTTCTTTGATGGGAGTAAGTGTAGTAGTGTCTCTAATTTTCTTTTTATTCTTTGCTCTGTCTATTTTCTTGTGCACAACTTCTTGTTTGAAGCCATTTTCTATAGCTATATCCATTATATTATTCATTTCCAGTTCATAATCCTCTTTGTTCATTGGAACATTAACCAGTCTGTATGCAAGACTATTTAAAACTGCATGTTTGTGGGGAACTGGATTAAAACTGTATATTTAATGTAATTATCCGTATGTGTAGGTTTTCTGTATATGCCAAAGTTTAGGTGATTTTCTTTTTTAATTATCTTAATATCCAAGAAAGGTAACTGTTTATTGCATTCTCTCCCCATAGTGAATTTAACTGTTTTTTCCTATAAGTTAAGTAACTTTAGTGCATCATCCAAGTGTCTTTCTGGTACTATTGCAAAAATATCATCCACATAGCGATACCAAGTCTTAAATATCCAAGGGAAACTATTTACTATTCTAATTTCTAAAGCACTCATGAAAATGTCTGCCAATATTGATAGTGGGCTACCCATTGTCAGACCAAAATTTTGTTTGTAATATTTGTTATTGAATGTAAAGTAATTTTGTTCTAGACACAAGTTAATTAATGTAATGTATTCTTGAATATCCTTTGTGGTTATTCCTATCTTTTGTAACCATTTTTTTATCAGAGAGTATAAATTCAGTGTAGGAATACTTGGAAAAAGTGCTGTAATATCAAACGAAACTAAGGTATCTGTTTTTTCTATTTTTATGTCTTTAATTTTTTGAATAAGATCTAATGAGTTTTTTATACTAAGAGATTCAAATCTTGGAAAAGTAGAAAATTTGTAAGTCAACCATTTTGCTAGTTTATAAGTTGGAGCGTCTATGTTATTTATGATAGGTCTCATTGTTTTCCCTGAATTGTGTACTTTTGGGAGACCGTAGATTGTAGGTATTGTAGGGTTATCTACTTTAATTTTATGTTCCTTTTTATCTATTAATTTGCAATCAGTAATTGTTTTATTAAATGTGCTTTTGCATTGATTTAGTGGATTTTTTGTTACTATTGAATATTCATTGTTTTTTAATAATTGTTCCATTCTGTCTATATAATCATTATTATGTAGAATTACCACAGTATTTCTTTTGTGTGTTCTTGTGTAGATAACAGGTTTGTTTTTTAGTGTCTTTATTATCTTTGTGTAAGGGTTGGTATTATTTTTATTTCTAATTTGTTCGATGATATTACAACACTGGCTTTGAATTGTATTCCTATCTATTTCTGTAAGGCTTTTGGTGGTTATCTGTATGTCTGCTACATAATCTTCAACTTTTTTGGAGAAATTTACACAAGTTTTTAAACCTTTATTCAAAAAATCGATTTCTGTATCTGTGAATGTTTGTTCTGAAAGGTTATAGACATTATTTTTTATGGGATTTTTCTTGGATGGTGTTTTTATCTCTGTTTTTTGCATAAATTATCCAATTTATGTTTTAGTATTTGAGTCTTATTTTTCATATTTCGATTAAGTATTGTCAAGAGGTTGTTTTCCAAATTATCCCAGATAAAACTGCCTAGAACTTTAGTTAATTTCAAATGTAGGTTATACAGTTGTAGTTCTATTTCACTTCTATTTCTGTAATGTTGGTTTTTTTCCATTTCAAGGATTTTTCTCTCTGCTGCTTTTTGTTGTTTATTATCATTAACTTTAATTATTTTCCTAATGAATTTTGGTGTGACATTTTTAATTCGGCACAAGTTGAGAAATTGTATATTCGCAGCTATTTCTCGTTTTTTTCTTTGTAGTTTTTCAAAAAGTTTAATTTCTTTCTTGTATGTTCATAACTGTGGAAGTAAATAAAGTAGATCCTACTTTAAAATGTTAATATTTGTTAATATTTTATTTAAAATGTTTTAAAATGTTAATGTTTGACACCACTGTTACAAAAGTTCACTATATTTTATATAATACCAAGTTTCAAATTATTAATTTCTAACCTATATCTGAAAATTTTCTCAGTCCTTCATAAATACAATTTTAGGTACAACATAAATAAGACTAGGAAAGCATTTTCAACATATTTCGTGCATAAATTTTACAAAAAGTATTAATATATATTATGAGACCCATCATTCTCTTCCATTGCCTAAAGCCCTGAGGAGTGGTTGACTTTGCTGAACATGAATTTATGTGAAATTTACTTACTAATTTCAATCATTGCTGTTGTATTAAACATGTAACACTCACCCAAATGCAATGGCTGATATTAAATATCAAGCTAAGTGTACTCTCTTTAACTTCAGCTATTCTCAAAAATGATGCAATGGTCATTACTGAAGAACTTAACACTCTACAACTAAGTTTAACTTGTTAATTGCATAGTACAGTGGCATTATTAGCTTGGATTGCAATTTGTTCACTAGTTCTTTTTTAGCTAGCAACTAAATAGCAGCTGATCATTCACCCAAAAATAATACATAAATTATTGGACACATTTAAGGGTTTACAATTTTTAAAAAAGTTCCGGTGACACAAAAGCCTATTATTTTAAAAAATGTGTTTAAAGCTGTATTTTGAATAACATTAGAATATTAAATGGGGTTTCCCCAAGGAAGAAGAAAGGTTGACAATGTATTTGTTATAAGAATTCTAATTGATAAATATTTAAAGAACAAAAGAGGGAAGTTATATTTGACTTTTGTGGATTTGGGGAAATCCTTTGATTGAATTGAGTAACAGTTATTATGGCATAAACTAGTAATAAAAGGGATTAGTAGTCATATGATAAATGTTTTAAAAGCTTTATTTATGGAACATTTTATGCATTCAATTTGAAGAAGTAATAACCAATGAAGTAACACAGGAGAATAGGTTAAGGCAAGGGTGTAAAGTGAACCAATTTTATGTCAGTTATAAACAATATGCATATGTGGTTTATTATTAGCTAATTTTTAGCAGATGATTTGGTGGTTGGTTCTATTGCAGTAATCAGTTTAAAACTAGCAATAAAAGAAATAGGTAAACAGATTAAAGATAAATGAAGATAAAAATCAAATTTTAATATGTACAAAAGGAGGAAAACTAAGTAAATATGAGAACTGGAACAACAATGAGTATAATGTAGTATGGGATTATATATAATTAGGGTTGAAAATGGATGAGGGGGTAGATGGAACAAGCAAATAAGATTAGTATATGCAAAAGCAGATATGTCAATTATTAAAGGATGTATATTTATTTATTGAAATGCTAAGACAAAATAAATATAGGAGATCTTCACCTATTTGGCTATGGCCATTCTTAGGTGTAACCCTCACAAATACATTTTATGTTACAATAAATTACTTTATTTAACCTAAACTTATGTATTCATTTTTTACACTGAACTCCATTTACTTGCATAAAATAAGACACATTTCAGGAGAATCTCTCCCATCTTCAGTTTCTCATTGAATTGCCGTTACTCAAAACGATGGCTAGACACTCGGATGTTCCTGTGGTGGCCTCTGGTGGTTGAAATAGGAAATTGCTGAGTTCATCCATAGGAGGAAACTCAAAGCTCATTAGATTTTCTCTATTTTTTAATATGAAAATTTTCTCCCAAGTGGATAACTCCAATGGGTTGTGAAGATGTTTCGGCAGTTTAATTTCCGGTTTTATTTAATGGTTTTTGGTCCAAAAATGAGCTGCTACTGCTGATTTATCCACCTGCTTAAACCCAATATTCCTAAAATGTTCTTTCCTCTGAATTTTCAAATTTCTCTTTGTTTTGCCTATGTAGCTCTGCTCACAATCTGCGCACTTTATTTCGTAAATTCCTGATTTCTGTTCTGTTGGTATGGAGTCTTTTACTGTGCAACCCAATAAATTGTATCTAAAAAAAAAACCATTTCTTTATTTAATTTTAAATTGAGCATAACTAGAGCACCCCTGTATAACATCCATGATCTAAACTCTGTGTTTGGTTCATCAGTAGTCTCCTATCGGACATTCCAGAAGACCAACACTTCAGGTAATTCTTTCACATCAGAGAGTTCACTTTCCATTCTTTTTCTTATTTATTTTCATCGTTATTACTCTCTTTTAAGCTCCTACTCTTGTTCCAATTCTTCTTGAGTTCATCAATCACTAAGTAACAATAAACTTTACATATTCCACTTTGCTGCAATTCAAAATTAACTTCATAACCCTAACCCTATTATAAGAGTACCAACAATTTTAAAACTAATTTAACAAATCACCAAACACTCACCAACACTCACATCCACTTATATTTAACTCTAAGTAAACTCCCCTAAATTCCTCATTTGAAACAGATGTCCCAAAATAGAACAGATCTATATGGTTACATATATAAAATCACAATACTTAATAATCTAATAGAATATAATTTAATTATTTTAATTCAATTTCTTATTTCTCTCTAATGACCATCTCCATTTCATCTTTACCTTCCATTAAAACTCCCCTAATTTAGATAGCTCAGTTTGATCTTCAATATTTTTTTTTTATTATAAACTTCTTCATTCCTCAATAACCATTTCTTGCTTATCAAGATTATCCTCTACTCATTGATTCCTTTGCACTGAAAAATAATATGTTGTATCTCATTTTCCTTCTCCCAGCAGATAGGGCAGACCCCTGGGATAACTTCCACCCTCAAATCCCGTAATTTCCAAATACCTAATCTAAACCAAGCTATGCCCCCCCTTTCATTCTTCCTTCAAATTACGATATACTTTTCCTTGTCTAGTTCATTTTTAATATCCTTGTACCGTGTCAAACTTTCTCTCTAAACTAGGGGAATAAAATTTGCCTGTCAACATCTTCAGTCTTATTCTCACTCCTTCCAAAATTCCCTTCTGAAATCTCCAATTTTAACCTAGAAATCTCTCAGATCATTCTTGTACAGCTGCTCTCTAACTTTCCCTAACAGGTATTAGCTGTAAAACTCAATTTTTCTTCTTGATATCTCAGCTATACGTTCAAAATAACAGTATCAGGTAGCTCTTGATTTTTATTTTTTTTTTTTTTTTTTTTCCCATTTATTTATGGATGCTGTTTAACATCTCAGGTCATCAGCGTCCCATTCAACTCAGGGTGTGAAATGGCCGACTAATTTTGCTCAGAGGCCTCTCTTTCACGCTTGTGCCGTAAATGTACGACATGGGACCCACAGCTTTACTTCCCTTCCGAAGGAAGCCATACTTAGGATTTTTACGCCTGAAAAAAATCCATCGATACTGGCGGGTTCTAGCTCTTGAATCTGAAACAAATATCTCAATATCCTTTCAAACATTAATCCTCTCACACTTACCTTTTCTAGCTCTGCCAAGGCTCCCACATTAGCTGTATCATGAGACATCTCAATATTAGCTTACAAAAAAATTCATTGAATTAAATCCACAGTATGCTACCCATTGTCAATTTCCCAGGTTTCTCTTCCATAAATCCACCATGACTGAACCAAAGCAGAATATATTCTTTCAAACCACTTAACATTCATACCCATGCTAAATATAAACATCTAGGCATTGCCATTCTTCCCTTAGCCAATGTCATTCTGTTGTGCCTTTCCCAACTTACATTACTACTCGACTTCATTCCAAAGTATGAAAAAGCACTATCATCCTGAATTTCTTTGTCTTCTATTAACAATTTTTTATCTTTACACACTTCTTAAACACCATAATTTTAGATTTATTCCAATTCACCTTCAGTCCCCATTTTCCACAGTACCTCGTAATTTTATGGAAAGTAATTAAGATAAAAACAACAGTACACACTTCCCTTTCTAGATGCCTCAGTTCAGAGGAAATCATCAGGAGCCCTTGGTCATCAAGTTTATAGAAAACACATATATACAGAAAGATATCTCAATGCCAGATCGAATCACCATCCGGCACAAAAAAGAACTGTAATCAATACTTTAATACACACGGCTAAAACTGTCACAGAACCAGAATATCTTAAACATGAGCTAAGCCAGATATATATAGGCAAAACAATACAAAATTTGGAGACAAGGCCCAAAGAACACTTCAAAATTTAAGATATAAACAAGTGGATAAATCGGCAGTTGCAGATCACTTTTGGACTTACGATCATAACATTGCAGGAGAAGCCAAACTATTAAAAACTACCACCAATCCCAAAGATTTGGCAATATGGGAAAAGATTTATATTTTAAAAAATGTGATGAATTTTGACATTCCACCAATGGACTTCCTGTTCCGTTATCTAATGGAACCACCAGATGCCACTACATCACCTGCTAGAGTTAGTCAGTCCCCAGCTGAAGATGAGAGCGAATGCTCTTGAAACATGTTCTGAAGAATTAATCAGTTAGTGAAGTTTTAGTGTCACCTAATACTGACTCAGTTGTATATGAGCTAAGCCATTTTCTGAATGTTTTAAGGCCAATGGATGTAGTAACAAGGATGTAGTAACAAGTAATGACAGGGCCATTCGTCCTAAGCAAATGACATCTAACACTTACCCAAACAATAAACCCAAGGCTTTTATAACATACATAGAGGACATTACTGTGCATATAGCATGTGCATTAAAGAAATAAAAATATATCTTCATATCAAAATTAGGACAAATGCTTGATAATGCAAAAGACTCTAGCCATCCTCTTGACACTATGGGAATTAATAAAATGTACATAGATATGACTGGAAGATCGATTAAAAATGACTGAAGTAACATAGTGACACCTTCACCTTAATCAACCTGAATGACCTGCGGCAGCAGAACATGCCATAATTGAATGTCATGACATACACTTTGATAAAACAGAAGTGGTTGCTGCAAAAACACAAGGCTTTTTCAATCTAGCCAGGAGGGAGGCATTGGAAATACAACTACATTCAAACAACTTTAACAGAGATGGCAGATATCACCTAAGTAGTCCATAGAAACCAGTTCTTAGAAACAAATAATAACTCCCTTTTCCCCTCTCCACTTCCATCACCCACGATATTGATCAACCTTCTAAAACCAAATGGATCAGTACTGTCGTCTTTTAGCAGTCAGATGTTTATTGTCCACTGATGATGCCAACCGCAGTATTGGTAAAAGCTATGGTAGCATATTAAACCATGGACCATGGTAAAACAGCGTGGAACATTTTTAACTATTTTAATTATAACACTGGACGTGAAAGCCTAATAAATAGTATAGCATGGAGTGTGGAAATTAAAAGGTGAGAGAAAGAGTTTTGTGAGGGTGTGTGACCATTATGTGGAGAGGAGGAAGATTTAAAGCATATAATGTTTGACTGCAAAGGAATTGAAAGTTGAAACTAATAAATCATGAGTGGTTTGAAGAGGATAGAAAACTGCTGTATAAAGAATATTTAGAGAAGCAAGTAATTGTGTGGGTCTTCATATAAAATAAAATGTAAGTGGAAGTGGTCTGTGAATAGAGAAATGGATAACTCAATTGTGGGAGAAACCAATTAATGTTAAAATGGTATGAATTAGAACCTCTGTCTTATGGAATTCCAGTAGGGGACTATTGATGAGCAGAAGAGAGAGGGTAGCAAGTACTGGAGAGGTTAGAGATTAGTTATGGGTTAATTTATTTAAGTTGTTAATAATTTAATGCTATAAGAATTGGAGTAAGAATAATTAAAGGTTTAATTTAAAAATTTTAATTTAGGATACTATTGTAATATAAATTATACTGTGGGGGTTCCACCCAAATAATGCCAGACCAAAGAGGTATAATAGATCTATTGTATTTTTGTCTTAGTAGTTCAATAAATTTCAGATTTCTAATTTTGAATAACAAGAAATTAATGTGAACTGAACCTCCAGAATCTGAGAGAATCTTGAATTCTCTTGAGAGAATTTAAGAAATATGCTAGCCTTATAAACAGGTAATACTTGTGTGTGTACAAGATGCGTAAAAATGTTGACTTACTTCTCTCATTTCTAAATGTACAGTTCCTCTTCTTCTGCTCCCTTTTATGTAGAACTTCATTCTGAGGTAATTCACACCTTCCCGTTCGTAGTATACATGACTGAAAGTATAAACTATATTTCAGTATCATTTTTATGCGATTAACTTTCTAATACTAGGTAGTCAATTTTCAAGCAACCCAGTTTAAATTTATCTGAAATTAAGCAACAATAAATTATGAAAATGTAATAGAATATCTAGTCCTTATTTAGAATTTTGAATATTTGGAACATACCTATATTTTATTTTTTGCTATTTACATTTACATAAGTTAAATTATTTTCTTATTTAAAATTAAATGAAAAATTGCATTTGTTTTAGTGATAATGGCATACCTGGAGTTCTTAATTCCAATACTAAAACATCTAGTGATAATAGAAGAGACAAAACGAAAGATTTTTGTTAAATAACCATAGGCCTAAAGCTAATATTGAGTAGTCAGCCTTTCAGGAGATAATTATGCAATGGATTTGTAATTGAGGATAAATGAATTGTAACTTGAACTAATTTATTGTGATAATCATCACATTAGATCACATATACCTAAACTTAGCAGCGCATTCTTAATTAAAAATATATTAGTTGTTTTACTGTATTAGTTCCAACACGAAATTAATTTTAAATTTAGCAGTACATGCAATACTATTCATACATGCTTATTATTGTAACTGATACATATAAATATTCACAAATATCATATTCAAATCTTCTAAAATAATAATGCAACTATTAAACATGTAAGGATGAAGGCATTCAAGGAGCTACATGGATAAAGACTTCCCAGTTTGAGCCACACCATATTACTCTCTCAGTGCCTTAAAGAGTAGCTGTCATTATACTCCAAATTTTATTGTTATAAAAGAACACCTGCACTTATTAGCTATAGCCTCTAAGCAGTGCATCTTAAGTTTAATGTAACAGTAATTTTAATACACATCGTTATTGTGAAATGTTACAAACTAAAAGCATACATGCTTCTAAAACCTATCTATTTAAAATGCTGATTCATGACTTGCCTCACATGTCGTCTTCTCCCACGTCTTGTTTCCTCACCAAAGCCCTTGATGGGCTCACCCAGGGCATCCAAAATACGAGGATCACAGGAACAGGTCTCCAGAGCTCTTGTATACACAGTATTGGGACTCTTGCTGGAGAAGAGCTCTTGGAAGATTTGATAAAATAATAAGAGAGTCACTCCAACACCTACTATGATTACACCCAAGTATGAGGCTGTTTTTGTTGTTTCTTTAACTGAAATGTCAACATTAGCTTGGTTATATTTTAAGACACGTAAATGCATATTGTTATTTACAAAGGTTTAAAATCTGCTTCGATATTTTATTTATATAATTTTATTCACTGTGTCCTATCAACATATTGTGCAGCACTAATTTATCTATGATGGTGCTGAATGGCCAGATTTATTTTACTCCTTTTCGTTCAAAACATAAATTCTATGCCTCTAATTCAAGTCAACTGTGCTGGCCTTTCAAGAATGCTGAGCTTGCTTTATGCTACGTTCTGAAAATAAACGTCATGAATATACTTACAGATTTTGTTTTAGCCTCATTACGTTTTATCTAAAACATAGGTGGTCTTAAATTATTATTATACGACTGAACATGCCCTGCTCATTTATAACAACATCGTCGACTCCCAGTCGCATCATAGTATTTAGACCAGTTTATAGAGTACACTAAAGTAGAGATAGACTTACTTTGTTCATAGGAAGTCGGAGCACCTATTTCGTTAGATTTTACTTTGCTTAGTTGTGAGGTATCTGACGAATTTTTCTTTTCCGATGAATTAAATCTACAGTTATGATTGAGTGTCGCTAAAGTTGTTAATCTGGGCCAACGAAGTATACTACCTCGGAAACTGATAGCATTATTGGTTATCGCTCTAATTTGAGGTAAATCATAACGGCACATGTGAATTATTTTTGACATATTTTCTGAATTCTGAGGCACCTATTAATTAATGTACAAAATATAATATTAAAATACAAACATGTTTTTTTTATTCCTCAACCTATGCGCAAAGTAAACTAATGCAAATTTCTGTTGCAGGTTAAACAACGTCGCTCGCTAAATATGTTCAGGCTAGGTAATCTTTGAATATACGGCACCCAACTCATTTGTTTTGTTTCCCAGCGCTAATACTAGGGGGTGCGCGGTTTCCATAAGGGGAACTTCAGAGTCAAAACACACGTTTTCTTCATTATAGAGCAGAAGTGTACCGAGCCACAGATCATAATCGCACGTGCTCATTATTGATCATTTACAACAGTGATTCAAACACATGGAATTTGGAAATACAATACAAATGTAATGGTACACTTACTTTTTTGTGGCATATTTAGTGGCTCCTAAAGCAGTAGTTTTTGCCGCGATTGAGACTAAAAGGTGCAGGTGGCCTCATGGAAGATGGATTTTGGCTGCAGGGGTGGCAGTAATTTAAATATTTTTTGAATAGTGTTTAACACCCGTTTTTACTACTGAGGTACCGCGGGCGGTGGACACTGGTAATACATGAAACGAAATGATATATTGGAAAAGGATTTAAAAAAAAGGAAGGAAACACTCCAGGCCTAAGTTTAGGGAATTTCCCCAGCATTTGCCATTTATGAGGACTAAGGAAAGCCTGGAAAAAACCTGTTAGGAAGGACGGTCCTGGCGGGATTCGAAACCCAGACCTCTCGCTCACGAGTCCGCGCCTTAATGACCTCGGCCACCCGTGGCGGTAATTTCTTTCTAACCTAAAGGGAAGGTAGTATTTTTAGAGACTAGAATTGAGTCCACGTTGTACATCTCGCAATATATGTGATTAATGATGCAAATACATTCGATTTTCGAATGAATTTTTCTACAAGAATTCGTAAAGAGTTCCATGCTTAGCCCTCATCCACAAGTTTTCTTGGGGTACAATATTTTCCTCGTGAACAATTAAATCATGTAATAACTCCCCCCATCGATGGCCGAGTATATGACCCATCCATCCGAATTCAATAGTAGTCAATCGTCAATTAACAAACACAGACCTGCGCCAGAATATTCAAATGCCAAGTGGTCACCACTTCCTTTCGTGGATTTTTGGGACATTTTCCGCCTTTTTTCCATTTCCTGTTGCATGAACATATACTCTACTTTGAGTGCATTAGTTACACTACACAAACTGCCCACATACAACCTCGTGCATCATGGGAAACTAAACAAATGAGTTGAGTGCCGTATATTCAAACTTCCCGTAAGGTTATTTTAAGCTGGTATTAAAAATGGTCAATTAACAAAAATTATAAATGCAGCTGTGTGATAGTTATTCACAGCAACTGTGATCGAAATTTCTACTTCTTGTAAAAAGCAAATTACAATTGGTTAAGACCTTGGAATGTTGATTGAAAATGGAATACCAGCATAAAGTAAAATGTGACAGCTGAATGTCAATTTGGCCCTTAAAGGCAAATGTTTGTTTTGAATGTGAATACTGGTTAAAATTAATGACAAGTTAAATATGGTAGTTACACAGAAAGAGATGTTTCTGTCAGTTAACCCTAACTTGCCAAACAAATTACTCTCATCTCTGTATACACAGAAACAGACTGGGAGGCTATGTGACGTTATATTACATTGTAGCGATACGAAATTTAGTGTTCATTCCTGTGTACTTGCATCATTTAGTACGTATTTTAATGATATATTCTTACCAAATTCGGAAGAGAAACTTTCCGGAGATAAGCGAATACGTAATTGTATTTCCGATCACTGGTCAATAAGACATCCTTTAAATTTAAATATGCCTTCTACTTCTGAGAAAGCGATAATGGGATGCTCGGAATGTACCGGTAAGGTAATTGATTTTATGTATCTTGGAAAAATTCAGATTCAGAGTGAACATGTTGAACACATTAAGACACTGAGCACATTGCTAAATGTTCCAGAGTTACTGCTAATTTGCAGCAAATATAATGAAAAGCAACAAGACAAGAAAAGAAAAAAAATAGCAGTAATAAATCATAATAAACCGAAAAAGCAAAAAAATGACATTGCTCTTCCTTTGGATGAAGGACATAATACGGAGAAAATAGCAAAGCATACCAAAGATAATGAAAATAAACAGTCATGCATTCCCAATTGTGCCGTGACTAGCGTTAAAGAAGTGAAAGATGCAAATATCAGCCTAGAGAAAAAGGATTTTACATGTTCAATATGCGATAGAAAATTTGAGACCTCAGCTCTTCTTCGTCAGCACCTTGAGACACATCGTGGTAGACAATATAGATGTTATTCTTGTAGATATTCAAATCACAAGGCCTTTGCACTCATCAAGCATCTTTTAGAGTCAGATCATCGGGAAACAGTGTGCTCTTTGTGCATGTTTGAAGCTGAAAATTCAGAAAAATTAAAAGATCATTTAAAGCAGCACAACCATCCAAAACCATTCTTCTGCAGCATCTGCAATTTGAGATTTCAAACACGTGCTTCATTGAACACACACACTCCCAAGCATTCCACAGAGATGCCATTCTCATGCACTGTTTGCAGCCGGGCATTTAAATGGAAACAAGGCCTGCAGAGCCACATGACTGTACATTCCAGTGAAAAGAAGCATCTCTGTTCTGAGTGTGGATTTAGTACAGCATACCAAAGCACTTTTAGGGCACACTCACTGATACATACGAGCTCTGTGTTCACCTGTCCGCATGCAGACTGTAGTTTCAAGTCAGTAAGGAAGCAAAATGTAATGTCACATCTTTTAACCCATAACAAAGAAAAGCCTTACCAATGTGAGATATGTGGACAGTCTTTCTCACAGTCAAAAAATTTGCGGCGACATGCAATTAAACATGATAGTACTGCAGAAGAACTTAATCAACGTTGTCCTCTGTGTCTTTATCAAACAATGAGAGTGGATAAACTGAAACTTCACTTCAGAAATCACCATCCTGAAAGTGAAGAGAAAATGCTAAATGTACGGAAAAAAAGGCAACATCTCAGTAATCTTCCACTAAATAAAGATGTAGAGATAATATCAAACTGCCCTGAAAGGAATTTTGATTCATTAAGTGGTAGCAAAACAATACCCACATTAGCAGAAAATGTGAATGCTGTTAATAAAAGTGTAGATATTCCAATGAACTCTACCACTGATGCTGATAATAAGACATTTAACTGTGTTCCTTTTCTAACAAATGATGGAACTATACTTCTGATTGACAGTGTAAATACCACAGCACAAGTACAGGAAACAAACTCTCTAGTTCACTGTTTACAGCAGGTAACTGCAGCTCCATATACAGGATCTCAACAGATTAATCCACAAAATCTTGGCAGTGATTTAGCAGATAGTGTACGCGAAAATGCAGACAGCTTCACCATTACTTTCAACAATTTAAATGAAGTGCAGATCCAGCAGTTAACGGCCATTGTGGACAGTTTCAATAGTGCACAACAACCGAATACTTCAGAGTCATGTGTAATGAATGGCTCAGCAGGACATGCCACTGAAACACTCCCAGATCAGGAACTGTTTGGAGCTTTGGGGACAAGAGATGGTGTGCCACAGTTAGATGATCTCAACAAGGTTCTGCTTTGTGATGAAGAATTTCCAGATGGGAATGATGGTATTCAGGATTCTGCACGTGATGTGATGCAAATCAATGAGGAATGTGAAAATCAGGTGTTACAGACATTGCAGTCAATAGATTCAATTTTTGATTCCTTTTCTCTCCCACAGAAGTTATAGTATCATTTAAAATAAAATAAATAGGAAGAACAGGTGAGAGAAGTTTGTTACTTATTGTTGCAGATCTTCTTGGTGGCTTCTGAGATTAAAGGGTGAGAGACAAAAGCATTAAAAACCCAATTAATTTGTAAAGTAGGATCTTTGTTTAAACTCACCTGTCTGGTTTTCTCTTCTTGACATGTACATATTTCAAGTTCATAAGCATTAAATAGTAGTACCATTTCAATAGTGATTATGAAAAAATAAGATTAATTTTTAACTTTCAAGACTCTGGGTAAGATAGAAAACAAAATATAGCAATTATTTACGTATATATTACAATAACTGAAGATATTTGTATAACTATGGCCAGTGAATATTTGCATGTGTGTATCCTTTATTTATAGAGCCCGAAAAAGCAGCAGGAAGAGGCAAATTTGATAATGTTAAAGAATTGTGGTCCCGTATTTATGCCTGTCTTCTATGCATTCTCGAAGGCCTTACAATGTGTGCATACTGGACTCCTTCGACTTCTACTATTTACAAGTTGTAAGTGATACCAAAATTTGAATGAAAGCTGCTAATTGAGTAAACCATTTAAATTGATCTAAATGAGAAAAACACAGAAGTGTTATATGTTCTAACACCTTTATCTTTTATATATTAAATAAGAGAATTAATTATTTTTCTTTACCATATTGGTACAAATGCTTGCACTTATGATTGAACTTGGCATTTATGTAAAAATATTAAAGTTATTTCGCTTTTTGGTATTTAATGGAGCTATTTAGGTTTATTATGATGTATTTTTAAAGCCAAGACAAAAATTAAAGTGTGATTTTAAGGAATAGCAATTATCTACATGCATCTTTCATAAGTTGCACTCAATTCTTTGTGCTGCATTATGCTCATTGCAAAAAAGGCTTAAATATGGGATCATGATTTCATACCATTTCTGGTACATTTCCACAGCTGTTATTTGTTAACCTTTAGAACATGTATTTTAATGCAGTGTCCTTTATCTCTGGAAATGAAAGAAAGTAAATACAATAACAGTAACATATGTAGGGAAAATGAATAAAATTGTGAAAAATATCATGTAAAAAGACACTCTTAATATTTACAAAGGAAAAATAGTGGATTTTGATAAATAATTTTTTGAGCTGGTTAATGAAAAGCCCAATTCCATGGGAGTTGTAACAAAGTTTATGTTTAACCATTTCTTTATATACTTCAACATTTATGAATAGTTTTAATGGAATTTTTGTGGTTGTGGATGTTCTTGTTCTTTGAATCCTTTGGAGAGCAAACCTTAAGGATATTGAACACATCATGTAATTATAAAGCATTCGACTTAAGAATAGATAAACCATCACCAATTTATAATTACAAATATGCCATGCAACTTTATAACTCTAGCAATAAAGACCCATCACCATATTAGACAACACTAATTTAACAATAACATGATAAATTCATTAATAATACAATACCAAAGTTAAAATATTTGCTCCTATTATAGAAACTGCAAGTCTGTAAAAATTACTTTAATTTTCCTTGAAAAATTTGCACTTCTGTAAAAGACCCACACCATGTTATACAATATTAACTTAGTGCAATAATGTGATAAACTCATTAACTATGCTATACCAAAATTAAAATGTTTGCCCATATTGCAGAAGACGTGAATATTTAAAAATTCATTTACTTTCTTTTTGAAAAGTTTTCACCTCTGTGAATTTCATAACAATTTTGTGAAGCTGGAACTTGCATTTGTACTTGCACCACAGAGTAACTGCTGTCCTTATGGGAAAATGTTAATTAATTTATTGGTTTATTCAAGTCAGCAGCATGTCTGTTGTTAAGCTTTTGTACAGATAAGTTTAGTTTAAAGTTACCGAAGTTGTCAGACACAAAGCTTATAAAAAAGTATATGTATTCTCTAGTTAGAGTAAGAATATTCAGTTACTTAATGGTTTACATGATTGTTGAATACCAACACCACAGACAATTCTTATTGTTCTTTTTTGCAAAATGAATGCTATCTTACTATTATTGGAATTACCCCAAAAACTATTCCGTATCTCATAGTGGAATGAAAACATGCATAATGCACCAATCTTAGTGCATTTTAGTTTATAAGATTAACCAACCTTCACAAAACAAAGCATGCAGACTGAACTTTGGAACTCTGATATCTATATGTTTATTCCAGCTTAGCTCTTCATCAGTTTCTGGCCCCAAAACTTAGTATGAGGAACTTTCCTAATAGTGTAATTAGTTTAACCAATAGTAAGTTCTGATATCAGTTATTTTTAGTTCTAAATTGGATAAAAAAAATTTCTTGGAATTTAGTGAAAGCTTATTACTTCAAACCAACTACTTAGCTCTTCAAATGCCTTTGTGGATAAATTTGAAAGTTGAGCATATAAATTCTCAGAAACAAACACTCTGGTATCATTTGCAGTAACCACTATCTTACATTCTTTACATAGCTGTAAGATAAGTCATTGATAAAAAGACCACCTTGAGTGGCCAGGGTCATAAAGCACAGATTCATGAATGGGAAATCTGAGGTTCGACCCCCACCAGTACTGCCCTGGCTGACAGGTTTTCCTCAGTCCTGATAAATGGCAAATGCCGGAGAGGTACCCTAAAACTTAGGCCTAGAAAGCTTTCTTCCTTGAAAGAAAACAACCTATTCCAGTTTATCATTTTATCTCTTGTATCATCAGTGTCCACTGCATGTAATGCCTCAGTAGTTGATACAAGCATTAAACACTATTAAAAAAATTGATAAACAAAGAAGAATAGGGCCTAGTATTGAGCCTTGTGATAATACAAGTTTAATAATGCCAGCAGCTGACTCACAATTATTGATGATAAGTTTTTTGTGTTCTTTGGTTAAATATGAATTAAACCTTTTTAAAGATCGCTTATAGTGTCATAAAAAATTCACTTCTGTATAACAGCAGTTTATGATTTATGTTTTCAAATGCCTTAGCTAAGTCACAAAATATATCAGAGGAAATTTATTTCTATTTAGAGCTGATAAATGTTCAGTAGTGGGCTCAAAAGTAGTGTTGTTAGTTAACACACCCTTCCTAAGACAAAACTGGGATACTGATAGGATATTGAGTCAAGATAATTCACAATGTGATTATACATAACTTCCTCAAAAACCTTTGAAGAAAATTCAGTTAAGAGTGAAATGGGTCTGTAATTGGAGGGTTTACATCTATCAACTTTTTTAAATAAAGGCTTAATTACATCTAACTTCATCCTTTCTGGAAATATCCCCATTAAGAATGGATAATTACAAATGTTTCTAAGGGTTCTTTAATTCATATGTGCAATACTGCAATAGTTTATGTTTAACCTATCCCATCCATGCATGTTTTTTTTCCCATAAAGGGCAAAATAATTTGCTCAATTTCTAATGCTGTTGTGAGATTTATTTTAAATGTAGCTTAGTTTAGTTCTCGGAGCATTCATTGAGTTCGTGGAGCAGCCAGAGAGACCTACGAACATTGAACTTGTCATATACAATTACCACAGTAGTTTTCAATCTGTATTTACAAAAATTTGTTTGCATCTACATAAATAATTACAATAAAAATAAAAAGAACACTTAGAACAACTCAACCAACACCAAAAACTGACAAATCAATCATACAATTTTTATTAATACATATTTACATATACATTGATATGTTGTGCAGTATAATATTGTCACTCATATATTCCTTTACAGAATAATAGGCCTTTTTACAAGGTATTTTCTAAGAGCAGATTTAAAGGAATTGTCATTGCTTATTAAGGCTTTTAGGCTAGAGGGAAGAGCATTGTATACTAAAATGCACTTGTAATAAATGCCCAAGTGCTGAAATTGAGCGATGTAGATTTGCTTTTTGTCTAGTATTCTTGTCATATATGTTTTGATTTTGAACAAGTTTTTGTTTATTTCTTATATAAAAATTCATGAGGGATAAAATATATTCGCAAGGAAGAGTTAAAATTTCAAATTTCCTAAAGAGGTTCCTGCATGAATGTCTGCTGTATATACCAGCAATTATTCGTATGACTTTTTTCTGTAACAGGAAGACACATTCACTTTTAACTGAATTTCCCCAAAATATTAGACCGTACTTCATTATTGAGTTGAAATAAGCATAATAAACTAGTTTTAAAGTCGTAATTGACTCCAACATTACTAATGCACGTATTGCATAGCATGCACTGCTTAGTTTAGGTGTAATAAGATCAATGTGATCTTTCCAATTCAGATGGTTATCAATTATGAAACCAAGGAATTTAATATATTTGGTTTGTGAAAGTACACTGTTATAATATCCTATCTGTAATTGTGGATCTGGAGATCTGTGAGTAATGAATTTCATAACATTTGTTTTATCTAGATTTAGAGACAATTTGTTTGCTTTGAACCATACACACAATAAACTCAGAACCAAATTTAATTTAATGGCACAATCATCAAGGCTCTTTCCATTTATCAATATGCTTGTGTCATCTGCAAATAGAACAGCATTTCCTACATCTTGGATAGACAAGGAGAGGTCATTTATATATATTAGAAAAAGAAGAGGACCCAGAACAGATCCTTGAGGCACTCCATGGTTAATCATTCCCCACTCCAATGCATTGTTTTTATTATTGAAGGGACAATTTATCACTACTTTTTGTTTCCTTTTGTCAAGGTAGGATATAAACCATTTTAAATATTGGTTTTTTATTCCATAGAAAGCTAATTTATCTATCAGAATTTCATGATTGACACAGTCAAAAGCCTTAGCTAAGTCACAAAATATTCCTCCTACATGTGCTCTTTCATTAAATGCAGTTAAAATTTCATTAGTGAGTTTATAGATTGCATTTTCTGTTGAAATTCCTTTTCTAAAGCCAAACTGATCACTAACTAGAATATTGTTACTTTCAAGGTAATGGTAAAGCCTATTGTGCATTACTTTCTCAAACACCTTAGAAAATGTAGGTGAAATAGCTATAGGTCTATAATTAGACATTTATCTTTTCTCCCTTTTTGTATAGAGGCCTCACTATTGAATATTTTAGCCTCTCAGAAAATACACCCAATGTTAAAGATTCATTACACAAGTGACTAAGGGGGGTACTAATTTCCTTTGCACAGGCCTTTATGACTTTGCTGTTGATCTCATCATAGCCAGAAGAGTTTTTTGATTTTAGTTTCCTAATGATATTAATAATTTCTAGTGGGGTAGTGATACCTGGTTTGAATTCATTATTATGAGGGGGAGTTGATGATTGTAAAATTATTAAAGCATCGCTTTTATCACCAGAATATAAATTTAAATTTTTTGTTACATTAAGAAAGTAATCATTAAACTCATTTGCTATGTCTGCAGGGTGTTGTATCTCTTGATTGTTAATATTTAAGATTATTGCATCGTCTTGTTGCAGATTTTTGCCAGTTTCTTGTTTTATTATATTCCAAGTAGTTTTTATTTTGTTTTTTAACTGATTGATAAGTGTTTGGTAATGGAGGCCTTTTACTGCTTTTATGACTTTCATATCTTACGATACTTTCTTAAACTTATTTTTAATTTAGGGTCTTTACTGAGCTTTTGCTCATTATATAATTGTCTTTTATGTTGACAAGATTTTTTAACTCCTTGGGTTAACCATTCCCTGCTCATATTATAACTTCTTTTTTTAATTTTTAGTGGGAAATATGCTTCAAAATGCAATTTAAAAATATGTAAAAAAATTGTTGAATTTACTATTAACATCATTTGCACTGTAAACACTATTCCATGATTCTTGTCAAAGAGTCTCTGCCATTTTATTGAGGTTAGCATCATTATCTCTATATTTTATATATCTATAACATTCTTTGAGTTTTATTGTAGAATTTTTTTTCATTATTACTTGAGCATCGTGGTCAGAGAGACCATTGATCAATGAAGACACAGAATATAATGACAGTTTGTCTAAATTTACAAATATATTATCTATTGCTGTGCTAGAGTTTTTATCAATCCTGGTGGGAAAGTTAATTGTATGAACCATATTGTATGCAGTTAGAAGGGAATTCAGTCGATTCATTCTTACACTTGGCATTAAGTAATCAATGTTTATGTCTCCACTTATAATTATTTCATGTTTAGGCTTAAATAAAAAGTTTAAGGTATCTTCAAGCTTCATCAATAAAGTTTCGAAGTTTCCTAATGGCGAGTGATAAATAGCAATTATAATTATTTTTGTATTGTTGCTATCCAATTGGATTATGCATAATTCAATGTCCTGTTCTGAATTCAATTTTGATACATCTAATGTTTTATATGGTACGTCCTGCCTGATATAAATGCAAACTCCTCCGTTATTTAGTTTTTTCTTGAAGCTCCTGCTCCCAAACAATAACCATGTAATGACAATTGTGATAATTCCTGTTGTTTCAAATGATGTTCAGATAGGCAGATAATATGTGGTTTTATATTGTCACAAGTTAAGCTGTTTAATAATTCATCTGTTTTGCTTTTAAGTCCTCTAATGTTTTGATGAAAAATAGAGATTTTTTATTGCTTGTTGAATACTCTTCAATTTTACCTTATTTTCTGTGCTATCATGATCATTGATATGATTGTCATTTGATTTAACATTAACTATTATTAAGTTTGACTTGATGAATTTCTGGCCTGGATCACATGTCTTTATCCTAAAAAATGGTACCTTGAACTATTTATAACAACAGGAATCTTACCCTTGATTCTGTCAGCAATTTTCTGCTTTTTGCCTCTAGAATTCAAGTGCAGGCCATGTACAGTAAAATTATCTCTACCTAAGTGATTTACATCTATCATACAAATGTGGGAGTTTCTGAGTGTCATCAATGCACGCCTAAGCCTCAGATTCATGCTACGCACCCTCTTATGAAGCTGAGGCCTATCATGCCTATCTAACAGTCCCAGAAACTTCACATTGGTATGCCTGCTTTTAGCGCTGATGTCACCAAGATCTTGCTCAATCTGGTAGGTATTATCTAAATCAAGGCTATTACCTGCACCACCAACAATCACATGATCATTCTTACTGAAATCAGCAGTTAGTTTTCCCAAGTCTTTAGTGACATCAGCGAGTTCAGCACTTGGCTTAAAAATGCTCACAACATCATAATCGCTACCCAAGTCGTCCTTCAGTAGGGATGCTATGCCCCTCCCATGACATTGCAATTTTGGAAATACTTTCTGCAGTATGTGAAGTGCTGATACACTCAACATGGGTCTGTGTGCTACCCTCAGCTGCAGTTAATAATATGAATGAAATGAATTGGTAGTTTCATAATCATCACTGTAACTGAAAGCTGTTGGAGAAATATTTTTACATTAGTTCTACCTGTTTCAGTTTGTTTTATTTTGTTATAAATGATCAAAAATGAACATAAATATCTTCATTTGGCTTCAGTAATTACTTTATTGAGTATTTTACAAGATAACTTATTGTATTTGTTAAAATCCTGATCTTTATTGTATTGCAAATGTAATTTCTTTTTATCATTTCAGGACTTTCTGACACCTAAAGTTAGGCATGCTTTATTCTTGATTTTGGGGGAATTAGTTACATTTTTCTTAGAAAAGCTGACCTCAAACAATAACACAATTAAAAATTTATTAAACTTGTCATTTTTTAGGTTGCTGGAATAGAATTGGTAACTAATTTCCATCCTAATATCATACTTAAACTTATTCATTGTTCTACTAGTAATTTAGTTCTGCTGTTTACTGTTGCTATTTATAATAGTTCTTGGTATTACTAGCAGTTGAGCATTGTGATCAGACAGGCCATCAACATCAGAAAAACTCTGAATAAATTAGAATTTTCGTTTTATCTAGAAAAATGTCTATAGATGTTGCAGTATCTAAGCAGATCCGAGTAGGAACCAACTATGTATTTCAGTGTTCAGATTAAAATCGCCACAAAGTATTATTGGCACTATAGAGAAGAGATTTCCATAAGGTGAAGTATTACATTGCTAAGATGTTGCGAGTGTCCTCCTTGGTAGCCACAACACTCGTAAAATTGTTCTTTACAAAATAAGTCGACATCTAAGCGAGTGGATTTACTTTTATTGTTAATAAAAATTACTCCTATGAAAACTAGAACACATTGTAAAATAATGTTAAGTTCATACATTTAAACTCAGCTGCCACAGTAAATGTTCATTTAAATGCGCCACTGCAATTTCATGTTTTGTAGTTTTCGTAGTTTGACATTTAATTGGTCTGTTTTCTTTTTAACTCATATATTGGAATATTGTGGAGGTATGCGGAGGTTCAATTTTATAAGGGAACCGATTTTACATGCAAAGTTCTTTTAATATTCCTTAGAAACCTAAGCTAACAGCAAATAAGACTGGGTTAACACTGTAAACAAATGACCTATTAGCCTCAGTTGATCTCGCAGATAATGCATGCTGAGTAATGAGGATTAATCTGTGATTGGCAGATAATTCTGATAGACAAGGACAAAAATCCAGCTCACAATATTGTGTTGATACATTTAGCCGGCAACGGCCGTCATAACAATTGAAAAGATGGTTAGTTGTCACTAGAGTGCTTGCAACATTGAAAACTTAAAATTACTAAATAAATGTAACTAAACATTCATTGGGGAAAAATCAATCCACGTTATTTCAATAGATGCAGAGAGTTATGAACATTAAAGGGTAGCGGTACCCAAAAACTGTGAACTGGTATTGACATGATTCCAATTGAGAGAGCAGTCGCCGGTAGTCGTTACCGGATTTAATATAATATAGGCGATGTTAAAGCTACGGAGCAATAGAATGTTCATTTGAGAGAATTCAGAACGTATTAGAATTTTTATTGGCAACCAGTAAAAGAATTTCAAAACCATGGATTTAGCGGAACGTGTCACAATTCCATCCATTATTTGACATAGCATGTAGTGCCATAAATAATTTTTTTAGTGTTGGCAATAGTGTATTATTAAATGTTGCAAATGCGGTAACCTAAAGTTGTGCACTTGTACTGTTTTTTCGAATTTTTAGCTACATTATTAATTAATAGGCGTATCTCACAAACCCAAAGTGGTTGATTAAAAATTCGGAAATAAAATTATACTTCGGTGTGTAGTGTGTTGCGCTACAATTGTAAGTTTGCACCTAGAATCTTGTAGCCAACCCATTTGGTACTTTATAATATCACCAAATGTGAATAATGCTAGTACTTTTCGTAAATTTGAAGCTTAAGTGACAGATGATGTAAACATGTCTGAGTACGATGCTTCGGAAATGGAAGTTGAAGAACAAAGTGAAGATGGAGAAATAGCAAAAAGCCCTCACAAACATTCGCCGTTGCAGCTGTCCAAAGATGAAACTGCGTTCAGGTAAATGAAATTTTAGTTTCTACCTGGTGTCATGAACTTTTTACGCTTTAAGCATTTAGCGGTTTAAAGACATTTGTCCAGATTAGTATCCGAAACTAGCATGGATGCGAGATCATTAAATATGCATAATTTTGAAACATATCACAAGAATATTCGTTTTCAACTAGTTACGTTTGAAATTATTTAGGAGATTTTAAGTATACAAAATCTTGACAAATTTTCGATTGATGTCGAGCGAGGGTGATCCAATTTGCATGTGGGTAAAATAATTTGCCAACCTAATAGGTATAATCCTGGATTGCAATGGACTTGCTAGGCTAGGTTATATCATGTATGAGTCAATAAGTTTAATGTTGTCTTGTAATGAAAATATGCATTTTCCAGCTTTGTTGAATGCTATAGGGAAAAATTCACCTGTGCACCCCACATGTGAAAATTCTAGCTTTGAATTTATTATTATTATTATTATTATTATTGTTATTATTATTTTGTTTGTTTGTTTGTTTACAAGTGCTCTTTAACATTTCAGGTCATCAGCATCCCATTCAAATCGGGGCATGAAACGAATGACAAATTTTGCTCAGAGACCTCTTTTTTTCAGGCTTGAGGTTCTTTATCTTGCCATAAATCTACAACATGGGACCCATGGCTTTATTTCCCTTCCAAAGGAAATCCTAGCTTTGTGGTTTCAAATTTAGAGCTTTAGTGAGCTCCAGAATCTTTCCTACATGCTTAGGAATTACATCTTCTAAAGAACTATATGTTCTTTGTTTTTCCAGAGCACATTTGGTGTTAACCTATAGATGGTTTTAAATTACTCAAGTGAAGGAAAATTAGACGGATATTTCATCCTCAAAATTATTGTTTATATACTTATACCATTTCCCAATAAAATAAACAATATGTTGGTTATTTTGTGCTTTTTCTATTAATATGTAGTTCACTTACCTGAGAATAACATCAAACCTTTCTTCCTGCAAATGGGGTGCTTACACAAAGTTTTGGTTGAAATATTCACAATTTTTTTGATCAATAGCAGTTTACTGAATGAATATCAATTGCTCATTTTCTTAATATATCAAGATGGAACTGTCATGTAAAAGAAAATCTTCTTCAGATGAGCTGGACATCTTCACAACTGACATGATAGCTGATTTAACACGTGTCCTTATATCCATTACTCAGCACTGAGTGGTGCAGGCAATCACAATCTGAAAGCAGATTTCCTGTTTTCTTTGTATGTGTACCCTATGAAAGCACATGCTGAACAATTCTCTTTCAGTAATGCACATTTTTGGCATCTCCTTGAAAATCCACACATCAAGTACTGTAGTTCCATTGGAGAAATGTCTGTCTACTAATGGATCTTAAGTTTCCTTTTAATTTATATCATATATAAAAATAACAGAATAACATCAGATGGATGAGGGCATAAGAAATTCTTAGTAATAATTCTTAGCTGCCGTAGAATTTTTTGGATGTGCTAGCTGATTGTGCTTTAGCACATCCTTATTGAAAAATAGCAAAATCATGTCCTTTTTAGCGATCTTTAAAATAACAGATGCAAAATTATAGAATGAGTATTAACAGTTAAATAATAAAAAATTGGTTTTATGAATCTTTTGTCACCCTACATCAACAACTTCATAGAGAAATTGTGCTTTTCAGATCACTAATGATTGTTATTTTGTGAATTTACATAATCATCAAATTGGAACTAAACCTCATCTGAGAAGTCTGTCGCAATAATTTGTACTTTAATACATGATTACTCAAATGTTGTTCTTGCAAGGTAATTTCAAAATAGCATTATATGGTCCTTAATGTGAACATTTTTGGAAATCAAGCAGGATATTTAAATTTTAGCACATTAAAAAACAGAAGATTAAAATGTGTGCACATACTTTTTGAATAGATTTTATTTGAATAAATTGCACTTAATAAGCCGTATACAATGGAATGGTAATATACTCTACATTAATATAAGACAGATTTTATTTGTTTCTCTTACCTTTGTATTACAAAAATATACTTTGTTCTAAATTGGAATATTCATAAAATGTTTCCCTTCAGCATATTTTTTTATTTATATTTAGCCTTTTTATTGGATACAATTTGTTTTAACAGTTATGGAGATAGTTGTAAGAATGAGAGTACTCTAAATAATTTTGTGAAAAAGTAAACTTATTCATTAACAAAGTATTGAGGATATCTATTTTTAGATGAGATTTATCAGCAGTCCACAATTTATTCATTTGGAAGAAAATTCTTTTAATAGAGCATAATTTCAAGAAAGAGGAAAATTAATTGTGCCACTAGCGAGAATATGTCTAACATTGTCTATCTTAAAATGAAGGAAGATCTCCATCTGTTTGAATGCCCATGTCATTCCAAATAGCTATTTTTAATGCTGTGACAATTTTGTTAAGCAGGAAAACTGACCAAACATTCTAAAAGGCCTTGAAAACATACAAAAACACACTTTTAGTCCACTTCAGGATACAAAGGAATATTTTTCAATAAACCCCTTCCTTTGTATTTTTAAAATGTCCAGAGCAATGGTCTAAATATTCTATTGATGTTTCATAGAAGCCTTTTACTACTTCTTATTATTTTTACTTGTTTGGTTTACTTCTTTGATTCAAGAGATGAACCAGCATTTCTTCTTTGTGCTTCAGAAAATTATTCCCCCCCCCCCCCAGCTTATTGATTGCGCCTATAACCTCTACTATTGCAGAAGTTTAGTCACCTTCAATTTGCAGTGCAACTTTTTGAAATGTGAATTGGATTGTGTGAAAACAAAATTCAATTTATATGTTAAAGTGTATCTTCAACTAAATATTTTAATAACCCAGATCATTTTGCTTGATTTAAAGAAGTAGGATTATAATCCGGAATAAATACCTCAAATCTATTTTACTGCTAATATTAGAGCCAACCACCAAGATAATTTCACTGCATATTAGGATTTGTTTATTGAAATATATTCATCAAATTCCTTCAACTCATACCATGCAAATGTAAAAGTACATCTTACATTGACACATTCTGTGTTCCGTCCACCCAGTAAAGATTTAAGAATCATTATAAGTTGTAAATTTTTTTCAGTTTTTGCCCAAAAAAATTTAGTGATAATTTTATTATCAGGACATCAAAGACTTAATGTTTATCTAAATAATAGAACTTCAAAAATTTTTTAAATTTAATTTAATTTATTTATTGAATACTAAACAAAATACAAAAGAAATAAAAGTGTATAGGTTCTGGCCATAGCAATTTTTCCTATAGACCACTACAATATTGCAATTATTAAGTTAACAAATAGTAAACCATAAAATTAACTTTTTAACTTCTTTATTTCAATGGTAGGTATTCCTTCCTTCAGATAATCATACGTAGAAATGCTGATTACTCATCAGTGAGGAAAGTTGTTGATTTGATTTATTTAAGGATGCTCTTTAACAGCTCAGGTCAACAACTTCCCATTCAATTCAGGGTGTGAAACGGCTGACAAATTTTGCTCAGAGGCCTCTTCTTTCAGGCTTGAGGTTCTTTTTCGTGCCGTAAATGTATGACATGGGACCCACGGCTTTACTTCTCTTGTGAAGGAAGCCATACTTAGGACTTTTACGCCCGAAAAAATTCATTGATCCTGGCCGGGTTTGAACCCACGATCTTGGGTTTAGAAGTCAAGTATGGTTACCACTACACCACCAGGACTGACTGTTAGTGAGGAAAGCTGCACCTCTGGCAGTTCAAAGGCAAACCTTCCCTCTCCCTCCTTATATTCTTATATTATGAAAGAAATTAATTTTATGCTTTAAAAACTCTTGACTAAGCATGTGCTTAGTACTTAAAAAGTTAGGATTCAGTCATAACCCTATTGAGTTATTTAGCCAAAGGCATAACTAACTCAAAATATACAGATGTAAATGGTTACACACATAGCATCACATTGTCTAATATTCTAATAAGATACGATTCAAAATGTTTTGCAACCAGCTTGTTCATTGTTAAACAATAATGAGTATAACAATTTAACAAACACAGCTGGCAACAATGAATTTTAAATTATAAAACTATTTATTAGTACAAATTTAAACTTACATGAATAGCAGAGTCTGTTGAGTTCACTTGTGTCAAAAGGTAGGTGAAAGAAGTGGGAGGGGAGATCAGAAAATATTCTACAGTGCTGCATTTTTCTTTTATCTATTAATAATTTTTCTTGCCTTTTTATACCCTATAATCTGTATTCTGTTCATTCTGCATTTTAAACTGGGTTAGAAAAGTGAGATCTATCAATATTATACATATTCTTCTTGTTTTGAAAGGACACACATTTCAGCATTGATGACTGTGAAAGCAAACATAGTGTTCCATGTACAGTGCTGAAACACATCTACTCCATGGGACCATGTAGTAGCAAAACACATTTAAGGTTTTGATTGGTGAGCCTACTTCTTGGGTTTATTTACTATTCTTCATTAATGAAAAAAGCTGTTTGCACAAATAGGTGGATCTGAATATGGTTAATATATTTGCATTAAGTTTGTGCAATCTAGGAATTTCTCCTATGGGAAACACACAAAACTCAGTCAAGTTGTTTGTATTTTGAAACTTATTTTTCACTTCAGTATCGCACTATAGCTCAGTTAGCTCTAGCTACAATTCTGGTGTAATAGTTTTACATACACTGAAAAGGGTATAGCAAATACCTGAAAACCCTCTACTAATACATCAATATCTTGGAATCAATTATCAATTAATCATATAGTTTAATGAAAAGCTCTGTATATTCCTCTATCATTTAATCTGAATAATTTTAAACTAGACACATCTCTGCAGTCAATTGAGAAAATGTGATGTGATTCATGAACAAACTTTTCCATGGCAGTAATTTCTGCTTAATAGCTGCGATATGGTCAAAGAGGGGAAAAGTTATAAAAACTCTGCTTTGTAAGGAGGAATCAAGATTGTTTAGATGGCCAGTGAGATCCACAAGAAATTCAAATTTTGTATTCATTTAATATTGTTCAATTCTTCTAATGGCCACTCCCATAATTTCCTACACATTGTCATTGCCCCACCTTGCAATGCTTTTCCCATGGAAAACAAAATGCTTCACTCTCACTATCACCTTGCAAATATGTCCAAACTGGTGGTATAACCGCCATGGGTGGCCAACTGTCCTCCCTGACTGAGGTTTTTTCCAGATTTTCCTCAGTCCTCATAACTGGCAAATGCTGGGGAGGTACCCAAACTTAGGTCTGAAATGCTTCCTTCCTTAAAAAAATCCTTTCCCAATTTATCATTTCATCCCATGAATCATCAGTGTCCACCGCCTGTGGTGACTCAGTAGTAAAAATGGGCATTAAACACTACTAAAAAAAACTGTTGGTATAGAGTACGCTTCATTATAATAATTCTTTCATTACCTCACGATTACTATTTATACCTTTGATAAAAAAAAAATAGCAAGTTGGGAGGTCTCATTGATGTCTGTGCTGTTTTCTGTCACTAGTGAATATAATAAAAATCGTTTGTAATGGTAACTAATTAGCTTTCAGTGTCTCAGCTAGGTCAGTTGTAGAAGAGGATAAGGTAATACACTGTAAATTGTTCACTTGTTCTCACCCTCATTGAAGGGTTAAGAGTATGCCCTATCTGCAAAGCTGTCTTATAGCCGACCTAATTGACAGGTTCACTGATATGCATATTCTCCTGGTAAAATTAAGTAAATAAATTGTCTGTAAGACAATATCAAATATTATAAAAGCAAAAGAGTTGGATATGACAATATGTAGTATCCTTTCCTCTCTTTCATATTTATCATATTTGTTAGCATCACAAGAATAATGGTAAATAGTAAATGTTTGAATATGATTTAATATTTTATTGCAAATGAGACATTTGATGTTTTATTTTGTTATATGAGTAAATACTTTTCCTCTCATGAAAGGTTGAAACTTATTGGTTATGGCCAATGCTTTGCTGAACTATCTTCCATGGTGAATGAAAATATATGTATTGGGCTTGAAATTGGTGTGATATAAGAATAACTTTGATCACCACTGAGCTGCAGTATGCATGATATGAACTTCCTCTCTGTTTCTCAACTGCTCCTGTCCTTCCAAAGTGCGAAGCAGTAGAGGCATTTTGCTCTGATTTGACAATACTTCTTTTAATAAATCTCATAACTTACATTTAAGGCAGGCAGTTGCAAAACTTTAATACTCTTTGCAATACATGGGTGGAGTAGGAAGTTGAAAGAGATAAGCTGTAGGTTGAGTGCTGCAACCATCTTATTCACCTATTGCCAGTTATTCATCTGGTTCCTAGAAACCTTAATTTTTCATTATAAGTAACAAATGCAATGCAGAGCTATGCACCACATTTAATTAGACATTTTTTTAAACACTTCTTTTTGTCTCCATTCTTGTTTCTAAATTTTAATGCCTTTCTATTCCCTGAAGTTGAACTTCTTTCAAGATTTTGATGTAGTTTTGAGTATCTGCCTTATTTTGTATGAAACTTTGAAATTTATGAAACTAATTACACTGGGCAACAAAAAAATAATTTTTGTATGTTTCGAGCACTTCATGAGGCAATTCCTACTAATTTTGGGTTGAGAAAAACAAATATGACAATGAAAAAATTTTATTAGCTCTAGTTTCTATGATATACACAAGGTGGAAGTATTACATATTAACGGATTGAGAGAAAAGGATACATTTTAATTACATACATGCTAACAACAATGAAAGTGCATTTGATTTTTTTTAACTGGTAATTACATGCTAAGAGTTCTAAATTGCTGGAAAAATACTTCGCAGATAGTCGTGTCTGAAGAGAATCATGTGGTGGCCTATTGACTTCGTCGTCTTTTAGCTTGCCTCTTGTGATGGAGTTCCGCAGAATCCCTATACAAAGACCAACAGTAATCCGCAAGCATTACTTCATTCCATAGGCCCTGATATCTTTGTTCCATAACAGAAATGTCCTGATGGAATCTCTCCCCATGTTCATCACTAACAGCTCCACAACTAGGAGGGAAAAAGTCTAGGTGGATGTGGAGAAAATGGATCTTAAGGGACATGTTGCATCCAAGGTTAGGGTATTTTTGCAGGATCACTGTCACCAAATGCTTGTAGTTGTCATCTCTTTTGTTGCCTAAAAATCCATGAACAACACCCTTGAAGGCTTCCCAAGCTTCCTTTTCTTTCCCCTCCAAAACTTGGTCAAATGCAGGATCCTTTACAAAGTTCTCATATTTGTGGTCCGACAAAAATGCCTTCCTTAACTTTTGCATCACTTAATTTCGAAAATTTCTTTCTGATGTACTTAAAGGCCCGTCCTTCTCGGTTCATAGCTCTGACAAAGTTTTTCATCAAACCCAGCTTGATATGCAGGGGTGGAAGAAGAACGTCAGATTGCGTTTCTGTGAGGAAAATGTTATTTCACCACAAATATAACAAAAGTTATTCACCATATTTACACATTTTCGTGGCATTTTTACAAATTTTACACTAAAAAAGCATTAGCGAACCAGAAATGTTGCATTAATTTGAGTAGAAACTACATGTAATTCACAGTCACAGCAACAGTATCTATGTTTATGACTTACAAACAGCTGAAGAGCATTTGTGTTTTGTTATTTGACAGGTGTGCCAACTTCCAAAAAAAATTCCCCCAAATTTAAAATCTTCACTCTAAAAATGAAATGTCACTTTATCTTCAAAACAAGAGCTAATCTATCATTTTTATGGTGATTTTTGAATTCAGCAGATAGAAATACATGTAAATTCACTATTTTTAAGCCCGAAACATTTTCATTGTTGCCCAGTGTTATCAGTCTTTGTTCACTGTGAGATTTTACTATTTATTTTTAGATATATTTATTCTTTATTTATTCTTATTCTTACAGCAGTACCACTCATTTTATATTTTCCCCCATCGTAAATGTGATATTAGGTGGTATTAAAAACGATCTTAAAAATGTGATTATAGGTACTATATGCATCTACTTTCAGAATCAGTTGCTACATGTTTGCTTAACACCACTTATTTTCTTTTCTTGGGGTTGAGTTACATGCATTCATGAGTGCTTTCCTGTTGAGATAGAACATGAATGAACTAACTTCTTATTCTTCTTATTTCTTTTTATTTTAATATATAAAGAGTTTCCAGTGTTTATTTTGGTGAATTGGAGGAAGGAATAAGAATATCCTGATAAAATCTTTCTGCCTTTCAGCCTCTCAGAGGATGAAGAAGATGCTGATGACACAGCAGATTCCTTGGACATTAAACCTCCTCAGGCATCAGTGATTCATCATCACAAAAGTGCCTCATCACGCAGCAACAAACGAGAGAAACATTCAGACAGAGATGGCAGGCGAGACCATGTATGTATTTTAACAATGTGATAGTTTACCTATGAAGTAAATTAAACATATCTAGCAGCAAATTACTGTTAGGATATAAATTTCCAGAAGTATTGCTGATATGTAATGACTACTGCAGTAGAAAAATATGTGCAGAACAATTAGTAAAATTCAAGTAAAGCACCAGGAGAAAATTTAATGCAAAAGTCTTATATTTCATGGATTAAATCTAGTTCATTTTCTAAAGGTATTTAAAGGGTAAATTACTGAAGTTTTGGCCTAAAGAAAAATCTAACTAAATAGGTAGCATTGAATTATGCATAATTTTGTTTCTTTGCTGAAAAATTGGCCATTGTGTTTAGAAATGTTCTAATAATCATGTATAGTTCATGATAGTGATTACATGAACTCAATGTTATATGTATTAAGAAACTAAAGTGATTAAATTCAATCCAAATATTGTAATCACTTGTATTTATAATTGGCATCATTGTAACTGAAATTAGCAGGTGCTTTAAAAAATAGGAGTACTAATGTTGCTCTTTTGAGGCAAGTTGTAAGCTTGACAGATACTAACATGTCTATATACTGTAGTGATAATTATTGTGCAATTAATTGAATAATTAATTAGGATTTTTTATTTGTCAACAGAATCTAATAGCACAATAATGAAGTTATATTATTCATGTATGAGTCTTGGATTTGACTCTCAGCATTGGCATTGCGGTACTTTTAAATGGAAAGTCAATTTTGCAATTTTTTATGAGAATCACTCAAATTTCACTAATTTTGCTCCACTTACTTTGGTATGTTTCGAAGACTGTTAATCTTCTTCAACATCAGCAGTTCCTTAAACTGTAGGATAATACTTCTCTTCATTTTTCCTATATATTTCATATTGCAGTCTTTGCTACTCTGATTGTTTTCCTGGTAGAATTTTTTCTCTTGTGTTGATTTTTAGGTTTTTTTTAAATTGCATCTGTTTACTGGAGCCAAAACAATGTTTGCAACTTTATGAAATTTTTGGTGTGCCCATGGGTGGAATGTGAATTTCTGTACACATGATCTCCTTTGTAGTCTTTTAGTGTAGTGATATTTGTTATTTTTTTTTTTTTATTTATTTTTTTTTTTTTTTTTCATTTTCTTGTTCACCAGATCTGAATTTTTTAGTACTCTGATTTGTATTCTCTCTTACTTATTGATAGGTTTCTTAATCTGAATGTGAAGCTGTTGATTATTGCGAGTTTATGTTGTTTTTGGTTTTGGCTGTTGTTTTTTTTATGTATTATTTGTATTGGTGTCTCTTTTGAATACACCATATTCCATTGCATTGCCTTGTTTTATCATTTTTATATCCAGAAAGTGAAGAACATTGTTGATTTCTGTTTCCATTGTGAATTTGTGTTGTCTTGTAGGATAAGTAGTTTTATTGCCTCTTCTTTCCATTTACTATTGCAAAGACATTATCTATATAATGGTACCAATATTTATGTATATTCGTGTGTGTGTGTTTCTAAGAAACTCGTGTATGAGGTCTGTTAGAAAAGTATCCAACCTTTAGCTGGTAAAAAAAAAAAACTGGCATACCTGGAGCATTGGAAACCTAATCACCCTCAAAGTAGTCTCCTTGGGACTCCACACACTTCTCCCAGCAGTGCGACCATTGTTGAAAGCATTCCGAAAAAACCTCTTTCGCAATCGACTTTAGCTCGGCTGTCGTTGCAGCCATAATGTCCTCTCTTGTCTGAAATCGCGTTCCTTTCAATGGTCTCTCGACTTTGGGGAACAGCCAGAAGTCGCAGGGGGCCCATATCAGGAGAGTAAGGAGCCTGACGAACCAGAGGAGTCTGGTTTTTCGCCAAAAAATGTTAATCAAGTGCGAGGAATGTGCTGGAGCATTGTCGTGATGGAGTCGCCAATTTCCTTAAGACCACAACTCCGGTCGTTTGCGCCGCACAGCATCACCAGGCGACGTAGGACATCCCTATAGTACTCTTTGGTGATTGTTTGGCCCCATGGTGCATACTTGTGGTGTACCATTCCGCTGGAGACAAAGAAAGCAGTCAGCATCACTTTGACGTTGCGGCGCACTTGGAGGCCTTCTTTGGTCGTGGTGACCTGGAATGCCCATAGAATCGTCATCGAAAGCCGTCTGAATCTTCCGAATGGTTTCCACCTGGCTGTCGCTCAGTTTCTGGCAAAATCTGATGCAGTAGCGCTGCTCCAGTCGTTCTGTCATTTTACTTGCACTGAAAAACCGACGAGAGCACTACACACTACGTCACTCGAACACTGCTCGACAGCAACTGGCTCTATCCACAGGCGGAAAAAAATTCACGCATGCGCACGAAGGTTCAAGGTCGGCTCATGCAAGTGCACTTGATTCAAATTAATCAGGTTTTCGAAATAAAAACGAGAAGGTCGCATACTTTTCTAACAGACCTCATACATATCTGCCAAGAATGATATGAGAGTGGATTTCCCATTGCTATATCATTCTTGTCAAGATTGATTTATTAAGTACCTTAAATTACAACAATTTAAACAAAAACTTAATTCTGGTGAAAAGAGTTACAGAGTATTGTAACACAATGACAAGTTTTGTTTTAACTGTGTACATTTTGTGGTGCTTGAAACATTAAAAAGACATTTTAATAATGGATGTCACCCCCTATGGCTTTAATAACTGTATTTATACATCATGGCATGCTTTTGATCAGATTAGCAATGGCTTCTTGAGGAATATGCTCCCATTCTTGAAATATTTGCCTCAATTCCTGTAAAGTTTCTGACAGTGCATTCCTGTCTAACGCGCCATTCCAGCATGCCCCACAGGTGTTCAAGCGAATTCATGTCAGAATTCCTTGCTGGCTATGGTGAAACATAGATTTCCAATTCTTGGAGATAATCTCTGACCAAGTGGACAATAAACAGGCTTGCATTGTTGTGCATTAAAAGAAAGTTATCGCTTGTAAATGGGCCAGTGGTGCAGCATAATTACCTAAATATTCATTTGTATACCTATCAGCTGTTAAGACTTCTGTTTTATACTAAAATTAACTTAGTATGAGCATCTATAGAAACTCCTTCACAAATCATCATTCCACTACCTCCAAGTGGCAGCTTTTCGAAAATGCAACATTATGCAAATCGTTCTCCTCTCCTTCTCCAAAATCTTTCATATCTATCAGGTGATGAAACAGGACTCATTTGTGAAAAGAAATAGGTCTACTGCTCATTTCTCCAACCGCTAGATCATTTGCAAAATGCAATCGCTCAACTTGATACATTCTGAGCAAACTGGGAACAATTGCAGGTCTACTTGGTATCATTTCTTTTGCTTTCAACCTTCTTCTAAACTTTTTAGCTGAAATTGGGCATCCATGCATGTTATCAAATTGCTAGGCTACATTGCTGGCAGGTTGCTCTCCCTAAGAACTGTCAACATTGTCTTCATTTTGATTTATAGCTCTTGGACGACCCAAAGCTGGTCTTCTGGCATTTTCAAGGGTCTCTCTAAACTGTTTTGTGATATCATGGACTGTGCTTCTAGCTATATTCACTACATTTGCAATGTAACATACAGTGGGTCCATCATTGTTTAGGGCTACAGCTCGAACCACATCTTCAGGTGACAATTTTTTAAGGTCAAGTGTGCCAACCCTACTTACATTTACAACATATAAAAATAAAGAAATACTGATCATGAAATACAAAATAGTTAAAACAAATTTGCTATATCTGAGATTTTGTGCACATAATTGGAATATTTGGTTACAATGGCTTGTTTATAAAACAAAATACATTCAACATAGACTAGATGTCCCCATGACAACAAATGCCTACCCTAATATTTTATAATAATAAACTATATTGCAGTATACAAGCAAATATAAAGTGTCCAGTATCTAAGAAAATAATTGTAATTATGACAAATTATAAAAAAATTATTTATTTAAAAAAAATTAAATTTAAATAAACTTTCTTGCTTCATATCTGAGAAGCTATTGATTATTGAACTAATATTTTGTCATTGTGGTAACTCTACTGATATTTATATACAGGAAAAATATTTTTTAAATTGGAGATTAAAGCCAGTCAAATAAGCTTTTAGTATAGCTTGTATCTTGCCTGGCTTGCCCATTATTACTGCCACAAAATAGACTGGCATAAATTAGTGGAGTGGGAGGGGTTGCCAGTGGTAGCTTACGAAAATGCATTTGATTTAAGAATTGCCCATTCTCATAAGCAACGAAGTTCAGCCATGAATAGGAGGGATATCTTTGTTGACCATACTCTTGCATCACTGTATGTGAGCTTCCTTACTGTGTGTAATATAATGCACAATGTAAGACTGACTGTTATGCTTTGGTTGCTTTGTACTCGATGTGAGAATTCTCAAGTTGACTCATTACCAGAGGCTGCTCTTGGTGTATGATAGTGATGCCTCAATTCATCACATATGTTATTCTGTTGATATGACACAGAAAAAAGTACACTGGGTGATAGTGTTCAAAATGATATCATCTAATGCATATGAGGCCTAATTGTAGTCCAAGTTAAAAGCAGATCTCATGCATTTTGCACACCCAATTATACCGTGATGTGTTGACAGTTCAAGGCTAAAGGAATGCATGCAGCAGGTTCTCTGTGAAGCAGATATATCAAATTGTTGAAGCAGATCTGTTGTCTTTGCTAACGCTTGTGTGAAAGCTAAACAGTTCATCAATGTCATGCAAGGGAAATGTATGCAATCTGGTGGTGTAATCACATTTTGTAATCTACTGCCAATTTTTTATGTTAGTTCTTTACTCCACTGTTTTCACACTCACATTACTGTCATGCCCCATAGGAACAACTTTTTCTGCTTTCAAATTGGCCAATAATTGGTCCAGTTTGAACTCTGTGGTTAGCTTATATTATGCCCTTTGATGTTAATGTGTCAAGTAATTCTTGAAGAAAAGTTTACTGCATGCTGACCACATGGCTTTCCACTCCATGTATGCCTAATGTGACAATAGATAGGGCACTGTTGGACAAACACTCCAATCATTTGCATGCCATACCCTGCTTTGCATTTCCTTTAATATCACATGCTTACTATTATTCATTCATGGTGTTGTAATTTTCACAAACATAGTTATATACGTATAACTTTTATTTTCATTTAAGGTTCATGGAAAGAGTGAGTCAGTGTCACATAGGAAGGGACACCACAGAGCAAGGGAACATAGGGAGCACAGAGAAGAACGGATGAGAGAAAAACGCCACCACAGGTAACCATTAATAATGTGCAATTAAGATTAGTCTTGGAGAGCGTTATAGATCCTTGTAAGAAAAATTAGTTATTCATGTCACATAATCTCAAATATACAGCATTTAATTGAAATATACCATTTATATAAAAAAAAAAATCACATAACTTGAGATTTTGCTATTGATTTCACAATGTATGTGTGTGATACTTTTATTCTGGTGCTCAGACTTTGACTGCAAAGTCAGTGGTCTCCTAGCACTACAATACTTCTGTAATAATGTACTATATTTTTTTAGAGAAAAACGTTTTAGCAAATGAACTTACATTCTTGAAGCTATTAACAGTGAAGTAGTGACAAATTTAATATAGAGTCGAATTTGTAACACTTACATCATTTATTACCAAAGGAGGAAAACAAGTTTCAAGAGCTAATTGTTCCCATCCTCAGTTCCTGGTTGATTGCTGGTTTTGTTCTTCATGTTGGTTTGGTTTGTCTCTGGTGGTGGTTCAATGAACTTCTGTATTAGGATGTCACTTGGCGGGATTTCAAAGTTAAAAACGTTTTTGTTCTTCCTGATATAAATGTTTTTCCAGGTTGTAAGTTCTGCTTTTCCTGTGATTTTTAAGGATAGGATTCCTGTTAATACTATGGTGTTCTTTCCAAAAATGCCAAGCCACTGCTGATCAGGAAGGAACAGCATAGTATTAATGGGAATCCTAAACTACTTAAATATATCACAGGAAAATCAGAACTTACAACCTGGAAAAACATTTATATCTGGAAGAACATAAACCACGTTTTTAACTTTAAAATCCTGCTAAGTGGCATCCTAATACAGAAGTTCATCCAACTACCACCAGGGACAAACTAAACCAACATGAAGAACAAAGCTGGCAGTCGACCTGGAACTGAGGATGGGAGCAATTAGCTCTTGAAACTTGTTTTCCTCCTTAAATAATAAGTGATGAAGTGCTACAAATTCAACTCAAGTAAATTAAATTTTTTGGTATATTAAACATCACTGTTACAAAAGTCCACCATTTATAACAAAGTTTTTTTTTATTTTTTTTATTCCTTTTATTTAAGGATGTTCTTTAACATCTCAGGTCATCAGCGTCTCATTCTATTCCGAGTGTGACATGACCGACAAATTTTGCTCAGAGGCCTCTTCTTTCAGGCTTGAGGATCTTTTTTGTGCCATAAATGTACGACATGGACCCACAGCTTTACTTCCCTTCAGAAGGAAGCCATACGTAGGATTTTTACGCCCGAAAAAATCCATCGAACCTGGTCGGGTTTGAACCTGCGATCTTGGGTTTAGAATGCAAATATGGTTACCACTACACCACCAGGACTGACACTTACTTAACAAAGTGAAGTAGTAAAATATAATATGATGTAGAGTTGGCTTAGTTACACTCATATATCACATACTTGGTTTGTAATTGGACAAGTTTCAGGAACATTTGCTCTCATCTTAAACAGAAGAACTAACTGATAGAAGCATACTCTGTAGGCAGCTGGAGAAATTTATTGAGAATATCCAACATCAATGGCGGGAAGTTCATGATGCAGTTTTTATTTTTTATGGTGTAAATTTATTCCGATGTTAGTTCTAAATAGTTGCAAATGTGTTTCAATAATTTTGTTTTCGTATCAATTTCATGTCTTTTTGACCAAAAATGAGCTGCTACTGCTAATTTCTCTATCTGCTTATAATGGATATTTCCGAAATGCTCTTTGATACATATTGGACTTCTTGTCAAATGGTATAGGACTTTGCAGTAATAATTTTTAATACTGTAGACATTTTGAGGTTCCAAAATTGTGTTTTATAAACATTTTATTTTTAATTTATTAAATGTACTAGGATGATATGTGAATTTTTGAATTGCATATCTTTTATCTGTAATAGCGAACCAGTGTCTTTGACATCTTAAATTCTGTTAAATTTTTTAATGATTTTATCCACTAATTTTATATTGAGTGGAGTATTGGCCAATCTATATATGAGACTTTTGAAAATGGCATGCTGGTGTGTTTTAGGATTAGAACTATTATTTTTAATGTAATTGTATTCTGGGTATTTTTCCTATATATTCCAAAGGCTAATCTTCTATTGTTTTTTATAATCTTCAAATCTTAAAAGGGGATGATCCTATTCTTTTCAATTTCCATTGTAAATTATATGGATCTTTCCTATAAATTTAATAATTTAAAGCTTCATTAACCAGATATTTAGATACCATGTAATGTGTTTTGTTTTCTCCCAGAGTGTTTTGCCTATTGGCAAGTGCGTCGCTGGTTAGCAGGTTAGCTAGCCAGCTGGGTCTTGATGATTAGCAGGAGGGTAAAGCAATTAAACAAACCAACCTTACAATAACAGCTTGCCTTCATTCTCCACACATTTTTGTCAGCTCTTTAGGAAATTATTCATAATGTCTGTACATTTTGAGAAGTCTGGACAATTTCCTGACAAATATTATCTTATGAGTTCTTGTATGTTGTGCAGATTCATCTTGTGCAATCATTTTTTAATTTACTCCAGAGATGATAATTGCAGGCTGTTAAATCAGGGGATTCAGGGTCCACAAATCCCTACTATAACTCTATCTTGTGAAAAAATATTTTGATTGCTCTCATGGTTTTATTTGTTAGTGTGAACAGTGGAAGAGTCCAGTTGAAAAAATGCATCATCATGCTCCCTGCCAATTAATTCTCTGAAAAAACGAATTCACCTATGTGTAATAATTGGCCATATTATACTATATTTCACTGTGAAAATCTCTGATACAAAAAAACTCACCTAAGTATATCCTAAACTTAGGTATTCATTTTTACACTAAACTCTACTCACTTACACAAAAGTAAGACGCGTTTCGGGTAAATCTCTCCCATCTTCAATTGCTAACTGAACCGCCGTTACTCGAAACGATGGCTGGGCATCCAGATGTTCCTGTGGTGGTCTCTGTTGGTTGAAGAAGCAAGTTGCTGAGTTCATTCTTCAACCAATGGAGGCCACCACAGGAACATCAGGAACAGGAACAGCCATCGTTTTGAGTAATGGCGGTTCTGTGAGCAACTGAAGATGGGAAAGATTCTCCCGAAGTGCATCTTACTTTTGTGTAAGTGAGTGGGGTTTAGTGTAAAAATGAATACCTATGTTTAGGTTATATTGCCACTTCATTGTCAACAGCTTCGTAAGTACAATATTCACCTAAGTATGTTCACCTAAGTAATAGAATCAACAGTATGCTCAAAAAAAATTGGTCCTATGATTTTTTCATCATGGAGGGGCATTTCATGTTGAAATAATGTTTATCAGTACTCCAATAATTGTTTTGGTACACACATAGCCGTGGAGTGGAACCAGGCCTTATACAAGAAGAATATTAAATGTGGAACTCTTTTCCATTGTACACATTTTCCAGAATCTACTCACAAAATATGTGCCAAGGCGGTGAAGAGATTTAATAGAGGAATTTTCTAAACTGTTACCAATGACATGTAATCTTTCTTTGGTGAGAACCCTATGTTGCTTTTTTGGTTTCTTAGACGGAACACTTTCAGTTTCCTGAAATTTATTATATAGATTTGGATTCTGTTTTATGATCTGGAGCATCTCTACACCCAGTAATCTTGCTTGAAACAATCTTTGAACTTCATAAACTGACTGAATTAACATATATGAATCATAGATTGATTCATATGTTCCATTGTAAACACACAAGGCATAATACACATTATGTATATCATTGAATTAAGAAACAACACACACTTAAAACCCTTAAAATTAAGCACAGTGAAACATTATAATTTAAATTCTACATTATATTACTATTAAATTACAACATGATCAAATAAATAACAATAAATAAGTGCCTATTGGTGCCTTTAAGTATGAATTCTTGTGAAAATAAGGAATTTCCCAAATCAAATGTCATAAGAAACAAAGAAAAGTATTTCATTTCATACCTGTGAAAAATGTTACAACTGCAGTATCCATAATACTTGTGACTGTAATATCTCTTTGATCAATTAGCTAGAACCTTGATCACTAGATGAAAATTAGGGTTGTCTCCAGCCTAAGAAATTTTTAGGTAATTGCAGACAGGAGAAACCATTGTCGAAGAGTGATTAAGTTATAATACTAACTCTGCATGGTAGGTCCCATCTGATGAAGCCATTGCCAAAGCAAACTACCCTTTTTGAGCTTCTAGAACCAATTCAAGCTAAAAACGACAGACAAGGGATTTGTAACAAAGGGAAAAATTACATTACATAGCCAACACAATCAATACTTGTTACCACAACCTTCTCAGACTCAATGGAGAGAGATCATAGTTAGCAGATCTAGTAAACATATTCAGAAAAAAGGAAGAGGAAAATTGAAAAAAAGATCAAATTAATAAACAGGAATGTTTAGCAAATATCAGCACAATGGTTTTATATATATCTAGAGCAATACATTTTTAAATAGGAATCACCGCCACGGGTGGCCGAGGTCGTTAAGTCTCGGACTCGTGAGCGGGAGGTCTGGGTTCGAATACCGCCAGGACCGTCCTTCCTGACTGAGGTTTTTTCCAGGTTTTCCTCAGTCCTCATAAATGGCAAATGCCGGGGAGGTACCCTAAACTAGGCCTGGAACGATTCCTTCCATAAAAATAAATCCTTTCCCCAATATATCATTTCATCTCATGTATCATCAGTGCCCATCGCCTGTGGTGCCTCTGTAGCAAAAGCGGGCGTTAAACACCATTCATTCATTAAATAGGAATCACTCCTTGTGTGCGTAGAGAATTTATTCAGATCTTTCTTGATCTTTGCCTCCTCTCAGAATTACAATTCATTAATAGTGTGCAAATTTGAATCTACTGATTCAGTACAAAACAAACTCCTGAGCACAAATATCCAATTATAATGGAGGAAATACCAAATGAAATTAATGCAAATCTTGAACTATATCGACAAAATTAGCACAAGTGAAAATTTAGGAATGTAAAGAAAACCATAGCATTGTAATCAGAAATGTACTGTTGCTAAAAACTGAATCATGTCAATCATAATCTCTTTTCCCAATTCAGTGCCTGTGAGCTAAATGGAAGATAAGAATTCTCGCATCTTCTATAAGGCAAGATGATATAAACATTCTAGGAAGTGAAATTGAAATGTGACTGGTAGCCAAAGCAAAAAAACTGCATGGTTTATAACTAATGTTCAGTGGAAATTGTATTCAGCTGAAACAAAATGTTTGGGATTACCTCCATTATAAAATTTTCCTATATGTTGTGAAAATTTATTTTTATTTTTCATTCTGTACACTGAAATCTGTTCTTGATTTTAAAGTCTGTTAAGGGTACTAATTTTTCCAGATTATTCTTTGGTAATCTCAATAATTTTTCATATTGTCAATGCTTGTTCCTCAAATGCATCACTTATATTTCCATTTTTGGGATATTTCAAGAGCACTAATAAATGTTAAAGGCTGAGTTTATGATGAATTAATTTCAACTATGTTGGTCTCTGATACTGTGCATAATGCTTTGCGACAATACACAGAGTGTACAAAAATGTCATCCTATGATAGGGAACAAAAATAGTTTAAGCAACATTCTGCGAGCCATAATGACACAGGTATTTAACAAATTTCTTCGGTCAAATAGAGCACATAACCAAAACAATAAAATCAACAACAGAGGCTAAATATTTTTGTTTACAAATAATCCCTTTTATTTTACATACAGTGTGATGTGTATGACAATGAACAATTAGACTTTATCCGAACAAATGCTCAAAATGTCCATCACTCATCTCAAGCCATAGCTCGATATAAAATACCTAGGTTTCCTATATGCATATGCTCTTTTCTGATGGTAATAATGACGGCATGCTGGTGAGCAATACAGTTTTCCTCAGTCTGTGGGAGCATGCTGTACACTAGCTCCTACCGCCACTGGTGGCCAAGGTCATTAAGGCGCGGCCTTGTGAGTGGGAGGTCTGGGGTTCGATTCCTGCTAGACTGTCCTTCCTGACTGAGGTTTTCTCCAGGTTTTCCTCAGTCTTCATAAATGGCAAATGCAGGGGAGGTACTTAGGCCTGGAAAGTTTTCTTCCTTTAAAAAAATCCTTTACTGATTTATCATTTCATCTCATGTATCATCAGTGTCCACTGCTTGTGGTGCCCCAGTAGTAAAAACTGGCATTAAACACTATTAAAAAAAATTCTAGTTCCTGAGATTGCTCCATAGTGTAGTAGCCCATTCATATCTGGTGACCTCGGGGAGCAAGGTATAGGACCTGTGCGACCCATCCATCATCATAGATATTGCCTATTTAATCCCTGGTGGGCCTTGTAAGAGTAGTAGTAGAGAGCAGTGTAGGTTTGTAATACTATAATGAAGTTACCAAGTAGACGGCAAGTTACATTGGCATTGGTGGAGAGGATATTGAGAGATTGCATGTGAATTGAACCATGTTGCATAATAAATAAGATACAAAACACTACTATTGTAAATCATTTCCAAATGCTCCTCGTATCTCCCATTCAGTTCCTGATATGAATTGAATGTCATTGAAGTCATCATCTCATATATTGTAACAACTATCATTGTCTTTTGGAAATGAAATTGCATTCTTCTCTGTTCATCCATTAATCACTGACATCTCTACATAATCAACATTATAAATTTAGACTTGATTGCTGAATCCTTATGTTAGATCATCAGCAGTTTCCTGCTGCTTTAATGTTAAACTAAGTGCTTATCAATATACATTAATACCTGAATTCCAACCAACTTGTATATCTAGCTCCTGAATAATCTACCACACCTCTGTCTCAAGATCTGTCATACACATTCTCAGGTTATTAGTATCATATCTACTTTGCCCTTCAACTCTTACTACATATTTTAAACTTCCTTCCCATTCAGTCTCCTTTTCTTAACCTTCCAAATCCATTTTTCTTCCACTTTTTTAAATACATTTTTATTATTTTACTTACTTCTACTCCACAGTCTACTAATATTTTATTGCTATAGATTCTTGCCACCCCAATTTTTTTGTTCCAACTTTCCACTTCCTTTGTTTCCTTACATTCCACTAAATAGTAAGCATTCCATCTGTTATATTTTTCATTCATCCCCATTACTTCCCTTATAGCCCTTCAAAAACATTGTACATACTTGTACCTTCCCTCTCTTTCCTAACACAACAGTTCATATATTTCTTCCTACCTCATTTCTTTTTTTATCATTCTATGTGATTTCAAGGACTTTTAAAACTGAAAACTAATTCTATTTTTCTATATTCGTCCATCTTTCTACTTCCTCCCAGAATCCTTTCTCTTTGCTGTCATGTATACCCCATTCCAATCTCTTCTAATCTTTTTCCCCTTCTCTCGCACCAGCTATATATTCTCTTTGTTTCCCTCAAATACCTCATACATTCCTTAAGTACATTATTCTCTAGCCTCAAATTCCTGAACCCCTTTCTTAATTTACATACCAATGCATCTATGTTTATAGTGTCAAAAGGCTTCTTAAAGTCTACAAAAAACATATACTCTTCCCCTTTTATTACTGGTATTTATTATAATTTGAATCATCACAATGTTATCTAAAGCTCTTTATCCTTTCTTAAACTCAGCCTGACATTCAGATAGCTTACCGGCACAGGTGGCCGAGGTCGTTAAGGTATGAACTCATGAGCAGGAGGTCTGCGGTTCGAATCCCACCAGGACCGTCCTCCCTTACTGGGGTTTTTTCCAGGTTTTCCTCAGTCCTCATAACTGGCAAATGCCGGGGAGGTACCCCAAACTTAGGCCTGGAATGCTTCCTTTAAAAAAAAAAAAAATCCTTTCCCAATATATATTTTCGTTTCATGTATCATCAGTGACTATCGCCTGTGGTGCCTCAGTAGTAAAAACAGGCGTTAAACACTACTCAAAAAAAATTTCAGATAGGTTGCCTTCTGTCTCAGGCCATTCTTTATCTAAATGCCTATATTAATCTTTCCCAGAATATGTAACAACTAATTCCTCTATAATTACTTGGATCATTTGTCTCCTTTACCTTTATACAGTGGGACTACAATGTTTATTTTCTAATTGTCTGCTATTACAATATTATTTCTGGTATTGTTTGAAAATTTAGCCACTAATATAAACACTATTCGTAATTTTACTAAACAGTGTTCAAAACTCTCCTGGTATACCATCTATTTTTGCTGCTTTATTCTGTTTCAAAAATTTTATTTACATTCTACTTCATTCACTACTATTTCTTTTTACACTTCTTTTACTCTTATCTCTAATTTACCAAAATTGATATTATAATTACTCATAAAACATTTAAAATAATTTATCCAATATCATATTTCCTAATTTCATTTTTCTATATATATTCTTGCCCATAAGTGTTTATTGTCTCTGCCTCAATTCTCTCTCACATCTTCTCTTGCCATACTTTCATCTTTGACTCCAACAGGCATTAATTATATTCCAATTTACTGAGCAAAAATCATAAATTTCTTTTGACTTTCTGAAATGGATTTCAGAAGATTTTTAAATACTTCTTTACTGCAACACACTCATGAAACTGTTCTGTTGTCACACTCTTTCCCTGTATAGATACCAATTACAACCCTGCCATCCTTAACAATCTAACCTCTCCAGTGCCAATACCATATTTCCCCCATTTAGGACAGTTTCTCCATATTTAATTAATTTTCACCAGCTTGAATTCAGTTTTTCCTAGAAAGTATCCTTTAACCTATCTTTTCATTTAAAACTTCTTATCCTGTTTTATTCTGTTATTCGCTCTGTTTTTGAACTCTAATTTAAATTTCAGTTATAATGGGAAGTGACACACACCTATATTATCATTCTCCACTTTAAATTCCTCAATCTACTTATTGGCTCTCACACTATATAATGTGTATTAAGTACACTTTGACCATTTGCAAAGGTAAATTCACCTTCAATATTATCCCCTCTTGATCCAGTAGGCAACATTAAATTATGACACTCAAAAAATTCAATAAGCTTTCTCCTTCTTTATTACCCTTTAATATGAATTTCATATTTGAATACAACCTTCTGAACTCTTCTGTATTTTCCATGAAACTTAAAATAGCTTCTTAAGTTTAATTTTGGTGATTCAGGAGGATTATAAACTGCCCAATCCATAGTTCACTTCTATGTTTATCTTTATTAACAGTATGTACTTCATTTTCACTCCCCTTCACACATTTAATTCTAACAGTATTTTTAAAAAAACATGTTAATCCCTCCTGAAACTCTCCCTCTATCACCTTTTCTAATTCTGATATGTCTGAAGCACCATACCTGTTGTTGGTCAGTAGTTGCAGAAGGGAATGCTAAAGTTGAGATCCTTCTGGTATGTTACCATACATGTAAATATATTTTTAGAGAACGGCGAGAGGCAGCTGCTGCAGCTAGAGAGAGCAAACGTGAAAGGGAACGAGAACGAGAAAGAGAGAGAGATCGTGATCGAGGTGAAACAGTAAGTGGCACTGGTCGTGAGCGGGACTCTAGAGGGCTGGACAGTGTGGGAAGTAGTGGAAGAAATAAGGACAAGATTGCAAATGACAGGGGTGAACGTGTTTTAGAAGATCTCAGGGAGCGTTTGCTGGACAAGAGGCGAAATGAAGGGCGGGGAGCAGGAGGAGGGGGAAGTGGTAATACTGGTGGTGATAACATTGAAGCAGAAAGGGGAACCAGGTAAGCATCTATTTATGTGAGATTTGTATGTAATAATTCTTTAATTTGAGTTATTACACTAACTTGTGATGATGTAAGTATGAGGGTGTTTTATAAAGAATATCCAGTAATGAATACCTTATTGTTATAATCTAAAGAAACTGATAGACAAACTTTGCCTTATACTTTAATCTATATCTCCACATAGTTGCCTTGAACATTTAGGTACTTGTCATACCTGGAAAAAATTTAAGTATTCACTGATTTTAAAAAGCGATTATCGTTGATTTGACCAGTCCATGACAACATTCCTGCTAAGTCCTAATAATTTTCAAATTATTTTTCAGCAAGTCCACTTTGTCTTCAGAAAATGTGGGAGTTCAGTTGGTATCAAGTACAAATTGTAGAGTGGATGACCTTACATTTAATCCAATTAAATGCATTTATTCTATAACTCCAATGTCTTATTAGCTGCCTTCTGTGGGCAAGCATTGTCATAAAGAATAATTCCATGATATAATGTGTCTGGGCAGTTCTGAACAGCCAAAGACATCTAATAGTACAGTGGGTAACAGCTCATATGGTTGTCTTTCTTGGCAATTAAGAATCCTTTACAGTACCAGAAAACAGATGGCATGGCTCATGAGTTCCAGTAATAAAATTTGTGTGACTTTGTTGACAGAGTGAGTATGACACCACTCTATTGATTGACATTTCCTTTTTGGGTGTTTAATGTGAAAACCAGTTTCATTTGCTTAACAGTTTCATCAGTGAACTTGTCACCATAATGATTATGTATGAACAATTGCACCAGGCAGATGCTTACAGAACACTAAAGATAGCTTATATGAAAATGGCTGGAATGAAACAGCTGTACAGCATGTGACAAAAATTCTTTACATTTGTCTTTTTGTGAATAACCCTTGTATTGTTGCCCAACTGGAGGAATTTTGTTAACATGCTTTTGCTGTCTTCAAAATATGGATTTTATACATTCTGTTTGATATTATACAGGATGATTTTTAACCTTGAAAATGAGGAAAACTGTATAACATGGGATGTTGTTGATTTGTTTTATTTACGGATGCTCTTTAACATTTCAGGTCATCAGTGTCTCGTTCAATTCAGGGCGTGAAATGGCCAACAAATTTTGTTCAGTGGCCTCTTATTTCAGGTTTGAGGTTCTTTTTCGTGCTGTAAAATGTACAACATGGGACCCATGGCTATACTTCTCTTCTGAAGGAAGCCACGCTTAGGATTTTTACGACCGAAAAAATCCATTCATTCTGACTGGTTTGAGCGTGGGATCTTGGGTTTAGGAGCCAAGTATGGTTACCACTACACAAATAGGACCGACCTAACGTAACATGGGATGGTTTACAACCTACTCCAATCTCCTTCAAGATCAAGAAATAATTTCAGTACACAAAACTGGATATAGGTGATGTCTAGTATTCCAACATTAGAAATATGAAAATGAAATGCCATGGATGCCATGTGGAATGTTGGCATAGCATGTAATGTTATATGTTCTTTGACAACTAAGAATTGTTATGCAAAGTATAAATATTATAGATAAGTAAATATTATAGATAACATCTGTATGTAAATATCGGTAACAGTGAGCTATTGATGAATAGGAGTTGAAGCAAAAATCAACATATACCTAAGCTCCAAAGAATACAAAAAATGGATAAATTGGAGCTTATATTTCAGCATTGGGTTTTTATCAGGTTAGCCACCTATAACAATGTGGTACCAGTTGCTGCAGAAGGAACTTCTGTTCAAATAAAGAAATTGTGCAGTAGATGCAGAAAATGCTACCAAAGAAAGAGTATCTGTGTTGAGCTATGTCATCAGTACTTGTGATGTTGACAACAAATCATTAAATATATAAACAATTTGTGACCACTGTATATAAAACAACTGAAACAACCACTCAAAGTCAGTAATTTATTTAGGAAAGAGAATTTTGCTAACCATTAAGCTCCCAACTAATTTTTCTTGACACACGCGCACGCATGCACAAAAAAAGAAGAAGACATTTGTTTGGTTTTCTTAATTTTTGTTATATATTTTGTTTAATTAGATTTTTTTATTGATTGCCCTGCACAAATATGCATGCCTGTGTACAGATACAGATATTCAAGGAGTGGGCATTCCTAACATTTTCTTATGAAATTAGCATTCACATTGTTTCTTTTATATATATATATTCCTGGTTCATCTATAGTGTGAAAGTAATTTATATAGACTCAAATAATAGTTCCTTGCAGTAATAAGATGTAAGATATATTAGATGTCATAACTAGATTCCAGAATTTATATAATTACATATTTTTTCCTTGGTATATATATGTCTGAATACTTAAAATGTGACTAAGACAATGTATTTAATTTTAATAGTACGTATTTCCACACTACGACATATTTTTAAGATTAATTATATATTTTTGCATAAAACTAAACATTCATGACAAATACTGTATGCAGTTTTAAATGGAAAGTTCTCTGTACATAATTTCTCCTTTCATGATGAGTCAACCATCCAGGTACAATCCCTATTTCCCTACTAAATCTGCAATCCTGCACTTCCTTCTTAACCCTGGAAAAACCTAGCAGATTGACAGATATTACATAATGAGTGGGCCACTCCACCTCCTGTTAATTGGTGTTAACAATAAAGTGGAAATGAGAATGTATCTAAGGTATTTCTTGGAGGTTGAGCAGGCAATGTTTTAATATCTTTATCTTTTATTCCAATATTCACGTGAATATTTCATTGCTGTGATGCACTTATATGTACTATAATTGAACAATTGCAAATTTCTACTGGGATGGCACCAATTGCAAGTTCGTTGCTCATGAAGCTAAAACTCTGGATAATAATGAACAATGCTTTTACCATCGATGGAAAAGAGGTATTGTGTCAAGACAGATTCTGTGTGACAGAAAAATCTATTCTACAGTGATATCTCAATTGGAATAGCATCCATTAAGTGAACTTAACAATAAAAATAAAAGTTGCATTCAGTTTAAAGGAGATACTTTGTTAAAGGGCATACATAACGATTCCTCTTGAAATAAGTTTCATAAAGACACGTGCAAATCCATGATATCAGCAAGCATACTTCAGGTGCCAAAATATTTGTGTTTCTTGATAAGTACTATGTTCATTGAGTCATTGATAAATCTACACTTTGCAAGGGATATCTTGAAGTGTGCTATGAGCAAGCTGTAGAATGCATAAAAATAGAGATAGGCTCTTCCTATATCTGGATTTTGTGATTGAATCCAAGTTTTTGGCTTGATATATTACAAACTCATGGGAACTGAGTTTGAATAGTGCATCAAGATATATCATTGCTAGAATAGTTGTAAAGTCACAGATCATGCGACTATTGCTTGATCTGTTAATGAAAGTGTAAAATTGTTGTGGCCTGGAGGTGTATAACAAGAGAAAATGCATGTTCAAGGCTGCAACTGTTTTTGAAATGTTTTGTTTACACATCCATTTCACCTGTTTGGACCATGTTATTCAAGTTGCAGAGGAGGAGGGAAGTCATGTCCTCCAAGTCAGTTGTTTCATGAACTAAGAAGGTATGTGTGAAAGTGCCGTCATAGGTGCAGGCTTTTTGGGAGCAACCACTACATGTGATGATTTCTCCACTGTCCATATGAATGTAGTGGGGCTTTTGGATAAAAGCAGTTGACTCCTTCCCTGTTGAGTCAGTTATATCAATAATGGACAAAATACCTTAAAGAATCATACAATAGCATGTGAAGTGGTATATGATATGATGACATTGCTTCCAGCTACATCCATCTGTTTAAGTGTGCATTTCATGTGATATCCAGAAGTCGTTTTCAAGAGTTGATAAATCGTGTCTATGGAGCAACCAATTTGGCTCATATGCATGGCTAGCAGATTGGTCACTACGGTCATATTTACAAAATGTGAATAAAGTATACTTGCTCCATAGACCAAATTATAAATTTGCAATTATAAATATGCTCTTATATAGTGAAAACAACAGTTTTCACTATATAAGAGCATATTTTCCAATCGCTTCTGAAAACATGGAGAAATATCTTGTTATATACTATGTTTGATTCTTCGACCGACTTCAGAATTACATTTAAAAGTAACGTGACACGTGACACGTGACATGTGCAATTTGCTTTTTTTTTTTTTTTTTTTTTAAATCTTTACAGTTTTAAGTCCCTGTGCAATTTTATATTACATATTTAATACACTTTTTTACAACATATTTTCATCACTTTCGTATTAATTGTAGATTTTCTGTGCTCTGGTTCTTATAATTTTATAAACTAACATAGCTATGTAGGTGAAACCAAGCTTCATAAGAAAAAAAGTATTATCTGAGAATCAGCAATATTCTACAAAACCCAATGAACATGCCTTTTACATTGTCAAACAATTATAATTCGAACTAATACAACCATTCTTTAAGGCTTCAAATTTACCAATTTAATAGCATTTTGGGCTAAGCTTTTGGAAGATCTTATTTTCTGTTTAATATAAGGATTTCTTTGGAGAATGCTATACTGTTTCTCCACCGTCAAGGTTTTCCTTTTGTTAGAACATGTCATTATTGGTTAGGAATTACACGATTTATCAACTCTTTTTACCGTAATCTAGAAACAAGTTTTCTTAACAGTATCTCTATGTGGAGCTGAAGCACCAGAGAATTTCCCTATAAATTGTGTCCACATTATTCTTCAAGATTTTATTTTCATATGTATCATACAAAAATATTTTCTGTTCTAGTGTTAACACACAGGATGGCATTTCGATATATACATACAATAATAATGTTTCTTGCATGAAGTAGTTAATGCACAGTAAACAAAACATAACCAACCAATTTTTTGACCCAACTGACTTAGCAACTGAAATATGATCTTGAGTGATGAGATGATAATGGCAAGAATTTGGTCTATGGAGTAACCAATTTGGCTCATATGCATGGCTAGCAGATTGGTCACTACAGTCATATTTACAAAATGTGAATAAAGTATTACTTGCAGATAATTTAATCAGAGTGCATGATAATTTTCGTTGGCCAGGGAATATAGTATGAATTCCAATTTTTAGTCCATACTGAATGAATTTATTTTATTTTCTTTTATTGTGGTAGTGGAGGAGGCAGCAATGCAAGTATGGATCGTCGACTGAAAATGGAAAGGAGGGATAAAGAAAGAGAACGAGAACATGAAAGAAGGGTGGCTGAAGAAGATGTGATTGCTGTGGCACCACCAAGAGAAACTGCAAAGGAGAAAGCAGAACGGCTAGAGAGGGAAATACGAAGAGAGCGACTCCTTGAAGCAGGTAAGAGCAATTGATATTGTTATAATATCTACTAAGTCTGCTATGATGAAAAATGATAGTAAATATAAAGTTGAGTTTTTGTTTCCTTTTATAATAATGCATTTGATTAATAGAGGTTTTTTGCATGTAGATCGAGAAAGAGTCAGGCAGAAAGAAGCTTATCGTCGAGAATTGGAAGCAAGGCGTGAGCGTCGACATCTTGAAAAAGAAAAAGAAAGAACATTGAGGGAAATAGCCAAAAAGAGAGAACGTAGTAGAAGCAGAGAAAGGAAGAAAAGAAAAGTTGAGGAAGACAAAAGCAAATCTGTTTCAGATAGAATTGGTGGGTATTGGACATAGTCAGTACTTTATTTTTTTGTTTGTTTTAGTTGAACTTTCTAGAAAGGTAAAAATGTTATTAAGTATGTTTCCTCATTTACCTTAGAGATTCTGCAGAGTTAATTAGTGAATATCTAAGATAAATTATATTCAGCGCTGATTTGGTCATTAAATACATGTTACTCCATTAATGGTTCTGTATCTATCCTGGTTGAGACAAGTAACCTTAGTGAGTTTCATTTCATTTCACTGTGAAAAACAGAAAAATAAATAATTGGTGCCAATAATTATAAATACCTGGAATCATTAAATAAATCCACACATTGTGTGGAATAACATGTGATTTTTAACCTTATTTTTAGGATGAGTATACTTCATGATGGCTTTGGGAATAAATATAATTCCATGAAATTAGCACATATCATACAATTTTTAATATATTTCATACAACTTGTGTTCTTCTTTAAAGGAAGAAGTCAAATAAAAAATGGTAAAAATAAATATTGAATCTCTCTAAGTTAATATAATGCATGGAAGATTAAATAAGCAACAAGAGGGAGAGAGAATTATATCATATTAATATGTAGCCATGGGTCTATTACACAACAATAAGTGTTAAATCAAAAGCATCATCAAAATCCTTATATTATAAAAATAATTCTTATGGTTATATGAAGTGTGGCAAGTAAATAACAAGACTGGTATCAGAAATGTGATTTATTGCAAACAAAGTTACAATTAATTTTTATCCCCTTCAACATACTCCCCTCCCCTATCTATACACCACTGCATATGTGTCTTCCATTTTCAAAACAATGCTGTAGGTCATCCATTGTCACCCTCTTCAACAACTCTTCCAGTTTTGCTTTTATCTCTTCAGCAGACTGAATATATGTTTCCTTCAATGACTTTTCACTTTTAGGAACAGATAAGTCACAGGTAGTCAAATCTGGTGAATATGGAGGATGTTCGAGCTATACACTTGTCCGCTAAAAATTGTTTCACAGATATGGCATTGTGGGCTGGCTCATTGTCCTGATGCAGAATCCATGTGTTATTCTTCCACATCCAGTCTTTTCTTCCTTACTCTTTCTCTCAGCTTGATAAGGACTTTTTTGTAGTATTTCTGATTAATGGTTTGATTCTGAGATCAGCGTTGCTTTCAGTTGTGACATGTTCATTTGTGCTTTTTTCATTCTTGGCAATGTCGAAGTCTTCCAGTGCATTGATTGATATTTTGTTTCTGGATTGTGCTGGAAGATCCAAGTTTCGACACTGTGAGCAAATCCAGTTCTTCGTTTAGTCATTCTTTGAATCAGAGCAAATGTTCTTCCGATGGTCTTTTTGTTCCTGAGAGAGCTTTTTCGAAAACATTTTTGTACAAACTCTTGTCATGTTTAATGCATCATACAAAATTTGTCATACTGTCTTTTGTTCATCTTCACCATATTGTGATCATCCAAATGCTCAGATGTAGCCTTTGTGCACAATTTAATTTATTTTCTGAACGTTTGCTTCAGTTCTTGAACTCACAGATCGACCGGGATGTTCATCATCTTCAACCTCTTTTCGACCTTCTGAAAACCATTGTGCCATTCAGAAACTCGCACACATGACATAACATCACCAAACACCTCCTTTAACATATGAAAACATTCCATTGGCAACTTTTTTAATTTCACGAGGAATTTGAGGTTAATGCGCTGCTCAAATTTTAAGTTCACCATGCTTGCGGTGCTACTACAGAACGTCCTCTACACCAAGGCTCGAAGGCAAACTAAAGCAGACAGAAAGATGAAACAAACGGTGACTGCTCTTGAAGGTTGAAAATCAACTGCATTCCAATACCAACCTCTCCCAATGTCTCTGTGCGATAGGAGATGCGCAGTCTTGTTATTTACTTGCCACACCTCATATTTACAATATATAAGAGCAGGTATTCCTACTTTTCACTGCCAATTGCAGCATCAGCTCTTGACCTGACTTTGATTCTCAATTTACCTCTTCACCCTAAATTGTTACTGCATACCAACAGCCCAAGAGCAAATGAACTTTTTCTGTTGATAAAGTGCAGTTGTTAATGTATCTTTTGTTTTGCTCTCTGATGCCATACATTACTTTTGCAAAAAGGATTATCATTTGCCCTGAATCCTAAATGTAATTGTCTTAAATTAGTTTCCAATATGTGTGCATGTGTAAAAGGAGGAGGCAAAAGATATGTAATATTACTCTGTAATGGGACATTTGTTATTTAAAAAAAAAAAAAACAAAAAAAAAACACACGCACGCACAATCTGGTTTAACTGATTTCACAATGATTGATAAATTACTGTAATAAGTTGGGTTTTGGTTCCGTAGGAGATCAAGATACATCAGATGCAGCCAACATAGTGGTAACTGTATCAGATGATTCAGATGATGATCAACGAGTAGAGGAAGATGAACCAAAACAACCAGTTGGAGTAGATGCTGGTAATCGAAATATACATAGTCCTGGTGAAGAAGAAGAAGGATCCAGTGAAGGAGAGGAAGAGGAAGAAGAAGATGAGAGTGAAAGCAGCACAGAGTCGGATGAAGAAGTTGGTATGTTTATCATTACATAAATAAGACCCTGGAAAGAGATTATTAAAGCAAAATATAACATTAATTTACATTAGTAATGAAATAAATTTTTTATGGTTGAGATTCAGGCATTGATAATTCCTGCACTTCTCAGAAACCATCATATATAAAAGAGGAGATGAGAAAAGAAGCAACAAGGTTAAATGATGATAAATTGACAGTTAAGCACATTGAATTGGTACAGTAAGAGTAAGATTTGTGACAGTACATTATAATTTTAAAATGAATTGTATTTGTTGTTAGCTTTGCCTCACTTTCACATTATCATTGACTTACTAGGTTTACGACCTAAAGCCTGTTCCAAGTCCTGATGGACTATATGAACTATTTTGAATTTTAGCTATGCTTAGCATCTACAATGTCAGAAGAATAGGTGGTCAGCCCATTGTTTAAAGTGCCATCTAGTGTGGTGCTAAGGTATTACTTGGTTGTGATATGACTGGTAATTTTGTCTAGGGACCTCTTTTTTCAGGTATGGAGTTCCTTAATGTACCGTAATTGTACAACTGAAGATCCGTGGTTCTTGGAAGATTTGCACTCAAGGTCTTTAAATCCCCAAAAAATTATCAACCTCGGCCAGATTTGAATCCACAAACCTTGGGTTCAGAGAAAAGCATGTTACCCCTTAGACCACCAATGCCAATGCCTCAGTTTCTCATTGTCTATAATTGAATCCTGCTAAAAAATCTTTAGAGGAACATTGTATTAGGAATTTCTTAAGCAGGAAGTATTTACTAAGAATGAAAGCTATTAGAAATTGTTAGGATTAGCAGCTAGTACATTGAATATAAACATTTAAGTTGTTTTAATGTAGACAATGATTACTTTTTTTAACAGTAAAAGAGTGAGTTATTGTTTTAATTTATTCTTAGATTTGGTTAGATTAGATTTTAGTGAAGATGCAGCAATTGAAGTAATATTCCCTAACACTGAAGCATTACATATAAGTACTCACAAAATGTGGTATAATGCTATTTATCAATAATGCTGCCTTCTGTGGAGAAGTAGGCAGCATATCCACATTTGTTTATAGCAGCCATGGGTATTTTTGGCCCTATGAGCCAAGCAGTACATAACATGTATCCCACTCCTCAGTTACATATAGTGCAGCATACAGTTGTTTACTACCTCTGAGCATATGTAATAGGGAAGTGACTTTACGCATTGGAAAATGGATGTTTCTGTTAAAAGAAAACTTCACATGCTTTAAACACAATGGGTACGAATGATTATTGATTCTTGCAGAATTATTGATTTGAAAGGTAAGTATATTTTGTAGGCTTATTTCTTTTACATTGATTGTTTACTATGTACTCATATCTAAAATTAATTGGTATAGTATCTATATCTTAAACTTTGTTATACAAGTTTTCAGATGATGATAAGAAAACTAAATATATGAATCTGTTAAAAGGCTTTAATATGGAATTTGAAGAAAATTAAATTGCAATACTGCATTAGAAGCAAACGATGCTATTTAATTTGAAATAGGACATTCTTACATATCCTTCTCTGATGGTGATTTTGTTAAAAGGTGCTTAATTAGAACATCATATGCTATTTAATTTGAAATAGGACATTCTTACAAATCCTTCTCTGATGGTGATTTTGTTAAAAGGTGCTTAATTAGAACATCAGAAATTACATGACCCAAAAAATCAAAATGTTTGAAGATTTTTTCTGTCAAGGCTTTATGCCACTAGGAGGTTAAATATTTTTGCTTGTGGTATTGAACAATTAAAAGGTCTGTGTCACAGTTTTATTTTTACTCTATTGCAGTTAGCAAAAGTACTAACTGTACTAATGTGGCATAATATTTTTAAGGGGTGTGACAGGGAATTTGAATAATTAAGGAGAGGATATTAGATTTAGTGTCACTTCACAATACAAATAAAGGCCAGGATATTTTTAAATCTATGATAGATTATATTATAAGTAAAGATTGCCATAGGAAAAGCCAATGTCGGTGGGAAGTGATTATGCAAAATCATTAATCAGCAAATGTAAAAGTTTAAGTGACTCAAAACTTTCTTGAAGTCTGAAGAGTTAAATGATGCTTCATAACATTATTCACCAAAATGCCTTATGTGCAAAGTCCATGGAGAATATAATTAAAATTGATATTAACACTGTCAACAAAATTGGAAGTAATGATGTAAGTGCATAGAAAATGTTGTCTTTTCTTCAAAATACAGCAACAGTTTTCAGAAATTCCCCATTTCAACAATATCCAATGGTTTAGCAGAGGGGTAACACTAAAATATTTTTTTCAATTTAGGGAACATATTGCAAATTTCATGGAAACTGAAGGCATAGTTGTAAAACAGTTGAAATAACATGTCTTGAATACAGAACCCAGCATTTTTGACTGATATGATACATCATCTAGATGCTTAAATGCACAGCTTCAAGGTAAAAAAGATCTTATCTTTCAAAGATATAAGAAATTTGGATAACTACTTTATGTTTCAAAATCCATTTAACATGAATTTTGGCTTTGCTGACCTGGACTTTAAATGTAGCTGATTAATTTAAAATTTCATTTTCAATTATGTGACCTGTATTTATCTCTTAGTGGAAAAGAGCTTTATAAACTTTTAAATTTCTCAAAATATCCTAAGTTACATTTATATGCAGCTATTTTTGTTTCTACATATATAGTGAGAAGCAATTTTCTCATATGAATATGGCAAAATCTGCACTCCATTCTCAATGTACAAACAGGAATTTAAATTCCTCGTTACATATAAATGTTTCTAATATTCTATCTAGAATTTCTCAAATTGTTGCCTTTTTGACGGAAAAATCAGAATAAGATTCTGATAAAGTGTGATAATACATATTACTATATATGTGGTGCTATAATGCATAACAGTATGACAATAAAGTAGCCTGTAAGTACATATTTGATAAACTCATGTATGCAGAGATTGTATACTCAGTCACTATGAGATTGAACATACCATTGCAATAGGGGACACACCATAACTCTTGCAAAAGGTGGGCAATCTCTATTCACCCTTCATGCTTTTCCCCTCTTGTGCCCTTGCTAGTTTATTGCATACTTGTTTTTTGTTTAATATGCTGGAGAAAATTAAATGATTCTTGTATTTGTCCAAATTCAGAAATGGGTACAAGTACAGAGTACTTGTACAAGCAGTTAATTTTTTAGGGCTGAGGTGTTGAAAGACTAGAAACTCATATTATGTTCATATGTGCTGGAATGGCATAAGAGGTGCCAAAACATACACTTGTCAATGCAAGACTATCCATGTCCAGGACAGATGTGCTATTACTCCTGATGTATTGTAATAATTTTGAATTAATTTCTTAGTATTCCATAAGACTCAATACTGAACTCTATCTGATACCTATTCATTATTTATTTACCTTGTAGTATAAGTAAACAATCTAAGAGTATTTTTTGCAGAGGATATCAATGTAACTATTTCTGGTAAGTTACATGCTCAACTTTCAAACTTCACCACAAAGGCATTTGAAAAGCTAATAAGCTTTCAATAAAATTTGACAAAACAAATTTCATTTACTTTAGAATTAAAAAACAAGCAGGTACCAGAATTGATCATTAGTTGCAGTCTCATAGCCCATGTTGTTTATTCAGTGTATTTTTTTTTGTGTGTGTTTTGTTTTCAAAATTAATACTTATTTAACATGCAAGAGAACATTTTATTATGCTGAAACTCAAAAAAGTCATATGCAGTTTAAAGAACAAAATAAACATACTTTTTAGTGAAAAAATTTTGTTTTGTATAATCCAGTTTCTAGTGTTAGAAATAAATAGCTCTCCTAATGTGCCATACAGTTTTTCCTTTTGAGTGATAAATTGCTTAAATTTTTTGCAAGATTCTTTTAATAATAACATTCTAGAAATAATATAGAAATGTTAAGAGAAATTGAAATATTCTACACATTTTATATAATTTCCAAAAAGTTAAATTGGTCACTTTAAAGAGCAATAATCTTCTCCATTGCAACCTGTTTCATGTTTTAAAGATACCAGCAATGCACTGGCCATCTTGTATAGTATCTCATTCTAAATACTTAAGAGTACATTTATGAAAACCATTCTTATGCACAACACAGCTTGGTCCAACTTGGCTGTTAACATTCAGTTTACATTATTGGACATACTTGCTTTAAAATTCTTTATGCTAAAAGTACACTTTAAAAATTCTGTTTCTTCCTCTCTGCAGCTGATACAGATTCAGGTGGGCAGCATACTGATGAGGACTTAACATATAACAGTAGAAATCGGTCACCAGGCAAGAACAAAATGCAATCAGATGGAAGTGGAGAGGAAAATGAGAAGCCACCCATTTTGAAAACTGGAGAAAAGCATTCTGATGAAGAAGGTGAAAATGGTATACCATTCATAAATGATGCATCTCCAAAATCAGATGCTGTCTTAAAAGAAGAGCTTCCACCATACTTACCAGCTATTCAAGGGTGTCGCAGTGTGGAGGAATTCCAGTGCTTGAATAGGTATATCTTTTTCTTGCTTTTTCATTTAGATACACTCTTTTTTGTTCATGCTTTTTAGAGGAAGTTATTTTAAACCATGAAGTCATAAATATTCAGTTCATTCAAACTTTTGCTCATACTATCCAGAGGAAATTAATTTAGGCATAAAGGCATAAATATAAAATTCATTTAAACTTAGAAGAATTGCAAGCAAAACTATTGTTACTGACATCAATTGAATCCTCAAATGTTAAAAAGAACTAAGTCAAAAAATGTAATTTTCATTTTTCTGTTGGAAACCATTTCAAAGGCCAAGTTACATAAACTATGTTAAAAAGAACCAAGTCTGACTTCCCCAACACTAATTCAGCACAGTCTGATTTATATTTATATGTTATGATCATGTCATGTCATTGACTTGATTCCTTTTAACACAGCATTGTTTTAAGTTGACAGTACCTATTGTACTGTTCCCTCCTAATTATTTTGTTTTCATATGTCATTTGTTTTATTTCAGTGTTGTAGATGCAGAAGATTTTATGGAGACAACATACTATAATGGGGAATAATCGAAAAGTGCCAGAGAAATAGTATTAAGTATTGCAGAGTTTCTGGAGAAGAGTACATCAATCACCTTGGTAAATGTATTGAACAAAGAACAACAGGTGAAGATTGTAAATGTCGAATGCATTTTTTTCAAAACATACCTGAAGATGACAGACATAACATTCTCAAATTATTTCCAAATTGAAGATAAAAATCACTGAGACATTCACATACAGCCTTTGATTGAGATGAAACTAATTAGGCAATGCAGACCAAGACATTCCAAAGAAGCCAGCAAAACACAGTGAAATACCTTGTATGACTTCTTTGTTCTTTTGGAAGAGAGAAGAGAAAAGTGTGCAACAAAACTTTCCTGAATCTTCATGCAAAACCAAGAAATGAGTTTTCCAACTGAGCTCTTTGTTGCTAAAGGAGATTTCACATAAAGATATGAGAGGTAACACCCTAATGTCAGTAAAATATCTAAAAATACTGTGACATTAATGAGAGAGCATATTGACAATCTTCCACTGAAGAAAACTCACTACTGTGGAAAAGAATTTTCCTATTTAATACTCGTTTAAATATTACATGCATACATAAAGTGTCCTATGAAAAACATATGGATACCAATGTAAAATATGGAATATTTTGAAAGTTTTACTGAGAAAATTATAATTATCATTTTGGGCATCCACTAATCGACATATGCAGCATATGTGAGGAGCTGAAAGCTAAACTCCAATCATCTCACTTTTGTGAATCCATGAAGTGATCTGCTGCAGCTGAGCTCAGTGTAAGAGAAGTAAGAAAATTTTACAAGAAGCTAAAAGCTGTTGGTGAAGAATGCAAAAAGGAAAATAATGCTGGTGGATTGGTGTTTGACTATATGCAAAACCTGCCTTTGCCACGCATTGCCATACAAGTGATGTTTTATTTAAGGCAGTTTTGGGTAAACTGCTTTTGTGTGTGTGATCTGAAAACAGTCAGCTGTTTTATACTTTTTTCATGAAGAAAAGCAAATGAAGTAGCATAATTTTTGTTTGAATATATTGAAAATCCAATGGTTCTGGTGTTAAAAGGCTGCACTTATGTTCTGACATTTGCCCAGATCAGAACCAAAATCACACAATCACAAATCATTAATAAAAATGTGTCTTTACCTTGTTGATTTAGACCATCTTAAGAAAGCAACTCACCACTTCCCTGAACTAGGGCATTCTTTCCTACAATGCGATTGGATGTTTGGTGTTTTTGAGAAGAATCTTAAACAGTTAGATAGAATATATATCCTTAAAGACTATGCAGAAGGTCTAGCCAATTCAACAAGAAATGTCCAAATAAAAGCTGTCACCTCTGATGATGTTCTAGATTTCATCAACTGGTGTCCTACTAAGAGGGCTGTTGTCTCTGATGAAACAAAAGTCTACCCCATGGTCAAAAAATGCAGTTTGGACATATTTCTTTTAAGGAGTTTGCTTTTGATGCTAACCAATAGGCATAGTAAAGGCCAAACCATGGATAGTAATATACAACATACATTTTCCCTTGCACACAAGCATCTATCTGTTGTTTTTTTTTTGTTTGTTTGTTTGTTTTTTGAATGGTGTTTAGCACCTGTTTTTACTACTGAGGCACATCAGGCAGTCTATTTGTTGTGAATATGTACTATATTCCTAAGGCATATTCTGGTAAAGTGCCTATCAATGCTCGAAAGGTTCAAGACCTAGAAAAAATCAATGCACTCAGTATCTCACTTTGGATTCAAAGGAATTTTATGATGAAATATTGTCTTGGCCCAAAAAGCAACTCAGGTGCAGGTTCCCAAGCAGTTAATAGAACTTGAGCAGGAAAACAAAACTTCTTATAATGGACAGAATATGTACAGCTATTATTTGCATTTTGTTATATCACTTGTCTTTTTAAAGTAATATTCCTAGCAATATATATTTGTGTGAAGCATTCAATTTTCAATAAGTTCATGATACAAAATTACTATTAACATTCTCCCGAAACGTGTCTTACTTTGGTGTAAGTGAATGGAGTAAAGTGTAAAAAAGTGAATACATAAGTTGAAGTTATAATAAAATTAACTTAACTTCCTTTATTATTTGACACTATGTTAAAAGGAACCAAGTCAAGTTTTACAATTTTTTTATAAATTGGAAACATTTAGGTTTTTTCATTATGTCAGGTAGTCTACATATGTGTGTAATGGGCCCGTAACAACACCACAAAGAATAATTTGTTGCAAAGATTACGCACATAATGGCTGGTTTTTTTGCTCTCCTGAAAAGTGATACATTTGTAATTAGTTCCTTTTAACATTGGAAAATTCAATTATAAGTACATACTCAAATGAGAGAATGATTAACAGATTGTGTAATAAGCGGTTTAAAGAATTAATAACCATAATTTTGTTTGAACATTTTATCATTAGCAAAGTCATGTCAAAATGCATTTTGTTTATAAATGTTTCTAAATAATCATCCCAAATGTGCTAATCTTAAACAATCGTCCATCTCTTTTGCCATTGTCATGAAAATAGAATTTTGTTTAATAGAATATTTGTTTTCCAGGATAGAGGAAGGGACATATGGTGTTGTTTATCGAGCAAGAGATAAACGGACAGATGAGGTTGTGGCCTTAAAAAGGTTGAAAATGGAAAAGGAAAAAGAAGGTTTTCCTATCACTTCCTTAAGAGAAATAAACACCTTGCTAAAGGTTTGTAAATTCTTATGTTGTATTTACTAGGGAAAGTCATTAAATATCAGAATTACGTAATTAAGATCATTGTATGATTGAGTTGAACTACACACTCTTATTGGCTCCACTTGTTTAAATTTAGTGCTATTTTCACAGACAATTGTCCGCATCATGAGCTAACTGTGAGTGTGTAGTTGGCTCAATCATACAATGATCTTAATTATACGGTTAGCTTCAATGTACAAGTTCCAATTAGTATTTCAAATCTGGAATATGTTCAGTATAGAGACAGTTGTTTGATTTGGGGAAAGTGTGAATAAAGGGAGAAATCTAAAAACTGAAGACAATGTCAGTTATAAGCACCAGAGTGGGAAACCATTTTGTACTGCAAATGAGAAAGTAAAAAGTATGTGAGCAGCAAATCTATTAAAACTGAATTGAATTCAACATGAGTTACAGCTCTTTATAGAACATTATCCATATCCATGATACCTTAGATATAGAAAAGTATACTGCGGGTAAGTCTGAAGGCAGCTATGGTAAATTTGATATATTTACGAACTCTTTAACGTCTTAGGTCATCAATATCCCATCCAATTCAGGGCGTGAAATGGCCTATAAATTTTTCTCAGAGCCTCTTCTTATGGGCTTCAGGTTATTTTACATGCCATAAATCTATGACATGGGACCTATGGCTTTATTTTCTTTCCGAAGGAAGCCATACTTAGGATTTTTACGCCTGAGAAAATACATCAATCCTGGCTGGGATTGAACCTGCGATCTTGGGTTTAGGAGGCAAGTATGGTTACAGCTATACTACCAGGACCGACAGCTATTGCAGATGATTTGCCAGGAACACTTGGACTATCATATTCATAAATAATCAGCTTTACTTCATTGAATCATAACAGGAAAAAATCTTGAGTTCATCAATATGAACCAGGTGGTAGAATATTTACTATTACAGTTCACAAATTAAACAATACTTGTACATTTTTTTTCCCATTGTTCTCACATTTCTGGGATCCTACACACTCAACACCATGGTATATGTGCTTTAGATCCCACCCTCCCATCTTTCCTCTCTCCATACATACATCCCTGATGTGCTTTAAGCACTTTTTTCATCATTTCTCTATTACCTTCCCTATATACTTACCAAATTGTTCAAAACTCCTTGTTTAATGATCCAAAATTTTTATCATCACCAATTCTGTCTGTAAATTATCCCATTTCCTAACCCATACATCATTTCTTCAATCTTTAGTATGTAAACATTCAACTATACAGTGAAAATATTTCTCCATTTCTCCACATAGTGGACATTCTTCCTTTTCTCCTTTTAATCCACTTAACCCAAATATACCTGCTCTACCCCAGCAAATCCCTCCCTTCCCCTTTCATTACAAATATCTACATATTTTTCCTGCACCCATTCTTTCTTAAATTTCCTATAATGTTTCAAGGTACTCTTATCTTGTAAACTACTCATATTTCTTGTTTTCCAATATCATCTATCCTTTTCTTCACTTTATTCCATAATCCTTTTAATTGTTTTTTCTCCACTTCACCTATTCCAACTTCTTGAATTATTTATTCCCTTTAGTTCAGCCAACCATCCTTTACCCCCTTTATCTTTTCCTTGCATCTGTAAACAGTCTTTGACCATGTCTCCATCTTCACTTGATTCTATCTTATACCAGTATTTCATAATGTATTTTAACTACCATGCCTTCCAATATTCCCCTGGTATGCCATCTTTCCAGTAGCTTTATTATTTTTTAGTTGTGTAAGCTGCTCATTTACCTCATTTAGCTTTATTTCCTGGTCTAATTATTTTACATAATCATTAAACTCCCCTAATATTTTTGGTATTATTGACAAAATTTTCCCTCCCAATAATTCCATAAAATAATCCCTCCATCTCTTTGGTCCAATTAAATTCATTTCTTTCTTCCCTCTGCCCCATACCCATTTCACTAATTTCCATATTCTATTATTGTCCTCGTCCAATACTGCTTTATAAGTCTGATTTCCAATTCTGTCACTCCATTCTTACTTTTTTTGACTCTATAAGACATTTGTAACCCCATATGCCTATTAAGTATTGCACCCTCTCATAATTCTCTTCTGTTTGTTTCCATCTCTAATTCCTTTCTGGTAGAAGAATATAGTAGAAGTATAGAAAACAATCAATGTAGTGAAAGCACTTGTCTTCTCTGGTCAAGTAGTAGTAGTAGTAGTAGTGGTCAAAGTGGCTTTGCTGTGCATATCATCTTCATTATGTAACATCAATTCATCATCATGAAGAGTTGATCCTAGTGGTGTAGTGGTAACCATACTTCCCTTTTAAACCCAAGATTGCAGGTTCAATCCCTGCCAGAACCGATGGATTTTTTTTGGCATATGCCGTACATTTACGGCATGATAAAGAACCTCAAGCCTGTAAAAGAGGCCTCTGAGCAAAATTTATCAGCCGTTTCATGCCCTGAATAGAATGGGATGCTGATGACCTGAGATGTTAAAGAGCATCCATAAATAAACTAAATAAATAATCATGAAGTTTGCTTTCAACATCAACTTGTTTGGAAAGCTGTGGCACAAGAAGTTTGGCAGAATGTGGTACCCAACTATGGACTGATATAGTGATGACATAAAAGGATACATAGTAGAATGTTTACTTGTTGCTCTGAATCTGAACATTTTCATACAAAAAAAAAAGTCTATGGTGTTTTGTTCCCTCTAAATAACTGGAACAATGAAAAGCATGTGATGACACTCTCTTCTTAATTGTACTTAGGTTTATTGCATATATATATTTATTTATTTAACAACACTGACACTGAAATCTTAAGATCTATTGCTCCAGCTGAAGGATGATAGATAGTAGCTGGCCAAATGACATTTTTCTAATTTTAACTATTGGAATATATCATGACCAGGACTATAACATATATCAGAGTTCATTTGAGTTCAGGGGATTTATAGCCAAAGTTTCCCGGACATTTGTCTAAAGAACGGAGGAAAAACCCCTGAAAAAGCCTCAGTCATGAAACTAATCCAACTGGGGGCCCATTGCAGTATTTGCATGGAAAGTACAAATAATGCACAGTTTACAGTGCCTATCAAAAATCATAATTAATCCATTTACATTTTGTTCTTTCTTGTGGGATATATGCCATTTTGAAACAATTTATTATCAAAACACAACTATTGCATTAAATTAATTTTTATAATAGCATTATTCTGTTCAAATTCAAACAATGATAACAATTTAGGTTGCCAAGCAGTGATACAATTACAAAAGGGCATCCTCTTTAAAATTTAAACATCAAATGTAGGGATTGGCTGGGGTGAGTGGGTTTTAAACATCTAGATTTGCATGCTTATTTGTTTAAATTAATTTATATTAAATAGGTAGATATAAAACTGGGAAGTTTTGAAATGAAAGGCCTTTATAATTCTAGTAATATATAAAAATTATACAATATAGATTCATGAAATATGTGTATATTTTCCCTAAAAAATAAGTTTATTAAATTGAAGTTAAAAATATTCATTTATAGAATGAATTTAATTGAGTCATCAATTAAAAATTCATATAACTTAATTTTTAAGATATTTACAGGTTTATTAATTCTGCAGTGAGCTTATCATACAATTAAAACTTCATAATTGTTAATTATTGTAGTTAACCTGTGATACGATAAATTAATGTACGTTCTGCTCCTTATATTGGAAGAATGTACATTCTATGCATGCAGCAACTTGACTAGCATTTTATATTTGTGCTTGTATGCATGCTATGCATGTGCAAAACACACAAAAAACACTAAAATTCTGTATTTCAGGTGAAAGTCTTTTTCAAGAAGAAACAGACTGTTAAGAAAATAATAACTGAGTTTTCTTAATGGTCTGCTTCTTCTTGAAAAAAAGCATCTTGACCTGAAATGTAGAATTTTTTATTATGTTTTGTGTTTGTGTGTGCTTTATAAAAGTGTTGAGCATCTGTTAAGTGTTGAGTAATACTTTTCTGATGAAGATTATTTCATTTTTCTCTAGATATACAGAGTGAGGCATTTATAGTGTCGCAGTCATTTTCCTCTGAAACAGGAGAAAATCAAAAAGTACTTCTGATAAAATTTGAAATGCTCTTTGGGGAACTTAAACTAGCAACCTTAACACATCTTTGAAATGACATTGAGAATGGCATATCAAACTCAAATTGATTTTTTCAAATAGAATGGTGCATTTTCTTTTCCAGGAATGGAAAGAGCATTAAATTTTCAGTATAACAGTTGTAGTACATCTATCAGCTAGGGGTGGTAGGTGATGTGATATTGGACAAAGAAGACAGCTATAAGATTGATATTTTAGTTCCCCTAAAAGCACTTAAAATTTTGTTTGAAGCATTTTTGATTTTCCCTTTTGTTTCAGAAGAAAATGGCCACGACACTATAAATGTCTCACTCTCTATATTAATAAAAAATATCACTTAAAAGCAGAATGCAATGCATTTTGATGTTAATATTTTTGGATTTTAGATTTTAGGAATTTTGGATTTTAGGAAACATTTTGTGAAGTATGTTTTGTACTTTATGATATTTTATATCTATGTATATTGTATTTGCACTGTTGTAATGAGTTTGCTTCATATTGTTGAAATAAATGCATATTTTAGACACATTTAATAATATCTGTTAAAGTTGGTAATGGGCATTTAATAATCTGCTAAATGATTCATAAAATTTTGAATTTTGAAAAAGTCTTAAAGATCCTATTGAATCATCTTTAGCAAATATTTATTTCAATCCAGAAGAGAAGGGAGGTTTTATTTTCTTTCTTTTCTCAATAAATTTATTCCTCTTAATTTATAGGTTATGCAGCAGTTTATAGTTATAAAAAATATCATGTATCTCTTGCAGTGAATTGCTATTTCATTTTGCAGAGTAATTAAATGCTATCTCCTAAATGGTTAACTTTAATAAAGGTGGAAGATTTTGGCATCTGTTATAAGATTTAAGTTGATATGTCTCAGAAAATCTCAATATTAAAATATATATATGTCTTCTTTTATAGGCTCAGCATCCAAATATTGTAACTGTGAGGGAAATAGTAGTGGGCAGCAACATGGATAAGATCTTCATTGTCATGGACTATGTGGAACATGATCTGAAATCTCTTATGGAGACAATGAAGCAAAAGAAACAGGTGTTCATTCCAGGTATGTGTACAACATTGTGAAGATACAGATACATTTATCAGGTAAGACCCATTACGTTTCATTAAGTAAAAACTATTCTACCATCTACTATTCCATTTCAGCTGATATAATACCTAATACTCTTACTCACTGCATTTTCCCACTCCTCCTCCTCCTCCTCCTCCTCCTCCTCCTCCTCCTCCTCCTCCTCCTCCTCCTCCTCCTCCTTCTTCTTCTTCTTCTTCTTCTTCTTCTTCTTCTTCTTCTTCTTCTTCTTCTTCTTCTTCTTCTTCTTCGCTTTATAGAAACTCCCCTGGCCTCTTACCTGATATTGATCTTCAAATATTCTTCTTATTGCTAGAACTGTCCTAACCCTAAGTTTCTATTCTGTATCAATTCTTTTCTCCATCTTTCTTTTCCTTGACACCATCATGTGTATCATATCCTTTAAATCCCTGCAAATGGGGTACATTTCCGGATCCCCAGAGGCCTCTAAAGCTCCACACTTTTAAACATAACCATGCATCCCCTCTTTCTCCTTTTTGAAGAATTTATCAATATACATTTTGTTGTCACATGCTGTTTTTAGTTTTTAATAAAATTTATGAAACCTTTTTTCTTTGATAAAAGAAAAGGGAACAGAACAGAATTAGATATTAGATAAAGAAGATTATACTATAAGGATGCAAGATTTGCTAAATAAGAAAGAATTTTTACATGTCCAATCAAACCCTGGATGTATTAATTCAGTCAATGATGCTCTAAAAATATGTACAGTTATCCCAAAAGAAACACAATGCAAAATAAAACAACAGCCAAACAATAGTGAAAATATACTGTTTACCTAAAATTCACAAGACTGGTAATATATGTGACCCATCATTAACAATATCAACACACCTTTGTACTATTTAGCATAATGGCTAGCTAATAAGATTCAGAACACTACCAAAATTTCAAAGCTGGAGCATTAACAATCATTTCAGCTAGCAGAAAAAATTAAGGATATAAATATAATATTTAATAACGTGTCGGAATGATTACAGTGAAGCGACTATTATGTTCTTAATTATCTAGTGAGTCAATTTGATAATCTAATGCTCCACTTACTGTTGAATTATGCGAAACTAATTTTGCATAATTCAACAGTGAGTTGATTTGATAATTAAGAACATAAGCATATAAAATTGCTTTTGACACATTAATATCTTTCAACGTAGAATCGCTATTTCCAAGCATACCTAAAGATAAACTTTTAACTTATCTACATGATTGACAAGAACAAGTGGAATTAATAATGCAAATATAAGGAATATGTAAAACTCACTAAAATTTGCATAATCCAATCCTATTTTTCATTCAAGGGCAAATTCTATTATAATTTTAACCTACCTCTTCATGAGCAGATTTGAAACACACAAATTCAGCATTTCCATACATATTTAAAATCTGGTACAAATATATTAATGATATATTTGCCACATTTAAAAAAAAAAACACATTGATGATTCCATAAAACTTCTGAATATAAAGATTAAAGCATATCGTTCACATATGAAACAGAAACAGATAACATGTTACCATTCACAAAAGTAATAAATCATAAGGGAACCTGGAATTTGGAATCTACAGAAATAATTGCAGACAAATAATTGCAAAAAAAATGCAGACAATCACATCAAAGCTGATGGATATAACCCCAAAGCACATAAACAGCACATAAATATGCAGTGATCAACAGTGTTAACACAGGCTAGTTACCGACAAATTAGCAAGGAAGAATACTCTAAAGAATACAAGCAAATAGAAAAACAGTGAAAATGGATTATCAAAGAACTAGTACACAAAAAAGTAAAGAAGCTCAAGAGGCAGAAACTTATTAAAGAAACAATGCTCTCAGCAGAAAAAGATAGATAATTTTTAAAAAAAATCACATTTCACCTATTGATATATGCAAAAATTTCAAAAGATTTTGATATCAGATTGACACCTATAAACATATTTAATGTTAAAAAATCTCCTGAATGATAATATTAATAACATTCTACCAGAGCAAATAGCAAGTATTTACCAAATAAGATGTGCAGAATGTGAAAAAGTCTATATTGGAAAACAAAGAGAAACATAGGCACACAGTTAAAAGAACATTTTAGGCACATAAAATACAAACAAATGGAGAAATCAATGGTAGCATATCATTTCTCTACAGAAAACCATGACATAGTAAAAAACAAAATTATTAAAATCAGTACAATGACCTGCATAGTTAGCAACTTAGGAGAAAATGTAAATTTATAAATACAGAGACAGATTAACAAACTTCAATACTTTCAGAAATGAAAACATAAACTTTAAGTTCATCACACCTACACAAGAGTAGAATATACATACCCAAAACATAATTAATTATCCAGCAGTGGAAGGTTAGCTAATGATGCAGACAATGATCTCCGAATCATGCACTATATTAAAACAAGTAAGTGGAACCAATAAGAGTGGATAGCTTGACTCAATCATACAATGATCTTAATTATGATTAGCTTCACTTTACTGGTTCCAATTAGCATTTCAAATCTGGCATTAACAATCCCAGAGCTAGCAAATTGTTGAAAGGGATACATAGTATAATTTTTTTACAATAATTATTTTAACAAAATGTTGGATAGATTGGAGACATAGATAAAAGCAGTTCTCTCACACACTTACACATAGACACACATCTTTCTCATTATGTTCCATATTGGGATATTAGATATACCTCTATATGCTAAAAACATTAGTAATTTCTATTGATTTTCTTCCTTTAAAAAGGTTATTAACTCTTTACTAATGTAGGTGTCTTGAACTTCTGAAGAAGTGCATGTTTCAAATCAGAAGTTCAAGAAACTTATGACACAGGCTGTGGAAACCTTGCACCCACTTTACTAATATGTTTACATAATGGAATAAATTTAAATTAACTTTCGTGTTGGAAATAATACAGTGAAGTAATTAATTTATTCTTAATTAGACAGTAATTCGATTTTAATACTCTTATGTTCCACTTACCATTGAATTATACAGAACATGTTTCACAGTTCACACACAATTTAATTAAGAATAATGGAATAATTTGTAATTCCATCATGCCTGAATATTAGATGGAATATTCAATCCACTTATGTTCAGCTCGTCAAAACATTCTCCTTTATCACCATGTGTTACATCTCTCCAGCTTTGGCAATTGACTTTTTCTTTAACTTTTGTATAACATTGCCAAAATATATGTATTATTGTTAATGAAGATTGCAACAAATGAAGAAATTGTGGTAAGTAAGTAAAACTTATAACAAATGCAAAGCAAGATATGATGTGTAAATTATTAGAATTATAATGCCTGAGTCATAGTGTCCTGAACTGTCATGATAGACATACAGATAGAGAGCTATTGAAAAGTCACATAAACATTGTATAATGTTCAGCAAGCAGTAAACATTTCACCAAGAGTTATTATGCCCCGTCAACATCAAAATGAACAAGACAATGTAAAGTAATGACATAGTTCAAACAAGAAAAATAATCTGTCTTCATTAAGATGGATTTTCATATCCCAGTATTACAATTCCTTTGGAGCATGGCAGTAGAAAGTGGACTGAAGAGAACCAGAGGCATTGAAAATCTGGCAAAAAATGCAACAACACCATGGAATGATAGATATCTCTCCCACATATTAGTGACAAACCATCCAACTTCATTACAAAAGTTAGCACTATGGTGAAGCAGCAAAATATGTAATTCGACATCATCTGCTTAGCAAAAAACTTTGCTGTATGCATTTCTTTGCAACAGATTCTCTTGTCCCTTAACTGTAAAACACCTCAGGATACAATGAGCATGTGAAAACAAACAGCTGAAGGTGTTTTTAACAAGTCCTGCTTTAACTTTGATTACAGTGTTTGGCTCATACTTGTTAGATGATATTATAGTAAGCACTGTCACCCAGCATGCATTGATACTGGCTGATGGCTGGTATGATGAAGAGCATTTGCTATCTCAACTGCTACAAATTAGAGAGAATCTCTAACAGCACATGCTACAACAACAGAGCTGTAAAGGTAGAAGTGGTGAATATCCTTTCTTCATCCCACTCCTGATGCTACATTTTACCAAGAATGTTCAAGTCTTCTTTGCAGCATGAAGATATCTTTTCTTCTTTGGTTTGCATGTTTGCTAGACATGTTGCATATTAAAAATACCTGGAGAATGGTCACTCAACAAGTAACCCATTCAAATCCTTCAGCAGCCCAGGCAGTTCCCCAGAAAAATATCCAAAGCCTTTTGGATTCAAATGTCATGATATATCCCCCCATCCATTTGTTGTATTGGTCTGAAACCTTTAATCACTTAAGTTGTCATTATCAGTAGTATGTGATATAAATTTCATTATATTTATATAATTCCTTCATTATGTAGCACTCTTCACAAACAATAGTGCACATCGATAAAAGAATTGTCACATAAATATTTTTTGAGGAGCTACTTTTAACATCATGCCAACTGGTCAAGCAAATAAGTTACTTGAAAGGGAGTGTATTTACCATATACTACTCTGCCCATAAATATTATCTTGTATTATCTTTTTTGCAGGCGAAGTTAAATGTCTGATGCAACAACTTCTTCGTGCTGTGGCCCATCTTCATGATAACTGGATATTGCATAGAGATTTAAAGACTTCTAATCTCTTGCTCAGCCATAAAGGGATACTTAAAGTTGGTGATTTTGGGTTGGCTAGAGAGTATGGTTCACCTTTAAAACCATATACGCCCATTGTCGTCACACTTTGGTACCGTGCACCAGAATTACTTCTCCGCACAAAGGTTGATAATATCTCTTAAATTAGATCAGTTCAGAATATCATTTCAGGATATATTATTGTAAATCTAATTAATTTAATTGTAACTAATTAGAAAGTAGAAATGTAATAGTTTCATCAAAATTGGTGCTAATTGAACAAACAGTAAAATTCATTCTCATGCCAACTAAAATATAAAAATTGCATGAACTTTTCCATAATGATATGAATTTAGGTCCAAATTGAATTTTAAAAATAACTGTATTTTTATTTTTAGATGTCAGCATTGTACTTTCTCCCTTTTCCTTTTGACTTCCTTTTATAGATAAGCTCATTGTTCTAGCTCTCCTTTTTTTTTTTTTTTTTTTTTTTTTTTTTTTTTTTTTTTTTTAAATTTTATTTTACACAACACAGGGATAATTAGGGACACAGACTTTGTCCACAAGTAGCATTTCATTTCTGGTTTATATATTGTAATTATTACTGATAATCTTTTTTTTTTTTTTATGTAATTGCCATTGAATTTCTTTAATTTTAAAATCATGTTCTTTTATAAAAAGTTATTCCTCACTTAAATAAATGTTCTGATTTGTTACAAAAGAGCTGAGAATCATTGCATAATAATTAATAATGGCACAATTGATTAGGAAATTATTTGGCTGGTAATATCCTTTGAGTTAAAGTTTAATAATCTTCTGCATGATACTTGTAATAAACTTCCTGGTAGTGAAACTCAACCATCTCACCCAGAGAAAGAGAGATTGCACATTGCATGTATGCAAACACAAACAAGAAATAACATGCATCTCAGTTAGCCATTTGCTGACAATGTGCATGGGCTGCAATAAAATTTACTGAATAAAATCCTTGATATTATTGATCTGTAACCTTCCTTCTTTTAATTTATTTTTATGCATAATGTCAGTTGAATATAAGTGACATCACACAAGGTAACACTAGAACAAAGAATATTTGTATATGACACATATGTAAAACAGAATTAGGTAGTGCAGTGGGTAGGCAATTCATAGAGAATTTAACAGGTGGCCGAGGTTGTTAAGGCGTGAACTCGTGAGCAGCAGGTCTGGGGTTTGAATCCTGCTGGGACCGTCCTACCTGACTGAAGTTTTTTCCAGGTTTTCCTCTGTCCTCATAAATGGCAAATGCCAAACTTATGCATCATCAGTGTCCACTGCCTGTGGTACCTCAATAGTAAAATTACTACTCAGAGAGAGAGAGAGAGAGAGAGAGAGAGAGAGAATTTATAGAATTTGCTGGTATTCCAGTTCCACATAAAGATGTGCTTTTAGATTTAGGTAAACAGGATAGATAAATTATAGAATTTCTAACTGAAAATTGTGTGTTCTAATGGAGGGGAAAAAAAAAAACAACTTGATATTGGAGAAACATTACAGTGGACCAGCAGTAGTTGATGCTCATAAAAACACAGCTTATGAGCTAACATTTGTGATGTCATAAACTGGCCACTACAATAATCAACATTTGCATTTAATGGAAATTATAAGTTGTTCTTCGTTGAATTTGAAGGGATGCTAAATGTATACTTTGCAAAACATAAATCAATGAAAGAGAATTAATTTGAAATGTCACTACAATTTACATCATAGTAGAGAATATGACAGGTATACTGGTGACCTGCATAAAACTCTTAAAGGAAATGAAAATTGTGGCATTAAAAGATATAAATAGGCAAATTGCTCAACTATATCATACCTTGAATGCACAATAATGAAAAGAACTATATGTTCTTTCTCATCTTATTGATTGATTCATTGCTAGTGGAAAAATGGTGAACCTGCAATCTGCAAATACAAGGTCTATATACCTTACTTACAGAATTTATATGCATTTAGTGTAGCACTTAAGACTGTCTCTTATATACCGCCTGTGGTGCCTCAGTACTAGAAATGGGCATTAAACACTACTCAAAAAAAAAAAAAAAAAAAAAAAAAAACTTATGGTGATGTCATCAAAGTATATTTCTGCAGCAAGATGCAAAAGATACTTGATGTAGTTACTTTTTAATGTTACAGAAGAGCAATCTTTCTGTTTAAAGTTTTGTAAAAATACACATTTAGGGCAATTTTATTTTATTTGGATATAAATTGAAAATATATCACTAAATCATCATACATTGGTTTAATTTAAATTATTATTATTATTATTATTATTATTATTATTATTACCACCATTCAATTAATTTTAAATCATATTAATCAAACATAGGCATACAAGATGTGACAACATTCTGCTCCTTCATACTTCTCATATCTGAAACTACAATATTGTATTAGGGATTAAAATTAATGGAAGATGCACAGAACAAGGAAAGAATATACTAGGAAAGGGAAAATTAACTATTAATATTTTAAGAACCTGATTAAAGAAGATACAAAGCATGAATGTAGCAAGGCTCGAGAGAATTTATTCTACAATTGAATAAAAAATTATGTATGGGGTTAATTTGGGGCATGTAGAAAGAATGGGAGTTTATTGACCATATTCATAGAGCATTTTGTAAAATGGTACTTGAAATACTGAGGGCAGTTCCAAATGGGGTAGCAGTGGTTGAATTGGGGAGAGTTGGCAGGAAAAGCATGGTAGTTAAATGTATATTGAAATATTGGTATAAGATAGCATCCAGGGAAGAAGGAGACATGGTTTAAAGATTGCATATGGACATTAGAGAAAGTAAAAGGGGAAAGAAGTTGACTAACTCAAATAAAGAGAATAGTCCATGAGATTGTATAGGCAACTTAGATGAAAAGCACATAATCAGTAGACAAGAATTATGGAATAAGGTGAAACAAAGGATAGATGATATTGAAAAGTAAGAAATATGGAGTAGTCTACAAGACAAGAGTATCTTGAAATATTACAAGAAATTTAAGAAAGAATGGGGACAAGAAAAATATGTAGATGTTTGTAACAAAAGGGTAAGGGAGGGACTTGCTTTGAGTAGAGCAGGTATAATAGGGTTAAGTGAATTAAAAGTGAAAAAGGAAGTGTCCTCATGGAAAAGGATTTTCATTGTAGCAATTTTGTAATTAACATTTTTACAGCAGATTGTACCATTTTTGATAAATGATGAATGGTGATGCTCAGACGGTTTCCAGTAAGTCTCATGTTTAACTTCCAGTACTGCAGCAATAAATTGCATATTTCCTCTTCTGATTACATAGGATAAATTGAATATTCTCTTTAGTCTGTTGCACCTAATTTGCAGAGATGTAATTCTGCAAAAGTGCAGTTTGATTTTTGTGGTTATAGTTTTGTATAAACAAAGTAATATTTTGATTGAACTAATTATATATTTAAAGAATAATAAAATTTACCCTTTTGTAATATTATATAAAATGGCTGAAATTTGTATCACTTTCAGGAAATAATTTAGACAGAAATCTATAAAACTCACATGACACTTTAGTTCCAGTTATTGACATAATATTTTAGCTGTAATTAATTGAACAGATGCAAATGTATGAAACATTGCAAATTTGGCAGATGCAAATGTATAAAATATTGCAAATTTGGTTTATACTTTAAAGGAAACATTCAATTTTCACTCCCTTCAATTTATTTGGGAAGGGGATTCATTTAAACATGAATGAATCAGAATAGTTTTTGGATAAATCATTCTGTACAAATATTGCTTTAGTGCTGAATTATTACTTTCCTTCCTTATATGCTGATTTTACCTGGCACTATTTTCTACTTAGTGATTTTTTTCGTTACAGGAATATTCAACACCTGTTGATATGTGGTCAGTAGGTTGCATCTTTGGAGAATTTTTATCTATGGAACCTCTGTTTCCAGGAAAATCAGAAGTGGACCAATTAAACAGAATATTTAAGGTAAACCTGATTATATGTATGGTGGCTATATTTTGCCTGTACTATGTATTAACCAAAGTTCTGCAATAGTACTTATGTTAGACAAGGTATATTTAACTATTCACAAAACAGTTCCATCCATATATTCACAAAAAGTAGAAGATGAACATTCCCTTACCTCATGCCCTGCAATAGCGATCTGCTTCTATATACTTTTGATCAAAGTAGAATAAATTAACCATATTGCTCAGTTAGAGAATAATTTGAAAGGCAAAATTTAAAAATATTATGTTATTCTCTTAAACTTGATCTACCATATATTACATGATAATCTCATTATATGTAAATAGAAAAACTCCCAAGCTCGTAGTCTATGGTCTACGGGCTCCTTCCTCTTACAGACATTTCATCTACTCTTATCTTGGCAGTGACGAGATCAAAATGTTTTGACAGATGTATTGGCCACAATTGGCATCTCCCAAGACACTTAGACATTGCCAAGATGTCTGTCAAGGGAATAGTAAAAAAAGTCTGGGAAGAGGAATAAGCAAGTAGAACATACTTCAACTCATGTATACACATTCTTACACTAACTCCATTTTTTTTTTTTTTTTTTTTTTTTTCTCCCACTTACTCTTAAGTAAGACGCGTTTCGGGAGAATCTCTCCCATCTTCAGTTGCTGACTGAACCTCTGCTATTTGAAAATATGGCTGGACAAACTGCTGTTCCTGTGGTGGCCTCTGTTGGTTGAAGTAGGAAGTCGCTGAGCTCGTCTATGGGAGGAAACTCGAAATTCATTAGGCTTTGTTTATTTTTCAATATGAAAATTCTTTCCCAAGTGGACAACTCCAAAGGGCTATGAAGATGTTTTAACAGCTTTATTCCCGGTTTTATTTCATGATTTTTGGTCCAAAAGTGAGCTGCCACTGCTGATTTATCCACCTGTTTAAATCGAATGTTTCTAAAATGTTCTTTCCTTCTAATTTCCAAATTTCTTTTTGTTTTTCCTATGTAGCTCATTTCACAATCTGCACATTTTATTTCATAAATTCCTGATTTTTGTTCTGGTGGTATGGGGTCTTTTAGAGTGCAACCTAACAAATTCTTGATGTTGTATCTGTTCCTTGGGGCTAAAATTATTCCATGTTCTTTGAAGATTTTTTTGAACTTGTTGTGGTAAATTGGATGGTATGTGAAACTTTTGAATTTGAATTCTTCTTTTATATTTTTCAATGTGGAAACTTCCCTTATCTCTTTTTGTCTTTTTGATTTTTTGAGAATTTTTATCACCGTGTCCTTGTTGAAACCATTCTTTATAGCTGTCTGTATTATTTGTTTATATTCCATTTTGTATTCTGCTTTTGTGAGTGGAATATTCATCAATCTGTGTGCCAAACTGTAAAAAATTGCATATTTATGTGGGATGGGGTTATAACTCTTATTTTTAATGTAGTTTTCTGTATGTGTTTCTTTTCTGTGAATTCCAAAATTTAAACCATCTCCATTTAAACCATCTCCATCTCCATTGTCAACAGCTTCGTAAGTACAAGACTTAAGTAGAACATAGTTTACAAGCCTGGGAGTTTTTCTATGTGTGATACCAGCTGTGAAAGATTATGAAGTCTCACTGTAGCTTATAATGTAGGACAAACAAAGCATTTAGGTTTTCATTAATGTGTTCATGTTAATAAGCTATTTTCATAAGAATAAAGGGAAAAGAGATGATTTCAAATTCAGTGCATACAGAATTTATGGGCATTGTGGAAATGTTATAGAGAGTCTTATTGTTTAAATTGAACAGTGGTTATTGGCCTTGTAGAACTGAATCTATAATTTAATGATATTGCCATTTGTTGCATAGCAGGTGGAAATGGGGCATTCAATATTTAAATTCTCTCAAGTTTATTTTATTTCATTTTCAAATATGCTGAATTGTTCTATATTCTCTCACTATACAAAGATATATTTCAGTATAATCTTGCAACTTTATGCCACCATGTCAGATCCTGTGTAAAATTGCAGAACCATTTTCAGATCTGTAGTCTCTCATCTATTTTCATACTGTGTGCTGTGACTTCTCATCATTGTCAAATTCCTTCATGTAAAATCTCTCAGGTGAAAGTCGAGTATATAGTTTCATATGGTCGTAAAGAAAAATAAATTTGCTCACATCTTTGTGAGAATGGATGCTCAGGAACTGCTTTAAATAAGAGTTTTTACATATACTGTGGAAATTAACATATTCATCACAAGGCTCTGTATTGGTCAAAATAATCCCTTCACAGTTCCAGTAGAATGTGACTATGGCATTACTGACTGTGAGTATTTGTCTTGATTTTTTTTTGGAGAAGTTTTGTAATGCCACTACATGGATTATTTTATTTGCACCCAAATTTTAGTATAAGAGAACTGTTGTCATAAAAAGTGAAAAAATTAAGTCTCCTAGCTGAGATAAAATCATGAAAAAATGGTATCAAATTTTTACAATCACAAAACTTGTTTTCCCATATCAAGTTGGGCTTGGGAATTAGAATCAATTAATAAACAGATTGGTCAAGAAATCAAAATGTATTTCTCAATAGGAAAGAAAATGCAGTGGCATTTTTATTGATTTCGTAAGAGTCTAATACTTTATTGCTAGAATGTAATTATTGAAAAAAAAAAAAAGATTATGTATAACATTTTATATACATAAAATGTTATACATAATGTCAGGATCTTAATGTCTTAACTTTCCCAAATGAAATAAAATTATTATTGTTGTTGTTGTTATTATTATTATTATTATTATTATTATTATTATTATTATTATTATTATTATTATTATTATTCCACTACAAGTGGGATAGTTTTTACGTGAAAGCCCTGTAGATGCCCTATTCATGAATGCCTCCATATTTTTACTGATGGATTCGTATTGCCAAACCAAAATACAGCAGGTGCTGGAGTTATATGACAACTTTTTTATTTTATAAAGTTTATGGTACTTCAATTTTTGATGGAAAAAATAGAAGCCATCTCTACAGCACTTGAAAATCTTTTATATCAGCTATAGCAGTTATGAATAACTATTGCTGTTTATCTAAAAGCCAATAAATCATGGAATATTAGAAAAATCATGTATCATCTAATTAAACTTAAGAAAATTATAGTTTTTTTACTGGGTACCATCACATTGAGGTTTGATTAGTAATAATGCCATTGATGATCTTAACCAGAAATGGAAGTAATATTATACAAAACAGTGACAAATTTGTTTCATGGAGTTGAAAGATTGACTAACTCAATTTTTAAATTTAATTTAATTTTCTGAATTTTCATGAACATTCAGAAAATAAGAGATGGGAATGTCTTGGTAGAAAATGAAATATAAATCCAGATTTCCCACAGAAAAGTGTAATTACAACATTCTAATTAATTATGAGTCATGATTGCCTGGAGAAGCAAGTAGAGTTGACTAATTTCTTTATTACTATGTCCACTATGCAGTCTTAAAGAAGATATGGATCGGGATCACATTCAGCAATGACTTAAATCCTTTACGTATGCAAAATATTGGAGAGCAAGAAAATTAAAGGATTTCCTTATCAACAATACAGCATTAGTTAATATCATTTAAACATTTTAGGATCTAATATTTGCACCATTTTACATAAACATTCTAAGCTATCCAAAGTCTTGAATCAATAATGATATAACCCAAGTTTTCCATGCCCAGAGCTAAGACCTGTGAAATTTATAAATCAAAGAATCTATCCTTTACCTTGGGGAAGCAGCTTCCCCCTTTATAGTCAATTTTCACTTATATGCTCATTTCTTGTGTTTCTTTTATTACCTGTCTTTTGGGAATTACTTAATTACAAACTTCTAACTTACTTGATACTATTGTATGATTTAGTTCAACTACACACTCTTAATGCTTCACTTACTTGTCATAATATATAGAACCGGTTTCAAGAACATTTTGTTCTCATCATCGGCCAGGCTAAAATTCAACTATTGGATAATTCGTTAAGCTGTGGGAATGTTCTGCTCTGGTGGCAGTGTGATAAACTTGTAGTTTATGTTTTCATCCCTGGCATTTTGAAGTTCATTAGACTGTCTTTGTATTTGTAGATGTAGATTTTCTTCCAAGTTGCTAGTTCTGTAGGTCCTTGTACTGATTTTAATAAATTTGCTTTATTCACTATGTCGTGGTTTTCTGTCCAAAAATGATATGCTACTGCTGATTTCTCTATTTGCTTGTACTTTATGCTCCTGAAATATTCCTTTAACCATGTGATTATGTTTCTCTTTGTTTTTCCAATGTAAATTTTTTTGCATTCTGCACAATTTATTTTGTAAATACCTGATTTTTTCTCTTGTGAATATTGTCATTCATATTATCTGTTAGCAGGTTTTTAACATTAAATCTATTAACCAGTGCCAACCTGATATTAAAATCTTTTGAATATACAAGATAGAAACATATCTAAATATTGTACTTATGAAGCTGTTGACAATGAAGTGGTAATATATCCTAAACTTAGGTATTCATTTTTACACTAAACTCCGGTATTTACACTGGAGTTTAGTATAATAAATAAATACCTAAGTTTAGGATAGAAACGTTGTTTACATACAAAACAGAAACAGATAACATGTTGCTATTCTTGGATATTAAAGTATTAAAGTATGAATCGTCAAGGAAACTTGGAATTTGGAATATACAGAAAGAACACACATGCAGATAATCGCATCAAAGCTGACAGTTTTAATCGTGCATCGCACAAACACGCAGTTATCAACAGTTTAACACACTGGCTAGTTAACCTACAAATTAGCAAAGAAGAATATTTTAATGAATACAAACAAATAGAAGAAACAGTGGTTAAAAATGGTTTTAAAAAAGAACTAGTACACAAAAAGGTGCAGAAATTCAAGAGACAAAAACATATCAAAGAAACCACACACTTTCAGCAAGAAAAGATAAACTAATTTTTAAAAAATTCACATATCATCCATGGGCTACAAAAAAAAAGATTTAATGTTATAAGCCCACTGATAGTATTCCACAAGAGAAAAAGCAGGTATTTACAAAATAAATTGTGCAGAATGTGAAAAAATTTACATTGGAAAAACAAAGAGAAACATAATCACACGGTTAAAGGAACATTTCAGGAACATAAAGTACAAACAAATAGAGAAATCAGCAGTAGCATATCATTTTTGGACAGAAAATCATGATATAGAGAATAAAACAAAATTATTAAAATCAGTACAAGGACTTACAGAACTAGCAACTTGGGAGAAAATCTACATCTACAAATACAAAGACAGTCTAGTGAACTTCAAAACTACCGGGAATGAAAACATAAACTACAAGTTTATCACACTGCCACCAGAGCAGAATACACATTCCGACAGCTTAACGAAATATCCAAAAGTTGAATTTTAGCCTGGCTGAAGATGAGAACAAAATGTTCTCGAAACCGGTTCTGTATATTATGACAAGTAAGTGAACCATTAAGACCATGTAGTTCATGTAATCATACAATAATATCAATTATATGATTGACTTCACTGTGCAAGTTCCAATTTACATTTTAATTCTAAATTATTGCTTCCTGTTTTGCCAGTTGAGCTGTTTAGTTCACCTACAAGAGTTTTTATTCAGCTGAATCCAATTATACAGTCGTCTTCTTCAAGAATATGAATTTTGTTTCTGATGTTTTTTATTTTCTGTTAGTTCATTGTGTATCTGGTATGATCTGATTATGTAGGCTATGTTCTGTGTCATTTTATTGATTTAGCTTAATTGTTTTCTTCTTAGAGTTTTTTTTTGTAATAACTAATTGTTCTGCTTGATTTTTGCACATCTGCTGTATAACTTAAATTTCAATTTATATGTAAAAGTTGGTTTGTAAATATGGCAAGATGTGCTTCTACTCCTTTTATGCTCCTGCTTCCAGTGTATATTTCACATTGTATATACTTTTTAATTATGTCCAAATCACCAATTTTCAAATGAAGAGGGTAGGTCAAGTGGTAGGCTTTCATCGCCTATTTTTCTTATTGTAATGCAGCACCATCCCTTATGTTATTGGTATGTTCTGTATTTCTTTTGCTGCAATGTTGTGGACTGGAAAAGGAGTCTGTTCCCAGCCACATATTTGTTAATTGCAAAATTGACAGTAATTAGCATTAACTATGAGTTATAGTTCTGGTTTTTGTAAAAGAGAGATATTGCATCAACTAGCATTACTCTTCTATTTTTATTAATATTTTATTTAATTATCACTATGCACAGAGCTTCATTTGAAAACTTTAGCTATTCTTATATTGGAATAAAATAGAAAATATTCAACAACACAGCCAAGACTCAAACCAAACCACATATCTTCAGATTACTCTGCCAATACTCTAACCATCTGAGCTAAAGTGCCATGTCTGGCCCAACTGTAAATCTCCTCCCTTTTGAGGTTGTAAACCCTTATATAGGTTCTTCATTTTGCTGGTTAATCAGACAGATGCAATGTGTTAGTATCAGCAATATGCACAAAACTTATTCACTCTCTCTGTAAGCCTAAGAAAATCCGGATAGAAAGGCTCAAGATATTGTTGTTTACCAATGAAAAAATTCTACCCATGCTATCACATGAAGAACCCATGTAGATATTAGCCTAAACAACACATTATAACCAAACAAAATGCAAGGGGGGCACAGGCTAATAAATATAATATTAGATTTCCATTTTGCTGGTTAATCAAATACTAACACATTGCATTTGTCTGACTGATCAGTAAAGTGAAGATGTAATATTATTTTTATTAACTTATGCGTTCTTTTGTATTTTGTTTGGTTATATTGTGTTGCTAAAGTTAGTATCCACATGGGTACTCCATGTGATAGGAAGGGCAGAATTTTTTCTTTTATAAATAGTAATATCTTGTGCCTTTATCTCTTGATTTTCATAGATTTATAGAGAGAATGAACAAGTTCTGTACATCTTGCTGATGTGTAAACTATATGGTGAAGGGATTGGAGGTCATGAGTGCCTCACCATTGTTGTATGTGGGCTGACATGATACAAGCAATATAAATAAAATAATTGCAATGGTTCTATCTCAGAGTTGATTGCTTTTTTTCCTGATTTTTTCTCAGGGACTGAAGGAGCATTTTCAGGAAACAAATGAGTAACGCTGTTTTATTAATCTATTATATTCGAGTTAAAGCAATACTTTTTAATCATAATTCTTATTGCTGATGACTGGAAAGTAAGAAGAATAAATAAACTTGGTTGAAAATTAAGCTTACCAATTTTTGGAATTTAAGATTTGTTAAAACCAATTCAGTCACATTCCTGCCTTACAGATTGATTGGTTGAAAATTATGCCAGTTCTTGAAACTAAGATTTGTTAAAACCAATTTGATCACATTCCTGACTTCCAAATTCAAATTGAATCTGGTATTCCTACGTATAATAATATATTTTAGGTTGATTGACTTGCTCTAGTTGTTTATTATGTAGAAATATGCACAATTTTTTTTTGGCTGATTCTTCTGAGAACCAGGCTTAATTTAAATTTTATTTAAACTGATTTTATTGTTTCTTGACCTTTCAGCTATATTTTGCATTTCCATATTTTAATAATTTTCTGTTTCTCCTTCAGTTAATAAAATAACATTATTTGTGAAAACTATCACTTTAATATGTAAAGGATTGATTGAAGAGTGAATTGTATTTTAAGTTCCGGGTTTGCAGCATTATTCTTACAGACATCCTTTGCTCACTAATGTCTTCATTAGAATGTTATTGATTGACAGTACAGTTGATTTCTCACTATAATAGCTTTTCGAAAGATTATATGAATTCCTACAACTTTTGAACCATCTTTTTACATTTAAAATCATGAGCACAATGTGGCATTCAAGAGAGAGATTTTCTTTCTTTTTTTGCTTCCTTCCTCTTGTGCTAATTGATTCTGGTTATTTTTGTAGGATTTGGGAACCCCAAATGAAAAGATATGGCCAGGTTACAATAAGCTTCCAGCTGTACAGAAGATGACATTTACAGAATATCCAATCAGTCAGTTGCGTACTCGTTTTGGCACAATGATTACTGATATCGGCATGGAACTCATGAACAGGTAGGCTAATACTTCTACATTCACCACCATTTATTATTTCCTGTGGCTGTCACATTATTGATGTAGAGGTGACAAAAACATAATGAAAGTATAGAATATAGTATAAGATGTTTTTTGGAAACCTTAGATGTGAAAATCAACTAGGACAAAATATGAAGAAACAAAATCATCAGCCTTAGGGAAAGAAAAGGAGTTTCAGTGCAACATTGCTCTGGAGAGAGAAGGAATTCTTGTAAAGTACAGCTCTACGGCATGGAGAAGCTAGTTTCTTCATGTGACATTGGCCATGAAAGCCTAAATTCTAGACAAAATATAACAGAAAGAATGTTTAATTGATATCATTGTATGATTCAGTTGAACTACACACTCTTAAAGCTTCACTTACTTTTCATAAATGTATGGAACCGGTTTCGAAAACATTTAGTTCCCATATTCAGCCAGGCTAAAGTTCAACTGTCGAATCATTCGTTGCGCTGTAGGAATGTGTATTCTACTCTGGTGGCGGTGTGATGTAGTAGTTTATGTTTTCATCCCCGGCAATGTCGAAGTTCATTATGCTGTCTTTGTATTTGTAGATGTAGATTTTCTCCCAGGTTGCTAATTCTGTAGGTCCTTGTACTGATTTTAATAATTTTGCTTTATTTATTATGTCGCGATTTTGTGTCCAAAAATGATATGCTACTGCTGATTTCTCTATTTGCTTGTACTTTATGTTCCTGAAATGTTCCTTTAACCGTGTGCCTATGCTTCTCTTTGTTTTTCAATGTAGATTTTTTCACATTCTGCACAATTTATTTTGTAAATACCTGATTTTTCTTCTTGTGGAATACTGTCATTAACATTATCTATCCATAAGTTTTTGACATTAAATCTATTAATCGGTGCCAACCTAATATTAAATTCTTTAAGAATATTCTGAAATTTTTTTGTGGACCATGGATGATATGTGATTTTTTTAAAAATTAGTTTATCTTTTCTTGCTGAAAGTGTTGTGGTTTCTTTGATATGTTTTTGTCTCTTGAATTTCTGCACCTTTTTGTGTACTAGTTCTTTTTTAAAACCATTTTTAACCACTGTTTCTTCTATTTGTTTGTATTCATTAAAATACAAAGACAGCATAATAAGCTTCGACATTGCCGGGGATGAAAACATAAACTACAAGTTTATCACACTGCCACCAGAGCAGAATATACATTCCTACAGCTCAACAAATGATCCAACAGATGAACTTTAGCCTGGCTGAAGATGGGAACTAAATGTTCTCGAAACCGGTTCCATACATTTATGAAAAGTAAGTGAAGGTTTAAGATTGTGTAGTTCAACTGAATCATACAATGATATCAATTAATATGATTAGCTTCACTGTGCAAGTTCCAATTTACATTTAAGTAGAAAGAATGTTGTTGTTTTCAGAGAAATAAAAGAAAGTATGAAAGGCAATTCATTTTTAACATTTCGATAGGAATAAAAATGAAAGGTATAGTAAGTTAGATGCATCAACTGTGCTGGAAAAATAAAATCAAGAACTGCATATCATTTATGGGGAAGAAGAAAACTTCTTTTTTCAAATACTGGACTACGGTAACAAATGTTCATTTTTGCATTGTTTTGTCTCATCTGCTAAGCATGTCACAGCCAGCAGCATCTCTCCAACTCTGCATCTTAAAATAAAATCAGCAAAAGAGCATTATTTTAGTAAAACACATTCTAATTAATTTCAGCCACTGTGGAAAAAGATATACAAATGCATGAGGTAGTGTGCAAAGGTTCAATATATTAATATTGTATATTATATTATTTCAAGATTAACTGGTCAAGATAAAATATGTTGCATTACTTTAAATGCCCCTAACTAAATGGGGAAGTATGGAGAAGGATGAGAAATAAATAAATGGAAAATAATATTGTTCCTTTATAATATATTATTTCTAGCAATTTCGAAAGATTTCTTTTGCTGTTGTACCCATGGAAAGATTTTTAAAAAATTTTGTTCAAGTCTCCATGGATCCTACTTACTAGGCACCAAAAATGATGATGGAAAAAATGTGTATGTGCCTGTGTCTTTGCATGCATGCATGGCCCTGGCAGCTGCAATTTTTGTTTTTTCTCAACAAAATTCAGCATATAACGAACAATTAACAAACGATTTATTGAGTTTGTTAACCCCACAATTTTTGCTTTTTCTCAACAAAATTTGGCATACAACAAACAATGAACAAACGATTCATTGAGTTTGTTAACCAGCAAAATTGGACCATTGGGGATGGGGATTAACCTAAAGTGAAAATTTGAAAATCGTTCTAGCAGGTGAAAATTTTGTTTTTTCTCAACAAAACTTACTATATGCCATTAAAAAATAGTTTCTAAAAATCAGCAAAATCTGACTATTATGAGTAGGAGTATACCTGAAATCCAAAATTTAAAAATTGCTCTAGCTGCACCAATATTTGTTTTTTGCAATGAAACTTGGTATATATCATTTAAATAAAATAAGAAAAGTACTTTCTGAACATCAGGGAAATAGGACATTAGGAGGGGGGGGTATACCTAAAAACTGAAATTTGGTTAACCCAAAGCAAGGATTTAAAAATCACTCTAGGGCTGCAATTTTTGTTTTTTCTCTACAAAACTAGATATATGCCATTGAAATAAAATAATAAAAATAGTTTCTGAAAATAAGCAAAATTAGATTATTATGAGAGTGGGTTTTACCTGAAACCCAAAATTTAAAAATACATCCTTGTGCAAATTAATGTGAACATTTCTATTTTTTTAATTACTTCATACAATTTCAATATTAATTTTTACTAAACACTGTTTTTAGTATTTAATATGCCCACCCTTGGCCTTAATTATCATTTGGAGTGGTTTGGGCAAAGAGTCAATGAGTTTTTTTTTCATATTTCACTTGTTTCTGAGTCATGAAACCACACTTTTATCACAGCACAAATCATATTTTCTTTGGTATTGAGTCCATTTTCCTCATCCATATTTTGACAATCGCCCAAACGTTCTGTATACAGTTGAGAACTGGTGAATTTCCAGGCCAGTGTAAACACTGAAAACCACTTTTCACCAAGTTTTTAACATTCTTTGATGCATGACATGCAGCAAGGTGTTGCTCAAAAATTGCCTTTTCAATGTTCAGCTCCTCTGCCAATCTCTACAGTTTTAGGGCAGCACTTTTCTCTAAAATGGGATACACTTATTGCTGTTTATCATTTTGTCAATAGGAATCAAACCTTTATTGCCAATGAATGCAAAACATCTTCTTTGTTGGAAACTTTCCTTTCAAATGTGCTTCAGCAAGATTTCCTCTCCTTAAATGCGATACATTCAATTCCCTCACTTCAAACTGACTTTCATCAGAAAATAGGACTCTTCTCCATTTTTCTCGTGTTCAGTTGATATTTTCTAGCCCATGCCAATCTCTTTTCTTCATAGAACACATCACATCAGTAACTGTTTTCTTACCTTTGAACTTTCCTTCCAGCTTCTAGAAGCTGTCTATGCACTGTTGAAGCTACGATTTTCACCTCTACTTCAAAACTGTTCTTTTCAGGATCAATTTTGCTGATCCTGATTAGATAGGCATCATCTTTCCTGGACATTTTTCATTTTCAGCCACATCTTCCTTTCCTTTGAGGTGAAATAGACTTCATCTCATTTTTTCTTCTAATTATGTTATTAGCAGCACCCTAAATTTGCATTACATTCAGCTGCTATCTCAGTCATACTAGTAAATTCATGAAGGGTTATAACCTTACTTCTATTCTTAGATGTGATATCCATTATGAATAAAAATATGCTCGATAAATAAAATGTTAAAACAGCCAGAAACACAAACAAATTGCTTAACTTCTAGTACAACCATTAAAAGCATAACTGCATAACTGCAATTAAACATTTCAACATTGGGTATAGTGTATAATGTAGTGTAGAATTGGAGGAAAATAGTTATTAGCCCTGAATAACATATAAAATTAAATTTTACCTACTTGTGAACATTAATTTCCATAAGACTGTAGCTGTAGCAACACCAATTTTTGCAATAAAACTTGTATATACCATTTAAATAAAATTAGAAAAATATTTTTGAAAATTAGAAAATTTGGACCATTAGGAGTAAGTGTATTACCTAAAAACCTAAATTTAAAAAGAGCTTTAGCATTTAAATTCCTCTTTATTGTTTAAAAAAAAGTACAAATTAACACAAAGTTTATAATGATGTATATCTTTAATTTTTTACAAAAACATTGTCATGAAGATTGTTAAGCCCACGCTCATTGTATATCCAACTGGTATCAAAAGAGACAGCAAACTTTTGATATGACCATTGATATCCCAATAATAACACTGGTAAATTTTTATGCATCTGTACATTTGTCTGCTTTCTAGACAAATTAGCTTCCTAGCTATTGGCTGAAGCTATAACACTATTCCACTGGAATTTGTGTATTGCTAAATCCTAGACTTCTGTTGCTGAAACTAAAATATTATTGGTGCCATAAGACAGATAATCTCTTATCACTACATTATCAAAGGCTTTGAAAAATATCTGGTGACTAATGCACTGGTTTGGGCCATCTTCTCCAAGAGAAGGAAAATTGCCAGAGATAAGTGTTTTTTTAATTGTGGGCTCCTGGTAATAGATACACAAGTCACTGCTTCCTCCCAATTTCTGTAAACTCAATATGTAATTTCTCGGCTCTAGCACTCTGTAATTAATGGTCACAAATTCAACTTCCTAATGAATTTCATAAATTCAACTTGCTAAGGAATTTGTAGTTATGCAGCTCCTGCATGACAGACTTTTTGTATTTTCTTGATTTATTTGCCTCTATTTTTAAAAATGTTAAAGTTAGTATTCGGCTGTGTGTGCATGCTCAAAATAGGAAAAAGAATTGCTTGACCTCCCTGAACCTCTTGTACTGCTTTGACAAAGACAAATCTGAAAGTTCGGGTAAAGTAAGAATAATATCAAGGCAAACATAGTTGCCACACAATCAAGATGCTGTTTCATTTGAATTATTTAAAATGCACTTCAAGAGACAAACATTTTCTGTCCTTATTTTCCACTAAAGGCAACTATACTTACCACTGCAACCCTCAAACCTTACCTTCTATCCCTGTGCAAACCGATTGGAAAGTAAAATCTCATACTCGTTTTTCTTCCTGAGCAATATACAGTCTCTTTCAAAGTTTTTTTTTCTTGATCTTTTCAATGTTATGTTTTTTTGCAATTGTTTTATTTATTTTAATTTTCCAAACATATTTTAATTTAATTTATATATTTATATTTATAATGACCTTCAAAGCTAAATGCATTGAAGGTAAAAATGTATTTTTCCTTAATTAAGTTCTGTAACGAGAAGAAAAAAATAACTCATTGTATCCCAGAACATTGCAAATACACATGCGTCAAGTATCTGAAAGAAGAATATTGCAAATAAGGAAGGAGGAGCAAATCACAGAGAATGTAAGAACTTATAGCAATTCCTAGTAAGAAGAAGAAACCATCTTCAATGCAGACTGGCCTAGACGAATTTAAAATGTGTGCATTGCAGAACATAAATAATTTTATATATGCCATTAAAAAATAGTACCTATTCTAAAAAAGGTGTTGAAATAAAAGATAAATTTTAGTTTGAGGGCAGAAAGAAACACTCCAAAAATTATGATAAGCATGGATTTTAGATTTAAAAGGTTTAGAAATCTGCTCATGTAAATGGGATGATAGTGTGGCACGGAGAATACGCTACTGGAGAGCAATAAAAAATAATCTTAAGATGGAGATGGATAAAAAATCTATAATATATCTAGATGAAACCTGAATCCAGCTTCTTGGCTCATAATTATTGTTAAAACTAAGAAGTATTTGGAGTAAAAATAAGCAACCACTCACCCCAGAGATACATCATTGTCCAAGCAGGCAGCACCTCATCTTGGGAGTTCAACTTGTCTATTAAACCAAGCAAAACTCTGGGGACTATCACAATGAAATGAATTTTGACAATTTCAATAGATGAGTTAGAATATTTTACCCCATCTGCTATGACCTCCTTAATTGTGGTGAACAGTGCACCTTACCACACTATAAGAGACAATTGGTCCAAAAGAGCAAGAGATTGAAATCTAGCTACAGCACTAGAAGGAAAATGCAAGAAAATATAAATTTCTAGGACTGATGTAAATCAATTGATCATTAGTCATACAATGTTGATTATATATTCCAGAATCATAAACACTCTTTTAATGTTACTGTCATATTGTTAAAATCTGAATTCATTTAGCACATATGGAATATTGTTAAACAACTATTGCAGAAAATATAGTTGGACGCATAGGTTGACAAGTAGAAACACTTACTATTTAAGTTTTACAATCAGTAACGGCTGAAGATTGAAAAAATAGCTTGTGAAGAAAATAGATGAAAAGTACTGACTGAACAGTGGATTTATTGAGATGGAAATGGAGAAGACTGTGATTCAGTGATAGCATTGACAGTAATTGATGATGAAATTCACAGCATTCAAGAGAATGAAGGCACTGATATGTCTTGACTCCTTTAAATTAAACTCATTTCAGTCTTTTTTATTATTAACAATTTTTTATCATCCAAATATGAATAATTTATTTTCATGTTTATTATTTCCTCTGAGTTGTGGAATTTGTGTTCAGTTTTACGTCTTCACTGAAAATATTTATCACTCACTCCTGTTCATTGTGAACAGGAAAACTGTTTGATGTGACTGTATAAGTTGCCCCTCATTATCCCTTCTATTCACTATAGCACTAATTCAAATTTCCGTCTTCGCTTGCAGACTTGTCTTGTTCGAGCAGCACATTCATTTTTTTTTTGAAAATGAAACAAGTAAAGTAAAATACATGTGTTCTATTGCAACATTGAATAAATAACGTAAGAACTTTACATTAATACTTTTAGGAACAGCCACTATAGCCACTGTGGCGGTGTAGGAATAATTATTTACCTTTCATGCTGTGAACCTAGATTTGAATGGTTCAAACTGCTTTATTGAGAATTTTTTTTGAAGATGTATTCTTATTCCTTAGGATGATTATCAGGTACCTTTAGAACTTTAGGTCCCTGAACTCATTTATACATTCATTCATTGTCCAATATGATCTGCCCAGTTAAAGTATGTTAAACATATTTAAAAAAAAAACTATGTAAACCTACAAAAATAAGTACAGCACCCCACCTTAAAAAATGCATTATTAGTAATTCATTCATTCTTAGTATGGAATGAATTCAGATCCAGCATCTTGTCTGATATTTACCAAAACATCTGCTTATTTAAATGCCTGATTAATTACTTTTCCATGTCATATTTTATGTATGGTGCATCATGCATGCTTTAACTACCAAAGTTTTGCAGGGGAAAAATTTGATGATGGTATGTGACTGAGAAAGAAAGATGCCCAAGTATAATTAGGGTAGCTCCTCAGAATTTGCCAATAATAAGGACTAGGGAGAATCAAGAAAAATCCTTGGTCAGGGAATGCAGTCCTAACATTGAACAAATGGAATAGTTTTATATAAAAGTATATTCTCTTGACTGGTTATGAATCCTCTATTTGCAGTATGCATCTTGCACTAGTGTGTGGTTGTTTTGAGGCTTTTGGAAAAACTTAAAATGGTATCAACTTCTTCAGAATGTAGATCAGGCCACCCTTTGTGTGGTCAAGTGCATCAGATTATATTCAATGCTTGCAAATATTTTAAAAAACTGAAGGAAGTATTGAATGGGAACTCAAATGTAGGATAACAAATGAGGCAATTGGGATTATAAGAAAAATTTTGAAAGATGGTAATCATTGCTTAGCTAGAGGGAGTTAGTGACATTATTAACACCCAAAGAAATTTGTGCAAATAAAGGTAGGAAAATAGAGATTAATCATCTAAGAACTTTAAAAAAATTATAAGAAATTTTTAAAAAATTCTGGTGAAACTCACACAGTGAAACTTGTTAAATGTAAATTCTATCTAATCTGTCATAACACACTCTTATGCTTCACTTACCTTTACATACAGTGGGACCGGTTTCAAAGAGACATTCTCTATCTTGAACCAACTTGACTACTCAGTGAAGTATAAGAGTGTGTTAGACGACAGATTAGATAGAATTTACAGAAATTGATCATTTTGCACATTGGGTAATAAAGTAAAAGGTGCACAATTTTTATGCTGTGAAAAAGGAATGTTGAACTTTTGAAAAAGTCATGGCTGCACTCAGAGAAGATGATATGGTCAGCTGTAAATGTGTCTTTATACCGTTGAATGGAAAAGCTGGGTTTTGCGTGGAAAAGATGTCAGTCCAATAGAAAACTACTCTTAGAAAAGTCTGACTGCAACTGTAAAATATCATAATTCATTGCAGGTTTTTAACATATGATCCCGCACAGCGGGTAACAGCGGAGGATGCCCTGAAACATGACTATTTTAAAGAAGCACCACTTCCTATTGACCCAGCCATGTTTCCTACTTGGCCAGCTAAGAGTGAACTGGGCCATAGGAAAGCTGCAGCTGCCAGTCCTAAACCTCCTCCTGGTGGACATGAATACAAGCAGCTGGTATGTAACACATGGAATTTGATATAATACAGGTGACTGGCACCTTAAATGTTATGTTGCGTTAGAGTTTTATTTTCTTCTCTATGATAACGCAAATAAGGTTTTGTTTTTCATCCCTGTGACAATGCAAATAAGATTTGGAAAAAATGTGAGGTTATGTAAATTATGTAATCGGTTCAGTTTGCTCAAATTTTACAGCATTCTTGACAATCATACTATAGGCACCACGGAAAAGAATTTTAAAATGAATTCATTTGTGTTTTTTTGAGTGATCTGTTCAGCAATTCTCAATGTAACTTTCTCACAGGCTTTGCTAAAAATATGAGCAGATATTAGACAAATGAAACAGAAAGGTGTAATGCAATTTTTGAAGAGGACATTCAGGCAATATATGTGGTGAATGTGTTTTGTTTTAGATCACTGAAAGTAGTAAATACTATATGCACACTTGGATAAATTGTTAAGCACTTTATGTTAATAAAGCATATCAAAGCAATTTTTCTTAATGTAGTTATGTGATAAAACTTTCATAAATTGTGTTTCTACATACAAGATGGCTGTTAGTCTCTTTTTCATTTAAAATTTGAGTATAAATTCTATCATTAATATTGGGTTTTTTAACTATTTTATTTTATTAATTATTACCACAATGTAAGGCAAATGTCATGTAAATTACTACAGTATTCTGCTTTGCAACCACAAGCCTTTTCTATGGCATTTACCTTAACAGCTCTGAACAAATCTTGCTTCAGCTCTTAAATTTATCCCATAACATCTTTAAAGAGATGAATGATATGGGGCTAATTGTCATTCTTTGAGATAATACCAAAAAAAGGAAATCTGTGACTTAGACAGTTCTGAAGGCTAGTTCATATATTTTCACAAAATTATTTATTTGTAAAAGTCAACCTTAGCAATAATAGTCATAGAATTGGTCTGTTGCTTGCCTAATGTTTCAGACCTGCCATTCACTGCAGGATGCACTAAACTTAAAGCATTTCTTAAATTTGGCAGCTGACCATTGTAAAAAAGCATACTGCTTTCTTCATCTTCAAAATAAGTTTGGCCAATTTCCCCTTCTGTTGCTAAAATCATATAATACAGTTATATTATAGTTATGTTGAGTGCGGGAAAGTTGGACTGAGGAATTATTTTGGTATGCTTGGCTTTGTCTTTTACAGGAATGTATGCCATTTATGTCTTATTGTTATTAGATACATATACCATGTATCCCATTCAGCTATCCACCACCCACGTAACAAATACCCAGCATTATCGATTATGATCTCATCCAGGATTATATTTTACATGCCAAGTTAGCTCTATCACAAAGTAATTGTATTTTGTAATTGAAATCATTTTATGATATAGTCGAACTACACACTCTTATGCTTCACTTACTTGTCACTATTGTAGACCGGTTTCGAGAACAGTTGTTCTCATCATCAGTTCAAATCTCCGACTGTTCTCGAAACCGGTCTACAATAGTGACAAGTAAGTGAAGCATAAGAGTGTGTAGTTCGACTATATCATAAAATGATTTCAATTATATGATTGGCTTCACTGTGAATGTTCCAATTAACATTTTTAGTTAATTGTATTTTATTTGCAGTGTATTAACAACTGATCTTAATGTGCAAGAAACTATATTATTGTGAGCAAATTCAATTTACAGTATTGAAATGTTTGCCCACAAATTAAATCAAAAACAGAAAATATTTGCACGTGAAATTTATATCAAAGCAAATATTATGGAGGGACCATCCCTGTCTCAGAAGTCCATTGTAATATGGCCATGCCCACTGAGAAATGCCCACTAGTTCTAGAATATAGGCTAGTATTGGACAAAAAAAAATATTTCTTGCTTGGTACCATGTTTTCCAGAGTAGCCCTGTACCAAATATCTAATATTAAGTTTAAACTAGAAACATTATTGGGCCAAAGATTTGAAGCTTTCTTGGTCTGATTATTGATTGTGGCTTCACGGAATACCAGTCAATTGAACTTGAACTACTTGATATAGTCATCCTTAGTCTGTGATCTTCCTCAGGAATCCCATGAAGTCATAGTAAACTAGTGGCCTACTTTTACAATTTTGTGCACCATAGCATTTGTAGTTTTTTTTTCTCTCCTAAGTTAACACATACTGATACTGGTTTATTATAACTTTGTGTGTTTTCGTGTTTATTAATTTTATACTTAATTTTAAAGTGTGACAGCACAACCATTGGGAATATTTTTCTATTTTTGCTTTATGAAATGTTAATTTCATATTTTTGCATTTATACAGCAGACTATCTAAAAGAACAAACATGCAGTATATTAGATGAATCAGAAACATGTGGAAAAGTTTGCAAACAAATTGAACTGCCTAAGAAACAACAATACTTCACTAAATTAGATTATTTTAATAACAAAAACATTAGCTAATCCATCTAATGAAAATAAATTGTATTGTCATTATTAAACATTACTTTAGGGCAGAAGGCTGTTCAATGGGGAAAAAAATCTGTGAAGGAATCTAAATTCAAATGTGTGCGTCTGAAGATTTCTGCCAATCTGTCACCCAAAATGGTGTACACAAGCAATATTAACTGCAATCATGCTTAGAAGTTGTGAAATGTTTCTTGATTAAAGAGTATAATTGAGCAAGTGTCAATTTATATATATATATATTAAATTAATATTTTATCATCTACCAAAATTTTGTGTATTTAAAAATCACATTCAGAGCATAGATAGAACTTTAATAGAAATATCTAATGAATTTAGGTTATGAAGTGACAAGCATAAAATGTTTTTGTTTATACGGTTTAGTCAGATTATACTCACCAGTTACTATGAGTTTAAGAGATAGATATAAATTTAAAAACACTAGCTAAAGAATTATCATATGAATGTAGTAAAATGTTCCAAATTAATGGTCTACATGATGTCCAGTAACATTTCACAAGGTATATGTTCACAGTGGGGTGGTTTTTTTTTTTTTTTTTTTTTTTTTTGAGTATTGTTTAACGCCTGTTTTTACTACTGAGGCACCACAGGTGGTGGACACTGATGATACATGAGATGAAATGATATATTGGGAAACGATATTTTTTTAAGGAAGGAAGCGTTCCAGGCCTAAGTTTAGGGTACCTCCCCGGCATTGTCAGCTATAAGGACTGAGGAAAACCTGCAAAAAAAACCCAGTCACAGAGGACGGTCCTGGCAGGATTCGAACCCCAGACCTCCCGCTCATGAGTCTGCGCCTTAATGACTTCTGCCACCCATGGCGGTCACAGAACTGATGTGCGTAGAACACAGCATAAATTTTTTCCTATACAAGGGTTGTTCAGGAGTAATGCCACACTTCTATCTTTCAGGGCTTGTTTTCTTTCAGTTTAAAATATACTGCTGCCCTAATTCTTTGGCTAATAGTGCTGTTTTTCCATGTAATCTCCTTGTAGATTTATGGCTTTGGATCAGTAGATGTCAGAGTCTGTGTGCCATCATGGTCACTCTGCAGGTCTGTCTCTCAGCCCTCTTCCTACTGTATCTATGACTTCCCTGTTATCGTCAGATTTGACCCCCATGGATTATTTCTCACAGAAAACAGATAAGATGAAAATTAATGGGCACAAGTTAGTGAGGAAGTACAGTCCACTGAAGTCTAATGATTTCGGGTTTTGTAGACTTGTATTGATTTGGCATTAGGTTTCATGTTTGTAAGGACTGATCTGCCATAACTGCTTCTTCAACTTGCAAAGTGTTTTTGCATGCACTGCATAGTTCACTGTTTCACCGTGTACCAATATAACAGTTAAAATAATTCTTTCAGGCTGTGACTTTACCAACTGAGGGTATTATCTCTTTCTCTCTCTCTTCTGTGGAGATTGTTTATATCACTCCATAGATTGTTTTTCTTAGGTTTAAAGTGATAAATTCATGTTTCATCTCCAGTTACGATGTTGGATAACAAATCCTTGCACTCTTGCAATGAGCAAACAACTCTAAATAAATTAATATGCTCTGTTCGTTATGATCAGCAATTAGTCTGGGAAGGCCCCGTTTATTCTAATTGTGGATAATTGTGTTCACTCTTTCAACAGAAATACCAAGTTAAGCAGTAAGCTTTTTGGTTGTCATTGACAATCATCCCAAATAAGGATGTTGGTACATTTCATCATGCAGAAGTGACTGCCTGTAGCAGATGATCAGTCAAACTGTCTTGATTTTCTTCCAGTGATGACAGACAGATCTTTTGCATAATCAGCAGTACTCTCTGTTGTCCTCTCTCCACACATATTTTTAAATGCCTCTGAATTTTAGTGATTGTCTCATTTTCCACCAAGGAAAATTTAATTACTGCTTTTAGTTTATAACACACATTACCTACAGATTCCATCTTTAAAGTTATAGAAGCACTCTACAAGGAGGAAGGAGATGAAACAAAATGATAAGGTTTGCTAGGGTTAAAAAATACTGCATATAAAATAATGAGTTTTGTAAACTGCCTGAGAAAAAAAAATGCTACATTATTTAATGAATACCCCAATTTCCCTCAATTTTACTTTTTCATCTTTATGTTGCATAGGTTAGCATAATGCAGGAATTAAATATATGTTTCTTAGATGTGCCTTGTGTAAATAATCAAGGGAAAAATGGCGCCACATGTTATTTATAATCTCAGACTTTAATTCTGAAGACAAAAAAATAAAACATTTGACTTTGTATATAATGATTAAGATGTTTTCCATGTCTCTTGTATATACAAAATACCTGTTTATTATATCTTACACTATGATGATAAATGAACAAGAGACAGAAATTTTCATTCACAATTGCTCTCAAGCTCTTTAGTATCTTTAAAACAAATGAGTTATTTGCCAGAGTACGTGAGACCAAAATTGTTTCTCATATTTGCTCCCATGATCTAAAAGTTTATCAATGCTCTCATTCATTTTCAGTCATTCACTCAGCATAACTGTCAGAATATGATTTTGTGATGTGTTGTACATTTATTTATTTGTATATATATTTTTTTTTAAATAAACCCTTGAATCATTTATAGCTTATATCATCTCTTATGTTCTTCAAAAGAGTAAAGCAACTTTGCTGATAAAAGATATATCCAACTGCATCATAGTTGGGAATTGCCCAGTTGAAGCAGTTGTTTTGTAATCCACTAATGAATATTAGTTTTTGGTGTTTACATTTCTTGAAAATGGACCAGCAGTTCTGCAGCATCTAATTTTTTTTTTGTTCCCCCACAATACAATTTTACCTTGACTTTGAAATAACAATTGAAGTGAAACTACGAATAAGGGTTTATTGGACATTTAGCACAATCAGAGAAAACTGGTTTTAAAAGTGTAGCTTGTGCTATATGTTAGGAGTGAATGTACTTGTTGCTTGAGACCCTTTTCCATCTGAAGTAACAGCATGCTTACTTTTGCTTTAAACTTTTATGTTGGAAGTAAACAAATGTATTAGCTTCAACTGCATGGCAAATCTTTGTATTTTATAATTTAACATCATTTCTGATCACATTAATATTATTTCTATGAAAATAGTGGAGAAACATTAAAGTATCCTTCTATTTTGGATCAAAGAGAAAACTACCAAATTTCGCATTTCACGATTTGTTTGAAACCCACACTATGCTATATATAGGGTGAGTCAGAATGACACGGAACTACTAACTCTTAAGGTATGAAACAGGGATTCTATTTGAGTTTTTTTCTTATAGGGAATGTATGCTTGTAATTGTTATCCAGCTAGAGGGCATTAAATTTTTTTAAAGGATGCATCAGATTAGATGAAATTTCACTGAACAAGTTGATATGCATTTTTTGCCACCAGTCATTGGAAGAGTTTTGGAATAAGAATAGGCACCTATCTTTAATTTTAAACAATACAAAACATTCTTAAATTATCTTAGTAACTTGTGAATGTTTGTTTAATTATACGGCACTAAAATAATAAAACATGAATTGAAAAAGTGCATGTATAATTATAAAAGATTTTCAAAATGCTGACCATTGACTTTTGAACATAGCTGGTATTGTTGTTGTAATGACTGCCGAATTCTTTAAAAAATACCTGGATATCACGAATAGCATCAAGTGCAACAAAGATCCTGGCCATCAGCTCCTCGCTATTAACTGGCATCTCGTACACAAAAGTCTAAACATGAACATCAGAGGTTCAGCTTTCCGTCAGGAAATACGAAAACTGTACCCTCCCCTGCACTGAGGAAGTGAACAAAGTGCTACGTGCTGGTATTCAGAAGCAGCAAAATGTACTTGTATTATAGCAGTGATGTTGATGGCGGCAGAGGAGTGTTGCAGTGGCTTACTTTAATTTGTTCTCAAGGGTGAATATTGTAGTATCTTTAAGAAAGTGATTGTAAATGAAATGCGGATAAAGTGTAACATATTTGCTTTCTAGATTAAACGTAATGCTGAGGTTGTGGTGTCCTATGAAACTGATTGATTTGTTTTACTAACCCACACAATAGATCAGTTTAAACGTAACAATTAAACATATTTAATCATATAATAAAAGACTTTCTATTAAAACCCTTTAAATTCCCCTGTAAGTTATTAAATAGGTATGTCCAGAACTCAAAATATACTACCACAAAATTATCTTACGACACATATCAAGAACTTACCTATCTTCAATTTTGCATATTTTAGGGCTAAGCTGCTGCAAAGTACAGGTAGGAAGAACACTGAAATGGAAAAAACACCAGATAAACCTAAGAAAAGTAGAATTGCCAAGAAAGGAAAAATGTGCTTACCGTAATTATTCGCACAAAACATTTTGGAAATCATAAAAATGATCAAAGAAGAGAACTATTCCATTTATAAAGCATTTAAAACCCAAGGAATCCTATGGTCGATGTTAAAGGATTATTAAAGTAAGTGCAATGAGGTCAAACTGTCAGCTTGCCAAAACTTGGATGCCCTTTCACCTTATCTGTGGAAGCAGAACAAAAATTATTGAAAGTTCATCATGAACATGCTTGAATTTGGTTTGATTGTAGTTCAAGTTAGAAAAATTGCATTTAAGTTAGCTGCAGCTGTTGGACAAAAACAATTATTGAACCAAGACAACACATCTGCAAGCATTTGGTGGTGAGAAAGCTATAAAGTCCGCTACAGTCTTAAGCTTGAGAACATCTGAAAACTTGTCTCGTTGGCAAATTCACATATGATACAGAACTTAACACTTTGGAAAAGAGCCATCCTCTGTCGAATATGGATGAAACAGGTTTGATATATGTTACAAAATCGGAAAATTTCGTGTCATAGGTCCACAAGAAATATGTGTATACGAGCGAACCTACAGACAGAATTCACTAATACAATTGTTTCCATAATAGAGTTATGAAATTGTCTCCAAAAGGCTGGATTCTCAGAGTTATTCTTGGAGTGGTTTGCACATTTTCTGTGGTGCATTCCACCTAAATGGTCAGTGGTTTTGATCATGGATTTTTATTCCACTCTCATCACTCCAGAAGTTTCTGATCTTGCTGTACTTGCCTTGAAGACCCAAGATCGCGAGTTCCAATTCCAGCGAGGGTCGATGGATTGTTTTTTTGTATAAAATTCTAAGTATGCCTCCATCGGAAGGGATGTAAAGCCGTGGGTTCCATGTTGTTGATTTACAGCATATAAAAGAACCTCAAGTCTGAAAAGGGGCCTCTGAGTAAATATAATGCATCGTTTCATGCCGTAATTGAATGGCACTCTGATTACCTGAGATGTTAAAGAGCCTCGTTAAATAAACCACATAAATTGATCATGCTACAAAGAATGAGGTAAACTTAATAACAATTCCTGCTCACTGCAGTCATGTATTTCAACCCCTGAATGTCTCGGTTTATTGGTCGTTGAAGAATGAATGGCAGAAACCTTTGAATTCCTACATGGAACTTCATCCACATGCAAAACCTAATCAGTACTACTTCCATTGGTATACAAGACCAATGTTTTCTTTAATTACCATGTTCAATATTGAGTTCATCTCCAGCTTCAGCATACATAACATCAAAAATGGCTTCAGAAAAACAAGAATTTACCCTTTTAATTGTAACAGGAAACATACCTTCAGAAGCTTTTGGCACCATCAATGCTAACTGGGCGAAGAATACGATCAAATCCTGTCAGCCAGGCAAATGCTCCAACAGCCATTCCTGAAAGCAGCACTGTACCACCAGAAGTAGTAGAAGCATCAGTTGAGGCCATCCTGCAGCACCGAAACTCATGATAAGAAGAAGATTCTTCAGCAATAGAACATACATCACTCTAGGTCAGTGATGAGTGCGGAAACACACCAGGCTACAGCTACATTGGAACAGGATGATGACAGAACTTGTGAAAACTGCAGAAGATCCTACAACCAGGATGAGAAAAGGAGAACTGAGCAAAAATGGATACATTGTTCATTCTGTCTGGGTCATATGAAAAGTGTCTAAGTCAAAACATGAAGATGATGTGACACTTTGTCTTTAAATGTTCGATTTAACTACTGAGGCATCACAGGTGGTGGACATTGATGATACACGGAATGAAATGATTAACTGGGAAAGGATTTTTATAAAGGAAGCTTTCCAGGTCTAAGTTTGGGGTAACTCCCCAGTATTTATGAGGACCGAGGAAAACCCGGTCACATAGGACGGTCCTGATGGGGAATCGAACCCGAGACCACCCGCTCACAAGTCCGCACCATAACGACCTCGGCCAGTTGTGGCGGTATGTCGGTCTATAGGTGCGATAGCTGCAAGTCTCTGATTAGTGGCTACTTTGTCTTTGAGTTTTCTTTTTCTGAAACAAACAAATTGTCACAAAATTATCAAATCCCCATCAAGAAGTTACCTGCACATTCACAAAATTATCTTTTTTGGAGTTTATTTGTTAGAGATTGTGCACAGCGAAAACGGGATTTACTTTGGTTTATATTTATACTATTTTTACAGACATGAAATATTATATTTAATAAAATTGTCACAAAATATCCTTACTTTACCCTAATTACATTGGGGCATATTAGCTATTTAATATAATATTTTAGAAATAGAGGTAATTCCGATATTACGTTATTAGCCAATTTCTGACTACTCACCATTAAACCTGACAGCATTGTGCCGGTTGTTGTTGTTGTTGACCTCTTTCATTCTTTCCTACCTATCCACGTTAGGTATTGTTTGCTATTAGCTAGTAGGTTTATAGAATATTCTAGAAGCCGATGACGTAACGGTCTTGGCTGGCTTGGTCTCTTCTCTTCTGAATGAGATGGCATTGAAGTCTAGGGCTAAGTAGGTGTTTCGCTTGATAGGTCCGAAGCCTTCTCCAACCGTTAGACCCATTGACCCAGATAACATAAGCTTTATCTTATTTGTTTTAATGTTATTAATGCATATTAAATGCTTTGGCTTAAGGATTCCTTTGGTAGTTTGTTAATATAGCAGAGAAGCTTGTATTTTAAAGCAATGTTGAATATATGTAATTTATGGGCGATATGGGTTGTGATTACATATCACACATTGCCTAAATTTATAAAATGCTTGAACTATGGTAATTATTTTTCAAGATTCTGATGCATTATTATACATTTATGTGGCTGTGTTTTAAGATTGTATGCTTATTTATGCAATATATTGCTGTATTACAAAAGTTTCATTTTTTCAAGGCTGAATTCCAGAATTATACATAATTATTATTGTTGAATAAAATAGATTATTCCAATTATTTTTATTCTTCTCGCGTATTTAAAAGTTATTTGCCCCGGCCATATAATGGGAGTCATTCCTTCCAAAGCTTGCCTGGACATCAAAGGGAGGGCGTCGAAGTTATATTATTAAGTTACAAAACCATGATAGTATAAAGGGGCCTTCTCTGTCATAAATGTCTAGATCCGCCAGTGACATATACCTCGGTCTTTCATTACCAAACTGCATGATATACTGCTTCCTCGGTCTACGGAGGGAAATAGAAAGGTTTTGGATGACATGCCTACAACGTACAAAAGTTTTGTTTTCGTTAAAATATCTTCCAATATGTAGGATTTTAATATCGAGCGTTTTTTTAGAACATCGTGCATTTTATTTTCATTGAAATTATGTGTTTTAGCTATGAACATTTTGCTTACTCTCAAACAAGTAAAATGAAGTGGCCGACGTTCATTTTCCAAAACATTAACTATAAAATAAAGCTTTATACAGTGCTGTTTCCTTCGAGAATGCATCGAATAAAAAGTTTTAATATCTATGAGATGTAATATTTACCTCAGTTTAATATTCTTATATTGGCAATTTTCTGATTAATCTATGTATGATGGAAATATCCTAACCTCGGGGAACTTTCCTTTAAACCGTTTCTGATTTTCACGTTCCGACAGTGAACTCTACATAAGGAATGGGGATTTTCAAATTACCTATTTCACTTTGTCACAACACATACATTTAGAAAGGTTCAAAAATCTTAACCGCATTCTACTATGGTGTTATGCCCGAAAGACTTATAGAAGATAAAAATTAGAGCGACACAAGAACTACGGCCCCTAGTAATTATGGACACTGTCGGAAGTTTTTATAAACCGAATACTTTGCGGCTATTATAACGCTTAAAAGGTTCCATTCGACATTTTCCATGAAGCAAATTTTTGTTTCTTTCTGTTACAAACAATCTTGGCTATTTTATTGATATAGGTATGAATTCGAATTATTGTATGGAAATTATGATTAAATTCGGGCTTAGGGGTGCAAAGTATTTTTGCATCTTATTTATGTATCCCAGTTAACTCTATAAAATATTAATGGTGACCGCTATAGTCAGCTGGACAATATTTTGTTAATAATTGGTAACAAAAACAAATTAGGGCAAATATAAATATACTTCATTGTGTCTGTAAGTTTTATACTGCAGAATTTTTTTTTTTTCTATTAACAAGTTTTGTGCCTCTTTGCATGTGAATATTATACAAGCGTCTTTTTAAAAAGGCCTAAATATATCTATAAATAGTAAACATATTCACTCGTAAGATCTTGATTGTTGCTATAGCATTTTATCTTGTCGCAAATGAGCAAATGAGCTTTTATTTATTTTATTTATTTTCATTTGCAGGAATATATAATTCGTAACTATTATTATTTTGGTATTCTGTTTGGGGGACCATGCCGTATGTAAACGATCACAAAATATATTTAAAACTCGATTTAGGAAATTTGACTTGCTCACTGAAGTATTGAAGGGCCGCAGTAATTTTGATTGTGCGAAGGTATCATATGAAAGGTAAATACAACTAATTATAATCTGTATTCCTTGTAATGTAACTGCTTTGTTACTCCTTTATACAGAGTATTAATGCACTACCGAAATATTTGGAACCTATATAGGGGAATGTTGGACAAGCAATTTAAGATAGGCTCAAAGATTTCGAACTTATATGATACGGGATTAAGTTTTAAAATGGTATGCACGCCACTGGCTTTGTTTGTCCTTGAAACATCCCAGTTCACGCAAACGTTTATCAACAGATTTAAACGTAATATAATGACTTCTATTAGGAAATCTTTCTCTTTAAATCCTGCAGCTCTTCCAGCATAACCTCTCGCTTCCGTATAAATCCGGTGTATGTCAGCAAGTTCAGAAAAGCTGTTACCATTCTCCATTTCTAATTAATTTGAGAGTGTTTTGTCATATCTTTTGATTACAGAACAAACAACAAACATATCTCGAAACGATAATTTTAATGCTTAACTGTGAAAAAGCATTTCATTGATTATTAGCAACCAGATTTATTTCGGTTATTAAGGAGGTGTGAAGCCATTCTACTATAAATTTAACACTTCTTAGCTTTAGTATAAATTGCTGAACACCAAATTGCAATTATTTCAATAGTTCATAATTTTAGCGAATTCCGAAGGAATGTAAACTATTGCGGTTGTGCCCATTGAAAGACTATTTTATTATCTACACAAATCTGCATCAATCGTACCTACAAGGTACCTACAATTAAAAGAGCATATATATTTAAATCTGTGCCTTTTTCTAAGTGCTTTATCCTTTTCTGCTTTTCTGCTTTTCTAGTTTTTTAGTTACATTGTTAATTGTGGTACATTATTTTTCATTTATATGTGTGTGTGTGTGTGTGTGTGTGTGTGTGTGTGTGTGTGTGTGTGTGCGCGCGCGTGTGTATGTCCATTAACGTCATAACGATCGCAATTTTTTTCCTCAACGAAACTCGGCATATAACCATCAATTAACAAACGATTCGCCGAGTTCGTTCGTTAGCAAAATTGTGCCAATGGGTGGCGAACATTTTTTAAGAAAAAAAATTGAAAAAAAAAACTCTAGCAACCGCAATTTTTGCTTTTTATCAGCGAAACTGGGTGGATTTCTTTAAAATAAATATAAAAATGGTTTCCGAAAATGAGTGCATTTGGGCCATTAGGAGTGGGGGTATACCAGAAAAGCCATCGAAATTTAAAAATCGCCCTAGCGGTTGCAATTTTAAATGTTTTAAAGGAAACTCGGTATATGCCATTGAAATAAAATGTCATTCTTATTGTTATTAATAGTTTATTTAATACTGTTAAACGCCTGTTTTAACTACTAAGGCACCACAGGCAGTGGACAATGAATTTTTTTTTATTTACTTTATTTATGGACGCTTTTTAACATCTCAGGTCATCAGCGTCCCATTCAATTCAGGGCGTGAAACGGCCAACAAAGTTTGCTCAGAGGCCTCTTCTTTCAGGCTTGAGGTTCTTTATCTTTGCGTAAATGTACGACACGAGACCCACGCCTTTACTTCACTTCCGAAGGAAGCCATACTTAAGATTTTATGCCCGAAAAAAGCCATCGATCCTGGCCGGGTTTGAACCCACGATCTTGGGTTTAGAAAGCAAGTATGGTTACCAATACACCACCAGGACCGACAGACTTTGATGATACACGAGATGAAAGGATATATTGGGAAAGATTTTTTTTAAGGAAGGAAGCGTTCCAGGCCTAAGCTTAGGGTACCTCCTTGGCATTTGCCATTTATGAGGACTGAGGAAAACCTGGAAAAAACCTCAGTCAGGGAATCCTGGCTGGATTCGAACCCCAGACCTCCCGTTCGTGAGTCCCCACCTTAACGACCTCGGCCACCCATGGTGGAGTTAATAGTTTCAAAAGTACTCTCACGACATATAGTATGTTCAGTAAACTTTTACTTACAGTTGTTTTCAAAGATCATACCTCCTCATGCATTGTATTTTCATGTCTTTGCTTCCTGAAAGTTACATTTCAGTTACTATCCTGTTTGCTATTGCCATCCCCGACAAAGCCTAGATTCGTGTTGAAGACTCAGGAATTACATGAATTTACAATTAAGCCATACTTACGGCACAAGGTTTCTGCGCAATGATCTGAGTACATACAGCTCTGTTCTTGTTAAAAATTGCACTAGGGACGATTTGTGTCGTTACCTATGATATTGCTGCTAAATACTTGCCCTTGCAGCGAGAAAGATCTGGCTGCAGATGCGGTAGAGGTACAGTCCTGAGAGACAGCGGAGAGAGCCGAACGGGAGACGGCGCACTCTGTGTGTAAATGTTTAATGTATTATTTTATTGCTAAACGTATGTAACGTATGCGTTGTCCTCCGTAACGTTTTGACTACCAAATGTTGTTACTTATTACAAAACTTTTTTCACTTTTTCCCACCCGTTGTCATTGGAATTCGCAAATAATGTATACACACACTACGTAACGCTAATCTCGGGTAAATCCTGGGAACCAGTGTACCCAGTGGTTTGGTGCGGCAAGCTACGGCCTGACGGCTTACGCTCGCCTTCTTTTCGTAAATATAAATTGATAGGGGCGGGTAAATCACTTCAATGGTGGCAAATCTCCTTTGATTCCATCAGAAAAATAAATTCGATAATATCAATTTATAGCGCATTGTATGCATACTATGTTAGGGAGTAAGTCATTGGAATGGTTGCACATATCTTAACTTCGGCGGGGGGAAAAAAGCATGAGGACGTGAGGATTCGAAACTATCTTCACAACTATGGCATGGTGCTCTAACCATCTGAGTTACCATGCTGTTGGGCTTGAAATCCTTATTATCTAATTCTGTGGAAGTCGCACTACCTCTTCGGTCTTCGCTGTCGCTCGGGACTGCACCTCTACCGCACAGCAGCCAGATACTTCATTAACCCTTAGCCGGCCTTTTCCGCTATTGCCCAGGAGCGACTCCATAGGTCATGCTGTAGTTGCAAAGGAATTAAAGGAGATTTGCCACCATTACAATGATTTACTCGCTAACATAGCACAACGCACACAGTTCGCATTTACGATATTCCTCCCTCCCTGCTGCAGTCAAAGGAGATTTGTCGCGTTACAGTATTTCACCCGCTATTTAATAGCACGCATATCAATTTATATTTATGAAAAGGAGACGCAACAAACCACTAGGTTCGCCAGTTTCTAGGATTTACCCGTGTGTATGTATAAATGAATTGCGAACTCCAATAAGACAACGGGTGGTAGAAAGTGAAAACCCCACTTTTGTAATAAGGAACAACATATTGCAGCCACAAAGTTACGGAGACAACGCATAGGCTACATTACGTTTAACAAAAAATAATGCATGCAACATTTATACCGTTGCAAGCGGAGTGTGAATGACGAAGTGTGAGTTTTTTTTTTTTTTTATTGACTTATTTATGGACGCTCTTTAACATCTCAGGTCATCAGCGTCCATTCCACTTATGGCGTGAAACGGCCGACAAATTTTGCTCAGAGGCCTCTCTTTCAGACTTGAGGTTCTTTTTCGTGCCGTAAATGTACGACACGGGACCCACGGCTTTACTTCCCTTCCGAAGGAAGTCACACTTACGATTTTTACGCCCGAAAATATCCATCGGTCCCGGCCGGTTCGAACCCGCGATCTTGGGTTTAGGAGGCAAGTATGGTAACCACTACATCACCAGGACCGACCGAAGTGTGTGTGTATTGTAAAATTTGTGTAATAAAAATTTCGCCCCTCGTAAAAAAGACATCAAGCCTATCACTGTGAAATGAAAACAATTATGTGCAGATTATGTAGTTATGAGGCAACATCGGAGTTTTTCCGTGCTGCCGCTCTAGCAGCTCCGATAATTTCGCTACGGCTAAGAGTAAGTGATCTTTCTTGCTGTATGGATAATACTTCTAAATCCAACTCCGAGTTGGGCCTACTTCTCAAAGAATACATGTGATGTCGCGGCTATCACCTTAGCACACAGTTGTTTATTGAACAGCTGTTAAACGTACAAGCTGCAGATTTGAAAATTTGCCACTGAAATAAAAGGTAATTGCATAGAATGGAACATTAATTGACGCGGGTAGATCGTGTTTTTACTCTGGTTTTCGGTGGTTTTTGAATGACGGTGAAGCGTTTTTGTTATTACTATTATTACTCTATTTTTCTCTTAAATTTCTATTTAGCTGAGAAAGTATATCAGTACTTCTGATATAAACAATTTAGATTAAGGAGCTGAAGAGCATAGCTTAGTTTTGTATCGAATTACCGAAAAAGACAGATCTCTGAAAAGCATGTTTTCCGCGCTTTACAGCGGTATTACCATATAAAACCTATTAGTGAATAATAAGGGAGAAGGGGCAGAATATCGTGTGATAAGAGATATGAATAGTGTTCTGGAAAATTCTATACAAAATTATCCAAGAGCAAATTTCACTACACTTTACAATTTCTTAATTTCCCTGTTGTTGTTTCCCTTGAGCCCACGGCATTCTTCCGTTTTTGACTGGCACTACACTAATCTATACTTCTGTGTTAATTTTACACCTACATGCCGTGCAAATGTTTATTTCTCCCTGCTAATTTCCATTCTTTTTCTGCAACATGCATCATTGCATTAAGTATTCAATTGTTGGCTCTGTATATAATTTTCTTATGTTCAGCCATCATTTTTCAGAGTTTCCAACTGTTAGATAATTTTACTAAGGTAAGGAACAAGGGGATTCCTTTGCGCGAACTATTCAAGCGAGAAATGCGAATAAAATTTGCGTAATGAAACTCAGCGCGCGTGGGAACAACAACAATGTAACAATGTAGCGCCTAGGTTAGCATTAAGTTTTACGAGGATCTTATTATCTATTTAGGTTAGCTTAGCTTAGGTGTTTGCTAAGCTTGCTATAGCCAAACAGCCTTAAATAATCTGTACTGAAGAGGTATCCGACATGCAATCTCATGCAATTCTTGCTGTTAAGCAACAAAAGTTACACCACAAAAATCCCACCACTCGCCAATTTTCCTTTTTGCTATCCGAAATCTGCTATAAATTAAATCGCTTTATTAGGTTGGGTGCGTCGGTTAATGGCTTTCGAGTACCTCAGTATTGCCAACCGTACTGATTTTTCAGTAGATCTCCGGAATTTGTAACGTGTCTACTAATTAACTGAATATTTCTGTTGATATTTAAATGAAACGTTATTTTTACGGCATCATGAAATAATTCGTGTTAAATTTAAGTATCCTGAATATTATTTGACAACGACTGCTCCCTTCGCTCATCGTATACCCACAAGAAAAGAACAAACTTTTGATAATGACCGTTACTGCCAGATGGAGGTTACTGTTAAATTCTGACTTGGCCGAAGCTAAAATATTATTGGTACGGTAAGACAGAGAATCTTTATAACTTAATTATCAATGGCTTTGAAAAAAATGTGGGACGCAGAGTAAGCCGGTTGTCGAAACTATAAGTCCTAGTGGGAGAGTGATGTAAAATTAAAGGAATGGTTGGTTAAAACTAAGCAGCAAAGGTGACCGTTTAGCGTATTGCAAAATGAGCGATTTTGTTATAAGGGAAATCTGCACTATCAACAATTATTAGATAGAAGTGTATTCTAAATACTTTTTTTTTTTTGATAATTTATTTCGTCGGGACTTTCGTAATTAAAATGGCGAACTTTAGTTGCACTGCTTACTACTGGAAATTCACATACTACATTAGCTTCTTCGGCTACAACTTTTGCACGGCTGATAATGTATTACATGCTTCACTTAGAAAATGAAAAGCTCGCTGAAAACTTTTAGACATTTATTTATGTTGGATAGAGGGCACTATATCATTTTGCTGGCGATCAAATTTTGAAAGAATATTATTCCATATAATAATTGAACAACTTAACTTGGAAGATGCAACCTCATCTAACAATGACTGAGCTGTATGCTTTGTTTTCATGTCTCTGATATCATAAACTATTTTATTAAATAAACTTTTGAAGACTTCATGTAAATGCATTCTGAGAGGTCGCACTGCTTTTATCCCACTCTTCCATCTTATATCACTTACTGACTTTAATGTTAATCTGGTCATATTACTTTTCAGTACATCTCGCCTATAAGAGGATGCATGGAAAGGTACATACAATTCTTGGATAATGTTAAAAAAAAATGAACTGTTTCTAAGTTACTTTGGCAGCATCGTTTATAACTAGATACAAAGTATAAGATGCACAAGACACAAAATGCTCTAGGATGTTATTCTTAATTTTGTTCTGCAGGCCATTGTACTTACCATACAATTTTTGCCCAACTATCATACCCTTTGTCCAGCATATTTTGAATATATAACTCATAATCTGCTAGAGATAATTACCTAAACCTTCTCCTGAAGAGTCTGAAACGGGATAAAATCCAAGATATACAGAGATTTCAGTAAAAACTATCTCGTACGAGCGTGATAGCATTTACGTGAAATCCATGTAATTCTCGAACTGCAACATCAGTGCCAGTGTTTACAATTCTTGCTGTAAATGATATTTGTTCAGTGTGACCAGATCTGGCGTGCAGTCAAGAATTACAGAAAAAATATTTTGCTTACTTTAATTTTTTATTTAATACCACTTGCTAAAACAAATATAATTTCATTTTGAATAAGCATGGCTTAAGTAATGAGGCATATAACTTTTAGCAGTTTGAGAATGTGTTATGTCATGACATACTGTGAAATAAAATTTCACCAACATTTATATAACTTTTAACAAATTAACTTTAAATTTTTCAATGTATACCACTGAAAGCTAATTACTCTACTGCTAAAAACTGTAAAGTTGAAATTATCCTTTCAATGATGGCCCGCCATCTTCTTTTTTCAGATTCAAAATACCATTGCTGTTTTTTTTCAATTGCACAATTGCAGTCAAGGTGTGCCGTGTCAAGTCAATGGCTAAATGTCGCCAATCTGAAAAATAAATCTGATTATCTGTTAATTTACTTTTCTTCAAAGCAATAGCTTGCTAACGTATACTATTGTAATTTTTGCCTAAATTAACCAAGTTCTTTGAACTTTTTCGCCATTTGGTAAGAGTTTCACAAATTGTGATGTTGAAAATGATCTTCCATTGATATCTTTAGGAAAATTTACATTTTGAAGTATTAGAAGTCCCTTCTGAATTATCGGTTCTACTAAACGATTATTAACAATAGATAGCCAACTACTAGGATTCCCTAATTTTTTTAACGGTGTTTAACGCCCGTTTTTACTACTGGGGCACCACAGAAGGTGGACACTGATGATACAAGAGATGAAATGATATATTGGGAAAGGATTTTTTAAAGGAAGGAAACGTTCCAGGCCTAAGTTTAGGGTACCTCCCCGGCATTTGCCATTTATGAGGACTGAGGAAAACCTGGAAAAAAGCCTGATCAGGGAGGACGGTCCTGGCTGGATTCCCTAAATCACATCCTGCTGTCAATTCAGCACAATTATTATTACCCGGTAAATTAACTTCACAACTTGATTTCGGCACTGGCCCTTCCTCCTGGCACAATTTCAAACAAACTTCCCATCTGATTTTTCACTTTCCATTTCGATTTCTTGCTTACTGTTTGGAAAAAGTTCCGAACCGGTTGATGGTGCATTCATCACCATCTTACTTCACGAATTTCATCATGGATCTTCGTACTTTTCCTTTCCTTGTGCTTTCATTTTTCATTGTGCGATAATGCACACCAGAGAGATATTTAGTTTTCTTTCAAACGTCTTTACATCTTCGCGTCCTTTCAAGGATTAGGTGGTTTCACCTCTTCCGGCCTCTTATCACCAAACCATCTTTTACGCTCCTTCCAATTCATTGGTTTATAGTTCATTGTTTTCTATGGCAATCTATTATCTCATCCTATCAATGTGATCTTTCCATTAATCTTCGAATCTATTATAATAATAATAATAATAATAATAATAATAATCTATATTAACAATTAAATTATTTTTTTCTTTCAACTAAATTAAAATATAATGACACAAACCTATATGGAAGTTTTCTGTGCAGATTCTGAACTTGAACTGTTATCTACGCTGAACACAAATAAAATGAAAATAAATAATTAAAAGTACCAAACACGTAACTTTATATTTATTCCTCAACCGGCTCCTCCCCACACTGCTCAGTGTTCAGTATGAAATAGTAATTAATGCAGTGCTGAAAACGTTGATTGTTCCGTCAACAATCGGGTCAGAAATAATTTATATCAAATTATTGCACATAACTGCATTTTTTCTTCTGTGTAAAATTGGTATAACTTTACTAAATATATTAAATTATTTTTAAATTATATTTTAATTTTATTCTCTCGGCATCCTTGTAAATTGGCGCCATCATGCATGCACGCACGCACGCAATGACACGTATTAAAATCGGCATTTTCAAAAATTAAACTCCGCTTGAGCCTCTGTCATCGTCCCCGTATATCGTATATATAGCTGCTACCATTATTATATGTACTATCGGTATCAACGTAATATTGTAATTTAAGGACATTGTCTCTGTGTTCTTTATCGTGTAGTCCAGGAGGGGAAGAGGAACAATGAGGAGAGGCGGTGGTATTATATCGATGAACATGCCTGATAGTTTTTCAACCTCAACATCAGCACTCCCAGCTAACTAGGTGGTTTTATAAAATATAGGTTTGGCAGGTTTGAATTTCGCGAAAATTATCAAAGTGTTCAAAATTAGTTTAACCAACCGATAACATTGACATAAGTCGGGCTTTAGAATATGCAGTTGTCGGAAAGGAGATTGCAAGACGTTTTTATAGTAAACATTTCGTGTCGTTTAATCCATCGTGTTTCACAAAGTTTTTTTTTCCACCCCCTAAAGCACATCTGAAATTTTATCTCTCATCAGGGAAGGGCTCCTACTAGATTCCCTAATACCGTACTATTCGCAGTTTCGCCACTGTATCGAAAGCCATTTTAATACAATGGACAGAACAGGCTTTAGAGCTAATGCAGGATATCTCAGCACTCAGCTTACGTCAACAGTCGGAGGCGGCTTATCTACTACCTGCTATGACGATATTGACCTTACGAGCCACTTCCGAAACATCATGTAAACTATGACCAGGTCATAGTTTTAAATTTGACATTGTTTTATGACTCTTGGTTATCAAAGTAACCATTGTCAAGATCAGTACAAGATTTTAACTTACACTTTGCATTGCTTTCTTTGTGATCATTTTATTTTAGGATTTTGGGTCGGACACAGGACATGCCTCATTTTGTTATACATTGAAGTAAATTTGTCTAAAATGCCTATTTCAGAATGGCATTTTTTACTGCTGAGACACCACAGGCACTGGTAATATATGAGATGAATTGATAAATTGGGTAATTACTTTTCCTTTTTAAAGGAAGAAAGAATTTCAGACCTAAATTTAAGGTACCTCCCTGGCATTTGCCATTTATAAGGGCTGAGAAAACCTAGAAATAACTTCTGTGAGGGAGAATAGTTCTGGCGGGAATCGAACCACAGCTCACTAGTCCTTGCCTTAATGTCCTCAAACACCCATGTCAATGACAAACTTTTCTTTTAACTGTATTACTGTAATAAGTTAAATAAAAACCTACTCTAAGTTCATAGATTGTATATAAATGTCATTGAACAGCAGCATTTCATGTTTTAACATTAACAAGGTTCATAGGGAACAAAATAAGTGGCAAAATGAAATATGACTAATATGTTTTGGCAATTTATCCATTGGAAAAAGAAGGCAGATTGTCATATACTTTGTATTGGTGGACCATCTTCCTGGTGCAAGACAGAGGGAGAGAAAACATGAATTATCTTTAATTCAAAGTCAGGAACCCAAATTAATTATTTTTTTTAAACATGACATAACATCACATTATATGTGATAACATTATTGTTATTATTTGAGACATTTTTAACTGTATTATAAACCATTTTCTTTAGTAAAACATTGATTAATTTTATGCAATCTAGCATTGAAGTTATTTTAAAGCAGTATAATTTAAATGTTCTATAAAATTTAGAGGAGAAATGGAGATGGTGGTTCATTGAAATTGACTTCACAAGTGCAAAGAAGGATAAATAGCCTATATGTATTAATATAGTATTCCTATAAATTAAAGAAAAAGCATAATAAAATTCAATACATAGCTTAAATAAAGAAAGAAGTTGAAATCCACATTCTTTCTCATAAAATATTAACAGGGGGAAATGAAATAAAGTAGGTAGTTTATAGGTGAAATACTAATGTTAAGGATTTTGATTTTGTTTCAGGGTGACACAGATGAAGATGTTCCTGCTGGAGGTTTTCATATGGGGCTGCTTGAGAAAGGCCACACAACTAGTGGTCCAGGTTTTAGTCTCAAGTTCTAATTTATTTGGGTTGTAAAATGCTAGGTTTGTACCAGGAATTATACAGTAAATACATTTATTTGAGATAACTATCTGTATAATTATTTATTTAGAGAAGTTAAAAACTCCAACATGTATAATTTACTAGATCTCAGCCAATTCATTTTGCTGAAAGTAGAAAAAATTTTGAGAAAAAAAAGATTATTGGCAGACTTTTGGGTAGTATCAATTTGTTGATATATTTTCTAATGCTTTTCACATAGTAGCAGACATACAGTCAGAAGATCTCATTTTTCATCATTAACATTTCTTTTAAGATTTCTGTTTGTATGAAGTAATTTATTTTGAAACTAGTGATAAACTTAAGATAACATTAGTTTTTATATTCATATTGATTCATAGGTTCCTGAATTTTAATACAAGATGATTCAAAAGTCTTGGTTCATTTTTTAGAATAGCATTGCTAAAGTTAATGAATGTTAGAAATGTGTCATAGTTTTTTAACACATTCAGTAGAATTCCACATGTTCCCCTTCCATTTCAAAGCATTGTTCCCAACAGTCCACAATAGCTTTGAAAACATCATGAAGCTTATTAGGTGTAATTGCTTCTGTCTCTTCATGAATGTTCTGTGTTAGGTTAACAAGAATCTTTGTTTTACACCTTAGATTTAATAAAACACTAGGCTAAGAAGTGTAAAGATGTCAATTCTGATGAGCATGGTGTCAACATTGTGGTCCAGCTCTACCTGTTCACCTCTTCCTAAAGGTGTTATTGAGGTAGTTAGCATATCTATTCCCATAGTGCTGGAACATCATAGAGGACAACACATTTCTGGAAAAGCGATGGTTCCAAGAGTTGCTCTAACATGTCCAAGTAACTGGCACCCATAACTTTGAATTCTATGAACATTATTGTTTGGAACAAAATTTCCTTGGGCAGGGCATACCATCATGTTTCCATTTCTTAGATTGTTCTAATTTATTTGGGTCATAGTAATGGATCCACGTTTTGGCCATAGTTACAATATAATCCAAAAAGTTGGAAGCATTATTTTGAAAATGATGAAAAATCAATTGGTAGTTGTCACCCTGAGTCATTTGTAATCAGCATTCAGGCATTTTGAGATCCATTTAGCAGTGATTTATTTCATATCCAAATCATGGTGTACAATGGGAAAGATGCATTAATAAGTTATGTTCAAAGTTTCTGCTATGTATTTTTGCCCAATTCATCAGTCCTCCAAAGTCATGTCATGCACAGCATCAATATTTTTGGTAATGGACATAGAAATGATTCACAACACAAAGTTCATCTTTGACATCTTCTCTTAAACCCAGCAACCTAATATGGTGGCACATGAAGGACAATATATTTCAATGTATCCAAAAAAATTTCTTTGCTGTACAAGCCTGTCAAAAATAAATACTTTGTCACCAAATGATACTAAATTTTCTCAACATTCAGATTCTTCTCTGCCATATTTACTTTAAAATTTCATAATATAAAATCAGCTAGATTTAGTCAGTAAAATTGGAGAAACATTTACAAAACAACATATTTGTTGTCATGGTAACTGCTTTTGATTCTGTTGATGAGAAGGGTCCCAGACTAAAGAACTTACTAATATCCCCTCGTAAAGAAGAAGAGAATTGTTGCCAATAGATGTTGGTATATAAGCTTCTGACATTGTCAGGATCTATTTACAACACCTATCACACAATTATATGTAATTATTTACAATATTACTATCAATACCAAGATATAATAGGAACTATTTACTTCTACCTAATGCTCTTACATAATTTTTTATATCTTATAAAAATATACGATTTATTACATTGAAGCTTAAACCATATAAATTAGTAGGCTTACAGATATACATATATATTTCAAACCTTATCAATACTGAAATTAAAGCATAAACCATATAAATTAGTAGGCTTACAGATATACATATATATTTCAAACCTTATCAGTACTGAAATTAATCAGTATACAAAAATATTCATTGCTCTTTTTGTAAGATAAAGTTTAGGGGTACTTTCATTTCTGAGACACCTTAGCAGGCTAACTGTGACTTTTAAATTTCCTTTCTAAGAAAGTAATAAGTCCTAATAATAAAAGTAAATATATATATATATATATATATATATATATACATGAAAATAGTAACCATAAGCTTTATTATAATAAATTAAATTACATTACAGCAAATTCCAAATTGGCATCAGCTGCCTTTACTCCTTATTCTTTATATTGGTCATGAGATGTCTTGCTTTTGAGAATCAGGAATTTACATAACTCATTGGTTTGAATAGCTCCAATGGAGCTGCAAACATGTTAATGAGTATAAACAATGTAATACAGTTTTTTTCACACTAAAAAACTGTAAAAACTGTATTACATTGTTTATATATATACCACTCCATTGTCAACAGCTTCGTAAGTACATTTAATTGATGTTAATGAGTATCAGATTGGTGACTATAGAGAAGTGTAACATCAAACTATTGTGTTCGCAAGAGGAAGAAGAAATCATGAAATTTTCTTGGCCTTAAGGTAATCCCAGAAAACTCAAACAATTTGTCTATCAGGAATCCCAAATCGCTGCAGTTTTGTCTCACTGTATGTGATTCCAGGGCTATCTGGTTAACTTAAACAGTCCAATACTTTGGCACATGTCCCCTCTTTTTAGTAGGCAGGCAGTTTTTCATTCATTGTTTCAGGTGATCATAAAATATATTAGGATCAATACAGTAACTTTTTAGCCCTCTTTCTGACATTATTTCTTTGAACTTTAGCTTTTTTTTTTTTTTATACTTTGAAAACTTCATTGTATAGTACTTCTTAGGCTTTCACAGCCGGTGTTCAATGTATAGGTTTATTCTTGAGTATCCTATTCTCAAACACCATGATTTGATTTACACTCTTCTGGCGAGCAGAATATAGAGTGATGTCACAAGGCTATAGCTCAACTTCAAATAATTCTTGAAGGACATTATACTTTAAGGCTAGGTTCAAAGATGAAGTTAACTTTAATAATGTACATCTTTCAGTTGAATTCCATTATCTTCTTCCATTATCTTTAGCAACTTTGAAGTGACTTAAAAATGCTTTGTAATTGTTCCATATTGGAAACTTGATGCTAACTATCCAGTACCAATATTCTACTTATTTTGAGAATGTCTAGTTCAAGTTGTTTTGCATGTTGTTTCAGTTGTCTTGCATTCTTTCATGACTGGTGGTAGTATGCATATATTTTTTCTAAGATAGACTTGAGTGGTTCATTTGAGATTAAAAATCTTTTATATTACATCTTGAACTGATAGTTCATACCATTTAATTGCCCTTTACAAAGCTAAAATCTATGGAAACTCCTTCATTAATGTGACAACTCCCTTCTAAGTTAATCCATCAAGGTCACAGCACCATGTTTAGTGATTGGAGTAAGAATTTCTTTAAAGAAATCATGAGAAAATCCTAGAGTTTTCAACTGTTCATCATTGTTTCATACATACTTTCAGTTTTAAATTATGTAGCTTAACTATATCAATAAAAATATTGGTAGGCTCATTCATTTGCAGTAGAATGGTTCTTAAATAAATTATCAACGATGATGCCTGGCTAATTGTTTTAATTTTATCAGTGATAGGGGATATTTTGATTCCTGCTTCAATTGTATTCTTGATCACAACTTTTTTCATTTCTGAAGCAATGTGATTAACAATGTTGGCATAGTATTTGCTGAATGTAAATTTGGCCCGCTAACTGCACTTATTTCTTACAGTTCAACCTCAAATTCAAAATTGTTAAAAGTCTTGCTCTTTTTTCCAAAAGGTTTTCTTTGCATTGATTCAAATTTTCAACTTTATGAGCAGAAGTTCGTTTTATGTTAAATACTTTCTTCTGACAAGAAATCATCTGATCTTTTTTAGATCCACCAGAAGAAGAAACAGGCTCTAGGCCACTGAAGTTCAATGTTTATCCTCTGTTTACTTAATTTTTCAACTTCTTTACAGATTCTGCAACCAAGTTTCTTGGTTTGAACAATAAACCATTCATTTTTGTCACAAAATGCATTTTTCTGGTATGAAGTCCAACAACCAGGCAAATCATTTAGTAGATCTATTTTATCTATCACTATTTCAGCACACATGGTTTCATTTTTTAATTTTTGGTTTCCACTATTATCCATCAACTCCGTCATTGTTTCTGCATTGTTATTTGAACTGAAGTCCAAAATGTTGACTTTTATTTTTTGAGTCGGTTCTGGTGGTCTAGTGATATTTCCTCATAGATCCAAGGTCACGGGTTCAAATCCAACCAGAATTGATGGATTTTCAGTTAGGGAGAGAGTGAAAGGAAATATAGCTTGGTCCCTTGTTATAAATTTACAGCACATAAGAGAACCTTAAGCCTGAAAGAAGAGACCTCTAAGCAACATTTCCTGGCTGTCTTATGCCCTGAATTAAATGGGACCAAAGCTGTTAAAAAGTGCCCTTAAATAAAACAAATGTAAACCTTAGATGAAGAAGAAAATATAAAATGGCTAGTCATTTTGCTACTTTACAGCATAACTTTAATAAATCATGACAATATATTTCCAAGTGTGTATGCAGCTTACTATTTGCAACTGCCTTTCCTCTCAACAAAAATGCTAACACCACAGTTACAAGAACAGAAGTGAAGGTAAAAAAGGAAATTGAGACTTACTCAGTGCCAGAAATAAGATAGTCTTGAACCCAAAAGGAATGCATAATTTTCTTAATGAATGATAATTTCTTAAAAAGATTGTTACAAAAAGTTTTGAGGTACACATCTTCCAGTATTTCCCCAGAAACAGAGCCCTGATTACATTTAATCCAGATTTCAAATTACAAATAGTACACTCACTATTAAGATTTTAGGCACAATTTACATTCCATGCTCTATAGAAACTTTTTGTACCAAGTGCATCTTAAACTCTTTTTTTAAACATTTTATTTTGCAGTGCTTTATTATTCTGAGTTAGTTTATTATAAGTTTATTACACAAATAGCATCTTTAATAAATAGACCTTTTTCTGCAGATTTTATTTATATTCTATAAAAATGTTCTTGACTTTAGGTGCTGTAATTGTGGCAACTATTATTGCAATGGATATTGCATTTATTTTCCTCAACAAGCAATATAATGTTTATACATAATAGCGACACTAATGTTTATATACTCATCGTAGGCAATTTTTTTAAATATGAGTATCCTAGAAATGTTAATTGGAACTTGCACAGTGAAGCTAATCATATAACTAAATCATTCCCTGAACCAAAAAAATGGGATTCTTAGTTAGAAGCTGTGGATTTTTAAAATAAAAATGTTTGTGACATAGAACCTATGATGGATTCGTTCTCTACAGAATTTACTGTTTGTGTGCATTAATTGCAGAACATGTTCAGTGAGGCAAATTAAAAAACTCCAATGCCAACATTGAGAGCAAATTTTGTTTTATTGCAGAAAGTATCAAGCAATTCAAGGCTATAGAACTTTCTCAAAATAAGTCATTAGATATTAGTTTTCTGCAATATGGGAAGCTGTTGGACAGGTGTTAAAAATCCTGTGCAGTTATTGAAAGAAATCTAGGATATTATACTTTCAATGCTGTCTGCAAAATTCTCAGTAGAGAACAAGTTCTTATCAATATGATTCCAGAAAATTTCCATCTCTTAAAGTTAAAGTTCTGCAACATAGAGGTAATTTTCAGTATGTAAGCAATATTATTGCACCATTGGCATCCATTATTCCCAAGAATCTTGAAAAATACCTAAGCTTCATTGCACATGAAAATAAAATAAGACAAATAATTTCATTCTTCCCATGCATTCTGTCACCTGCTAATGTCATATTTTTCTAGAAAAGTTAGAGTGGCCAGTTTCATATCAATTAAAAATAAATAAATAAAAGTACAAATGCTTAAAAAAATAGGGCATTGTTCAGAAAAAGAGGACACATAATATTCATTATATTTAGGCTTATAGTATACTTAAAAATATGCCTATATCTATTTTATACAAATTATTTATAATACACCTGAATATTGATGCTTTTACATTTACATAAATAAGGTAAGGAAAATATAATACTAAATATTAAATTATGAAAAGAAAAAAAGCATCACTAAATGTCAGTTTAATTTCACTTTATCCCAGAGGTATTAGCTTGTGGATCCATAAATTTTATATCCAACTACAAATTAATTTCTTCCTTTTCTGAATGAAGGATATTTCCTAGTTAGGATATTGTTGAACTTAAATTTTAAATTCATAATGATATCCAACTCTTAGAACCATGCAAACAAAAAGACAAAATACAAGAGAAACTTCCACTTGTGCTCGCAAAGCACAATGCAGTGAAGAAATTGCATTCACATCTCGATCCGCTTCAGTATATGGATTTACTAGCTATCTGGGAGCAGAGTGTATATTCCATTTATGCTGCTGCCACCTATAGGCAAATTATTTCTTAAAAAACCTCAAAACATAATTTTTAAACTTTAAGGTATATGAGTCATGGAAAGGGGGAACTTGTGATTTTTTAAAAAATCCACCCGGACTCTGGACAAAGATGTAAAAAGGATTAAATTGTAAATTGGAACTTGCACAGTGAAGCCAATCATATAATTGATATTATTGTATGATTTAGTTGAACTACACACTCTTAATGCTTCACTTGTCATAATATATGGAACCAGTTTCCAGAACATTTCGTTCTCATCATCAGTCAGGCTAAAATTCAGTTGAACATTTTATTTTTTCCCTCTAAATTCAACGCACTCTCTCCGTTTCTTCAGGTTCAAGGTTTCTTCGAGGCCCACAAAATACTCATTAACTTTCTGTATGAACTCTTCACTTGCCTTATATTTATGTCAGGCCAAGTTTTGAGTTTCGGGAACAGATAGTAATCTGAGATTAGGTGAATAAAGTGGATGCAGAAGCCTTTAAAATTGTAGTTCGGTGAATTTGTCTAGAGCAACGTGGTTTGAATGCTTCTGCATATTGTAATGGTGAAACATCTTTTCTGCCATTCCCAAAAGTTTTTCAGCATTTTCTCCAAAAGGGATGCGCAGTATTCTCCAGTAAGATTTTTCCATTAAGCAATTAGTCAATCAAAAGAATTGTTTTTGCTTTCAAAAAAAAAATGAAGTCATTGCCCTTCCTGTGGATGGAAAGCATCTTGCCTTTTTCAAAGCCGGTTTGCCATGTGCAGTCCACTGATTAAGACTGCCATTTCATTTCTGGTGTAAAGTAATAAATCCATGTTTCGTCCTTAGTGACAAGATGTAAAAATGGGTTGGATTCTTCAACATTTCCAAACAGTTGATGGAGTTTGTATGCAATTTCGCTTTAATTCCGGAGTGAGCAGACGAGATACCCATCTTGTGCAAAGTTTATTCATGTTTAATTCAGTATGGAAAATAAAATGAGCCTGGTAGGTTTATATGCTCATGGTCTCTGCTAACTCGTCTGTCACCCAAAAATATATCATTCACTTCATTAATGATTTTTGACCTCATAGCTGATTTAGGAGCTCCAGGACCTAGTACATCTTCAATACTTGTTATGCCAGGCTTGAGCTCATTTACCCATTGTCGAACCCTTTCATAGGTAAGGCATGCATCATCCAAAATAGGCCAAACCATTCAGAATTTACTTTGCTGTTTTCCTTTCCAGAAAAATAATTTTATCCCACCACAAATTTCAGTCTTATTCATTTTTCACTCACTGGAAACACTTGTGTTTAAACTGCGAAGCAGTGAATTAACATCAGAATGATTTGTGACCATAGAATGTTGATATGAAAGCAAACTTTATGACCACATATGTAGATGTTGCTGTTGCACTTAAACTGCCAAGCAATGAATTAATATCAGAATGATTTGTGACCATAGAATGTTTATATGAAAGCATACTTTATGACCACATATGTAGATGTTGCTGTTGCACTCTATTAATATGTGAACGAAGCTACTTATCAAACCATACTCATAATATCCGGAACCTAATAACTATTTTGCCCCATGTTTCTGCATGCTTTCTGCTGAGCAGTGAATTAAAATTCTTCTGGCAAACAAAACATATTTCATTCCCTTCAGTGTAGAGTAATTTCTATTTTCCATACATATTTCCAGGAACTGAGGTGAAGTCCAAAAACAGGAACTTTAAAGAGGCTGCTTTTTCATGACAATCCATCTGCTCGTAGAACAGCTGCAAATTTTGGAAATTGGAGGGTGGAAAATTCCATCTGTTTGATTGTCCACTCTACAGTCCCCATCTTCCATTGTATTACTTCTGAACATGCTCTGTAGTGAAATATGTCATTACAAGAAATGGTTTAAATAGGACCTGCCTAAACTTCAATCAAAGTATGCAGCACCTCTGATATGTGATTTCAATGCCAATAACTGTGTATGAAGAGAGATGGAGAACACTTTGAAGAACTCTGAAGTTAAAAGCTTCAATATAGTTCATAGCTTAGATTTTGGGAAAGAACTTGCAAAACTTTTTAGAATACCCCTTACAGATTATTCATGGTCAAATGATCTGTTCAATTCGAGTTCATAAGAGGTTGAATTTATGCTTTTTGAAGAAATAAAGATCAGAGAATTAATACTGAAAGTTGAAAGCTATCACTCTTCCAAATATACATTAACAATATAATAGGAAGAAAGGACAATGAAGTAAAGTTTTGCAAATCTGTGAGTGGAAGAAATCTCATCTCAAGCATTGAAGCCTATGATGATTCAACGTGCAAAGCAATGTAAAAGGGTTACTAGATATAAAATAAAACTCGGTGCAGTTCTTTAAATTTTTTTATTTAAACTAAATCACATACACACGTACTATACAATCATTTTTAAGATGTTCTTTGATGAAAAAAGTTTAAACAGTTAAAACAAATATTACAGTCCAGCGTATGAAATCTGAAAAAAGAGAAAAACTTGAATGAGCAAAGATAGAAAGCAATGCAATTTTTACTAAATTGTATAAATATCCGTGTGTTGAAAGTTTCAACCCTTTTTGTTTAATTTGAAATATTAGAAAAAAATGTTAATATTCTGTTTCATATGTTTATTACTTTGTAGTTTAATGCACTTACTTTTAGTAAAATTACAACTTTCACAATATTTCTTTTTTAAAAAACATTCTTTATATGCAATATATCATTACAAGTAATGAAATCTGGGATCTCAGAATTTGAATAAAGTACTTCACATCTTGCATTTACTCTTAAATAAATTTTGCATAATTCTGTTTATCATAACCCATAAAGAGAATGAAAAGAAACTACTTTGTTACAGTAGGAACACAGTAGAATTCAATTCATTAAAGTTGTTTGCAAATAATAAAATGGAATGGGGCAAGAAATGTATTAAAAATGGCATAATTGTCTTTTCACTTAAATGAAAATTGCCACCTTAAGCATAATGAACAACTTAAGAACTTAAAATATAATTACATATGGTAGAAAGATCTACATCCTGGGCTGTTGGTAAGAGAGAGATGTGTTAGCATGAAAATAAAAACTGCACAATTGGACATGTAGACAAATAAAAACTATAACTAATAGGAGAGTTGTCCTATATTAAAAATTTATTCTTTAATGTTTTTTTCAAAATACTAAGTTATAAAATAAGTAGTGCATATATAAAATAAACTGCATCCATGCTTATACATAATTAAGGAAATTTTGAACTTAGTAATGCTATATTATATTTCAGTTTCTTGAGTTGTTGGTTAATATAACTCATTATGAAATCTGTTGCAACATGTTATTGTTAAATGATGAATAAATGCTTGTTATTAAAGCAAATACTTACAGCATAGCTTTTCAAAATTCAATAAATTGTGAATCTATATATATAGAATGATAGGAATCAACTGAGCAAAAATTATAGGAAATGAACGAGAATGTAGCAGAAAATAAAATTAGAATAGGAGCCAGGTAAATATGGATAGCAACAAATGGATATTGCAAGAAATGTGACTAGTCAAATGGAATAAATATGGTTATGTAAAAAATGAATTATATATCATGTAGGCAAGTTATAAAATAAAACAAATATTCAAAGGCACCTCCATTTGAACATACAATGCTGCTCAGCAAGTGACATTTTCCTGAATGTGATGTAGCTGTTCTTCACTTGTCACATCTATGGCCCTGTGAAGTTTTTCAATGGCTATCTCAGCTGTAGGCAGGCTCTCAATAGACAAGTGTTTTCATATATCTTCTCAGGAAAACAATTAATAGACTTAAATCCAAGGATAATGTGTCAGTGCATTGACCTGCTTCAACCGATCCATCTGTGAGAAAACATGCCCTCCATCTGCATATTAGCTGCAACTATAATAATAGAGTATGTTTCTCTGTGTAGCTAGGGGAAAGTCTTTCAAGAACTCTGATACATTGTCCTGAAAGAAAGATGCATAAACAAGAGTCTTTGAGTTCTCCCAGAGCATATATTGGCCCACTTTTCTGGAACTGAGAACATTGATAAGCCATAGTACCTGGTGTCCTCTCACATGTAGCAAATGGATTTTTGCAACTGTGAGAATTCAATACTCCATCACAGTGAAGAGGGTTTATCGGTCCACGTGACGTGATCTAGCAACTGTTGTTCCATCTGCAATGTCGGCATTAACCACTGACAGAAGTCAAGTGCCTAGGCTAGAGCCTATAAGGGAATAGATGCAATGTATAAATGTGTATCAATAAGAGTACCAAATCGTCATGATGAATGTATAAAATGAGGCTGTGATGCATGTCTAAGCGTCACACAGTAACACATCATTATGAGAAATGTATAAAACGAGGCTGTGATGTACGTCTAAGCGTCACACAGTAACTCGTAAACTGGTCTTGCTGTATAGCTTGCTGCACTCTCTCCTCAAGCTTAGGAGTGACCCAAGGGCACTCAGTCAGCATTGACAGAACTGATTAGGAATATTGTGGCCTGCTGCCCTCATCCGATCATCCACCTCAAGAGTAGTTTGCTGTCTTTGTGAATATCGCTCAACATAACAGTACTTGTGTTGAATACCCCCAAAATAGGGTACGTGTTGCAGCATTCTTGTAAATAATATGCATCCATATTTAGTATGAAATAAGCTGTTGTTTAACCCACTTTGCTTGGAGGGTACTTACAGTGCAAATGTGTAAACAGAGCTGTCAGCATGTGGAGAATTTAATTTGGTAGCCTTTGTCAATCCGAAATAACCAGTTACTCGTAGAAACAACATGACGGACAAATAGGAGATACAATGGAAAAGGAAATACAGCTATTATGAAAACTAAAGCTCTGTGGATAATTTAAAGAAAATCTCATGTCCCATTTAACCAAATTGAAAAATGTTGAGATAGAACATAACTTTGTATCTTAATTATGCTTTTATTATGTAGGTTTTTACATATTGGTGGGTTTGTTTGGTCAACTTCATTATCCACCATATATCCATTATGAAAATTATGGGCGACAACACTTTTCTCCTGAAAAAGCAAATTTCTGCTCTCTTTCAGAGCATTAAAGATAATATCCAACCGTCATGGGTAGCTGAGGTTTTTAAGCTATGGACTCATGATCTGAAAATGTACTATTTCATTTCTGTCAGGATTGTTCTCCCTGAATTAAGTTTTCTCCAAACTTTCCTTAGTCCTTGTCAATGGCACATGCCAGGGAGATACCCTGAACTTTGACTTGGAACTCTCCCTTCCCCAATAAAAATCCCTTTCCCATCTTATCATTTTATCACCTACATCATTGTCCATCGCCTGGAATGTCTCAATAGTGAAAACAGCCATTAAACAATAAAAAACACAACCATTCACGCTAAATTAACTGGGTTCCTCCTTAATAAGTCAGATAATACAATTATATTAAGTAAAATTAAAATACAACATTCAACACCTCCTTTTTCTAAACCATGCTAAAAATGTTGTCCTAACATAACTATGTTAAGCAGGTATAATATTTGTATCCGATGCATACAGCTTACCTTTTTACTTCCTGCCAGCTTCATTTAGCACCTTAGGCAGACCAAGCAGAGAATTAATAATCTCAGAATTTCTTTTGTGTGTGCAGATGCTGGGCTCACCTTTGTGCAGAATAATTTGCATCAGCCAGTTTGCTAGTTCCTTGGGTGACACTGCATTCATCTGGAAATGGGAGTTTACATTCTCCATAATGAAAGTTATCTTAGCCCATTTTTGTTAAGGAAAATGTGTTTAATTGGAGAGCTGTATGCTACAATATAGATATAATTTTTTTCTGTCAAACATAAAAATTTTCTGAAAAAGAGGGAAAAGATGAAATGGAGCATTCAAAGCTGTTGTTTTATTCTTAGAATAGTTGAATTAGAATTATATGAAATGTTGCGTACATTACTTCAATAAATGAAGTTATTTAAGATTAAATGTTATATGGAATATCTCCATTATAGATTTATTAGATAATTGTTTTGTGAAATAGAAAATTGATAGCAAAGGAAATATTGCTTAAGTATGTTTATTAAAATATTACACAATGGAGCACTGTGTTTCGTAGATTATTTAGATTGATATTAATATAACACCATCCTTCTACCACAGCTCTTAAGACAGTTTTTTGTTACACTTAGCACTTAATAAATTCTATTCAATTCATATTTAGTGTCATATATACCTAAAAACTTAGTGTGTAATATATTTGCACATTCACTGAGCTAAATTATTAATAGTGAGATAACTAACTTTTCTTAACTTCCATCCTATTTGTAGTTCATTTATTCAATAACCTTAGATAGATTTTTTACAATGGTATACTGAAATAACCACAAAAGAAGGAACTGCTTTTGCAGATTGCCAACACTTAATCTCAGGTTATTACAAGATTACCAATGATCTGCTTTAATGACTAACTAAAGCTAACTAAAGCTGAAAGTTTTAATCTACCTACATATTATTCTTTGCCTTTGCCAATTCTGTTTGTGCACTCCTGCATACACACTGGAAGGAATTGGCAAGCAGTTAAATGACTTTATTTGCAGAATGTTTTGGAACACCCCCTTTGAAAAACATGTTGAAAATATTAATTTACATACCTCTTTGTCCAGGTACCTTTCATCCTCATATTGCATCACAGGTGTAGTAAAAGACATCCTTACCAGGTAAAGGATCATCAGCAGGGCAGCCAGGTGCTTCATGACTAGGAGAGGAAATTTTATTTATTATATTCAGCTTTGCACACTGGTATAAAACTTTAAAGTGAAAGAAGAAAAAACAAATTTTGAGATTGCTGCATATTTTAGAGCATGTATATTGTATATTTTAGCTTCTTATTGGAATTGGCCTATCAATTTATACCTTAATGTGCATACTGTTGTTTGGAGAAAGTGCATCGTAGTTATTTATCTTTGCAATATATAGCCACAAGCATAAATAATTGATATGCATCTTTAAGACACAATGAAATTGTAACTAATTGAAGAGATTTAGAAAGATAAAGAATTATTGACAACTTAATTCAGAGAGTGAATATATGTAGCAGATTAATTCCAAGAACCTGAAATAACTGGAATTTGTGCTGTGATTCAATTCTTTTTTCTGCAAGGGAAAGCAATAAAGGAAATTCATAAGATGGTTTGGCCATTTAAATCTGCTGTTTGTATATTATATAAACAGGATGCAAGTGTTCTGTTGGATTATAGACATTGAAACCAGTGGTTACAAGTAGACTGTAATCTCCAATGGTAAATATTAATTCATACCTTAGTTATTACTCCCTTTATGCATTGCCAGTTCTTTAGATTTAGTACAACAAAAAAGCTACTAGTTCCTGCATATTGTAGAACACACAACACACACATAATACAATTTTGAACTTGGAGAATTGCACTAAAGTTGTTAGAACCTTTTCAACAAAATTATCACTCTGTTCTCACAACATATTTCACTGAAATTGCTAGGGTTTGATTAATTTTGTAAGCATTGCTTTCACTATCAGCTTTGCACAAAATTTTCTAAGAGCTAGAATTTATATTGAAATTGACTTACTGTAGGCTGAAGTGGGAAGACACACACAGTTACTATTGAACAGGTTCTTCGTCAAACTGTGATGCTAGGTAAATGGTTTAGTGCTTAAATACCCTTCAGCAATCCCCTCCTGTAAAGATTTTACCCCTTCCTTTGTGGGTACTGGGAAGTCGAGAGTGTCATTTTTATTTAAAAGTGGGACTTCACAGTAACAATAAGAATCCCTGCTATCATGCACAGAAGTGAAACCAAGTGGGCTGCAAACAAAACAGTGGGAGGTCTATTCCTTCAGTGCTCATAATCTTATTGCATTGTTTTAGACAGAAAATCAATTGTGCCATTATAGCCAAAAAGGGATTATGGCACATAGAAAGATGCCTGAGGAACAAACATTCCAAGGAAATGAGCTTCTATGCATTTTTTTAAGTAAATGAAAAGAGCAAATATAGGTGGATCAGTAGTTGTGCAACAAGTAGGGTATTTTTAGGTTGCCTTGCGAGCTTCGTTATTTATGCTTTGGTAATCATGGCTACTGTTAAATCCAGTTATGTGGAATTGAAATATTGCCGTAAAAATGGGTGTATTTTGCTGATGAATTTAAACCACAACTCATTTTTGTTAATACTTATACAAATGACGTTTAATGTATATGTATATATGAAATAACATACGGAGCATTTCTCCGTTATTAATCGCGTAGCCGACACTTCAACTCCGCTTCCTAAAGGGTATATACTATCTTACGTATAGAAAATGTGGAATTGTCGTCCGAAAAGCATAATATAATTGATATGAACAAGTTCTGCAGTAATTTTTCTGATTTCGTTGCTAACGTTTTCCTTTATATTCCGAAACCCCCAATTGTGCTAATTTCATTATTGGTTTTGTTGTTGAACGTTCAAGATTTCCGCCAATTTCGTCTAGTTCTCGTATTAAACGCTTTCACACAACAATTTCTTCTTGTACAGTCAATATCTAATCATCCTCTGGAATGAATGCATATTGCCGTGAAACTGGCAGGGAATACTTTCAGAAAGCGATGTTCAAGGACATGACTGGGTGGGGGTGGGAGCGAAGTTGAAGTAAGGCGCCGCCTGCTATCTAGTAGCCGAGACGTAAGATTGCCCATGAACGCATAATTAAAACCACATAGTTAAGTTGGTAATCATGGGGAATAAAGGAAGAAAAGAAAAGGGAAGGGATATTTAATAATTATTTTTAAAAACTGAAATCTAAATATCGAAGAAACTTAACCTTTCCAGCTCTGCTGACTAAGGAACTTTATTATATACTTACGAGCCGATGTTATGGCTTTATGTCGAATCCACATAATTGAATTTTGTTAAAATGTCAACACTAATTTAGAATTGTCTGCTTTATACCTTGTAACGTAACTGATTTCCACCGTAAATATTGTTGATCCCTGTGCTTCATTGTTGACCCATTTCTAGTCGATCTAAAAGGTTTTATTTTTACTTCATTTTTCAACACATTCTCCTTAAAATTTTTTGCACTTCTCCATCGATATGTAACATTTCTACAGCTTCCTGAAGGATAAACCAATATTTGTAAGCAATTGGTTTACTCGTTCATGACTTCATCATCTGATGAAATTTTACTCCAGGAAGGCTTTCTTTCAGTATTAGAAACAGCCTAAAGTCCTGCATTATCGCAACTCAAGACTTGTGTCCTGAGAAAGGACACATTTCGCCTCATTTTTCCGCGATATTTCTTCTTGATTTCATCTGGTATTTTTAATCATATTTGAATAACATTGATTGTTATTGCAATTGCTCTCTTCAGATAAGCAGAGTACTATTCATGTGTCATTGAGAGGGGGGATGCTACACTCCAATTTTCGGATGGAAAAAAAAAACGCCTATATTTTAATTTCTTTGCATTTTTAGTTTTGGGATCATAGTGATGGACCAATTAATGAATCATTGGAAACTGAATGTCACATATCTCTGAGATTTTTATTTATCCGTCTGAAAAGATGTTTAATGTTATTTCAAAATATTGACTGTCAGCTGTTTTTGAGTAGGTGTCAGCATTCAAGGTACTCATCTTGCATTAAATTTTTCATCTCTAATTCTTTGATTAAAATATATTTTTATGACCTGAGATGCCTGGTTTCTATACAATGTCCTGATCTAGTTAGATGTTGCAACACTAGATCACACCTCCCCCCCCCCCCCCCCGATAAGAGAAATTTCCAAGGAACACTGTTATGCACATTTTCACAGGAGGTTCTACATTACGATACAATCTTTTTACCACATCAGGGTCCCGAAATTGATGACCTAAAATGACCTTAAAATTTTAAAAAATTGCCTTTTTTTTTTTTTTTTTTTTTTTTTTTTTTTCAAAATCCGTGAAAAGTAATGTATATAAGCGTGTATTGTTCGTTTATTAAATGTAAGCTACTAATCTTTAGAATACGATTTACATTCATTTGCAGTAAACCAAAAGGAACTGAAAAATTACGCTCTAAAGTAGCATATTCTACATGCTGCTGCAAATGACAGTGTACACGTGCATATTAAAAGTAACTGAACGCCGATTAACGACAAGAACATTCTTATATTTTGAAAATTTCCTTTCAACATCGGCACTTACAGCATGCTAAGTCATTAGGTGTCAGTTCTTGTTCGAAATCTAAAGTGTTGAAATTTTCACCAGTTAGCACTTCAGAAATCAAGCACATGAAAATGTGCCTCATTTGTTTAAATGATATTGTTTACTTTGGGCATTTTTAGAGTGCAACAGAACTGAAACTAAATCGAACACTTGTGCAGAAAGCTTTCAAAATAGTCTCTGAGTAGTTTGCATTATAAACAGAGCAGTAATCGAATTTGTTTTAACGGAAGACAAGATCATCAACATACAAAGGACTTTCAAAAGAGAGACTGCGTTGGAAAAAACATTGCAGTCTGGCAAAAAGGCTGACGACGGGGCAGTCTCTGGTCATCAACGCTCCGTATGGCCGAACACTTCAGCCACACCTATAATGATGAAACAGGCCCACATCTTATTAGAGACGATTGGCAAATAACCAAACAACTTGATAGCTGTCAACCAATTGGAATATTCAGAGATTTGTTCTAAATGGGCCCCTCGAAGTGTAACTACTGATCATTAGGAACAGAGAGAGCTTTCATCTGTTAGAGCTGCTTTTTCTTCGCGAGGCTGAAGATGAGAATTTCTTGTTCAGCATTGTAACGGGAGATGAAACATGAATTTCACTTAAAGTCTGAGACCAAAAGACGATCATGGAGCAGCATCATAATGCTTCTCGGTAATAAGAAAAAGAGTTCAAGACAGTACCCTAAGCCCATAAAGTCATGGCGAAATTGTTCTGTAACTTAAAAGGGATTATTTGGTCGATGTGTTGTCTCATAGGGTGAAACAATGAACTCCAAAGTACGTATAACATGTTTCGGAAGTAAAGAAGCTGTTGTTGTTGTTATTATATTAATTTTATTTACGGATGCTCTTTAATATCTCAGGTTAACAGCGTCCCATTCAATTCAGGGCGTGAAACGGCCGACAAATTTTGCTCAGAGGCCTCTTCTTTCATGATTGAGGTTCTTTTTCGTGCCGTAAATGTACAACACGGGACCCACGGCTTTACTTCCCTTCCGAAGTAAGCCATACTTAGGATTTTTACGCCCAAAAAAATCCATCGATCTTGGCTGGGATTGATCTTAGGTTTACGAGGCAAGTATGGTTTACTTCTAGAACACCAGGATCGACAAGAAGCTGTTCTGCGCAATAGTCCTCACAAAGATGTCACCAGAGAACTACATGACAAGTCCACGTATCGGAGAAAATATAATTATATTTTATGAATTGTGCTTTCTCGCCCACTCTACAGCCCGGACCTTGCACCTTCTGATCTCCATCTCTCTGTTTTTCTAAAAGATGCGACCGCGGGAGCGGGTTTGTCGATGACGAGAAGTCATAGCCGCAGCACCTGAGACAAACCTGCAGAGTGCTACCCTGGTGGTATACGGACTCTGATATTTCGATATTTACAAGGAGATTAAACTGCATAGACAAAAAATAAGCAGTTCATTGTACTTGAAACTAAAATACAAATCCTTAAAGAGAGAAAAGAAAAATGTTACAAACGTCCCTCTGTTTCTTATGAAGTAAGTCTGTCAGTTATGTCTTTGTTCAAACAAAGTGTTAGAACGCGATTTTCCCCCTTCCATAGATTGCACAAAGTATACTAAGAATACTGAATGTAGGATTCTTGCTTAACAGTGAATTGAGAATAATCATATGTATTTGGGAATTGTTGAGATAGCTAATTAATAAGAATATATTTTAATGGGAGTAGACAAGCGTTCAGTTGTATTGTATAAGTGAAATGTTTTAATTTACTAACTCAATGCTAAACTATGAACGTTGTATACACCGGCACTCATTTATATTACTTCTCCACCTCCGGCATAAGTTTGTTGACTTCTGACATTTCCCTGTAGACAGATTGCAGTAAAGTTGTTTGAACCCAGCTGTTCCTTACTGGCTGCCTTTAGTTTTTCCTAGGCTCAACGCGCAGGAAGTTGAGATATTCTTTACAGCATAGTTTATAGCTTATTCAAAGACATATATAATATTTTGCTTCCTTTTTGCAAACAATATAAACATTCATACTATAATTACTATCTCTTAGTTGATATCCTGCGCTCTTGCTATTCTGTAGTCATATGTATTTCAAAATTCCAATAAGCAAATATATTGGAAGGTGGGAGCTACAGAATGCTCGTTCTTTGCTGCATCTCCGTTTGTCTTATAAACACAAAAGTACATGCATACTAGTGCGATTTGCAAGAATTTAGTATATACGCTGACTTAAGCGAGAGCGAGAGAGGCAAATGTTCATTGCTGGGTCACCTAAGAAGCGGGCTTCCTTAACAGTGATGTAATGATGATTGGAATTTGGAGAATGTACTATATTATCGGCACCAATGGTCCCCACATAGAATGGAGAAGCGAACACCCATCCATGTTGATCACTCTCAGTGCTCTTAATGTTCAGAACAGTGTACAGAGATACATTCTTTGGTCTAGAATTAATTAAGGCAAAATGTTTCGAGTACTGGTTACTGATCAATGTAACTAAATAATCACGAAAATGAAAAAAAGTGTGTGCTGTGTAGTAACTGCCAGGCGAGTATTTGGGTTCATATTTTTTCCAATATAGGTACTGTAAACTTAGAGAAGTATCGCTTGCAAATAATGGCACAATTTTTTTAACAATTGTCCGATGAGAGACAACATACTTATTTTCAACAAGATTCTGTCACAGCGTTAGAGTCCATGAAAATAATATTCACATTATATATGAAGTGAAAGACAACATGAGACAACATTCGGAGAATTTCGGAAGCAAAACGTCACCAGAAGATGTGTCGGAATGCCTGAATGCCGATGAACATCATTTTCATTTCGCTATTATACCGGTTAATGCTCATTATAACATAAAAATAAAACTATATGCACACTTTTTATTAATCAGATTTGCAAAGGCGTTCAATAATATGGGAAATTATAAATCGATTAACCGACATTTTTATGTCCTTTAATTGTTCTTTAATTAACATTTGTTCACTATAAATAAAGCAAGTAGTTGCATAACACATTGTCTGTTTTCCTCCTCTAGACGTATTTAATACCCGTATGCCAAATTACATGATTGTCAAAATTGTTTTTCATAAATAGGTAAGTTTGATTTTATGTTAATGAAAACGGAAAATTGGTCAGGCTACAGACTATTGAGTGGGGCAGCCATAACATCATCACAAATACTAATATATTGATTTTTAAATGCATTTTATACGCCCTGCGTGAGGTTGCAATGTGTTATCTAGTGAATACAGGAAGTTCACTGTGTTAGATACCAATAAATGTGTCAAGATAGTTTTTTAATTATCTTGATAATTTTTATTAGGTATGTCAGTAATTAGCATTTAAAATTTAACGATAAAGTTGGATTCCATTAGTTTTAAAATGTTATATTTTAGAAAACTATATAAATAAAGACATTTCATTTAAAGAGTACATGGGAAAGTATAAAGTCCTATAAAAAGGTTAAATGCACAACTAATGAAGAAAATAAATAGTAAGAATATTAATAAATAATGGTAAAACATAAAAGACAACAACGAGACAGCGCAACAGAAGCATAAGAATAAAATATAAAGTAAAGAATAAGAAGGTATTAAAATATAAAATGAGAAGAAAGTAAGAAACGAATAGAAGAAAAAAACCTACCACAGCTATTTACGGAATAAGATAACAGAAAAAGCTGAATATGTGTGTGTGTTTGAGAGAGAGGGAGGGAGGGAGTGAAGGGCAGGGTTTATTTTAGGGCACTCTTTAAAATCTCTGGTTTTCAGGTCCCATTTAATTCGGGGCGTGAAATGGGCCGAAACATTTTGATCAGAGGCCTCTTCTTTCAGGCTGGAGATTCTTTTACGTAAATCTACGGCATGGAATCCACGGCTGTACTTCTTATCTGAAGGAAGCCATACATAGGATTTTTACGACCTAAAAATCCATTGATCCTAGCCGGGCTTAAACCCGCGATCTTGGGTCTGCGAAGCAAGTATGGTTACCACTAGAACACCAGGACCTACTTTGAATATAAATAAAAGTCCGTCACTCAGGAGCTACGTATAAACTAAGCGAATTCCTCACCGAGTTGAATAACTTTTAATAAAATTTCATATAAAATATAAATTAGATCTTATTAATTAACGAAATAAAATAAGTACGGCATTACTGTGTGGTATTAGGAAACAAAGTTACACTTTTGAAATCTATAAGTATCACAAAAGACAAACCACATTTTTATTATTATTATTATTATTATTATTATTATTATTATTATTATTATTATTAAGATTAAACCGCAATAATTAATTATATACTATTAATTAAATGATGTATATGGTAACTGATAGACAAGGCTTTACTGTGTGGATATTTTTTAAATGCAACCATGTTTATGAACTTACCCCGTGATATCTTTACATTTACTAAAATAAAGAAAAATAACAAAGTTTCGAGTTATCTTGTGTATTTAAGAAGATGTTCATGTGTTTCAATAAAACAAAAATATGTTGCCGTTTAAAAACAATTTCGATGTAATAAATAAATAAATATACAGAATCAACAATAAACAATCAAAAGTTTAATCGATTTTCATTGCCTTTGAAATTTAATATAAATGTTATTATAATAAAAATATGTAACGCAAAAGTTTTCTAAAGGTTATTACAGAGCTCTCTTGCATACAAATATAATTCTCAAACATAGATTAATATTTCACATTTGCTATCTTCACGATAATACTTTGTTAAATATAAAACATATGCAACGTTATAAATACAATTTATATGCTGCATTAATTTCTCACACCAATTTAAAACAATATAGAGAAAAGTAAACGCAAGAGCAATTTTTAAATTTCGGTTACGATTAGAGTACATAAAGTTATATAGGAAACACAATGGAGAAAGTAATGTAGCGCTCTGTGATACAATCAGAATATATTAAAAGATATTCAATCACAATGGTGAGATAGGAATAGATCTGGAACCTTGGAGGGATGAGAAATATGACGTATGAAAAATAATATATGTGCAACTGGATCAGATAGGATAATTGCAACATGGAAGCTCTAAACCTGTTAAGTGTTCCTTTTTATGGATTTGTAGTTGGACGCGTTCTGGAACGTTCTCCTAAAAAGTTACTCGATGTCTTTCTCACCAAAAGGGAATTTCCTATACCTTAGTTTGAACGGCTACAAAGCCACTGAAGTTAAAACCCTATAAAATTACTTTAGTGCAAGAACTTAAACCGGGTGACCCTGCATCCAGGATAATTTTGTGAATGAATTTTGAATAGTGTGCATAACGGAGAAACTGACCCTAATCTAAATTTCTTTACGGGCGAATTCCACAAAAGTATGCTAATTTACAAAACAACCGATACTGGAGTTCAGAAAAACCTAACCTGCTTCACGAGAAACCTCTACATGATCAAAAGATAGGGGTGTGGTGCGCCATTATCGCGAGAGAATAATAGACGCTATTTTTTAACAACAATTAATAGTGATAAGTATGTACACGATGTTTTGCAATCCTTTTTCCGTGAATTAACTGCGAGGGAACTTTACAACAGGACTCTGCAACGGCCCATACAGCCCATGTTTACTTGCTTGCATAACAGAGTCATCACTAAAACACCTTCGGTTCCCCAATTTAACACCTTGCGAATTTTATCTCTGGGGGAGGGGGAGCGCATTAAAGAAAAAGTGTACAAGACAAATCCACACATTAGATGAACTAAAAATAATAACATTCCTGAAGATTCTCTCCCCCCCCATTTTATAGCCATGCCATGAAAAATGAAGGGAGGCAGTTTTAACACCTTCTTACTTATAAATGGTAGCAACTGTACCTTTTAAGTGTTAATAATAACACGATAATCATTGCTGCGGTCTAGAGTTCGATTCCCGTTCAGTGCGGTACTAGCTTGAACCGACCGACCGGCCGTTATCGTGGGCGGTCCCGGGAAGGAAAAATCGCCCATTAGCACAATCTGTTTTTTTAACGCCGTTCTAACTAATTAGGCATCACAGGCCATAGACACTGATGAAACATGAGATGAAATGATAAATCGGGAAAGTTTTTTTTTTTTTTTTTTTGCTTAAGTTGAGGCCCTCCCCGGCATTTGTCATTTATGAGGACTAAAGAAAAGCTGTAAAAATCCTCAGTCAGGGAGGGCGATACTGGTGAGAATCGAACCCTAGACCTCCAGCTCATGAATCCGCACTAAACGACCTCGGCCACCCGTGGTTGGTAGCTCAATCAATGGCAGTATTTCCGCTACGGGTGGCTGATGTCCTTGAGGCGCGGACTCATGAGTGAAAGGTCTTGGGTTCTATTCTCGTCAGGACCGGCTTTCCTGTCTGAGGTTATTTGCAGGTTTTCCTCATCCCTCATAAATGGCAAATGTTGAAAAGGTACTCTAAACTTAGGCCTGGAATGCTTCCGTCCTTAATAAAATAATTTCCCAATTTGTCATTTCATTTCATGTATCCTCAGCATCCACCACCTGTAGTGCCTCAGTAGTAAAAACGGGATTTAAACAAAGAAGCTAAAACGCTTGTTACATAGGACAATTGAGTTTCACTTAATGTTGCGTGAAGGTAACGGGAGAAATAATGAGCGTTTTGTGTCGCCAGCTCAGGTAACCGGTGATCTCAGGTAACAAAGTGATCTAGGATCGTGATTAAACCTAACATTTTAACACTATCCTATATTTATTAACATTCAACATTATCAACATGTTATTCTATACACCAGTGAACAATTTACATTAATACTTTTCAGAGCACCTTATCTGATATCACGTACAGTAGCTATTCCATTTACTTTCAAAAGATTTCTTATGAATGCGCGAAATGGGCTGGAAGAGAAACATTCCTCTGAATTCGCACGTGTGTAAAATTTTAGTTCAGTTAGAGTTTTTATTTGAATGAAAGCATGTGTTTTAAACTTTTTGTTTTAAACTTCTTCAAACATAATTGAAAATTAACTATCTTTAAATTTAAAAGTTAAATACTGTTATTGGAGTGTGCAAAATTTTCTTTCGTTTTATAACACGTCTACAAGTGTCTTAGACTGTAATCTCTAGCTACAGAATGCTCAATTAAGTGATATTTTTGCATCTTCTGTTATAAATGTCAAGATGCACCCAACTGATTAAATATATCTTCATACGCCTGTCTTAGCATGGCAAGATGAAATCTGTCAGTTCCATTATCTAGTACGTTGTCTTAAGGTAAGAAAGAGGCAATGTCTCCCACGCGGCCCTCGTGCTGCTTCTTATGCGTTCTTTGCATATGTCGCAAGCACAACCCGCGAGGAAACCTTGCAAGAAAGGAGGGTTTTTTAAAAGATTGTTTAATCTGAAATTACCCCAGGCTAAGTTAAAGAAACTTAAGTTCGATTAACCTTATCGTTCAGAGCACTTTAACATACATCCCTTCCTTTCCCTTTTAATATTAATTAAATTTATTATTGACGTCACATATCAGACTATCGAAGTTACCTGGCATTTTATCTTTTCAGGTCCGGAAAGTGCTCAATCAAGTAACTTGATCCACCCAGGTATTCAACTTTGCCAAACAACGGGCTGTTGAATAAAATAAAAACATACTTGAAAATAGTTATCAGTAAAATGGCATATTCCTTGGAACCCTTTGGAGTTGTTAATTTGTAAAAATGTTGTTTTATGTATAGAAGTATGACAATGTTGCAGGAGCGTTAATGACGGAGTAGGGGTGGTTTAGGTATTACGCGGAATTGAATTCTTAGCAAAAATGTCACGAAATTTATGTACTATGTATACTCTTCTTCAGATGGATCTGTGTAGGGGTGGCATATTTGAATACAAAGTAAGAGCATTTATTGCTACTGTTTAATAAGTTAAACAGCTGTCAGGCATATGCATGTCATCGAAACCCTAATAATAAAACTAATACTAAACTAAACTATCGAGTGTTTCGTTATTATTATTATTATTATTATTATTATTATTATTATTATTATTAAAATAAAATCAGGCTGTTATTTGCGGTAAAATGTTGCCAAAAATTGAATGCAGAAAAATCGAGGTGTAGCAAAATTTGCTTTGGGATAATTGTTTATTTTGTATATTCTTCTCTCCTTCCTCTACCTGATTATCAAGTAAAGGTTATCATATGGCAAAGCTGCTGTTAATCGCCGAAAATACAATATACAATTTTTAGAGATTTGCCACTTATGGAAATTATAAAACTATGCTATACTCGCCAGTTCCATAACCTAACTTTTCTGTATCAGAAAAGTTGTAATTCAAAAACGTTGCTATACTTTCTTAGCTAAAAATAGAATAAGGATTTAGAATAAAAAATCAATAACATTAATGCTTAAAAATAGTTTGATCGTCATTCAGAAACCACCAGTAAAGAATCAAAACCAAAAACCAGAGTGAAAAGTAGAAAACACGATTTACCTACCGAAATTTATGTGATCTTACATAAGTACATTTTATTTCAGTGATAAGTGCTGCATTTTAATATCTATTTTGAAAAGAATAGGTACATTTTCATTATAGTTAACGTTTTAATTATGAATCTGTAATTTCTACGTTTAACAGCTTTACGTTAAACATTTAGGTTAACTGTGGCGATAACCGTTACATCAGATGAGTTCAATGGGAAGTACATTCAGCTCAAGATTTAAGATTTAGGAACAACATCAAATGTGCCGGTACAAACCGTCTCTACTGTATACGATAGGAAAACTGTTGTTAACGACGAAAGGGGAATTATTTACAAGGAAGTAAAGAGAGAAGATAGTTTTGTATCACAAGCCAGATTTCACATATTAGCCTTTGCATGGATTGTATTGGATTAGATTGTTAGGGACGGAGAAGGATATTTCGGTTTTTCAGTTTTGCTCAACGGCTGACCGTCAGGATCCAAAGTCAGTGAGGCACAGATATAGACGAAGTCCCTAGTGTTGTTTCCAAATAAAACACTCCGAGCCGGCGGAGCTCCCTTCAGGGAGTTTGAGCCCCTCAGGAGGACTTTTTCCATACCAAAAGCCGTTAGACACCTTTGTAAAGTGCAAGCTTCTGTCACGCTACACCAGCCCACATATCCTTGATGTCGGTCCTAATGGTCTAGTGGTAACTATACTTGTCTCTTAGACCCAAGATCGCGGGTTCATTCTCGACCAGGGTCAATGGATTTTTAGGACGTAAAAATCCTCTAAGTATGGCTTACTTCGGAAAGGAAGTAAAGCCGTAAGTCCCATATCGTAGATTTATGGCACGTAAAGGAACATCAAGGTTGAAAGAAGAGGCCTCTGAGCAAAATTTAGCGACCGTTTCACGCCCTGAATTGAATGGAACGCTGATGACTTGAGATGTTAAAGAGCGTCCGTAAATAAACCAAATCAACCTATCCTTGAAACTTTTGATTCTTAACAGAATCAACGGAATGAAATGCTATAGGAAGGTAGTGCGGAAAGGAAATATCTATCCCAGCATCCACCTGCATGAGAAAATCACGAAAAAACTGAAGATAAGAATTACCGGTCTCAAGGGATTTGAATGCGAGTCCCAAGCATTACTACCTGAACCACTCCGCTTGGTGAGCTTTCAGATCTGGTATCATGTGTGCGCTGGATTTTGTGAGGTCGTCAATACATGACTTTGCATGTCCCCTTTTCCAAAATATCAAATATTGAAAATAGTAAGGTTAAAAAATAACTGAGGTATTGGAAATTTTAGTTTTTATATTTCTGAGTATGAAAATATATACAAACAAGCAGCAAACTTTGCTGACCTCACTAGGAGCTGTACATCTGGACCTCTGTAGGATCATAATCCACAGTTTCCAGAATTATCAGTGAGGTTTCTGCAGCAATTGCATCTGACATTCCCTTCTGTAGAGGAACGGCCACGAATAATGAATGACTTTAACCAAACGTATAATTTTCCCCGTGTTCTGGGAGTAACAGACTGTATACATGTACACACATAATCCCCTGGAGGCAACAGAGCAGAAATTTATCATAATCGCAAGCGGTGCTTTTCCCTAATGTGCAAGTCATCAGTGGTTCTAGTCTGTTAATCAGAATATAGTTATTAGGTTGCCCGGACCAGCACGTGATAGTACGGTATTTAACAGCTCTCACATCAGAGCTCTGGTTGAGATAGGTACTAATAATGAAGATATTCTGTTAGTGACAGTGGTCACCCCTTAAGAAACTCTTTTTACCTACATCCTGAAACAAGAGCGCAAATGCAGCACATGTTCACATTTGCATAGAAATAACGATAAGAGTATGGTACTGTTATCAGACTGTGATTTCAAAGCAAATTACAAACATTATTGATAATTGTGGCAACGGCTGTGTTGCATAATATTGCAGTGGGAACAAGAGACCGGCTACCTCTAGAATACTTCGTTTTAATGAGTTTGTTAGAGAAACAAGGATGGATAATGGAATTCAGTATCATATTCAAATATAACACGAACCTACTGCAGTAACGTATAAGAATGCTGTTGCAAAACAGCACTTTACATATAATCATTCATTTATTACATTACCAAATGATACATTACACACCGCCTTTCTATATTTAATTATTCACCCCAGGCTTCTTCTTTTTTTATAATACAATGTTTTTTCACGTGACACTTCCGGTTTTACTTTTTCAATTCCTTTTTTCATTTGTAATAGTTCAATTTCACTGTTACACCTCTTTTCTATTAAAAACATTTCTTCTTCACAGAGTGATGCTCTGCTCTTGGCAAGCTCCGCGATACTGCTGCGACACAGTCTGAAACACACATCACCATAGAAAAGTTGGCACAACTGCTCATCTTCAATGTGAAACAGTTTAATAACATACCGAAATTTTTAAGGCAAGTTGACTTAGTAGATCATTCTTTCTGTGATAAGGGTTCTCAATCTATGGTACGCGTACCAATTATGGTATGTAAGCTGCTGCTGGGTGGTACGTAAAAAAGTTGGCCAATAAGACAAATTAACATTTGTTTTACATACGACAAGAATTGACAGTTCTAATGTAATTGAACCGAAGCAATATATTTTATATTATAATAAAAAATTGTGTGCTACTGTACAAAAATAATACCTAAGTTTAATTTTAATTCTAAGATGACAGAACACATCTTAAATATATTTTATCATATAACAATCAGCAATATTTTGTCATCCTTTAGCTGCGAGACGCATTTACAATTAAGAAAACGGTGGATTTACATTGTTGATGGTGAATGCCAGATTTTATTTGTTTAATTGTCAGATTTGTATGTAGTTTGCGCCATATGTTCAGAAGAAGTAAATCAGCACATGGATAAGTGGTTAATTAAAGGACTCTGCCCGCAAAGGAAGATTAGTATCAAGAAATTCGTAAATACAATACAAACTGTTTATCAAATGGCTTCACATATTGTGGAGATGGACAATCAATACCGCAGTATGTGATTTGTCAGGAAACACTTTCAAATCATCAGATGAAACCTTCACTTTTGAAACGTCATTTTTGACATCAAGCATGGTGATCAAACCCTGGAATATTTTAAAGAAACTATCAGACTTGTCAAACAAATAATCTCATTTGCTGGATCTAACATCTTACCCGGTTGGCCTACTTGGCAGACATATTTTGCCGCCTTAACCAGCTGAACAAGAGCTGCAGGTTGTAGGTATACGGTTCATGATGACACTTCTTACTTTCCAATGTTGGGCACTTTCTTAAACGGAAATGAAATTCCTCTTCATTGTGAACTGACTGTGAATATTACGGACCACCTTGAGAGTCTCATCTCAGATTTCAATATACACTTCCCTGAAAACCTGGATTCAGAGTGTTTGATTAGAGCCGTTTTCTTTTGCTGACATCTTACCAGAAACCTTAACTCCTTCCATGAAAGACGAATTGATCGAGCTATCATGTGTTACATTTCGGTATAGAAAAACATCTTCAAATGCACGAGTACCCCTGACAAATCGTCTGCCTCGTGTGCTTATCACCAATTGCCTTGAGGACCCCATGATTGCTACACACTTTCCTGCACCTGAAGTCGTCAAGTGTCAAGGCTTTACTTTATTCTACGAAATTTCATAAACAATAACTAGTCTGTATCTAGTCACGGGTTTCCTGTAGGATCTGGTGTTTCAATGTAAAATTGATCACTCACTCCGGTGTTCATCACTGATGTTCCGTCTTTCATTTTTAAATACGATATTTCCACCAATTCACAAACTCTCCCCTTACTCAAACAGTAGTTTCCATATTGAATCTTCATTCTACTGTAGATTTCACAAGGTTAAACTTTTTCTTGCCCCCCCCCCCCCCCCAATGTTGAGCTTAGCTTCTGCAGTGCAATTCGACAGAGAAGCAGTCATATTTTACTGCTTATTATGCAAGCGCATACTGCTCGATATTACGATTCCTATATGTCGTAGGCCAGTCCTGGTGGTGTAGTGGTAACCATACTTGCCTCCTAAATCCAAGATCGTCCTTTGGAAGGGAAGTAATGCCATAGGTCCCGTGTCGTACATTTACGGCACGATAAAGAACCTCAAGCCTGAAAAAAGAGTCCTTAGGAAAATTTGTAGGCCGTTTCACGCCCTGAATTGAATGGAATGCTTTGTTTGATTAGTTTATTTATGGACGCTCCTTAACATCTCAGGTCATCAGCGTCCCATTGAATTCAGGGCGTGAAACGGCCGACAAATTTTGCTCAGAGGCCTCTTTTTTAAGGCTTGAGGTTCTTTTTGCCCTAAATGTACGACACGGGACCCACGACTTCACTTCCCTTCCGAAGAAAGCCATACTTAGGAGACGCTGATGACCTTATATATATATATATATATATATATATATATATATATATATATATATAAAGATAAAACACAGAGAAAGAGTCACACTTGAAATTGCTATATTTCGAACTTCTGCGAGTTCTTCAATGGCAAGAAGCTAGACCAGTCTAGCTAGCTAAGCTTCTTGCCATTGAAGAACTCGCAGTAGTTCGAAATATAGCAATTTCAAGTGTGACTCTTTCTCTGTGTTTTATCTTTATCTACTTTTATTATTAGTATTAATTTGTTACATTGTTAATAGTGTTTCTTTATTTTTATGTTTCATTAATATTTCATTAATATTATATATATATATATATATATATATATATATATTGCTAAGGAGAAATGTGTATAGGAATAAAAATATTCGTTGTGCATGTATCTCCATGAACAAAAATAAATAAATATATTTAAAAAATAAAAGTTCACCCCTGAGGTCTTAGTGGTAGTGTTTGCAACTACTAATCCAGAGGACCTGAGTTTGGATTCCGATCATGTCAAGTGTCTGAGTAAGGTTATTTTCAGAGTTTTTCGTTATCCCGAGATGCCAAATAGCTTTAAGGCGTCAAGGACTCCAAGATTATTTGCGTCATCATTAATACATTTCATTTCACTTATACTACAGACTTACATCTATAGTATTCATCTCCAATTACAGATGTAGCAAGAAGACCAATTAAAGCAAAGCGACAATAAATAAAACAAAAAATAAATATAATGTCTGTTATTTAATACCTTTCCTTATGTAATATTAGAGATTGAACGATTTCTTCGGAAACAATATATCTGCACAGGCCAGGCTACATTATGTCAAAAGGAAAGGGTTAGAGGTTGTGGCTTCTGGCTTCTATTAGAAATGTGCTGTTGTTTACACGCAACGCCAGGCGTAGTTCAGGACCAGCTACATGCTAAGGTAGCTTTACGTCCTTGATAGAAAACGTTCCATCACTAGTAAGTACTAAGCTCAACGGATCAATTGAAATAAATGTCCCCAGTTACAAAGGGTAAGCAAAGAAATAATTTGAGGCCTTTGCTCTTTCAAGAGAATTTAACGATTTGGTTCCCTCAGGTGCTCTAGATGTAACGTTGTATCTTGTCAATACTTTTATTTTTCTAACCTTATGCTCCTTCTCTCCCTTAACTTTAGGAACATATTCTGATCATTTCATCTGAGGTGTAACGATCGCCTCTCAACTTATGAGAATGAAAAAGGTGCCAACTGCATTAAAGCACAGTAGTTTTTGGGACATATACCATACCATAATCATTTCAATTACTGGAGGGAGTAAATGCGATTATGAGTTTATTATAACATCTCGCTGCTTCCAAAGGGAAGCAACTAGAACTAAAACACATAGACGCATTATTAAACATCGAATAAAACTGACTTACAGCCCTAGAGGAAAAGCATTATTCATCTATGTTATCAGAAGAGCGTTATTTTACAAGAACGTGTTCCTAAATTATTAATATATTACAATACATAACTTACATAAAGAATGATTGTAGTGTTTAGACAGATGCCAGTATGCAACATATAGTAAGCATTCTCTTTCTCCCTCTAACATTTTGGTATCTGCAGAGCTTTTGGGAGAGTGCACAGATTAGCTGTGGCTCAGGAGGGAATGTAGTCCCGATCTGTGGGACAACATAGCAATCCCGAGAGACGGTCAGTGACTCGTTCAACCGGTTGTTCCTGTGGTCAGTTGCCAAGCTCAGACAGATATGACCTTGAACCTGAACTTGATAAGGTCGTTTCCCTTCTTAAAGGCAATAGGATGCTTCGGAAATCCATCACCATAGTAATAATATTTTGTTTGTTAATTATTCGTGTAAAGGATATTACCGGTTTAGAATCTGCTGCTCTTCCAGTATATGAAATATATACATGTGATAAAAATATACATCTATGAAATGTGTTGCTAAAAATACAGGTAAAAACCGCTTTCTTCCTAAGTTCGTCTTATTTTCAACTTGTTCAATCATACAACTGTCATTATGGAGTAGAAACGACCAAATAAGAGTATAGACACTATGTGTAAACAGAGGAGTTAATACCATGGTCTTATTTGTGTTGGTTATTCTATTGTCATAAATGATTTTGTTATCAATAAAAAGATTATAATGAAGGCGTGGGCTGTTACAGTTACATTATAAATTGTAAATTGTAAATGCAGGAATTTCTTGATTACTGTGTAAAATGAATTCGCAAATTAAACCCATTGTAACGTTGATGGAAACACACACACACACACACACACACAAAAGGAATTGGGATAGTAGACTTTGAGCACTGATTTCCTAGTGTTCGAATGCGGGCACGTCAAGCAATGCGAAGTTTGAACAAACGTTTCCAGTAAAGACCTACCACGAAGCTGTCGACCACGGACCTGTTTGAACGAAAGAAAATACACATCTCATTGCTCAGTTAGTTTCCAGGAGCCCCCCAGAAGAAAAATAAGAAGAAATCTCTCGATTTGGGGGTAATCATTAATTCTTTATACTTTAAGAAGCGTGTTACACAATCTGAAACTAAAATCAATTCAACAAAAAGTTTTGCATAGGCTGCATGAAGATCATTCGCACTTATTTTTTCCCGCAAATTATTCCTCGTGCAACTTGAAACTGATCCTGACTTTTGGGAAACCATTTTAGGAAGCGATGAAGCCTGGTTTTAGCTTCTATTTATTTATTTGGTTTATTTACGGACGATCTCTAACATCTCAGGTCATCAGTGACCCATTCAATTCAGGGCGTAAAAGGCTGATAAATTTTGCTCAAAGGGCTCTTCTTTCAGGCCTGACGTTCTTCTATTCCCGAAAATCTACGATACCAGCCCCATGACTTTACTTCTCTTCCGAAGGAAACCATACTTAGGTTTTTTACTTCCTAAAAATCCATTGACCTTGACTGGGAATGAACTCGCTATCTTGGGTCTACGAAGCAAGTGTGGTTACCACTAGACTTGTGTGAAAATCCACGTGAAATTATCACGGAATACTTAAATACTATTGGTGCAACTGTTTACGGTGGAATTTGCAGTGGACAGTTCTTATTTTAAGGAATGGAACCAGCGAACGATATTCTGAAATGCTACAAGAGTTAGTTATTGTATAATTTGAAAAGAACTTCATGTTTGCAGATGCTGCTGGTATATCAACAGAATGGAGCACCGCCTAGTTAAGGTTTACAGACGAGAAACTTCTTAAACAGGCAGTTCCATGAATGGATCGCTCATCGTGACACAACAGATCGATTTCTCGTTTTGAGATATTCTGGAAGATAAAACACTTTTGCTAAAAAGTACATGATTTAAATCACTTGCAACAGTTGACAGAACAGCTGTTCCAGACTTGAACATGAATCGCCAGTTATGTAAATCGGTGCCAAAACGATGTGAATTGTATATCGGGAATCATGGTCTCCATTTCGAACCCACTCGCATAAAACAAATGCTGTTCTTTTTGTTAACATTTTTTGGAAAGTGACTTTTATCTCACCTGTACAGTCTATATAATACTTTAAATAAAGAAGAAAAAGTAAAAAGAAAAAAAAAATATTTTTGAATAGCACCGGCTTTAAGACATGAAAAGAAATCAACATTACCATGAAACTAAATTTCATGACTGCAAAGTGTGTGATGCATGACTGCCCAAAAATGGTGCAGTGCTTCTTCATATTCCTTTGCATCAAGTGGGTTTCACAAATTTATATCTCCTTTCTCATTTTCGTGTAGTCTTCTCAATGAACAGTTGATTCTTAAGTTTCAACTGAAGTAGTGTTTTATTTACAGTAGCTATGGATATTTAATGTGCGTAAAGGTATAATATTCATTGCAGTTGAAAATCATTTGAGTTTTTCTTTATAATACTTGCAGTTAATTTTCGTAAGTATGTATTTGTAAAAACACTTCTCTTTTTTCTAGCGCCTTACACTGCATATTTTGGAGAACACTAGTTGTGAAGTTCTAACAACTGTAGCGACTTTTGATATACACTATACCCAGTAGACTTCAATGTGGTATTTAATGGAAGCTTTGGGTAGTTTTTAAATGAATGATAAGCTTTATTCATGGATGCCACGGGTGTCAGTAGTTTTATGCGCTCACGCCCACTGGTTCAGGTTGCTTGATTATAGTAATTGAAACTGGCTGCAGCAAGAGCATCATTTTCAGCTTAAACTGTTATCTGAAGTCAGTGCAGATGATCCCATAACGAGTTACTTGCAGTAGCGAGTTTCCGAAGAATATTTTGTTAAAGGAAATGTTTATTATTATGCTTTGCATTGGTTTTTAGTCGCCAGTCAGCTCTGGTGGAAAAGCAGCCGAGTACTACCTTGGCGGTCCAAGGTTCATTTCCCGGCTGGACAAACACTTTTTCTTGGCTCCTTCATATAAGTTCAATCGCGTCGCTATCCAAATGGATACAAGGAGAATCAGAGGCTGCGCAGCGGAGCATATAAATTCAAATGTGGATGACTTATAATAGCTCGTCAAGCCCATCCGGAGTCCTACCAAATGCAACCTTAAGTTTTCATATTTACAGCCATTTTTATTGTACTTTGCATAGGATGAATTCTCTCAGACAATTTACGTTCACTTGATGAATATATGAAAATGCAAGCATTAAACATAGTGAATGTGTTTAACATAACTTTAAGTCAAAAATATGTTATAGGCTTATAATACAATGTTACAATTAATACATTTTTATAATTCGTAAATGGAATTGATTTTCAAAATGGATAATATTTGTTAATGTTATAATTTCAATACCTTATTTCTCTAGTATTCAGGGAAACCTTTTTAATTAAGAATTTCTTTAATTCAATAAAATGCGATTTCTGGGTTTATTGGCCGTGGTTCTAATAAGCCCGGAAATCTCATTTTATTGGATTAACGCCGGCCGTGAAAGCTTAAATAGTTAAATTTCCTTAATTGTTAACTAAATGAATTTTGTTCGCTAATTTTATAACTTTTGATCATTTATTTGTTAAAGATTCGCCCATTTCCCTTTTTACACAACGTTGAATAACTTTATTACAATAAAATGTTATAACATCTCTTCCTAGGAAGTTATGCTCTGATATTTACTATATCTTATTATTGGTATCATAGTCGATGAGCGGATTATGTATGAAACGTAAGCTCGACGGGAGGTAATATGTTTTCCCGGTCTGCCGGCCGGCAACAAGCAGACGGTTATACTCGCAACACTTAATAAGCGCCATTTCTCTGTACTTATCTCAGATACGTATTCATATGTCAAACAATGAAATGTTGCTACCGCGTGCCTTCATTCTTCACTAATTTCTGGCATCTGCTTAGGAAATTATCGCCGTTCTTAATGTTCCTTGACTATTTCACTTATGTGACTTATAAAATCGACCAATGAAATAAAACAAAATTCTAAATTTTGGCCAATCACAGCCTGACATCGCAGTGAAAGTATCGAAAAGTTTTACCAAATCCCTTTACAGCGCGAAGTGCGTTTATTTTCTGGTCAATGTAACCAATTCTATGCCCCCTACTATAATTCCTGAGCACGCAACAATTAACTAAATGTGTATTCACTCAAACAATTATTTTTGAGTATTCAGCCAAACAGTTTGAAATCATTTTGTAAATTGTGTAATAATACGTGTGTAGGTAGCCGCAAATTGTAACGTTATTCAGAATGATAAAATGTTATTTTGTTTCGTTTTTCTCAGTTGGTATTAGTAAAGCGAATGGTAGCGGTTGTAATAGTCGACTTTTGTTTATTTCATTCTCACGGTTTCTGAATAGGTAAGTATAACATTTTATACAAGTGTTAATATTCTATGTGCGAAATTTAAATATGTAATACATTTGTTATTTTTTTCTCTTCATGAAATAGTCCTAAACCAGTATTTGGGTCTTTTCTATTGGCACTGGACATTCTTCTGTTGCAAGATGGCTTGAAAAGGTTAACTATTCATAATACAAATATATAATTATTACAATTTTGTAATCCAAGTTCAGAGGAATTATATTTAAATTGTTATTTTATTCGTAAAATAGCACTGATAAATATTACCAGAGAACATTCGTTAATTCATCGGCAATCTCAAATCCCCTTGTGACATTACTCTACTATACATCTAATCGTAAGGTTTGTAGATTTGTTCTGTATACTGTGAGTAGTTTTTCAGAGCTCCAGTATCCTAGGATGATTCTGCACCTTGGAATAGATTTTGTGAATAGATTTTGACTCGGGAGAAATTAATCCTAACCTCTTTCTGTTTTCTATTTGGTTAGTTCCACTTACATGGATATGTTGACTTACAAGGAAGTAAAGCCGTGGGTCCCGTGTCGTACATTTACGGCACGATAAAGAACCTCAAGCCTGAAAGAAGAGGCCTCTGAGTAAAATTTGTCGGCCGTTTCACACCCTGAATTGAATGGGACGCTGATGACCTGAGATGTTAATGAGAAACCGTAAATAGATAAAAAAAAAAAAAAAAAAACTCTAGTAACTACACTACTAATGCTGCCAATATTACTACTGCTGTACTATTACTACTGCTGCTGCTACTGTTACTACTACTGCTGCTACTGCTATTACTACAACTACTACTATTACTACAACTACTATCACTACAACTACTACTTTTACTATTACTACTACTACTACTACTACTACTACTACTACTACTACTACTACTGTTACTGCTATTACTACTACTACTATTACTACTACTCTACTACATCTACTACTATTACTATTACTACTACTATTAATACTACTACTGCTATTACTACTACTATTACTACTACTATTAATACTACTACTGCTACTACTACTATTACTACTACTACTACTACTACTATTACTACTACTACTATTACTACTACTACTATTACTACTACTACCACTACCACTACCATCATTACTACTAGCATTAATACTTATACTGCTGCTATTGCTATGCAATTGAGTAAGTTAAAACCCATGTCTTACAGAGGACAATTTTCTCTGAATTGTTTTAGAATTCGTTGAAGTAACATTAACTATTTAAGAATTAGGCAAGGAAATCCCGCTAAGTTCAAAGGTTTGCCGAAGAATAATGAATACCTCAGGGCTCTGATTCATCCTGTTGCAATGCACGCTGACCACTCCTAACAGGAGGGCCTCATATGTTCACGCGAACCTATTAGTGCTGGTTGGTTCCCCACTGCATGTTACAAAACTAAGGTCTTCTACAATAAACTCCTTGCTTATCTCGCAGACATTTTCACTTCTTTTGGCAGAGACGATTTTAACTGAGACATTAGGCCCTTGTTTTGTCTCTTGAATTAGCTTTGGAGCATTTCTATTTTAACTGTGCTTTGTCTGTAGCATAAATGTAAATCTTATTTCTGTAGTAGGGTCACCAATAAAATTTGTCGGCTCCGTCTTTGTTTCTAATCTTTGGGCTGTAAGACATCTACCCAAATCATAAATAAGCTTTGTCAGTTACTCAAAAGCTGAAGTCTAAACTGGTAAGTGAAACTATCATACGAAATTTGGGGGGGGGGGAGTTTGTATACTTGTTTATTTTATGACATTAACTTTAGAATTCATGTCTGCAGCTTGGAGTTCCTTGGCAGGGGTTTTGTCCCTTGACCTTGTATTTAATAGTTTTACTTCTAAAACATTTACATGATTTATGATAACCCAGTAATCCGGGACTAATGAAGGGTGCATATTTTTAACGGTATTATTTTAATGAAAATGTTACATAGTGATTTATTTTGTCTCTCCTCCCTTCTCTATTTAATTAGCAGCAATATTTGCACTCAGAGACTCTTTCGCAATGCTTTTAAAGAAGTAATTCGCACTAGTTTGGTGTTTTTTTTTTTATTCCTGGCTTTATTGCCACATCTTATGTTCTGGGAATATGAACCCTTAAAAACTTTTGGTACCGTCAAGGGTGGCCGAGGTCGTTAAGGCGAGGACTCGTGAGCGGACGGTCTGGGGTTCGAATTCCCCCAGGTCCGTCCTCCCTGACTGAGTTTTTTTTCCAGATTTTCCTTAGTCCTCATAAATGGCAAATGCAGGGGAGGTACCCTAAACCTAAACTTATACCTGGAACGATTCCTTAAACAAAACCCTTTCACAATATATCATTTCATCTCATGTATCGTCGGTCCTGGTGGTTTAGTGGTTACCATATTTGCCTTCTAAACCCAAGATCGCGGGTTCGAACCCGGCCACGAGCGATGGATTTTTTCGGGCGTAAAAATCCTAAGTATGGCTTCCTTCGGAAGGGTAGTAAAGCCGTGGGTCCCGTGTTGTACATTTACGGCACGAAAAAGAATCTCAAACTGAGCTGTTAAAGAGCGTCCATAAATAAATCATTCAAAAAAAAATCTCATGTATCATTAGTGTCCATCGCCTGTGATGCCTTAGTAGTAAAAATGGGCGTTAAACACTATTTTAAAAATACAGTTTGGACGGAATAATGAGTGCAGCAGATATCGGGGATCTAAACCCTGCTCTCCCAAATATTAGAATTACATGAACTGTAATCTAATTCTAGTTCGCTAGATTTTAATGTCCTTTTTGCGCATAGTGCATCTAAAAATACCAAAAGGATGAAAATGACGCCTAAAACCCCATGGAAGAAAAAAAAGACGACAGTCCAGTGATGCCGTAATCTTGATAGACGAGAGTCAAATACACTGACTGCAATTTTACTGGCAAGAATGTAACATCAAATACCTAGCAGCTTTACCAACATAAATTTATTTAATTATTTGTAAATATTCATTTAACATATTAATTTTAGATCAGAATATAAATTCTCCATAGTTAATAGCGCAACCTTTTAACAGAAAAAATTATTATTAAACATTTTGGATTTCAATTGTCATTTCTGCATTGTTTAGAATAATATTATTTCATTGAAAACATTTTTTTTAAAATTATTCTATTAATATTCCTAATAGAAATTTCAGTTTAATCTCTCTGTGCTATGGTTTTAATAGTTTAGTTATTTTTTTCTCAGTGGAAGTATCTAAGAGAACATTCAACAAAAATTAACCGGAAATAAGGGAATCAGATGAATGTTATAAATGTGGCCAGATAGGAACATTTAACTTGGCGATCATAATTCTAGAAAAGGTGAAGATGTACTTGCCTTTATATGCATACAAATACCTTTATATTAAAGCGAGACACAGAAATCAGTTGACAAACATGAAACATTACTTTGATGGAAAATAACAAACATGAGTCTAATAAATTAGTTTCTTTGGATATATATTTTATTTAAATTCATTCACTGCCGCAAATGTCCAAAATGTGCTCATTTACTTAAAGGCAATGCTTCACTTGATCCTGACATTCTTGTATCACGCTTAAAGTGTTGCAGGCTAGATGTATTTGGATAACATTGGCGATCCTTTGTTTCAAATCATCTGTAGATTTTATCTCTGTCTGAAAAGCGTACTTCCTTAGTCAAAGGAGTGTGAAGTTTGCTGATCACGAGGCCAATCCAATCCATTACACCCAACAGCTCATTTGGTATCTGGCGAACTGTTAGTCCATAACAAGTCGTGGCCCCATCTAATTGAAACCACATTCTTACACGTTTATTCAGCGGGAAACCATACAGAAACTGCAATAGAGTGCTCATCAAAGAAACGTCGTTCCATAATCATAATTTTAGAAGAACCAGAATCGCTCACTTCTCGCACCTATTTTGGGTATTCTTTGAACCAGTAACTAGCATTTTTTTTGTTTTGTTTTTTGTTTGAACGTGCCCATTGATAAAGAACAGGCAGTCGTTACTGAACAGAACATGCTGTAGCCAAAGCTGTGTGATCCAGTTGCAATATATTTGCCTCTTGTGTTAATTCTACTTGCTTCAGCCATAGAGTGCGCTGATCTTTCAGGGCCGACCGTAATCTTCCCAGTCACATCCAGTGATTACTGTTCATCAGCAGCAAATTTGAGACGATCATTCGTTTCTTAAGTAGTACCTGACGTTTTATTTTAATTTATTCATTGTTTCGGCTACATTGTAGTATGATGGTTTAGGAATGTCAGGAAACAATAAAACTCGTCTGTTTTTTTTCCCCCTATAACTGCCTCGACAAAGCAGTTCTAGCTCCACTTGTTATTCAGGAGTCAACGTGATCGGTTCTTCTTCAATATCGCAACTGAAAATAATAACTCATTATAGACTGTAACTCATAAACAAAACAAAACAAAACAAAAAAAAAAACACAAACTAACTCTAGCATTGTTGATTACCATGGTTTACTTCACAATTAAATTACAAATTTTAATTGAAAACAAAAGATATGAGAGAGATACTTCACAAATAATAGTCAACTGACTTCTGTGGCATGCTGTATAAAGTACTTATATAAAGCATCCATGCATAGCTACAAAAAAGAGTGCAATAAATATGCACAGCTTTAAAGAATACAGGACAAATCACTCCAAATATGGAAAATACAAATTTAGACTCAACAAAACACTTGTGACACTCTCAAGTGCGTAAATAAACACATTAAAGCGTTTCAGAGTATGGCTTTTCATTGTGCAGTTCAGAAATCACGAAGATGGATTTTTCTGTCTGAACTGAATGTAAGAAAAAATTATTCTGTGTAATGTGGTGAATACTCCAACAATAATAACTTATATATAAAGTATACAGAAAATTTCTAGACAGTTTTAAACATTAGTTTTTGTTATACACGATCAAACAGGGTAACTTCTTTCATGAACTCAAAGTAAATATTGAAATAATCGAGAAAGATAGAAAGTAAACATGCATTAGATTTTATGGAATAAGACAATTAAAATTTTAACCGATTTATGCCATTTTCTGATAATAGGGTACAAAGTTTTAGATACATTCATTATATAACATTAATTGTAATATTTCTGACTGGGATAGAGTCCCGTAACAATCAGACCATAGTTCATTCTCTTTGTTGACGACACCAGTGTAATAGTCTCCGGCAAAAATATTCACTGAATTATCTTCATTTCCCCAAAACTATATAAAAAGTGTTTATTTGTTTATGTCTTTTCTGTTATAGGCTCTAATATTTTGGGATAAGCTGTTGAAAATAAGCGAGTTTTTTTTTTTTTTACTACACATGGGTAATTCGAATAATTTGCGCGCTAAAGAAAAAGTTATTTATAAAGGCCTGTATCAAAAGCTTTATATTATGAGTTTTTGTATTAAAAATCAAGTACATGCAAATATTTAATATCAATACTACAGAGAATTATTTTTCATTGCTAATTTATGTTGCTGTTAAAAAGGAATGCATTATGAACGCATAAGATCATTTAAAGTTTTTCTAAATGTGTATAGATATTATTTTAACGCCAGTAATAACAACGAAAGATGGAATGAGCCCGAGGGCCGCAACGTTAAAATTACTTGTCATTTACCTTTTCAGGTAAAGAAAAATTCTGGAAAATACCTTACCCAGGAAAATGCTCTTAAGGGATAAGAAAGTGGAAACTCCGGATTTGCAGGCATATCTACTGATCACAAGACCACTGAGACGGTGTTCCTCCTCCTCCTCCTCCTCCTCCTCCTCCTCCTCCTCCTCCTCCTCCTCCTCCTCTTCTTCTTCTTCTTCTTATGTTTTGCAAATCTGTTCTTATATAATATCCATTGCTGTGTTATTTGATATTTTTAGCTGGATTTCAGGGCGTATTTGCCAGTTGCAGCATTGAGGATTGTAATTTTTTTCGTTAAATAGTTGCAATTTATTTTACCTCGCCCAGGGCGTCTGCAGTGCTCGAACTCGCACACCTTGAGTCACGATAAAACCGCAAATGTGGTCCAGGTGTCAACAAACACACTGTCACTCAGTTCAGAAACTTCTGGGCGGACAATGGCTCCCTTCAGTTCGTTGACACGCAAACCACCGCGCCCTCCCCTCATGCATACTGTGTAGGGTCGGGTATCTGGGCACCAACTTCATTTTTAAACTGCCATGTTCATCTTAAAACTTGATCGCATATATTTTATGTCTGTTGACTTATATTGAGGGCTTCAATACTATCAAATGAGTGGGATATTTGTGCAGACAGCTTCGCACACTGTCATGTGCGTCTTTCTTTACTTCCTACCCCATTTTACTTCATAAAACGAACAATTATGGGTCATTTGTAGACATTACATCTGAATGACTGCCAAATATTTCAAAGTTTTCTAATTTTGGTGTGTGTATGAATCTCGCTAAATGCTCTCAGATTTTAGTTTAGTATAATCAATCAAGTAGAAATGACGCAGAATTGAGAAGGCATCCACAACCTACCAGAACCCCCAAAATCATGGAACTGAATCACAGTTAAGTTTATATTGATCAAATGATTATATAATAAATCAGGGCAATTATTAGAGGTCTTCTTTTTCTTCTTTTATTTATGGACGCTCTTTAACATCTCAGGTCATCAGCGTCCCATTCAACTCAGGGCGTGAAACGGCCGAAAAAATTTTCCTCAGAGGCCTCTCTTTCAGGCTTGAGGTTCTTTTCCGTGTCGTAAATGTACGACATGGGACCCACGGCTTTACTCCCCTTCCGAAGGAAGCCATACTTAGGATTTTTACACCCGAAAAAATCCATCTACCCTGGCCGGGTTTCAACCCTTTGAACCCGCGACCTTGGGTTTAGAAGGCAAGTATGGTTACCACTACACCACGAGGACCAACAAATATTAGGGGTCGCTTTTGGGGTAGGGATCAGGAAAGACGAGTCTACTGCCCTTCCATTTTCCTTACCTTATTTCTTAAATATTAAGAAATTGCTTCACTAATATTAAGCTTCAGGATTTAATTGATGTTACTCATATATTTGCGGATCTCTCGTGTGAGCTGTCGCTAATCCGAAGGAGTTCCGCTCCACGCTCAATCTGAAGTTATGGCTGACTGAGAATCGGATAATTCAAATAATGCTGGAAATATCAAAGCTATATTTTTCATTTGATATTAAATAAAAATGTAGGGCTAAAGGAATATTGGGATAAAATTAGCTACTTCAGGAAACTTTTGAAAACAATGCGAAATATGAGATAATTGAATGTATTCAAGGGGAAATCCAGTATTGTATTGAAAAAAAGTCAATAATGTTCCATTTTTCGCCTGCACTATCAATAAAAGCACAGATATAACATAAGCATCTCAGCGTGAAATTATTGTTACACTTATAAATGCTTTGGGAGGTATTAAAGAATATTTCCGGGGATTGATCACATTCGGGACATTCATTTTTATTACATAGGGAGCTTACAGAGTTAATAAATGAAAAATAAAAATTTGAAAATAGTATTTGTAAATTTATTAGTATTTTGTAGTACTATAAAATACTAATATTTGCTATTTTCTCTCGTCCTTACAATATGAACCTATGAGCCGCCACTGAAAATCGTATTAAACCTAGGAACAGGATCAACAGTAAACAAGAAATACACTGCGACATCAATAGAAAAGAACCAAACAAATAAAAAACAAGACACTTCCCTGTATATTGTCGTTAGGAACTGCAACACATACAGTTTAAACAATAATTCTTAAAAGTCATTTTACCCTACGGATATTGTCAGAACTAATGCTTTTCCGTACTACCAAGGCTAAGGGAGACAAAAGAGATTATAAGCTCCAGAGTGTTCAAGGTAGAACCGTACATGGTTTCAGGACATGGAATAATATTACACAAAATAAAATATAACAGTATAATAATAATAATAATAATAATAATAATAATAATAATTTTTATAATAAAACCCTACAGATGCGAAAATGAAGAAGCTGAACCTTCTAACATAAAATTACATAATAAATCTCAAAGAGTAGCACAATTAAATAAAATATACACAATACCAAAACAATAATACAGCGCTCAATAAAGCTAAAGGAACACATGTTTAAATGGAAGTCCCAAAATAAATATTGATACAATTTAATTGTTGACAGTTTACAATTATAGATTGAAGAATTGTGTAAAATTAGAATAGGCATTCTAACAAACATTTGTTTCACAGAATTAGAAATGCGAACAAATCATTGATTGATACAGAAAACAAAGTGCAAGATTACATTGTTTCCATGGTTATTTCAACACTCAGTTATCTAATGTCTCTTCAGTGAGCTGCGATGATTTCATAACAACAACGTGGCATGCTTCGTATCAGCCTCCTAATAAATAGTTGTGGGATTCTTCAGTGAGTGCATTTTCGAGTTCTCCCAGGTTCTTGAAACGTGATTTCTCCGGTACGGAGCAGCCTCTTCTTGGGGCAGCAGACGTTGCGGGATGGTCGACTAGTATCTGTTATAATGGGCGGGTCGTCTACGCTTCATCAACGATCCGCATATTCACTGATTTTATTGTGCCTTCACACAACGGGAGGGGATAGGACGTTCTTTCGCAATAAATACGAGGGAGTATATAATTTGCTTCAATGATTTATTTACGTTCTTACACATTATAACTATCTTTTGTCCTAAACCGGAATTGACTACGCTGCAACGACTAATGTTCTGCCGTGCGCCGGCAAGTTTGCGATTTGTGTTGGTCCCGGACTTCGGGTCTATGTAAACATTTCCTTAATCACTATATAAACACTTCCCGCGACACATTACGGAGATTTGTTTTTTTCTGTACGTGGGTCGTTGTCGAATATAACAGCAAAACCATGTCAAGTGGTTGGCACCCGAGGAACTACCGCAATTATGAATTTCCTTAAGTAATATAATTGTTGCACACATGTATACACTTCACGTGTATATGAATGACTATTAACGAACGCATAATCTTTATGCTTTATCTTCTGATGACCCCTACACGATTTCTACGCGGTCACTTAATAAAAATCCTTCTGTTCGTGGTAACTTCTGATGGTTCCCACTCGTTCTCCATGCTTGTTTTTTTTCTTCTTGTTCTTCTTCTTGAATGGTGTTTACGTCCGTTTTTACTACTGAGGCACCACAGGTGGTGAACACTGACGATACAGAGATGAAATTATATATAGGGAAAGGATTTTTTAAGGAAGGAAACGTTCCAGTTTAGGGTACCTTCCCGGCATTTGCCAGTTATGAGGACTGAGGAAAACCTGGAAAAAAACCTCAGTCAGGGAGGACAGTCCTGGCGGATCTCCCGCTCACAAGTCCGCGCTTTAACGAATTCGGTCACCCGTGGCGGCTCCCTTGTAACGTTGTAGTGATTGCTTACTTGATATCTACGCTGTAACTTGATGGTGAGTGCCCAGTCGTGAAATGTGTTTCGAATGCCAGAATGAGTGAGTTACTGTCTGAGGGGGGAAACAAGGATAAAGGATATAAGGGTATGACAAAGAAAGGTGCGAAAAATGAAGTGGGAGAGGAAATAATGAATAGTTGGAAGCATAAAAGGCTGAATGCCCAGGCCCAGCTTGCTCCCGCTGGAATTGGAAGCAAAATATTATCTTTAATCATCACTTGTATGTTTGTTTATGATGGTTCATCTGCTTGTATTCTGGGGCAGGTTGTCTCTGACGGTTGTATAGGGTTGACTGGACGCGTCGAGTTGCTGGTGTTATGTTCTTAATGTGGGTCTTATCCTGTGCATTGCCCGCAGTTCGGAGTAAGCCTCCTCAAGAGCGCTAAGGCGTGTTGAGATCGCATAGTTGAATAAGTTGATGAGTTCGGTGATGTGAGCGAGTGCGGCTGGGAGAGTTGCAGCTGCCTCTCCTGTTGCTTGGAGTCTCCTGTGTGTTTCGCTGTTGGATGGAGGCGAAGAAGCCTCCGCTTCGGCGAGTGCTGGTTGTGCAGGCTGCCCGAAGTAGATTGGCGAGCTTGGGCAGGTTGCTTGCCCCGTATAGTGAGTCCTTCTTGTTGTCACAAGTGGCTCAAAAACGGCGTCGCTGTGACACGTTGTGGTGCTTGCAGTTGGCCGTCAGGGCACCGGGACCACAGTAGTGGCAGCGAGGATACTGCGTGCAGGTGTTGGCAGTATGGCCATAGCCGCACCATCTGCGACAGGGCAGAGAGCGTCGCTGGCCGCTAGGTTCCTTGCTGAAGTGCTGGCCTGCTATTCAGATACCCTTCTAGAGTGCATCATCACACTCTGCCTCTTCCAACAAGATGATGCGCACCAGGGGTGGAGGACCACGTGCGGAGCGAATTCTGACGGCACGGATGGCAAACCTGTTGCACCTGAGCCTTGTGTAGGAGGTACTTCTCAGTGAAGTGTCATGGGTGATGAAGGTCGGGTCTCTGCAGCGGTGCTTCAGTGTGAAGGTGTTGGAGAAAGGCTGTGTTGGCTGGTTCTCCGGTGTAATTGACTAGAGCTGTGAGCAGGTGTGAGAGAGACGTGGGAGAGGAGCTGCCTGGCGGTTCGGCAGTAGTCGCGGCGACTACGGCTCGGGATTTCTTCTTTACGTTCGCGGCGGTGGCTTGTTGCTTCCTTGGGGCCATTCTCGAGTATGTTCCTCTCTTGGCGAACCTCGAAGACTGTGTGTGTGCCTGAGCTGGACGAATTGCCTCTTTATGTACATCTAGCAGGCGCTCGTGATTCACGCGGACTCCTCAAGCCTACGGGGTCCACAAAAGTAAGCCCATGCTCAATGCAACATTTTAAAATACTGCAAACTTATTGATCCGTTTCCCATCGAAAGTTAAAAAATCCGGCGTCCTGACGCAGGCCAATGTAAACACCACAGCTTCCCCAAGCCACAGAAAAGTTATGAGGAATAAATTTAGGTTACTTTCGCTATTACGTACCCTGGAAAGCTGGAAATACCTGTATTCATCTTCTAATTTACGTATTAAATGATCGGATAGCAGTTCAGAAGGGAAGTATCGTGACGTTTTAGGTTATGGCCCGAGGAAAATATCACGAAATATTACAAAAATCTCAACTTCCTAGAGCGAAAAGGTAAAAGAGATGATCCGGAAAGTTATACGACTATTTGAAACTAATTTAGATACATAAATTCAAATCAATTGATGAATAAAGCTAATAATATAAGAAATAGACTAAAAAGGAAAACAGAACTAAAAAGAAATTAACGTTTTTAAATTCTTGGGAGAAAGAGCTCTTCAGTGTTCAAGGAAATTCAAATCGCACAATAAACCAGCTTACAGCTACACTAAATCATTATTACGTGTATTGCGCAAGCACAGGCCTACGTTGATCAGACTCCACATTATATAAATATTTGCTTATTAAAAGAAGCAAACGCTTCGCTTTATTCATACAACTTTTCTAATTTTGAAGTAAATCCTCCATGTTGAAGCATTTATTTTTTGCTAATATTTGCTTTTTAATATTTTCTCATTAAAATAAGCAAGTTCTTCACTTTATTCATACTCTTTTTCAAATAAGATATTATTTCAGGTTGAAGCATTCACTTTTTGTGCAAGCAGATGCTTTTTTTTTTTCCTTCTTCATATTACATCAGTGCTAGCAAAATGTTTTGTTCCACATTTTATTCATACATTATGAAGCATTACTTAGAAATTAAGAAGTAAAAGCACGTGCTTTACTTTATTCAGACGACTCAATGTCGAAGATCGAAATATATGTGTAAAGCATAATTTTTTATTACAATTAACGTTAAAAAATTTATGCACACAATTCCGACATACTGCAATGCAGCCATTATACAAAAACAAAAATAGATATATAGTGTTCGTTGATTTTTCAAAAGCACAAGAAAAATACTATACACACTTTAAACATTTATCAACAGTAGAGTTCATATAGGTCTATAGCATTAAATACTCGTGTGCGCAAGCAGTAAAATCAATTTTGGAAAAGAAAAAAAAAGCCTTAATATACAAATAATTCTCGTGTATAATAAAAACGTCGATATATTTTTGTGTGACAGCAGAGTTATTTTAAGCTTTTAAATAACTTCACTACAGTTGTTCTTTCCGAATGAAATACTGCCGAGGTTCTGTTCCAGGAGGAATGTTGGAGCATGACTACAGTAGCACAGCTTCCACACAGCATACAGCCGGAGTCCATAAGCTTATAACACCTTTATCATCACTCATTTAAAACGAAAACTTTAAGAAAGTCTAAAAGCACTTAAATATCTTTATCGGATAAGTTTGTTCGCCCTAACTTGGATCTGTTTCACAAATCTAATAGTTATAAAGAAAACTGGTTGTTTAAACTCTTTTTAGAATACCATACATTTTCTCGTCTGAAAACAAATACCCATGTTTTAAATTGCAACTTATCTTCCTCTAGAAATGTATTTGCATTCCCAGCTTTGAACCACCTGTATACAACCGTTAGTACGACAAAACCTTTTTCATTATTTCTGCTTCTCTCCCCCCAGGTCTCTAAGATATCTTAGGCGAGAAACTACCAGGATGTCTATGGTTAAACAGTAGGTTTCTGTGGATATGTTTGACAGCTCCTGGGACGCGCGATATTAAGACATTACACACTTGAACCTGCGGCACTAGAGAGAAGAGATACGTCCCATCCACAATGAAAATTCAACGTAAATATAATAAAATAGAAGAAGAACAAGAACAAGAAGAACAAGAAGAAGAAGAATTGGAGATCAACTAACAGCTGATTGAAAATGGCTGCTTTTGAGCAGACTGCGGTAGTGTTTATGCGTATGCAAAGTGCAGTAACTAGTTTGCTTGGTGTAAAGCAAGGATTAGTTCTTATAATGCAATTAATATTTTGTCCATTGACGCCATTCTGTCTAAAGAGCCACTTAATCTTCAGCTCTCTCTACCACAGAGCAGCTGCGTTCTGATTGGCTGATTTCTTAAGTTTAAGTTAGACGTAGACGCGAAATCTTGGACCTTGCAAGCTTCTAAGTTTACGTCTAATTGTGCCTTTATTTTTATGTTTACGTTATTCATTGTGAATGGTTCCATTACAGTACATAGGATCTAGCTTTTACATTTAATTTTCATTTGGATGGGACCATAGTGTGAAACAGTGCTATTTATTGCCGCCTGCAACTCCCAAGCACTCGTTTGGATTGCAGGCCGAGTGAACCTGGGCCGGTCTGGACGTAAGAGAGCGGAGAAGATACCTCTGCCACCGCCAGGAATCATATCACGGACCTTTCAGACCGCAGTAAGGAGCCTTATGACCTAGTTACCGCAGAGGACGCATTGATTTTGCGCAAGATTTCTTGTTTGTTTGATATTGGGAAGTAACGTTACATTAACGGGTAATGGCTTTGCGTCAACGACATTTCAACTGAATATTTTTTGCTTTTGTGAAGTTGGTAGCGCACGAAATCTGGTGATAGGCGCATCTGTCTACTATGTACGATTCCTAGGTGGCGTATTTGGATTGAGTGGTAGGCATATTGAGTTGGGGGACATAAACATGGTGAGGCAGACAAGAGAAGGTTGTCATGGAAGTAGTTCAAGGAGATAGTATAGTCTGCTACCAGAAGATGGCAAGAGGGGAATGAACAAAACATTTAATGAGAATCCTGAGATTTGCGCTATTTTGTTGCATTTTACTGATTTTCTAAAACAACAGCCCTTCGAATTTTTGCATCAACATTTAAACATGAGTAAGGTTAGTGCAAAATGGGTACCTAGACTTCTTTCCTCAGTCCAAAAGCAGCAACGACTCATCTGTTGTCAAGCATTTTTGAGTTCTACCGTGGCAACGAGAGAGAAGATCTGCTAACCAGTGTTACAGGAGATGAAACTGTGATCCCTTGTCCAAAAGAGAATCAATGGAGTGGTAAACCTGGCGAAGCACCGCCTCTAAAGGTCACCCAGTCAACCAAGAAGATCATGACCAATGTTTTGGGACTGTGAAGGAATACTCTTCATTGACTTCAAGGAGAGGAGCACCACAGTAAATGGGGAGTGTTATGCTGGCCTACTGCACAGACTACGTGCTGCCATCAAAGAGAAAAGGCGAGGGAAGCTGAGTGTTGGTGTGCACCTTCTTCACCCCACAGCCCAGATATAGCTCCCAGTGACTATTTCCTCTTCTCAAAACTCAAAAAGGACCTTCGAGGAAGGAAATTTAAGTGTAACGAAGAAGTGATTGATGCTGTTTATGCAGACAAGGCTTCTGGCTATTTACGGTGGGGGGAGTGGTTTAAATGTTAATTCAAAGATGTGAGAAGTGTATTGCAATAAAGGGTAGCTACATTCATAAGTGGAATATAGTTTTTGTCTTTATCGTACTTTGAAAATTGGCCGGAAACTTATGGACATACCCTCGTACCGTAACCTTACTGGAAGTTCATGAAGCTGTAAGTTACTTACAACCAATGCCCCCTGCTAATGAAGATTTTGTGCTGCTGAATGATCGCGGAGGCAGTGTGATTATTTTAGGAGGTGAAAGCGGTTTGGAAACAGAAGTACGTAGACGAAACTTTCAGATACTGTGCAAAATATTTTACACAGCTATTTTTATTGCATTTCCTTCGCAATAGACATTACATTCCTGCAGTTTTTTCTTTCTTTCTTTTTTTTTAACTAAGAACGTAGATATCTATTACTTGGTGTTTCGTTTATTAAAGGAAAAGTGCGAATGTTTAGGGTTGAAACTTCAACCAAAGTAATAGTTGTAGATTTCGAGGTTGCTATACATGAATCAATTGAGTGAACATGGAGTGAGGCAACTCAACATTGAGTTGTCGGTTTCACCTGGGCCAGGCATGATGACGTAAACTACAAAGTATTGACCTAGCAAGTGTGTTCCGACAATTCGTCTGACGCTGGTAAGTGCCTTAAACATTGTTTTGGTTTGTTGTATTTACCTCCAGAGGTAGTGGGTGATTGTTTTGTTTTTATATAGCTGAGGGTAAGCCGTTGTGCCAAAAATTGAACAGTTCAACCACCTTGTCGGTTACTATAAATATGACAAGGCCATATTCAATACTACAGTATGGGCCGAGCAGTCGTCTGAAGTCACTCACCTACGTAAGAATATGAGGCATTTCATGATAAATACAACCTTTATTTTAATGCTCACACCCTGATATTTCAAAATAATTTCAGTTCTAAAAGATGTTCAAAAGGACACTTATTTGGAACTTAATGGCATGCACTAGTAGGCCCATAAAATAAGAAAAGTAGCAAACAACGAAAACAAGCTTGAAAATTACATTAAAAGCTGCAGAAAATGCCGGATTTGTCGTATTGCTTTAGTGAATACGCACGTTTCGTATTTAAATTGTCCCCTCACGTAAAAATCAATTCAATTTTTAACCAGCACATTTTATGACAACGTGTAGTTTTAAGCACGTCGCGCACATATTCGCGAGTCAGTCCTAGTCTGTGAAAATTGTGCAATAATATTGTAACGTGGTACCAACCTAAAACAAAAATGTTGTATAATGAATATGAGTATTTAGCGCAAACACATTATGGATCTAAAGCAAGCTTTGGGGGGGGGGGCGTAATTGCAAGTGGCAATTGAAATTATGGTGGCGAGACAGCGGATTTCCTCTTTGGTAGACCTAGCGCCCGGAGACGGTTTCTATACTACCTGCTATGACGACCTTGACCTTTCGACATTATCATGTAAACTGAACTGCATATTTTGCATTCTAGTGTTATATATGCCCACTATCTTGAAAATAGCTTATTACATAAAGCAAAGATGTGCGTACAGACACTTTCACGTTCTCTTATTGTAATATGAGTACTTTTCTCACTTTAGCACACAATAACTAAGGTTTTCTTAGAAAAGATAGGTGTTGCGGAATAAGGTTGTGCGCAAGCGTAGGATGATCTATCTCTTTCACTGAATAGCTTTCTCTTTCCCACATTCACGGGCTCCAAGTGCAAAATCTACAGCCTCTGTAGTATGGGTTCAACTTTAGCCCAGATAAGCAGTTTCTTGTTAAAATCGCCAGTTAAAGTTGGATGTTAAATACCATTCGTTCTTCATATCTACCTCTAGCAAGATTTTTGTAGAGAAAAGAATATACTGAATTAAAAGTATATCTTGTCTTCTGCTACTTCTAGCTCAGCACACTTACGCTCCAAATTGGTTCGCTGGGTAGTTTTAGAATGCGAATAGCGAACAGTTTCAACACACTGTTTTCTCTCAGGGTTTGTTTTATTTAAGTTATAATGCATAATTTCCTTGCAAAACCAGATATCAGAGGTTGTATGGAACCATTCTGCAGGTCTTCTCTCAACCATCTGACTTTCTAGTCAACTTCAAATATCTTCCCACAATTTGCATCTTTTACACAACCGAAGAGATGGAAATCGAAAAGGGCAGGAGCCCAGCTATAGGGCGGATGAAAAAGGACGGTCTAAAGATGAATGGTTTCTTTTCCGACATGTGGTGACCTGTGCTGCAATGAAGAAAAACTTTGCTCACATCGTTATGACATCAGATGTACTAGCCTGCATACTCGTATACTTCGGAACTAATTGTTTCATCGTGAGGTATTAGAGCTTTTTTTTTTTTTTTGAGTAGTGTTTAACCCCCGTTTTTACTACTGAGCCACCACAGGCGGTGGACACTGATGATACATGAAATGAAATGATGTGTTGGGAAAGGATTTTTTTTTTTTTTTTTTTGAAGGAAGCGTTCCAGGCCTAGTTTAGGTACCTTCCCGGCATTTTCCAGTTATGAAGACTGAGGAAAACATGGAAAAAAACCCAGTCAGGGAGGACGGTCCTGGCGGGATTCGAACGGCAGACCTCCCGCTCACGAGTCCGTGCCTTAACGACCTCGGCCACCCGTGGCGATGTATTAGAGCTGAAGGTACTGTCTTGAGCAGTTTCATAATGATGCACCATAGACTTATTTTTGATCTCTGGTCTGGTAACAAGCAAGCAACTCTGAACAGATGGTAGTTCCCTGTTCCTTATGACCGAGGGACTCATTTAGCAGAACTCTTCGACTATCTAATTGGTGGATAATTTTCGTTGTCCTGGCAACAGAAACATCACGTTGGAGAGCGAGTTATTTGATCGTCATTCGCTGATTGTCCCAGGTAAGAACGTCAGGATGTACTTTCATGCAGTGCGAGGCTGTACGGAGCGTGGATATTCAATGAGACTGTCTCAACCCTTTACTGTTAACTTCCTTTTCTCTTTACTGACAATATTTTTATCTACCATCATCACTCTATACACATTTCATAAGCATCTGTATTTCTTTTTTTCCTCCAAAAGAAATTCAGTTATTGCTCTTTGTTTTAGCGCACATTACTTAGAGACGCCATTTTGAAAGCTAACGGCATACTGTTACCTAAGGAAGATGAAACTAAACGAGACAGTGTGCGGAATTTCAAAGACACTGCGCATAGATATTGTAATTTTCTAAGATGAACTGGCGAGGGGAATCGTTGTATTACTTGTTGAACTTCTCTTGTATATGTTATATTCCGTTACAATAATCAGCATTGATTTTTTGAAGAAAATAAAGCTATTCAGAAGTTTCTGCAAACTGTAAATAAAATGCATGCATTTTACATATTTTAAGTTCCATCTCCATTAGGGCTCAAATTGGCAAAACAGTATAGAATAAGAACAGATGTGCATTTTGTGATGAATTACTTAAAAGATAGAAATCGAAAGCGAGCTATTTAAGCTGATAGCTGACTTTATCCATTTTGAATGCATGTTTTTACTATTTTATCTAGATTGTAGATATATAAACATTTCTGAATGCTTTTATTGTTGTATCTTACATTGTATTCTATGGCATACATTTTGCTGCCTTCAAAAACAATATATATTTATTTTTTGTTTCTCTTATATTCTTTCGTTAGTTAGTGGAAATTTTAAGATAGAGAGCAATAAGACAGGTGTAATCCAAATCTTTGTTTGATCGTGCCGTAATTAATTTTCCTCCTGTTTCTTTTTCTGGAAAGAGTGCAAGTCTTGTCTTTTATTTTTTTGTTTCTATTTACTTCATTGTATTTTTATTTCGCATCTTGCCGTGTATGCAGCAACTTCCTGCAACCAAATGTTTTTCTGTATTCGCCTATCCCTTTAAACCGCCTTTTGCTCTCTCTCTGTTCTCCAGATCTTTTCCAAACTTCAGATCATCTTGCTTCCCCTTTCTTTCTCCTTCATTTAATCATCGGGTCCGCTAGATATTTTGGTATTTCTCTCTTCAATTTTTTCCGGTTGTTTGTTCATTTTGTAACTATTAACTGCTTTCTTAAATGCAGGTAGTTGACAGCTAAACAGTGCGCTCGAATAAGATTGGATAATATTGTGCCAGCATCCGCGGTTATACAATAGATTTTAGTGAATAGAATTAGTTTAATATAATTAATATATAAAATGAAGTTTACTTCAATATTATAAGGTGAAATTATTTATAGAACATAATGAAAATGTGCTACTACATAATACAAATATGAATAGATTTTAAGGTGTTGGTCCTCTCTTTGTCTCGTGAAGTGTTGCCTAATCAGCGGTGGCCAAGCAAAACACCAATCACAACACCATACCACTATTGATTGTGTCTGTGTGGTTGGTGCACATAAAGACGCGCTACATACTTTAGTTTACGCAGTTCAAAAGGACATGCGACTTGATTGTTCCTCTCTTTCATTTCATTTTCAAATATATGCTCCTGAAATCTTTGGCTATACAGTGCTATTTTGCAATATAATCTTCTACCACCCACTCGTATTTGACACAACACATATGATGAGCGATATCACTCTGTAGGTTGCATTGAATTGGATTGATAAAGAGGAGGAGAACATTGTGGTATTTCAGCCTTGTTCAGAGGTTGGCCGTTTGTATCTACTCCCCCCCCCCCCCGTGGGGGCATTTTCGGGAGTAAGGCATGAGGTGATTAAAGCACTGTGCGCTAAGGACATAGACGGGATCCCTAACAATGTTTTCAGATGCCAGATGAGCCCCCTCCAATGAGTTCCTCATATGGGCCACCTTCATACCAGACGACGGAGCAGAAATTTTTGCTAAACTCAAGCTAACGCCACGCTATACAAAGTTCACCTAGCCCGAATCTTTCCAGCATATAACAGAACAAAAGGAATGAAATGAGATGAAAAGGAGCAGAGAAATTTTATGGAAAGGAAATATCCATCCCAACATTCGCCTAAGCGACCAGGAGAAACCAAGGCCAGGAAGATCTTCCCCAAGGTATTTGAACCCAGGACTTTCCGAATGTTACAGCCTGAACCACCTCGCTGGGTAAGTTTGCCTTCTAGCTATTAGGTAAAGACTACCACCTATCATCCTTAAACTTCCTCCATCTTTTAGAGAACCAAAGAGATAGAAAACTGAAGTTCAATGTCCAGGCTGTACGGTGGATGAACAAAAGAATCGACCGACTTTCAGTGATTTGTTCTGGGAAGATAGACGTGTGTGGTTTAGTTAGGCACCTCTTTGCGGAGAACATTTTCTTCAACTTCTAAACATTGTATCGATTTAACTGTTTCATCACGAGGCAATGTATAGACCTCTCTTCAGAGTCCAAGAAGAATGTGGCCGTGACTAAATCGGCTGAGTATGCTATTTTGAAATTTTTGTTCAAGGAGAAGTTTTGTGATGCCACTCCATGAATAGCCTCATGCATTATTCCTCTTGTGTTACAGTTCGTAAGTAGGAAGCAACTAGGAACGATGTTTTTATGATCAGCAATTAGACTCAACTTAGGTACCCATTTAATGCATATCTGAATATTCAAAATAATGGATAGATGTTCACACCGTCGACAGAGATATGAAGATGAACATGAGCGTCTTTGATTGATATTTGACTATCGTTTTGAATAAGGATGTCAGCTGATTTCATCATGGCAAAAATGGCTGCAGAGTGCGGTCGCGTGGATGATCATTGAGCCTCCCAGCTTTTTCGCCCAAAGTCTGGCAGTGCCGCTGTCCACCATCTCTGCATACACTTTTCTTAAGCGTCTCTCACTGCTGATCCTTTCTCATTTTACACAGATATTCTATTTTTTCAAGATAAATTAGCCGAAACTAAGTGAAGCATTACATGTTGAGCTCCTCATTTGCAAAATAGACGCATCCAATTAAACCATTATCAAATGTTTACTCGCAAGCAACGTATATAATATTATGTTTTTAATTTATCAGAATCGATCCTTACAATATCGCACAGTAATTTATACTTAGTTCTTGAGTCGTATGATACAGCGACAATACCCATGCGGATTAACTGACATTTCTTATTTAACAGCAATATGTACGACTGCGCGAAAGTACATCACACATGGAATTTCCAGGCGCCATTAGTGTCATGGATACCACATGCTGGGGGCGAGGGGAGTGGAAAGATAAATGAGCGTCATTACACTGTAGGACTGCTAATCTCTGCGACTGACAGGAAATTCAACTCTTGTCGGAGAAATATTTGTATTCATTCCTTCAGTCTCGAACTTCTTTGATCTTACACGGGCGGACCCGAAACAGAAATATACTCAAGACAGCAAAAAACAAAACACATACACAAACTTTCTTCGGCCCTATACCACATAGGGGTAGAGCACAGACGTCATAAAATAACATTAAATATTATAATATCATAATCTCTCTCGTAACATCTACATTGTCATAAGAGTCGAGATAACTTAATATATAGATTTCTTGGTAAACAATGAAAGTACGAAACAAGCTATATAAAACATTTAATAATGTTAGACCTTTACATTTTGGTTTCGTGAAAGATTCAGGACGATTATCGATCCAAATGTGCCCAAGCATGATCACCTGGTTAGCTCTGAACCTAAAGCATTTATCATATTCCTGAAAATTTGGGATAACAACAATGTAGGATAGAGATTTCTACATACTTTTCTATCTCTTCCTATGTACCCATCAATAAGTTTCTAATCTTTGCGATTATTACATATTATATATCCCGATACTTATTAGATACATAATAAATTTACATTAAAGTTATATTTCCAATACTTGACCATTTTAATTTCTGGAGGAAAAAAAAACAAAAAGCAACATATCTGAGGTTTTCTTGGTAACCTAAAACGAGGATTGTCTATTGTATCTTAATAGGGTGTGAGTGAGCAGGGCGGCTCAGCCGATAACGGTTGGGACTTGCCGGTTTAAATCCCTTGGGACCAGTCATTTTGACGTTTTTGTGGTTTCCCGTGCTCGCTTAGGCGAATATTGGAATTGACTTTTCTTTCCATGAATTTTCCGCTTTCCCTTTTCATTCGGTTGTTTTTGTTACAGAGTCGACAGTGACAGGGTAAAATGGGCTGGTGCGGTGTGGTGGTAATTTGCGCTTTGAAAAGGACTCTGCCCCGGAAGCAACCCTTCTGAGTGGATCGAACTTCTTGGAAAGGTGGTTCCGCCGGCAACGGAAAATTCTGCCAGAAAACGACGTTAGATCCGTAGATCTAATCCCAGCCTCACCTCGTATCACCGTAGCGGATTCTGGCCGCCTGGTGTTTCTCTCTTCTAATCCCTTCCTCCCGCAGGTGCTGCACTGGAGGCGTGGGCACAAATGGTCAACCCTTGAGCCAGATTGAATTATTTAAATATCCTCCTCCGTCCAATCCAATGTAATGAGGTGTGTCAGTTTTTTCTATCTCCATCTCGGGCATTCTACATGCTTAGAGTCATTCGTGGCAAATGAAAGTTCAATGGCATGTGAGAATATTGTTTTCTTCGTCCATTAAAGCCCAAATGATATTTCTTAATCTGTAAAAGTATAACTCTTTACAAATAAACAAAGAACATAGGATTTATAGAGTTTTCAACTGTAAGTGCAACATATTCGGAGCTATTGCTCGTCTCCCAATGAGAACGCCAAGTGTTAAGGGTAGAAAATACACTTTTTACTATTTACTGCGAAAACGCAAACTGTTCATTGGTTCTGAAAATCGCTGTTTTTACTTTTATTATTTTTTAATGGTGTTTAACACCCGTTTTTACTACTGAGGCACCACAGGCGGTGAACACTGATGATATATGAGATGAAATTATATATTGGGAAAGCATTTTATTTTTTTAAGGAAGGAAACCTCCCCGGCAATTGGCCATTTATGAGGACTGAGGAAAACCTGAAAATACCCTAGTCAGGGAGGACGATCCTGGCGGGATTCGAACCCCAGACCTCCCGCTCACTAGTCACCGCCTTAACGACCTCGGCCACCCTTGGCGGTTTCTTAGTAGCTATATGAATCATGTGAAAAGGGTTCAATGTTTTTTTTCCCTCTGACCCTGTGGTGGTATCTCCTCCCACGTGAGCATTGTATGTTTTCAGGATTTTGGTTTATTTCACGGATCCGTAGCGTTCTTACTCGTTTCGATGTAGTTCCTACTGACTCATTAGCTGTTCTTATTCATCTCAGAAAAAGAAATGCACTATTCTTATCATAGGATCCACGTTCCTCTTTCTTCATTCCCTTGCCATCTTTTAGAGAACAACTTTAAGCTTGTGTTTCCTTCACCGTACCTGTGGCTCTGTGTTCTTAAGATTGGAAATTAATGGAATAATCGTCAAAGGACAAGACTTTCAGCATCAAACGCGCAATCTAGCATTCAAGGACAAAAAGTGTTTGAAGGAATAGGTTCTGTCTATCTTGTTCGTTTGAGTTCTTTCCGAAATACAAATCAAAATTGAAGCAGCAGCCACTGGATTCACAAAGAGCCCAGAAGTTATAACCGGTTGTTATTGGCTTTCCTTTGACCAACTGTTTCAAACGGTTGTGTCCCTAATGCTTTATTAGAGAGTTTTTGCTCAGCCTACTTTGAGTTACCGTAAACGACAAATTCACGTGTCTATATTCCGCACATGCGTTAGATTCCCGTAACGAGAATATGAAAGGTGAACGACATTGAAGGAAGTTTTAAGGTGAGGCTTTACGATAAGAAAAATGAGTTCTGAAAACCAGGAAAGACCTCAGCAGTTGTACCTAAAGCTTCCTGGAACTGGTCAGCGCATCCAATATGCAACCTCTAACCGCTCAGCAGAAATACACAGTAAATATGAAATATAAAATCTATACGCGCTTCACGTTTGAAAAACGTCAACCTATGTCAGTGGCTTCATGATTGGCAACTAAGCTAATTTGTATCTCATGCACGTACCCGCAGTTAATCGTGAAGGGGATGAAGGAGGCTCGTTATGTGTATAACACATAAACAAAGTTACTATTCAGTAGGCATTCTGATTTTTATTACTTTAAATACTTTAACGCTAAATAACTTAATGTTCATCTCCATTTTCAGAACTATGTTTTTTCTTATATTGTATATTTGCCTGTTTTATTGCATATTTCACATAAATCTGGACCCAATCTCATATACTTCTGGTATAGTTCATCCTTTGCTTTGTGGGGAGGAGTGCGTTATTTTCTATTTAAGGTAGAGGGGTGAGCGAAGAGACGTATACCATGAACTGAGCACAGCAGGAACTTGTTACACTGGGGTAGTGCTAGTTGCGAGAGGTAAGGGTATAGAGTTCCAAGAATGTGACAAGCAACTCTCAAAGCAGATTTACTACAGCCGACTAGCTAGGATTGTTATTACAAGAAAACGTAGTTAAGGTGTGTCTGTTCAAATACCTCGCTTTTCGTCGTGCTCTGCGTAGAATTCGAACCGACTGATCTAAGTAAGGAACGTAAATGACCCTTCCAGTCACAACATCCACCACTTCAACTCAAATCGCAAACTTTTCAAATCACAAATTTCCCTTAGCTAATGTTTGAAATTGTGACTATAGCCGACAGTCCATACATTGCAGCTGAAAGATTCTCTTGCGTGTTCTTTGACTTGGTTTATACTTAGTCATTTTACACAAACCTAGAAATAACTATTTGTCATTGGAGGAGATAAGTAGCAACATTTTTCTTCAGTCTTCAGCAAAATAAACAAATGTGTATTAAATATTGTCTTTTAGAGTTAGCTACCAGTCGAACTTTGTAATTTATGAAAAACTCCACAACTGAGTATTTTTCTAGAGGTCATTCCGAAAGTACTACTTCATGTTTTTGCCAGCAATTGTTCAGCTCAGATTGCTCACATTGTGTTTGACTTTTTGTAGTGAAATACTGAATATTTCCTTAGTAAAGGCTTAAAAGAAAACGGAGCTTAAGTAGTGTCAACATATGAATTTCGAGCTTACGCCTTGAGGAGTTGCAGATATGAGAACACGTGTTTTCTTTTGTAGCTACAACTGTTATTCAAACATCCGCTGCTGTGGGAGGAGACTTCTCTCAAGCTACATATTTACCTCTGCTCACCATTCTGCCCGATCCCAGTGATTCACTCTAACAGGAAGGCCTGCAGCCGCACCCACTGGAAGGTCCATGGGCTAACATCATTGCAATGGCCAGCATTGATATATGGCTTTTCCTCCCTAAATTCATGAACATATAGTGGCATTCATACTGCATTATCATTTAACTTTATTAAGTATATATTCATTACTAAATGTGACTTTTATAGTTGCTTGAAGTGCATTTTGTACAGCAAAGAAAAACATATAGCTCTAACCGAAGAAATTACCAAAAAGAATAAATATAATATCAGTGCTTATGTGCATTCCTTTAATCTTAACTTTGTACTCCTTAGATCGGCCGGTTTAATACGCTCTAGAATATTCCCTACAAACTTAGCAAACATATTTCCTAATGAACTGTGTCCTAATAGAGATGTTCTTTGTCTTTTCAGAGTAAGATGGGTTTAGACTGTTCATACAAACGGTATATGAGTTTTCCATGGTAGAGTCCCATCGTCCGTAGGTGTTTTCTGGGTTGGCCAATGTCCAATAATCATTTCAATAACTTTCCTGGTATGCATTCTCTCCCTGCCCGGGAGAGGTCTTCATTTTATGTGATGTTCTTTCTTGATTCATTGATGTACTGCGGCTTTAGCAATTTTCTAGCTAATGCCGCTCATAAGTTCAGCTCCATGAAGTTGATCTTGGTTCTTTCTTTTGCGAGTTTATCTGCCGTCCCTGGTAAGGTTAATGAGAGGCTAGAGGTATTCCCATGCAAGTGAAGAGTTGCCTTGATGAACTTTAAGTGCATGAAGTCTAGCTTCACTGTCAAGATTTAAGGATATCTTTGTTTTTGAAGATAACATATATACTACATGCAGTTCCTAAAAAACTTTACTATAAAAATACCGTTAGGAGAAGTAGGTGAGTTTTCTTCCACACAGTGCCAAATCGTTTTCTAATTCTGATTCTGAATGGTTGTAGATATGTAATTAAAGGGTATGTCAAGCACTCACTGTGTTAGATAATGTTGTGGTTCTTGTTGAAGAACATCCAGCATTATGATCGTAATAATCCTTCAGTATTCAGCGTAACATAACCTGAAATAACAATGACAATAACGAAGAAAGGAACACGCAATTTGTTTTAGTGTTTATTATTCGGATGAACCTTTTCAGCCTTTTTGGTTCCAGTACTGAAAAGTATGAACTTACAATTTCTAGGGTCTTGTTTAGAATTGTTCATAAGAGCCGATTCAGCATCAATATTTGCGGTTAGTGCAAACATGTTCGCCACCATCAGCCCAATAGTAAATATTTCGGAATGCTTACATTTGGCAACTATTTATTATTATTATTATTATTATTATTATTATTATTATTATTATTATTAGGGAGATTCAATAGATTCAATGCCATACACTTATGCATAGATTGAAATGATATAACGTGAGCCATAAAAAGAAGTAAACAGGTTAGTACAGCCAATTTCGTGACATATGCACTTTACCCAAGCCTTTCCTAGTGTACATACTGTGGTCTACACAACATGGCGCTGTTTTTCCCGTCATGCATAACGAGTTGCGGTGTTGCCGTATTATAGATGAAAGATGGCCACATATTGACATTGTTTTATGGATTTTTTTTATTATTAGTGTTTAACGCTCGTTTTTGCGGTGTTTCATAGATGACATTTCTATCTTTATTTATCAAAACAAAATAAATGTTTTTTTATAACAGATTGTATACGTTCCTTACTGATACTTTCAGGCATGTTCTTGTAGCAATTGAAGTCTTTCACGCATTTTTTCCAGCTCTATCCAAGCGATAAGCACAGCAAATTTTAAAATTTCCTTTTTCACGTTTCCACCGACATATTCCAAGTGTGTTTTCGTGTTTCTCAAACAATAGGAGGAGTCCAGGATCCAACTTTTATTCCACAATATGCAATATATGCTTTTTCTTTATTTTTGATGAGCGTAGTCGCGACAATTCCAGAACTCATTAGCATTGTTTAATAGTCTATGTAAAGAACTCATACTTCTCTATAAAAGCAAACAAAAGCAATTTGGAAAGGCAATTAAAGTTTTATAAAAGTAATTGCATATAATGGACAAACACCCAAACGTTTCCAAAATAAGATTAATTGAGGAGTATATCAGAAGCAAATATGTTGGTAAAATCACAATTTCAACAAATTGTATTTAAAAAACTAGAGATAGTTCACAAAATCATTGCCTGGGCTCAGTATTCCAGAAATAAGCGCATTTTTTGTTTGTTTCTTTTTTTCCCCAGCTGACCACTTCGGAGGGTGTGAAATTTAAGCAAATTCACATTGCATTTTTATTGAGATCTTCACCATTTAAAGGAATATCAATCTATTACGGAGCGTGACTTTTGTCTATAGCTCACATTTCATACACCTGATCTCGTTTTTCTTTTAACTTCAAATCTTTAGAACAAAACTCAGACGAATGCCTAAGAGCTTTTGCAAGCATTTATTACGAAAGCTTGGTAATTGTTTTGTAAGTAAATGCTTTCTTAAGGTTTTTTTTCATAATAGTTATGTAGAAATATTAAATATTCTCGAATATAGAAAACTGTAATATGTCTAGCTATACTTGTTTTTTCATAAATGTTTCAGTAATCGAATGTCCCTAAAATGTTACTGGCCTTAACGAAAATCCGCTTCGTCATATAAGAATTACACTTGAGAAAACTGTATAAAGGCTAACTTTGGAAGCGTTCTTTCCAAGTTTAATTAACGACTTTATCTTGGAAATACCTCTTGGTGAATACATAGACCTTCACAAGAAGAGGTGTAGCGCTTTGTAGTGTGTCGCACGAAGATGGAAAACCACAAATTATTTCCGAAGTGACAATGGTAATATCAAACAATTAGGATTTTACCGAGAATCGCGGGAAAAGCAATAATATAGACAAATCTCAGAATATTGCTGACTTATGCACAAAAAAAGGGTCTTTGGAAGTAGCAAACACCGATAGGTTCGTTATTTTATTTTCGAATAAAATAACATTGAACTACAGAAGACTGTACACAATTAAAGCAATGTACCGCTTTCTGTACCTATGCGTGCTTTGTTTCTAGAATTTCAGCATATAATAGAAAACAGTAGGAAACGTTAAATGGTGATGTACTTATATAAGAGAGGATGATTAATTATTGCAATTTTTTTTTGTTCCCCATCGGCTGAATAATGTTTTGTAATATAACGAGAGAGGCAGATTTTGCCGATAAACAAAAGACTTTACTCGTGAATTTATCTTGAGAGAATCTGGAGCTCTAGTTGTATTTGTTTCCATTGTTAAGAGAATAAAATTATAAGGTTATAAATGTGGTTATAATTATGAAAGTCCAGTCCGGTATTTCAATTTCCGCTAACAGTCCAACAGATGAAGTTCAACGTACAATTATTAAAAATACAATTTTGAAAATCAAATGGCATTGGTTAAACGATTCCACATACTATTTATATTTTGCTTAGTGTTTTTTGGCTTAGAACTTTTGAATTATGTCAATTTGTGCATCTAAAGTCTTTTCAATTGCCCTCCCCCTTAGGTGATTATTGATTTCTGGTGTACACTAATGTTTGGGCCAAAGATACTATAGAGATATTTCAGTGCACTGTTATGGTGAATTTTATAACATTTGCACATAGGTGCGATAATATGAAATAATAAAACAGAAACGATAAAATCGTGGCGATAGGGAGCAGTGATTTGGTTGGTATTCCTGGTATTCTTATACCGGATTGGTTACTCAGTCACGAGTTAAATAGCCTTGAAGAAATACAATATTTTTATGTGCAATATCATTGAACTTCGCACATTTAATCTTCTTCCGTTAGGTGGCATTGATGCAGTTAGGTTTCAAAACTTTTATGTGTTACAAACAAAGAGCGGTAGCTTCATTTCTTTGTACGGAAAACTATGACCATCACTAACAATCAGTGACGTTTAAGGAATGTATGTGCGGAAATGGCGGTGGATAACACAGTCGTAGGGCGAAAGGTTATGCTCATCAGGAAAAAATTGAACGGTTTCACTGATCATTCACGGTCAGAGTGGCTGCAGTTATTCCGGACAATCCAAACAAATCCGCAGTATCAGTTCAATTATGTCCATTTGAATTTTCAAATATGTGTGTTAAATGAGTCCTCGAAGCTTAACTGACCATCATAAGGAACAGAGAACCATAATCTGTTCAGCGTCACTTGTTCGTTACGAATTGTAGGGGAAACGAATCGTGAATTCATGAGACAAAAAGGCAATCCATAGAATGGCGTCACAAAACTTTTCTTCTGGAAAAAAAAATGGGGAGAAAATAATCCTATGGTAAATTTATATTTACATTCTACTGAGACTCGAAGGGGTTATTTTGATTGATGTATTGCCTCGTGTATAAAAATTAACTTAAAAGCATTTTCAAAAACTCTTCAGAAGTTAAAATATAGGTTTTGGCTTGGCTGTCCTCACAAAGGTACGCTCAAAGAAGACAGGGCTCCGATGGACTATCGTTTTCCAATCATCCTGCAGCCGGTATCTGGCACTTTTTGGTTTCAATCTCTTCGGTCCTTTGAAAGATGCAATCTCGGGAGGAGATCGACAATGATGAGAAAGCTGCAGGACAAAAACGAGGGAAACACCTGCCGAGTGGCATCACGACGGCACACTCTTGCTTATTACTTCTTTATCTCATTCTTTGACACAATAGTTTTCGTTAGCTTCGTTGTTTCTTTCTTTCGCTCTTCCAGCTTGCAAATCAAAAAATGGTTCACCTTTCATGCAGTTTCTTCGCGTTGCATTTTCCTCCCATTTCTTCTTATTTTACCAGAAATTTGAAGAAAACTTCTAAGTGGGTAATTTCACTGCGCAAACTCTCATGCTGTTAAGTTCACATCACATTCCGTAATTATCTCGTGGCTATTCTAAAATAACTATATATACAACATTCGATATAAGAATATTGGGAATTTCAACCAATCACAGCTGCCTATAACCACAATTAGGTCCATAAGTTTCTGGCTCACCATTAAGGGTTATCGCCTTCACAAAACCCATATCTGGTATCATATCTTATCTGTTAAGTAAATGATTGCATCTACAACTTACTCTCCGATATGTTCAGTTGTACAGATATAGTTGCATAAAGAAGGCTATGTGTAGAAGATTGTGGCATGTTAAAAATGAAGTATCGAGCTGTTATTAAGTTCTTCACTCCAAATGAAATTAAACAGCGACTGGACGGTGTATACAGGGAAGCATCCCCCTCATATCCTACCGTAAAAGAATGGGCCAACGTTTTCGAATGGGTCGAGAAAGCATTGAAGACGAAGAGCGTGCAGGTCGGATCATGGAGGGGCTCACTCTTGAAAACATCGCTCTTGTAGAAGGAGAAATTATGGAAGACCGCCGGCTCACAGTTACACAAATACCAGCAAAGTTGGCCCATTCTAAAACAACAGTCCTTCAAATTATTCATGAACATTTAAACGTGAAAAGGTTAGTGCAAGATGGGTGCCTAGACTTCTTTCCTCAGTCCAAAAGCAGCAACGAGTCATCTGATGAGTTCTTCAATGGCAACGAGAGAGAACTTCTGCAAATCATTATTACAGGAGATGAAACTAGGTCCTCTACTATGATCCCTTGTCCAAAAGAGAATCAACGGATTGGCGTAAACCTGATGAAGCAAGGCCAAGGTCACAAGACCAAGAAGATCTTGGCCACAATCTTGGGACTGTGAAGGAATACTCTTCAATGACTTCAAGGAGAGGAACACCGCAGTAAATGGGGAGTACTATGCTGGCCTACTACACAGTCTACGTGCTTCCATCAAAGAGAAAAGGCGAGGGAAGCTGAGTGGTGGTGTGTGCTTTCTTCATGACAACGCGCCTGTGCACACAATTCTTGTTACAAAAGAAAGCTGTGAAGAAATGTGGCTTCAAGGAAATTGACCATCCACTCTGCAGCCCAGATCTAGCTCCTAGTGACAAGTTCCTCTTCTCAAAACTCAAGAAGGACCTTCGAGGAAGGAAATTTACGTGTAACGATGAAGTGATGAATGCTCTTTATGCCCATTTTGCAGACAAGACTTCGGACTATTGGGGGGGGGGGGGTTGAAATGTTAATTCAAAGATGTGGGATGTGTATTGCAATAAAGGGTAACTATGATGAAATATACTTTTTGTCTTTATCATATCTAGAAAATGGTTAGGCCGAAAATGTATGTGCAATTGCTGTGCAAATTCATCAGAACAGCGTGTTGAAATATCTGTACAAATTGACATTATAATTAAAAGTTCCACGCCAAAAAATACCAGGCAAAATAGAAGGGGAGCATGGAAACATTTAACCAGTGTCATTTGATTTTGATTTTTTTTTTTTTTTTTTTCATAATTGTACATTTTATAAATATCGTACGTTATCGTGATTCGGTTTTCTTCAATTTGCTACCAAAGAATTTAAATAAAAAATAAAATGGTGTATCCCGTAAATTTGTTTAAAATCCCCCTTCATCTTTTCGACTGTTAGTGAAATTAAAATTACATACTGGACATTCATATGTGTATGTGCTTTTGATGGACATATTATTTGATTTTTACAATTTTATTCGCTAAATATGGAAGCAAATTCAACTCGAGCTGCAGATTATCTCAAAATGAATTCATGTGTGATAAAACATGGAGCTCTTGTTATATTTGTACAGATAATTATATTACTTTTTTTTGAGTGTTTCAAACTCATTTTTATTACAGAATTAATGCATTAATGTATTCTAAGTGAATGACTACGTGTAGGATAGACGAAATTTATTTTAATGACAAACATACGTCAGTTAGAGAAGAGATGAATAAAGTTGTAAGTACTAGTATTTAATATCTATTTATGTTATTGCTTTATATTTTCCATGCGTTACCTTAACGATGTTTGTGTCGGTCCTGGTGGTGTAGGATAACCACACTTGCCTTCTAAACCCAAGATCGCGGGTTCGATCCTGGCCAGGACCGATGGATTTTTTCGGGGCTTCCTTCGGAAGGAAAGTAAAGCCGTGTGTCCCGTGTCGTACATTTACGGCACGAAAAAGAACCTCAAGCCTGAAAGAGAGGCCTCTGAGCAAAATTTGTCGGCCGCTTCATGCCCCGAATTGAATAACATCCTGATGACCTGAGATGTTAAAGAGCGTCCTTAAATAAACCAAATCAATAACAATGATGTTTGCTGGTTTGTAATACTGTGACTGACGCTTATGTAATCTTCCCTCTCACAACTTGGCACTTACAATCGTGGTTTTTAATAATGTACTTTATTTTCAATCATTTTTCTGTCTTTCTCTAATATGTTCAAGAATTGCCCACATATGCATTTCCTTGTTCGCTGTTTCATGGATGCAATGTGGCAGTTTCTTTAGAAAGTGTTACATCACTTGCCTTTTAAACAAATACGTCTTTCATTAGAGAGCTAGGGAATTAAATTTATTTATACGATCAACTCATAGTGGGAGTTGAGGCGTAAATATGAAACGATACTTAAAAAAATGCGATCTGGAGACTTCCAGATCATACCAAAAATGGGTCGACAAATGTAACGCAAGGATTGAGATTACTATTACATTTTATTCTACACAGTACTGCCACTGTTAATGTAGTTAAATCTACGAAATTACTTCATGCAGTTTTGTTGATTGAAAATGTAATTATCTAGAAACAGAATACTTTCATGCGACCGGTTTTGAACTTGGATCAAACTCTGCTAGGGAAGGAAGGTTAGAGACCCTCCAACCAGGGGTTAGCACCCTCGGATGGCAGCAGCGAATGACCGGATCTGTGTCCCTCCTCCTTCCCCCAAAGAACGGGAGCAGGTTTGGCAACCATCTCCCCACTCCCGCTTATTTTCTTCCCTTCTTTCTGCACACCGATTGGCCATCAAGTTCAAGGTGAATGTTTTCTATGACAACAAGCCGTTAACAGGTTAAAAGCGCGGGGTATTTGCGATTCTTTTTCCACTTGTCTTTGTGCGCCCTGCTGTCAGGCGTCCTCCGTGACACTCTGCAACCTGAGACATTCCATTTGGATCTGCATTCTGCGGTGAGTACAGTTCTGAAGACCATTTAAACTTCGCGCTGTTTGTTGTGTGCACTTCGTGATAGACGTGGGTTTCATTGGGTGAGCTAAGCAACCAGAGAGTGAGCAAAATTTAACTTAAGTGTTTAGTGAAACATTTTGCCGTTATTATACACTATTATCAATACGTTTTACATAAGATATACTTGTACTATCTGACTAGCGATTTTACCACGAGGTTCTTCGTCAGAAAACAACAAGCATTAACTAAAATAACCGTTGTTGGGTTGCTATAAAAAGTTAATTTGCAATTATATCTGAATTAGCACTAACGTCTGCTCTGTCGTTTGTAAACATATGTGAATCACATTGATTGTGGTAAAAGGTTCACTGTTTATTTGGACAGAGGTTCATGCAGTAAGCGAAATAATCATATCTGTTTCACAAACGGTTTTTATATTTGAGGTTATATTGATGACAATAAAGTTTATTTTCAGTTTGTTAAAAATAATTTTATCTATTGTAATTCATAATAACTTTAAAGCAAATTTAAAGCAATTGCATACAACATAATTAATAAATTGAAATTAATAAGCATTGCTAAAATGTTCTTTAATATATAACCTGTCAGAAAATGAAATAAAGTAATTCCTGCAACGATTTCCATTAAGAGTACATTTAGGTTCTGAAAATGTTTGCTAATGATTGCATCCTACTAAGATATCACGAATTAAACATACGCGCTGTTAATAGAACACCGGAAACAAAAGCTGTTTTCAATACATCACAGAACTGAAAATGTTACCATCTTCAGATCCTGTAAGGGTGTTTGCCTACACTGAAATGAGATTAGAGAGCGGCTTGAAACGCACCCCTGAACCTCTGTTCTAGCACACCACAAAATATTTCTTTAAGTAAAATTATCAGTTATGTTTAAACAAATAACAGGACGATAGATTGCAAACAGAACACTGTTTCCTTTGTTTCCTAATACAATAATTTTGACATTGTTGCTGGTTTGCTCGTCACAAACCGGATTCTGGCATTCTCACGCACCTAACCTTCCGGAGATCATATCTGTTCTTGTCATTGATAACTCAAGTGTCTAGATTACGGAAACTGGTGTGTATCATCAACATGCCTCTTTCAGAATGAAATTACAAGCGCCAGTTCGCGACAAGAGTTCAATCTCCTGGTTAATGAGTCGTTTGCAACTTCTAATCGACCATAAAATTGACATCATATAATTAAAAAATATTGTTGTTGTCTTGGGAAATCGAAAGGGATGTTCACAGTGCCCAATTTAAAACAGATGACTGTTGATCAGTAGATTCAGCATGCAATCCGAGGTGCTTTCAGAATTATCCCAGAATAACTTTTCTTTATTCTAACAGGGAATATCAGATAAGCTTTTGGGCTGAAACTATATATGCACCAAAAGCACGCCACATTTCTATAAACCTTTTCTTTAAATTTTATTTAATAGCTTCAGTCTCATTGTATAATTGGCGGACTGTATGATATATGCTGGCTGTCAGGGAACTTGAAATTCAGGAAAATGTTTAGAAATAAATTGAAATATTAAGTGGAAAGTCATTTATTTGGCCTATTATACATAAATAATAAACCAATCTTAACATTTCAATCACATTAAACATTTTTAAAGCTATGTTTTGGAGTTTCCCCTAGCTTTCACCTTTTCAGGTTTAGATGGAATGTGGAATCCTTTAGCTAAAAAGCTCATATCAAGTGGGAATCGAATCCAAACCGCTTGTTGACACGCCAAGTTCTTCCACCTGCTCTGATGATGGACTCTACAATATCTGTTGATTAATTTTTCATTTATTACGCAATGTATACTCTTTTTTGTTGTTGCTTTTTATCTATTCATTTTCTCAGGGCCTGTACTTTTATTTGTGGTTTTTGGATTAAACTCTACACCCATAGGAGTTTTTATTGCAAATACAGTATATACAGTGGGGACAGCTTGTGTCGGCACCTTTGATTTTCGTGCTCCTACAATCCGGCTCCGAGTTGGCTATAATACTCAATGAGACCACTAGATGGCACTTTACCAATGCAAATAAATTTCATTTACCAAATGTAAATGCTTTCTGTCACATGATATAGAGTTTATTTGGATGCTCTAATATTTTCCCAGCTTATGAATTGTTTATTCCATTAGAAAACGTCGTTTTCTGTAAGGAATTCTATTGATTAACGACCATGTTTTCCTAAATCTAAGTTTTCGCATCTATGTAGAATAGGAACATAGAGAAATATCTCTACAAACTACCTACACACTGCTCTGCAAGATTCTGTTTTCATATAAATAAGACGCCTGGTACATTCTTCATAATTATAAAATCGAAAATATTTTGAGCAATGCAATACATGTTTAGTATATATAACATATATAAAATAAAGTAACTCTTTGAACAATGCAACCAAAATAACGTTCAAATAGATAAAACATTTAAATAGTCGCACAATTTTCCCTACATTTCGAACAACTCGTTCTTCTTGAAGGCAGATATATATTTACTGTATTCTAAACATTTTCCTAATTATTTCAAAGTATATAATTTTGAAATGGTATTCTGTCACCCTCTTCCATAGAATCGACTGCCTTTAATTTAACGTGTGCGCACGTGATTGATGCACAGCTTTCAAGGAAATGTGTCAGTAAAGGGATACTTTAACAAGGACCTTCTAGGTATTCTTTAGCCTATCGCCAATCAGTTTTCTACAGACCCGGCAGCCTTTATATATTAGTGAAGTCTAGTAATTTATTGCCACATTTTCTTCTCATGTTAAGAAAATATATTTACTTAGAATTTATGGGCTCCATTCTAAAAATCTCGGCTGCTTCGGAGAAATCTGATCTAATGGCAAAATATACCTGCTTCATGGCTAGCATTATTCTAAATTGTAGTTTCGAGGAGATAATCTATTCTTGCAGTAAATCAAAATCGCAGCACATCCGAGATGTATATCGACGCTTTTTTTAGAAAAAAAGTATGTCGTTTTGACAAAGTTTCATTCTCTATTGAGAAGTATGAACATTGATTTAAAAAGCACAAGAAACGATTTGCTCAAACGGCAAAAACAGTCCATCCAATGATTCAGCACTGAGGGCTTGTCAACTGAGGGACCAGGTTTTCGACTGTCTGTAAGGACAAGCAGCGGTATTGTTTCTAGTGTTTTAGCTGTACCCATGAAAAGTTTCTTAAAATCTCAATCGATTCTACTTTCTAGGACCAAAAATGATCATGAATAGCCAGAAAAGCAGAAAAGAATAAAATACTAAGAAAAAGTCACAGATTACTATAAGCTATTACTAATCTGTGACTTTTTCTTAGTGTTTTATTCTTTTCTGCTTTTCTAGTTATTGTTATTTTAGTTACATTGTTTATAGTGTTACATTATTTTTCATTTGTATTATATATAATATAAATCTCTATTTATATTATATATAAATACATGTGTGTGAGTGTGTGTGTGTGTGTGTTTTAGAGCTCCAGCGGCCCCAATTTTTGTTTTTCTCAGCGAAACTCGGTATATGCTATTGAAATAAAAGATGAAAATAGTTTCTGAAAAATCAGCGAAATCGGATTATTATGAGTGGGGGTTTACCTGAAATCCAAAACTTAAAAAAAATATGCTTGTTGTAACGAAACTCAGTATACCCCATTTAAATTAAATAAGTAACCCTACTTGCCTCGTAAACCCAAGATCACGGGTTCAATCCCGGCCAAGATCGATGCCTTTTTTCGGGCGTAAACATTCTAAGTATGTCTTCCTTGGGAAGGGAAGTGGGTCCCGTGTCGTAATTTACGGCACGAAAAAACCTAAAGCAAGAAAGAAGAGGCATTTGAGCAAAATTTACCGGCCGTTTCACGCTCTGAATTGAATGGAAAGCTGATGACCTTTTTTTAAAGTAGTTTTTAACGCCCGTTTTTACTACTGAGGCACTACAGGCGGTGGACACTGATGATACATGAGATGAAATTATATATTGAGAAAGGATTTTTTTAAGGAAGGAAGCGTTGCAGGCCAAGTTTAGGTACCTCGCCGGCATTTGTCAGTTATGAAGACTTAGGAAAAACTGGAAAAACCCCCAGTCAGGGAGGACGGTCCTGGCGGGATTCGAACCCAGACCTTCCGCCTACGAGTCCGTGCCTTAACGACCTCGGCCACCCGCGACGGTCGCTGATGACCTGAGATGTTAAAGAGCGTCCGTAAATAAAACAAATCAACAAAAATAAAATATGAAAAATGTCTGAAAATTAGGAAAATCGGATCATTAGGAGTGAGGATATACCTGAAAATGGAATTTTTGTAATTGCCGAGGACGTCGGTTAGGGTGATTCCGGGGGGTTGTTATTGTTAGCATTAACAATTGGGTATTCCCACTCGTTGGTGTCATCTAAACGAGTGGGGTGCCTGCCATGCGCTGGACCAATAATCGTTGCAGACAACGTCCGACCTCCAGCTTCAATACCGAACGGTAGCGGAAAACCCCGAATTCCAGGGAACGCTGGAGCGATGCGAAGCGTTTGTATTCTATCAACCTTGGTAGTGCAAAGGGTACAATAAATGTAGACATAGAGAATACAGCGGTTTCGGAACACAGAAAACAAGCTACCGTACACACAAAATTAACTATGTAGCTGGAGCCTCATCCTTTACAACTTGTTTTCCAGCATGGTGCTCCATTATCTTTGGAAACAGGTAAACATCCATACCACCTCAAGACCTCCCACAAGTAGTCAGTAGCATGTCTGCTCAAATCCTGCTTGCGTCAAATTGTGTGAATGAAAGTTTTCTTCTGGGAGAATTAGTGCTTCTGGTAACTGAGAGCAAAGTCGTTCTTCAATATCTCTGAAGATGTAGGCAATCGTACATGTCACTGGCAAATGACTTCTGCCCCATGGTTTCTTCTTTCTGTTCTCCTTCTCTTCCAGCATTAGACACTTCTGTCTCCTTACTGAGATTTTCACTGTTATTATTTATAGTTACATTTCTTAATTTATATGCAGTCTACATTATTTCACTATTTGGTGTTTATTCTACCATGATATTATCTTTTAGTAGATTTTTTTACTTCTGAACACTTAAATATATTAATATGGATATTTATAATTTCCTGGCTGTCGCACACTAAGTTTATAAGAAAGTCTTACACGTACAACTTGGAATTTTAGACAATGTTGCCACCCTACAACAAAATACATAATTTTAGGTGTTCAATGCCGACTTCTAAAGGTCCTCAAGATGTTAAATGAACGAAAATTGATTTGTTAAATATATTAAAATTAGCCCAGAGTTCGTCGCTTAGTTATCTCGCATCTCATTCTAGCTAGAAGTGGAATACCACAGAATAATTTCTGTGAAATTATAGTTTCCAATTTAAAGCATTCCATTAATAAAATATATCAGTTAAATCATTGTTCTGGAAATGATTGACAGATGTAATAAAATTACAAACCTTATCCCAATATGGGAAACATAAATGTGACAAATAAGTTACCAAGTCGCACAAGACTCAAAAATTATTTAAGTCAATTTTGACTCGTAGATGTGACCAAGAAGAGGTGTTATCAAGAGCTATTGCAGCAAAAAATGTTTTTCTAAGAACAGCTAAACAAGTTAGTAGTGAAATAACTTTGAGGTTAATGGAATCTAGCTGTTCTATTTCCTTTCTTCTGCAACAAAGTTTTTTTATTAATACTTTCTTACTAATAAATCACAGCTACATTACAAAATTAAAGCTTTGATCTTGATATAAATTAGGAAATTTTATGAAATGCAAATTTTTGTCGTAATTTTTTTTACGTCAGTTAAATTCTTTTCTGAACAAAAAAAAAAAAAAACTTTTATTAGTTATATAATGCATTTTTGACTACATTTTATCTCTAGGTCATATTTTGTTCAAAATGTGGGGAGAAAAAGCCTATTTTTTGGTTGCATTTAGATTTTTTTTCCAATTTTTTAATGTTTTGTTTATTTTGACTTTGGTTTTCTCGCATTGTCTGTAGATTGTGGACTGAATACTATACGTGTAAGTCTGTAGGGTGAATGAAATGAAATGAATTAATGATGGCACAAATGAATTCTAATTCCTTGGCGCTTTAAAGCTATCTGGCATTCATCATCTCAGAGTAAGGAAAAACTCCAGGAAAAAATCTAATCACACTACTTCCCACCCGGGACCTCCGGATTAATAGTCGCTACCATAGACCATGGAGACAGTCATTAAAATGCACTCCTCACAGTGTTTTCGTCACAAGCGTCAATAAATATTTCCTTTCCTTTTTCCTTAAATTATTTTCCTTGTGATTTAAGTCAAGGCTGGAATAATGTTATAACAAAAATGTACTTTCCGACAAAAGAACGAGAATGAAATTGTTATTTATCTTAGAATACAGTCCTGGACCACTGAGAAACGTAAGTGCGCAAACAAGAAAGAAATTGCTAAATCGTCGCAAGAAGACCAAAACGAACATAAATAAAACATTAAAAAACATTTAAATAGTTGATATATGGAAAAGAAACCTAAATATAACAAAAATAGGCTTTTTCCTTCCCACATTTCGAACCAAATATAACCTAAAGATAAAATGTAGTCAAATATTCATTTATATGACTAATAAAAACAAATTTTTGTGTTCCGAAAAGTTGGAAACATATTTAATTTAACTGACACAAAAAAATGGTTAGAAGAAAAAATTGCATTTCATAAAAGCCGCTTAGTTACAACAGGATGAAAGCTTGAATTTTGTAATGCATCTATAAGTTATTTCACTCCTAACTTGTTTAGCTGTTCTTAGAAACACAGCGGCAGCTCATGGTCACATCTACGAGTCAAAATTGACTTAAACAATTTTTGAGTCTTGTGCGACTTGGTAACTTATTTATCACATTTATGTTTCCCATATTGCGATAAGGTTTGTAATTTTATTACATCTGTCAATCATTTCCAGAATAGATATTTAACTGATATATATTTTAAAAGAATGCTTTCAGTTGGAAACTATAATTTCACAGAAATTATTCTGTGGTATTCCACTTCTAGCTAGAATGAGATGAATGCCAGAAAACTAAGGGACGAACTCTTGGCTAATTTTAATATATTTAATAAATAAATTTTCGTTCATTTAACATCTCAAGGATCTTTAGAAGTCGGCATTGAACGCCTAATATATAATAATAATAATAATAATAATAATAATAATAATAATAATAATAATAAACTTCTAAAGTATACCATATGTATTTTGTTGTAGGGTGGCAACATTGTCTAAAATTCCAAGTTGTACGTGTAAGACTTTCTTATAAACTTAGTGTTCGACAGCCAAGAAATTATAAATATCCATATTAATATATTTAAGTGTTCAGAAGTAAAAAAATCTACTAGAAGACAATATCATGGTAGAATAAACACAAATAGTGAAATAATGTAGACTGCATATAAATTAAGAAATGTAACTATAAATAATAGCAGTGAAAATCTCAGTAAGGAGACAGAAGTGTCTAATGCTGGAAGAGAAGCAGAACAGAAAGAAGAAAACATGAGACAGAAAGAACAGAGCATGGTGTTTTGGTAACTTGTTTAAAAGAACATGTTTATTTATTTGCCAGTGACATGAACAGATTGCCTACATCTTCAGAGTTACTGACGAATTTGCTCTCAGTTACCAGAACTTTCATTCACACAATTGGATGCAAGCAGCATTTGAGCAGACATGCTACTTATTAGCCATAGAGGTGCTTGTGGGGACCTTAATGTGCAATGAAGGGGGGAAACGGGAGAAAAACTAAGATTAAAACTTCCAAGGTCATTAAAGACCATTGGTGTTAATGACGGAGGCATTTGCACCGTTAGATTTTATGGTTGACACTTCAACGCACTCCCTGTTTGTGTCAGGGACGGTCATTTCATTGCCAACCTTCACGGAGACTGGTTGCCAAAGTGTCTTCGTGAGTCCTCTGCCAATACGGAAACTACGTGTAGATTAAGAAATAAGCACAGTCAAATCACATCTCTAGCGCACCGAGCAAGTGTGCAAAATTCAAATAAAAGGAAGTGAATCACTGTTTTGTATGGGAGTCGCGGCAGAAGCATCCGTTTGAGCACAAGGCAATCGTGCACTCAGGGTTACGGGAATCCTAACTCGGAGCTATCCTTTCGTAGAGGACAATGCTTGTGTGTGTCATTGTAAAGTACGCTTTAGGTTTATTACAACTCTTTGTTTGTCTGCCAAAACGTGGGAGGCCCGGCAAACACTGAGAGGCGTAACAGTTCTCTAGAGGAAAGCTGCCGGTTGTGTTTTCAGGTTCTTCTCAGGATTCTCATCTAGTTCATTTAGGCCGAGAACTACAATGACCCTCGGTGACTTTATGTAAAGAAATTCTGGTCTAGTCATCTTATAGGTAAGTGCGCCATTTTTAATCCTGAAAGTTTAAATTTTTGCAGAATATCTTGACGTTGTTTCAATTCAATGCACAAGAACTATAGATAATTAGTGAGATGCAAGTAAATATTAATTTCCAATGAAAAAAATGTTGAAACTCCGTATTCAAAGGCTATAATCATGATATTTGTAAAATGCAAATAACCTTGCTCAAATACCTAATCTTATTTTATACCTTTGTAAGTAGGTGGGTACTGTTTTAGATAAACTTGTTTAGTTCCAACTTACTAACCCCTGGCTTTTACTTCTTAACATAATGCCGTTGGGGACATATCACAAATTTATGTATTTTAAAATTTACTTTTGCTTGTTTCCTAAACTTCGAACCTTCATTATATGAATTTTGTCAAATCCAACCTTTATTCCCTGCCAACGAATAATTTCCACTACGCCAGATTGATTTGTGCATATACATATCCTTTTAGATGGCGCCGTTTTTACAGTTACATTATATCTTCAGCAAATAAAGAATCCTATAACTTATTTCTATAAAAACATACAGCGACGAAAAAACATTACACATTCGTAAAAGCATTTGTTGACTTTTTCACCCCGGAAAGTTTCATTTAATTTATTTGGCTCGTGTTTCTGAAATTATATAACACAGGACCACTGCAAGTTACTCATTTTAGTCTATGTTCAGGGAACATGAATAGATAGTTTATAATTATTTATGAAATTCTCTTTTGTTTTCATTTTTTTCTCCCATATCTCTTTGGGCATCGGGTTCCTTTAGTCACATTTTACATGATCCCTATCTACCGCCATTCCTCGTAGTTCTTTCAAAGACTTCCCAGACTCTCTCCATTTACAATCTTCATTCTAAGCTGGGTCTTCCAACACATTTCCCGCCTTCTAGCCTTGCCTCATAATCATTTTGGTATTATATCTTCTGTCACTGTTATGACATGTTTAAACCATCTCAGCTGATTCCTTTGTATAATCTTTACTTCCAGCTTTCTCATCTTGCAATCTCTGAATATTTACATTTCACTATGCTGAACTATCCTTGTTGCCTGCTTAAGACCTCCAGGACTGTTCTGGTTTGTTTAGGATTTACTTCCCTAGTCTTTGGAGAGCCAATTCCCAAAGCTACAAGGCAGACATGGCTGGTATTTGGTTTCCTGATACAATGTCAACATTTCTCCATCAGCCACCTTGGAGGGACCCGCAGCTTTCTATGGGATATAAACGTTCATAATGCATCATTCAAGCCTTTTATATGTATTAGTGGTACTACATTCAGAAAGAAGACATGCAAATTGAACTGTGAAACTCTGTTAACAATTAGAAAAACTCAAAGATTTCAGTTTTACTTGCAGTTTATCCAATTAAATTTTTTAAATTGTGTTTAACGCCCTTTTTACTACAGAGGTACCACAGGCGATGGTCACTGATGATACATGAAATGATATGTTGGGAAAGGATTTTTAAGGAACGAAACGTTCCAGGCCTAAGTTTAGGGTACCTCCCCGGCATTTGCCATTTATGAGGACTGAGGAAAACCTGGAAAAAAACTCAGTCAGGGAGGATGGTCGCGGAGGGAAATTGAACCCCAATTAAATTATAACTCAATCAACAGAGTGTTTGGAAAATTTTCCATGAAACTATTCACCCATTTTCACCATGGCTATCTTCAATAAACCTTCCATCTCACTTAGGGCACATTCACTCAGGAGCACTAAATGACTTCGTATTTATTGAGTGGTTCCTGTGACTTATGCCTTTCCACTTTTCCTTTTACTTTGAACTATTGAAATTGAGTCTCTTAAACTTCCACATTTCCTGTCTGTTATAAAAGTTCACTGTTATTGAACTGGAAGAGTCTGCAAACTACCTTTACAGCTTTTCTTATTCATAAATGAAATCAAAACAAAAGGGATGAATCCCTTATTAATCTCTACTTAATAATACCTCTAATTTAAAAAAATCTACAAGGAATTTGAATGTGAAGGGTTTTATATTTTTCGTTATTCAGAAGTTTTCATTATTTTGAAATATTAGAATAACTTTGTGTTATATTTTTCGTATATTTTATTATGTATTTTGAGGGGATTTTAATTTGTTATCTCCTTATAAATTAAGACTTAGCTTCTTTGGAAAAAGATGTACTTTAAAAATTGTATGAAATTCTATTTTCCATCCCCTCAGTTGAGTAATTTCCTCCTCCAATTCTTTTTTTTTTTTTTTGTCGCTTACCTATTAGTAATAAGACACTCAAAAGGCTGCAGGTTATCTTTAGATATAGATCTTGCCAAAAAGCATGAGCCCCAAAACGCTTTTTTAATATTCATGCAAAGAAATAGGATACATTGAACGACTAATGGATAAAATATGAAACATTAATACAATTAATCACTCTAGATTCTGTTTTATTATCATTTTTTGGGGGTCTAACGTCCACTAAACACAAAGTGTGGGCATATACATATAAATTTATGTTCGTTTATTTCTTTGGAAAAACATATTTCCAGCCTGTCCACTTCTTAAGTTTTCCTTTGTGTTGTAATACATACAGAATAGAGAGTCGAGACACATCAATGTTTCACAGTAAGTTCTTTTCTCTACTGAGGTCATAGGTATCGTTAAAGTCATATTAGCCATCTATCTCTCCATTATTGGTCATTTATTACAAAATGATAAATGTCTGTATTGCTGCATGAACAGTCGTGTTAGTTTTGGTTCGTTTCAGATTATTTCCTATGATATTGTTACAGTCGTATGTATTGTTGATCAGCTTATTATTATTATTTAGAAACGTTTCAAGGTCACAAGCTATTTTTTGTGTACAGCTTTTTAGTTATGACAATTTTAAGCCGCACTTCACAACTGTGTTGTTTGTGTTCACATATCTGCCTGCAATCTTTAGAATTTCGGATAAGCTGTGTCTTAACTATTTTGGAACTAATGGTTATTGCCTGTGTTGTTAAGCACAACACACATGTGAGACAAACACATTAAAAATAAGTCACATCCATGATGAGCTTCGATTGTATGCTCCTTTTTAACAATCCCACGAATTCCAGCCAGTCATCTGCCGGCTTCGCGTGTGGGCCGCAATGGCAGGCCTGTAGATCAAACTCCGGCTTTAATAACCCATTATCTCCATGCAAAGATAATATTTCAAGTCAAATCAGTTCTATCACAAAGTCGGTTATTATTTTGCTTGCAATACGTTAACATGCTCTTAATGTGCAGTTGCTTTACTATTGGTGTGTGTGTTGAAATGCACCTCACAAGATAACACAAGAATAGGGAATTTTTCCTAATAATGCTTAAATGTGAAAACAGAATCTTCTAGAGCATTGTGTAGGCAATTTGTAGAGAATTTTCTACCGTTACAATTCCACATAGAAATACTCTGGGGAACCTTTTAAGGAGACATTAAATCGAAAGTGAAATGTTCTAATGAAGAAATATTGGGAAAATTTTAAAACATTCTCCAAATAAATGCCTATGTCGTATGTGACAGAAAGTAGGCATTTCAAAAAGTTCAGCCTATAAGACTATTAAATTGAAACTCTAGTGTGAATTTCTATAATTGGGTTTTACAGAATATTGTTTATCTGCAGTTAGTATATATTCCGGTAGTTATGTTAGTTCGCGAAACTATAGGCACTGGATCAGAAAAAAACTCACTAAATATTTATGAAGTTCGCTTGCACAAAAAAAAAAAAAAAGTATGTGTGGTACGCTGTAACTACAAAGCGAACAACAGGGCCCATATTTTTTTTTAAATATACCTCTTATAAATTTAGAGAAGTATTGCATACAAATAGTCTCCTGTTTTTGAACAACTGTTGCATAACGAAACGGATGTTTTAAATAAAAATTCAGCCACAGCGCTTAATGCTCGTAAATTTTGTAGGCTCTAAGGGAGGTTTCATGGTTATCATTTCTAAAGGGGTAACTCTCTAATGTTATCCATATCTTACCGCATGGTATTAGTTAAAGAAATAGAGTATGTATATGAAATTAACTCTCATACTATGAATGAATGAACGGAAGCAATATAGTAAAAACAGAAATCGAGGATTTTCGGAAGCAGAACTTATCCGTGTGAATCTAATTTTATCAAGAAAGTCAGGCATTCCTGCACTACTTTCAACATCTGCTATAACAGAAATTAGTACTCACTATAAATAAGAATGCCATCGAGTGCAAGCATTTATTAATAAAATTGAATTTTAATGCTAACTCACTTGCCGCTTAGGCATTGGAGTTCCGCACACAGATCGCAGAGGGCAGTAGAGTAGCCATTGTAATGCGCACACCGAGAATCCGCAAACAACATTAAGCTGAGTGTTGAAAATGCTAATAAGGCAAGAATCTGATGATGGAGCAATGGTGGAATAAGTGACAGGGTAAACCAGAATATCCGGAGAAAACCTAACTAGGCGCTCCTTTGTCCACCACAATTCCCACTTAAGGCTTCTGGGATCAAACCCGGGCCGCCTCTATGGGAGGCGAGCAGCCTAGCAACTCGCCCACGGCGCCGCTATATTTACTAAAGTTGTACGGACATTTAATGTACCTACTATAAGTATACATGTTGATAAGGCCGGGATGCGGCAGATTGCTAACTGAGACGCACTGTACGTTGTCATTTATCTAATATGACTTATTTTGGTGCGATTTGTATGTCGACATAATATACTCTTGTATGATATGTATTAAAACAGAGCAAAATAACTAATGAAATAAAATTGTTTCACAAGGACGTGTTGGAATGCTGAAGAAAGCACTACTGGCAGCGGATGTAAACAGTTCGCAGCGCTTCCACCAAAATCGGCAAACGTAAAATAAACAGGTTATATATATATCTGAAATATGAGGGTAGGTCCATAAGTTTCCGGCCTCTCCGATAAACATTATGACTTTTACAAATGCCTTACCTTGTGTCACATCATATTTTTAAGTAAATAATCGCAGCTGTAACTTCCGCTCCGCTGTTTTCAATTGTTCAAATATAATTGCGTAAAAAAGTCTATGTGTAGAAGATTGTGATATGTTCAAAATGCAATATCAAGCTGTTATTAAGTTCTTCACAAAAGGACTTATTCCAAATTAAATTAAACAGCGATTGGACGGAGTATATGGGGAAGCATCCCCCTCATATTATACCGTAAAAGAATGGGCCAAACATTTTCGAATGGATGGGTCGAGAAAGCATTGAAAACGAAGAGATCGGCCCTTGGAGGTGCTCACTGCTGAAAACATCGCTCTTGTGGAAGGGGAAATTATGGAAGACCGGCGGCGGCTCGAAGTTACAGAAATAATAGCAAGCTCGGGCATTTTTTTATAAAACAACAGTCCTTCGAATTATTCATGAAGATTTAAACACGAATAAGGTTAGTGCAAGATGGGCGCCTTGACTTCTTACCTCAAAGCAACGAGTCGTCGGTCCTGGTGGTGTAGTGGTTACCATACTTGCCTCCTAAACTCAAGATCGCGGGTTCGAACCCGGCCAGGACCGATGGATTTTTTCGGGCGTAAAAATCCTAAGTGTGACTTCCTTCGGAAGGGAAGTAAAACCGTGGGTCCCGTGTCGTACATTTGCGGCACGAAAAAGAACCTGAAGCCTGAAAGAGAGGCCTCTGAACAAAATTTGTCGTCCGTTTCACGCCCCGATTTGAATGGGACGCTGATGACCCGAGATGTTAAAGAGCGCTCTTAAATAATTCAATAAAAAAAAAAAAAAAAACGAATCGTTGTCAGGCATTTTTGGAGCTCTGCCGTGGCAACAAGAGAGAAGTTTTGCAAACCATTGTTACAGGGGATAAAACTATGGTCCTCTATTATGATCCCTTGTCCAAAATAAAATTAATGGAATGGCATCAACCCGGCGAAGCACCGCCTCTAAAGGCCAAGGCCAATCAATCAAGAAGATCATGGCCACAATCTTTTGGGACGGACTGTGAAGGCATACTCTTCATCGACTTCAAGGAGAGGAACATAACAATAAATGGGGAGTACTATGCTGGCCTGCACAGACTACGTCCTTCCATTACAGAGAAAAAGCGAGGAAACTGGCGTGCGCCTTCTTCACGACAATGCGCCTGTGCACACAGCTCTTGTTGCAAAGGAAGCTGTGAAGATATGTGGCTTCAAGGAGATCGACCATCCACCCTACAGCCCAGATCTAGCTCCCAGTGACTATTTCCTCTTCTCAAAATTCAAGAAGAATCTTCGAGGAAGGAAATGTAAGTGTGACGAAGAAGTGATGAATGCTGCTTGTGCCCATTTTGCAGAGAAGGCCTCTAACTATTTGGTGGAAGTGGGGGATTGAAATGTTAATTCAAAGATGTGAGAAGTGTATTGCAATAAAGAGTAGTTATGTTGAGAAGTGAAATATAGTTTTTGTCTTTATCATACCTAGAAAATGGTTAGGTCGGGAACTTATGGACCTATTCTTGTAGTTTCACAACCACAGTTTTCAACTTGCTTCAGTCATCAGAGCACAAAGTCTAGCAAATGTATTTTCTGTTTATGGCAGAATTTGAACGCGAACTGAAGGCGGTATTGTGAACTCAGCTTTATAGCCTCTGAACCCCAGCCGTAGGTTAAAACGTATTCGCTTTCTAGTACGCAAAAAAGAGCGTAACTCAACTTACGCTAGTATTTTGCACAACTTAAAACACCGGAGTTACCTAAAGTACTAATAAAAACTAAGACTGGAATCCCGTCAGATTAAAAAAAAATATTTGTTTGTTTTAAGTGAAATTAATGGTTAATATACGACAAAACTATATATTTGTAATGGACAAGATATGTTTTAATTTAAGACATCAAACACAACAACGCGAACTAATAATCTTCGTTTTTAAAATAAATTCTACATTAATAAATTTTCTAGAGTAAAAAACTAAAACGAAAATATAAATTCCTTAATATTATTCTATTTCTTCGGTTATTATTTGCGCTGGCATGTTCATAGGCATTCCTCCTAAAGAAGGCTGTAGATTAAAATGGGGTTGAGCTCTGTTTTGTTTGTTAGCAATTATACCCAGTTTCGCTATTGTTGGGCTCACACACAAAGAAAGCCATAAGGAAACCAGTTTTTATGTTAGTAATCATTTTGTAGTATTGCGTTTTATTCCTCCAAAACGAAATAGTGGGGAAATTTGTGGTGCATTCAGGTATGGCCCTTTTAGAATATTAAATGGCAAAGGATGTGTCATTTTAGCGTGTAAATATAGAGAAATATGTGGATTTTCTAGTGGTAGAAGTATATTTCTGCTATTTCTAATTTCTGTCTTGTATTAATTTTATCTTCATGCTGTTTTGGACTACATTTTCTTTCTTTGAACTCTTAACTGTTTACATTTACTACCTTTGGTTTTCGGAAGGATGTATATAATAAATGATGGGCAAATAATCATGGGATCCATTGGTGCTTAAGAAGTTCTTTGGCATTTGTTATTACTTGATGAATGAAAGAAAAATTTCCAGCTAAGTCATTCGTCCCAAATATGAATCGAATGGGGCTCTTTTTCTGATGGAAAGTTTACAGTCTTGATTACAAGTTATAGCAATAAAAATCATGTTGACAGTTGCTGGTTATAATTTAGAGTAATCGCTATAAATCCGTCTCACTTATGATTACATACAATATTCATTACATAAAGCAGCAGCCGGCCACTCCCCTTTACCGCGGTTCGCACTTTCCCACTCGTAATAACCTTAACCTTGGCTGACAACAGCTACATTTGTAGCTCACTTTCCGATCGCTGAGGCCAATCGAAGTAATAGTAGTAGTACATACATCGCGCACGATATTTAGTAACCCATACAGGTTATACACAGCAGTAGGTTACCGGCCTTCTTTAAAACCAGGGCGTGAAACGGCCGATAAATTTTGCTCAAAGGTCTCTTCTTTCAGGCTTGAGGTTCTTTTACGCGTATCAAATCTACTACCCTTGATCCACGCTTTACTTCCCTTCTCAAATACTTAGGATTTTTACGCCCGAAAAAATTCATCGAGCCTGGTCGAGCTTAACCCGCGACCTTGGGTCTACGAGGGAAGTATGGTTACCACTAGGTCAGCAGAACCGACAGAGTGCAACAATTGAGATACGTCTTGAATAGATACATTGATTTAAATGAAATCATCCACTTCAAAAAGGAATTTTGTACCGCGGTGAGCGGTTGGAAACCTGTACAACCTTACTGCACTGAAGTGACGCTTGCTAATCGTACAGGTTACTCACTGTTATCTTATTGCCTCTATTTCAGAGGCTTGAGAGTGGTAGTAAACAAATACAGTACCATAGCAGCGCAACCTTCACGCCTCAGTAGCTATGCGGATAAGTGCCAACAAACCTATTTGTATACAGTCATAAATTGTCTTACAGCTCGTAGATTTCTATTGCTGAATTTTTCTAAAAAAGTTTAAGTAATGAAATACACATTAAGTTGCGCTACTCTCAACAGCAGTATTTGATTAAACGTGAGTTTGAGAATTACGTTTGATTGTGACTTGCGAAGCGCGCTATCTACTTCCGCTCTCAACACATCTGGAACAGACTATAAACAATTTTCACAACTCTAGTGATAAGAAAGAAAGTAAGGCTTTGCATTGTTACACTTAGATTCATCCATTTATACTGAACCATCTCCGCCCTATTAATTAGAACACCATCGGCAAATAGCATCTTTAAGTTATGATGGAAGGCAGGCTTGTGGATTTCTAATTTATTCCTTTTATTTTCTGTTCGCCTACGTTTTGTTCTTGTTTTCCTGAGTCATGTTACCTGCCGGTATAAACAACAAGAATATTGACCCCTTCCCTACTGTTTTCTGCTCCCTCCTCCTTTCTGGTTGTATTCGCCAGGTTCACTGCTCGCTAAAACCGTAAGCTGAAGGAAATGCCATAAAAGACGTAGGTGTTACTAGGAATTCATTTAATGTATTGCTCTATGTGGAAGATCTTGTTCTGATGGCCAGAAGCCTTTTTGTACACCTCCAATGGAAAAGTAGATTTACTGGTTATCTTTTTATTGTCGTCAGCATCAATCATAATTATCAACTGCAGCAAATTCTGCTAATTAGCATCCCAGGAAGTTTATTTTTTATTTTTTAATAGTGTTTGACGCCCGTTTTTACTACTGAGGCACCACAGGCGATGGACACTGATGATACATGCGATGAAATGATAAATTGGGAAAGGGTTTTTTTTTAAAGTTGAAAACGTTCCAGGCCTAAGTTTAGGGTACTTCCCCGACATTTGCCAGTTATGAGGACTGAGGAAAATTTGGAAAAAACCCCAGTCAGGGAGAACGGTCCAGCTGGGATTCGAACCCCAGACCTCCCGCTCACGAGTCCGCCGCGCCTTAACGACCTCGGCCACCCGTGACGGTGCCCCAAGAAGATGATAATGACTTACCTGAAAATAAGTTTTTCCTCCATTACTTCACTTTGTTATTGCGCTGAATGCCGAGATATTTTGAAATTTCAGAGTTTTCATGCATGTTTCAGGTCAATCCACTTTGCTCAAACTTATGGAGCGTGATTTATTGAAATCCTCTCTGATTAAGGAGCACATCACAGCCACTGGGTAGAAAATAGGCATTGGAAACACTGAAAAAGTTACTATTTAAAAACTATTAATTCACTACGTCTAATGGGTAATTTATTAACGAATTCGGAAGGAATTAAGCTATTACTTTCGCACCCGGAAAAATCTTATTTTCCATTGAATTTGTTTATTTTGAATGTAAGTTGTTGCGGTTGTGCCTATGGAAATATTTTTTAATAATCTATCCAAATGCACAATTAAAAACGTGTATATATATATATATATATATATATATATATATATATCTGTAACATGCATGTGTCCCTCCGCGCTCTATCGATCTCATTTTTTTTTTCTCTCAACAAAACTCGGCATATAACCATTCAATTAACAAACGATTCGCCGAGTTTGTTAACCAGCAAAATTGGACTATTGGGTATGGGGGTTATCATAAAGCGCACATTTAAAAACTGTTCTAGTGGCCACAATTTTTTTGTTTTACTCAACGAAACTCAGTAGAATCGAAAATCGAAAATCGTGGCAATTGGGTCTTTAGGAGTGGGGGTAAACCTGAAAAACGATTGGAGGTTAAAGCGAAATCTTAAAAACGCTCTAGTAGTCGCAATTTTAAATCTTTAGTCTTTCTCTAATTATTCACAAGAAGAACTGGTCAAACTTTTGCAAGCTTACAGTGCTTTGTAGGAAGAATTGTTCTAAGGAACATAATATTGTTCTCAATTTGGATTCTTGTATGTGTTGGCATGTTATTCTTAAGCCTTAAGGGGTGTCAAAGGAAAGTGCAATTCTTTTTGGTGCAAGTGGTTCATACGTGGTGCAACTTTTTAGGTTATTTCCAAGCATGTAATGAAGGGTTATATGTTTACGGATTGCTGGAAATATCATAAACATGAAGAATGGGAGGCTGTGAATCATATTTATAGTTTTGTAGATCCGTGTAACACAGCATAGGAGTGTTCAAAGGGTACAGTGAGGCAACCTTTTAATAATTATTTAACTGAATTTTATGGCGCCCATCTCTTCAAGATCAGGACCCGTTTAAACTTAGTCCTACCTTGTACTTAGTTGTTGAGGGTGTCAAAAAATGTTTACACACTTTCACAGTTGATATTTAATACATTTCAAAGTTGAACCGAAAAACAACAGTAATGGTATGATGTTCTGTAATAAGATGTGACTCACATTATGATAGCGTTGCTACGTGACAGGTAAATCTACAATAAACAAATGAAGCCAAGATTATCGTATGATGTTCGGTAAACAGATATGACTCATATTACGTTATGATACCACAAAATGGAGCCAATTGAACAGGGGAAAGCAATTTTGAATTGGTATTGAAAACCGACAATGTTGTTGAAGTTCAAAGGCAATGGAGGTGTGTGTACAGAACAGAATATGAATATGACACAGAATGGGATGAGGGAAGGATTAGTTAGGCAGGGATAATGTGTCAGGTGGATTTTGGAAGATGATTATAATCAGATTCGAGGATATATACAGACAAAATTTGTATGCAGATGTAAGAGAGAAAAGTTCTGCTACCATTTCGAGAATTAAAAGAGAATTATATGAATGAGGGTTATATTGATAAATGTAATAAGAAACAGAGGGAGGGATTATCAATGGTTTTGATTTGGAATATGGAGAATAAAGGGAATTATAAGAAATCTGGAGCAATTTGTAGGACTAATGAAAATGCCATTCACATCCTATTTGAAAGTCGAGAAACAAGAGAGTGAAGGAGTCAGTTAATCAAAGTAAAATGATTTCGTATAACATATGAGAGAGCAGTAAAGAAAAATGTTGAGGAAAAATCTCAATTAAGGAATTTAGGGGAATTTTTGTAAAGAGTTCAAAATAATTGGGTATGGATGATTATAAGTAAATCTTTGGTTTTATTGACTTGGATTTATGGCATGGAGTGGTCTGAACTAGGTAATAATCAGGAGTACATTATTGTATTGTGGATGTACTATTTTAAGATGTTAATTATTGCTATCATGGCAGGTTTCCACGGCCTGGGAGAGAGCCCGGGCTGAAACCAAGCTGTGAAGATTGCAATTGCTTAGTACTTGAATAAATACGAGTAATAATAATATATTTCTCATTATAGTTTCTAAAAGACTACGTTTGTACTTTCACTGACTTGTGTATTTTATTTAGTACATGAATATGGAAAATATCTCTCGGGGATACTCAGTACGTCAACTCAACTATTGTTACTCTCCAATTTAATTAACTTCACACCATGTTTCTGAGAACTTTCTTTGTTTAACCTATCATCAGTATGTATGAATGGTGTTTAACGCCCCTTTTTACTACAGAGGCACCACAGGCGATGGACACCGATGATACATGAGATGAAATTATATATTGGGAAAGGATTCTCTTTAAAGAAAGGAAACGTTCCAGGCCTAAGTTTAGGGTACCTTTCCGGCATTTGCCATTTATGAGGACTGAGGAAAACCTGGAAAAAACCTCAGTCAGGGAGGGGGGTCCTAGTGGGGTTCGAACCCCAGACCTCCCGCTCACATGTCCGCGCCTTAACGACCTCGGCCATCCGTAGCGGTAATATCATCAGTGATGGGACGAGTTTGTACTTAGACATTCGTTTGAAGATTATAAAGTTCTGCTTGTGGGTGAACTTAGATTTTGTTTCTTAAACTCTTAAATATCCCCGGAAAAGTTTAACCATTATTGCAATAAACCTTATGCAACACCGATATCTGTCACAAGCGTTGTTAAGGGTTGGCTCATCCAGATGACAATGCGATTCAAATTCTTCCTTCTTAGTATTCTTGATTTTTTTCAACTTCTCATATTTGAAATGCATTTACAAATTATAGTGTGAAAAATGTTGGAACCATAAACTTTTGAAATGTTATCAATTTGAAATAAAGTTTGGATTTTACAGGATGACTACTAACACATTAAAATGCAAATGAAAGCTGTTTATACAACATGTTCCTTAATTTGAATCTTGTTCCTTTTGTATAGAAATACAACAATACATCAGCAAAGATCTTTAAAAGCCCACATTTTAATAGAAAATTACGCGCAAACTAAATAACCCTGTCTAGTGTCTGACAAGCACGATTGTTTCTAACGCCGCGTCAGAGCTGTGCAGTTGCCATGGCAGAGAAAGGATTGAATCGTTCAGTTTTGCAAGTTAGGAATGGTAATAGGGACGACAGTTTATTGCTTTATTAAATTTATTCTGTTTTTTTATACACTTTTCCACTACCGGGTAGAACTCATTATGTCCAGCGAAATTTCATTGATACTGCCTTGTAAGGAATGTCGGTTAAAGGAAAACTTTATTTGAAACGTGTTCTCACAAGAAATCAAAATAATCTTGAAAGTAAAAGACTTTATAGTCTTAAGTCAACCTTCAGTGAGGTTTGTTGTCCCGCGATTGTACTAGTTTCCGGATTTTGATATAAAGAATTCAACGTTACCCGCTACTGCAACATCCATGTTAGCGAAATTTCTTCCACGTAGGTAATGGGATGAATCGAAACAGATGGTAATATCATAGCTACGAGGGTAGGTCCATAAGGTTTCCGGCTTAACATTTTCTAGGTATGATAAAGACAAAGACTATATTTCACTCTTCTTTATATATAGTTATCTTTTATTGCAATACACTTCTCACATCTTTGAATTAGCATTTCAACCCCCCAACATCAACATTTGCGGTTTTCTCTGCAAAATGGGCGTAAACAGCATCCATCACTTCTTCGTCACACTTAAATTTCCTTCCTCGAAGGTCCTTCTTGAGTTTTGAGAAGGAAATAGTCACTGGGAGCTAGATCTGGGCTGTAGGATGGATGGTCGAACACCTTGAAACCACATTTCTTCACAGCTTCCTTTGCAACAAGAGCTGTGTGCACAGGCGCGTTGTCGTGAAGAAGGCGCACACCACCACTCAGCTTTCCTCGTCTTTTCTCTTTGATGGAAGCACGTAGTCTGTGCAGTAGGCGAGCATAGTACTCCCCATTTACTGTGGTGTTCCTTTCCTTGAAATCAATGAAGAGTATTCCTTCACAGTCCCAAAGGATTGTGGCCATAATCTTCTTGGTTGACTGAGTGACCTTGGCCTTTAGAGGCGGTGCTTCGCCAGATTTACGCTACTCCATTGATCCTCTTTTGGACAAGGGATCATAAATAGAGTTTCATCTCCTATGGCAACTGTTTGCAGTACTTCTCTCTTGTTGCCACGGCAGAATCCAAAGATGCCTGACAACAGACGACTCGTTGTTGCTTTTGGACTCAGGAAAGAAGTTTAGGAACCCATCTTGCACTAACCTTATTCATGTTTAAATGTTTATGAATACTTCGAAGAACTGTTGCTTTAGAAAGGCTCAACCTTTCTGCTATTTCTGTAACTTTGAGCCGCCGGTCTTCCATAATTTCACCTTTCACAAGAGCGATATTTTCAGGAGTGAGCACCATTAAGGGCCGACCTGCACGCTCTTCGTTTTCAATGCTTTCTCAATCCATCGAAAAGGTTTGGACCATTCTTTTACGGTAGAATCGCTGTTTAATTTCATTTGGAGTAAGTCCTTCTTTTGTGAAGAACTTAATAACAGCTCTAAACTCCATTTTGAAATGTCACAATCTTCTACACAAAGCCCTCTTTATGCAACTAAATCTGAACAATTGAACACAGCGGAGCGGAAGTTACAGTTGCAATTATTTACTCAACAGATAAGCTATGACACCAGATAAGGGTTTTGTGAAGGCGATAATCCTTATCGGTAAGGCCGGAAACTTATGTATATATGACTCTGAAAAGTTTTTAGGACTTCTCTGTAGTATTGGCCAGTTACAGTTGTGTGTGCCATGACAAACTGGTAAACCATTCCTTCAATATCGAATATTGAAATGACCATAACTTTCCCGGCAGAAGCAACTACTTTTTTTTGTTTTATTTATTTATTAGTTTTTTGGTTTGTGTTGATGATGATAGATATTTTCCATAGAATTTTGTTGTTTGCTCTCAGGATCGAAATGATGTAACCTAATTTCAGCAGTGGTTGCCTTTGAAAGAAACTCTGCATCTTTCTATAGATCATTTTCAACTGCATGCAAACCTGCACGCGAAATTCTTTTGTTCGGGAATCCACCATGTACAAACACGTTTCATGTGCAACTTTTATGTTACCAACGTGTGGGTAGTTCGGAGTTACTAAAAATATTTTTAATTTTATTCAATGATCCTCTCTCACAATGACGAACCAGTGTTAATATCATCTTCCGTTAGAATAGGGGCTGTAAAACCGGGTTCACCTTCCTTGAAATTGAATAACTTCCCTCTTCAAATATTTGAAACCACTTTCGAGCTTTTGTATAGGGAAGAACAAACTCTCCATTGTTCTCTTGTAACATTGCATAAGTCTCAGCGGAAGATTTGTTGAGACGAAAGTAGCATATCGTTCGTCGTGTGTCATCCTTTTGCTGAGGCTTAACTGAACATGCTCAACTTGCAAAGTTCTCACAAGCGGGAACCGGAAGTGACAACAATGAAACTAGTACAACGTGTAATTATGCATTAAGTTCATAAATAAGTAACGTTAAATGAGAAATTATGCCTGTAAAAATGATCATTCTTTGTTGAACAGCCTCGTATAAGAGCAAAGAAAAGATTAAAACGCTACTATAGTAGATGATCGAAAATACAAAAACAGTGTCACAAAATGTAAAATTTATTTGTAAATAAAATATTCAAAAAGTCAAGTTTTTTATTTTTACATTTTCAGAGTTTTGCACTATAGTTTCACAATACTGAAAGAATTTGTTTGAGGCATGTTCAATGTTCAATTAGCCACATTTCTCGCTTCCTATATATCTGCTGCATCTTTTTATTGTAATAATCAGTAACATTCATTTTCAAAGTTTGGAACGTATATGATAGTCGAATTTGAGACTGCAGTTCTAATATGTAGAAAAGCTGCGTTCAGCATTTGTCGAAATGCAAAGGCAAAACATTTCAAGTCATCCACTTCTACACGTAAATTGTAAAGAACACTTGTCATCTGGCTGCTTTACAGAATGGATTGAACTCGCTGCTTTTGTGTAATACATTGTTCATTTCCGCAAACAACTTTCTTCCTATACATCTTGCAAACTATATCTCTTTAAGACAATATTATTGATGATTGTCATTTGTTCAACCAGTGTTTACACCACCAGTTGTTTCTAGACGTTCAATTGAAGGAGAAACTAATCTTAAATTAGAAGTAATACATTCTCCCTGTCTTTTAATATTGGGTCACAGGGAAGTGTTGACAATTCTGATGGAAGCTGCACCGTTGCAGTTAAATATTTGTATACTTCTTTTAAAGTTAAAAATTCTTACAAAAATATTTGCAAGCTTGCAGATATGATAGCCACAGCTTTAAAGCAGAAACAGAAACTTTCATATACATGTTCTTGACATTTGTAGCAGGAAAGTGGCGTCTAATTTCTCGGCGGTCCTATGTCTGGTAGGTGGGACAAGCTACTTGCAGCAACTTTTTGTAAGTACGTTACTGGTTTTAACATAAAGGACATTGTACCAGTAAAAATTGAGAAGTACTTTTGTAAAACCTCATATTCAATGACCATACTAATTCCATGGTATTTTATACAAACCAAATTATACCATAGCAGCATCAGCAATTTCATGCACGAAACTCATATTTTGTGGTTTTCCATTTTACCTCCGATATACATTTTCTTGACACAATTCTTCCGTAACGCAGACGAATCTGGTATGTTTTTTTCCGTATATTCCTCTAAAATGTTGTATTTCAAACTTAATAGTGTTTTAAGTGGTATGTTTTCTCAGATAAAGCTGTCACAAATGTACCACTTGTCCTTGATGTTCAGTTTTTGAAGATATCGCATATGTTTATTTGTGCATACTAATTTTTGAAATGGTACACCTTGCGAGCAGAAGTAATTGTGACTTTGCATAGCTTGAAATACTACTACTACTACTACTACTACTACTACTACTACTACTACTACTACTACTACTACTACTACTACTACTACTACTACTACACTACTATTACTACTACTACACTACTATTACTACTACTATTACTACTACTACTACTACTACTACTACTACTACTATTACTACTACTGCTACTACTACTACTGCTGCTACTACTACTACTGCTGCTGCCGCTGCTACTGCTGTGTTAATGGTGACGGGACGCCCTTGAACATAGTTAAACTTGAGAAATAACAGAGTTTAGTAGCCCCTCTTTCAGTTCTAAATTATCTAAGCACCACTTTTTGTCAATATACTTCCAAATACCCAGGGTATGGCACGGCTAAATACCTAAAAATACCTACAGAATAACTTGGATATTCTGCTATTTGATTTATTTACGGACGCGCTTTAACAGGGTGTGCAGAGAATCAACATGTCGATGCAGAGTTTCGATAATAAGACATTAACTTTAAGTAATAAGTGCGTGGGAGGCTAAAGCATAGAGCTATATACACCACTGCAACCCACACTTCCTCCTTAATGCAGTCGTTCCGCCCACAGAGAGCGTCTCATATTAAACCGCTACTAGATGGCAGAGACAGCCTTCAGGTAACATAGCGGCGAAAAGTACAATTTAATATAGTGATGGAGTTATAGTGAGATAAACTGTTTATATGAGGAGAGACAGTAAATACTTTGTTGCATATTGACCTCTGGTAATGTTGCAATAGCAAAAATGCAACATTTATCTAGTGTGGTTACGAAATGTTCATTTCCGATGACTAACATGCATTTTTACTTACTTTTTTCACCTAATGGGATTGAATTCTGTAAATTAGAAAACACAATTGGGTAATAGGCATGTTTCTGAAATTTTTTTAACCTGAAGGGCCCAAAGGCCTGTTTCTGTTTTCTCTACATGGGAGAAGAACGAGGTTAATGAATGCTATAAATGAATAGAGGAAATAAATGAAGAAGAGTTGTACCTTCGTTAAATGTGGGCAACGTAGCATCATGAATGAAAGAATTGGATAGTGATACAAAGTAATATTAGCACTAAACATGAAATATTTTAAAATTGTTGAATACCATAAACAAAACACAATACATTGCCGTTTTCATGTTTCTGAACATTCTTTGTAAGGAATATCTATGGTGGCGTACATTGGACGTTAAACTTTTGCAAAGCACATAAAATGTGTGTGTGTGCACGCCGTTTATTTCCTCCTCCATAAACTATGAGAAGAGATGTCACTGATACTGGAGTGAAAATTGCTTCAATTGTTTTTGTTTCATTGCTGCACACCGGATAAGCTTCGGTTTGAGGAGGAAGTACTGTAAGAATTAAATACGCAAAGTTGTTTATTGCCGTGCAGAATTATCCCATAAACCGCAATTTTGTCTTTAATATTCATAAATGTCTGTTTTCTTAATAACTTATATTCGTTTACAAAAAATAATAATTTACTGAAAGTTAATGTGTTAAGGTGGTGAAGAATACGAAAGGCGTGCAATAATGCAACGTATGTAATTATTTTCTGGTTTGCTTTATTTCAGTTTTAAATACCCAGGACTGTTATTCAATTTTTTGGCTATAGAATTTTTTCAATTCCATCAATGTCAATGGTAAGATCTTTCACACGTCTTGCGTCAGTTACCTCAGACAAACACAGTTTTTTTTAAAGCACTCCTTTATTATTTTGAACACAGAATCTCCACAGGAGTACGTCTTTATTATTTGGGCACAGAATTTCCCCAAAAACTGTGAGGAAGTTACTCAAGAGCTCGCCCTTAAAGAATGTTTTGATTTTAGCAATTTCTTTTCTTCTTTTTTTTTCGACTTTTACGTAACCTAGTTTGACGCATGGATTGTACCTTCGTCATTTTAAGTCGCTTCGTGGACTTATCATTTTGTCCACTCAAGCTGCCGTTGAAAATGATCAAAATTAGATGCACGTTTATCACGTAGTGTAGTTTTATATTATATTCTTTTGATATTGGCTCGTGGAAAATTAAACACGTTTCCTTAGCATTTATCAGCACAAAAAAGTGGTTCACTTTTTATTAAAAAGCTGACACGAATCATTTGAATTGCTTTTTACTAATAGACGCTATAGTTATTAATGGTGTTTAACGGCAATTTTCTGCTGAGGCATCACAGATGGTGGAACATGATACAAGGGATATGGAATGATAAACTGGGAAAGAGTTTTTTTTAAGGAAGGAAGCGTTGTAGAACTAGGTTTAGAGTATCTCCGCGGCATTTGCCATTATGATGACTGAAGAAAACTTCGAAAAAAAAAAAAAAAAACAATCAGGTAGGACAGTTCTAGTGGGAATGGAAGCCCAGACATCCCCGTCACAAAACTTCGACCATCCGGCGCGATAGACACTGTAGTGAAGGCAGATGAGGTTTCCATCACTCACGCTTATCATCTACTGAACATGTTTCTCACTAATAACAGAAACTGTGACAATATAAAAAATAATGTATACGGCTATAGGGAAATAATTTACAGCTGATTGCATGTGGATGATTTCCTTTTGTATTTATATGAATATAACTAGCTTTCGGTATCTGCAAGGCACTGGAATGAACTAACTCCGAAGCCATTACCGGTCATCTACCCAAGGGTTAGTGCTACTTTAGTGCCGCTGACATGACTGCATCTTTCAGTTCTAGACGTTGCAGTATAAATGACGCGCGAGCGTATTGAAATTAGTTATGTGTCTTGCACATCTGATCAGTTGAAAAGTCCTGTTTTAGAGGATCAGAGAGATGGAATATATCGATAAAAACGATTTTTTAAGAGTCCCATAAGAAATTGAGCATTACTGTATCAGCAGAGTATGTTTTGAACATTTTTTCCCGAGAAGAAGTTTTGTGATCCACTCCATGATTTGTCTTTTGGCCTCAATCTCCAAGTGATGAATCCCTCACTACAATGGTGAACAAGAAATCGTCTGCTTCAGTCTCTAAAACAACTCTGAACAGTTTTAATATCTCTTCTTATGTTCGAGGGATTGTTTAGTACACACTTTTTGAATATTATTAGTGGTGCATAATTGCCTGTATTTTGCGATATATACTTATTGAATGCTCCTCCGAATATATCAATCGAATTAATCTTATACTGATTTACAACTGACACGATGAAGTTCAATTGATTTTAATATGTAATGATAACTTAATTTATTGGAGAGAATAGAAGCGAAAGCTTTCTCCAGAATTACATTTTTTATCTGTTGCGTGTTTCTCAAACCTGATAAAGAATCAGAAAAGCAAGCTAAGAAACCTATTCAACTATGTGCATCGTTCTGCTAAAAATACGCACAAACGGACCAAACGTTTGAAATGTGCAGAGGTATAATTTAACAGAACTACATCCATTACTATTCCCAACCGATACGTCGCGTAATTTTAGCGTTTAAAAATAAATTTATGTCATCCGAAAAAAAGTATTTTGCATTGTATTTGATAAAAGATAACTTTTATTTTGATTTAGACTTTACCAGTCAACAACTGCAACAATGGCCGTTTAGTTGTTCTGCCTGCCGATAGTTCGAGTGACGGTGCACATCTGCAACAATTCTTAGTTTACTCATTGCACGAGTGTTAAGAATCCGACAATTTATTGGTGTCAGTTTATAACTTGCATAAGTGGGTAATAGTGCAACTTTTTTGGCAGCATGCTTTATTTCACTTTTATCAAGAAGGGATTTCTGATTCGGAAAATACAAGCTGTATCAACTTCTGGATTAGATGACAGTACTAGTACAAATAATGTGACTTCTGCATGCAAAAACTAGTCCTGCAGGTCTAGTAGCAACTGTATTTCCCACAGGATGAGGAGAAGGTCCATGGATTTTAGGCATAAAAATCATAAGTATAAAAAGAAAGTAAAGCCATTGATTCCCTATCATAGGTTTACAGCACATAAAAGAATCTCAAGCCTAAAAGAAGAGGCCTCTGAGCGAAATTTATCGGCGTATCACATCCTGAATTGAATGGTACGCTAATAACTAAAGACGTTGAAGAGTGTCTTTAAATAAACCATTATTATTATTATTATTTTTTATTATTATTATTATTATTATTATTATTATTATATTTATGTAAATAGAACTAATCCTGAAAGATAATTAAAGTTTATTTCTTGTTTAACGCCCCTAGTACATTTAAAAGAGCCGAACACTCCGCCATTCCAATTTTTAAACGATGCATTAAAAATTCAGCCATAAAATTATACGCAACTTTTCTATGTCTTGTTGGTCTTGGAATTTCAGAAACAACGATTAATGGAATGATGTGAGTAAAGTTTTTAGTTCTGTGTTGCCGTAAATCTATCACTTTTAACTGCTAGCTACGATCGTATAGCAACAAACGGAAACCTGCAGAATAAGCTGCAATTCCCTTATACGGTTAAATCATGCTTTTATTTCTTGGCTAGTTCCATCGTTGCAGAAATCCTTCAGAGTTGGTTAATAGACTATAGAAGTTAGGAGACTGTTTTTAATGTCAGCTTTAAAGGTATATTCCAAAATTCTTCAAAACATATAATCTACGTTTTTTTTGTTGCTTTTTTGATTAGTGTTTAACACCCGTTTTTACTGCTGAGGCACCACAGGCGGTGGACACTGATGATACATGAGATGAAATGATATATTGGGAAAGAATATATATATTTTTTTAAGGAAGAAAACGTTCCAGGCCTAAGTTTAGGGTACCTCCCCGGCATTTGCCAGTTATGAGGACTGAAGAAAACCTGGAAAAAACCCAAGTCAGGGAGGACGGTCCTGGTGCAATTCGAACCCCAGACCTCCCGCTCACAAGTCCGCGCCTTAACGACCTCGGCCATCTGTGGCGGTTTTTACGGTTGTAGGTAGCAAAGTTTATGGCATAATGTGATTTTCTCCGCTCGCAAATACATTTTGTAGCGCATAGGCTTTTTCCATTTATAAACATATGCATTTTAGATTCAAGAACATGGCACGATGATGTTCATGCTCGTAGTCATCGCTTTCTCCCTTCCTATCTCCTGATGTCGCATGCCAACTTTCAATGTCTGAAAATGAACAAATAAAATTAATTGTTTACGAAGACGGAAATAATCTGGAAAGCCGCGAGTTTTTGCCTTTCTAGGACAAAGGAAGGCTGAAAGGGCTCACCCAGAATATTCTTGCCAGTTGAAGCGGTATAGTGGTGGGTTTGGGTGCAATTAGATCCTAATTATGAGACTGTTTAGTAAGCCCCGGGCCATGTTCCGCAGGTTGGGCATCAATTTTGAAGCGATGTGATGCCAATTTGGTAGTGTTGTGGATCGATTGTTGCTCGCTTCGGTGTTGTTGCCCACGCTTCAATGACAACAATTTCTCAGGGTGATTTCTGCTATTCTGTTGACTCGTATTCAACAGGAATGGGAGAAGAATTAAATGATGTAAGCAAGCACGCGATGCGACATTATATATATATATATATATATATATATATATATATATATAACCCTTGCCGGTTGCCCAACATGCCTTATCTCACTGTAAGGATTTTGATGATGCTTTTAATCTTACACTTATTGATGCGTTACCTACACAATGCTCTGAAAGTTTACTCAGAGATAGAGAAATGGCAGCTATATTTTTACATAAAGCGCGTATACCACCTGGTTTAAATCTTACGTATTAATCCCCCCCCCCACTCTCTTTCTAGTTTCATCTGTTTCCATGCATAACGTTACCTTCGATACTCAATATTTACTTTTATCACCGTCACTTGTCTAGCTTCTTGCCATAGAAGGACTCCACGAGTCCAAAATATAGCGATCTCAAGTGTGACTTTTTCTTAGTGTTTTATCCTTTTCTGCTATTATAATTAGTGTTAATTTGTACATTGTTAATAGTGTTACTGTATTTTTCTTTTTCTTTTATATTTTATATATATATATTATATATATTATGTTCAACATCTTTCGGGTCCTCTGGTGTTTTGCGTATGATAGACTTAGCGACGCCAATATGAACTTATTTGCCACGTATAGATCTTAATAACTGAGTACGGAGAACTGGGAACTGCTAAATGAGTTGTGTCTGGGACTTCGACTGCTTGTATCTCATCATATGTAAAACTTCAAATTACTGAATGAATACTGACACATCTTATAATTGACTCTCGCCGCGTGTAAAACTTCAAATTACTGAATGAACACTGACATATGTTATAATTGACTCTCGCCACGTGTAAAACTTGACACTAAGTAATGCGTACCGAGAACTGAGGAATTGCTTATCTCTAGCCACTTGTAGATCTTATAACTGCGTGCCAAGCAACGTCGAACTTAACTGCTTCTATCTAGCCCCGTATAGGCCTTCAAATTGAGTACTTCAGCAATATCGGGCTTTCAACTGCTGAACTGCCTAACTGAATTGAACTGTATGCTCCCGCTGAGCAATCGCTTGCTTACATATTAAATTCAAATCAGTAATCATTGACTTAACGATTGCTACAGGCACGTGCAATCTTCGCACCTATGTTTAAAAGTTCAAACATACATTCTTCATTGTCTGGTTCAATTTCACCCGCCCCACGTTCCATTCGTTATTTTTGAAAGTTTAAAACATTCTGTTGGCAATGGCTATTTTAAAGAGCTAACAGTTTCAACGGCTATCGGGTTCAGAGATCTTAACGAGTTTAAAACTCCTGCAGGTTTGTTAACCTTTTAAAAAACGAAAGGGACTTCATACGCGACCCTCGGGTTACTTCCTCTGAATAGAGGTTTTATGACCCTTTTGTTGGCTTTCCAGGCTTTCGTAGCAAAACTCCAAGGAACTTTCTCTTCTATACAATTCTTACATTGAAGTTAAAGCTAATGTCTCACATACTGACATAATGTTTATTTACTAATTATAACGCTAAATTATGATGATTGGGTTTATATAAATATACAGTATAATTAGGGGTGGATCGGAGGAACTGTTTCACACTCGATTAACTAACTGAAGCCCGCAATTGATAGGCAGACAACAAGAACTGTATGTTTTTCAAAATTATTTGTTTCATGTTTTTTCTGTAGTAATACGTTTGATACAATTATTAACAAACTTAGTCCTTTCGTTTGTTCTTTACTGCATAGTTCAACGTTCCTGCTGCTTCTAAAACAATTAAATAAAATAAAAATCTAGTTCCTCTGTTTTCTCGTGGAGGTAATCTGTTTAACTGTTCCACCCAAAATCAGCTTCCACACCTCCCGAGTCCATGTCAACTACGCCCTAAGTTTTTCAAGGATGAGTATGTAAATTTGTCTCGCACTAATACATGCGTATTCACAAGTTGGCTCGTACACAGACATAGGGTGCTTCAGCTTCATTTTCACTCATGCCTCTGACTGGAAATAAACTATGGAATATGTAGCTGCAAAATAGAAGCATTTGATGGAACGGTTGGTACTTAAGCCTTAATATGTGTTTGTTCTACCGGCCAGCCGGGTCTCCGTGATTAACCGGAGGGTAAAACAATAAAACAAACCAACCATATAACAATAACAATTCAATTTCAAAATTATCAAATGAGATGTTGAAACTGCCCACTTTCATTCTCCACACATGTTTGTCTTCTCCTTAGGAAATTATTCATCACTCGCACACTTTATTTTGAGAAATGCGCAATTTCCTGACGAATATTATCTTTGAGTTCTTGTACGATGTCCATATTCGTCTTGTACACTGCATTTTTAATCTCCCCAAGAGATAATTATCACAGGCTGTTAAATCGAGGAACCGAGAGGGCCACAAATTCCCATTAATAATTCTGTCTTGTGGAAACACAATGTGAATAACTTTTATGTGTGAGCAGTGGCAGAATCCAGTTCAAAAATGCATAATCATGCTCCCTGTCAGTTGATTCTTTAAAAGGGGGGTTAGTATGGTATTCAGATAAGCAACAAAATCAACTGTATGCTAAAAAAATCCTTTGATTCTTTCACCACTGAGTTAATACAAATGAATCGTACATAAAGACGCTTTGTATCTTTGTAAATACATGTATATACACTGTCAAATTAAGAAACAAAGAATGTAACACACGTTCGAGAACAGCTGCGCTACGATTGCGACAGCCAGCAAAGTCAACAAGTAAGCAAGCAGGCTTGCTATGCTCTCCACGGCGGCGCAAAAACGAGTGGGGGCTCGCTCATAGGAAAACCCTGCGCCACGGGGAAAACATCACTGATCGTACGGTATTACCTTAAACCGCTGTGCTTGGTATTTTTTTTTTAAAAAATTGGAATAATGCTTTTAAATAAGTCGTGTTTTGTTTACTTATTTATTAATTAATTTATTTGTTTATTTTCTATGGGAAGGACAGATTTTACTTTTACACCACTTTATCTGTAATACATTCGTGCAACAGAAAACTAAATAAATTCTAGATCAAAATATATTCAATATAACAGTATGAATTAAAAGTTTATTAAAATTCTAAGCCAAATACAAATGGTGTACACATAAATACGATACCAAATCAAAGTCATCTCTACCTAATAAAAGTATAATCAAATTAGGTCACTTTCTGGAGCATCTACAAACCCTTGCAGTCAACTGTTTATATTATTAAAATGACACAAAGTAAACTTTAAAAATAATCCTAATTATAACAAAATTTCAGCAAAATAATAGGGAAAGTCACTAAATAACAGAGTGTTGTTCTATAGTTCATAGAGATGTATGCATTATGAAAAATCTTATTTCGAGCGCTAAACGGGTCCTTAGCAATATCCATCGCGACGATCGAGCAGTGTGCGTCTACGTGATAGCTTGTAACGCATGGTAGTAGCTCCGCTGTCAAATTTCCCCTTGAAGAGTTGTTGATTGTTGATTAGGTTTATTTACGGATGCTCTTTAACATCTCAGGCCATCAGCATCCCATTCAATTCAGGGCGTGAAACGGCCGATCACTTTTGCTCAGAGGCCTCTTTTTTCTCTCTCTCTCTCTCTCTCTTTCTTTCTTTCTTTCTTTTTCTTTTTTTTTTTTTTTTTCCCTCCCGGGCTTGAAGTTCTTTATCGTGCGGTAAATATACGACACGGGACCCGGCTTTACTTCCCTTCCGAAGTAAGCCATACTTAGGATTTTTACTCCCGAAATAATTCATCGACCTGACGACCAATTCTTGGAAGAATAATATATGATTGAACCACATGTGGAAGTTGTAAAATCTACACATTCTGAATGCATAGTCCCTGCTTGTTTAAAATCATTCTTCGTGAAACCGGTTTATAAAAAAGGGTATATGAAAAAGTCAAATATCTATCGACTAATTACACTAGTTTCATCAATATTTAAGTTTGTTCAAAAAATATTTGCTAATAAACAATTAATATAGTTTCTATCAAAACGTAATATTCTAAACAAATATCAATGTGATTTTGGAAAGAATTTTTCTAGTACAGATACTATAGGAGAATCGACTGACTTTATAATAGAGAACGTTTTTTGAATGGTGTTTAACGCCCGTTTTTACTACTGAGGCACCACAGGCGGTGACACTGATGATACATGAGATGAAATGATATATTGGGAAAGAGTTTGTTTAAGGAAGGAAACATTCCAGGCCTAAGTTTAGGGTACCTCCCCGGAATTTGCCATTTATGAGGACTGAGGAAAACCTGGAAAAAATCGCAGTCAGGGAGGACGGTCCTGGAGGGATTCGAACCCTAGACCTCCCGCTCACGAGTCCGCGCGTTAACGACCTCGGCCATTCGTGGCGGTGTAGAGACTGCTAATATACACACTAGTAGCAAATGTACATTTTTGAATTTATTCAAAATCTGTGACTGTGTCGAACATAGACATAGTTACGTATGTCAGCATGAAATTAAAGGGAGTGCGCTTGATCTTATAAAATCATACCTCATCAACAGCTCTGAACATGTTAAAGTAACTTATATAGAAGAAAAAACTGAATAATGTTACTACTCACAGTTTAAATATAAAATATGGTGTAACTTCAGGGTTAGTATTGTGTCCATTATTGTTTTTATGTACATAAGTGATGTTTTAAAAAAAACACTGATGGTAAATTCATGACGCATGCAGATGTTATAGGTACATCAATATTAAATAAAGGGAGCATGATCAATTATTACATTATTGTACCCTTAATAATGTTAAACAAATTACGCAATCTCTAAAAGCTACCAATCTTCACATAAATATAAATAAAGCAAACTTTATTAGATTTCAAGCACTGCAGAAAAAAAAAGTCCGTCACGCAGGAGCAGCATAAACTAAGAAAATTCCTCACCAAGATCAATAAATGTAAAAATAAATGTAAATCCACATTAGGGCTTATTAATTAATGAAATTAAATAAGTTGTGACATTACTGTGTGGTATTAGGGAATCAAAATTATAATTCTTACAGTTTGTAAGTATCACAAAAGAGAACCCACATGTTTACAATTATTATTGAGATTTAACCATAAAATTAATGGTGTATATTAATTAAATAAGATATATGACCACTGATAGACAAAGCTACACTGTGTGAGTATTTTTAAACATTTTTAAATGTATCCATATTTATGAACTGAGACCTTGGTGTCATCTTTACATACACTAAAATAGAGAGAAATAACAAAAATTCGACTTATCTTGCGTGTTTTAAGAAAGAAGAAAATTATCACATGTTTTAGTGAAATAAAACTATGTTACTATTTAAAAACACTACAATGCACTAAGAAAATATACACAGTCCACAGGATACAATCGAAGGTCCCATCAACTTTCATTGACTTTGAAATTTAATTGAACTGTTAATGTAATAAAATCATTGTAACAAAAACGTTTTCCGAAGGTTATTACAACAGAGCGCTCTTACATACAAATATTGTTCTAAAGCACATATTTGATCAATATTTCACATTTGCTATCTTCACGCCGTGATTTTGTCAAATATAGAACATATGCATCGTTATAAACACAATTTATGTACTGAATTAATTTGACTTTTATTTTGAAACAATGGGAAGAAAATTAAACGCAAGCGCACTTTCTAAATTTCGGTTTTCAAACATACTCTCACTCCTAATGGTCCGATGTTCCTAATTTTCAGAAACTATTTCTTTTATTATGTTTAAATGAAATATATCAAATTTTGTTGTGAAGAAACAAATATTAGTACCGTTAAGAGTGATTTTTAAATTTTGGGTTTGAGGTAAACGCCCATTCCTAATGGCTCGATTTACCTGATTTTCAGGAACAATATTTTTTACTTTATATTAATGGTATATGCTGAGTTTCGTTGCAAAAAAATAATAAATAAAGATTGGAGCCGCTAGAGTAATTTCTAACTGTTGGGTTTCAGGTAAACCCCCATTTCCAATAATTTTATTTCAGTGATTTTCAGCAAATACTGTTCTTATTTTATTTCTATGACCTATTCCTAGTTTCGTTGAGAAAAAACAAAAATTGCGATCGTTAGAATGATTTTTAAATTTCGCTTTAACCCCCGCTCTTTAGATTTCGATTTACAGCTATACCTCCACTCCTAATGGCCTATTTCTCTAATTTTCAGAAAATGTTTTTCTTATTTTATTTAAATAATACAGAATTGCAAAAAAAAAAAAAAAATATGGGTGCTACTGGAGCGATTTTTAAATTTTAGGTAAACCTCCACTCTTAATATTCCGATATTCCTGATTTTCAGCAAATACTTTTCTTAGGAGTTTCGTTGCAAAAAGTAAATATTATTGCCGCTAGAGCGATTTTTAAATTCTGTGTTTCATGCAAAGTGTCAAATTAAGAAAGGAACACACATCCGAGAACAGCTGTGCTGCGACTTATTTTAAAGAAAATTTGGTATGTGTAATAAGAAAAATACTCCTACTCTCAGAAAATCAGAGAATTGTGTGTAAAATTAATTTGACTATTCCACTCATTTTTTCTTAAAATGGACCAACGAAACAAAACAAAATTTTGAATTTTGACCAATCACAGCCGGATTACAGAGTGAAATTATCGAGAAAAAAATTATCAAGTCCGTTTATCACGCGACATGCACTTGTCTTGTGGTCAGTGTAGCCAACTCAATATCTCCACTATATAATTCCTGAACACGCATCACTGACGTCTTTTGCTAGAGGCGGTGAGGAGCTATTGGTAGCAACAAATGCATGGACAATCGACAATCATAACGCGAAAGAAGGGTTCTTCAAAGCGTTTTGGTGTTGCGTCAAATGGCAAACTGGTCTTACCATTAGCAATTCCAAACCGCAGAATACAAAGAAAATTAGAGACACTCTTTTTTTGCCCCGGTTGGAATTAGAAAATCGAACGGTAGCGATTGCAATAGTCAACTTTTGACCATTTCAGTCTCACGGTTTCTGAATAGAAAATACATTCATAATTAAGTGTAACATTTTATGCAAGTGTTAATATTCTGTGCGCGAATTTTCAATATATATCACTTTTATTCTTATTCTATTCATAAAATAGTCTTAAATCGTATTTTGCTCTTCTCTATTGGCATTACTGACAATGGGCATTCTTCTGGCGCAAGATTGCTTGAAAAGATTAAGCACAAATATACAAATTTTAAGGCAAGTTTAGGGAAATTATATTTAAATTCTTATTTTATTCGTGAAATAGTCTTATTAAATATCGCTCGAGGGTCTGAGCTTTCCAGATAAATGTGGCCTTTCCATTTTTTTATCCTTATTCCCTATTCGTCCTAACTCTACTTGAACTAACCATAGGGCGAAGCTCTCAGTAGATCCAAAACTAGTTAAAAGAAACACCTGTGAATCAAATTGACAATTACCCAACACTCGAAAATCCCCCAAATCTCTGCTACCATACAGATTTTTGCCTCAGTTGTTGTTCCATAAACTCTCTCCAACAAATTAATTTACATTCCTGGTAGTTTCTCCAGACATATCTTTACAGCTCTCAATGCCAATATCTCCCTTGTTAATGCTCATCATTTCTGTATTATTACTTAATTATTGCTTACTTAAATGTTCATATTTATTTACCACGTAATTTTTTTCTCCTTCGCAATACCATATCTCATATTTCCTTAGTTTCGAGTCATTCTTGAATATCATAATTTTAGATTTCTTTATATTCATTTTTAAACTCCCTTCTTTATAAAAACTAAATATTGCTTCAAATGTTTGCATTAATCCCACATTAGTTAGTGATCCTATAACTAAATCATCGGCAAAAAGTAACCCAGGGATTTCTTTATTATCAATATTTTAAAATATTCATTGGTTTTATTATCTGTAGAACATCAACAAAATACAAATTAAATAACATATTACATAGTTTACGGTCTTATCTTAAAAGCAGTGGCATTTTAAACAATTTCAGTCAACAAATCCCCAGAGATCTTTACAAAATGCATTATCAGTATAAATTCTTTGTAATTTTCTTATAAATATTTTACTTATTGCTTATGACTTATTTTAAAGCATGATGCTTCCTGATTTATTGTGTCATAAGCTTTTTCAAAATCAACAAATAACAGATATAATCATCCTCTTTTCATAATGAGACATTTATCTACCATTGTATTTAACGCAAACATATTATCTTTAATTTTCCTAAATTCTAAATTCTGAAATGTTATTTTCCCTTTTTGTCAATATTCCAGTCTTTCTGCTAATACCGCGTAATTTGTGTTCCTATATTGCGTTTCATTTATTATATTTTAACATGTTATTTTGGATATTTATTTTATTCTATTTTTCACATTTGGTATATATAGCTACGTATTATGATTTTAATCATTAACCTTCCACACTCCTTAACGTTTTACTGCCGCAGCCGGACGGGCTGAATAGGCATTGGATCGAAGAACGTATTCTCATTGATACGATTAAATTCCGCCATCGTAATTATTTTGATTTCATTGCCAACGTTTCCTTTGACATTCAGAAACTTCCATGAGTGTAATTTTGCTGGCAAACGTTCAATATTTGCATCTTTTGTCCAATTTTCCTCTGTTAAAACTGTATATTTTCGCTCGTGTTTTGTTTTGTTTTGTTTTTGTTTTGCACTGAACCAGCGTATTAAAATTAGTTCTGGAAGGAGGCAATTGCTCAGAAAACCTCTGAATAAATTCCTCACGCACACGAGGAGCAGATTGATATTTAAAATAATGTTTATACAGAATGTATGCTGCTCTAGAGTCAAATGTATACCGCCGAGACAGACATATAAAGGCTCCGAAAGTGACTTTCAAGGTCTGACAGGGGGGCAAACAAAGTTGAAGTACGGCTCTGCTGGCAGTTCCACGCGTCTAGTTGTAGCCTTTGCTACTATTAATCCAGAGGTCCTGGGTTCCAACCCCGGTCAGGTCAATCTGTCTGGACAAGATTTTACTTTCAGAGATTTTCCTTACCTTGAGAAAGTGAATGCTAGATTGCTTAAAGACGCCAAGAACTCCGAGCTTATTTCCGCCATCGTTAATTCATTTCATTTCATTCCTCCCTACATACTCCTATAGTATTAATTTCACAATCTACAGACATCACAAGTCACTGCAGTCAGAGTGACATTAAATAAAAATTAAACAAATGTTAAAATGCGCTTGATATCACCTCCAATTATGTTAGTTTTGGGAGAGGAAACTCGTATCTCTAGCGCATATATTGTAAAAACTTTATGAACTACAGCAAAAGAAATAATGTTAAAATACAGACCTAAATATGCATTGTTCTAATTACAGGTTACGTTTTAAAAGTCGTACTTTCGCAATGTTAGACTGAAGACCATTGGTTGCATTTTGAAAAGATTATTTTCCTTATTCGAAATACATGTCTCTCTTGTTTTGAGCTGTAAATGGAATTGGTTTTAAATTTGTTCTTTCTTTTTCCAAAGGCTTCCAAAGGTATGTTGCAGAAATGATATTTAATTCATTAAATAAGTAAACAATTATGCTACTTTTCAGAGTATTTCCATTGTTATTATGAATAATAATATGAATAATAACAATAATAAATATATGAAACAGCAATTAATATTGTCTACAAGAGCAGAGAAATCTAAACCGCGAAACATCCTGTACTTTTAGCATTACATAAATATGCATAACCCAGAAAGAAAAAAAATTCTAATTCCATTTGGCACCCTGCTTGCATCTCTCAACTGACGATCTAAAGATTAGCAACAATAGTTGACGCTTCAAGATCAAGGTGACAACGACCTTTGGCGTTCTACACAAGCAGGATTCATTTGCTAAGTGTTGGGTGTCGTTAACAGTAACTGAACTGCAACCTTAAAGAAGAATATATCGTATATTGTCTATGTTTTACTGCACTGGTCTTCTCGCTATGTATGCAGATTGTGCACTGAATACTATAGGTGTAAGTCTGTAGGGGTGAATGAAATGAAATGAATTAATGATGGCGCAAATGAGCTCGGAGTCCTTGGACTCATAATTATCTGGCCTTCACCTTCTCACGGTAAGGAAAAAAGTCCGTTAAAAATTTATCAGACAGCTTGACCTGACCAGGAATCGAATGCAGGGCGTCCATATTAGTAAGTGAAAACGCTACCAGTAGACTACGGAGGCGGTCTATGTTTTTTAAATTCAAAATCATTCATAATTAGTTCTTTATGTCCTGTATGTCAATCAAGATTGACTAGCAACACTGTATAACGTAAGCGCTGGATTTTTTGGAGTAAAAACAGGTATTATATTAATTTTTACTTTTATAAGAGCTGTTTGTGTGGATAAATATTGAAAGTACAATTTATCATGTTTGAAAATGCTATTTCCTAACTATTACTACTACCTCTATTGCATTAAAATCTGACTCTCATTTTTTTAGCTTTATATTGTATAAGAATGCGTAGTTGAAAACTGAAACTTTTTTCGTTGCATTCATCTGTAGCTTTCAGCAATTGTTCCCCTGTACTGCACTAGTACTAGTTCCGCTGTTTGCTAGAATCGATACAAAACGACATATCTCTACAGCACCACACAATTCACCTGGTCATCGTCAGATACGATTGTGAACATACTTGACATGCATTTCTTCACCACGAATACACACGGCGAGAATGCGGCCTTCACATTGCCATTTCACAAATCACGTAGTTCTTCGCGTCCACACGCCTAAAAATAATGAAAGCCGTAATGATCTTCATGAGCAAATATTTAAAATCTGGAGCTTTGAAAAGACATTCGCAAATGTCTGTCTTGGAGAGCTCTTTTGACTGCTTTGCCTTATATTCCACGTAGAGCTCTTTTACAAAAATCAATAACTTTACCTAGCGACGAAATGTCGATTTTCCCTTAATTTCAGCGCAGTTTTATGGTTAAATGCCGGCACCAGAGTGAATAAGGCTTGAAAACTTTAGACTTAAAAAATGAACAGGAGTTAGCATCTAAATTTAAACTTATGTACCACATTAATAGCACATAAAAGTTTAAATCTGTGCCAATTCTGATGGATCTTGAACTTTTTCGTGATTTCCCCTGATCATTCAGGCTAATGCTGGAATGAATATTTACGTTTCACGAATTTTCCGTTCTCCCATTTCTATCGTTTTCGCGCCGTTCGTTCACTTACAGGGTCGAAAGCACCAGGGCGAGGTGGATTAGCCTACTGGCATGCACTGTGGAGGGAACCTTCTAAGGAGCTCCATCGACGTTGGGGTACTCTATCTGGAAACATGTTAGGCATCCCATCTGCATGGCTCAAAAGCTGACGGATATAATCTTCTCACATCTATGCATTATTTCTTCTTTTTCACCATGCTATGGAGGGAGACTTAAATAATTTATTTTAATATTAAAATAATACGTAGATTCTCCGCTTAAGAATAAAGTCCTTACTAGGAGATAGCCTTCGAGATCTACAGGATATTAAGGAGATTCACAGTTGTAGCCGAACAAGGCACGGTAACTCCGGTGTAAGAGCATCGGCACGTTAAGTCGAAGATGCCTGGTGCGAACTCCGATCGTGATCTGAGTTTTTATTTTCTGACTCTGATTACAAATTATGTGGCGTGTTTGAAAAAAAGAACACATTTAATATTAACAATAGTAACATAGAAACATCAAAACATTTAACATTGTTTTATTATGACAACAGCGGACAAATTTTCCTGTGCAGGAAGGCTTTATTTTTGGGGGAAAAAAAACTTATAAATAAAACAAATTTAAATATGTCGGCAATTTGGGATTTGGGCTTTTGTGCGTCAAGAATCAGCTTTTAATTTAAGTGCGATATTAACTTGTTATGAAGGGAATTTTTCTTATAATCGCCCTCAGTAAAAATAAATTATTCCAGCAAAGATTAACTACGTCTACTTTTAGAACTCTCGACAGGAAACTATTAAATTCAGACCAAAAATAATGGCATGTTTATATTTAGATTAATAAGTTAAATCAAATACAATGATATCAGTGAATAAATGTCTACTTACCACTGAATATTAATTTTAATTTACCCAGATGGAATTCTTTTTATTTATCTGAGAATGCAACTTGTTAGGTAGCTTTAGAGACATGTATTAATCATGCCATCACAGATTTACTGTATACATTACACTAAGAATGTTGCTTTTTCTGTTAAATATGAACCTCTAATGAATATGTAAAGTAATATGGTATCTCGCGTCTTTCATATTCTTTATTAAACCATAGAACCTATTATTTCTCAGCCAAATGCTCTACCCCCCCCCCTCCCGTTTGAAATAAGAGTAAAGAGACTGGTACAATGTTGTAGGAAGACTAAAGTCCCAAATGTCTTAAATGATCTTAATTATATTCATTGCACGAATGCACTCTATGGCTGCAAAGTTGCACAGCTACAATATCATAAATGCTTTGTTTTCTTGGGCTTTCAAACATTTGAAAAACGTGTTTTTCTTTTCACAAGGAAAAGAAATCATAGTTTGTAAACAGTTGTTACTGCATCGCTGGAAATGTTCAACTTGAACAAAATACTCTGTTTCTTTGATATGCAATTGTATCGTATTTCTGTTGGCAGGTGTAAGCCATGGGTGTGTGCAATCTGGGATTTCTCGTAGTGCTGCTGCTAGAACTTCAAGTGGCAATGCCAGATGAACCAGGAACATGGGGTCTTCTGGAGAACAGTCATACGTTTCAGAGAGACTCTGTAGAATGGGTCCCTGCATATGACAAGCCGTACCCAAGGGCGTCGCACCGATCTTCGCTCATAGAATATGTGTTCGGAACAGAGTACCTTCCCCTCAGGGAAGCCGTGGAGAGTGTACCAAGGCATGCAGCAAGTTACAGGTAAGACAGTTCAGAAAGACTTTTAATGACATAGTGTCAGATATCTCAGAAACTGTATTTCATTGTTATACCCGTGTGTAGATTACAAACTATTTAAAGATGCAATGTTTCAGCGAGTTAAATTGCGAATGTGCATCAGTTCTAAACAGGAAGTGAAGAGTTATTGTTGCAACATGCAGATCATTCAATTAAAAAAATAATTACATGCAAAATTTGCTTACAGTGAAAAATGTAAGTAATACTTTGTGCTTTGAAACTAAACTCCACAATTAATGATCACTTTTACCAGTTATGTCAAGTAATGTTTCATAAATTAAATGTAAAATTCTGTCATGATATAAATAATAGATTAGAGAAATGTGTTCCGATATATGCAAGTATGCAATTTTCATATTTTATGTTATATTTAAATATTATATTAAACATAAACAAACACCATCAGAAACTTAATAACTCTATTAAGAAGATTCTGTTACATTACTAGTGAAAGTTTCATTAGCCTATCTTAAATAGAAATGGAACATTTGAATTTTGAAAATCTAATCTAACCTAAAATGAAAGAAAATCACTTCCGGATGCCGTTTGAACAATCTAATTACATAAGAAACCATGTAAGCCTTGTGACAGTGTACGACGTTTGTGGAAATTTGTAAAGATTAATTATACACTTTTGTTTTCATCCAAACATTATAATCTACTGATAAACAGAAGAGATGCCCAAAAGAATAATTCTGAAAGACTCACAAAACCGCACAACCAGGAAATAACATCGCAAGTTTATTTCTACAACTGGCGCTTGCAATATTTAAACGCTGTAAGAATAAGTAGGGATTAGTTGTCCTTTCCTTTGAAGTAATTATTGATGTTCAATTTCTGTGCAATTTCCTCAACCGAACAGTATTATCATCATTAGATCTTAGTCACACAATAGAAGTTATTGCTGGTTGAAAATGATGTTTCCGAATATGAAGCAATCGCCGATGAAGCAATCGCCGCTATATTCATCAACGAAATAACATCTCAGGAGCGAATGCATTCATTCTTCCTGCGCGCTTTCACATGCAGCTATTCCTTCGAACAATGCTCACGAGGCGAGTTACCGGCGCAAGTAGCCTAGTCCTCTCTAAAATGGGAAATGCCAGGCCGGTATCCTAAACTCAGACCTAGGAAGCTTCCTTCCTTCTCCAGTTTATCATTTCACCGCCTGCGATGCCTCAGCAATGAAAACCAGCGTTAACCATATAATTAAACATAGAGTTCAATGAGACGTCTGAACGTACAATGGCGCTCTCTGCTCTTCAGGATCTTGGCTTTAATTTCATGCTAAAATTATTTAATCCTCTTCTTCCTCAAGCTGATTTGATTAGCTTCGTCATCTTGCAAAGAAAGATATCTAATGTAGGTTACTGATTGAAAGGAATTAATGGCCTAGATGTGAGAGATTATTATGACATTTAAGAAGATAATCCCGGAGATCATCGTAGCAAAAAGCAGAGAGCTAAGAATGTTCCAGGTAACAGAGGACTCATATAGAAGACCACTAAGAGGCGATTGACATTAAAAGTAAGCTAACCGAAGGTTTTCATAAATAACTCATTTTCCTTCCACTCTTAGATTCATAAAACTTTCAAGAGTTTTGTACCAAGTTTCCTGAAGAAAAATTTGCTACTTTGCTGTGGATTTCCTCGACTGAAGAATGTACTTTCAGCAGTGTATTCGAGCTCGCAATCCTCTCAGAACAGACCTATGAGTTGCTCAAGTGCATGCATGTAGAACTTAGTGATGTACTATCGCAAGTTTGTTTGTTTTTTAAACTTTAAAGAGAATTAAGATCCATTTGCCCAATTCTCTGACCGAAAACGGAGTATTTGCCTTGTACTGCTAACTTTTTAAAACGCATTGCTGTCATCCTTAAAAAAGAAACTTGATTTTCATAACGAAGTGATCCATTCTTTTTGCCAAGAAACCTAGAGGAGTAGTTAGTACTCTTGTAAACGTATTAATAATTCCTAAGAATGCCTTTGAACGACACAGTTGTTTATAAACATTTATCTTTTATTCTTTTGTTATAATAGATTCACACAAACAGAAAATGATGAGCACTAATCATCTTAGACTTTCACAGTTACAACAGTTGCTCAAAATGCCCACCATTGGCGTCGATACACTTCTGAGTACGTTGAACTACTGATTGAGCAACGTTTGCGAAAGTGTCCTCAGCGATTGCAGCATATGCCGTTTCAATTTCTTCCCGAAGTGCTGTCAGTGTAGCTGGTTTTCCACGGTATACAACATCCTTAAGAGTTCCCCATAGGTAGAAGTCCAACGGAGTTTGATCCAGAGAACGCGGTGGAAACTTAATCGGATCTCTTCGTCCTATACAGTGCCTTGGATCCAGTGCGCGGGGCTTGTTGCTGTGCGAGGTCTCCCAGATCTGCCATTGTGAACATCGCATTGGGTACCACGAGTCTCAAATTTGTCTCGAATTCGTGCAGTTGTTACTCGCGTTGGCGGTTCTATTCTGTACACTTCTCCATTGCCTTTGAACTTCAGCAACATTCTCAGTTTTCCAATACCACTTCAAAATTGCTTTTCGTTGTTCAAACGATAATCTTGGCTCCATTTTGTTGTAGCAACGCTAGCATAACATAATATGAGTCACATTTGTTTACAGAACATCATACGATAATCTTGGCTTCTATTGTTCATAGATGATTTATCTGTCACGTAGCAACACTATTATAATGTAGGATGTGAGTCACATCTGTTTACAAGAACATCATACGATAATCTTGGCTTCTGTTGTTCATTGGTGATTTACAATAATTTTGTCTTCATTTGTTTATTTGATTTACGATAATCTTGACTTCATTTGTTCATTGTTCATTGTAATGTTGCTACCTGTCACGTAGCAACACTATCATAAAGTAGGTGAGTCACATCTATTTACAGAACATCATACTACACATTACTGTTGTTTTTCGGTTCAACTTTGAAATAAGTTAAATAGATATCTACTGTGAAAGTGTGTATACACTTTTGGCACCCTCGGTATATGCTATCTTGTAAGCTTTGCAAATAACTTTATATTGGTTTAACACCAACAATCATAGATGTTCTGTTAAAATCAATTCTCACTTTCCGGTTGTCCAACATGCCCTATCTCACTGTAAGGATTTCATTGATACATTTAATCGAACACTTATTGATGCGTTACCGACTCATACTCTAAAGTTTACTTAGAGATAGAGAAATGACTGCTATAGTTTTACATAAATATAGTTTTACGCGTATACCACCTGGTTTAAATCTTACATATAACTATATTTTTATATTTTCTCGCTCTCTCTCTCTCGTTGGTTGTTTAATCTGTTTCCATGAATTACGTTACCTCGATATTCAATATATTTTCACGGAATTGCTTCAGAATACGGTCATCAGTTACTTATGCCATTCTTCCACTAAAATAAGTACTACAACTGAAAATAGTTATTTACTTTGTTTTACTGGATGTTCCCCTATCTCTTAATTTCCTCTATATATCTGTTCACTACCTTTATCTATTCATTCGTATCGGTCCTGGTGGTGTAGTGGTTACCATACTTGCCTCCTAAACCCAAATCGCGGGTTCGAACCCGGCCAGGACCGATGGATTTTTTCGGGCGTAAAAATCCTAAGAGGGGAAGTAAAGCCATGGGTCCCGTGTCGTACATTTGCGGCACGAAAAAAAAAAAAAAAACTCAAGCCTGAAAGAGAGGCCTCTGAGCAAAATTTGTCGGTTGTTTCACGCCCTGAGTTGAATGGGACGCTGATGACCTGAGATGTTAAAGAGCGTCCATAAATAAATCAATCAATCAATCAAATTCATTCGTAACATCACATCTATACCCATTATCTAACTTATCTTATATGTGTCTAATTATTCTTAAGTACTTATTTAAAACTTATAAATTTCTTACCTAGAAGAGATTCGAACCCGCGTCATATCAATCACAAGTCAAGAGTCTAGACATTTACGCGGCAAGAATCCATGCTTAATTAAGTTTCAAAATATTTCTCATGTATCTAATTTTGTATTTATATAACGAATTAGTTACTATATGAATCTAACTTAAAACCTATCAAAATGTATTAAGATTCTGAAAAATTACTAAACGAAGTATAATCTATGCATAATAATTTATAAAACAAGAAAAAAGCAACATTATAATTCATGACGTCATTTCAACATAAGAGCACGAAAACACTAATCATTAGACCAGACAGCATGTAAACGGAAAAAAGTGAACATCTACCTATTACTACTTCAGAATAAGCGGATAAATAATGTCAGAAATGAGTGCAAGTTTAACCGGTAGTTGTGAAATACTAAGAAGATACGCAAAAGCGAAAAACTTTTTAACCGATAAAGTAAAGTTAGAAATGAGTGTAAATTTAACCTTAGTAATTGTGAAATACCAAGCAGATATGCAAAAACGAACGATAGGGGAGAAAAAGACAAATTGTAACTTTTCTAGAAATAGTTGCAAAACTAAAGTGGTAAAATCAGACCCTACCTATGTTCGAATGCATTTTAATGATCCATTTTTCTTCAGGATATTCATAAGTATAAAAATGTATCATAAATTCATTCACTAATATGATTTTGTACAATTGAAAAATGTACTAACCTAACCTGAAAAACTCATTCACTAAAGCAATTTTAACTGGGGTTCTAACAATATTTTAAGCGACAGCTGGGGAAAAAAGTGAAATTCGTAATTAATCCACACACACACACACACACACACACTAACCCTAACGCGAACCTCGGGTGAATCCTAGAAACCGACGGACCCAGTGGTCCACCTGACGGCCTACGCTGGCCTCCTTTTCGTAAGTATAAACTGTTTGTAATTAATTCATACACACACACACACACACACACACACACACACACACACACTAACCCTAGCGCCAACTCGGGAGAATCCTAGAAACCGGTGTACCCAATGGTCTACCTGACGGCCTGCGTGCGCCTCCTTTTCGTAAGTATAAATTGATAACGCATTGTGTGCTACTAAGTTAGCGGGTAAATCGTAATTTAAACAGAGAGCTATGTTCTGGAGTGTTGATTTTTTTGATTGATTTATTTATGGACACTCTTTAATATCGCAGGTCATCAGCGTCCCATTCAACTCGGGGCGTGAAACGGCCGACTAACTGGAGTGTTGAGAGTACTGGGAATGAATAAAACGTTTTTGTGTAAAAAGTGTACCCCTAACATATAGGAAATATGTTTTAACTCCTGCGTTGATCCTGTAATTTAAAGAAACGATTATGTTCTGGACTGTTAAACGTATTAGAAATGAGTAAAATGTGTTGTGTTTATGTAAGTGTACCCTTAACATATATCAAAGTGCGGTAAATATTCTGCGTTGTTCTTATTGCTGATCAACTTAACACATAAGAATTGTATAGTGTTATTCGTGTGAAAATCATATCACATATATTAATGTAAGGTGCATAATTCTACGTAATCTATTGGTGTAAACTGGACAGTAACAGTGTGCTTGCTCGCGTTGCTTGTCGACTATCAGAGAGTGAAAATTATGATATTTTTACTGAAATGATATACGAAACAAGTGAGTGCAACAACAACCTTAGTACGTGATGACCGTTTTCTGAAGGTTGCCCAGTTTACATTCATTTGTCTTCTTGACGAAGAACACGAGCTGTTCGAAATGTTGCGATACCATATCTGTGACTTTCTAAGTGTTTTGTCCTTTTTCTGCCTCTAGTTATTGTTATTTTAGTTACATTGTTCATTTGGTATTTTATTTATATGTGAGTGTGTTAACGCTCTAGCTTTCGCAGTTTTTGTTTCTTCTCAACGAAACTCAGCATAAAACCATTAATTAACAAACAATTGATCGAGCTCATTAACCAACAAAATTGAACCATTGGAGGTGGGAATTAACCTATAGAGAACGTTTTATAACTTGAAAAATCGCTCTAGCGGCCGCAATGTTTGCTTTTTATTAACGAAATTCAGTGTATTTCTATGAAATAAAATTTTAAAGGTAGTTCCTGTAAATCAGGGCAGTCGGACTATTAGAAATGGTAGGTGATTAGTATACCTGAAAAACAAGTAGCGGTTAAAGCGAAGTTTTAAACTTTCTCTAGCGAGTGCAATTTTAAACGTTTTTAAAGAAAACTCGGTATATACAATTTAAAAATATAAAAAATATTTTTTGAAAATCGGTGAGATCGGGCTATTATGAGAGGGCGTTTGCCTGAAACCCAACATTTAAAAATCGCCCTAGCGGTATTAATATTTGTTAATTTTGGGGTGGGGCAACGAAACTCCGTATATAAAATAAAAAAATAAATAAAAAATAAAATTTTTTAAATAAAAAAATATAGTTTCTGGAGTCATTAGGAGTGCGGGTTAACCTGAAGTCCAAAATTTAAAAATCGTTCTAGCAGTCCCAATATTTGTTTTTTCACAACTAAACTAGGCATATGCCATTTAAATAAAATAATAAAAATAGTGTCTGAAAATTAAAGAAATCGGAATAGTAGTAGGGGGACTACTCAAAATTTAAATATCGCTCCAACATCCCCCACATTTGTTTTTTGTTTTTTTTAACAACTAAACTCGGCATATATCATTTAAATCAAATAAGAAAAATGATTCCTTGGGGAAATCAGGCCTTTAGGAGTATACTTGAAAACCGAAATTTAAAAGGCCATTTTTGTTTAATTTTGCTTTATACTGTTTTAAAATAAAAGTACAAATTAATTTAGCATATAAACTGTATTTATAACGACACATACTCTTTAAATTTAACAAAAGCATCGTCATGTAGATAGCAAATGTGAAATATAAATCTAATATGTGTTTCAGAATTATATTTATATGTAAGAGCTCTTTGTAATAACCTTCACAAAACGTTTTGTTACATATTTTTTCTACAATAACGTTTAAATTAAATTTCAAAGATAATGAAAATCGATGAAACTTTTGATTGTTTATTACTGATTGAGAATAAATTTGCTTAGTTTATTGTAATTGTTTTTAAATAGTGATATGTTATTTTATTGAAACATATGTAAATCATCTTCTTAAGTATGCAATGTAACTCGAAATTTTCTGTTATTTCTCTCTATTTTAGAGAATGTAAAATGATATCAAGGGCTCAGTTCATAAATATGACTACATTTAAAAATGTTTAAAAATACTCACACAGTTGAAGCGGAAATTATAAGGTGACAGGGAATTAATTTTTATCCTTTGCTTTTAATTTCCCCACGTTGGGTGCCATTTGAAATGGGAAATGGGGAATAATTTCAACATATGTTGCTTCTTGATTAATAAATTTGGGTGTGGATATATTGGAACAGTTGAAATGCTTAGAATTTAAAGAAGAGCTCGGTCGGTCTTTGGCTCCGATCTTGGGGAGTACAGGGGATGCAGATGTTAATATGATTTGGATTTAGAAAGGATTCTGAAGTTTTGGATGCTTGCTCCCAGCTTCTTCTTTCTCGTCTTTCTCTCCCGCTCCTTTACCGATGTGAAGTATTGATTCTCTCCAGTGCTGCGGCTGTTGAGATGACACTGGTGCATTTTTGGGACTTAGAACGTTTAACAGGAGAAGGGATTGGAGAGGGATCGTTCACTTCAAAAGATAATGTTCATGAAGTTCACTAGAAGGTTTTATTCTCTATCATTTACACTCAGAGGCCAAGGTGAATCATCTACTGTCGTGGACAGGAGCCTTGAATGTCGTAACGGCAAAAACAATGCTTGGTTCAGAGTTCGAAGTTGACTAGGAGTGAGTTAGCTTACACTAATATATGCACTTAAATTGATAACTGTTTCTAATTTCGGCAATATGAACTGTTTTCAGTCGAGCAATAACGCTGACATTACCAGTCCTTGCAGTTTTGAAAGTCTTATATACGATGAAGCAGAGTATGCGTGATTATTCAAAATACTTCTGTGCTAACACAACACACTTGTCAAAAACATATGATATACTCCTGACAAATGGTTCCTAACAGATGCTAACATTCGTAAAGAACTTGGTGATACTCTTTCAGAAACTGCCTGTAGCTCGTGATGAACTGATGCAAACTTGTCCAAACTGAGATGGAACACTAGTCCCAACTGAGGCGACAAACTGATCCAAACTAAGGCGAAAGTCCGAACCGAGGTGACAAAGCGATGCGAAGAATTATAGCGAAAAACTAGTAGCAGGCTTGATTCTCCATTGATTTAGTTCAGGGCCCTACTGGTCGGTCTATACGACGCGTTTGGAGTCTTAGATCTTAAAGTTGAGCATTGTTATTGATCTTCCGCGTTTTTCATTGACCAGATGACATGCACGTATGTTAGGGGACTTTTTTCATTAGCGGGTCAGTTCGCGCCTGCCTTGTCTTGGGAAATACAGTGGAGTTTTTTAAGATCAAGGCTTTGACCTATTTGGGAATAAATTATTTTTTCTTGTGGCCTTGACTTAAAAGATGTGCCGTAGTTTGTATATTTGTTACATAAAATGGATTGCGTGTTTCCTGTTAGGGACAGTCAAGGTCTCCTGGACGACATACAATAGAAGTAGCGGTATACAATGTGTATAGGAAGAGAGTTTTTTTTTGGGGGGGGGTCCCCTTCCTTTAATGCAAAACTTTTAAGAAAAGGTCTGGCAGAATTTTATGACTGGATGGTTGTAAACTCCCCAATTCTAAGCATAGGGCCAATTCCGCTCGTTCCCTGCCAAATAATTTCCAAGCATCTATAACCAAAGAAAACAACATGAGTCAAAAATATAAAATTATGAGATGCCTGGGCAAAATATACATTACTTAGGACACTAAAATCTGAGAGTAATACAATCTACATACTGAAATTTTGATTATATTGAAATTCAAATAATGCATTTGTAATTGCCTGGGGTCTTAGGGACCGGGAAAAATGTTCATATATTTTATATAATTAATAATATACCATTATTTTTGTGGTTTAATAATAATAATAGTAACAATAATAGTAATAATAATAATAATAATAGCGTGGTTTCCCTTTTGTGATGCTTATAGATTGCAAGAAGTCTAATTTTGTTTCCCTAATATCATAAAGTAGTACCATAACATATTTCATTAATTAATTAATAAGGCCATAATTTGGATGTTGTACTCTCTTTTAAAGTTAATTTAATAGTTTGCGCTCCTATGTTACGGACTTTTATGATCTAATTGTGGTGAATCCATAAATAAGAATCCATATATACTATGAGATACTTCGCCTTCTCTTTGCGTGGTCCGATGTCAGCTGACACCGGAAAACTACCACCTATCATTTTAGCAGCCTACGTTCAGATAAATTAAATTTAACAATATGTCAATTATATTTCAAATCAGGTTGTACAAAATACGATATTTTATACATTGTGCCAGTTAATTGATATGGTGTCATTATTTAGGATTATTATTATTATTATTATTATTATTATTATTATTATTATTATTATTATTATTATTATTATTGCTTACTGTTTTGTGAGTGTTATGCCAAGGCACTGTTTGCTACCGTATTAAAAAGTTGATACAGTGCTCTGTAGAAGTTCCTTTGTCTTTCAACAAATTAACTTCTTCCATTTTGTCTTTAAGGTCGGACCACAGAGTGCCATTAAGGGATGCTGTAGAGCAGCGACCTTATCCAAATTTGGAAGTCAACCCATTTGAGATCAATCTTGACCTTTCACCAGGTGTTGGTCAGTTTGGATCGATGTTTGCATGGTGGAGAGAAAAGTTGTTCCCTAAGCAAAAATATGTGGCATCAACTTCCAGTATTGCTTCCACCAGGAACCAACTCAATTCCAAAAGTCATTATGGGAACAAAGTAATTGGTGAGTTGGTAAAAATCTTTATTTCCTATTTTATTTAATGTTTCAGTTATGGTCACAATATAGATGTTTGAGGCGTCTGTCTTCCCCTCTCAGACATGCTGTATCCTTCAGGAAAGGTTAGGGAAATTTGTTGGAGCTCTATTTGGTAAATGCGGAATATCGCCTGACGAATATTTTCTTTTACAGCATTCAGATAGGTGCTTAATTTGTGTATGTTTTTACTTTTAAGATACCTACAAAAAGTAGTCTCAAATATTAAGGTTCAGGAATCTTGAAGACTACAAATCTGAATGAATTATTCTGTAACTAGGCGGAGCTTTGATTGAGAGTCAAGGACTGCCCCGAGGCCCTCCCAGTCAAGGGCTTTTGCAGAATATTTTTGAGGGAGGGGCAACATATTTGAAAGTAGATGATTAAAATTTAGCAGGTTTGAAAATTCAATTAAATAACCAAATTTTTTAAATTGATATAACAAAAAACAACATTTAGGTTAATCAGGTGTGTTCACCTTAAATGCTTTATTTTAAAACATCACTATTCTGGCTATTAAATGGAAATTGATTAATTTTAAAAACATTGAGGGGGAGCTGCCCCTCTGTGCCCCCCTCCCTTGCGGACGCCCTTGACCATTTCATCATTCAGATAATGTGGTCGGCAAATTATCGGTACTCACGTTATAAATGGACCACGCGCTATTGCTCTGTATTGCCCTTCATAAAATATCTAACAATTGCTCTACTTTCACCAAGAGGCAAAATTATATTTAATATATAATTTACATACATCTCAGAGTTAATCATTATATATATCCAATGATCGTCTCGCGCTTATTGCATACCAGACCATGGCTGATCGAGCAAGAGAACTTAAAAGGCAACATTGGAATTCAGTACTCCAATAGTAGTATTTTAAATATTAACACAGTCCGACAAATCTCATGATAAATAATGTCAGTTGCGAATCGAGAGTTACATTATATTTTTCTATTATACTCGCCACATAACTGCACCCTATTTCCATAATCCAAAGGTTTATCTATTGTTTCGCACTAACTGTATAGCAACCGTTGCTTTTCATTGTTGTATTATAAATTACAATTTTCTGTACTAATCGTCTAAACAATGGCCTTAAGTATAATATTGAATATGTAAAAAAAAAAAAAAAAAAAAAAAAAAACGCTAGTTTTTCTAAAACTAAAGAACAAAAATGTTGTCTCACAAGTAATGTCAGTTTGTAAGGAAAACTTTATTTGAAATGTGTTCTGGCAAGAAATTAAACTAATCTTCAAATTAAAGGTCATTCAATTCTATAGTCTTAAGCCAGCTTTCAGGGCGATGGTGCCAGTTTCCGGAATTTGATGCAAACCGGATGATACCCGCTACCACAGCGTCTATGTTTTCGAAATTTCTTCTGGCTATGGACCGAAACAGATGGTAATATGAAGGCACAAGATCAGGGCTATGTATTGGGTGCAATAGCAATTCGATCCCTTCCAATTTCTGATTTTTTTTCAATGGTTCGAGCAGTGTGGAATTTCATATTGTCTTGCTGTAAGAAAACTCTATTTCGATTAACTAATACTGGCTATCTCTGTCTAAAAACTTCATGATCTCATGCCAGTTATTGAGGATAATGATTCGCATCGACTGCACTTCCGTTTGGATTAACACTCTCAAAATTCCACCAGACACCAGTGGTGAAGCTAGTTCGGGGTAGTCTGAGAGTTGTCTTAAATTTTCTTATAAATTAACTCTATATGACGCTCTTTTCTGCCTACAAATACATTAATGACGCGATCCCTGAAGCTATGATTCTTGGAAAGTTCATTCAAAAGAGGCTTCTCTGTTCCAAGTGTATTTAAATTATTTAACCTATCGTTTTTCATGGAGTTCCTTAAGAATATTTTCATACTTTCATGCTTTTTTCAATGGAACATGTTGTCACTGGCAATTTGAGTACTAAACGAATTAAACGTGTTGTTTGTTCGTAAAGCGTATCAAGGCCATTATCCAAAAAATATTTAAGTAGCATTTGTGGCGATAGGTGTTCGGTTTCACCTGAGTGCACATTCTTTAGTTGTTCACTCTCAAATAATGAGTACATTTCCAGTAGTTGCTTCACTTTTGTTATTGGGAAAGCTTTCTCATACCCTTAATTTTTTTTTTTTTTTTTTTTTTTTTCCATCTAACAGTTCTGCGAAATTAAAGTTTTCAAAGTCTCCAAATCATATTTCCACCTGAATCACTGTTGTATCAATTATTTCATATGCCAGCATATGCAGCATTCCACATTGCCAAGTGATTGTACACATCATTGTTTGATGTTTTACTGATTAATACATTCATTGGCTGTGTCTTCATTTCCCAGATTTTTCGGAGTAGTATGATTAGTTACCTCGTGGTTGCACATGTTTACGTTAGATGTACACTTTGAATATATGGTCTATGAAGCACAATATCTTGTTATACAAAACAGCAGAAAGAGACATATAGGTTTCTCCAATCTCTTAACCAACTCTGCAGCACTATTAACAGATTCGCTGTCCCATTGCTTATCATTATCGATAATATGCATGAGACTCCTGTCAAGTCACAATGAGAAGTTGTTGTTGCTGTTGCTCTGGAGTGAAAGCCCCATCTTGTTGTGCATGTATGTGGTAGTTTGAAACCTGCATCTCTCAGGACAGGAGTTTTTTTGGTGACTTGCTGAAACATGTATTAAAAGCAGTCAAATCATAAATGAAGAGCCGCGCGTTCTTTATTCTTTTTGATCCACATTATTATCATCAAATTTAATTTATGTGTGTTAACAATGAGTGAACATTGCAAGTGGACACTTGTTTTATGATGCTATGCACATCTCCTCCAGAACGGGGCATCAAAGAAGCTCTATCGTAGGTTTGACAGATTAATTTCTTAGCTACACTCACTCACTGAACTCATCCAAATTTCCACTCATGTCACGTCAAGAGCCCAAGGCGATGAACAACTGCTCCTTCCCTGATATATGATCTAGCTCGTCGGTCAAATGCTGCAGGTACACGCACGCCTTCTTGACAACATCTAATGGGTGATATTTGCTTTGGGGACCACTCCATACGTAAAGACCGGTCGGTCCAAGCTGATACCGCGGTGGATGGGAATAAAACAGTCCCAGCTGTGATTGTCGCGTAAGTTATTACTAACA